>CM075650.1:52783705-54033705 GCA_037953625.1 Crotalaria pallida | reverse complement strand
CAAGTATCCTTTACCAAGGATAGATGACCTTATGGATCAAGTTTGTGGGGCTTCAGTATTTTCTAAGATTGATCTGAGATCGGGGTATCATCAGATCAGGATTAGAGAAGAGGATATCTCTAAGACTGCATTTCGATCTCGATACGGACATTATGAGTATGTAGTGATGCCGTTCGGATTTACTAATGCACCATCTATTTTCATGGACTACATGAATCGAATCTTTAGACCCTATTTAGATTCATTCGTGGTTGTGTTCATAAACGATATCCTTATATATTCCAAAAGTCCGGAGGAGCATGTTGAACACTTGAGGATAATGTTGAATCTCCTAAAGGAGAAGCAATTATACGCCAAACTTGCAAAGTGTGAGTTTTGGCTGAAGGAAGTTAAGTTTTTAGGACATGTAATATCAAACAAGGGAATACTTGTTGATCCGGCAAAGGTGAGTTTGGTTTTACAATGGGAACAAACGAAGTCAGTCACGGAAGTGAGAAGTTTTCTTGGTTTAGCAGGATATTACCGAAGGTTCATAGAAGGTTTCTCAAAGATTGCACTACCGTTGACGAACTTAACTCGGAAGGACCAACCATTTATATGGGATGAGAAGTGTGAAAGGAGTTTCCGAGAGTTGAAGGAAAGATTGACATCATCTCCTGTGTTGATTTTGCCTGATCCACATAAGAGTTTTGAGGTGTACTATGATGCATCAAAACAAGGTTTGGGAAGTGTATTGATGCAGGACGGAAAAGTGGTAGCCTATGCTTCAAGACAACTAAAGGTTCATGAAATGAACTATCCAACTCATGATTTAGAGCTGATAGCTATTGTTTTCGCTCTAAAGATTTGGAGGCACTACCTCTATGGCACTAAGTTTCGGGTATTTAGTGACCATAAGAGCTTAGAGTACCTCTTCGATCAGAAAGAGTTGAATATGAGGCAACATCGATGGATGGAGTTCTTGAAGGATTATGAGTTTGAACTTCATTACCATCCTGGGAAGGCGAATGTTGTGGCAGATGTATTGAGTTGAAAAGCAATGCATATCAGTTCGATGATGGTCAAAGAAGCTGTGTTGATAGAAGAATTAAGAGATTTGAGCTTGACAATGTAAGTGGAGCCGACAAGTATCAAGATGGGAATGTTGCAAATCGCAAATGAATTCTTGGAAAGGATTCAAGAGTTGCAACAAGAGGATGATGAACATAAGGAGAAGAGGAGGCTTATGAAGGAAGACAAAGAGTTAGAGTTTCAAGAAGGGAAGGATGGAATTCTTCGCTTCAGAATAAGAATCTGTGTGCCCGATAATTTAGAAGTAAGGAGAATGATTTTGGATGAAGCGCATAAGATCAAGATGAGTATGCATCCGGGAGCTACCAAAATGTATCAGGATTTGAGAAAGATATTTTGGTGGCTTGGTCTTAAGAAAGATGTGGCAAAGTAAGTAGCGCGTTGTTTGCTGTGTCAGAAGGCTAAGGTGGAACACCAAAGGCCAGGAGGAGAATTACTTCCCTTAGAAATTCCGCTGTGGAAATGGGAGAGTATCTCAATGGATTTTGTGTCCGGTTTGCCAAGGACAACCACTGGTCGTGATGCAATCTGGGTGATTGTGGATCGCTTGACGAAGTCAGCGCATTTTATTCCGGTAAATATGCGCTATTCTTTGGAGAAGCTCACTCATTTGTATATCAAAGAAGTAGTTCGCCTGCATGGTGTGCCATCAAGTATCGTGTCAGACCGTGATCCAAGGTTTACATCGCAGTTTTGGCAGAATCTACATAAAGCTCTGGGTTCAAGGTTGAAGTTAAGTTCTGCTTATCATCCCCAGACTAATGGTCAAACGGAGAGGACTATTCAGTCACTGGAGGATATCTTAAGAGCTTGTGTTTTGGAAGGTCAAGGAAATTGGGAACAAATGTTGCCGCTCGTGGAATTTACTTACAACAATAGTTATCATACGAGTATTGGAATGACACCATTTGAAGCTCTATATGGGAGAAAGTGTCAGACCCCGCTATGTTGGTTTCAAGTGGGGGAGAGTTCTCTTATCGGTCCAGATTTTGTGCAAGAGACAACTGAGAAGATTAAGATGATACAAGAGAAGATGAAGACTGCTCAGATCAGGCGGAAGAGTTATGTTGATCGAAGGAGAAAACCATTAGAGTTTGCTGAAGGTGACCATGTTTTCATTAGAATAGTACCAACCAAAGGTGTTAGTAGAGTTTTGAAAACCCAGAAACTATCACCAAAGTTTATCGGTCCTTATCAAATTCTTAAAAGAGTTGGTCCAATAGCTTCTTAATTAGCCCTACCCCCGCATTAGCTAATCTTCATAATGTGTTTCACGTGTCTCAATTGAAAAAGTATATCCATGATCCTACCATTGTCCTTAGGATCCAACCTGATGACCTAGAAATACATGAGAATCTAACCTTTGGAGTTATGCCTATCCGGATAGAGGATCGAAGAGTCAAGCAGCTCAAAGGGAAGGATATTCCTTTTGTCAAAGTTATCTGGAATTGTGGTGATGTAATTGAGGCATCTTGGGAATTAGAGGATAAGATGCGTCAGGATTATCCTGAATTGTTTGTATGAGTTGAATTTCGGGGACGAAATTCCTTGTAAGTGGGGGAGTAGTGTAACACCCCAAAATTTTAATCCCTGATTAATGAAATGTTAATTATAAAGTTTATTATAATTAATTATTTCTATTTTTAATCTTTGATTAAAATCTATGTTTGTGTTATTAGTGAATGTGTGAATATGATTTGGAATAATATTTATGCATAAATAAATTTTTGCACATTAGTCCCTGCTTTGGGACCTAGAAGTAATTATAGGAAAGGTTTTGGAGGGAAAGAAAATAAAATAAATATTTTTCAAAAATTGACCAAAATACTCTAGTATTTCTGAGAAGACTCGAGTATTCTGGTCAGAGTTGGACGAGTTAGTGCGTTTTGGTGAGTCACCACCAACGATTCCCGACGAGTGACACGAATACACCACCACTACACGTCCATGGCTTTCGTGTCGAGCTGCATGAGCTTCATGAATGACTATTTGTAACACCTTAAAACAATTACCCATAATCACCCATTAATTAAAATAGTGAATTTAAAATTTCCTTTTTAAAACTTATGAAAATCTCCCGTCAAACGGACGGAGTTTCCTTTGTTTATAGAGCGTTTCCAAAATTAGTTTAACCTGCTCATTTTCAGAGAAACATATTTATATTCATTAGAAGCCAGCAGGGCCCAAAACATTGATCTGTCCATACATTACAACATTTCCAGAAAAATAAGTCTAAGTCTCAAGACTCCTAGTTTCCAAATGTAAATAAAAGAAAATACAACAAAACCTCTCAAAATACAAAATATATGACCAAAATAGTGGTCACCCCAAAAATACCCTACACTCTACATGATGGAATGTATTTCCTGCTTGGCAAGACTCGTGTATGCTCCTTCGGTACCTGTAAAAATATAGCAAGAAGGGTAGCATTACACAGTACTTGGAAAAATAGCTTCTAAGAAGCATAGCAATGAACTAAGCCCTACTTACACACCTTATTATGCAAATACATTCAAATTCCTTTTTGCATGTAACCTCAAGTCAGAAATCGACTACCAACCCTATTCCTAATCATGTATGTAACCCCAAACAGAGATCTACATACCAACCCTATTCCTAATAATGTATGTAACCCCAAACAGAGATCTACATACCAACCCTATTCCTAATAATGTATGTAACCCCAAACAGAGATCTACATACCAAACTTCCCTTTTTCTTTTTTATTGTACACCACTAGGATTTTGAGTACCCGCTAGGTAATTGGAACACCTGTCTAGGGACTTTGAACACCTGCCCAGGACTTTACACTCATTCAGGCCATAACCTGTAGGACTATGTACATTTTACCATTCCATTATTTATTTATTCCAATTATTGGTGTGGAAACTAATCCTGTGGGTCACCCGACGCCTACAGGGCGGTTTGGCCTGATGGGTAATTGGCCTGGCAGGTAATTGGCCCTAACAGGTAATTGGAACACCTAGCCGGGTACCTAGTGTTCCGGGCCCCACTGATCAGTCTCCACTTAAAGTTTCCTTTACCATTTCCAATTAATTATCAATCCAGTCAATTCATTTATAATCCACAACCAAAATTCCAACCACAATATATATATATATATATCACCCTTTTCCATACAACAACACATACTCATACATAAACATTTATTTCATCAAATATTCACAATTATACACCAATTATTCACTTCAACACTTTCACAATTTGTATGTCAATATTCACAGCAAGCATCTCTAGTTCTAAATAATCATTCATCACAAATTTCCAAATATCATACACCTTTAACACTTAGTCACATAATTAATTCTCAACATTCCATAATAACCCAAAATCAACAGATATCAGACAAATTAGTCGACATACTCAGGTATGTCTCAGAGTACTATAAAATAAATCAGCTCCCTAGGGTTCTTCACTTCCTACTTTTATAACACACATAAAGAGGGTTTACTTCCCAAATTAATTAACTACACCCAGCTATCACTATAACATCCTTAGAATCTATGTCCCAAATAAAGGTAATGCAACCCCTCTTACCTCTTTGATGATGAAAGCAACCAAAGTCCTAGCTCTACCTAGCAAGCCCCAAAGGAAGTTGAGTGGTATGATGGAAACGAGCTTCCCTCACTAGTTCTTGATGATGTGGTATGTGCATGAGTATATTTCCATAGCTTTGATGTTGAAACTTCGAGGGAGAGAAGGGAAAGGGGATCACGAATTGGGGACGAGGAGGGAAGAGTGACTTTTAGCTTAATCTTCTAGCTTAGGATTTGTTGATGACTATGGGTGATGGTGATGTCTTGGTTCTTCTTAGGTACAAAGCTTGAAAAGTCTATGGAGATAAGGAGGAGTGAGCCACGAATTTGAGAGGGAGTATAAGGATGGCTCTTGGTCATTTTATTGTAGAGGGTCTGATGGAGATGATGATTTATGGGAATGGTGGGACTTGGTTTTTAGTGTTTGAGTTGATGATGATGGAGTTGGGTTCTTGGGAACCAAGAGGAATTAGTGAGAATGAGTGTTTGTGTGTTTTTGTTGTTGTTGCCTTGATTTATGGCCTTATTTTTGTTTTGCTTGCAAGAGGGGTTGAAACGGGTGGTCCAAGATCAATGGCTTCCTCAAGAAGCCAATTTGTGTGGCTGAAATGGCACTAGTCTGACGCCTCGCGCTTGAGCGCGGGTTACGCACCAACTAGGCCTCTGGTGCGTGGTGCGTGCGACTGGTACAGGGCTGGGGCTGTTCTGGTACGCCATTTTCTAGGTTGGTGCGCGCAGGATGCGCTTGGGCGAAATTATTTTCGCTTGAGCGAACACCATTTTAGCTTGAGCGAGCTAGTTCTCGCTGGAGCGAAAACTAATCAGGGAATCAGGGTCTGAGTTAAGCTGTCTCACTTGAGCGAGCATATGCTCGCTTGGGGGATAGAGGAAAAATCGATTTATTAGCTAAGCTTTGCACTCCAAAAGGCTATAACTACTTCGCTACCCGTTGGATCTTGCTCAAACTTTAAGGTAGGTTTCCTCATATATCCTACTTCATATCCAACGGTGGAAAAGGGGTTTGGAGATATGGACCTTCTACTTCTAATTTCCTAAAGTCCTAGGCTCTTAATTCTCAAATAACTCTTCTAAATTCCTAATTTTAACCTAACATACCCAAAGTGAAGTGAACCATCCCAAACAACGGGTTCCTCTACTATGGTATTCACTTCACTTTGGTTCTACTCCCCCACTTGGAATTCGGCATACTACCTAGGAACGTACAACTTAGGTACTACTCCTAAGTCCTAATCAAGCACATTCATTGTTCAAGTAAGCAGTTATTACAGAAACAACAATTAAAATTTAAACATGCTCAATAACCTTCACATCAAAACATGATTTGCAAACATTATCCTAGGGGGAATTCTACTTCCTCCTATCCTAATACTGATCTATCTGAATTAATCCTAAGGTTCAGGCTTAAATCTACACACACACTTTATAGACAATCAGCACACATTCCAAAAATCAATTTCAAAAAGGATGTGTAAAAATATGGCTTTCATGATTTGCTCTACAATCCGAAATCAGAAAACCAAATAATTATAGCAAAAGACCTTTTTGAACACAAAATCGATTCAATTCCCAAAAGTACTAAAAGTTTTACAGGCGATGTCCCTTTTTACACAAGAGTGTCATAGTAAATTTTCAGGTTAATCGGAGTTCATTAGATTCAGCCTTAGTCCTATAACCACTTTGTCAAAACATTGGAGACAACAGCGCTGAACCTAAAAATCAGATTTTCTTTAAAAGTAGAGAATAAACTCCAAGAAACCTCAAAATTCAAAGGGACTAAAAATATACTCGGCCCAAAGATTGTGTAAGGTTTTCAGACCAATCGGAGCACGTTAACTCGATTTCACCCTGTGTTCACAGTATCAGAAACACCGGAACTGTCAGGTCTAACTGAAAAAGGAAACGTCACATTTGTTTAAAAATGCTAACTTGCTCCAAGTAGTTTGAAATTCTATTTTAAAATTTTGGTTCAACCTTCGAGTGTTCGCACCAAATTCCAAATCATTACGATCATCCCAAGGCCCAAGACTCAGTTTTTCATTATATTCAAAAACCCTGATTTCCCAATCGACACTAGCCCATACGCACAACAACATACCTATGAGTTAGAACATATTTCCTAACAAAACAAAATATTTTAATTCATCATTTAGAAACATACATAAACATCGAAGCTCAAACAATTCCTAGGGTTCTCTTTCTCTATTTGCCTAATCTAATGATGACTACTCTTCACTAGCTTAGGGTTTAGGGAAACTGAGGTACGTACAAAGCCTCTAATAAATAATTAACTATTTAACAAAAATACTTACATTCTACATTCACTAAAACCATGAACCAAGTAGCAAAGTATATGCAATTTGAACCAAACAAAATTGCACCCCAAAAATCTTTGTTAAAATCACTACCATGTATGGAGGAAATTAAGGTTCGATAAATATAACCCCCATACCACAAAAGTACTTACACATTTTAAAAAAAAAATCGATGTGAAATGCAAGAAAAGTCATTTATGCATCTTTCATATTCACAAGATCCAAATAACATACCAGCAGACATGTATGCATTTATCATTTCATAAAAATTAGAGTAGCATAAAAGAAAACATTTGCAATGGTATGTTGATGGAATCAAGGTTTTTTTTTAAAGCTTTCGATCGTACAAGTTACCTTGTACTCTAAAGTATTTATGTTTGTGAAACGTCAAAGTAATTCCCATGAAACATCGATGCATCTATATCATCAAAAATTTAAAGTCTTGGAAAATCTACGTCCTTTCCAGATGAAGAAATAATTGGTTTTGTGTAATATCTTAGTAAAAGGTTCAATCATACAAGTTATTTTATACTTTGAAACATTTACACTTTTTGGTAAATAAAAATCTTTATTACCAACGAAAAAATAATTGAATCCAAACACAACTAGTTACAAGGAAACTCCCCACCTACTATGTAGGGTTGGAGCCTTACAATTAGTAATACATGAGAACAATAAATCTCTAAAATAATTCTATCAACTAAAGTTCTATTATTCCAATTTCTAAATGCTGTAAAAGATAAAGCAATTCTTAGAGCAAGCTCCTTCTTCAAGATCACAAACACTTGATCCGGCCTCAATGAAGATTGCTTGAAAACTATGCGGTTCCTCTCCATCCAGATATGTTAAACACAAGAAGCCATAGTCGCATAAATTACTTTCCTTCTGATTTTGTCCCTAAACCCAAACCGAAGCCATCTGCACCAATTTTTGAACCGCACATAGCTATGATCCAAACAGCACCAATTGCATACTAGAGTTAAGAGCTCAGCACTCCAAGAGCACACAAAAAATAAATGATCCCTTGATTCTATAGCATTCTGGCAGAGATCACAACCAGGATTAATCTGAGTATACATGGCTATAGAATCCTTAGTTCTCAACCGATCCTTCACATTTATACATAGAATGAAGCAGTGCTTCTGAATGGAAGCCGAATTCCAGACTAATCTGTGCATATCAAAAGTAACTTGCTCACCAAGTAGAAAATCATAGCCTTGCCTGATCGTGTAGGTGCTGTTCTGAATCCCAAGCCAATGACCATTTGCATACCAAACATTTACACTTTCCTACTAAATAGCTTGTATGAAATTTTCAAAAGCAGGCTTGCAAATCAAATCATATCTTTTCAAAAAGAATTACCTCCATCTATCTTCATGGGAATTTTATATGAAGGAGTGTAAAACTTCTCAAGGTTAACAAACTCAAGGAAAAAGGGAATATGCTTTTGGGTTAGAAAAAATTATTTTAGTTCATCTTCGAAAGTTGGAACCATCACATTCCCTTTGACTTCGGGTTTGAAAGCTAAGTGTCATTCCAAATTGATTTGTGTCATATGTAAGGGTTCCTATTTAATCAGCGTGTGGCTTGATTAAAAACAATAAACTAATTCACCGCTCGATTACTTAGAAATCCTTGGTTTACTTACTAACTTTTCAAGATTTCATCATACGACTTAACACTCAATTTGGAAGGATTTCTGATTCTGTTTAAAATAGTGAAATTCATTTTGAACTCCTTTTCAAAACATTGAAACTCATTTTAAATACTTTATACTTAGACATCAAATGATTCCCGACACTAATACCATTATACTTGGGAATCATTCGATCTCTGGATAGTGACACCATATCATAAAGAAGTTTAAAAAAAATGGTTTTATGCTCCAAACAGTTTCAACATTCACATATCAAACAATAGCAGGTATCATCAAAGTTTACAATTAATCATTTAGGTAAACACATATCAGCACATAGCACTTCATACATTTATCATCAAACATACATCCTAGCTCTATGCAATCAACTAGGGTGTTAAGCATTTAATTACCTAGACCGAAGACTATCACCATGTACTATCTTAGGGTTCCTTACTTCCTATTCTAGGCATATAAACCTTAATAGACTATTACAACTAACTAGAAATATTCTCTTAAAACATGACGACACCTACCACACTTCCGCTGCGCAACTCTGATTCTAGTATGTCCACGCATACGGAGACCTATGACACTGAACTCTAATTCTCCTAAATTTGGGACCTTACTAAATTCCCAAAATACTCGACGAAACTTAAGGATATCTCCCAATATATGTATACTTGAGGTGATCAGGCCCAAACATGCATCATATTGGTGATAAGACCATTCTCATCTCACTTAAGTTTAAAACACATAGCCTATTAGTTTTAATACGTTAAAATCCTGTTTTGTGCGTCACATTTAGAATTGGTTTACTTGGCACGAAACTAAAGATCATTTCCTCCCGGTGGGGTAGCAACTTAGTGCTCTTGCCCGTTGGGGTATCGCTTTCCTTAGTCTCGTCATTCACCCACTTCTAAATATGACTCATTGATTTCCACAAGATTTCAGGTTTGCATGGTAAGCTTCACATAATTTAGATGAACTTAAAAGAGGTTTTCAAATGCTTACCACGCTTCCCAAATAATTAAAAGAAAACATACAAGAAAGCTTAAACACTCACTATACTATACTCCGCAAAATCTCCATTATCACCTTGCAATGATACTCAACTACACCTTAAAACAAGCTCTAGTTCTAACTCTAAGTTACTCGCTTGGTGAGTAAGCTGCAGGAGTAATAAGTTACTCCAATACCCCGAGGAAAAACTGCTCTGATACCAAAAATGTAACACCTTAAAACAATTACCCATAATTACCCATTAATTAAAATAGTGAATTTAAAATTTCCTTTTTAAAACTTATGAAAATCTCCCGTCAAACGGACGGAGTTTCTTTGTTTATAGAGCGTTTCAGAAATTAGTTTAACCTGCTCATTTTCAGAGAAACATATTTATATTCATAAGAGGCCAGCAGGGTCCAAAACATTGATCTGTCCATACATTACAACATTTCCAGAAAAATAAGTCTAAGTCTCAAGACTCCTAGTTTCCAAATGTAAAATAAAAGAAAATACAACAAAACCTCTCAAAATACAAAATATATGACCAAAATAGTGGTCACCCCAAAAATACCCTACACTCCACATGATGGAATGTATTTCCTGCTTGGCAAGACTCGTGTATGCTCCTTCGGTACCTGTAAAAATATAGCAAGAAGGGTAGCATTACACAGTACTTGGAAAAATAGCTTCTAAGAAGCATAGCAATGAACTAAGCCCTACTTACACACCTTATTATGCAAATACATTCAAATTCCTTTTTGCATGCAACCTAAAGTCAGAAATCGACTACCAACCCTATTCCTAATAATGTATGTAACCCCAAACAGAGATCTACATACCAACCCTATTCCTAATTATGTATGTAACCCCAAACAGAGATCTGTAACGCCCCAAAAACTAGACCATTAAAAATACGGGTTAACAAAAAATATTTTCCAAAAAGAGTGTGAAAACCAAAAGTAATTTTCATTGGAGTAATATTTCTTTTACAAAATATTCTGAGTGTAAAACACTTATATAATACAAGATCCCAAAAACCCTTTTTACACCCAGAGCATTGGTCTTCACAACTCGATCCTTCTGCAAAAGGATTCGAATGACGAGACATTATCCTAGCTGTTCCTTCTAGACACTTCCACTCCTATAGGAGTGACTTCAGTCCTGTCCTTTGAAAGAACCTACCACCACAAACATGGTAGATGGGAGTAAGTCACTGGTCATATCGTCTAAGCAGATTATATGATTGGTCAAACACAATCATCACAGATATCATTTCAACATAATAAATGCATGCTCAAGTGTCTTATTAAACAATATAAACTATAACCATTAATCTTTCATGCTATGCATGCACGTCTCTCAAATCATTTCTCCATAATCAACTCTTCCAGAAAATAACACTCTGAGATGAGCAATCGTGCGCTCGATGTTTCCACAACCTGTATAGCGGCCACACCGTTCTATATTGGAACCCCATCGACCACGATCCTAAAATGATACAAGGGGATGATCCCTGAACCATTGTCTATCAATAGTTCTAGGTCCTTGTCATGTAGCGGCCACACCGTACTACATGGTTTCCAATCCCACATGCACCTCACTCGTTTTACAATTCCCTGTACACCATGCATGAGATGCACAACACATATATTAATCATCACATTATACACATGGCGGCCACACCGTTCCATGCCTTCATATAGCGGTCACACCGTACTATATGGAATCACACACATATGGCGGCCACACCGTTCCACATGTCTTTGTATAGCGGCCACACCGTTCTATACGGAATCCCATCACACTTACCACACATATGGCGGTCACACCGTTCCACATGTCTTCGTATAGCGGCCACACCGTTCTATACGGAATTCTTTAAGTATAATGACTTCTTGTAGGAGCTAACCTCAACATATGCGAATCAGAACAATCCAATTATCCAACTTTAACTTATCCAAATTGGAGCAACAGCCCTAGCGCATTTGGATTGGATCCTCATAATCAGCAGGCATCAACATGCTCGCGTTATCAATAACACTCCTTTAAGTCATTATCCTCTTATGTTCCAAAACATTACTTACCAAGTAACTCAATCAGTTATTATCAATTACACAATCCTTAGATTGAGACATTAGGTTTGCTCCACCCATTATCATGAGGTATTAACTCCTACCTAATGTCCTTTATCTGGAACTTAGCCCTTTTTAGCTGACATGATTATAAAACTAATCAATTGCCTTATCAACTCATTATAACCAATCATAATTCATTCCTTAACATCAACGTTAAGCAAACAAAGACATAATCGAACCAATTAGAGCAAGACCAAAGTTCCAATTAAAAAGGATAATTCTTAATAAATTAGATGAATAATGGTTTACCCCTTTTTGACTTGTTGACATCATGCTCAACTCATTTAGAAACTAAAATAGTAATTAAGCAAAACCTTTAAGGATATTAAATTAATTATTCAATTCTCTCAGGTCCTATCCGGTTACAGAACCTGTTAACCGGTTAGAGACAGCAGTACCTGAGAGCAAACCAGTCTCAAATTCATGTCTCATTCATTTTAAAACCACAATAAGCTTTTCACAAACATCATTCAGCACTTAAGGCATTACCAGAGAATGATTTAGTTAAGATAACATTGGATTATGACTCTAATGATTTAATTAAGTTAACAAAGGAACAATGACTCTAGTAACTTAAGTTTCATATAAACACAAAGCCTTGGAACCAAGTCAAAAGACCATGACAAAAACTAATTAAATATTAATTCATATCATCCTTAATCTATAAATCAAAAACATAATAGACTTGCTTCATTCATTCCAAGTTATTGAGTAAAAACTTGATTCAGTATTACTCTTAGGTTCTAACCGGTTACAGCCACTTACTAACCGGTCAGATTATGCAGGACCTGAGAGTAAACAGGTTCCTTTTACAAATCCAACCAACTCTAAAATCATTTCTTTCCTTAAGACAACTTAAGGTACATACCTGTGTGTAATTATATTAAATTCCATTCATAAACCAATGGCATTAGCATTCTAATCAATTAAATCCTTTCATGTAACACAATTCTATAACATACACTTGAAATCCAAGCTTATACCAACTCTTTTCAAAATCCAATAATCAACTTAAACCATTATCAAATAGAACTTATAGGATTATTAAACACTACTTCCAAAGTTATATAAAGAGTATTCTAACTCAATTAGGATATGTATCATCAAAACAAAGAACACTTCTTGATTTATGATTAACTTATTAATCAATTTAGTAAAATAACAAGTATTATCATAAATCATGTGCAGCATGTTCAAGCCAACATAGAGTAATTCCAAACCATAAAAGATTATCATTAAAAACATGATCAATTACTCTTCCTTCTCAGGTTCTAACCGGTTAGAACAACCTGTAACCGGTTAGATTATGCAGACCTAAAAGTAAAAACTGTACAATCCAGTTCTAAATCATTTCAGAGCCACATTGAAATCTTTACAGACATTATGCAGCAATTTAACAGATAATTAATCACTTGTTACAGACTCATAAATTCTCAATCAAGTCTCAACATTTACAAATCCATAATCAACTTAATATGTAACCTTATACTCATAAGCAAATGTTCAAAAGCTTAATCATCACTTAGAATTTCAACATAGTGAGAATGAATCCAACAGGTTCAATTCTAAGTTCTCAAATCTCAAACAAATCCAAATCAAACATGAATATGGTCAAAGAATGATTTTAGCTTCAAACCAAAGGTAATTCCTTCATTTTACCAATTATATTTCAACCAAGCTCATGAGTTTCTTTCACTTAATTTCATCAATTCATTTTGGCCCTTAATCAGATTATTAATCAAGTGACCAAGTGATTGTCTGGACCTCCAAGTCCAGCAATCATGTCTTGGTCCAAATCACATAACATACACACATCAAATTCCACAATCTATAATCCTAGCAATATGAACGACTTCTCGCATACCTTGGACGATTTGGACAGCACCTAGACAAGCTTTAAGATGCCTAGAACAACAGCTAACACAGCAACAGCAGCAGCCACCAAGAACAGAGAGCAGCAACTCGAAAACCAGCAAACCAGAAGGCAAAAACACTAAGGTTCACAAGCTTAAGGTGCAACAACTCAAGGCAAGTTGTATGCACGAATTTGAGTAGAGATTTTGGCAGAGTTTTGGTATAGAAAACGCAAGGGAAATTGAACAAACATCAGCACAGCACAAGGCAATTTATAGAACAAGAATTAGGGTTGGAAGAGTGGGTTAGTCATCAACCAAGGACACCCATCTCTTTCCTCAGCCCTACACGCGTCCCTGAGCTTCCATTAGGGTTCCACGCGTCCTGGGAGGCTTAAGGAAGAAGAACCTTCATGATTTCCAGCTCAAACCGCCTTAATTTTATGCAGATGCAGACGCACTAACCGGTTACTGGTTTTTCTAACCGGTTAGCCACTGCTAAAATTCAGAAATTCACTGTTTTTCTGAAAAATTAATATAAAAAGATTTACTTCTCAAAATACTATTTCCACCGTTGGATGTCAATATAAAATCATTATAAACCTTGTCTAAAAATTTGAGGATGATCCAACGGTTAACGAAAGAGATACAATCCAATCTTTACATGATATTTTACTAAAATCTCATAATTCATTTTCCAATAAACTCTTCTCATATCATATTCTTATTTATGAAATTTCTTTATTAAAATAAATATTTTATTTATATTTCCTCTTTATAAAAATGAGGGATGTTACACTCTCCCCCACTAAATTGAATTTCGTCCCCGAAATTCGTTTTCTAAAATTTTCACTTTCTACAATATTTCCATAAAATAAAATTTTAATCTTACCTTTATCAAAATGTTTTGGGGATTCTCCCCCACTAAATAAATTTTGGTTATATTTTTCTCAAAATTTTCAATCTCCAAAAATATTTATAGAAAATATTCCAAATAAATCCTTTTAAACATATCCTTTCAAATGAAAAATTCCAAATAACAATTTTCCAAATCAAAACATTTTGCGTAAAGCTTTTAGAAAATACTTTTACCGCTGCGCACTCTGATCACTCGCGCACGATTAACGAATCATTTATATGACTTTATTCCTTAATAGTTGCAAACATTAGGGTGATCAGTCCTAATAATCAAACCATTAATATTAAAATCATTCCTTTCAGATATAACCTTTTGCAAGAAAGGTCATACGACATATCTTTAAGTTAGATGAACTTAAAGATAGGGTATTTGTCAGCATCAGATTTAGCTAGATAGCCAAGCGCTAGAGATATTTCCGTTGGAGAGACAAAGATTTGTCCTATCCCGGTGGTTATTAATCTCTCTAGTCTTAACTAATCTTTCTATCTCTGTAGTGTCCCCAGATATTTATCACATCCAATTGTGATAAAGGTTTCGATCATAGAAATTCGGGTCAAAGATGACATCTAGATCTTCAAAATATCGAACGATTCAATTAACGTAATCGAAAGAAATAGCTGACTACGTTAACTCAGATTAAGAGAAGGACAACCTAAGGGTTTACCTCGCTTGCCTCGCTTGCTACCCGATCCTTTCTTGCTTTTCTTCTCCGGACAATCTGGCGAATAGTGCCCCGGCTTCCTGCAATTGAAGCATACCATTCCCTTGGGTACACCACAGCTTGATCCAAAGTGATGTGCCCCACACTTTCCACATTGAGGTGGATAAGTGATTCCTTTCCCATTTCCTTTCTGGTTACCATTCTTTGATTGAGATGTTCCTGACCCCAATCCATGCAGCTCCAGCTCCTCAGATTGTTCTTTTTCCATGGTTAATTGTTTTTCTTCCTCCTCCAGCTGAGCTCTCATTTCCTCAATCTTTCGCTTCTTCTGAATTCGGACATTCTTTTCATAAACCTCCTTTGCTTTCATATCATCTTCGTAGATTCTGCACATGTTTACCAACACCGGGAAATTCCTTATTCCCTGATAACTGATTCCTGGCTTCAGATCCGGGCGTAGTCCATTCTCAAATTTTACACACTTTGATCTTTCATCTGGATGATTCTGGTAATAGGGAGAATACTTCATCAATTCTTCAAAATTTGCAGCGTATTCTCCAACATCCATCTCCCCTTGCTTCAATTCCAGAAATTCAACTTCTTTCTTTCTCCTTATATCCTCTGGGAAGTATTTTCCTAAAAACTTTTCTTTAAATACCTCCCAGGTGATGTGCCGATCCTCGGCTTCCAATAACTTCCTGGCATGATTCCACCAAGTTTCTGCTTTATCATTCAGCATATAAGTCGCATACACCACTTTTTGTGCATCTGAACAACCCATAGACCGAAAGATTTTCTCAATTTCTTGCAACCATTTCTGAGCTCCTTCTGGATTATACCCTCCTTCGAACTGAGAGGGATTGCATTTTCGAAATTCGGTGAGTCCTCTAAACTCAGCAGGTTCAACATTGCGTTGGTGCGGTTGATTCGCTTGTTGTTGATGTTGTTGCATATTCTCTAATACAGCAGTGATCCTCTCTAACATTTCATTCGTATGGTTTTGGTTTCTCGTTGCCATAGTAGACCTGCACTCATAGAAACTTAGGTCAGAGTCACACAACTTATTGAGTATGGGAAGGACCATACTCCACAGCCGAGAGTTGGAACCATTGCTCTGATACCACAAAAGTGTAACGCCCCAAAAACTAGACCATTAAAAATACGGGTTAGAAAAAAAAATTTTCCAAAAAGAGTGTGAAAACCAAAAGTACTTTTCATTGGAGTAATATTTCTTTTACAAAATATTCTGAGTGTAAAACACTTATATAATACAAGATCCCAAAAACCCTTTTTACACCCAGAGCATTGGTCTTCACAACTCGATCCTTCTGCAAAAGGATTCGGATGACGAGACATCATCCTGGCTGTTCCTTCTAGACACTTCCACTCCTACAAGAGTGACTTCAGTCCTGTCCTTTAAAAGAACCTACCGCCACAAACATGGTAGATGGGAGTAAGTCACTTGTCATATCGCCTAAGCAGATTATATGATTGGTCAAACACAATCATCACAGATATCATTTCAACATAATAAATGCATGATCAAGTGTCTTATTAAACAATATAAACTATAACCATTAATCTTTCATGCTATGCATGAACGTCTCTCAAATCATTTCTCCATAATCAACTCTTCCACAAAATAACACTCTGGGATGAGCAATCGTGCGCTCGATGTTTCCACAACCTGTATAGCGGCCACACCGTTCTATACTGGAACCCCATCGACTACGATCCTAAAATGATACAAGGGGATGATCCCTGAACCATTGTCTATCAATAGTTCTAGGTCCTTGTCATTTCTACGGTGGCGGCCACACCGTTCCAATCGTCTCATGTAGCGGCCACACCGTACTACATGGTTTCCAATCCCACATGCACCTCACTCGTTTTACAATTCCCTGTACACCATGCATGAGATGCACAACACATATATTAATCATCACATTATACACATGGCGGCCACACCGTTCCATGCCTTCATATAGCGACCGCACCGTACTATATGGAATCACACACATATGGCAGCCACGCCGTTCCACATGTCTTTGTATAGCGGCCACACCGTTCTATACGGAATCCCATCACACTTACCACACATATGGCGGCCACACCGTTCCACATGTCTTCGTATAGCGGCCACACCGTTCTATACGGAATTCTTTAAGTATAATGACTTCTTGTAGGAGCTAACCTCAACATATGCGAATCGGAACAATCCAATTATCCAACTTTAACTTATCCAAATCGGAGCAACAACCCTAGCGCATTTGGATTGGATCCTCATAATCAGCAGGCATCAACATGCTCGCGTTATCAATAACACTCCTTTAAGTCATTATCCTCTTATGTTCCAAAACATTACTTACCAAGTAACTCAATCAGTTATTATAAATTACACAATCCTTAGATTGAGACATTAGGTTTGCTCCACCCATTATCATGAGGTATTAACTCCTACCTAATGTCCTTTATCTGGAACTTAGCCCTTTTTAGCTGACATGATTATACAACTAATCAATTGCCTTATCAGCTCATTATAACCAATCATAATTCATTCCTTAACATCAACGTTAAGCAAACGAAGACATAATCGAACCAATTAGAGCAAGACCAAAGTTCCAATTAAAAAGGATAATTCTTAATAAATTAGATGAATAATGGTTTACTCCTTTTTGACTTGTTGACATCATGCTCAACTCATTTAGAAACTAAAATAGTAATTAAGCAAAACCTTTAAGGATATTAAATTAATTATTCAATTCTCTCAGGTCCTATCCGGTTACAGAACCTGTTAACCGGTTAGAGACGGTAGTACCTGAGAGCAAACCAGTCTCAAATCCATGTCTCATTCATTTTAAAACCACAATAAGCTTTTCACAAACATCATTCAGCACTTAAGGCATTACCAGAGAATGATTTAGTTAAGATAACATTGGATTATGACTCTAATGATTTAATTAAGTTAACAAAGGAACAATGACTCTAGTAACTTAAGTTTCATATAAACACAAAGCCTTGGAACCAAGTCAAAAGACCATGACAAAAACTAATTAAATATTAATTCATATCATCCTTAATCTATAAATCAAAAACATAATAGACTTGCTTCATTCACTCCAAGTTATTGAGTAAAAACTTGATTCAGTATTACTCTCAGGTTCTAACCGGTTACAGCCACTTACTAACCGGTTAGATTATGCAGGACCTGAGAGTAAACAGGTTCCTTTTACAAATCCAACCAACTCTAAAATCATTTCTTTCCTTAAGACAACTTAAGGTACATACCTTTGTGTAATTATATTAAATTCCATTCATAAACCAATGGCATTAGCATTCTAATCGATTAAATCCTTTCATGTAACACAATTCTATAACATACACTTGAAATCCAAACTTATACCAACTCTTTTCAAAATCCAATAATCAGCTTAAACCATTATCAAATAGAACTTATAGGATTATTAAACACTACTTCCAAAGTTATATAAAGAGTATTCTAACTCAATTAGGATATGTATCATCAAAACAAAGAACACTTCTTGATTTATGATTAACTTATTAATCAATTTAGTAAAATAACAAGTATTATCATAAATCATGTGCAGCATGTTCAAGCCAACATAGAGTAATTCCAAACCATAAAAGATTATCATTAAAAACATGATCAATTACTCTTCCTTCTCAGGTTCTAACCGGTTAGAACAACCTGTAACCGGTTAGATTATGCAGACCTAAAAGTAAAAACTGCACAATCCAGTTCTAAATCATTTCAGAGCCACATTGAAATCTTTACAGACATTATGCAGCAATTTAACAGATAATTAATCACTTGTTACAGACTCATAAATTCTCAATCAAGTCTCAACATTTACAAATCCATAATCAACTTAATATGTAACCTTATACTTGTAACACCCCTAATTTTCGTCTCCCAAATAACCAAGAAATTAATTATAACAATTATTTTATAATTGATTTTGAAGGTTTTAGTTTTTGTACATTATGTGTTTTTATTATATAAAAATATGAGATATATTTTTATATGGTTATTTTGTACAAAAATGTGAATATTGTAATTTAGTCTTTGGGTTGGGACCTAATTGCAATATTAAAAAGGTTTTTGAAGAAAGAGTAATTAAATTATTAATTTTTGAATTTTACCAGTATGTAACCGGTTAGAGGGGCTTTGTAACCGGTTACACGATGAACTCAGAAAACTGGGTTAGTACGTTTGATGAGTAATCACGCGTTTTAACCCAGAATTCGCCACGAATCCCACTCGATTCATGGTGGGAGACGCGTGTCGCCATGCATGAGAGGCCAATTTCTCTATAAAAGGCTGGATTTCTGTAGAATTGGGGTTGATTTCTGAGATTTGTGTTGAAGAAGGGGGATTAGGGTTTCGAATTCGTTCTGAGCAATTCGTCTTCGTCCTTGAGAGTTAGAGAGTGAAACACACCTTTCTGAAAAGCTTGAATCAAGGGCTTTTCAGTGATATACACCTTGTAAGTTGAGTGTTCGTGTGAGTGGAGGAATCAAGCCTGGAAGCTAAGAGTGGGAAACTGAGTCCTGTCTTCTTCCTGTTCTGGAAGCTGAATTTCAGCTTTGATTCCGGTAAGTACAGTCCACCATTGAACCTCAAATCTCTTTGATTCTCTAGTGCATGTTACCTATATTGAGTCCTAATTGTTTTCCCCAATTTCTTTGGCCAATTGCTATGTCAAATCTTCTGGTCTTTGGACCCTGTTGATAGAAATCGTGACTGAGAGCAGAACTGTGGATTTCATGGAAATCTGTGTTGGAGCCTTTCTTTCTGCAATGTTTTGGATCAAGCACAACTTAGAGGTAAGGGGGAAGCTTACTATTTTCTAGAATGAGAATAAATTGTGGTAGAGTATAGGATGAGTCACCAAGAGACTCAAAGGGCATAAGTTGAAATGGTTAAATGGCTTGGAGGCCAATTTGAGCTCAATTGTTGTTTTGAGCAATGTTATATGGATGCATGCAAGCTATGTTGATGTTGATTTCATGACTTAATTGAATATTATGTGAATTGATGCATTAAGTTGTGAAATATGTGCAATTATGTGCAATTGGTGTATCCAAATTGAATGCATGCAAGATAGATATGTTTCTGTGTTTAAACATACATTTAAGGTATATGTACTCTGTTAAGGGTTGAAATTTGGTTATATTTGAGTAGTGAAGAGAATGGTTTGTTAAAACTCATGTTTTAGTGTCAGACTGCATAATCTAACCGGTTACTCGATATTCGTAACCGGTTAGACCCTGTTAAAATGCAAAAGAAAATAAGTTTATAAAATCAGCATTTTGGTCTTATAAATCCTACTCAAATCTAGGCCTTAATTTCATGGAAAACAATCTGAAAATAAGTTGATTTTATTGTAATAATTCAGATTGAAAATTGAGAGTTAATACCTTGAGGTAATGAGATAGTTTCGAGAGGAAATTATGCTCATTGGACAATGAAAGGTGATTTAGACTTTTGAATGATATAAACAGTGGTTTTGAGGTATAAACATTGTTAAACTGGTTTATAGATTGGGTAGGGAATTTAAGAAAAAGGGTTTTCTGAATTACAATGGTAAACAGTTCAGGTCTGTAATTCTAACCGGTTAGCCTGGAACTGTAACCGGTTAGTACCTGAATCTGAAAAATAAAAAGTTAAGTTTTTGAATACCATTGACTTTGTTTTACCCAATCTAAGTTTAAGGGCATGTTTTGGGATAATTCAAAGGAAAATTTTGTGTCAAAGATTATACCTCAAATAAATCATTCAAAAGAGAAATTGGAATATTTCTAAATCACAGTAATTAATGGAAAGACCAATCTTAGTAATTATGTATGCAAGGCATGCATAGAGAAAGGTAATGAAATAGGTTGGCAAGGATAGTTTCTGATGTTCGGGTACTTGACCCCGTACTCTAGGAGTACTAAACTAATGCAACCAACTTGATGACACATTCTGGGAATGTAGCCATTGTCTGGGACATGGTTTCTTGGACACGTTCTGGGAACGTATGTGAGTGTTCTGGGAACACGTTGGTATAATAATTGAGTTAAAGATAAAACCAACCTTGATGATTGTGCATTCATATAGAATGGAAGTTTGGTTGGTAGGAACGATTATCATATTTTGGGAATATGAGGAGGGTACTCCGGGAGTACCAAATTATAACCTACTTGATGACACATTATAGATATGTGGCCAGTGTCTGGGACCTGGTTTTATACGTTCTGGGAACGTATGTTGGTGTTCTGGGAACACTTTGATAAGCAACCTACTGGATGACACATTATAGATATGTGGCCAGTGTCCGGGACCTGGTTTTTATACGTTCTGGGAACGTATGCGTTCTGGGAACGTGATGCACACTCTGGGAGTGATGCTTATTTATCCAAGTATGGTTTGCTACACGTTTTGGGAACGTGATGCACACTCTGGGAGTGAATGCTTATCATCCAAGTATGGTTTGGCATTACGTTCTGGGAACGAATGTCAGTGTTCCGGGAACACAACGGTGTATTGGATGGACGTCCGAGATGGAATTTGTTAGAGGCCTCAGCTGTGGAAGAAATCATGCATCATGCCACCTGCATTGAAAGAATTATTATGATTAACCGGGTGTGTTCATATGATTATGCATCATGATTTGCTACATGTTAACTTGTGGATGATAGTTTTATTCTCATTTGATTATGCGAATATGTATAGCTAACCCCCATGCCCTTATTAGGTGTTGATCGTGCATCTAGCTTGCACAAGAATCAGTAAAGGGAGATGTCCCTTAGGTGCATGCAGAGTATAGAAAGTATGGGTTGGGAACCCGTTGTGCAGATATCGAGGATCCGACCAGAAAGATGTTTGGACAAAGGACCAGTGACCAGCTCTATAACATTTCTATTTTTAATAGAACTTATATGATACATATTTTGGAAAAAAGTATCATAAGAGGAATTCAGTTTCATAATTATGCTTATTTGGTATTAATGGACTTGTTACACTTGATATATTTTGGGGGTACAATATGATGATTTTACTATGTTTCCGCAAACTCTGATTTTGGTAGTCAACCTTTATCATTGATCAAGTGTTTCTGAAATTAAATTTTCAAGGGAAGGGAAAATTCTTATTTTCAGATCTTTTTCCAACGATAACAAGTCCAAGTTTTCATAAACTTCTTACTTTTCTTATAAAGTAAGATGATATACAAGAAGTGTTACAATACTCATAAGCAAATGTTCAAAAGCTTAATCATCACTTAGAATTTCAGCATAGTGAGAATGAATCCAACAGGTTCAATTCTAAGTTCTCAAATCTCAAACAAGTCCAAATCAAACATGAATATGGTCAAAGAATGATTTTAGCTTCAAACCAAAGGCAATTCCTTCAATTTACCAATTATATTTCAGCCAAGCTCATGAGTTTCTTTCACTTAATTTCATCAATTCATTTTGGCCCTTAATCAGATTATTAATCAAGTGACCAAGTGATTGTCTGGATCTCCAAGTCCAGCAATCATGTCTTGGTCCAAATCACATAACATACACACATCTAATTCCACAATCTATAATCCTAGCAATATGAACGACTTCTCCCATACCTTGGACGATTTGGACAGCACCTAGACAAGCTTTAAGATGCCTAGAACAGCAGCTAACACAGCAACAGCAGCAGCCACCAAGAACAGAGAGCAGCAACTCGAAAACCAGCAAACCAGAAGGAAAAACACTAAGGTTCACAAGCTTAAGGTGCAACAACTCAAGGCAAGTTGTATGCACGAATTTGAGTAGAGATTTTGGCAGAGTTTTGGTATAGAAAACGCAAGGAAAATTGAACAAACATCAGCACAGCACAAGGCAATTTATAGAACAAGAATTAGGGTTGGAAGAGTGGGTTAGTCATCAACCAAGGACACCCATCTCTTTCCTCACCCTACACGTGTCCCTGAGCTTCCATTAGGGTTCCACGCGTCCTGGGAAGGCTTAAGGAAGAAGAACCTTCATGATTTCCAGCTCAAACCGCCTTAATTTTATGCAGATGCAGACGCACTAACCGGTTACTGGTTTTTCTAACCGGTTAGCCACTGCTAAAATTCAGAAATTCACTGTTTTTCTGAAAAATTAATATAAAAAGATTTACTTCTCAAAATACTATTTCCACCGTTGGATGTCAAGATAAAATCATTATAAACATTGTCTAAAAATTTGAGGATGATCCAACGGTTAACGAAAGAGATACAGTCCAATCTTTACATGATATTTTACTAAAATCTCATAATTCATTTTCCAATAAACTCTTCTCATATCATATTCTTATTTATGAAATTTCTTTATTAAAATAAATATTTTATTTATATTTCCTCTTTATTAAAATGAGGGATGTTACAAGATCTACATATCAACCTTATTCCTAATAATGTATTTAACCCCAAACAGAGATCTACATACCAACCCTATTCCAAATAATGTATATAACCCCAAACAGAGATCTACATACCAAACTTCCCTTTTTCCTTTTTATTGTACACCACTAGGATTTTGAGTACCCGCTAGTTAATTGGAACACCTGTCTAGGGACTTTGAACACCTGCCCAGGACTTTACACCCATCCAGGCCATAACATGTACGACTATGTACATTTTACCATTCCATTATTTATTTATTCCAATTATTGGTGTGAAAACTGATCCTGTGTGTGAGATCCGCAATTTTTCCCAATTTATTTAAATTATAATATTTTTATTTTTGCTTTTATTTTATTTGTGATATTTATTTTAAGAATAATTTAATGGGATTTGTTATTAAAAAGTTGGTTTTGGTTATATAAATATATATATATGTGGCGTTAATACAGATATATATATATATAAGCATATAATTATAAATTTTTTTATTTAATAAAAGGGAAAATTATTTTTGGGGATAGAAATAGTTGGTAAATATATTTTTATCTTAGAAAAATAATTTTAGAGTGATTTTATTAATGTTTTGATAAAAATGTGAATTTTTCAAGTTAGAGTGTTTTAACTTAGAAAATTCATATCTTTTTAACCGTAAGTCAGAAAATTACGAATTTTATATGAAAACGATCGTATCGAAATATAGTATTTGAATATGTAAAAATAAAATTTTTATTTTGACATCTACGAAAAAGTTACTGTACAGTAGGAGAAAACGAATTTTTGGTATTTTTAACTTAGAAAAATTATTTTGGAGCATAAAATAAATTATTGGACTATAAAATATTTTTACTGGTATATTTAAATATTTATCTAGGTGCCTATTGGCTGCACCGTCCAAATTTCTGCATTTTTCTAATTATTTCTGATTTATTAAAAATAAAAGCTTTAATGGGATTGGTTGATTTAGTGAGGTGAATTCAAATAAGCCAATGAAAATTTTCTTCTCATTTTATGTGTGTATGCCGTCCAAATATTAGGAGGGAAAGGGGGGAATATTTTCTGAAAATTGTGGGAATAATTCTTGAATTAAGAAGTCATAGGATTTAGAAAAATCCCATTAAATGCAAGTGTGTTTCCAAGTGAAGAATTAAAATTGATGACTCACTATGGATAGTGGGGACGAATCTGAGCAGATTTTTGGGGGAAAAATTATCTTCTCTTCACCTATAAATAGGCCATAGCACCTCTCACAATTTTACACACAACTTACTATTACTTTGAGAAAAAATTTTGCAAAAGAGGCTTGTGAAAGAGAGGGAGTGGCGAGTTCTAGAGGAAAAACCCAAACCTCTTTTCACTTGTCCGAATTATTGATTCAAAGTCCTAAATTAGGGGTTCATGCCATTTATTTTCCTCAATTAAAACCTAACCTCATTCTTTACTTCTTAGAGTTCCATAATTACCAATTAAGCCTATTTTTAACATTTTCCTTAATTCCTAAATTGAGATTTCTAATTTTCTCCCCTAACACATAAAATCCTAGCCAACCATTATATCTAAATACAAACCCTTTCCTAGAACAAGCCAATGCTCACTATATCCACCCCTTACCTTAACCAAAGAGAGGGAAAGTGGAAGAACCCAAGCCGTAGCTCCCAGCGCTCCCAAAACCAAGAGCTCCGAACGCACGAAGATGGAGGTAGTGATAATAATCTTCCCTAAGCCAAAGGAATGGAATGATAATGAGATTATTGCCCCATTTCCATAGAGAATTCGAATTTCCCAAAGAGAGGAAAGAGAGAGAGAGAGAAAATCCAAATTAGAGAGAGAGGAACTTCAAGAATCATGAGTACTTACTTGGAGAGACCAAGAGGGACTTGATGATGGACCTTGGAGTGATTCCCTTGAGGTTTAATGGATTTAGAATGAGAGATTTTGTGCCCTAGAGAGAGAGAGTTCGAATTTTGTCAAGAATGAACGTGTGAATCGCTTTTATTTTTTTCTCACAGTACAGCCTTTAATCGATTAGTAATCGATTAAGCACTTTCAAACTTTCTGACCTTAATCGATTACTCTGCAGCTTAATCGATTAAGCTGCTCAGTTTTGAAGCATTCATACTTTGGAAGGCCATAACTTCTTCGTTACCCGTTGGATCTTCCCCAAATTTTGACACAAGCTTCCTCACCTATCCTACTTCACATCCAACGGTGGAATTTGTATTCTAAGCTACCAATCTTGTTATTCTTATTCCCCAAAGTCCTATGTTTTAAACTTGAATTTGCATGTCTAATTAGCCAATTTTCTAACTTAAATCATAATTACTTCTATCCTAAGACTATCAAAACATGATTTACATTAAGAATTAAATTTGGGATGTTACAGAGAGAACGATTCAATCTTTGGAAGATGTGTTGAGAGCTTGTGCACTTGAAGAACAAGGAAGTTGGGATCAAGTGTTATCTCTTATAGAATTCACATACAACAACAGCTACCATGCGAGCATTGGAATGGCACCGTTTGAGGCGTTGTATGGAAGGAAATGCCAAACCCCGCTATGTTGCTTCCAAGTGGGGGAGAACTTGATGGTTGGACCAGAAATGATACAACAGACATCTGAGAAGATTAAGATGGTTCAGGCAAAGATGAAAGCGGCTCAGAGTCGGCAAAAGAGTTATGCGGATAAGAGGAGAAAACCATTAGAGTTTTTCGAGGGCGATCATGTGTTCCTTCGGATAGTTCCGATGAAAGGAATTAGTAGAGCTTTGAGAACCCGAAAGCTTTCGCCTAAGTGTATAGGTCCATACCAAATTCTTAAGAGAGTTGGTCCTGTTGCTTATCAATTAGCTTTACCACCCTCTTTATCCAAATTGCACAACGTCTTTCACGTTTCGCAATTAAAGAAGTATGTGCATGATCCATCAGTTATTCTAAAACTCCAACCTGATGATCTAACTCTAAAGGAAAACCTGACCTTTGATACCAGACCGGTTCAGATAGAAGATCGTGAAATTAAGCAGCTCAGGGGAAAGGGGATACCTTTAGTAAAGGTCATATGCGAAAATGCTGACGTATCAGAAGCCACATGGGAATTAGAAGAGAAGATGCGTCAAGAGTATCCGGAGTTGTTTTTGTAAACTAGAATTTCGGGGACGAAATTCCTTTTAAGTGGGGGAGTAGTGTAACACCCTTAATTTTCGTCTCCCGAATAATAGGAAATTAATAATAAAAGTTTATTATTAATTTATAGAAATTTTCCAAGTTTATATTTTGTATTTAATTAGCCTTAAATATAAAAATAAGTTGAAATATTTTTATAGGGCAAATAAATGCAAAATATAAGGATATTGCATTTTGGTCCCTGAATGAGGACTAAAAGGTAATATTGAAAAGGTTCTTGGAGGGAAAGATTTAAAAATATTAATTTTTAAATTTTGTACTAATCTAACCGGTTAGTATTGCCCTGTAACCGGTTAGACGATGAACCCAGAAACTGGGTTAGTGGAATTTGATGAGTAATCACTTGATTAACCCCGTAATCGCCACGATTACAGCCTTAGATTGAGTGGAAACCACGCGTCGCTCTGCATGCAATCCCAATTCGTCTATAAATTGTGGAAATTCTGAGGATTTAGGGTTGATTTCTGGTTTTAGAGTTGAAGGTGGCTCAGTTAGGGTTTCGTTTTGGTTCTGGGAAATTCGTCTTGGTCTTTGAGAGTTAGAGAGCAAAACACACATTTCTGAAAAGCTTGAATCAAGGGCTTTTCAGTGGTATACACCTTGTGAGCTGAGGGTTTGTGTGGAAGGAGGAATCAATCTTGGAAGCTTGAAGTTGAAGTCTGGGTTCTGAGTTTTTTCTGCTCTAGAAGCTGAATTCCAGATCTGATTTTGGGTAAGTACAACCACCATTAAGCCTCCAATATTTTCTATCTCCTAGTGCATGTTACATAGAGTGAGTCCTAATTGTTTTCCCCAATTTCTTTGGCCATTTGCTATGTCAAAACTTCTGGATTTTGGACCCTGTTGATGGAATTCGTGACTGGAAACAGAACTTTGGGTTTGTGAGGAGTCTGTGGAGTTTTCTTCAAATTCAGTGTTGATTATTGTGATGTCCTAGACGGTGAGGACCTCCAAGGGTGTAGGAGATGACCTTCAAAGGGACCTCTGTCTAGGGTTGATCTGTGATGTTTGGGGGAAGTCCTCAGATGGCTAAGGGAAAGAGCCAAGAAGCAACCCTAATCACTGGTGTGTGAGGATGGCAATTAGGGTTAGAGGACGTACCTGAGCCCCATGTAGTACTGAGCTACTTATAGGGGGGAGCTGGTTACCCTAATGGGCTTGCTTTAGGCCCAAGTAGGGCCAGCCTGTACTGAGCTAGGAGCGGATAAGGTTGGATGAGCTGTCCTTGTGGATAAGGTAATGAGCTGTCCTTGTGGATAAGGTAGGGGGACATCATCATGTCCTAGATGTCGGACTCGGGGAGGTGTCGGACCTGGATGTCGGGACTGAGTGGGAACACGAGGTCGGCCTGTTTCTGGCATCTGTTCGGCCGTTGAGCATTGAGCTCGGCCGAGCGCTCAGAAGGCTTCCTCAGGACTTCAGCGAGGCGGTTTAAGGACCTCGGCCAGGCCGAGTCCACCACATAAGCCCCCCAGCTCGGTCAAGGCTATCTGAGCCTTGTTCCGAGGTTCTGGTTTATGTCCTTTTCCCAGGTCCACCTCACAAGGGCCGAGTTCACCACATAAGCCCCTCAGCTCGGTCAAGGCTATCTGAGCCTTGTTCCGAGGTTCTAGGGAGTTCGGACGATGAGTTGCCGGTAAGTTGGATCTAGCTGTCCCTGATGTCCTTTTATTATGACAGAGTCGTTTTGACAGTTGTCAAGTTATCAGTACCGGAACGACGTTCGTTCCACGCGTCAGAAATCGCGATTCTCGAGGCGTCACCATCATTGTGACGTTGCTCGAGGTCCACACTTTTCTCTGCTGTGCACCACGTGTTTTAATATGTGTAGTTCTAAGCTGGGTTGTGCTTTTTGGGGCTAGGCCCAAACTTCGAATTTGAGAGGGAAAGCGGTTTCCCTTCCCCCTCTATCCCAGGAAACTGCTTCTCTTTCTCTTTCTATCGATCATTCTCTTTCCCCTTCTTTATCTCCCCACAAAAGCACTCCCATTGAACCCTATTCCTCTTCTCCGCCCAACGCCTTCTTCTTCAGCACTGACTTTTTCACTTTACAAGTTTACGATTTCCTCTGCTCCCATTCTCACTAAGGTACTGTTACACTTGCTTTTTTCTTTTTCGTGTCTGTTTCCTTCTTCTTTCTAGCTTTTACTTCTCTCTTTACTGCTCTATGACTTATACGGTGGGGGATTGGAATGTTTTATTTCTGGTTTTATTTCTGGTTTTTATTTTCATGGCGGTGGGTTTTTTCCTTTAGGTTTTTGGCTCTGATTTTGGGGAATAACACTGGGGTTTGGGGTTTTTCTGGATTTGGGTGTTTTGATTCCTGGGGTTTTGGCCTTCTTCGGGTTAGGCATGTTTTGAGATTTTTGGAGAGTTTTTGATTCATGTTTTTTTTTGTTCATTTTTCAGAAATCCAACGGAGTGGATTGAGTTCAGTATGAGTAGGGAATGGTTTAGGAAATGGGCTGGGGTAGTGTCCCTGTCGTCTAGCAGTAGTGATGAGGAGGACGGCTCCTCCTCCTCGTTCTGCTCCTCCATGGAGGTAGACGAGGCGCTCCGTCGCCAAAGGGAGTATAGGCAAAAGTACGAAAGGAGGGTTCTGGAGGTTGATCCCGTCGAGGTAGTCTATCCTCGGGACTGGGAGGAGAAAAGAGAGTGGATACGGCAGTACGCCTGGGCTGAGTTTGTTGACGGTAGGGAGCGTGCCGATTTCGAGAGGATGGAGAAGGAGGGAATGTACGAACGAGGGGTACCTGTGGAAGAGGGGAGATGCTCGCCCCTCGGAACTACTTCGAGGGGGTTCTCTGGGGGGTTATTTTTCGTAACCCGCAAGACTAATACCGAGCTTCCCTGTTCTTCCACAGGTACCATGCCGCTCAGGAAGTGCGTCCGTCGACCTGAACTTTACCCTGCACCTTTTGACGTCGAACAGTATGAGTGGGTGGACGTGAAGCCCAAAGGAATTCAGTCCAATCTTTGCTCCGAGGACAAGCTTGCCGAGGTAAGGAAGGCCGTGCTGCCTTGCCCAGGGGACACCACCGGAACTTCTTACGAAGTGCTCCCCTGTTCGGCAAATGACTGAATATGCAGCCGGACTGACTAATTCTTTTTTCTTTTATGCAGATCTGATCCACAATCTCGGCGTGACCCTCCCCTTCACCGACCTAGAAATGAGAGTCTTAGACGAGCTCGGACTAGCTTCATCCCAACTTCATCCTAATACTTGGTCATTCCTCTGAGCGTTCCAGAAGTATTGCGGTGCCAGGCGTTTGGTGTGTACGGTTCGATTATTTTTGTGGATGTACAACCCGTTCATCAGTAATAAAGATGGGGTTACTGGTCGTCTTTGGGTGTCGGCCAAAGCCCGAGCTCATTGTGGGCTATTTGGCATGTTTTTTGAGTCTTGGAAGCGCTTCAAACCGAGATTCTTCAAATACAAGTATGTTGGGGCGGGGCTGCCCTGGTTTCGGTCCGAGACAGGACCGAAGTTCCCTCTAGAGTGGACCTCTGAGTTCTTCAATCGTCATTCCAGTACACCGCAGAGGTGGTCGGGTGTAACACTAGATGCCGACGAATCTGTGACGGCCCATCACTTTCAAACGGAATACCGCGCTCAGAAAGCCCAACTTGATGTTGGAGTTTTCATAAGGTGTCTTGACGACGAAGTCTTGACAAAGATTGGTAGTTACTTTTTCTCTTGCCCTTGTGCGTTTTCTTTCGATTCTCTTATACTAATGTATTTTTTTTTTTACAGAAGAACATTGGTCTGAGATGTCTTCCAGAGCGCTGAAAGCTGCTTTTGAAGCTCGGAGGAAGAAAAAGCCCGAGGTTTCTTCTGCCGACGCCGTGTCGTCCGAGGTTTCTACAGATACGCTATCGGTCGACTCTGGTCCCCTCCATCCTACCCCTCCTGCCGTTATTATTGCTCCTCCTCCTCCTGCCTCGCCGAGTCCCAGCACTGAGGTAGCCCTTGTTGCAAATGTGCCGCCTCCAAGCACTGAAACTCAATCAAGGCTGACAGCTACCCCCACCAAACCATCACTCAAAGACACTCTTGTCAAAATGTCAGGTGCGGAATGGAAGAAGAAAGCAGAGGAAATGGCTTGCCAGCTGAAGAGAGCCACTACTATGTTTAATGTGCTGGCCGAGGTAGCTGATGATGTGGCGGACGGTCTTTCTCCTGCTAAGAAAAAGGCTCGGTTGGCTATGGCGGCGGAGGTGGAAGAGCTGAAGAGTAGCAAGAGGTCAGCCGAACAAAAATTGGCTGAGGCTGAGGAGGAGCACCGTCGACGGATGGAAGAGCTCCGAAAAAGGCATGAAGAGGACTTGGCGAAAGCCAAAGCAGATGCGAAAGAGGTCGGTCGGCAGGAGGGCCTGGCCGAAGTGGAAAAGGTTAGGGGTCTGCTGAAGAAGAGGGCTGCCCAAGCTCTAAAGCATAAGGTAGAGGCTCGGGAGTCAGACTTCGACCTTGAAAGGGTGGCTGGCAAGGTTTTCACCAACGCAGTTGAGCAGGTTCTTCACCTGAACCAGGGGCTCCGCATTCGGTACGTCGGCGCATCTGCCGGATTCGGAGTGGAGAATGGAAAGATGGTTGACTATGAAAATGGTGGAGCCGAGGTTGATTTGGACCAGCCTGAGGAGAATCTGCCCAACCCACTGGTGGAAAGGATGGATGAGGAGTTCGACCCGCGGACGGTCGTCCTTTCTGATGTTTAGGAAGATGCAGCGTAAGTCCCTTATGCTGGGCAGCTTATATTTTGTCTATGTCCTTTTATATCTGACAATGTTGACATCTATTTAACTTATTGTAGCTTATTTAATTTTACAGCGAACAGTTTTAGCCTGTTGCGTGCTGTCGTATTTATGCAAGTTCATACACTAACTTGTTGCATACGTCCGATGTCCGAGGTCGGAATTGTGCCCGCATTTTTGGGAACTCGTTGCGAGCTATTGCATGTTTATTCGTTCGACCTCGGGTTCGGTCTTCGATTGATTAGGTGGCCACTAGGGAGATTTTTAGGAAAAGATGCAAGTGTTTGGAACTTGTTGCATGCTGAAACTTTTTATGCAAGTTCTTGTTTTAACTTTTCGCATATATATTGCATCCGAGATCTTTTTTATAAACAAAGCTACTTTACAAGTCTTTTGCCGGCTTGTTGTATTTCGGCCTGATCGGACCTTAGGAAAACTTGTACCCAATCATTGGTGTTTGAAATATCAGAAGACTCAGTAAGTGCAGTAATCTTATAAGTTTTCCTCTGAATAAAGGTACTGTATATAAGTGCATACGGTAGGGAACTCGGATCTACCCCCCTTAGCCGAGGTGAGTGTCCTCGGCCCCGATGTAAAAGAGAGTGCTGAGTGAAGCTATGTATAAACATTTCACAGCAGTCTGTTCTTTATCGGGTGTCCCTTGTACACTGTGCATATGAGCCGATCTTATCTGGAAGATGTTGGCTGTGCATAGCGCCATGCAACATTTAGGGGGCTAGTGCTAAATGAGAAGCTAGTACGTACGTATATAAAACTGTGGCACTTGAGTATGAGCAAGTTTGTACTTTTCATTGAATAAAATTATGGGTACATTGCTTTTTCTTTTGAAAGGTGAATATCTCACAATGAAAACTAAAGACATGAACGATAATTAGCAGGAAGGAAATTGAAAATAAGAGGAAGTTAAAATAAAATCCCTCTGGGGGTGCTGGTGACTGCTGAGATGCCTGAGGTAAACCTATTTGAACAGGTTCTCAGTGTTTTGAAGTTTTTGGAAATCCTTGAGTTCGGTAATTACCCAGAGTATGTTTCTAGAACGCCTCTGCTGGGGGTTATCGATCTCGGGGTTAGTTCCCGCTTTTCTGGCCGTTAGGGCCGATGTCCGATCCTCGGGGCACGAGGTGATCAGATTCAGAAGACCCGGGTTGCTTTCCTTTCTCGTCGCGGTCGGCTGGCTCTTTCATCGCTATCCTCTTCGGACCAGGAGCGCCTTGTCGGATTTCCTTGTTATTGTTCTCCGAGGTGGGCTGATAGGAAAGGCTGCCGAGACTGTTGGTAATGTTGAAAAGTGAGGACCTTTCCATCTTGAAGTACCTGAGCTTGGGGGTCTGAAAAGCTCGGCTGAAGATATGGGCGAGAAAGTCACTTCGGCCCTTAATTCGGAGATGTGCCGAGTGAAGGGCGGGGTTAGTGAGAACTAGATGAAAGAGCAAATTCTCCCCATGCAGGGAGTAGGAGAGGACTGAAAGAGAGAGAGGATCTCCTTTGACTGCATCTTGGATTTTTCGGAGGGGTTTATCATTCGCGATAGCATCTTTGCTCAGGAGATAGGTGAAGGGGGGAATTACCACCCGTTCTTCATAGGTGTTTCGTTCAGACTGGAGTTCGGCCAATAAGACTCTTCCCTTGGACAGTGTCGGATTGGGGAACTCTTTTTGCTTCTTTTTTCCTTCCCGTAGGCTCGCATTGTAGCAGAGCCGGGCCTTCACTTGGTCAGCTTTTACCGAAACCACTTTATCATCGGATCCAACAAACTTCATTGCCAAGTGCACTGTTGAGACTACTGCCCCAAAAGCTTGTAGGCAAGTTCGTCCCAATATTACATTGTACGGGGAATCGGAGTCAACAACCAAAAATTTGATGAATTCCGTTCGGGCCGAAGGCTGGTTGCCTAGGGTCACCGGGAGATGAATGGCTCCCAGGGGGCGGATTGCTTCACCTGTGAAGCTAATGAGATTTCCTTCGAATCCTACGAGGTCGGCGGACCTCAACTTCAAAGCTTGGAAAGTATGCAGAAAGAGGATGTCGGCCGAACTCCCTTGGTCAACGAAGACTCGGGCGACCTCAAAATTGCCAATCAACGTCGTTATCACCATAGGATCATTGTGATCTGGGATGACGTTTTCCATATCCTGGTCGGAAAAGATGATGGGACTATTCCGAGAAGGATTTTTGGGGACGGGTTTGTGATGAACTGCCAAAACCTGGTTGATGTACCTTTTTCTTCCCACCCTCATCTCACCGCCGCCAGCGAAACCTCCCGAGATGGTTTCTACTCGGAAGTTTTCTGGCGACTTATCGAGGTCCTGAACCACGACCATGTTTACCCGTGGTGGCTCCTCTTCCTTCTTCTCTGGGGACGGGTCGGCCTTAGCTTTTCCTTTATCATTGTCCGGGCTGCGAGATCTTCTCCGACCTCGTCTTTCCACTGCCTCTCGGACATACTGCTGTAGCTTGCCTCTTCTTACCATATCCTCGATGACATCCCGAAGCCATGTGCATTGGTCGGTATGGTGGCCGTACCCGTCATGAAAATTGCAGTATTTGGACTTGTCTCTCACATAGTTTTGATTTCTGAGGAAGGGGGGCGGGGTACACTCCTTAGTTCGGTCTGCATGGTCTCTCTCCAGACTTGAGACCTCGGGACCGTGAGGGGGGTGTAAGAGTCATATTTGGTGATATATGGACGTCGGCGGTCCTCTTGTTGGGAGCGGCCTCGGTCTCCCTAATCTGCTCTTCCTCCTCTTTCATCCCTGTTGCCCCGAGGATGGCCTCGGGGCAGGGCGTTCTGCGAGGTGGCTTGAGCATTTTCCAGTGTGCTCGACTGTCCCTTCCTGAATTCTTCATGGTTTATATACTTGTTTGATCTCTGTCTCAGTTCGGCCATGTCCCTTGGTGGCTTTCCAATAAGTGAATCTTTGAAGCCTCCTTCGGCCAATCCCTGGGTCAAAAGGAGGACGGCCACCTCGGGAGACAAATTTGGGACCGAACTGGACTCGCTGTGAAACCTGTGCAAGTACGCACGTAAGGATTCATCTGGCTTTTGGGTCACTGTCGCTAGCGTGTGGTCCGATCTGGGTTGCACGCAGCTGGCAGTGTATCTGTTGAGGAAGACGCGCTTCATTTCTGCCCAGTTGTTGACAGAGTTTTTAGGAAGCGTTGAATACCACCGAAGGACTGGGGCCTGGAGGGTCATAGAGAAAGCTCGGCATTTCAGCCGATCTCCTCCTCCGTGAAAGTTCACGGCTCCTTCATAGGAAAGGACATGTTCCTGAGGGTCAATAAGGCCATTATATCTGGGGATGTTACTGGGCCCTAGGTACCCAGGCGGTGGTTCATAGGACATGACGGCAGGGGTGAAAGGATGTCCAGGATGGGAATCGTCCAGCTCAGGTTGTTGCTGGTCGGGAGTTGGTGTAAGTTGTGTGACAGTCGTGTGTGGTGTTGCAAAGGTTTGTGGAGTTAACGGGTGTTGTGGTGGAAGAGATGGGGGAGGGGTGGTGGAGGGAACTCGTTCGGGGCCGGGGCTTGGACAGAAGCTCGTTCAGCTAATCATTGCATAGCAACTTGTTGGAGATCTGCAATAGCCTTACCTTGTTGCTCTACGATTCTCATTTGTTGTCTCATCAGAGACAAGAGTTCAGCATCCCGTGAGAGCGTAGACTGTCGTGAGTTTGAACGGTGTGTTGTACTGACTGAGTGAGCACGCTCGCCGCGGCGGCGGTGCTGTTGAGTGTTGGTTTCTCCGAGCTCAGAGCGTAACTGCACGCGCCGACCTCCACCAAGAAGATGGGTTTGGTTTGCGGTGTCTTCAGTGTGGATGGTGTAGGGTCCACTATGGGTATGAGTGAACTCTGGTGGAGGAGGTGGTGGCGGGGGAGGAGGCGGTGGAGGGGGTGATGGTGAGGACCTCGCTGCCCTGTTGGCTTCCAGGTGCAGGCGCAGGTCCTCAGTCGACGGCACCCTTCTTGGACGCCCCCTCCTCCTTCTCTGGACCGGCTGCTCTTCTTCAGACATGGTGGAATCTTCTGAGTGGGGTTGAAATTTATCTCTCCCCACAGACGGCGCCAATGTGATGTCCTAGACGGTGAGGACCTCCAAGGGTGTAGGAGATGACCTTCAAAGGGAACTCTGTCTAGGGCTGATATGTGATGTTTGGGGGAAGTCCTCAGATGGCTAAGGGAAAGAGCCAAGAAGCAACCCTAATCACTGGTGTGTGAGGATGGCAATTAGGGTTAGAGGACGTACCTGAGCCCCATGTAGTACCGAGCTACTTATAGGGGGGAGCTGGTTGCCCTAATGGGCTTACTTTAGGCCCAAGTAGGGCCAGCCTGTACTGAGCTAGGAGCGGATAAGGTTGGATGAGCTGTCCTTGTGGATAAGGTAGTGAGTTGTCCTTGTGGATAAGGTAATGAGCTGTCCATGTGGATAAGGTAGGGGGACGTCATCATGTCCTAGATGTCGGACTCGGGGAGGTGTCGGACCTGGATGTCGGGACTGAGTGGGAACACGAGGTCGACCTGTTTCTGGCATCTGTTCGGCCGTTGAGCATTGAGCTCGGCCGAGCGCTCAGAAGGCTTCCTGAAGGGTCCTCAGGACTTCGGCGAGGCGGTTTAAGGACCTCGGCCAGGCCAAGTCCACCACATAAGCCCCCCAGCTCGGTCAAGGCTATCTGAGCCTTGTTCCGAGGTTCTGGTTTATGTCCTTTTCCCAGGTCCACGTCACAAGGGCCGAGTTCACCACAATTATCATCAAACTCAGTCTTAAGGTATGGGAGAAGTCTACCTTATACTAGATTTAGACTAAAATTCAAGTGATTTAGGATTTGAGTTAACAAAACTCAAAAAGGGCATTATGTGCAATATGGCACAAAGGCTTGGAGGCTAAAGTTTTGCTCACTGTGGTTTTGAGCAACTTTATATTGATGCATGCAAAGTATATGGAGGCTGAATTCTGAGTTTGAATGCCTATTATAAGTTTTGTTGTATTAAATTGTGTTTATGTGAATTTTCATGCAATTTGATATCATAAACTTGATGCATGCAATTTGAATGTGTTTCTGGGTATAAACATGTTTATCTTAAGGCATATGAACTTTGTGAATATTGAGATTTGGTTAGATTTGAGAAAAGAAGAAAATGAATTGTTAAAACTCTTGTTTTAATGGACTGACTGCATAATCTAACCGGTTACTCGATATTCGTAACCGGTTAGACACTGCAAAATTTCAAATAAAAATCAGTTCATTAATCAGTCCTGAAATTATAGTGGTTTCTGCTCAAATCTATGCTTTAATCCCATTTTACATAATCTGAACATGAGTTGTTATAATGCCAAGGTTCAGATTTGAAAGATTAAAATTAATGCCTTAAGTTAATGAAATAATTTCAAGAGGAAATTATGTTCATTGGGAAATGAAAAGTGATTTAGACCTTTTGAATGATAAAACTGTAATTTTGAGGCATAAAACAATGTTTAACTTGTTTAGGGATTGGGTATTAAATTCAAGAAAGAGGGTTTTTCTGAATTTCAATGGTAAACAGTTCAGGTCTGTAATTCTAACCGGTTAGCCTAAGACTGTAACCGGTTAGTACCTGAATCTGAAAAATATAAAGTTAAGTTTTTGAATACCATTGACTTTGTTTTACCTAATCTAAGTTTAAAAGGCATGTTTTGAGAAAAATTCAAATGAGAATTTTTATGCCAAAGATTATGCCTCAAATCAATCATTCAAAAAGGGAAATGGGAATATTTCTAAATCACATTAATGTAAAGATAAAACCAACCCTGATATTTGTGCATCCATATAGACTGGAAGTCTGGTTGGTAGGAACGTTTATCATATTCTGGGAATATGAGGAGGGTACTCCGGGAGTACCAAATTATAACCTGCTTGATGACACATTATAGATATGTGGCCAGTGTCCGGGACCTGGTTTTTATGCGTTCTGGGAACGTATGCGTTCTGGGAACGTATGCGTTCTGGGAACGTGGTGCCCACTCCGGGAGTGATGCTTATTATCCAAGTATGGTTCGGCATTATGTTCTGGGGACAAATGTCGGTGTTCCGGGAACACAAGGGTGTATTGGATGGACGTCCAAGATGGACTTTTAGAGGCCTCAGTTGTGGATAGAAAATCATACATCATGCCACTTGCATTATAAGAGTTATAATGTTGAAAACTGGTGTGCTCATATGTATTTGCATTATGATCTGTCCATGATATACTTGTGATTGTAATTTTAGTCTTTATCAATTATGTATATGTGTATACTTACTCCCTGTGCCCTGTTTAGGTGATGGCCAGATATCTAGCTTGCATCGAGATACGCCCTATCCCTAGCGGTATATGGACGTATGAGGAGCACCGTGCCACTTTTGAGGGGGAGGTTGAGATCACTCTCTACCACCCTAACCCTCTGGTGCGAGTGCGACCTCGTCGATTTAGGATTCCCTTAGTTTACACTATGCATGTTCCACCTTTTTATACATATAGAGGACCACCCCCGGCTCGACCTATGCGTCGTTTTCATAGTTTCCGTTTTAGAGCTGCCACTCGTTCCCATCCTTCCTACCATAGAGTTGTTACTGAGGAGACTCTTTCTCTTGGTCCGATTGACTTGGATAGGACTGCTTCTGCAGACCTTAGACCCAATGGTGGGGTCTCTACACAGTCGGGCGAGGTCGAGGAGGACCCTGTGGAGGATAAGAGCGAGGAGGAGGTGCATGTTGAGCCGACTGTTTCAACTAGAGGTGGACCCGCTGGTTCATAGGAGCTTGCATAGCGTAGATGTTTTGGATCCTAGATCCTAGGGATAGAGCTGTGGAGGATCTGAGGAGCTGCTGAGGACACGGATGACTTGCTCTGGGACTTCTATTTTGGATTTTGTTATATATATTGTATATATCTGAGAGGTCTTAGAGTGAGCTTTTATTTTATGCAGCTGGTATGTATATGTTTTATCAAAACTTGCTATCTCGACTTTTTATCACTTGATACTGATTGTACTGATGGGGTTATGTTATGACATATAAATATATGATGTTTTTCTTTACCTCAGCAGTGCCCCATAAGTATTATTTTTCTTCCGCAAACTCTGATTTCTATTAAGAAAGGATTCGGCGATAAGTGTATGCTTTATATATTCAAATTCAACTCGAGAGGCAAATGGTGTGTTCTAATATTAACTATGAAGAGTATTTTCTATAGTTAAGGAAATGTTATCTCGAGAGCCTTTTTTGAAACTAAGATATCATTAAGCCGAACTTTCAAAAATGGTTTATGTTCAAAAAGGGTTTATGAACGAGCAAGAACTGGTTCTAAAAAGGAAAAAATTTCTAGCCCAAATTTTGATAGCAAGTATTCAATTATTTGGAAATATTAATTATTTTCAAGTTAAAAAGAGAGCGTCACACCCTTCGGTGGTATCAGAGCATTGGTCCTGTCCCTCATGGCCCCGAAGATGCAGCTAAGTATGGTATTCAATGTCGATTGAATATGTTTTTGAGTAAGTTAGTAGCATTTATGTTTTAAAGACCTTTTTAGTAACCCAAAGCCCATAGTGCAGGTCTTTCTATGGCAACTAGGAATAGAAATTTTACTAATGAAATGTTAGAACGAATCACGACCGTGCTGGAAGGCATGTAGCAGCAGCAGAGACAACAACCATCTCAAGGGAGAGCTGGTAACCCATCTGCTGGCAACATGGCGAATCATGATGCTAAGACTCTGTCGGAGTTCAGAAAGTGCAACCCACCAAGGTTTAAGGGAGGATATAGACCTGATGAGGCGAACAAGTGGTTGCATGAGATTAATAAGATTTTCCGAACTCTGGAGTGTTCTGATGAACAGAAGGTGACCTATGCAGTTTACATGCTTCACGGAGAAGCTGAAAACTCGTGGGATCACACTGTCCAATTGCTGAATTTTGAAAGGAGGGCAATCAACTGGGGAGTATTTATGGAGAAGTTTCTTAATAAATATTTCCCAGAAGATTTGCGGAGAAAGAAGGAAGTGGAATTCATGCAATTGAAGCAGGGGGATATGAGTGTAGGGGAGTATGCTGCCAGATTCGAGGAGTTGATGAAGTACTCTCCCTACTACTTAAATAACCCTGATGAAAGGAGTAAGTGTGTTAAGTTTGAAGGTGGACTAAGGCCGGAGCTGAAGTCTATCTTCAGTTATCAAAGGATTCAAAGTTTCCCTGCACTAGTGGATATGTGCAGAATGTATGAAGATGATAAGAAGGCTGAATTGATGGGAAGTCAAGTGAAAGGGGTTGGACAGAACTATGGACCACAGAGGAAGAAGAAGTTTGATCATCGGAATAATGGTCCATATTCTAAGAACAAGGGTAAGGGCAAGGCGGTGATGGATAACAAGAACAAGTCTCGCGATAATGCTCCTTATTGCGAGAAGTGCAAGCGTTATCATCACGGTCAGTTTTGCTGGTCCACAGGAGGATGTTTCAAGTGTGGAAAGCAAGGTCACTTTGCTCGTGAATGCAAGGAATCTGCAAAGGGAGATGCAAAGGGATCTGCTGGCAAGCCTGTGGTGCAAGGAAGAGTATTTACTCTGAGTGGTAGTGAAGCAACCCAAACCCCGAATCTCGTGCAAGGTAACTTTCTGCTTAATAACCAACCTTGCAAAATCATGTTTGATTCTAGAGCTACACATTCTTTTGTTTCTCCTGAATGTGTGAATAGGCTGAATCTTGTTGTTTCTGATTCACCCTGTTATCTTAGTATAGATACTCCTACGGGAATACCGATCTTCACCGCTAAAGTCTGTTTAGGGTGTAATGTAGAAATTCTGGGTCGTCTTTCTAAGGTAGATTTGGTTTGTCTTCCTAAGTTACAATTGGATGTGATCTTGGGTATGGATTGGTTGATGAAGAACCAAGTGATCATCAATTGTGAGGAAAAGACAACTCAATATAGGACTCTGGAACCGGAAGGTTATATGTGTTTATTCTCGGCTTCTGGAGAAGAAGAGTCGATGCCGATCGAGGAGATTCCGGTGGTGAGGGAATTTCCGGAAGTATTTCCTGAAGAGATACCAGGATTACCTCCGAAGCGAGAGATAGAGTTTGGGATTGATTTAGTCCCTGGAGCTGGTTCCATCTCTATTGCTCCTTACAGGATGGCACCACTAGAAATGGTAGAAATGAAGAAGCAGATAGAGGAGTTGCTGCAAAAATAGATGATCAGGCCAAGCGTTTCGCCTTGGGGAGCTCCATTACTGTTTGTAAAGAAGAAAGATGGGAGTATGAGGATGTGTGTGGATTACAGGCAGTTGAATAAGGTCACTATTAAGAACAAGTATCCTTTTCCAAGGATTGATGACCTTATGGACCAGGTTAGGGGAGCTGCAGTATTCTCCAAGATTGATCTGAGATCGGGTTATCATCAGATCAGGATAAAGGAGGAGGATATACCCAAGACTGCATTTCGATCTCGATACGGTCATTATGAGTATGTTGTGATGCCGTTCGGGTTGACTAATGCACCTGCTATTTTCATGGACTATATGAACCGGATCTTTAGACCATATTTGGATTTATTTGTGGTGGTATTCATTGATGATATTCTGGTCTATTCTAAAAATCCGGAAGAGCATGAAGAGCATCTCAAGATTGTGTTGAAAGTCCTGAAGGAGAAGCAATTATATGCCAAACTTACGAAGTGTGAGTTTTGGTTGAACGAAGTGAAGTTTTTGGGGCATGTAATCTCTAAAGAAGGAATTGCGGTGGATCCAGCAAAAGTAAGTTCAGTGCTAAGTTGGGAACAGCCTAAGACCGTGACGGAAGTGAGAAGTTTCTTAGGGCTGGTTGGATACTATCGTCGGTTTATAGAAGGATTTTCTAAGATTGCATTGCCTTTGACTAAGTTGACTCGGAAAGATCAACCGTTCGTGTGGGATGATCGGTGCGAAGTTAGCTTTCGTGAGTTGAAGGAAAGGTTAACATCGTCTCCTGTGTTAATCTTACCTGATCCTCACAAGAGTTTTGAGGTGTATTGTGATGCATCTAAGCAAGGACTGGGTTGTGTATTGATGCAAGAAGGAAGAGTAGTGGCTTATGCATCGCGACAATTGAAGAATCATGAAGTGAATTACCCGACACACGATTTAGAATTGGCTGTGATCGTGTTTGCCTTAAAGATATGGAGACATCATCTCTATGGAACTACATTCCAGGTATTTAGTGACCATAAGAGTTTGAAATATCTGTTCGACCAGAAAGAGTTGAACATGAGGCAAAGAAGATGGATGGAGTTTTTGAAAGACTATGACTTTAAACTCCACTATCATCCGGGTAAAGCCAATGTGGTTGCAGATGCTTTGAGTCGGAAAGCAATCCACATAAGTGCGATGATGGTTAAGGAAGCAGCGTTGATTGAGGAATTCAGAGACTTGAGCTTGTTGACACAAGTGGAGCCATCAAGTATCAAGTTGGGGATGTTGCAGAATACAAACGAGTTCTTGGAAAGAATTCGGGAGTTGCAACGAGCAGACGAAGAGTTGATGGAAAAGATGAAACTAGGTTCAGAGGGAAGGGAACCTGATTTCAAGATTGGGCAGGATGGAATCCTTCGTTTTAGGACAAGGATTTGTATACCAAGAGATCAGGAAGTTAGAAGACTGATTCTCGATGAATCCCATAAGAGTCGGATGAGTATGCATCCTGGATCAACCAAAATGTATCAAGACTTGAAAAAGATGTTTTGGTGGTCTGGATTGAAAAAGGATGTTGCTGAATACGTGGCGGCGTGCTTGATTTGTCAGAAAGTTAAGGTATAACATCAGAAACCTGGAGGACAGTTGCAACCCTTGAGGATTCCCCAGCGGAAGTGGGATAGCATCTCAATGGATTTTGTGTCTGGTTTGCCAAGGACAGCAGCAAATCATGATGCAATTTGGGTGGTTGTGGATAGGTTAACCAAGTCGGCACATTTTATTCCGATAAACCTGCGTTATCCTTTGAGCAAGCTTACCCAGATCTATATCAAGGAGGTAGTTCATCTTCACGGAGTGCCTTCGAGTATTGTGTCGGACCGAGATCCCAGATTTTCGTCGCAATTCTGGAAAAGTTTGCATGAGGCTATGGGAACAAGATTGAAACTGAGTTCTGCGTATCATCCACAGACGGATGGTCAGACGGAGAGTGTAACACCCTAATAAATTCTACCCTTAATTCCCAAGTATTAAAAATGTGTACTAAAAAAATTCCTTTTTAACTTATGAAAATCACCCGTCAAACGGACGGAGTTTCGTTTGTTTTTCGGACTTTTCTAAATCTTCAACCTAATAAACACATTTATATAAAATCAACAGAAGCCAGCAGGGCTCAAATATAAATATATATGCATCGCATAGTTGCCCCTTGGGCTCAAGTGTAAACCATCAGTGTGTTAGAGTGCCAGCAAAATACTAAGTATGTAAATCAAGAGACCATAACAACAACTATGCTCAAAATAAATCATAAACCCTGCACAAAAGAAACTATTCTAAGCCTCACTCAAAAAGAAACATATATAGCCCATACACATCCAAATATACGGAGGCTGAAGTCAAAATCAAAATATCTAATCCCCATAACCCTACTCTCCCTGGGAGGGAGAGCACACCTGCTCGGCCGGGGGCTGTGCAATCTCAATCTCTGTACCTGTAAGTATAGTAAGGGAGTGAGCATTGCACATGAAATAGAATAGCAGTTTCTAGATAGACATAACAACTAACCAGGCCAAACACAATTAGCAATTTATTCACATAAATACAAATTCATCGCAAGCATACCACATTTTCCAATTCCATTATTTTATAAATGCCGGTTCCCTTTTTAGTTAGTTCGTTTCCACCATTTGATTCCCTTTTATTCATTTTCTCCGTTCCCAAAGAAATCCCTTTTTAAAACCCTTACCTTTTACTTATTTTTCCGGTGTATATATGTTTCCACCAAATCGAAGGCCTACATACATACACCAATCACGATGTATGTCTCCACCAAATTGAAGGCCTACATACATCGCGTTTCCATTACCATTACCTTGTCCAATTTTATCCCCTTACCTTTTTCCTTATTTTTACGGTGTATGTATGTCTCCACCAAATCGAAGGCCTACATACATCACGTTTCCATTACCTTTACCTTGTCCAATTTTATTCCCTATTTCCTTTATTCATTTCCTTTTATTTACGGTGTATGTATGTCTCCACCAAATCGAAGGCCTACATACATACACCAATCACGATGTATGTCTCCACCAAATCGAAGGCCTACATACATCGCGTTTCCATTATCGTTACCTTATTTTATCCAATGTCCTTTCCTTTTTCCTTTTTGTTTAGGGTGTATGTATGTCTCCACCAAATCGAAGGCCTACATACATACACCACCGACGATGTATGTCTCCACCAAATCGAAGGCCTACATACATCGCCCCGTTTACGTTGTATTGTCTCCCCCAAATCGAAGGCCTACAATACAACCCCATTTTTACGATGTATTGTCTCCCCCAAATCGAAGGCCTACAATACATCACCACCTTTATCCATTATTAGTTGTCCATATATATATATATCATTATTTTGTCCACCAATTCCATTTAATGTTTACCAAATCATTCCAAGCACAAGCACCATCATATTATAAACAAATAGCCACATTTCACATTTCACATAACAATTAGAGTGCAAATAATAACAAACTTCACCTTTTCATATAATCATGCAACAACCACATTTTCTTTTCACTTGTCCGAATTATTGATTCAAAGTCCTAAATTAGGGGTTCATGCCATTTATTTTCCTCAATTAAAACCTAACCTCATTCTTTACTTCTTAGAGTTCCATAATTACCAATTAAGCCTATTTTTAACATTTTCCTTAATTCCTAAATTGAGATTTCTAATTTTCTCCCCTAACACATAAACTCCTAGCCAACCATTATATCTAAATACAAACCCTTTCCTAGAACAAGCCAATGCTCACTATATCCACCCCCTTACCTTAACCAAAGAGAGGGAAAGTGGAAGAACCCAAGCCATAACTCCCAGCGCTCCCAAAACCAAGAGCTCCGAACGCACGAAGATGGAGGTAGTGATAATAATCTTCCCTAAGCCAAAGGAATGGAATGATAACGAGATTATTGCCCCATTTCCATAGAGAATTCGGATTTCCCAAAGAGGGGAAAGAGAAAGAGAGAGAGAGAGAGAGAAAATCCAAATTAGAGAGAGAGGAACTTCAAGAATCATGAGTACTTACTTGGAGAGACCAAGAGGGACTTGATGATGGACCTTGGAGTGATTCCCTTGAGTTTTAATGGATTTAGAATGAGAGATTTTGTGCCCTAGAGAGAGAGAGTTCGAATTTTGTCAAGAATGAATGTGTGAATCGCTTTTATTTTTTTCTCACAGTACAGCCTTTAATCGATTAGTAATCGATTAAGCACTTTCAAACTTTCTTACCTTAATCGATTACTCTGCAGCTTAATCGATTAAGCTGCTCAGTTTTGCAGCATTCATACTTTGGAAGGCCATAACTTCTTCGTTACCCGTTGGATCTTCCCAAAATTTTGACACAAGCTTCCTCACCTATCCTACTTCACATCCAACAGTGGAATTTGTATTCTAAGCTACCAATCTTGTTATTCTTATTCCCCAAAGTCCTATGTTTTAAACTTGAATTTGCATGTCTAATTGGCCAATTTTCTAACTTAAATCATAATTACTTCTATCCTAAGACTATCAAAACATGATTTACACTAAGAATTAAATTTGGGATGTTATAATCCTCTCCCACTTACTAGAATTTCGTCCCCGAAATTCATCTGTCTTGAAACAACTGAGGATAAGACTCCTTCATCCTGCTCTCCAGCTCCCAAGTAGCCTCTTCCACGTTGTTTCTGTTCCAAATTACCTTCACCAATGGAATTTCCTTGCCCCGGAGCTGCTTAATCTGCCTGTCCTCAATTCTGATCGGGAGGATCTCAAAAGTCAGATTCTCCTTCAAGGGCAAATCGTCCGCTGCTACCACATGGGAGGGATCATGAATGTACTTCCTCAACTGGGAAACATGAAATACACCATGAAGTCTAGACAAGTGTGGAGGCAAAGCAATCCTGTACGCCAAAGGTCTAACTCTCTCCAGAATCTCATAAGGTCCGACAAACCTCGGAGTCAGCTTCTTTGACTTGATTGCTCGACCAATGCCAGTGGTAGGGGACACCCTAAGAAACACATGATCACCCACATCAAACTCTAGGGGTCTCCTACGCTTATCTGCATAGCTCTTTTGCCTGTCTTGAGAAGTCTTCATCTTATCCTTAATCATCGCGATCTTCTCTGTGGTTTCTTGCACCAACTCTGGCCCAATCAACAAGTTCTCCCCAATCTGGAACCAACAAAGAGGCATTCTACACTTTCTTCCATAGAGTGCCTCAAAAGGTGCCATGCCAATACTGGAGTGAAAGCTATTGTTGTAAGTGAACTCCATCAATGGTAACAACTGCTCCCAACTACCAGCCTGCTCTAGAACACAAGCCCTCAACAGATCCTCCAAAGTCTGAATAGTACGCTCGGATTGCCCATCAGTTTGAGGATGATAGGCTGTACTAAACCTCAACTTGGTACCCAAGGCCTGCTGAAGACTCTGCCAAAATCTGGATAGAAACCGCGGATCACGATCAGACACAATACTCGAAGGCACACCATGAAGCTTCACTATGTCTCGAATATACAACTGTGTCAGCTTCTCCAATGTGTAGTTATTATGGATCGGAATAAAGTGAGCACACTTTGTTAAACGGTCTACAACAACCCATACACCATCACAACCTGCAGTAGTTCTAGGTAGACCTGTCACAAAGTCCATGGCTATGCTATCCCACTTCCATTCAGGGATGTCAAGTGATCGCAATGGACCACCTGGCTTTTGGTGCTCAATCTTCACCTTCTGACAAGTCAAGCAGTGAGACACATGGTCGGCCATATCAGTCTTCAACCCTGGCCACCAATAGATTCTCTTCAAATCCTGATACATTTTTGTTGTACCGGGATGGAAACTCATTTTTGTTTGGTGAGCTTCCCACAATATGTCTCTTCGAATCTGGAAGTCCATTGGAACACATATTCTACCTCTGAATCTGATGATTCCATCTGCACCCTTGATGAAATCAGGTTCCTCTTTACTTGCTGCTCCTTCTAACAACTTCTGGAGCTCTTCATCATCTGCTTGCCTTTCCTTTATCAAATCCACCAGTTCACTAGTGACTTGCAACATTTCCAGAAGAATACTCTTCTCTTTCACCAGCATGTTCAAGTTGAGATCACTAAACTCCTGGATTAGCTGCATCTCCTTCACCATCAAGTTGCTAACATGAAGAGTTTTACGACTCAACGCATCGGCTACCACATTAGCTTTACCCGGATGGTATTGAAGATGGAAATCATAATCTTTCAGGAACTCCATCCATCTCCTTTGTCTCATATTCAACTCCTTTTGATCGAAGAGATAACGGAGACTCTTGTGGTCACTGAACACCTCAAACTTTGTGCCATACAAGTAATGTCTCCAGATTTTCAAGGCAAACACCACAGCTGCTAATTCCAAGTCATGAGTCGGATAATTCTGCTCATGCTGTCGCAACTGCCTGGATGCATAGGCCACAACTTTGCCTTGTTGCATAAGTACACAACCCAAGCCTTGCTTTGAAGCATCACAATACACGTCAAAGGGTTGGGTTGGTTCCGGCAAAGTCAGGACCGGTGAACTTGTCAATCTCTTCTTTAGTTCCAAGAAGCTGCTCTCACACTGCTGCGACCATTGATAAGGGACATCTTTTCTGGTTAACATTGTCAATGGAAGAGCCAGTTTGGAGAAACCTTCAATGAATCTCCGATAGTAACCTGCCAATCCCAAAAAGCTTCTGATTTCTGTGACTGTTGTGGGTCTCTCCCACTTTAACACCGCTTCCACCTTGGAGGGATCCACAGCAACTCCCTGTGCAGAAATCACATGTCCCAGAAAATGGACCTCATCCAACCAAAAGCTACATTTAGACAGCTTGGCATACAACTGCTTCTCTTTGAGGACCTGCAGTACAATCCTCAAATGCTCCTCATGTTCGCTCGGACTCTTAGAATAAATCAGGATGTCATCAATGAACACAATGACAAAAGAATCCAAGTATGGCATGAAGATCCTATTCATGTAATCCATGAATATTGCAGGAGCGTTGGTCAATCCGAAAGGCATCACCACATACTCAAAGTGCCCATAACGCGTCCGGAAAGCAGTTTTTGGAATGTCCTCTTCACGGATGCGAATCTGATGGTATCCCGGTCGGAGGTCAATCTTAGAGAATACTGATGCACCCCTCAACTGATCCAACAAATCATCAATGCCAGGGAGCGGATATTTGTTCTTTACCGTCACTGCATTCAATTGCCTGTAATCAGTGCACATCTGAAGGCTACCGTCCTTCTTCTTGACAAAGAAGATAGGAGCACCCCAGGGTGATACACTTGGCCTGACAAGTCCCTTTGCTAATAGCTCCTCCAACTGCTTCTTCAATTCTTCCAATTCCGGAGGCGCCATTCTGTAAGGTGCAATAGAAATTGGGCCTGTACCAGGCTTCAGATCAATACTAAACTCAACTTCTCTTCTTGGAGGCAATCCGGGAATCCCCGTAGAAAAGACTTCCGGAAACTCACGGACCACAGGAATTTGACTTACATCAGAAACTTCATCAACTTCCATGGTAGACAGGATAGCATCATTAAAGATGACTGCTTTCTTACGACAGTCAATTAGAACATGATGTTGAGCCATCCAGTCCATACCCAGAATAACATCTAATCTAGTCAAAGGCAGACAAATGAGATTGATTTTGAATTCCCGCTCCAGAACTCGGAGTGGACAATCCAAACACATCTGAGAAGTAATAACTGACAACTTATAAGGCATTTCTATAGTAGACAACCCTAGTCTCTTCATGCATTCCATGGAAATGAATGAATGGGATGCACCACAATCAAATAAAACACCACAAGAATTGTCATTAACATGACAAATACCTCTGATCAACTCATCATCATCTGTCACCTCTTCGCCATCTAGAATGTACACCTTGCCCTTCTGCATTGGCTGACTCCCACCAGATTTCTATGCACTAGCCACATTGACCTCTCTCTTCACAGGATTTTTAGGGCAGTTGGAAACAAAGTGTCCGGGCTGTCCACACAAGTAACAAAGTCCATCTCTTCGACCCATATTCCAGCACACCCCCTTGTGTTGCCTCCCACAATGTGTACAAGTAGGAACAGGACCAAGAGATAGTGCAGATTGCCCTACTCCTCTAGGGACTGAAGGTCTGGGATTAGAATAAGGGCCAGATTTCTGCATAGGACTCTTGCCCCTAATAGGACCAGACAATTTCTGAGATGCCCTGCTTCGCTCCTCTGCTTGTTCCTGCTTGAGTGAATCTTCATAAGCACTGGTCATGTTCACTAGTTGAGAGAGATTAGAGATTCCTTGATAGACAAAAACAGTTTTGATCTTGGGATGGAGACCAGCCTCAAACTTGATACATTTAGTGCGTTCATCTGCATCCCGGTAGCTGCCCGAATAGTGAATGAGGTCCTCGAATTGAGCTGCATACTCTCCAACACTGAGGTTCCCTTGCTTCAGCTCAAGAAAAGCCACTTCCTTCTCCCTTCTTACATTCTCCGGAAAGTACTTCCCAAGAAAACGGACCTTGAAAAGATCCCATGAAATAAGCTCATTAGCTGCTTCCAGACCTCTCCTCTGTTGGTCCCACCAATGTTCCGCCTCACCCATCAGAACATACTCCACTAGTCGCATATACTGGTCACCTGGTGGCTGCAGTGAGCGAAACACCTTCTCCATCTCCTGGAGCCATCTTTGAGCTCAATCGGGATTGTAACCCCCTTCAAACTTCGGCGGATCGCTTTTTCTAAAGCGGCCCATCCAGTCAATCTCCACTGGTGGTGGTGGAGGAGGCTGAAGTGTTGCTGCAGCAGCTGCTGCAACCACAGCAATGTTCTGGGCTTGATTCTGCTGCAGGTTTGCAAGATTATCAGCTTGTTGCTGCTGAACTTGGGCTTGGTTCTGCTGCAATTGAACCAGAGTTTCGAGAATTGCAGCAATCCTATCATTATAAGCCCGTCTCCCTGCCATACTGTTGAGTCATGGAAGGAAAACCAGTTAATGATAGAATAATTAAATAAAACTACTAATATCCTATAACTTCACTTAGACACCAAACTAAGTACTTGGGTTACTCGCTCGGTGAGTAACCATAGGAGTAGTGAGTTCATACTCCAAAGGCCGAGGGAAACTGCTCTGATACCATAAATGTAACACCCTAATAAATTCTACCCTTAATTCCCAAGTATTAAAAATGTGTACTAAAAAAATTCCTTTTTAACTTATGAAAATCACCCGTCAAACGGACGGAGTTTCGTTTGTTTTTCGGACTTTTCTAAATCTTCAACCTGATAAACACATTTATATAAAATCAACAGAAGCCAGCAGGGCTCAAATATAAATATATATGCATCGCATAGTTGCCCCTTGGGCTCAAGTGTAAACCATCAGTGTGTCAGAGTGCCAGCAAAATACTAAGTATGTAAATCAAGAGACCATAACAACAACTATGCTCAAAATAAATCATAAACCCTGCACAAAAGAAACTATTCTAAGCCTCACTCAAAAAGAAACATATATAGCTCATACACATCCAAATATACGGAGGCTGAAGTCAAAATCAAAATATCTAATCCCCATAACCCTACTCTCCCTGGGAGGGAGAGCACACCTGCTCGGCCGGGGGCTGTGCAATCTCAATCTCTGTACCTGTAAGTATAGTAAGGGAGTGAGCATTGCACATGAAATAGAATAGCAGTTTCTAGATAGACATAACAACTAACCAGGCCAAACACAATTAGCAATTTATTCACATAAATACAAATTCATCGCAAGCATACCACATTTTCCAATTCCATTATTTTATAAATGCCGGTTCCCTTTTTAGTTAGTTCGTTTCCACCATTTGATTCCCTTTTATTCATTTTCTCCGTTCCCAAAGAAATCCCTTTTTAAAACCCTTACCTTTTACTTATTTTTCCGGTGTATATATGTTTCCACCAAATCGAAGGCCTACATACATACACCAATCACGATGTATGTCTCCACCAAATCGAAGGCCTACATACATCGCGTTTCCATTACCATTACCTTGTCCAATTTTATCCCCTTACCTTTTTCCTTATTTTTACGGTGTATGTATGTCTCCACCAAATCGAAGGCCTACATACATCACGTTTCCATTACCTTTACCTTGTCCAATTTTATTCCCTGTTTCCTTTATTCATTTCCTTTTATTTACGGTGTATGTATGTCTCCACCAAATCGAAGGCCTACATACATACACCAATCACGATGTATGTCTCCACCAAATCGAAGGCCTACATACATCGCGTTTCCATTACCGTTACCTTATTTTATCCAATGTCCTTTCCTTTTTCCTTTTTGTTTAGGGTGTATGTATGTCTCCACCAAATCGAAGGCCTACATACATACACCACCGACGATGTATGTCTCCACCAAATCGAAGGCCTACATACATCGCCCCGTTTACGTTGTATTGTCTCCCCCAAATCGAAGGCCTACAATACAACCCCATTTTTACGATGTATTGTCTCCCCCAAATCGAAGGCCTACAATACATCACCACCTTTATCCATTATTAGTTGTCCATATATATATATCATTATTTTGTCCACCAATTCCATTTAATGTTTACCAAATCATTCCAAGAACAAGCGCCATCATATTATAAACAAATAGCCACATTTCACATTTCACATAACAATTAGAGTGCAAATAATAACAAACTTCACCTTTTCATATAATCATGCAACAACCACATTTTCTTTTCACTTGTCCGAATTATTGATTCAAAGTCCTAAATTAGGGGTTCATGCCATTTATTTTCCTCAATTAAAACCTAACCTCATTCTTTACTTCTTAGAGTTCCATAATTACCAATTAAGCCTATTTTTAACATTTTCCTTAATTCCTAAATTGAGATTTCTAATTTTCTCCCCTAACACATAAACTCCTAGCCAACCATTATATCTAAATACAAACCCTTTCCTAGAACAAGCCAATGCTCACTATATCCACCCCCTTACCTTAACCAAAGAGAGGGAAAGTGGAAGAACCTAAGCCGTAGCTCCCAGCGCTCCCAAAACCAAGAGCTCCGAACGCACGAAGATGGAGGTAGTGATAATAATCTTCCCTAAGCCAAAGGAATGGAATGATAATGAGATTATTGCCCCATTTCCATAGAGAATTCGGATTTCCCAAAGAGGGGAAAGAGAGAGAGAGAGAGAAAATCCAAATTAGAGAGAGAGGAACTTCAAGAATCATGAGTACTTACTTGGAGAGACCAAGAGGGACTTGATGATGGACCTTGGAGTGATTCCCTTGAGTTTTAATGGATTTAGAATGAGAGATTTTGTGCCCTAGAGAGAGAGAGTTCGAATTTTGTCAAGAATGAACGTGTGAATCGCTTTTATTTTTTTATCACAGTACAACCTTTAATCGATTAGTAATCGATTAAGCACTTTCAAACTTTCTGACCTTAATCGATTACTCTGCAGCTTAATCGATTAAGCTGCTTAGTTTTGCAGCATTCATACTTTGGAAGGCCATAACTTCTTCGTTACCCGTTGGATCTTCCCCAAATTTTGACACAAGCTTCCTCACCTATCCTACTTCACATCCAACGGTGGAATTTGTATTCTAAGCTACCAATCTTGTTATTCTTATTCCCCAAAGTCCTATGTTTTAAACTTGAATTTGCATGTCTAATTGGCCAATTTTCTAACTTAAATCATAATTACTTCTATCCTAAGACTATCAAAACATGATTTACACTAAGAATTAAATTTGGGATGTTACGGAGAGAACGATTCAATCTTTGGAAGATGTGTTGAGAGCTTGTGCACTTGAAGAACAAGGAAGTTGGGATCAAGTGTTATCTCTTGTAGAATTCACATACAACAACAGCTACCATGCGAGCATTGGAATGGCACCATTTGAGGCGTTGTATGGAAGGAAATGCCAAACCCTGCTATGTTGGTTCCAAGTGGGGGAGAACTTGATGGTTGGACCAGAAATGATATAGCAGACATCTGAGAAGATTAAGATGGTTCAGGCAAAGATGAAAGCGGCTCAGAGTCGGCAAAAGAGTTATGCGGATAAGAGGAGAAAACCATTAGAGTTTTCCGAGGGCGATCATGTGTTCCTTTGGATAGTTCCGATGAAAGGAATCAGTAGAGCTTTGAGAACCCGAAAGCTTTCGCCTAAGTGTATAGGTCCATACCAAATTCTTAAGAGAGTTTGTCCTGTTGCTTATCAATTGGCTTTACCACCCTCTTTATCCAACTTGCACAACGTCTTTCACGTTTCGCAATTAAAGAAGTATGTGCATGATCCATCAGTTATTCTAAAACTCCAACCTGATGATCTAACTCTAAAGGAAAACCTGACCTTTGATACCAGACCGGTTCAGATAGAAGATCGTGAAATTAAGCAGCTTAGGGGAAAGGAGATACCTTTAGTAAAGGTCATATGGGAAAATGCTGACGTATCAGAAGCCACATGGGAATTAGAAGAGAAGATGCGTCAAGAGTATCCGGAGTTGTTTTTGTAAACTAGAATTTCAGGGACGAAATTCCTTTTAAGTGGGGGAGTAGTGTAACACCCTTAATTTTCGTCTCCCGAATAATAGGAAATTAATAATAAAAGTTTATTATTAATTTATAGAAATTTTCCAAGTTTATATTTTGTATTTAATTAGCCTTAAATATAAAAATAAGTTGAAATATTTTTATAGGGAAAATAAATGCAAAATATAAGGATATTGCATTTTGGTCCCTGAATGAGGACTAAAAGGTAATATTGAAAAGGTTCTTGGAGGGAAAGATTTAAAAATATTAATTTTTAAATTTTGTACTAATCTAACCGGTTAGTATTGCCCTGTAACCGGTTAGACGATGAACCCAGAAACTGGGTTAGTGGAATTTGATGAGTAATCACTTGATTAACCCCGTAATCGCCACGATTACAGCCTTAGATTGAATGGAAACCACGCGTCGCTCTGCATGCAAGCCCAATTCGTCTATAAATTGTGGAAATTCTGAGGATTTAGGGTTGATTTCTGGTTTTAGGGTTGAAGGTGGCTCAGTTAGGGTTTCGTTTTCGTTCTGGGAAATTCGTCTTGGTCTTTGAGAGTTAGAGAGCAAAACACACATTTTTGAAAAGCTTGAATCAAGGGCTTTTCAGTGGTATACACCTTGTGAGCTGAGGGTTTGTGTGGAAGGAGGAATCAATCTTGGAAGCTTGAAGTTGAAGTCTGGGTTCTGAGTTTTTTCTGTTCTGGAAGCTGAATTCCAGATCTGATTTTGGGTAAGTACAGCCACCATTAAGACTCCAATCTTTTCTATCTCCTAGTGCATATTAGATAGAGTGAGTCCTAATTGTTTTCCCCAATTTATTTGGCCATTTGCTATGTCAAAACTTCTGGATTTTGAACCTTGTTGATGGAATTCATGACTGGAAACAGAACTTTGGGTTTGTGAGGAGTCTGTGGAGTTTTCTTCAAATTCAGTGTTGATTATCATCAAACTCAGTCTTAAGGTATGGGAGAAGTCTACCTTATACTAGACTTAGACAAAAATTCAAGTGATTTAGGATTTGAGTTAACAAAACTCAAAAAGGGCATTATGTGCAATATGGCACAAAGGCTTGGAGGCCAAAGTTTTGCTCACTGTGGTTTTGAGCAACTTTATATTGATGCATGCAAAGTATATGGAGGTTGAATTCTGAGTTTGAATGCCTATTATAAGTTTTGTTGTATTAAATTGTGTTTATGTGAATTTTCATGCAATTTGATATCATAAACTTGATGCATGCAATTTGAATATGTTTCTAACCGGTTACTCGATATTCGTAACCGGTTAGACACTGCAAAATTTCAAATAAAAATCAGTTCATTAATCAGTCCTGAAATTATAGTGGTGTCTGCTCAAATATATGCTTTAATCCCATTATACATAATATGAACATGAGTTGTTATAATGCCAAGGTTCAGATTTGAAAGATTAAAATTAATGCCTTAAGTTAATGAAATAATTTCAAGAGGAAATTATGTTCATTGGGAAATGAAAAGTGATTTAGACCTTTTGAATGATAAAACTGTAATTTTGAGGCATAAAACAATGTTTAACTTGTTTAGGGATTGGGTATTAAATTCAAGAAAGAGGGTTTTTCTGAATTTCAATGGTAAACAGTTCAGGTCTGTAATTCTAATCGGTTAGCCTGAGACTGTAACCGGTTAGTACCTGAATCTGAAAAATATAAAGTTAAGTTTTTGAATACCATTGACTTTGTTTTACCTAATCTAAGTTTAAAAGGCATGTTTTGAGAAAAATTCAAATGAAAATTTTTATGCCAAAGATTATGCCTCAAATCAATCATTCAAAAAGGGAAATGGGAATATTTCTAAATCACATTAATGTAAAGATAAAACCAACCCTGATATTTGTGCATCCATTTAGACTGGAAGTCTGGTTGGTAGGAACGTTTATCATATTCTGGGAATATGAGGAGGGTACTCCGGGAGTACCAAATTATAACCTACTTGATGACACATTATAGATATGTGGCCAGTGTCCGGGACCTGGTTTTTATGCGTTCTGGGAACGTATGCGTTCTGGGAACGTGGTGCCCACTCCGGGAGTGATGCTTATTATCCAAGTATGGTTCGGCATTATGTTCTGGGAACAAATGTCGATGTTCCGGGAACACAAGGGTGTATTGGATGGACGTCCAAGATGGACTTTTAGAGGCCTCAGTTGTGGATAGAAAATCATACATCATGCCACTTGCATTATAAGAGTTATAATGTTGAAAACTGGTGTGCTCATATGTATTTGCATTATGATCTGTCCATGATATACTTGTGATTGTAATTTTAGTCTTTATCAATTATGCATATGTGTATACTTACTCCCTGTGCCCTGTTTAGGTGATGGCCAGATATCTAGCTTGCATCGAGATACGCCCTATCCCTAGCGGTATATGGACGTATGAGGAGCACCGTGCCAATTTTGAGGGGGAGGTTGAGATCACTCTCTACCACCCTAACCCTCTGGTGCGAGTGCGACCTCGTCGATTTAGGATTCCCTTAGTTTACACTATGCATGTTCCACCTTTTTATACATATAGAGGACCACCCCCGGCTCGACCTATGCGTCGTTTTCATAGTTTCCGTTTTAGAGCTGCCACTCGTTCCCATCCTTCCTCCCATAGAGTTGTTACTGAGGAGACTCTTTCTCCTGGTCCGACTGACTTGGATAGGACTGCTTCTGCAGACCTTAGACCCAGTGGTGGGGTCTCTACACAGTCGGGCGAGGTCGAGGAGGACCCTGTGGAGGATGAGAGCGAGGAGGAGGTGCATGTTGAGCCGACTGTTTCAACTAGAGGTGGACCCGCTGGTTCATAGGAGCTTGCATAACATAGATGTTTTGGATCCTAGATCCTAGGGATAGAGCTGTGGAGGATCTGAGGAGCTGCTGAGGACACGGATGACTTGCTCTGGGACTTCTATTTTGGATTTTGTTATATATATTGTATATATCTGAGAGGTCTTAGAGTGAGCTTTTATTTTATGCAGCTGGTCTGTATATGTTTTATCAAAACTTGCTATCTCGACTTTTTATCACTTGCTACTGATTGTACTGATGGGGTTATGTTATGACATATAAATATATGATGTTTTTCTTTACCTCAGCAGTGCCCCATAAGTATTATTTTTCTTCCGCGAACTCTGATTTCTATTAAGAAAGGATTCGGCGATAAGTGTATGCTTTATATATTCAAATTCAACTCGAGAGGCAAATGGTGTGTTCTAATATTAACTATGAAGAGTATTTTCTATAGTTACGGAAATGTTATCTCGAGAGCCTTTTTCGAAACTAAGATATCATTAAGCCGAACTTTCAAAAATGGTTTATGTTCAAAAAGGGTTTATAAACGAGCAAGAACTGGTTCTAAAAAGGAAAAATTTTCTAGCCCAAATTTTGATAGCAAGTATTCAATTATTTGGAAATATTAATTATTTTCAAGTTGAAAAGAGAGCGTCACACCCTTCGGTGGTATCAGAGCATTGGTCCTGTCCCTCATGGCCCCGAAGGTGCAGCTAAGTATGGTATTCAATGTCGATTGAATATGTTTTTGAGTAAGTTAGTAGCATTTATGTTTTAAAGACCTTTTTAGTAACCCAAAGCCCATAGTGCAGGTCTTTCTATGGCAACCAGGAATAGAAATATTACTAATGAAATGTTAGAACGAATCACGACCGTGCTGGAAGGCATGCAGCAGCAGCAGAGACAACAACCATCTCAAGGGAGAGCTGGTAACCCATCTGCTGGCAACATGGCGAATCATGATGCTAAGACTCTGTCGGAGTTCAGAAAGTGCAACCCACCAAGGTTTGAGGGAGGATATAGACCTGATGAGGCGAACAAGTGGTTGCATGAGATTAATAAGATTTTCCGAACTCTGGAGTGTTCTGATGAACAGAAGGTGACCTATGCAGTTTACATGCTTCACGGAGAAGCTGAAAACTGGTGGGATCACACTGTCCAATTGCTGAATTTTGAAAGGAGGGCAATCAACTGGGGAGTATTTATGGAGAAGTTTCTTAATAAATATTTCCCAGAAGATTTGCGGAGAAAGAAGGAAGTGGAATTCATGCAATTGAAGCAGGGGGATATGAGTGTAGGGGAGTATGCTGCCAGATTCGAGGAGTTGATGAAGTACTCTCCCTACTACTTAAATAACCCTGATGAAAGGAGTAAGTGTGTTAAGTTTGAAGGTGGACTAAGGCCGGAGCTGAAGTCTATCTTCAGTTATCAAAGGATTCAGAGTTTCCCTGCACTAGTGGATATGTGCAGAATGTATGAAGATGATAAGAAGGCTGAATTGATGGGAAGTCAAGTGAAAGGGGTTGGACAGAACTATGGACCACAGAGGAAGAAGAAGTTTGATCATCGGAATAATGGTCCATATTCTAAGAACAAGGGTAAGGGCAAGGCGGTGATGGATAACAAGAACAAGTCTCGCGATAATGCTCCTTATTGCGAGAAGTGCAAGCGTTATCATCACGGTCAGTTTGCTGGTCCACAGGAGGATGTTTCAAGTGTTGAAAGCAAGGTCACTTTGCTCGTGAATGCAAGGAATCTACAAAGGGAGATGCAAAGGGATCTGCTGGCAAGCCTGTGGTGCAAGGAAGAGTATTTACTCTGAGTGGTAGTGAAGCAACCCAAACCCCGAATCTCGTGCAAGGTAACTTTCTGCTTAATAACCAACCTTGCAAAATCATGTTTGATTCTGGAGCTACACATTCTTTTGTTTCTCCTGAATGTGTGAATAGGCTGAATCTTGTTGTTTCTGATTCACCCTGCTATCTTAGTATAGATACTCCTACGGGAATACCGATCTTCACCGCTAAAGTCTGTTTAGGGTGTAATGTAGAAATTCTGGGTCGTCTTTCTAAGGTAGATTTGGTTTGTCTTCCTAAGTTACAATTGGATGTGATCTTGGGTATGGATTGGTTGATGAAGAACCAAGTGATCATCAATTGTGAGGAAAAGACAACTCAATATAGGACTCTGGAACCGGAAGGTTATATGTGTTTATTCTCGGCTTCTGGAGAAGAAGAGTCGATGCCGATCGAGGAGATTCCGGTGGTGAGGGAATTTCCGGAAGTATTTCCTGAAGAGATACCAGGATTACCTTCGAAGCGAGAGATAGAGTTTGGGATTGATTTAGTCCCTGGAGCTGGTCCCATCTCTATTGCTCCTTATAGGATGGCACCACTAGAAATGGTAGAAATGAAGAAGCAGATAAAGGAGTTGCTGCAAAAATAGATGATCAGGCCAAGCGTTTCGCCTTGGGGAGCTCCATTACTGTTTGTAAAGAAGAAAGATGGGAGTATGAGGATGTGTGTGGATTACAGGCAGTTGAATAAGGTCACTATTAAGAACAAGTATCCTTTGCCAAGGATTGATGACCTTATGGACCAGGTTAGGGGAGCTGCAGTATTCTCCAAGATTGATCTGAGATCGGGTTATCATCAGATCAGGATAAAGGAGGAGGATATACCCAAGACTGCATTTCGATCTCGATACGGTCATTATGAGTATGTTGTGATGCCGTTCGGGTTGACTAATGCACCTGCTATTTTCATGGACTATATGAACCGGATCTTTAGACCATATTTGGATTTATTTGTGGTGGTATTCATTGATGATATTCTGGTCTATTCTAAAAATCCGGAAGAGCATGAAGAGCATCTCAGGATTGTGTTGAAAGTCCTGAAGGAGAAACAATTATATGCCAAACTTACGAAGTGTGAGTTTTGGTTGAACGAAGTGAAGTTTTTGGGGCATGTAATCTCTAAAGAAGGAATTGCGGTGGATCCAGCAAAAGTAAGTTCAGTGCTAAGTTGGGAACAGCCTAAGACCGTGACGGAAGTAAGAAGTTTCTTAGGGCTGGCTGGATACTATCGTCGGTTTATAGAAGGATTTTCTAAGATTGCATTGCCTTTGACTAAGTTGACTCGGAAAGATCAACCGTTCGTGTGGGACGATCGGTGCGAAGTTAGCTTCCGTGAGTTGAAGGAAAGGTTAACATCGTCTCCTGTGTTAATCTTACCTGATCCTCACAAGAGTTTTGAGGTGTATTGTGATGCATCTAAGCAAGGACTGGGTTGTGTATTGATGCATGAAGGAAGAGTAGTGGCTTATGCATCGCGACAATTGAAGAATCATGAAGTGAATTACCCGACACACGATTTAGAATTGGCTGCGATCGTGTTTGCCTTAAAGATATGGAGACATCATCTCTATGGCACTACATTCCAGGTATTTAGTGACCATAAGAGTTTGAAATATCTGTTCGACCAGAAAGAGTTGAACATGAGGCAAAGAAGATGGATGGAGTTTTTGAAAGACTATGACTTTAAACTCCACTATCATCCGGGTAAAGCCAATGTGGTTGCAGATGCTTTGAGTCGGAAAGCAATCCACATAAGTGCGATGATGGTTAAGGAAGCAGTGTTGATTGAGGGATTCAGAGACTTGAGCTTGTTGACACAAGTGGATCCATCAAGTATCAAGTTGGGGATGTTGCAGAATACAAACGAGTTCTTGGAAAGAATTCGGGAGTTGCAACGAGCAGACGAAGAGTTGATGGAAAAGATGAAACTAGGTTCAGAGGGAAGGGAACCTGATTTCAAGATTGGGCAGGATGGAATCCTTCGTTTTAGGACAAGGATTTGTATACCAAGAGATCAGGAAGTTAGAAGACTGATTCTCGATGAAGCCCATAAGAGTCGGATGAGTATGCATCCTGGATCAACCAAAATGTATCAAGACTTGAAAAAGATGTTTTGGTGGTCTGGATTGAAAAAGGATGTTGCTGAATACGTGGCGGCGTGCTTGATTTGTCAGAAAGTTAAGGTAGAACATCAGAAACCGGGAGGACAGTTGCAACCCTTGAGGATTCCCCAGTGGAAGTGGGATAACATCTCAATGGATTTTGTGTCTGGTTTGCCAAGGACAGCAGAAAATCATGATGCAATTTGGGTGGTTGTGGATAGGTTAACCAAGTCGGCACATTTTATTCCGATAAACTTGCGTTATCCTTTGAGCAAGCTTACCCAGATCTATATCAAGGAGGTAGTTCGTCTTCACGGAGTGCCTTCGAGTATTGTGTCGGACCGAGATCCCAGATTTTCGTCGCAATTCTGGAAATGTTTGCATGAGGCTATGGGAACAAGATTGAAACTGAGTTCTGCGTATCATCCACAGACGGATGGTCAGACGGAGAGAACGATTCAATCTTTGGAAGATGTGTTGAGAGCTTGTGCACTTGAAGAACAAGGAAGTTGGGATCAAGTGTTATCTCTTGTAGAATTCACATACAACAACAGCTACCATGCGAGCATTGGAATGGCACCGTTTGAGGCGTTGTATGGAAGGAAATGCCAAACCCCGCTATGTTGGTTCCAAGTGGGGGAGAACTTGATGGTTGGACCAGAAATGATACAGCAGACATCTGAGAAGATTAAGATGGTTCAGGCAAAGATGAAAGCGGCTCAGAGTCGGCAAAAGAGTTATGCGGATAAGAGGAGAAAACCATTAGAGTTTTCCGAGGGCGATCATGTGTTCCTTCGGATAGTTCCGATGAAAGGAATCAGTAGAGCTTTGAGAACCCGAAAGCTTTCGCCTAAGTGTATAGGTCCATACCAAATTCTTAAGAGAGTTGGTCCTGTTGCTTATCAATTGGCTTTACCACCCTCTTTATCCAACTTGCACAACGTCTTTCACGTTTCGCAATTAAAGAAGTATGTGCATGATCCATCAGTTATTCTAAAACTCCAACCTGATGATCTAACTCTAAAGGAAAACCTGACCTTTGATACCAGACCGGTTCAGATAGAAGATCGATTAAGCAGCTTAGGGGAAAGGAGATACCTTTAGTAAAGGTCATATGGGAAAATGCTGACGTATCAGAAGCCACATGGGAATTAGAAGAGAAGATGCGTCAAGAGTATCCAGAGTTGTTTTTGTAAACTAGAATTTCGGGGACGAAATTCCTTTTAAGTGGGGGAGTAGTGTAACACCCTTAATTTTCGTCTCCCGAATAATAGGAAATTAATAATAAAAGTTTATTATTAATTTATAGAAATTTTCCAAGTTTATATTTTGTATTTAATTAGCCTTAAATATAAAAATAAGTTGAAATATTTTTATAGGGCAAATAAATGCAAAATATAAGGATATTGCATTTTGGTCCCTGAATGAGGACTAAAAGGTAATATTGAAAAGGTTCTTGGAGGGAAAGATTTAAAAATATTAATTTTTAAATTTTGTACTAATCTAACCGGTTAGTATTGCCCTGTAACCGGTTAGACGATGAACCCAGAAACTGGGTTAGTGGAATTTGATGAGTAATCACTTGGTTAACCCCGTAATCGCCACGATTACAGCCTTAGATTGAGTGGAAACCACGCGTCGCTCTGCATGCAAGCCCAATTCGTCTATAAATTGTGGAAATTCTGAGGATTTAGGGTTGATTTCTGGTTTTAGGGTTGAAGGTGGCTCAGTTAGGGTTTCGTTTTCGTTCTGGGAAATCCGTCTTGGTCTTTGAGAGTTAGAGAGCAAAACACACATTTCTGAAAAGCTTGAATCAAGGGCTTTTCAGTGGTATACACCTTGTGAGCTGAGGGTTTGTGTGGAAGGAGGAATCAATCTTGGAAGCTTGAAGTTGAAGTCTGGGTTTTGAGTTTTTTCTGTTCTGGAAGCTGAATTCCAGATCTGATTTTGGGTAAGTACAGCCACCATTAAGCCTCCAATCTTTTCTATCTCCTAGTGCATGTTACATAGAGTGAGTCCTAATTGTTTTCCCCAATTTCTTTGGCCATTTGCTATGTCAAAATTTCTGGATTTTGGACCCTGTTGATGGAATTCGTGACTGGAAACAGAACTTTGGGTTTGTGAGGAGTCTGTGGAGTTTTCTTCAAATTCAGTGTTGATTATCATCAAACTCAGTCTTAAGGTATGGGAGAAGTCTACCTTATACTAGATTTAGACTAAAATTCAAGTGATTTAGGATTTGAGTTAACAAAACTCAAAAAGGGCATTATGTGCAATATGGCACAAAGGCTTGGAGGCCAAAGTTTTGCTCACTGTGGTTTTGAGCAACTTTATATTGATGCATGCAAAGTATATGGAGGCTGAATTCTGAGTTTGAATGCCTATTATAAGTTTTGTTGTATTAAATTGTGTTTATGTGAATTTTCATGCAATTTGATATCATAAACTTGATGCATGCAATTTGAATGTGTTTCTGGGTATAAACATGTTTATCTTAAGGCATATGAACTTTGTGAATATTGAGATTTGGTTAGATTTGAGAAAAGAAGAAAATGAATTGTTAAAACTCTTGTTTTAATGGACTGACTGCATAATCTAACTGGTTACTCGATATTCATACATGGTTAGACACTGCAAAATTTCAAATAAAAATCAGTTCATTAATCAGTCCTGAAATTATAGTGGTTTATGCTCAAATCTATGCTTTAATCCCATTATACATAATCTGAACATGAGATGTTATAATGCCAAGGTTCAGATTTGAAAGATTAAAATTAATGCCTTAAGTTAATGAAATAATTTCAAGAGGAAATTATGTTCATTGGGAAATGAAAAGTGATTTAGACCTTTTGAATGATAAAACTGTAATTTTGAGGCATAAAACAATGTTTAACTTGTTTAGGGATTGGGTATTAAATTCAAGAAAGAGGGTTTTTCTGAATTTCAATGGTAAACAGTTCAGGTCTGTAATTCTAACCGGTTAGCCTGAGACTGTAACCGGTTAGTACCTGAATCTGAAAAATATAAAGTTAAGTTTTTGAATACCATTGACTTTGTTTTACCTAATCTAAGTTTAAAAGGCATGTTTTGAGAAAAATTCAAATGAGAATTTTTATGCCAAAGATTATGCCTCAAATCAATCATTCAAAAAGGGAAATGGGAATATTTCTAAATCACATTAATGTAAAGATAAAACCAACCCTGATATTTGTGCATTCATATAGACTGGAAGTCTGGTTGGTAGGAACGTTTATCATATTCTGGGAATATGAGGAGGGTACTCCGGGAGTACCAAATTATAACCTACTTGATGACACATTATAGATATGTGGCCAGTGTCTGGGACCTGGTTTTTATGCGTTCTGGGAACGTATGCGTTCTGGGAACGTATGCGTTCTGGGAACGTGGTGCCCACTCCGGGAGTGATGCTTATTATCCAAGTATGGTTCGGCATTATGTTCTGGGAACAAATGTCGGTGTTCCGGGAACACAAGGGTGTATTGGATGGACGTCCAAGATGGACTTTTAGAGGCCTCAGTTGTGGATAGAAAATCATACATCATGCCACTTGCATTATAAGATTTATAATGTTGAAAACTGGTGTGCTCATATGTATTTGCATTATGATCTGTCCATGATATACTTGTGATTGTAATTTTAGTCTTTATCAATTATGTATATGTGTATACTTACTCCCTGTGCCCTATTTAGGTGATGGCCAGATATCTAGCTTGCATTGAGATACGCCCTATCCCTAGCGGTATATGGACGTATGAGGAGCACCGTGCCACTTTTGAGGGGGAGGTTGAGATCACTCTCTACCACCCTAACCCTCTGGTGCGAGTGCGACCTCGTCGATTTAGGATTCCCTTAGTTTACACTATGCATGTTCCACCTTTTTATACATATAGAGGACCACCCCCGGCTCGACCTATGCGTCGTTTTCATAGTTTCCGTTTTAGAGCTGCCACTCGTTCCCATCCTTCCTCCCATAGAGTTGTTACTGAGGAGACTCTTTCTCCTGGTCCGACTGACTTGGATAGGACTGCTTCTGCAGACCTTAGACCCAGTGGTGGGGTCTCTACACAGTCGAGCGAGGTCGAGGAGGACCCTGTGGAGGATGAGAGCGAGGAGGAGGTGCATGTTGAGCCGACTGTTTCAACTAGAGGTGGACCCGCTGGTTCATAGGAGCTTGCATAGCGTAGATGTTTTGGATCCTAGATCCTAGGGATAGAGCTGTGGAGGATCTGAGGAGCTGCTGAGGACACGGATGACTTGCTCTGGGACTTCTATTTTGGATTTTGTTATATATATTGTATGTATCTGAGAAGTCTTAGAGTGAGCTTTTATTTTATGCAGCTGGTCTGTATATGTTTTATCAAAACTTGCTATCTCGACTTTTTATCACTTGCTACTGATTGTACTGATGGGGTTATGTTATGACATATAAATATATGATGTTTTTCTTTACCTCAGCAGTGCCCCATAAGTATTATTTTTCTTCCGCGAACTCTGATTTCTATTAAGAAAGGATTCGGCGATAAGTGTATGCTTTATATATTCAAATTCAACTCGAGAGGCGGTGTGTTCTAATATTAACTATGAAGAGTATTTTCTATAGTTAAGGAAATGTTATCTCGAGAGCCTTTTTCGAAACTAAGATATCATTAAGCCGAACTTTCAAAAATGGTTTATGTTCAAAAAGGGTTTATGAACGAGCAAGTACTGGTTCTAAAAAGAAAAAATTTTCTAGCCCAAATTTTGATAGCAAGTATTCAATTATTTGGAAATATTAATTATTTTCAAGTTAAAAAGAGAGCGTCACGAAATGGGTAATTGGCCTGACAGGTAATTGGCCCTAACAGGTAATTGGAACACCTAGCCGGATACCTAGTGTTCCGGGCCCCACTGATCAGTCTCCACTTAAAGTTTCCTTTACCATTTTCAATTAATTATCAATCCAGTCAATTCATTTATAATCCACAACCAAAATTCCAACCACAATATATATATATCACCCTTTTCCATACAACACCACATACTCATACATAAACATTTATTTCATCAAATATTCACAATTATACACCAATTATTCACTTCAACACTTTCACAATTTGTATGTCAATATTCACAGCAAGCATCTCTAGTTCTAAATAATCATTCATCACAAATTTCCAAATATCATACACCTTTAACACTAAGTCACATAATTAATTCTCAACATTCCATAATAACCCAAAATCAACAGATATCAGACAAATCAGTCGACATACTCAGGTATGTCTCAGAGTACTATAAAATAAATCAGCTCCCTAGGTTTCTTCACTTCCTACTTTTATAACACACATAAAGAGGGTTTACTTCCCAAATCAATTAACTACACCCAGCTATCACTATAACATCCTTAGAATCTATGTCCCAAATAAAGGTAATACAACCCCTCTTACCTCTTTGATGATGAGAGCAACCAAAGTCCTAGCTTTACCTAGCAAGCCACAAAGGAAGTTGAGTGGTATGACGGAAACGAGCTTCCCTCACTAGTTCTTGATGATGTGGTATGTGCATGAGTATATTTCCATAGCTTTGATGTTGAAACTTCGAGGGAGAGAAGGGAAAGGGGATCACGAATTGGGGGTGAGGAGGAAAGAGTGACTTTTAGCTTAATCTTCTAGCTTAGGATTTGTTGATGACTATGGGTGATGGTGATGTCTTGGTTCTTCTTAGGTGCAAAGCTTGAAAAGTCTATGGAGATAAGGAGGAGGGAGCCACGAATTTGAGAGAGAGTATAAGGATGGCTCTTGGTCATATTATTGTAGAGGGTCTGATGGAGATGATGATTTATGAGAAAGGTGGGACTTGGTTTTTAGTGTTTGAGTTGATGATGATGGAGTTGGGTTCTTGGGAACCAAGAGGAATTAGTGAGAATGAGTGTTTGTGTGTTTTTGTTGTTGTTGCCTTGATTTATGGCCTTATTTTTGTTTTGCTTGCAAGAGGGGTTGAAACGGGTGGTCCAAGATCAATGGCTTCCTCAAGAAGCCAATTTGTGTGGCTGAAATCGCACTAGTCTGACGCCTCGCGCTTGGGCGCGGGTTACGCATGAGCTAGGCCTCTGGTGCGTGGTGCGTGCGACTGGTGCAGGGCTGGGGCTGTTCTGGTGGGCCATTTTCTGGATTGGTGCGCGCAGGATGCGCTTGGGCGAAATTATTTTCGCTTGAGCGAACACCATTTTAGCTTGAGCGAGCTAGTTCTCGCTGGAGCGAAAACTAATCAGGGAATCAGGGTCTAAGTTAAGCTGTCTCGCTTGAGCGAGCATATTCTCACTTGAGCGACAGAGGAAAAACCGATTTATTAGCTAAGCTTTGCACTTCAAAAGGCTATAACTACTTCACTACCCGTTGGATCTTGCTCAAACTTTAAGGCAAGTTTCCTCATATATCCTACTTCATATCCAACGGTGGAAATGGGGTTTGGAGATATGGACCTTCTACTTCTAATTTCCTAAAGTCCTAGGCTCTTAATTCTCAAATAACTCTTCTAAATTCCTAATTTTAACCTAACATGCCCATTCCTCTTCACTCTAAACCTATTACCACACTAATTATGCCTGGAGATAAATTAGGGATGTTACACTATTTAAGCCATGGTTGATGAATCAATCAACCCATTTGCTCAAATCGTGATGTGTTGCATGCATTAGGGTTCCTAAACCGTTCCATTTGATTCTCCCTCTCTGTCTTGATTCGAGTCACAAATCATACACCAATACAAAGCTCACATCACGAGCTTTGTATAGACACCAAAATCGTGAGTAGAGAGTTTGTGTGTTGGAAGAATTGGAGCTCGAAAGTGGAAGCTTGTTTGTTGTCAACAGTTTCTAGAGCTTACTTTGGTCATTGATTTTGGTAAGCTCACGTACTCTCTGAGTCTCAAACTTGTTTCTTTAGTTTGTATGTGTTCCATAGAATCTAGGGAAACTAATTTCCCCAATTCTTATTGTTGTTTCATGTGTCAACCAATTCAATTTTGGTGCTCCACTCAAACTGCTCTGCATGTTGGTGCTTGATGTGGTTCTCTGTGTTGTGGAGCTTTTCTTTTAAAATTTTCTGTTGTTACACGTCAAAGAGGTAAGGGGAAAACTTTCTATTCACTAGATAGAGTTTAAATAACATGAATTTGACTAGAGAGTCACCAAGAGGCTCTAAGGGCTTAGTTTGAATAGGGAAATTGGTTTGGAGACCAACCTGTGCTCTAAAGTTGTTTTGAGCAAGTTTTATATGTTGCATGCAAGCTATTTAGAACTTAAAATCATGAGTATTCTGAGTATTATGCAAATTGATATGTTGAGTTGTGAATTTTCTAAGTTTTATGCACAATCTTGTGAATCTCTGTGAATTATGTAATTTGATGTGTTCTAAGTGCTTGAACATGTTTAATATATGTTATATGAACTCTGTTGATCATTGGATTGGATTAGAATTGGTTAGAAATGAAAATGGCATGTTAAAACTCAATTTTCACTGTCCATTATCTGTCAAGACTCGAGTCTTTGACTCGAGACTTGTAACATCCTCATTTTTATACTTTAAAATATATTGCTTTTTATAGTAATTTAATATTAAAATTCTTGGGGTTTTATAAAAATTTTGGCGGAGTTTACTTTGAAATATGGACTTTCCCCCAAGTTAATTTTGTACCTGTCAGTCCAGATCAGTTTATTTGTAACAAAAGTATAATTACATTGTAAGTGATTGTGCCTTACTTCACAAATGGTTTATAAAAGGATATTCTTAGACTCTCCACAATCACTAAAACATTTGAAATTTGTTCAGAGTTCATAAAAAGTTCCTTTACAAAATAGGAATATTCTTAGCTAAGAATGTATAGTTCAAAATTTGAATACAACTTTAATTAATAAAACATTTTTCGTTACATTATCCTAACAATGATTGCAAACATAATGAGACCACCAAGGTCTCACCAAATAATGCACTCTCATTATATGAGAGTACACTTTCTCGGCGCCAGAGCAATGAACTTCTTTTCCACTGATACCTAAAATGGTCAACTTAAGAGGTGAGTAATTTGAATAATAATCAAGGAAAACACTTAAAATAACGGTAATAAAGTATAACTAGACATACCCACACACATATAACAATATTCATTTATCCTATTCCTAGTCATTTAGCTATTCCCTTACTCTATGCATACACACTTCCTTATACAACACCAATACATACCAATGCTTTTATGCTCAAACATATGAATATGATATGCACTTTATACCATTATGATTTAATTCCTGAATCCAAGGTAATACTTTACTTTTTAACTTTATTCGCTGTAACACTAGCATTGGATTCAGAGAATTAAACCCACTATAACAATGAATGCACTTCTCCATTTCCCATATCAATAACACTTTAACAATTCCTCACCACACTTCACCCTCCACTCTGGGGAAAAAACCGACCAGGAGGAAGCATTTCTCTACCTAAGTACTTCACCCCTATAGGGTTCGTCATGCTAGCTTGCACAGTACTTCACCCCTATAGGGTTCGTCATGCTAGCTTGCATAGTACTTCACCCCTATAGGGTTCGTCATACAATTTGGATTGATTCGCCCAAATTGGCTTAAGCAAAATTCACCCTCGACTGGCCAAAACGAGCCAAAGTAATAGAATTACTACGGTTTGCATAGATCCAATCCCCAACATGGGAAGCAAGCCCGTGTCCTTTGCAGGATCAAAGTTCTCCCTAGTAATTCCAATGATTTACTTTTGCCCTCATCAATCGTAAACGACGTATGTTTTTCCCCGTACACCTAAGGTCCACCTTACTCCTTAATGCACGTGTTTTCAATTCATTTTATGTAGCTTTCGTTAGTTAAACCTTTAATACTTTATTTCCAATTGGTTGGGTTCTCTAGCTTAGGACTTTTGGCCATACTATATATATATATATAACAATCAAATAATTCAACAATAGTTACTATAACCATATCATTCGTTCAATCATTAAGTTCCATAACAATAATATTAATTCATTTCTAGCATAAAACCCTAAGTTCATTACACACATTTTTATTCTCAATCATAACAATATCAACATACACATATAAAATACATCTAATTATAACCCTATTACTATCATTAAATCCTTTCCCTAATTAAAACCAAAGTACTCCCCCTTACCTCTTGAAGAGAAGAGGAGATCATGAGAAACTGAGGGAGCATCAACACCCACTTCAATCCAAGCTTCCTAGTCTCCTTAATTCTTTCCCTTAACCACTTCCTAAGCTCCCTTGGTTGATTGCACAACTCTATAAGGTGGATTGGAGAAGTTAGGGTTTATGTGGGGATTTGGGGATTTTGAGAAAAGAGGTGAAATTGAGATTTGAGAGAGGGGAATTGGTAGGAACTTGTTGGGTGGATGATTTGTGGTGTTAATTTCATTTGATTTGGTGTGGATTTGGGGAAATTGCAAAACCCTAAGGTGAGAAGGAAGAGAAATTCATGGAGAAGAGAGAGAAAGACTATAAGAAAATGCCCCAATCAAACGTGATTTTTGTCTGATAAAGCAGTGGTTAATCGATTAACCACTTTGGTTAATCGATTAACACTTGCTGTTTACACATGACTAATCGATTAATTCTGACCTTAATCGATTAGTGGCTGAAGGTGGCTAAAAATTTAATCGATTAATTTACACCCTACTCGATTAGTGGTTGAACATTGCCAAAAACTTAATCGATTAACTCAAGGGTTAATCGATTAACTTGTTCAGCCCACTTAACCCCTTGTACTTCGAATTGTCATAACTTCTTTGCTAACCATCGGATCTTGCTCAAATTTTGAGGCAAGCTTCCTAAGACACTAATCTTCACATCCAACTGTGGAATTTGGGTTTAAAGCTATGGATATTTTATTCCTAATTTCCTAAGATCCTATTTTCATTAGATCCTTAATAACTCCTCTAAAACTCATTTCTAAGCTAATTCTACCTCATAAGACTTACCCTTACTAAATCCTACATTCTTAAACACATTCTAAACAGAATCAAAGACTTGAAAACAACACTACCCTTATCAAAACTCTATTAACTAAGGCACCTAATGATTTGGTAAAATCGGGGATGTTACAAGACTCGAGTGATTCATGACGCACCAGTGCGTCTGCTGGCACCATCACTCGAGTATCTGGTCTGAGACTTGGGTATTGACTGATGCACCAATGAACTTTTCTGATCAACCACTCGAGTCTTGCATGAATCACTCGAGTCTTCTGGGTTGATGAACGACTCGAGTATATCATGAATGACTCGAGTATTTTGAGAAAACCTGAAACAAGAACTTTCTGGAAATTTATGATCCACTCGAGTCTTTCCATAAACTACTCGAGTCTACTGGACAATTTAAAGAACTACTCGAGTTCTATGAGGAGTACTTGAGTCTTTTTGACCAGAAAACTTAAAAATGCCATTTTTAATTCTGAATCATTATGTTAATATCTAAGTGATGATAATCCAAGAGATCTAAGACTTAAAAGCAATTGATTGATGATGGCGTAAAATCATTAGATTAATAATGTGAGATATTATTAATTGAGATATGCCAATCAATTCTTTTAAGTTAATAAATTGCATTCATTCTGGAGTTCGGGTGTTAGATCGTTTTTCATGTTTTGGTAACATGAGGAGGGCCTCTGGGAGTGCCAACTGATGGCTTGCTTGATGACACATTATGGTTGATGATGTGGCAAGCGAAAGTGAGATGCTGATGATATGGTTATTCCGTTAAGACGACAGGACGTTGCTCGAGGAGCACGTTATGTACCATTTCCAAGCTTGTCGTGTACATTCTAGGGTGAATGTACGAATGTTGTACACCTAGGAGTACAACGCACTGTTGAGTGCTGATATGAAGTAAAGGATGGACGTCAGAGAGTGACATAGATTGATGGAGTTGGGGTTGAAAGCTAGACTCATACATCATGCCACTCATCTAATCTAAAGTTGATAAATGAAAATAAGTATGAGCATTCTACTTGCATAAGATATTTTCTAAGTGCTAAATGTGGTTGTTGATTATTGCTGCATACATTTACATTTACCTTGTGCATTTATTTATGCTCTATTTATTATGTGTATAGAATTGCTTATCCCTGTGCCCTTGTAGGTGATGTCACGTTACATCGCTTGCATCGAGATCCGGCCACTTCCTAGTGGCATATGGATCTATGAGGATCACTGGGCGGTATTTGAGGGTGAAGTAGAGATTACCTTCTATCACCCCAACCCGCTGATTCGGTTTCGTCCTCGTAGATTTAGGATCCCCATCATATACACTATGCATGTACCACCCTTTTACACTTACCATGGACCACCTCCCACACGACCAGCTCGCTCATATCACAGTTTTCGATTTCGACCTACCCGCTCACACCCTTTTACTTCTAGAGTATTGTTTTATTATTCCCTCTGTCCCTATGTATAGGACCCTTTTAGGAGATTTCACGTCCATTAAAAAAATTGATTAATTTAGTTAATTGTATTGGAAATGTGAACTTTGATGTGTATTTTCAAAATTACCCCTATTAATATTATTAAGAATTTCAAAAGTGTTAAATAAATGGAGGTGTTTGTGGAAAAAAGTAATTAATAGTCATTGAAAAAATTGGTATAGAGTCTTATAAATAGGGACAAAATAAAAGTGTCAAAATGTTCTTTTATTTAGGGATAAAGGCAGTATCAACCATGTTGCACCAATATAGGGACGATATCGGATACGGGTACAATATTGGGCACGGGATACGACATTTTCTGAAAAACTAGGATACAAGTACGATAATATAAATTCAAATTTTATAAATAAATATATATAAACAAGGTGCAAATAAACCATTTTTGCATTGAGGTAGCGTATGAATATCGTAAAATTAGAGATTGATGCTTAAGATAAGTCAAGAGATAAGGCCAAAAAATTGATTAAGACATTAAAATATAAATTTTAAGACAAAAATTACATTATTATATGATCTATACTTAAAATATATTTTAATATATCGATTACAAGTACCCATAAATACAATACGTATACTAATACCCAAAATATACCAAAATATACCCCTGTAGGCCTGTACGGTATGTCATTGTTCATGAGTACCAATATTTAAGAGATTATCAATCAAATGAAAGAAGTGGCCAGTGTCCCTTGTTACGAGAGCCACTCAAGACTCAACTCAACTAAAAAGGCCCTGAATCTCTCTCTTTCTCCGTTTCATATCATTCTCTCATAGCAAAGCAAAGCAATAATGTTGCATTCCACACCCTCTTCCTCTTTCCACTCCACCTCTCTCCCTCCCTCTCCCTCTCTTCTTTCTCCCCTTCCTTCTTTCTCTTCTTCCCATCATCAATTCCTTCCTCCCCGCCACTTATCTTTCCACTCTCAGCCTCTAAGCTTCAACAACCTCCGCCCCAATAACAATTTGCCATTAAGACCCAAGGTTGCTTTTGTTTAATTTTTAATTTTTTTTAAAATTTCTTATACCCAATGGGGTGGATGGAGGAGAATGCATGATTTTCTTCTTATTTAGTTTTGTGAATTTAAAATTAGAATAGACACAGAGGTTATGCATGCTTTTCTTGTTATTTAGGTTATGCTTTTTGCGTTGTAGCTCAATTGGTTAAGCTGCGAGACATAAAGTTTGGGCGTTAGAATTCAAATTCTCGAAATTGTGCTCCAATCCTCTCCATATTTTTTTTTTTGGTTTTCCAAGGTATCTACCCGCCCAACTGGGTGACTAATCCTTTCAATATTGCCGGGTCCTTTCGGGGGTAAAAGCCGGGGATTGAACCCCCAACCACTTGCTTAAGTAGCAATAGGTCCCTTACTATCTATGCTAGCCTCCATTGGTTCAATCCTCTCCATATCAATTTGCATTTATCAATCCACATGATTGTGACACTGAGATGAATCATTGTGATGGTGTGGTGATTAGTGCTTACACATACTCTGTTTTGTTTTGGCTAGGCACTCAAAGTGAATTGTTCTACGAGCGAGCCATTGAAGGTGATGATATCGGGTGCGCCTGCATCAGGAAAGGGAACCCAATGTGAATTGATTGTCCACAAGGTTCGATCGGTTTTGCTTGCCATGCTGCATAAATATTTAATGAATAAAAGTTTATTATCCTACATTATAAGAAAACTAGTCTTGCAAATCTTAAATGTGCATGAAGTTGAATTTAGTTTATACAGCTTGAATGGACTTTAAGTTGGGGGTAAAAAGTTGTTTGTACTTTTCAAACATTATATATCCCAAATGCGAAACAAGATAATGCTATTTGCTCTCTGCATTGTCTAACACTCACTCCGTAACTTTAATATTTATTTTTTAAAAATCTTCATTGGTTAGTGAGGGTTGTGAGCTTGTATTGTGTAACAAGTCATGACTGTTTAACAACTCACCCTGGGTCAGTACTCATAATGGTACTGTAGCAACTCAAGATGGTCATTCGTTTTAATATATACTATGGATTTGATCATGTTGTGTGTGTTCTGCAGTTTGGTTTGGTGCATATATCAACTGGGGATCTGCTAAGAGCAGAAGTAGCAGCTGGGACAGAAATCGGAAGTAAAGCAAAAGAGTTCATGACTGCTGGTCGCTTGGTTCCTGATGAAATCGTGACGAATGTATTATCAAAACTTGCACTCTTTGAAGTTCATTCTTACTCCATTTTTGTATGCTGAAATGTTTTTGTTTTTTTTTTTTTCATTTTCTGTTTTGCAGATGGTGGCAGCACGATTAGCTCGTGAAGATGTAAAGCAAAAGGGGTGGCTTCTTGATGGGTACCCTCGGAGTTTGGCTCAAGCTGATAGTTTGGAAAAAATGCAGATTCGACCCGATTTGTTCATTGTATTAGATGTATGCATATGTTTATTATTGCTATTACTACTGAATTTTCTATTTCTAATATAGGTTTCATCTGCTTCTTTTGATATGGTACTTAGTTAATTACTTAATTGACACAAGCTTATCATTTCTTTATTAAAAAAATTCTTCCTCAAAAAATTCAACTTTTTTTGAAGCATGGTAAGTTCTTTGTTTTTTCCCACTCAAAGCTTCACATTTTGTACAATGTTGTTAAGTTAATGATTAAAATAACAAGTTTATACTTTCTAGAAATCATGGAATCATTAATTAATGTTGGTTCTGTTCTATTTTATCCATGTATCCAACACCACCTAGTGCTAAATGGCTTTCTTGTTGTAATGAATTGCTTTATTATTCTTGACTCAAAAATGTCATGGTATTGAGGTATTTACTCGTTTCATGTAATTTAATTTTAGTTATATCTGCAATATATATATGTTAATCAGAAGTAAACAGTTACGTCTTCCTTGCTGAGTTATTAAGCTTTCGAATACTCAGGTTCCTGATGAAATTCTGATCGACAGATGTGTTGGTAGAAGACTAGATCCAGTGACAGGGAAGATATATCATCTAAAGTTTTTTCCACCAGAGACTGAAGAAATCAAAGCAAGGCTGATCACTCGTCCTGATGACACTGAAGATAAAGTATGATAAACTTTACCCTTCTTTTCTGTTGTCATTATGGGTATATGTTATGTACTTAAGTGTACACATTTCATTGCAACCAGGAAAGGATGGACTTGGCATGACTTGATCTCTTACTTGTTGCCATGAATTACCTTGGATATTTTCACATGAGATGTTTGTTCATTCTGAGGATTGAAGGATCTTAGTTGTCATATTTATAGCTGGTCTTTTCAACCAACCCGAGAAATCATGTCTTCTTGGCTTCATTATGGAATAATGTTGATGTTATTCATATGCATGAACTGCTAAATGCATGCTGCCTTTACTTTCATTTCTTTGCGGTTTTGTTTCTTTCTCCCAATATAGCGGAAAACCATTTCTAGATTTTCTTCTCTGATCTTTAGTAATAGCATTGAAAGTCTTGAGTTTCTTTATTTCTTCAAGCAATCCTATGTTTTTACTTCCAAGAAGAGTATGCTGATCTTCACTCTAGTCACCTTCCCAAAATGCAATTAATATATTTCCACAATATTTATTTGAAATTAATTTAATTCACATTGTCTACAATATATAATGCATTATTGTATTTGCCAATTTTTTAATGATTGAAAATTTGTGTCCTACTACAACAACAACAACAACAACAACTAAGCCTTTGTCCCACTAGGTGGGGTCGGCTACATGGATCGTTATCAAACGATGCCATAAAGGCCTATCATAAATCATATCTTTTGATAAGGCATTGATTGTCATATCCTTCTTAATTGTTTCACCTATAGTTTTTCTAGGTCTTCCTCTACCTCTAGCCCTTATAGTATCCTCCATTTGGTCTACCCTCCTAACCGGGGCTTCCACCAGTCTCCTCCACACATGCCCAAACCACCGAAGACGAGATTCAACCATCTTTTCAACAATAGGGGCCTCCCGAACTTTTTCTCGAATATACTCATTTCTAATCCGATCTTGTCTGGTGTGCCCACTCATCCACCTCAGCATCCTCATCTCAGCTACATGAAGTTTATTCTCTTGTGTGCCCTTTGCCGCCCAACACTCCGTCCCATATAGCATCGCCGGTCTTGCAGCAGTGCGGTAGAATTTTTCTTTGAGTTTAAGTGGTACCTTCTTATCACATAACACTCTTGAGGCACTCCTCCATTTCATCCATCCTGCTTGAATCCTATGATTTACATCCCCTTCTATTTCTGCATCCTGCTGTAAGATAGATCCAAGGTACTTAAACTTTGGGACTTGTGCTAAGACATGCTCTCCAACCTTCACCTCCCGGGTAGGGCCTATCTGCCTCTTGCCAAAATTACACTTCATATACTCTGTCTTGCTTCGACTGATCCGGAAACCAGACCCTTCTAAAGCTTGTCTCCACATTTCAATTTTCCCATTTAATTCCTCTCCAGTATCCCCAATAAGAACAATATCATCCGCAAAGAGCATGCATTTGGGCACTAGTTCTTGGACATGCTCAGTAAGCACATCCAAGACCAGTGTAAATAGGTAGGGGCTCAAACTCGACCCTTGGTGTAGTCCTATCGTTATGGGAAAAAAAATCTTCTGAAATCCCACTGTGTCCTCACGCTCGTCTTGACCCCGTCATACATATCCTTAATAGCTCTAATATAGGCAACCCGCACCCCTTTCTTCTCCAGAGCCTTCCATAGTACCTCTCTAGGCACTCTATCATAAGCTTTCTCCAAATCAATAAAAACCATATGCAGATCTTTTTGTTGCTTCCGGTATTCCTCCATCAACCGACGCAGTAAGTATATCGCCTCCATAGTTGATCTCCCCGGCATGAAGCCAAATTGATTCTCAGTAACAGGAGTCTCCTGTCTCAATCTACGCTCTATCACCCCCCCAAAGTTTCATGGTATGACTCATGAGCTTAATCCCTCTATAATTCGCACAATCTTGTATGTCCCCTTTGTTCTTGTATATAGGGATTAAAGTGCTCCTCCTCCACTCATCCGACATCTTCTTGGATCTCAAGATCTCATTAAACAACTCGGTGAGCCAACTGATACCCTTCTCTCCCAAGGTTTTCCATACCTCAATGGGGATACTATCTGGCCCAACCGCTTTACCATTATCCATCCTTCTCAATGCTTCTTTTACCTCGGTCTCCCTAATTTGCCGGTAAAAGGTATAATTTTGGTCCTCCTCTCTAGTGGCTATCTGATCAGGATGTGAACTTTCATGACCTTCATTGAAAAGCTTGTGAAAGTAACACTTCCATCTTTCTTTTATATCCGAATCTGCCACCAAGACTTTGTCGTCTCCATCCTTAATGCACCTCACATGATTTAGGTCTCTCGTCCTCCTTTCCCTAAGTTTAGCAATCCTATAAATGCTTCTTTCCCCTTCCTTAGTGCCTAGAGATTGGTATAGCCCATCAAACGCTCTAGCTCTTGCTTCGCCCACCGCTTTCTTGGTCTCCTGCCTAGCTGCTTTATATTTATCCCAATTCTTTGCATTTCTATTCAAGGACCAAGTTTTGAAACATTCCTTTTTCTCCTTTACTTTATCTTGCACACTTGCATCCCACCACCATGATTCCTTGCCCTTTGGTCCAAAACCTTTTGATTCACCGAGTGTCTCCTTTGCAATCTTCCTAATCCCGCTGGCCATATCCTCCCACATTTCATCTGCACTTCCTTGCCGATTCCAGCTTCCTTCCTCCAAGACCCTTTGTTGGAATCGTTTTTCCCCCTTCAATTTCCACCACCTGATTTTTGGAACCTTTTCTTGGCTTTTCCTTTCCACCCTTCTCTTTACCCTTACATCCACAACCAAGACTCGGTGTTGTGTAGTCAAGCTCTCTCCAGGTATCACTTTGCAATCCATGCAAAGCCTTCTGTCTGGTTTCCTCATGAGAAAGAAATCAATTTGAGAGCGCATTGACCCACTCCTATACGTGATTAGGTGTTCCTCCCGCTTTTTAAAACAAGTATTGGCTATTGTGAGATCGAAAGCTGAGGAGAAATCGAGAATGGTTTTACCTTCCCCATTTGCCATTCCTATGCCATGACCTCCATGGGATCCTTCATAATCACTAGGGTCACTTCCCACATGGCCATTGAGATCTCCCCCTAAGGAGATCTTTTCTCCCATAGGTATTCCTTGGATTACCCCCTCCAGCTCTTCTCAAAATTGCACTTTATGATGATCTTCCAACCCTGTCCAAGATGCATACGCACTAATCACGTTGAAGGTATCTCTTCCAGCTACCAACTTAAGAGCTATGATCCTATCCCCCACTCTCTTCACCTCCACCACGTCCTTCTTCCACTCCTTATCCACTATGATGCCCACCCCATTTCGCGCTCTAATCTTACCCGTGTACCAAAGCTTGAAACCCGAAGAGTCCAATTCCTTTGCCTTTTCCCCAACCCACTTGGTTTCTTGTAGGCACATAAAATTGATCCTTCTCCTAACCATAGTGTCCACTACTTCCATTGATTTACCGGTAAGTGTGCCTATATTCCATGTTCCAAACCGAATCCTAGTGTCGTGAACTAACTTCTTTACCCGCACCCGTTCACTAAAATGCAGGAACCCTTGCTTATTTTTCACTACATCCAGGCGGCGATGCAGCGGCCCTTGCTCATTTGACACTGTACTCGAGCCATACAGCGCGTTGCTTCCGGGCAACGACCTAGCATTAACCTTATAACATCGTTGATCCATATCATAGATTCGACAAAGTTTTACGTTGGCTGTCGAGGCCTAACACAACCTTCACCTTTTATCCGGGCTTAGGACCGACTATGCAGCATACACCACATAGGCAGGTTTATTTGTGCCCTACTACATTGCTTTAAAATAAGCTCGCTTGTCACTTGGATTTTATTATGACAGGTCCCTAGAGAGATTCTTAGATTTCATCTTAGACTTAGTATGCATTGTGAAGAAGGTAAGATATAATGTTAAAGCTAAACAACATTAGGCATCAAACAAATGTAATAAAGGAAGATGCCCAATGTTAATTTCCCCCCACAATGAAGGAATTCCAAATGTCTTCCAAGCTTGCATTGTCATGATCTAAGCATCTAGCTTTCTTTTTGAGATAACCTTCTGTGCCAATTTTCAGGTGTCTCATTTGAGCCTCATTTCTGTAATGTGACATTAGATCAACAATTTTTACTTTTAATGTTTAGTTTAGAAGCAGAAAATGTATTCGTTTTGTTAAGTTCATCTTAAAGAAAGAACAGGGTTTATTAACCTTTCTTTATTGCATTGTTGTTTAATAAGATTACATTTTTCCTATTAACCATTGGGTCACTCTGTTAACCGTCTGAATCTTTTCAGGTTAAATCACGCCTACAAATATATAAGCAAAATGCAGAAGCAGTATCTTCTACTTACTCAAACATAACAAATAAGGTTATTGGAGATAATTAACATTCTTATTCATCCTATGTCAATGATGTCAGTGGGACACTCTCTCACTTTTAACTTTTTTGGCATATGCTCAGATTGATGGCAGCCGTTCAAAAGAAGAAATTTTCAAAGAAATTGATTCCTTGCTCTCACAATTGCAACAGGAGAAAGAGAAAATAATTAAATCAGGAGGTATAAAGTTTCAAGAGTATTGACTTGCATGTGTCAAACTTCACCCATGATATATTGGTAGGGAATCGTAAATTTTATATTTTGGAATGTATCACTTTAGTCTGCTGATCCTTTGAAATGTATCAAGTTATGTTCAACTGCTTCCTTGTAGTCTTTGTTTGAGTCCACATTTGTATATGGGTTGACTATCCGCTGTACTCTTTATATACTATTTTCGCTTATAAGAAGAAATTATATTTTGGAGGCAAACCATTCATCAACTTATGTCGAAGCGTGTTTCAGTTTCTCAATATTGACATGGTATTTAATAAATCGATTATGTTACTATATGAAGCCAACTACTTCCTTCTGTTATTCAGTTTTGAGATGATATGTGCTTGCACAGTACTTTCTAAATGAGATGCTAATTACATTTAGGGGTCTGGACAACTGGGTCTGATGTGCAATAAGCACAAAGGATTCATATTTTTAAAGATCCTTTACTAAATGCTTTGTATTCAGAAAAACCAATATATGATACAAAGAAGGGGCAAGCAACTTTGAGCCAGGTAGATGGCTGTACTTTGTAAAAGGCATTGATTTCTTAATTTCTATTGTTCTTCCTCCTGTACTTTGTATATCATTTCTTATTTTGCTTTAGCTTGTTACAGGATCAGTGGAGAGGAATTCCTACCAGACTAAATAACATTCCCCATTCTCGAGAAATCAGGAAATATTTCTATGATGATGTGCTGCAAGCTACACAGAGAGCTATCAATGATGGAAAAACTCGGTTGAAGGTATACCAGTATTATCTGAATTATCTGTAGTATAACCATGTCAATCTCTCCTATGTTTCAGTGATCCTAGATCCATGCAATACCTTTGACCATAGCATTCAACCATGCGTACTCCTTCAGTACTAAAAAGAATGTTCTATTTCTAGTTGCAAAAAAAAAAAAAAGTTCAACATTCTTTTTGCACGTGTATTCTTTCTATTTTAGAGTGAATTTTACCATAGCTGATTACTGAGGTAAGTGAAAGTTGGGAAGTTCACTATAAAAAATAATAAGCTTTTACCTTTTACCTTGACTGGAATTACTTTTAACTTTTAAGGTAAATGTTATTGTTAAGAAACTAATTTTAGATAGAAGTTGTTGAAAAGTGTGATTTTTTATGTTCCCGAGAGAATAATGAATGTGTACTTAGGATTTTTTTTTCTACATCTAGTAACCTTAACAAGTGCCGCAAGACCCTACTTTTAATGCCTGGGGGGCCTAAGCTAAGATCTGCTTTTTTTGTCCTTCCAAACAAAACAGGTGGACATCAACATTCCTGAACTGAATCCAGAAATGGTATGGACTTCTTTTTCCTACTTTTTCCTTCTACTTATTCTAAATGTCTTGATTTGAATATATATTTTGGTATACAGGATGTTTATCGAATAGGTACCTTGATGGAACTTGTCCGAGCTCTTGCCCTTTCATTTGCTGATGATGGAAAACGCGTTAAGGTATCTTTGCTCCTTTAGTTCTAACATAAAACATTTTCATTGTCTAAAGGATTAATGGTACTACTATCTGTTAATGTTAGAAATAGTTCTTCTTGTTTAAACTATCATCAACTTCATCATGCAGGTTTGTGTACAAGGGTCAATGGGAGAAGGTGCTCTTGCTGGAATGCCGTTGCAGCTTGCAGGAACTCGAAAGATTTTAGAGTTCATGGATTGGGGTGATTATGGTGCGAAAGGAACCTTCATCAATATTGGTTCTATAGGTATGTAAATGAACAGTAGCTTGTGTACCGGTTTTGATTTAATTCACCTTGTGTTTCCGCTTATTACACACCTTTATATTTTAGTATTCCAGATTCCAGCTTAATTTCTAACATTTCTTTTCTCAATTCATTGACCTGTCATCCATGTGCTTTTTCCTACTTCAAGCTAGTTAACATTTTGCGAATATGAGTAGAAACCATGAGAAATCACATTTAAGCCTCATTTTACAATTGCCATACTAAATGCTTATTCATGCACCATTGAGAAAACTTAACTGCACACCAGTTACACAACGTATATAAATGGAAAAAAAATGTAACATTTATACAAGCCATCCTAATTAGATGTGTTATTTTCTTCCTGAATCATATTGGGAATATCTATATTGACTGGCCTTTTTGCTACAAAGGATTTAGGTTTAATTTTGGTTGTGATGTATTGGCATGGTATTAACTCTTGAATTTCCAATCTCAGGTGCTGCAGAGGTTGATGAGCAAGATGACATGTATATCTTGGTGGCTCCTCAAAATGCTGTTGGGAATTGTATTATTGATGTAAGACGCTAGAGTGGGAGTTTTATGTGTTCTAGAGATATCATTTGCAAAACTCTTTTTTGTATTTCTTTTGTATATTTCATTTGTGGTGATGGATTTGACGTGCTTTGTCACCACCCTTCCTGCTCATCTCTCTTTCACCTCTTTAATATCTTTGAGGTTTGAAAAACAGGATCTAAAAGCCATGACCAGTGCTGCTGAACACAGACCAGTTATCCTAATCAATCCCAGGCTTAAGGTTCAGCTCCCAATTCCTATATTATAGTTCTAATTTACTTCATGGAATTGTTATATGATTTACTATTTGTATTTCAGATTGTATTTACTTAGAAAAATGAAGATAATTTGAACCACATGAACTCTGTGCCAAGAGTCAACTTCATGACATTGCATGGTATTGGTTGGCCTTGCTTCATAAGTAACATGGAATTTATCTGACCAGTTTCTACATAGAAACTAATTGCAAATAGTCTAGCCTCTGTATCTTCAATTGCATGCTGAAATATGATTCTTCATAACTTCCACCTGCTTTTCAAATTGCTGACTGCATGCATAAAGCTATTGAAAGAAATATTGGAAATGTCATGATCAGAGGCAATTTCAGGCTTTTTCTTTTATTTTAGTATGGGCTCTTTTAGGCTATCTTGAGTTTCAATTTTTAGATGTTAAGATTGAAAATTTCATTACACTAGCTAGTGCTGTGTAAAACTGAAGTAGCATCCTCTGGTTCATACTTGAATCTTCTTTGTATTAAATGATCCTTGTATTACATGATAACATCTATTTTACCAAATGTGTGTAAATTACATCTTGCCAGTTTTCTGCTAATATTTTGTACACTTTTTTAAAGTGGAAAAAAACAATTAGACTTGCCTTAGTTCGGAAAGATATCTTACAAGTTACAGCTATATAATATATTCAGGCAGTTAGTCACAAGGAAGCATAACCTTTGGTTGCATAAACCCTTTGACTGTATTAATACTATGTTTACTTTATACTGCATCCTGCAACCTCTAATCAATATTTATACATTTTTGACTAATCTACAAAACTGATACATTTCTGGATTTCTACGAATTCAGGATTTACCTGGTTCTAGTGGTATCATGCAAGTAAGTACGACACCTGCAAATTGATGGTAACTATTTATTGTTGAATGTGGTTCTAACTTTTCCTTCCTATTCTCACTAGACAATGGGGCGAGACGAGAGACTCAAGTATGCTGCATCATTTGAAAGTTGCTATTTCTTTCGGCTTCTCTATTATGCAGGAACTCAGTATCCCATAATGGGAGCTATCAGGTTAGCTGATAACATTTATCTGAGTCATTAAATTTTTTTTTTTTTTTTGGGGTCATTGTCTGACCTAGTCAAGTATACCAGACTGGGAAAAACATACTGAACCTGCTGTGCATGACTTGGCTACCTTCGCAGTATGCTGCCTCACAAAACTCCTAATGAGATTGTATAATTAAAAAAGGATTTTCAGGAACTAGACAAAAAAATAACATACTACATATGTCCCTAGAAAAAAATCAAATTGATTTAAGTTTCTTCATGTGGTTAATATTAGTAAACATTAAAGTATTCTCTTGCTTATGTGGAGGGTGACTAACGATGCAATTAATACGGAAAGCATACATTTTTACTATGGTTGAAAGGTTTTCCATGAGCTCCTTCCATATTTGAAATGACTAATCTAATTTATTTTAATTATTTGATATCCATCTTCTGCTAGTAATAATCACCAAGTATGGTACTGTAAATGCACTTCTTATGATTTAGGATGTCTTATCCGTACCGTTATGAGTTGTACAAGAGGGTAGATGAGGCACCTGGAAGGGAAAAGTATGTTTCTTTGTCAACGTTTCCTAAAAGGCCTGCTATTGATGAAATTAATGATGCTTTTGAAGGAAAACCAAGGTATCAGATGTATAATTTTTATATCCTAAATGTTATGAAACCCTTAAAAAACAGCATTTGATTGAATGGTTTGTCTGAATATTTTGCAGAAATGAAACTAGGAAAACCTCAGGGATATGGTTAGTAACGTCTATCCTTAGTCAGTTAGTCTCCTATTAGTTCTTGTACCTTTATTATGTGAGCTATCTTTTTGTATGTTGATGTATCTATCTTTTCTGTAGGGGCTTCTTGAGTGGCATACTTTGAACAGAGCACATAGTAGTGGGTATCCTACATTGATATTTTGCAAAATAAAAATGGTTATATCACCATGCTGTCAAATTTTGCATGTAAAAATTTTTAGGGGAAATAACACTAACCAATATTGAGGTTTAGCTTAATTACACTTGTTTCAAAAGTTACACTCACTCCCCCTTTAGGGAAGGTTGGTGTAATTTCACTATCATCATTCATTGGAGGTAAGTGTAATGATAACATAGACTACAAGAGGGGTTAGTGTAATCTCTGAAACATGAGTGGTTCCAAGTGTTATTAAGCCAACAAGCCTCCAGGGAGGTAGTGTAACTTCCCTTAATTACCATTGAAGGCTAATGACAATTGGCTGATTGATTGTAGGGTAGTCTCAAAGTCAGAGCATGCAGTAAAACTTGGTGGTGGTGCATCAACTAGTTTAAAGTCAGAGCATGCAGGAAACTGAAGAGTGGAAAAGAATTCTCAAATTACTCCTAAACGATTCCTTCATTTTCGGCCTAGTGGATAGACATGGCGGAATGACTTTGGAAACTGCATCAATAAATACGATAGGGTTCTAAACTTCTAATGATAACGATTGATTTGCCATTTTGAATATTTTTTTCTAGAATGCTAATGAATAATGTCTTAAGAACACAAGTTAAGAAATCTAAGATTAAAAGATGTGCATTGGAAAATTGTATATTCAAATACATTAAGATTTTAAAAGTTATGATTTCTTATGTATTATTTCTATTTTTTAAATTTATTAACTAGTACTCCTTCGATCCGATTTACTCCCTCCGTCTTATAAAGCTAGTAAAAAACATAGAAAATTTTGTCTTAAATTAAAGTTAAAATAATGAATAAAAAAAATTGAAATTGAATTGTATAATCTATGATTGGTTAATTAAGGAAACGTGTATTAAATGTTTGCTTTGGTAATTGATTGATTTGGAAAATAATACATTAAAAGCACGTTCCTTTATTTTTGTTGAATTTTAAAAAAGTTATTAACTTTTTGGGATGGAGGGAGTATAAGTCGCATTTTAAAAGAATTTTTCGATCATATTTATAAATCATTTTGTTTTTTAGGAGGCATTTATTGCTCTTTTATCTTATTTGTCATTTGTTCAATAATGTGAAATAATACATTGTGAAATTTCTGATATAAGCTAAGAGGGTAATATTGTAATGTTAAAGTATTTTATAAAGTTTCAAGAAATATAATTATTTTCCTTGATCTTAGTGATATGATTAAGTATGACTTTTAAATAAAAGTAGTAGTACTACTTGTTAGCCAGATTTATCTCATTTATTACTCCCTCCATCCCTTAATATAGAGCACCATTTTGGTAGAATTGATGTACCTTTTTATAAGTCGTTTTTGAATATCTAGATAGTATTAAAGAGTTTATTCCAAATACACCCCTCATAATTGCATAGGGGTGATAGGGTAATAATTACAATAAAGAGAGAAATGAATAGAGTTGTAAATTTTTTAATAGGGGTAACTTTGGAATGACAAAATATATTTTGATAAATTTGAGAGTAATAATTATTTTTTTTAATATGCGTGAATTAGGTAAAAGTAACTTATATTAAAGGACAGAGGGAGTATTTCTTGTGGTTACCTTAGAGCCAGGTGAGGTATATCTAGGACTAGTAATCCCTCCAACTCAAATTATAAGCAACAAAAAATATACTTCCTTCGTCCCTAAATATAAGACCTTTTTGACACTTTTATTTTGTTCCTATTTATAAGACCCTTTGTAACACCCCAAATTTTCATTTCCTGATGTAATGAAATTATAATCATGAAAGTTATTCAAAATTATTTTCTTAAATTATAAATATTCCTTTTATAATTAATTTAGATCAATTATGTGATTATGTGTGTGCATATGCTAAGTGAAAAGTTAGGAAAAATATTTTAAAAATTAATAATATGTAAAAATAAGATTTGTGCATATTAGTCCCTGGTTTAGGACCTAGAAGTAATATTAGAAAGGTTTTGGAGGGAAGGGAATTAAAATAATCATTTTTCAAATTTTGACCAAAAGACTTGAGTCTTTCAGGAAAGACTCGAGTATTCTGGTCTGAGTTGCACGAGTTAGTGCGTTTGATGAGTCAACACTCAACGATTTTCATTCATTGACACAAAAATACCTCAAGGACACGATGATGGTCTTCGTGTCGCCATGCATGATCAATAGAAACAAGTATTTAAGCTGATTGTTGAAGGAAATCGACCATTTTGGTCGATTTGCTCTGAAAATCTTAAGTCTAGGGTTTCCGATTTCGTCTTCTTCATTATCATCCATTTCTGAGTGTGAGATTGAGTGTTATACACCATTGTAAAGCTCACATCACGAGCTTTACAAAGACACATAGATTGTGAGTTGAGGCTTCGTGAGGAGGAAGAATCGAAGCTCGAAAGTTTGGTGTTGTTTGTTGTCAAGTCCAGAAACTGAAGTTGGAGCTTACTTTGAGCTCGGATTTTGGTAAGTATATGAGTCCTACAACCCTTAAATTCATTCCTACCTTTAGTCTATGTTGCAGAGAATAGTTCCTAACCAAATTCCCCAATTGTTAAACTGAATTTGAATGTCAAAATCTCTGATCTTTGGACTCAGTTCGTATGTGGCTGCATGCAAAGGGTTTTGTGGGTTTAGTGCTTCCAATCAATTTCTCTGCAATTTCCTTGTTGATTCACGGCCTAGAGGTAAGGGTGAAGCTATTTGTTCACTAGAATAAGTTTAATTTGTAGGATTTTATGTGCGGAGTCACCATGAGACTCTTTGGGCATAGTTTGAAATAGGTTTAAGGCTTGGAGGCCTTTCTGAGCATTAACTTTGATTTGATCAAGTTTAATATGTTGCATGTTTACTTTATGCAAGTTGTTTGCATGCCAAAAGTGATTAGAATTGAATTTGGTATGTTAAATTGCTCAAAATGTGATTTTTATGCATAATTGATGCTCAGTTGAGATTTACTATAATTTGATGTAATTTCTGTGTTGGAACATGTTTATGATGCATAAATATAACTCTGTTGATCATTGGTTTTGAATAAATTTGGCTAGAAATGAAAATGGTATGTAAAAACCCAATGTTCAGTCTTTACTGTCAGCCAAGACTCGAGTATTTAGCTCGAGAGTCGAGTATTTCGTGATGCACCAGTGCATCTAATAGCACCAACACTCGAGTATTTGAACCATCACTCGAGTATTGACTGATGCAGCAAATGGACCCTGATGATGAACTACTCAAGTATTCTGGGTTGATGCACGACTCGAGTATCTCATAAGTTACTCGAGTATTTTTGGAAACTCTGAAACTTGAACTTTTCAGAAATCTTATGAACCACTCGAGTCTCAGATGAACTACTCGAGTAATCTGGACAGAATGATTAACTACCCGAGTATTCTGAAAAAGACTCGAGTATTTCTGGTCAGAATACTGAAAAATACCATTTTCACTTGTAGCAAGATTAATTAAAACCTAATGACACCTATAAGGGATGAATCATGTTCCAAAGGAGATATGATGTGTTCAATTACATTGATAATTACATTGTTATTGCTTGTTGCACATAATGAGATTAAATAATAACCTTAAATGAAATGTTTGTGTGCATTCATGCATGGTGATGTGGTGACATCATATCAATTGGTCATGTTCGAGGAACATGAGGAGGGTACTCTGGGAGTACCAATGTGGTTACGACTTGCCTGTAGTCACATTTTGGTAATGTGGCCAACATTGGTTGCTGCGAACGTTGGGTATTCGTCTTGGTGACGAGATGTGCACATCGATATTGATATTATGGACCACGTTCCAGGCATAGTCGTGTGGCTTGCTCGATGACACATTTTGGTAATATGGGCAACATGGTGGGATGTTGTTACGTCTTGATGACGCGACGTGCACTTTGGTAGTGCCGTTATGGACTATATTCCGAGCAGGTTCACTATATGTTCAAGCACGTATACGGGTTGTTTGAATGGTCATGCATGAGAGCATTAGTTGGAGAATCTCAGGACTTGAGAGATAGTGTGCAAGCATCATGACATACCATTAATGAGATTGATTATTATCTATATTGGCTTGCTCATATGTCGTGCATACTACTTGACTATTTGATACATGTGTTTCTTTACCTGCTTTAAATTATGCTTATTCGATTATGTGAATTATATTTCTTACCCCTTATGCCCATTGTAGGTGATGGCTCGCTATCTAGCTTGCATCGAGTTGCGCCCACTCCCTAGTGGAGTGTGGTACTACGAGGACCATCGAGCCACTTATGAGGGGGAGGTAGAGGTGAGCCTCTATCACCCCAATCCCTTGGCTCGTGTCCGTCCTCGTAGGTTACACATCCCCATTATCTATACCCTTCATGTGCCCCCTTTTTATGCTTATCATGGACCATCCCCTGCTCGACTCGCTCGTCGATTTCATACTTTTCGTTTTAGAGCAGCTACTAGATCTCATCCCTCTGCTTCCCGAGTGATTCGGTAGGAGACTCCTTCGCCTAGTCCGATGAGTCTGGTTCATGGGACTCCTTCAGCTGACCCAGTTCCTAGTGGTAGGGCACCGACTCAGTCGGACGAGGTGGAGGAGGACCCTTAGGAGGCAGAGAGCGAGGGAGAGCCAGTCGAGCATTCCATTGGGAGCCAGTGGGGAGTTGGGGATTCACCGGGTGATGCATAGTATAGATGGTTGGTATGTGAGACGTGTGGAGCTGATGCTGGAGACCTGAGGAGGATCATGGCTATGGCGGAGGATTATCAAACCATCACTGGGATTTTCTATTTTGCTCTGTATTTATATTGTATATATTTTTGAGAGATCTCAGTGAGGATGTCTTATCTTTATGTTTAGTTTTATATCATGGACTTGTACTCTGATCTTTTGCTACTACCCCTTGGACCTTGGACTTTGATGTACTGATGACAGACTTATGTTATCTTTCATTTATATATATATATATATATATATATATATATATATATATATAGTTATCTATCAGTTTGACTTTACAAACCCAAGGTTCATAACTTACCTTGCTTCCGCATACTCTGATGTTAAATCGTTTTTATTCTGTTAAAAAATATTTTACTTTACGGATTCAAGATATCAATACCTTATTATTTAGAACATATTTTGTAGTACCACAATATAAACAATTCCTTTCATATCTTAGAGTATAATAACTCTCTTGTTCAATGGAAAATTTTAATTATCATCTTTTATATCCGATTCAAGTCCATGTTATTATATTATATCTTTATTCAACTATAAAGATTTTTGTGTAAAGAGTGAGTGTCACACCTTTTGTGGTATCAGTGCGTAATTCCTGATTCTTAATCCTCACAAGCATGATCTGCCAGAATGGTTCTCCATATGAGTAAAGTTTCTTTGCTATTTGATTTATTTCATATAGCTTAAGTCCTGTTAATGCTTTGTCTAGAATAGAACTAGATAGCATTCAATAGTTTAGATAGACCTTTAATGACCTAAGTCCATAGTGCAAGTCTACTATGGCAGCCCGCTATAGAAACCATACGAACGAGATGTTGGATAGGATTACTGCAATGTTGGAAAACATGCAACAAAATCAGCATCGGTATCAGCAACCACAACCAGCTAATGTAGCAGTTGTTGAGGCTAAGACTTGGTCTGACTTCAGAAGCTGCAATCCCTCGAAGTTTGCTGGTGGATTCAAACCGGAAGAAGCTTATAAGTGGATCTTGGAGATGGACAAGATCTTTAGAACCTTGGAATGTTCTGATGCTCAAAAGATAGCATATGCTGTGTTCATGATGGAAGGAGAAGCAGAGCACTGGTGGAATTATACTGCCCAGTTATTGGCTCATGAAGGGAGAGAGATAACTTGGGAAGTATTTATGGAGAAATTTTTTAACAAGTACTTTCCGGAAGATATAAGGAGAAAGAAGGAAGTTGAATTTTTACAACTCAAGCAAGGCAGCATGAGTGTGGGTGAATATGCTGCAAGATTTGAAGAATTGATGAAGTATTCTCCTTATTATCAGATCAACCTTGATGAAAGGAGTAAATGTGTTGAGTTTGAAGGAGGACTAAGACCTGAGCTGAAATCGGTGTTCAGTTATCAAAGGATTCAGAGTTTTCCTATGTTGGTAGACATGTGTAGAATGTATTAGGACGATAAGAAGGCCGAGGCTCTGCAGTTTGTGGAAGGGAAGAAGGAACAATAGGGGTATGGATCACAAAGGAGAAAAAGGCATGATAACCTCCACAAGGGTCCCTATTCTCATAAGAATCGAGGAAAGGGTAAGATGGTGCAGGGTGGCAGAAACAGTTCTTACAATAATGCTCCTTATTGTGAGAAATGCAAACGTCATCATTTTGGGAAGTTTTGTTGGACCAACAATGGATGCTACAATTGTGGGAAACTTGGTCATTTTTCTCGTGATTGCAAGGAACCGCGGAGGACCAACCCAAGAGAATCTGCTGATAAGTCGGTGATACAAGGACGGGTTTTCACTCTCAGTGGTGTTGAAGTTAATCAGACTCTAGGACTCGTGCAAGGTAATTATCTGCTTAATGATCAACCTTGTAAGATTTTATTCGATTCGGGAGCCACTCATTCATTTATTTCTTTTGAATGTGTGAATCGTTTAAAGTTGCCGGTGTCCGAGTCACCCTATTGCCTTAGGGTAGAAACCCCTACTAATCCTCCTGTGATTTCTTCGAAGATTTGCTTTAATTGTAGAGTTAAGGTGTTAGACCGAATGTCTTGGGTAGATTTGATTTGCCTACCTTTGGCCCAAATGGATGTGATTCTGGGCATGGATTGGATGATTAACAACCATGTGGTTATTGACTGTGATAAGAAGACAATCTTATATGAGCATCCAACTCCAGAGAAGTATCTTGGTGTATTCTCCGCCGTTGGATCGGAGAAAGAAGAAAGGTCCGTTGAGGAGATTTCGGTCGTTCAGAATTTCCCTGAAGTATTTCCAGAGGAGATGCCGGGATTGCCACCAAAGAGAGAGATTGAGTTTGGAATTGAGTTGATTCCAGGAGCTGGTCCCATTTCTATTGCTCCTTTTAGAATGGCACCACTGAAATGGTTGAATTGAAGAAGCAAATAGAGGAACTACTACAAAAGCAACTTATTAGACCAAGTGTATCACCTTGGGGAGCTCCGGTTTTATTTGTTAAGAAGAAAGACGGAAGCCTGAGAATGTGTGTGGATTACAGGCAGTTGAATAAGGTGACAATAAAGAACAAGTATCCTTTGCCAAGGATTGATGACCTCATGGATCAAGTCAGGGGAGCTTCACTGTTTTCTAAGATAGATCTGAGATCTGGGTATCATCAGATCAGGATTAAGGAGGAGGATGTTCCTAAGACTGCATTTCGATCTCGATACGAACATTACGAGTATGTTGTAATGCCGTTCGGATTGACCAATGCACCAGCTGTTTTCATGGATTACATGAACAGGATTTTTAGACCATATCTGGATTCATTCGTGGTGGTATTCATTGATGATATCCTGATATATTCTAAGAATTTGGAGGAGCATGCCAAACATCTCCGGATAGTGTTGAAGATCTTAAAGGAGAAGCAGCTCTATGCCAAAATCTCCAAATGTGAGTTTTGGCTGAGGGAAGTTAATTTTTTGGGGCATGTAATTTCAGAAGAAGGTATAGCAGTAGACCCAGCTAAAGTTGACTCAGTTCTACAATGGGTTCAGCCTAAGTCAGTCACTGAACTTCGAAGTTTCTTAGGACTGGCTGGTTATTATAGGAGATTTATTGAAGGATTCTCCAAAATCGCACTACCTCTTACAAATTTGACTCGGAAGGATCAACCATTCATTTGGGATGAGAAGTGCGAGAAAAGTTTCCAAATGCTGAAGGAAAGATTAACATCCTCACCGGTGTTGATCTTACCTGACCCTCACAAGGAATATGAGGTGTATTGTGATGCATCGAAGCAAGGACTCGGAAGTGTATTGATGCAAGAAGGAAAGGTTGTGGCCTATAAATCTCGTCAATTGAAAATTCACGAGATGAATTATCCCACTCATGATTTGGAGCTTGCTGCTATAGTGTTTGCTCTGAAGATATGGAGACATCATCTCTATGGCACTATATTCAGAGTATTCAGTGACCATAAGAGTTTGAGGTATTTGTTTGATCAGAAGGAATTGAATATGAGGCAGCGTCGGTGGATGGAGTTTTTGAAAGATTATGATTTTGAGCTTCATTACCATCCTGGTACGGCCAACGTGGTGGCAGACGCTCTGAGTCGTAAAGCGATTCATGTGAGTGCAATGATGATTAAAGAAGCTGCATTGATTGAAGAGTTTCAGGATTTGAATCTGGTTATGCAAGTAGAATCAACCAGTATTAAGATGGGTATGTTGCAAATCTCTAACGAGTTCTTGGCTCGAATTCGTGAATTGCAACGAGAGGATGAAGAACTAAAGGAGAAGAGAGAGTTGATGATAGGAGGAAAGGAGCCACATTTCTTTGAAGGATCGGATGGAATTCTTCGTTTCAAAACGAGAATTTGCATACCAAAGAATCCGGAAGTTAGGAGATTAATCTTGGATGAAGCACATAAGAGTCAGATGAGTATTCATCCAGGATCAACTAAGATGTATCAAGATTTGAAGACGTAGCGGATTATGTAGCTTCTTTCTTAATCTGTCAGAAGGTTAAGATGGAACACCAGAAGCCTGGAGGAAAATTGCAACCCTTGGATATCCCGCAATGGAAGTGGGATAGTATTTCTATGGATTTTGTGACAGGATTACCAAGGACAGTTGCAAACCATGATGCAATCTGGGTAATTGTTGATCGTTTGACTAAGTCGGCGCATTTCATTCCGGTGAATATGCGTTATTATTTGGAGAAGCTTACCCAGCTTTATATCAAGGAGGTGGTACGATTGCATGGGGTACCTTCCAGTATTATTTCTGATCGCAATCCGAGGTTCATGTCAAGGTTTTGGTTAAGTCTACATCAAGCTCTAGGGACAAGGTTGAAGATGAGTTTGGCTTACCATCCTCAAACATATGGGCAGACAGAAAGGACCATTCAAACATTGGAAGATATTCTACGAGCTTGTGCATTGGAAGAACAAGGAAGTTGGGATCAGATTTTGCCACTCGCTGAATTCACATACAACAATGGATATCATGCAAGTATTGGAATGACACCATTTGAAGCATTGTATGGGAGAAAGTGTCAAACCCCGCTATGTTGGTTCCAAGTGGGGGAGAACTTGCATCTTGGTCCTGATGTAGAACAACAGACGACTGAAAAGATTCGGATGATTCAAGAGAAAATCAAGTCTGCTCAGAGTCGTCAGAAAAGTTATGCTGATCAGAGGAGAAGACCTCTATAGTTTGCAGAAGGCGACCATGTGTTCCTTAGGATTGTACCGATGAAGGGAGTAAGTAGAGCCTTGAAACCTCAAAAGCTTTCGCTTAAGTTTATAGGACCCTACCAAATCCTTAAACAAGTAGGCCCTGTAGCTTATCAAATAGCTCTACCACCATCCTTAGCCAATTTGCACAATGTTTTTCATGTTTCCCAATTGAAAAAGTATGTGCACGATCCAACCTCAATCCTTCAGATTCGCCCTGATGACCTAACCCTACGAGAAAACCTAACCTTTAAGGTTGGCCCAGTTAGAATTGAGGATAGAAGAGTGAAGAAGCTTAGAGGAAAGGAGATTCCGCTGGTCAAAGTTATTTGGCAAAGCGGAGATGTATATGAAGCAACTTGGGAATTAGAAGATAAAATGCGTAGAGATTATCCTGAGTTGTTTACGTAGGTTGAATTTAGGGGACAAAATTCCTATTAAGTGGGGGAGTAGTGTAACACCCCAAATTTTCATTTCCTGATGTAATGAAATTATAATCATGAAAGTTATTCAAAATTATTTTCTTAAATTATAAATATTCCTTTTATAATTAATTTAGATCAATTATGTGATTATGTGTGTGCATATGCTAAGTGAAAAGTTAGGAAAATATTTTAATAATTAATAATATGTAAAAATAGGATTTTTTTCATATTAGTTCCTGGTTTAGGACCTAGAAGTAATATTAGGAAGGTTTTGGAGGGAAGGGAATTAAAATAATCATTTTTCAAATTTTGACCAAAAGACTCGAGTCTTTCAGGAAAGACTCGAGTATTCTGGTCTGAGTTGCACGAGTTAGTGCGTTTGATGAGTCAACACTCAACGATTTTCATTCGTTGACACGAAAACACCTCAAGGACACGATGATGGTCTTCATATCGCCATGCATGATCAATAGAAACCAGTATTTAAGCTGATTGTTGAAGGAAATCGACCATTTTGGTTGAATTGCTCTGAAAATCTTAAGTCTAGGGTTTTCGATTTCGTCTTCTTCATTCTCATCCATTTCTGAGTGTGAGATTGAGTGTTATACAAAATTGTAAAGCTCACATCACGAGCTTTACAAAGACACATAGATTGTGAGTTGAGGCTTCGTGAGGAGGAAGAATCGAAGCTCAAAAGTTTGGTGTTGTTTGCTGTCAAGTTCAGAAACTAAAGTCTGGAGCTTACTTTGAGCTCGGATTTTGGTAAGTATATGAGTCCTACAACCCTCAAATTCATTCCTACCTTTAGTCTATGTTGCAGAGAATAGTTCCTAACCAAATTCCCCAATTGTTAAACTGAATTTTCATGTCAAAATCTCTGATCTTTGGACTCAGTTCGTATGTGACTGCATGCAAAGGGTTTTGTGGGTTTAGTGCTTCCAGTCAATTTCTCTTCAATTTCCTTGTTAATTCACGACCTAGAGGTAAGGGTGAAGCTATTTGTTCACTAGAATAAGTTTAATTTGTAGGATTTTATGTGGGGAGTCACCATGAGACTCTTTGGGCATAGTTTGAATTATGTTTAAGGCTTGGAGGCCTTTCTGAGCATGAATTTTGATTTGAGCAAGTTTAATATGTTGCATGTGTACTTTATGCAAGTTGTTTGCATGCCAAAAGTGATTAGAATTGAATTTGGTATGCTAAGTTGCTCAAAATGTGATTTTTATGCATAATTGATGCTCAGTTGAGATTTACTATAATTTGATGTAATTTTTGTGTTGGAACATGTTTATGATGCATAAATATAACTCTGTTAATAATTGGTTTTGAATAAATTTGGCTAGAAATTAAAATGGTATGTAAAAACCCAATTTTCAGTGTTTACTGTCAGCCAAGACTCGAGTATTTAGCTCGAGAGTCGAGTATTTCGTGATGCACCAGTGCATCTAATAGCACCAACACTCGAGTATTTGAGCCATGACTCGAGTATTGACTGATGCAACAAATGGAACCTGATGATGAACTACTCGAGTCCTGCATGAACTACTCAAGTATTTTGGGTTGATGGACAACTCGAGTACCTCATAAGTTACTCGAGTATTTTTGGAAAATCTGAAACTTGAACTTTTCAAAAATCTTATGAACCACTCGAGTCTCAGATGAACTACTAGAGTAATCTAGACAGAATGATTAACTACTCGAGTATTCTGAAAAAGACTCGAGTATTTCTGGTCAGAATACCGAAAAATACCTTTTTCACTTGTAGCAAAATTAATTAAAAGCTAATGACACCTATAAGGGATGAATCATGTTCCAAAGGAGATATGATGTCTTCAATTACATTGATAATTACATTATTATTGCATGTTGCACATAATGAGATTAAATAATAACCTTAAATGAAATGTTTGTGTGCATTCATGCTTGGTGATGTGGTGATAGCATATAATTTGGTCATGTTCGAGGAACATGAGGAGGGTACTCTGGGAGTACCAATGTGGTTACGACTTGCCTGTAGTCACATTTTGGTAATGTGGCCAGCATTGGTTGCGACAAACGTTGGGTATTCGTCTTGGTGACGAGATGTGCACATCGATATTGATATTATGGACCACGTTCCAGGCATAGTCGTGTGGCTTGCTCGATGACACATTTTGGTAATGTGGGCAACATGGTGGGATGCTGTTACGTCTTGATGACGCGACGTGCACTTTGGTAGTGCCATTATGGATTATATTCCGAGCAGGTTCACTATACGTTCAAGCACGTATACGGGTTGTTTGAATGGTCATGCATGAGAGCATTAGTTGGAGAATCTCAGGACTTGAGAGATAGTGTGCAAGCATCATGACATACCATTAATGAGATTGATTATTATCTATATTGGCTTGCTCATATGTCGTGCATACTACTTGACTATTTGATACATGTGTTTGTTTACCTGCTTGAAATTATACTTATTCGATTATGTGAATTATATTGCTTACCCCTTATGCCCATTGTAGGTGATGGCTCGCTATCTAGCTTGCATGGAGTTGCGCCCACTCCCTAGTGGAGTGTGGTACCATGAGGACCATCGAGCCACTTATGAAGGGGAGGTAGAGGTGACCCTCTATCACCCCAATCCCTTGGCTCGTGTCCATCCTTGTAGGTTCCGCATCCCCATTATCTATACCCTTCATGTGCCCCCTTTTTATGCTTATCATGGACCACCCCCTGCTCGACCCGCTCGTCGATTTCATACTTTTCATTTTAGAGAAGCTACTAGATCCCATCCCTTTGCTTCCCGAGTGATTCGGGAGGAGACTCCTTCGCCTAGTCCGATGAGTCCGGTTCATGGGACTCCTTCAGCTGACCCAGTGCCCAGTGGTAGGGCACCGACTCAGTCGGACGAGGTTGAGGAGGACCCTTAGGAGGCAGAGAGCGAGGGAGAGCCAGTCGAGCACTCCACTGGGAGCCAGTGGGGAGTTGGGGATCCACCGGGTGATGCATAGTATATATGGTTGGTATGTGGGACGTGTGGAGCTGATGCTGGAGACCTAAGGAGGATCATGGCTATGAAGGAGGATTATCAGACCATCACTGGGATTTTCTATTTTGCTCTGTATTTATATTGTATATATTTTTGAGAGATCTCAGTGAGGATGTCTTATCTTTATGTTTAGTTTTATATCATGGACTTGTACTCTGATCTTTTGCTATTACCACTTGGACCTTGGACTTTGATGTACTGATGACAGACTTATGTTATCTTTCATTTATATATATATATAGTTATCTATCAGTTTGACTTTACAAACCCAAGGTTCATAACTTACCGTACTTCCGCATACTCTGATGTTAAATCGTTTTTATTCTGTTCAAAAATATTTTACTTTAAGGATTCAAGATATCAATACCTTATTATTAAGAACATATTTTGTAGTACCACAATATAAACAATTCCTTTCATATATTAGAGTATAATAACTCTCTTGTTCAATGGAAAATTTTAATTATCATCTTTTATATTCGATTCAAGTCCATGTTATCATATCCTGTTAATGCTTTGTCTAGAATAGAACTAGATAGCATTCAATAGTTTAGATAGACCTTTAATGACCTAAGTCCATAGTGCAGGTCTACTATGGCAGCCCGCTATAGAAACCATACAAACGAGATGTTGGATAGCATTACTGCAGTGTTGGAAAACATGCAGCAAAATCTGCATTGGTATCAGCAACCACAGCCAGCTAATGTAGCAGCTGCTGAGGTTAAGACTTGGTCTGACTTCAGAAGCTGCAATCCCTTGAAGACAAATGACTAACACCTGGACAAATGTCTTACAAGACCTGGATCACACTGGGTACTCGGTCTAAGCAAACAGTGCCCCTTGAGGTAGCACGCAACACACATACGCGACTTACACCACCTGGACAAATGACTAACAAGACCTAGCCAAACTCCAAGTTCACGATTTAAGCAAACATCCCCCTTGTGATAGCACGCAACACACACATGCGCGACTTACACCACCTGGACAAATGCTTTTCAAGATCTGGCCGACTTGCAAGCTCACGGTCTAAGCAAACAGCCCCTCTTGCGATAGCACGCAACACACACATGCGCGACTTACACCACCTGGACAAATGACTAACAAGACCGTGGCCGAACACAAGTTCTCATTATTCATTAATCATTCACTTCACTCTTTTCATTCTTTCTCATCCACTCTTTTATTATCTCATTTCGTTTCTCGTTTTGCTATTTCACTTGTCATTCAACTTTAGAAATGATCACTTATTAAATCAACTTTTACACATTTAGTCATGTTCAAAAAGCATACACATATTCATGCTTAACCAAAACATACACATATTCATGCTTAACAAAACATACACATATTTCATGATTATTTTAATGGGTTATATTCTCTGTTCATTTCATTCTCTTTTCATAATCTTTATCCTTTATCCTATGGTTCAATATTCTACACTAGCTCTCACCCTTAATACTCCATATGAGCACACCAGAAAACCCAAACCTAAGCTAAGGTAACACTAACTCCTTACCTCAAATCCATGAGAGATAAGGAAAAACGGGTGAGCTTTGCCTTGATCTTACACCTGGACCCTTGACCGTATTTTCCTTGCTTCTTTATTAGCTACCACTGTGAGACCCACAAGATGATGAGGAAAAGCTTGAAGTATCGAAGAGAAAGAAAAGAAGGAGATGATGAAAGAAAAGAGACGGAGAATTCGGTGAGAGTGTGAAAGAAGTATGGAGTTCTTTGGTTCTAGATAGAAGGTGGAGGAAATAAAAAAGAAGAAGTATCAGTTATGTGGGTGTTTTGGTGTGAGTCTTTCCCTTTTGTTTCACCTTTCTGGAAATGATCGTGTGATCCTGATTGGAGGCTTCCTTGAGAATCTTGAAACAAATGGCTAGGATTCATTGGCCTTTTTGGGGAAGTCCCCAATAGGGACTTGAGAGGGACATAAAGTGATTGAAAGAGACGTTTTGACGTAAAGGTGATTGCGCAGGAATTATAGTCTGATGCACGTACGCCTGGGCGTAAGAATGGTGCGCCTGAGCGCGATACTCGTCGTGAGGGCCTTTTACTTAATATAGGTGCTCGGCTCAAGCTCGGTTCGAACAACACGGTTCTAACAGGCACTGTTCTAGAAGCTCGGCTGATGGTCGGCTACCATGAGCTGGATGATAGCTACTCGGATCTTATAAGCTTGACATGAGCTCATTTATGCTGATGAGCTCGCTGATAATGAGCTCGGCTGCACTAATGGGTTCGATCATCATGAGCTCGATTATGATGAGCTCGGACTGTTCAACAATTATGCATTCCAAGCTGAGTACTTGGTTCGGAGTAGTTTAGAAGCGAGAGGTCGGATTACTGCTTATGCTCGGCGTATAGGGGTCGAAATACTAACGTTGATGTGAGGTCGGTTCTTTGTGAGCTCAACGTTATCTACTCTTTTTCTCATGAGCTCGGTTACTATGAGTTCGGCGCTACTAGTTCGATTCTACTGACGAGCTCGGCTCGGCAATTCGAGCTCATCCCAAGTTTACGGGCAACGTACTCATCTGATGTTCACTGCTCGGATTCGGTTAAGATGGGTTAGATCGAAACGAGGTCGGTTCTAATTATACGATTCCCATTAATTTCACTTAGAATTATTCTAATAAATCTTGATATTAAATTCAGGATGTTACAATCCTCTCCCACTTACCAGAATTTCGTCCTCGAAATTTAGTCGGCACCGAACAGTTGTGGATGATAGATCTTCATCTTCTCTTTGAGTTCCCAAGTATCCTCTTCCACGTCGTTCCGATTCCAGATAACTTTTACCAAGGGAATTTCCTTGCCTCTGAGTTGCTTCACCCGTCTGTCATCAATTCTGATCAGAAGAACTTCGAAAGTCAGATTGTCTTTCAGAGGCAACTCATCAACTTCCACTACATGTGAGGGGTCATGGATGTACTTCCTCAACTGTGAAACAATGAACACATCATGCAGCTTGGACAAGTGTGGAGGTAAAGCAATTCGGTACGCCACAGGGCCGACTTTTTCCAAGATCTGATATGGTCCAACGAATCTGTGAGTCAGCTTCTTGGATTTGATTGCTCGACCGATCCCAGTTGTAGGGTTTACCCTCAAAAAACACATGGTCACCCGCATCGAACTCCAAATTTTCTTCTTTTGTCGGCATAACTTTTTTGTCGGTCCTGGGCCGCCTTCATTTTGCCTTGAATCATTCGGATCTTCTCGGTCGTGTCTTGCACTTTGTCGGGACCGAGCAACAGATTCTCTCCCATTTGAAACCAGCATAGGGGTGTTCGGCACTTCCGACCATAAAGTGCTTCGAAAGGAGCCATTCCGATGCTAGAGTGAAAACTGTTGTTATACGTGAATTCGACCAATGACAGGAGCTTTTCCCAACTTCCAGTCTGTTCGAGCACACAAGTTCGTAGCAAATCCTCCAATGACTGAATAGTTCGCTTGGTTTGACCATCGGTTTGAGGATGGTAGGCAGTACTGAACTTCAACTTAGTACCTAGTGCCTGTTGTAAACTCCGCCAAAACCGGGACAGGAAACGGGGATTTCAGTCAGACACAATGCTGGTCGGAATTCCATGCAGTCTGACTATATCCTTTTTGTACAGTTGCGTCAACTTCTCTAAGCTATACTTCATGTTGATCGGAATGAAATGGGCACACTTGGTCAACCTATCCACCACAACCCAAATAGCTTCGCATCCTGACTGTGTTCTCGGCAGACCCCCGAAATGAAGTCCATGGATATGCTGTCCCACTTCCATTCTGGAATTTCCAAGGGTCCAAGTAGTCCATCGGGCTTTTGATGCTCGATCTTGGCCTTTTGACAAACCAAACACCGAGACACATAATCAGCTACATCTTTCTTTAACTTAGGCCACCAAAACAATCGTTTTAAGTCCTGGTACATCTTGGTGGCACCCGGATGAAGACTCATCTTTGTTTTATGGGCTTCCTCCATTAGATCTCTTCGAACCTCGAAGTCCATGAGAATGCATACTCGCTCTAAATCGGATGAGACCATCTGATCCCTTTGTGAAATCGGGCTCTTCCTTGTCTGCCGCTCTTTCTAGCAACTTCTGAAGTTCTGGATCGTGAGCATGTCCTTCTTTAATCAAACCCATAAAGTCATTTGTTACTTGAAACATCTCGAGAACAATGCTGTTTTCTTTCCTCTGCATACCGAGATTGTGTGATGAAGGTCTAATATATGATGTTTTAAGGCTTAATTTCACTTCCTTTTGCTTGGGTTTTAGCTTGTTTCTCTTGTAAATATAGGTATTTTGTATTAGTTTTAGGAATTTTTAGTTTATTAGAATGCTGTGCTACAAAGGGAAGTTCCTAACTCCTTGTTTTTTTGTTTTTAAATTTTTATTTTGTAGTTAGGTATGTTGAGTTTAGTTTGCTTGAGGACAAGCCAACCTTTAAGTTTGGGGGAGTGGATACAAAATAAAAAAATTTTAGATCTGAATTTTTTCTCCCATTTTTGGTGTTGGTTTGTATCTTAGGTAGAGGTTTTGTAATTATTCTAGACTTAGGATTATTTTTCTGATGATAGGTGTATATACTCAGTTTAGGATTAGACTCATTGATTCATGTTACTTATTTGTTGAGCTGTAAATATTTTTGAAATTTGGTTATTTTGACAAAGTTTTTCAGAACTTGAAATTAGTGAACTGACTTTAGCTTAGTGAGATTTTGAGCCTATTTGATGGGGTATGTGAATAATTTGAAATATTTTGATTTGAGACCCCTATTCTTTCATGAGTGTGTTGACTTTAGTTTTGTGTTCTAGAACTTGACCGGTGACCATTTTGAGATTGATAAGTGATTGCATGCATGAATATGATTAAGGCACTTAGGATGTGTTTTTGTGGCCTTCAACTGTTTTGTATTGAAAATGTTCTCTTAGTTGCCCATTTTGAGCCTTATGAGATATTATGATTTTTCTTTGGTACCCTACATCTATTGAAATATTTTTGTGAGTACCTTGGAAATTTTTGAATGAGCAATTGAGAGGAACGAAGAAAGAAAAAGTGAAAGTAGTTGGTGAAAAGTGTATGAGTTCTATTTCTCTTCCAATTGAAAAAAAATAAAAAAAAAGAAATAAATGTAAAAGGAAGAGAATAGAAGGAAGAAAATTGAAAAAAGAAGAAGTTTGAAATAGTTGTGATGTGAGTGTGAGTTCTCATAGTATTCATTGCTCATTCATATTTTTTAGAGGGAAATTTGTTTGATTACATATTTTTAGCCCTTAGTTTCATCCCTTCTTTCTTTTATCCCACCTGACACTTTTAACCATGGCCACGTTACAACCAAATTAAAGACCTTTTTATTTTTGCATGTATTCAATAATTTCATTGGAGATTTGGGTCTATGGTCAAGCATATGGTAACATTTAACTATTGTATAAACTTGAGTGAATTGTTATAACCCTTGATACACATGAGAGATATACACTGAGAGGTTGAGAGTGTTCACTTGTTCTGAGTTCTGATTGATTTTGTTTCTTTAACCAGGTTTTGATATATGAATAGCTTGTGTAAATATGTGGCTGTGTTGATGAGTCGAAGTCTTAGATTATGTGTTGTACATTTTGATTTAGAAGGTAGTCTTGTGTTTATGAATTTTTATTTTACTTTTGCCTGGGACATGCAAAATGCTAAGTTTGGGGGTGTGATGAAGGTCTAATATATGATGTTTTAAGGCTTAATTTCACTTCCTTTTTCTTGGGTTTTAGCTTGTTTCTCTTGTAAATATAGGTATTTTGTATTAGTTTTAGGAATTTTTAGTTTATTAGAATCCTTTGAACGTTTTGATCCGTTTTGGGTATGTTTCAGGTGTTTCGGAGCTTTATTTGGAGAAAATATTATTGGAGCTAAGAAGAGCATAAGAAGACCTTGAAAATGGCACAAGAACGAAGAGAAACGGAGTCGAAAGTTACTGAGCACGCCCAGGCGCGGGAATGGTGCGCCCAGGCGCGCGTGCTTCGTTGAAGTAGAGGGCATCGGATATAGCGCGCCCAGGCGTGCTGGTCTGCACGCCCAGGCGCGCATAGTGCGTGAAAGTGACATTGTTCGGTATTTTGATTGTAACTTGAGCTACGCTTATCCAAATGAGGCGATCTAGGTATCATTTTAAAGCTAAGAAAAAGATCGACAACTTTGCCAGAAATAGCCTTGCTCAAATTCGTCCATCTTGGGGGTCAAAATCAGTGCCGAAGTTGCTGTCAGGCACAAATACGGGATCTAGAAGGATTTTAATGATTAATTCTATTTGTAGATAAGATTCTTAAAGATTAGATTATTCTAATAGGATATTATCATGTCAATTCAATTAGGATTAGTTATAGACTTTAAATATAGGTTTTTCCATTAGGTTAGGTAGACTTTTCAAAGCCAAATAAGAGATTAGAATAAAATTAGAATTAGAGAAGAGAGACTATTATGCAATTGAGAACAAGGAGGCAAGGCACAAGGATTGAAGATCAACATTGCTGGAGGGATCCACTTGAAGATTGAAGATCACTTGGGGGTAAATTAATTATTATCTATGATTATTAGTTTATTCCATTCCTTCTTCTTCTTCTCCCAATATGTATAATTGAACCTCTTGTTAGGAATAAGGTGGATTGATATGGATCTTAATTTGGCTGTTTATTTATGAATTAATGTTTTTCCTTTTAAAACAATTGCTTGGTTGTGTTTTAATTACAATTCATAGAATTCGTACTTTATGTTTTGCTTTGGTAATCTGAACCTTAATTGGAAAATTAGGAATAAGATTAGGCCTTTCAACCAAACAATATAATTATTCAACTCGTAAGAATACTTTTGGGTAATTGTATAACTCTTATAAATTAGAACTCGCTTAAGGGATTAAGGGGTAAAGTTTAGTAAGAAACATAATTTCCATGAGGGATCTAGCTTTTATTGTTTCTGGAGTTTTTGATTTATTGGAAAACATATTTTCATAATTAATAACCTTATCCTACAATGAAACCAAGTTCCTAACCTTTTCCATATTTGCTTCTAATTCCTTTTTAGTTTCTGAATTGTTTCATACCTTAATTATACACTCCTATCTCTAAACTCTAAACCAATACAAGTTATACATAGTAATCACAATTAGGTGAAAGAAATTAGAAACAATTTGCAATCCCCAAGTGGAACGATAATTTACTTACTCTTTATTACTTGTGCGATCGGTACACTTGCCGAATTGCCAACAAGGTTGCTAAATTCTTGCATGAGTTGCATTTCCCTGACCATCATATTGCTCAGATGCAGGCTCTTTTGGCTTAAGGCGTCAGCCACAACATTAGCTTTTCTGGGATGATAATGCAAACTGAAGTCATAGTCCTTCAAAATTTTCACCCGACTACGTTGCCTCATATTTAATTCCTTCTGGTCGAAAGGTAGTAGAGACTCTTGTGGTCACTGAAAAATTCGAACTTCGTATCGTACAAATAGTTTCTCCAAATTTTCAGAGCAAACACCACAGCTGCCAACTTGAGATCGTGGGTAGGATAGTTTTGCTCGTGCTGCCGAAGTTGTTTGGAAGCATAGGCCACCACCTTACCCTGTTGCATCAACACACAGAGAGAGGCCGAATTAGAGAGAGAGGGAAAGAGCCAATTTTGCTCTTCACACTCTTATTTGCATCAACACACAAAGAAGAAGAAATCCTTCCACCTAGAAGAGGATAGGACCGAACCTAGTTAGGAGGATAGGATGAGGACTTCGATTTTTTTAAGCTTTGTTAGACCCTACTTAGGTAATGATTTTCATCCCCTAGTTCTTATCCTTCTCTTTTTTTTCATGAACCTTTAAGAAAGTTTGTTGGTTTATGAAAAACTCTTGCATGCATGTGATTTTTTGAGTTGATCTTAACTTTTCCCCACATGCATGTAAAGATCTTGACTTAAAAATAAGAGATTGACTATGTTTGAGAACTTGGTGTTCAATTCGGTTTTTTTAAGGATTTTGTGCTAATGATTTTATTTTCTTGCTTGATTTGGTTTTGGTGTGCATGCAAAGGAAGTTATTTTTTTAGAGTTTAACTTAAAGTGTGAAACTTTTAGTGAGATGAACTTATTTTCTTGATGCATGTTTCGGTATTGGCTTAGATCTTTAGGAGATGAATTTTGATGATGATTATGTTCATGCATGTAGGATTTTTGTCTTGATCTACTATTTTTAAATGCATGCATGTAAAGATCTAGTGAAAAGGAGTATGTTTTGATGTTAGTTTTGATTTTACTCTTAAAGCCTTGATTTTGATTCTTAAGTGTTAATGCATGTGTGATTTTCTTTGAGATCTACTAATTCTAAGTATGTGCATGTCAAGATCTAGGTTAGTTTAATTCGGTCCTTGATTTTTAGTTTAAAAGGCTTGATTTTTATTTATAAATGTTGATGCATGTTTGTTTCAAGACTAGATCTAATGCTTTTATGTGCATGCATGTCTAGATCAATGCTTAAACTATAACATATTTGATGCATGTTGTATTTGAGTTAAAGTAAATTGTTTTCATGATATATTGATTCGGTTTTTGAAGGAAAAATAATTGATGGATTGATTTTTGTGTTGATTTGTATGTATAAGTGCTATTCGGTTTTGTATGAGAAAGTGCTTAAGTGAATAAATGATGTTTGTTTGATAAAAAGTTTATGTCTTTATTCATGCATGTATATAAATTCGGTCCAAGCATGAAAAATTGGTAAATGAGTTTATCTTTGAATATATGTTGATGATTTGTTAAGCTTTATTATTTTCTTGAGTGTATTTTTGATTTTCATGAAAGGAAATGAATGAACAAGTTTGTTTGATAAAGTTTTGTGCTGAAATTGTGATGTGTGTGTGATTTTAACCTTGATAAATGATATTTGTACATGTTCAATAATTTTGAAATTTTGTCACTGATCTAAGGATGTTAAAATGAGCTTCTCTGAAGTTTTGAATGATTTTTGGAATTGATTTCCTATTTCTATGAGAGCCAACTTTGGGAGGACAATTTTTAGAAAACAAGTTTTTCGGTTTAATGATGAACAGAATTTTCAAACTTGTGCTACTCTAAATTGCTTGATGATATGTTTAGATTATATATAAATAATTTGCAAGTGAATTGTTTTACGGTATGTTGCGGGTTAGGCCTTAGCTAGGGCTATGATTTGAGATTGCTTTATGTGCTACGTACCAATTGATCAGTTTTGTGTGATGCATGCTAAATGAACTATTTCGTTTACGTGCATTGGAATTATTTGGATAGTTGAAGAATGAAAATAAAATGAATTATTTAGCTAAATTAAAGTGTAGTGTTGGATTTACATGAAAAACTTTTGGAAATTCATGGACCTCAAGAATGATTTATTTGGATGAAGAAGTTGTGGTTGCTTCCCTATTTTAGTGCATGATGTTGTGTTTGAAAATAAATTGTTTTAAGTGTTATTTAAAAGAAAAGTGTTAAGGGATTAAAAGTGCGATTTTACGGTGTTTTCGGATCTTTTAAAAAGTGGTTTATGGACTTGTACCTTCGCTGCCCAGATTTTATTTAAATTGTTTTTCAATCCTGAAAATGTGTTTGGTTGGTTTAAAATTTCAGTTTTAAGTGATATTTGAATTGAGAAAGAGTTGGATTGAAAAAGTTAAGTTTTTCGGTGTTTTTTGAGTTTTGGTTAATGGCTGTCCGGAACGGACCAGCAACCAAAATAAATGGTTCTAAAGTGTTTTGTCAATTGTTTTAGAAAGATTTTGAGATGTTTGAAGTATGTTCAAAAGTTGGATTTGCTTTGGAAAAGTAAAGGTTTTCTTTGACGATTACCCGTCGAGAATTAAGACAAGTTTTCAATGATTCGATATTAAGCATGAGTGTTAATCGAATAGCCTTGTAATAATTATGTGTCTTGTTTTAAGCAAGGGATATGCAAATCCGGGATTTGGAGCACCTGACAGCGGCGAAGACCCGCGGATATCGTGTGCATTTAATTACTAGGACTAGAGGTGAGAGAGAAGCTTTCCTAAGACACAGTGGTATTTAGGTAACATATTAGGACGTTCCTGATCATCTCAAAGATCGGAACTTGGTGGTTCTGAGTCAGTAGTATAGTGGCAATTGTTTGTGTTTGTGTGGCCACTTATACGAAGGAGACAAAGACCACATGATATTATGTGATGAGATTATATGATGATGATGTGAAATAGCATGCTCTTGTTTATCCGTTTAAGTGTTTAATTAGGTATGATGATATCTGTACTATGCTGATTTGATTAGTATGCTGATGGACGTCTGCTACGTCCTGACTATGAGATGATATGGAAATTATGAGATTAAAGTGAGAACAAATTATCAGAAAAGAAAAGAAATAATGATAAGAGACATAAGAGTGATTAGAAAAGAGATATGAGCTGAGATTGAGAAAGAGTTGAGACGTAATGAGGATTCTTGAGATTGTGATAAGAAATAACTTATGATGTGAATGAAAGTATCGTAATGCTGAAAAGCCAGAGCTGATGATAATAATGCTGATGAGAATGATGCTGATGAGCCAGAGCTGGTGAAAGTAATGCTGCTGTTGTTCATTGGAATGAGATTGGTGTTGAGTTGAGCTTGCTCCTCCACTAATGCTCACTGAAATGAGATGTGGTACGAGTGGAGCTGGGCTCCTGAGTGATGAAAGTGAAGCCAGAGGGCTGATGTTACCAAAAAGAGATATGTTGTTTTGAGAAAGTTTACGAGATGAGATGTAATATGGTTGATGCAATCCCAGCTCTGTGCTATGCTATGAAAGGAAAGGAAAAGTGATGTTTTTAAAGTAGTGGTCGGGACTCGTTGAAGGGATGCACCAAGGATGAGCCGACCTTAGGATGATAACTAAAACATTAAGACTCTAAAAGACTTGGATTAACATGGTGAGTTATGAGTGCGATATCGAAGTAGTGGAGAGAAAGAGACCATGGGTATCAGGGATACTCAGGTGGAGATTGCATTAGGGGAGGACGATGCCGGTGAAACGTCAAGAAGTCTAGAGTACTTTTCTAGGCGGAACGAATCCCACAGGTGACGTGGGTGATCGGTCCCGAAAGGTTGTGGTGATGTTCTGCACTGCAGACTAGAAATGGTACTGTCGCCCCCTAGATTGCAAATCTTGAACAGTGAGAGGGATTGGAACGGGGCTATTTGATTTTGCCACTTCTCTAACACCCCGATTTGGCCACTTGAAAAATATACTGTTTTAATTCCAAAAGGTAGTGGAAATGTGGGCCAATTTTTTTTTTTAAAACCTGTAACGTGGTTGAGTAGCATGAGTATGAGAACCACTAAGTTTTCAAAACCCTTTCATAATTAAAGAGTGTTCCCATATCTCATACTGAAGTTCAAGTTCCAAACCGAAGTGTCACAAGGCACTACACTTTGCAACCTGATTCTTCTCAACTCAATTGTCATAGCCCATTAGAATGAATTTCTTCCACAAAAATTTCGGGTTACATCATGGCATTGCAATGAAACTAAGTAAATACAGGGAATACAAAATACTTCAGGGAAAATGAAAGGCTACCACCAGGCCCATTGAACTGAATACGATGGTCCACGGAATAATGCCTCGCTAGGGTCGGTCTCGATCACGTCCGCCTCCGAGTATCTATGTCGTCGTTCCATTTCTCCTAACTCCTCAGCATCACGGTCACTGTGTGCAAACCAAAGCATTGGGTATCCACCATGATCGTTCGATGACCCACCGACCTCGGTGTCTTCACGCCACTTCCAATCTCGATAATCCACTTTCCATCTTTCTTCATCTCGAATGTCGAACATGATCTTGACAGGATCCATCGACTAAGGGAATAAACACCATAACAACAAGCAGACAGAACAGAAGGACTAGAGAGAGTAAGTATTCCCAAGCATGTTATGCCAACGATGTGGGATTACAATAGGTAAGATATTAAGAAATAACAAAAACATGTAAGCAAACACATACAAGCAATCACATTCAAACCTCTGCTTTACACCATTTCTTTTTTTTCTCAAAACTTTACATATCCACATAACTTCCGTCAATCGCTTCCGCTGCGAACTCTGATTCCATCTCATCCTCTTTTCCAAGCCATCTCTTAAGAATTATTTCTTAACAATATAAGTTATCTTTTCTTAATTAAGTTTTATGAATTCATATCCGTCAATGATGTGGGGGATTTAAATCATCATTGAGGAGGGTCGCTTTCAAAGTTAGCACACACGTCTACATCTCCTCGGTCATCCACCCAACCTAGTCGGAAGCAAACAGGAGTACAGAACCTTTACCACGCGGGCACGACAGCTGTCACAACACAAATGGTCCCAGACCAGGAGGATCTCGTCCTCAAATCAATATCAATAATCAAGGCTCACTGTCTCGCAGTGGCAAACACAATGCCCCGTTCCAGTCCCTCTCACTGCTCTCGATTTGCAATCTAGGGGGCGACAGTATGTTTCTAGTGAGCTCGCAGAACTTGCCACGACATTAGACCCAGTCCCCACCACGTTAGTGCACCATGTAACATCCCAAATTTAATTCCAAGTATAATCTATGTTGGGATGGTCTTAGGGTAGAAGAAATGGAGATATAAGTTAGAATCTAGCTAAAAATACATGTAGAACTAGGGTTAAAAACATAGAACCTTAGGAAATTCAAAATAAAAGATTTACAACTCTAAACGCAAATTCCACCGTTGGATGTGAAGATTAGTATGTGGGGAAGCTTGCTTTAAAATTTGAGGAAGATCCAACGGGTAACGAAGAAGTTATGGCCTCTCAAAGTCTGGGTACTGCAAAACCCTGCAGCTTAATCGATTAAGCTGCAGCTTAATCGATTAAGGTCCGCTGAGGTGAAAAGCCTTCGATTAAAGGCTGTTGCTGATGAAAAAAATAAAGTCATCCACACGTTCTTTTCTTCCCAAAATTCGAACCTCTCTTCCTCTCTCCCCTAGGGTTCCATTCTCCATCATCAAATCCATCAAGAGCAAGTGAGGTTTCTTCATCCCATCAACAAATCCCTTCCTTCTTCACTCCAAGTAAGTGTTTAATGCCATGGATTTCCTCTTTTCTCTCTCCAAACTCGTTTTCCCTTTCTCTCTCTTGTCTGCCATGGTGGTTTTCAACTCTAGGCCATGGAAGCTTCTCATTTTCTTGAGTTTTGGCAAGAGGCTATGGCATAAATGCTAACTCTTCTTGTTATGGCTATTATATTAGGTTCCTCACTTTTCTCTTGGGTCATAACTCAATTGGTGGCAAGACTCTCAAGCTTAAAGCAAGTGTAACCGCCTTATCTCTAAGTGTTGAGGTAAGGAGTGGGTATTAGTGAGTATTACCATACTCTGGGGAATAGTTTATAGTATGTATATAATGCTTGCTAAGAGTTAGGTGTTAGTATAAGGATTAGGAAACCTAAGTTAGAGAATAATGGTAATATTAGAAACGAACTTAGTGCAACTCTATGATGGGGAATAGGAAATATAATTTGATAATGCAAACCAATAAATTGAACTAGCTAAATGCATGATCTTGCTACTATATGTTATTATAGGTGTTACTTGAGAATAATTGTTAAGTGCTAATGTGTAGGATATTTTAGGTGCTTATCTGAGTTGTTGCTAATTGTTATATATATTTGGTGTATTCTTGATAATTATTGTGAACTGTTCATTTGCTGCTCTAAGTGTTAAGTGTTGTGAATTGTAATTGTGTTTATTTACTAGATGGTTTATATGAGATTATTAGGAATGGTGTGCTTACTATTGTATATTGATTTTTGTTGCTTATTATGATTGTTTGGAAGTGGTGAGTATGTTGGCCTTTAACCTAAGGTGACATACTTTGTAAATATGGTAAGTATGTGGGCCTTTGACCTGAGGTGACATACTTATCATGTGTGTATAGAGTGAGTATGTTGGCCTTTGACCTGAGGTGACATACTTTGTAAATATTGTAAGTATGTGGGCCTTTGACCTGAGGTGACATACTTATCATGTGTGTATAGAGTGAGTATGTTGGCCATTGACCTGAGGTGACATACTTTGTGAATATGGTAAGTATGTGGGCCTTTGACCTGAGGTGACATACTTATCATGTGTGTATAGGGTGAGTATGTTGGCCTTTGACCTGAGGTGATGTACTTTGTAAATTGGGGATGTATGTGGGCCTTTGACCTGAGGTGGCATACATCGTAAATGGGAATTGGAAAATAAAGGACATGAAAAGGGTAGGAAGAAAGGAATGAAGAATGAAAATGGAAAAAAATACAAGAAACATAAGATAGGAAGGTTGGTAGAAGGCTATAATAAGATAATTTGGGATTGTATTAGAAATGTACTAGTAATAATAGGACAACAGGGTATGTAAAACAAATTAAATAGTTAGGCAACTAATGGGTAAAAGGAAAAGGGAATAGGAGCATTGGTGGATTAGTCGGATAGGTAAAATGAACTATAACTTAGGAAAAATAATGGAATCGGAATATTGATGCATGTTGGTATGAATGGGGCTGTTGTGAAATTGATTGAACTATGTGGTGATTGTGTGTGACTTAGTCGGTTATTATGTCATATTGGAAACTGCTTTTCCCATTTTATGTGTAATGCTCACTCCTTACTATTTCCACAGGTACTGCGATTGAGCTAGCACAGCCCCCGGCCGAGCAGGTTCGCTCTCCCTCACAGGGAAAGTAAGTCATATTAGTTGAGTCGCGTGTCTCGTCCTGACTACTTTTGGGATTTTTGTACATGATGATGATTAGGTGTATGTACTGAAAAACATCAATTTTGGGTATAGTCAGGACCACTCCTTGTGGGAAGGGAGTAATTTTGGAGAATTTTATGGAATTTAAATAACTGCTAAAACTTGTATTAGTTTATAATTGTCCACCGCACTGAAACTCTGATATAAATGCTTTAATATATGGTTTGGCCCTGATGGCTTTCTGATTTCACTTGAATTATTAAATTAACAGGTTTACAGGAAAAGAACTCATTTTTGAAATGTCCATATTACAAAGCAAACTCTGTCCGTTTTGACAGAGATTTTCATAAGTTAAAATGGTATTAATAAAAAAAATTTAAATTCACTATTTTATTATGGGTATTTAAGGGTAATTATTTAGGCTGTTACATTTTGGTATCAGAGCAGTTTCCCTCGGCCAATGGAGTATGAACTCACTACTCCTATGGTTACTCACCGAGCGAGTAACCGAAGTACATAGCTTAGTGTTTGAGTTAAGTTTTATGTAAATAGTCGAATGTATAGATGAAATTTTATTATGATTAAAAATTTGTTTAACTGTCCTATCATTAACTGGCTCTTCCCTCCATGACCAAACAGTATGGCTGGGAGACGGGCGATAATGATCGAATTGCTGCTATTTTGGAAAATCTGGTTCAAATGCAGCAGAACCAGGCTGAGCAACTTGCACAGATGCAACAAAATCAAGCCCAAAATATTGCGGCCCTGCATCCTCCACCACCACCTCCAGTTGGGATTGACTGGATGGCTCGATTTAGGAAATGCGAACCGCCGAGGTTCGAAGGAGGATGTAATCCGGATGGAGCCCAGGGATGGCTCCAGGAAGTGGAGAAGATTCTTCGTTCCTTGCAACCACCAGTCGAGCAGAAAGTTCGGTTAGCCGAGTACATGCTGAAAGGAGAAGCCGAACATTGGTGGGATCAGCAAAGAAGAGGTTTGGAGGCGGCTGGTCAGGCAGTCACTCGGGATCTTTTCAAGGTCCGTTTTCTTGGGAAGTATTTTCCGGAAGACGTGAGAAGGGAAAAGGAATTGCTATTCCTCAAGCTTGAACAGGGAACTCTGAGTGTCGGGGAGTACACGGCCCAATTTGAAGATCTGATCCGTTACTCTAGCGGCTACAGAGACGCCGATGAACGAGCAAAGTGCATTAAATTCGAGTCCGGTCTCCGAGCAGATATCCGGCTTGCCTTCGAATATCAGAACATCGCCGACCTCTCTCAGCTCATCAACATGACAAGCACGTATGAGAAAGGACTCAAGAGGAAGGCGGATGAAGATCGGCCCAAAGCAGTTCAAAAGTCGGCAGGACCCATCCGAGGCAAAGAGCCAATGCAAAGATCTAGTCCCTATCCAAACCCTAAACCTATGACTCCTGTAGCAACGGGACCAGCTGCGACTACTTTTGGTCATATTCCAACTTGTCAGCATTGTGGACGGCTGCACCGAGGAGTGTGTTGGACTCTGAGCAAACGTGAAGGAAATTGCTATCTATGCGGACAGCCCGGTCACTTTGCTACCAACTATCCCAAGAACACATTGAAACAAGAAGTGAATACCACAAAGGCGCAGCGGGCAAGTGGGAGCCAACCAGCTATGAAGGGGAAGCTATACACTATAGATGGCGACGAGGTCGACCTAGCCGACGTGATCCCAAGTAAGCTTTGTTTAGCAAACCCAAGTAACGTACTGTTAGCTCGATTGTCGTGTGCTCTATTTTCTTTGGATAGTTATATGATGAGATAGTAAATGTCTTAGGCTAGAACTACCTTAGGAAATTTCACATACTCATCTCCACGAATCTGATATAGCCTCTTTAGAGAAATTGTGATATGTCTTAGAAGAAATCCCTAAGTTAAAAAAAAATTCTGATGTCCAGAAACCAAAACCTTATGGTAGTGTTGCTGCTTAATAGAATGTAAGGTTGGAATTGATCACTCTGATTCTTACACCTGTTAAGTAATAATATTATCTAAGATTCTGGCAATGACATTGCTATTGGTAGAAGTAAGATTGAGATTGATCACCTTGATCTCTACACCTATTAATGGTAGATATCATTGACACTTATCTGCAAAATTCAAACCAACCAAGTTGAACTATTAAACTCTGTTCCCTATTGAGTGCAAGAACTCTAGGAATATGCAGACGCTAAGTGGGGGAGTATAACCGAGAAGAAAATACCATGGTCAAAAATGGGATGGTTCTCCATTTACGGAACCTAACAGAATTTCGGGGACGAAATTCCAATAAGTGGGGGAGAATTGTAACATCCCAAATTTAATTCCAAGTATAATCTATGTTGGGATGGTCTTAAGGTAGAAGAAATGGAGATATAAGTTAGAATCTAGCCAAAAATACATGTAGAACTAGGGTTAAAAACATAGAACCTTAGGAAATTCAAAATAAAAGATTTACAACTCTAAACGCAAATTCCACAGTTGGATGTGAAGATTAGTATGTGGGGAAGCTTGCTTTAAAATTTGAGGAAGATCCAACTGGTAACGAAGAAGTTATGGCCTCTCAAAGTCTGGGTACTGCAAAACCCTGCAGCTTAATCGATTAAGCTGCAGCTTAATCGATTAAGGTCCGCTGAGGTGAAAAGCCTTCGATTAAAGGCTGTTGCTGATGAAAAAAAGAAAGTCATCCACACGTTCTTTTCTTCCCAAAATTCGAACCTCTCTTCCTCTCTCCCCTAGGGTTCCATTCTCCATCATCAAATCCATCAAGAGCAAGTGAGGTTTCTTCATCCCATCAACAAATCCCTTCCTTCTTCACTCCAAGTAAGTGTTTAATGCCATGGATTTCCTCTTTTCTCTCTCCAAACTTGTTTTCCCTTTCTCTCTCTTGTCTTCCATGGTGGTTTTCAACTCTAGGCCATGGAAGCTTCTCATTTTCTTGAGTTTTGGCAAGAGGCTATGGCATAAATGCTAACTCTTCTTGTTATGGCTATTATATTAGGTTCCTCACTTTTCTCTCGGGTCATAACTCAATTGGTGGCAAGACTCCCAAGCTTAAAGCAAGTGTAACCGCCTTATCTCTAAGTGTTGTGGTAATGAGTGGGTATTAGTGAGTATTACCATACTCTGGGGAATAGTTTATAGTATGTATATAATGCTTGCTAAGAGTTAGGTGTTAGTATAAGGACTAGGAAACCTAAGTTAGAGAATAATGGTAATATTAGAAACGAACTTAGTGCAACTCTATGATGGGGAATAGGAAATATAATTTGATTATGCAAACCAATAAATTGAACTAGCTAAATGCATGATCTTGCTACTATATGTTATTATAGGTGTTACTTGAGAATAATTGTTAAGTGCTAATGTGTAGGATATTTTAGGTGCTTATCTGAGTTGTTGCTAATTGTTATATATATATTTGGTGTATTCTTGATAATTATTGTGAATTGTTCATTTGCTGCTCTAAGTGTTTAAGTGTTGTGAATTGTAATTGTGTTTATTTACTAGATGGTTTATATGAGATTATTAGGAATGGTGTGCTTACTATTGTATATTGATTTTTGTTGCTTATTATGATTGTTTGGAAGTGGTGAGTATGTTGGCCTTTGACCTGAGGTGATATACTTTGTAAATATGGTAAGTATGTGGGCCTTTGACCTGAGGTGACATACTTATCATGTGTGTATAGAGTGAGTATGTTGGCCTTTGACCTGAGCTGACATACTTTGTAAATATGGTAAGTATGTGGGCCTTTGACCTGAGGTGACATACTTATCATGTGTGTATAGAGTGAGTATGTTGGCCTTTGACCTGAGGTGACATACTTTGTGAATATGGTAAGTATGTGGGCCTTTGACCTGAGGTGACATACTTATCATGTGTGTATAGGGTGAGTATGTTGGCCTTTGACCTGAGGTGACGTACTCTGTAAATTGGGGATGTATGTGGGCCTTTGACTTGAGGTGACATACATCGTAAATGGGAATTGGAAAATAAAGGACATGAAAAGGGTAGGAAGAAAGGAATGAAGAATGAAAATGGAAAAAAAAATACAAGAAACATAAGATAGGAAGGTTGGTAGAAGGATATAATAAGATAATTTGGGATTGTATTAGAAATGTACTAGTAATAATAGGACAACAGGGTATGTAAAACAAATTAAATAGTTAGGCAACTAATGGGTAAAAGGAAAAGGGAATAGGAGCATAGGTGGATTAGTCGGATAGGTAAAATGAACAATAACTTAGGAAAAATAATGGAATCGGAATATTGATGCATGTTGGTATGAATGGGGCTGTTGTGAAATTGATTGAACTATGTGGTGATTGTGTGTGACTTAGTCGGTTATTATGTCATATTGGAAACTGCTTTTCCCATTTTATGTGTAATGCTCACTCCTAGCGGGCTAAGCAAATACTAGAGGGGGGGTGAATAGTATTTTGAAGCACTAATACCAAATATTTCGAATGATAATTGAAGAATGGATCTAAGACTGAATTTTCTGGAATCAGACACGAAATACTCGAGTCTTTTGTTAAATACTCGAGTTTTTCAGGATGAACAACTCGAGTCTTTCTAAATATACCCGAGTTTTTCCTAACAGATAGCAGTAAAACCAGAAACGAAAATCCAGCAATTTAACTCAAATCAATTCAATACTAAACAGGAACTTATCCAACAGATTAGCAAGCAATCTAAATAAACTTTTAACACCAAGATTCCTTGAACTTGCTACCTAATTGTATAAATCCTAATAGTTTGAAATGACTTAAGTTGATTGAGCTAGAAAGTAGATTAAAAGCAATAAACCAACACTCAAGCAATTTTATCCTGGTTCACTCCAACAATGAGCTACATCCAGTCCTCCTAATCACTTAGGAGTTTCTACTAATAATCAAATTGTTAGAAATTACAAGGATTGCTTGAGAATGGCCTCACTCAACCTAACCCTTCAAGAGTGTACCAAACTCTTGATTTCTACCCCAATTTGATTCCGGTGATTGAAGAACTCTTCAAAAGCTTCCTTGAACTCCCTTCAAGAAACTCCACCGGGCTAGGAACCTCCTAGTCTTGTGCTTGAGAACCTCTCAAGACTCCAACACCCTAAGCCACTTAGGGTTTGCTTGGGAACAATCCAAGAGTTTGAATAATCAAGCTTTTTGTATGTGTATTACTAATCTCACAATGGATTAGCACAAATAAGCACAGCTCAATGTATGAATTGAGGCCTAAAACTCAACTTGGAATAAAATGACAATATGAGTGAGAAGTTGAGCTTTTTGGGAATTAACACTTGAGAAGAGGAAATTAAGAAAGCTTGAATCAATATGATCTTGTTGTCTTGTTTGTTCTTGCACAAATTCAAAGAGAAATTTTACAATTAGGTTCTGAAATGCTCTCTTGGGTTGGATGAGACTCAAATGCCCTCAATTGGGTTTTTGAGTCTCTCCAACGTTCATTTTTGCTGACTGGACAAAAATACTCGAGTCTTTTGGTAAATACTCGAGTCTTTTTGGTCAGTCACGAGTGATTTGGTGCACGAACAAGACTAACGGTCATATTTGCTGACCTGGCACAAATACTCGAGTGTTTTACAGAATACTCGAGTATATACTCGAGTCTTTCTCAAAATACTCGAGTATTTTGATCAGACATGAGAAAAATTAATTTTCAATTTTATTTTTCCTCTCAAGTATTAATTTTAGTTAATCTCAACCTAATAGTCATATAAAATTTTATTCCTAGAAGAGACCTTCTATTTCTACCCACTCTCAACCACTCTCAACATAAATTAGAAATTTACAATTAATATTTGATTGAGAATGATTGGGCCCTGGTCTTCTTTTCTTGACTTGTTGTTGTTGTTGATGTTGCAATGTCTTCAAGGCTTGATTGTTAATTACTTTGTCATCATCAAAATATAATCCACATAATTTGGAGCATTGAATTTACAATCTCCCCCTTTTTGGTGATGACAAAATAATTAACACTTGTACCATTTGTTGAGCTTGAAATCACTTGAAGATGCAACTCCCCCTCACTATAGGATCCTTTTCACCTATCTAAAAATTCAGCTTGAGCAAGAGGTTAAGACAATTTAATTTTAGCACCAAGCCTATGGTATTAGAGTATTCAACAATTATCAGAGTATATACCATAATTAGAAAAATTTAGGTGCAACAATATCAAGACAAGTGTATAATATCTCTCCCCCTTTTTGTCATGATCCAAAAAGGTGTAACAATTGAGAAAAAGATCAAGGGAGGAGAGGTGCATAATTGGAAAACCCCATAACCAACTATGCAATAAAACAGAGACACAATAAAAACAATAAAGAGCTCCCCCTGAAGCTATGCAATAAAAACACCATAATGAAAACGAAAGTCAATAACATCATAATAGCACCATAGTGTTAAACAGGAGGTCCAAACGAAAAAACAATAACAAACCCAAAGAGTCAACCACCAAGTTTTCAAAATACATAAAATGCAACAAAGGCCAACATAAAGAAAACTAAGATAAAATCCAAAGGACAACATCATCAGAACATGGATGGAGCAGGATCATCTGGAGGAGGATAAAACCAAGAGAAGGCCGCCATCATCTCATCAAACCGGCGGTTCATCTGCTCTGACTGCTGATCCAGGCGGGAATTAATCTGGTCCGAGTGCTGATTCAAGTGAGAATAAAACATGGCAGACTCTGCACTCATCCTAGTGTCTAGGCTAACAAAGTCATCACGCTGGGCGTCCATAGCATGCATAAGAGAGTCCATCCTCCCATCTAGAGTGTCCAGCCGTGTGATAACATTGTCTCTCCATCCCGAGTTGTCATATCCAGTAAAGTCATCAAAATTAATTTCATTCTCAATAGGGTCCCCTTCTTCAGCCTGTGCAAAAGCTGCAGCCTCCTCTTCCAAATGTTGGGCATCTACCCCTTGTTGAGCTGCAACATTCTCAGCCCGCCTCAAAGCAGCTATGTCAGATAGGTATAAGTATTGTGCAGAGGGTTCATGATATTCCATGCCTTGATGATTCAAAGTACCATTATTGAGGCAATGCTGGTTAACATGAAGAGTCCTGGACTCTTCATTTCGTGGGATAGGTAACTTGAAATTGCGCAAGAGGCGACATACATGCATGGGATAGGGTAAGGATTTAGGGGCCTTAGAACGGGCAACTGCTAGCATCCTATCTAAAATTATGCGACACCAATTCAGCCTCTCATTGCTCAGAATAGCACTCACAAGTCTAAGTTCATTGTTGGTGGGTTTGGCATAATTTGCAGAAGTTTGAGGTACTAACTGATGGCTAACAATGTAGTGCAACACCCTAGTTTGGACAGTCATCAGAGAGGAATGCTTAACCCCTTGGGTCCATACACGACCGGGGCGCAAACAACTTTGAAAAATTCTGTCGGCATTTGCCTTTAGAGAGTTGTCCCCATGTCGTGAAGGCCCAAAGGCATGGTAAATATCCTTAACCCCAATAGAGAATCTCACACCCTCAACCATGGATTCCATCACAGTGTCATTTAGCCTAAGGTTAGCATAAAAGGTTCGAACAAGCCTAGGATAAATTGGACCATTGAATTCCAGAAAACGAATTAGTTGTTGGTGCCTAAGGTTAGAAACAAAAGAGAAACCCTTACTTTCGAGAAATTCACTGTTGATCCATGTGACCACACCAAACCCGCGTGTAGCAAAGCCCTCCAACCTTTCCAAACATTCATCCTCTTGATAATACGCTGGAATGTCCTCCTCGGATGATGATTCTGCAATCCGTACTCTCTTTCCTTTTCCAGATGATGAAGCCATAGAAGAATTTTGGAGAAAATTGAAGTTTTGGAAAGTTAGGGTTTGAAAAGGGGGTGACGGATTTGAGGGTGAAATTTGTTGAAATAATGGATGAAAAGTGTTTAGATGATGTAAAACTAGCAAGATTTGGCAAAAATTTGAGTAAAATCGGAGTTTTGAGGAGAGAGATATGAGAAAACCGAGAGAGAAGAGAAAGGGGTTCGGAAAAACTCGAGTGTGAGGGGCTGAGAGAATATATAAAATTTCAAAAATACTCGAGTATATTCATCAATACTCGAGTTGTTCTTTACGAAATACTCGAGTTTTTGAAAATATACTCGAGTCGTTCGTGACTCAGCCCAGATCTTCCCAGAAAACTCGAGTAAAAACAGAAACACTCGAGTTTGGTCAGATCCTCAAATTTCAGGAAAACGAAAAACACTCGAGTTTTTGGCAAATACTCGAGTTTGGCCTGAAAGTCCAAAAATTGGGGTTTACGAAAGACTCGAGTGTTTTTGGAAACACTCGAGTATTTTTGTCAGACCCTTAAAAAAACATTTTCCAATTAAAATTGAATTAATTTTGAATTAATATACTCAAGTGTTTTTAGAAAAACTCGAGTATTTTGACAGAACAGAATGGAAAAACTCAGTTTTAAAAGACCAAACACAAATCAAAAACATATGCTTCACTAGCAACTTGGAATACAGTCTAGAATCACATACAATTAACACATACTATTTCAAATATCATCAAGGACAAATTTACTAAGAATTAAGAACACATTGGAGTAAGGCTAATATGGTGATTTGCCAAAAATGACACACAAAGCAATTAGCCTATATTAGCTTCATCTAAAATACCAAGTTCTCTCCTAATATGATAAAAGGTGTCCCTTGGTAGAGGTTTTGTAAAAATGTCGGCTAATTGATTTGTGGTACTAACAAATTCAATTGTACAATCACCCTTTTGCACATGATCTCTCAAAAAGTGATGTCTTATTTCAATGTGTTTAGTTCTTAAGTGATACACCGGATTCATGGTCAAGTTGATTGCACTCGTGTTATCGCATCTAATCGGAATATTTTCAAGTTTCAAACCAAAATCCGATAATTGTTGTTTCATCCATAATAGTTGAGCACAACAACTACCGGCTGCGATATATTCCGCTTCGGCGGTAGAAAGGGCAACACAAGCTTGCTTTTTCGAAAACCAAGATACCAATGAACTTCCCAAGAAATGGCAAGTACCACTGGTGCTTTTGCGATCAAGCTTGCATCCCGCGAAGTCGGAATCCGAGTAACCAACTAAACTAAGATTGGCATCAGCAGGATACCATAAACCAGTGTTAATTGTTCCTTTTAGATACTTAAATATATGTTTAACTGCGGATAGGTGAGATTCTTTAGGATTAGCTTGAAATCTGGCACACATGCATACACTAAACATAATATCCGGTCTAGATGCAGTGAGATATAGGAGACTACCTATCATACCCCTATACTTACTAACATCAACCGGTGTACCTTTTTCATCCTCGTCTAGGTAGCATGATGTGCTCATTGGAGTGTAGGCTTCCTTGCACTTGTCCAATCCGAATTTCTCAAGGAGCTATTTGCAATATTTCCCTTGATGCACAAATATCCCCTCCTTGACTTGCTTTATTTGTAAGCCTAGGAAGAACTTGAGTTCTCCCATCATTGACATTTCAAATTCCTTTTTCATAAAATTTGAAAAATTTCTACAAAGAGACACGTTAGTAGCACCGAAAATGATATCATCAACATAGATTTGTACTAACATAAATTAGAAATTTACAATTAATATTTGATTGAGAATGATTGGGCACTTGTCTTCTTTTCTTGACTTGTTGTTGCAATGTCTTCAAGGCTTGATTGTTAATTACTTTGCCATCATCAAAATATAATCCACATAATTTGGAGCATTGAATTTACAACTATTTCCACAGGTACTGCGATTGAGCTAGCACAGCCCCCGGCCGAGCAGGTTCGCTCTCCCTCACAGGGAGAGTAAGTCATATTAGTTGAGTCGTGTGTCTCGTCCTGACTACTTTTGGGATTTTTGTACATGATGATGATTAGGTGTATGTACTGAAAAACATCATTTTGGGGTATATTCAGGACCACTCCTTGTGGGAAGGGAGTAATTTTGGAGAATTTTATGGAATTTAAATAACTGCTAAAACTTGTATTAGTTTATAATTGTCCGCCGCACTGAAACTCTGATATAAATGCTTTAATATATGGTTTGGCCCTGATGGCTTTCTGATTTCACTTGAATTATTAAATTAACAGGTTTACAGGAAAAGAACTCATTTTTGAAATGTCCATATTACAAAGCAAACTCTGTCCGTTTAGACAGAGATTTTCATAAGTTAAAATGGTATTAATCAGAAAAATTTAAATTCACTATTTTATTATGGGTATTTAAGGGTAATTATTTAGGGTGTTACACGCCACTTGTCGAGTTCGTTCTGCCTAGAAACATACTCGAGACTTCTTGACGTATCACCGTCATCGTCCTCTCCTAATGCAATCTCGTCCTAAGTATCCGCAGATACTTATCGTTCCTTCCTCTCCACTACTTCGATTCGACACTCATATCTCACCACGTATGTTAATGTCTTTTAAAAGTCTTTTATCTTTTTAAGATCAACCTAATGGTCGGCCCATCCTTCGTGCATCCCTTCAATGAGTCCCGATCACTATCTTTACACAACATTTCTCATCAGAGCACAGAGCTGGGATCACACCAACCACTTACATCTCATTCCACAATTTCCTTTAACAATCTCCTTTTCTTAAAATCTCATTTCACAACTTTACTCAACAATCTCATATCATTCTCCTCCTCAAAATCTCAACCCACAAAACTTTTCTTGAAAACTTACTCCTCAAACTCTTACAAAATCTCTTATTCAAAAACTCTTTGAAAATTTCTTTTCACCCACTTTTTCCAAGAACCTCCGCTCACAAATCTTTTCAAAAACATTCTTTTCGCAATCCTTTTCCAAAGTCTCTTCTCAAAACATTTTCAAACTCACTTTTCGTACTCTGCTTCAAAAATCCCGTTTCACAAACTCTTTTCAAAATTTCTCATTTCCACAAAAACCTTTTTAAAATAAAACTTTATTTCAAAAACTTTTCAAAAACTTGTTGTTTCAATGAGCACTAGCGGAGGAGCAAGCTCAACTCAACACCAGTCTCATTTTCACAATATCACCAAGTCTAGCTCCACTCACATCACATCTCCTTTCTCCACACAACATCACTTTCCCTAGCTCTGGCTCATCCACATCCTATCATCAATTCCTACTCATCAGCGGTTATAAACTCCACAACATCTCATCATCTTTCTCAAACTTTATCTCTCATTTCTTTTATTCTTTTTAATCATTGTTATTCACATTCTTTCCAATCTCATCATGCATAATAAATTCATCAGATAAACGAATAAACATTCATACATCATCATATAAATTCATTACCTACTTTCATGTGGTCTTTGTCTCCTTCACACGAGTGGCCACGCAATCAAACAATTGCCACCGCGCTACTGACTCAGAACCACTAAGTTTCGACTTTTGAGATGGTCGAAATGCTTAATAAATTACCTAAATACCACGGTGTTTGGGGAAAACTTCTCTCTCACCTCAACCGATGACGATCTTCAATGCGCTCCTTAGTTTCCATTGCGACGTTCGTAACTGCTTCCCGATCGTTACTGGCACTCAAATATTTCCCTCTTATTAAAATCATTCTTATTCAATTATCTTAATAAAGCAACGTTGCAAAACTTTTTATTCGAAAACAAAGTATCCGCTTCCTCTTAATACTTTTGAAATCAATGTGGGTTTTAAACTAACAAGTAAAACATTCATTTAAAAACACATTTAGAAGAGTAAAACTTAAAATACTCTTTTCAAACACTGATTAAAAACATAGTCAGTTTCCAGACTTCTTTAAAAGCCACATTTATCTCAAGGGTTTTTAAATATAAAATACCTTTAAATTAAACCACGTACTTTAAAAATCATATGAAAATCTTTTCAAAACAATACTTTTTCAATCAATCAAATCATGGTACTCACTTTATTTTTGTTAAAACCGAATTAAATCAAGGAAAAATACCAACAAGGGTTAAATCAGAATCTTTTACAAATATTAAACATTTCAATCATTTTCAAACATACATATTGAACATGTTAAATCATTTATAATTCATGCATGTATACAAAACAAGAATCAAACACAAATTCCCATTTTTCTATGCATGGCCGAATCCTAACACATATAAGATGAGGTTTATATTTCAAACACTAATGATTACTAACACTTAAACAAACATGCATATAGGAAAAGTAATCACTTAAACACATTATCCTACCTTAAACATCACAACCGAAAATAATTATTAAAAGAAAAGGAATATCTTCACTTAAAATTATGCCAACATCTTTCAAGTCAATTAGCTTTATTCCTAAACTAACATGCAAATGAAAATCAATTCATTTCTTTTACTTTTTGATCAAACCGAATTGGACATAGAAAAATAATCCAAACTCACAATAATATAATCACACACCAAACCACTCTAAATTAACTCAAATAATAACAAACAAGAAAATAAAATAGCTTAAGTAAAACTTGTTCCTAAAACCGAATGGAACTCAAAATCACTTTTATGTTTTTAATCAAAAATTTAGGTTTTCATATGTTTAAAATCCATAATAAAATACACATGCAAGTCAAAACAAGTAAAACTTTAATATTTATTAAGACAAAACCGTGAGCTCCATACAAAAATTCATCAAGCTTTAAATTTATTTCTTTAAATAAATTTTTCACAATAACAATCAAAGATTATATCAAAAATCTTTAGATCACATGAATTTCAACATGCATGCAACTAGAATAAGGATCAAACATAACTTCCTACTTCTCCTAGGTTTGGCCGAATGACAAGGTACACAAAAACAAAATCTTTGGTTTAGTTTTCACATGCAAGACTTTAAAACAACATTTTCTTTTCAATCATCAAGAAATTATCATCACACGCACAAGATCTTGTTTGAAATCCTTTTTGTACCAAAAATCATTTTTAAAACTTGTTATCATAATTCACTCCTTGAAATCGTGACATGCATCAAAAGGAAATTAAGACTTTTTACTCAAAACAAACACACAAAGTTCAAACTTCAAGCTTTTGCAAAAATCTACCATAGATCAAGATATGCAAGGAAAGATCAAAGTAAAAACACAAACTTAAGCACAAACTTCAAACAAAACCGTGAAGAAGAAATTTTACAAATTAAAGATCAAAGCTTCCAAACACAAATATTCAAGATCAATACATAAGAAGGACATGCAAAGCATTTAAACTTCAAGATCTTAAGAAAATAACACATGCATCACAAAATCAAGGTTTAAACAAGGTCCTTTACAAAGTTCCTTACCAAAATTAAGATTATTACATTAAGATTTTCTAAACAACTACCTTAAATAAAAATCCTAATCTTCAAGCTTAAAATCTTCCTCTTCTCCTCCTAAGGTTGTTTCGGCCTCCTCTCTCTTAGGTTGATAGGTTGGTTTTCTTTTTAATCTTTGAAGAAGGAAGTGTTTGAATGAAGGAATCAAAGGTATTTGGGTTTTCACTCTTCTTTTCTCTTCTTCTCCTCTCGGCCACTCTCTCTTTTCTTAAGGGTCTCAAGAGCTTTTGTGTTGCTCTTGGACTAGAGTGTTTATGTTTGGGTGTGAAAGGAAATGAATGAAGGAAAAATGAGAAGGAATTAGAGCCAACACACACGGTTCTATATGGGTAAAGGTAAGGGGGTGTAAATTTCCTCTTCTAGCCTCGGTCCAAGGTACAAGCCTAAGGGCAATTCGGTCCACTCATAAGGTTGCATGGGAGGTCTTCTTCGTGGGAGACAAAGAGGGAAGAAAAGTCATTCCTAGGCTTCATGAGTCATCACCCTAGGTTGCTACTTGTTTGCCACTTAAATTTTTATTTTCTTAAGGCTTAAGAAAATCAACTTCTACTTGGTTCCTTTATCTATATGGCCGAACATACAACACATACGCACACATGCACATATAATTTCATTTCATCATAGCAACACATAGCATTTAGGTCATGGAATGATGCATACATTTAGCACATACATATAACACTTTGATACTTCATGTCTTCTACTCAAACACACGGCACACACATACATCTTTTCACAATCATGCATTCACATTCACACATACACCCTACATATATTTGCATTCTCACCAATCATGCATTCATTCCTTTAAATTTACTAATTAAATTGCATATATAATTCCTTGCACATAACACACACATTCACATTTCAAAAAATTCCAAAGATACAACTTTAAATAAAATCAATTTGCTTTTGTCAATTTAATTTCAAAATAATCTTATCTTTGAAATAAAACCTTATTTTCACACAAATCAAAAACTTTCCAAGAAAACATTTATTAAAACCTCAAATCATATAAAAAGAAAATTCGTTTCTTTAGGAAATCTCAAATAACAAAATTTATAACTTGGTTTTCATGAAATCAACTTCAAATAAAAAAATCAGTTGCTAAAACACTTTAACTGAAAACTCTCTCTTAATTTCTGAAAAACCCTTTTTTAAATTATCAAAAATTATTTTTAAATAAAACCCCATTATTCTATTTGAGTCCAGAAGATGCGGGATGTTACATTCTCCCAACTTGTAGATTTCTCGTCCTCGAGAAATGATGCGTAAAACCGTCTCGTTCAAGAGTGCGTAGCTCCTGGTAGCAATCTTTTTCCTCATTCTCATATGAACTGACTGTTGCGACATACCATTTATTCGCTGTTCTTACGAAAAATAAAAATTCCGAAACGATTCTTTAACAGAAACAGTCTCTTGGGTCAATCCATTGTCAAATACAATGGTGCATAACGACAAGGCTTTGTTAAATGGGTTAAATTTTTAAGGGTGTTCAAGGTTGCTGAAACAAATAGCAACATAAAATGGAATGTCATGCTTATGCCAATCTAAGCAAAAAGACACTATTTGTAAGGCTCCTCTTCCGACTTACCTATTCGAAGAATTTTCGGCCTAGTCAGGTCACCTCAAAGTCTTAAATTTCCATCTACTCCCCAACTTTAATGACCCTTATCACTATATACCTCAATCACATACACAGACTCCAATCCAACAAAACTCTCAATCCTTACCACTTCTTATTCGTCTTACCCTACTTCTCTTTACTCCATCCTTGTAACTCCATCTTATTCATCAATAATCCTTCCTTTCTTCAAACGGTTACCAGCATATGCTTCACCTTACTCCTCCTATTTCCTATGGATTGCAGCCGCTTGAGCATTCTAACTTCTTTTTCCATCCTTCATGTTTCACCTTAAGGTCTAAGTCCATTGAAGTTCTTCAAATCCTAAGATTACCTATCTAATTAAAGATCTTTATTCCTAACAGGGCTCCTCTAATCCACAATTTACCGTCACACTTCCATCATCTGTCCTAACATTGATTATCACTTAAGGGTTCTAACCATATATGTCTTCACTTCATCTACTCAATTCCATACCATTCATAACAATTAGTACTAGACTATATCATTTACTCCTTCTAACTCTAACTCTACGGTCACTAACTCTCCTGACTCCCTTGGATTTCTTACTGCCCCGACACTACCTAGACCAAAATTCCAGACAGATTGTCCTCATTCACACTTAATCCTAACTGATTCGTACGATCCTCCATCTTAACCTAAGACTTAAAAGATATCCTCACTCTACCTTATGACCGACACGTCTCCCTTATTCGCTCCTTCTAGTCCTCACTTTCCTCAAATATTGCAAATCTAACCAATCAACACCTCACAATCCATTCTTAGTTCAGGGATAACTACTTGACTGGCACAAGTCATAACCAAAATCTTGGGGATCAACGGCTTGGTAACAGGGAAGGCTTATAAATTGAGTTCACAAATTCAGGTTCAATCGAATTAGGAAGGTTCAAGGTTACTTTAGAGATCAATTTGGGTAACAAGCAACATGAGATAAGCTCAAGGTTCAAATCAAATCAAGCGCTCGAAGGTTATTCCAAGCAAAAGGAATCATAACAAAACAGGGTTCCAACAAAGAATGAGAAGCTCAAACAATGATATTAGGTTTTACTAGGATTGGAATCCTCGGATTCTGCAGCGAACTCCGACGCATTCAAACAGCATGCGCACACTCGCGACATTCCTATCTCTAATCATCCTAGACTAGCACACAAGGCACACAAGGAAGTATGTTTCCCATGTATTCATTTACTTAGTTCAACCATTGCTCTGATACCACTTCTCTAACACCCCGATTTGGCCACTTGAAAAATATACTGTTTTAATTCCAAAAGGTAGTGGAAATGTGGGCCAATTTTTTTTTTTAAAACCTGTAACGTGGTTGAGTAGCATGAGTATGAGAACCACTAAGTTTTCAAAACCCTTTCATAATTAAAGAGTGTTCCCATATCTCATACTGAAGTTCAAGTTCCAAACCGAAGTGTCACAAGGCACTACACTTTGCAACCTGATTCTTCTCAACTCAATTGTCATAGCCCATTAGAATGAATTTCTTCCACAAAAATTTCGGGTTACATCATGGCATTGCAATGAAACTAAGTAAATACAGGGAATACAAAATACTTCAGGGAAAATGAAAGGCTACCACCAGGCCCATTGAACTGAATACGATGGTCCACGGAATAATGCCTCGCTAGGGTCGGTCTCGATCACGTCCGCCTCCGAGTATCTATGTCGTCGTCCCATTTCTCCTAACTCCTCAGCATCACGGTCACTGTGTGCAAACCAAAGCATTGGGTATCCACCATGATCGTTCGATGACCCACCGACCTCGGTGTCTTCACGCCACTTCCAATCTCGATAATCCACTTTCCATCTTTCTTCATCTCGAATGTCGAACATGATCTTGACAGGATCCATCGACTAAGGGAATAGACACCATAACAACAAGCAGACAGAACAGAAGGACTAGAGAGAGTAAGTATTCCCAAGCATGTTATGCCAACGATGTGGGATTACAATAGGTAAGATATTAAGAAATAACAAAAACATGTAAGCAAACACATACAAGCAATCACATTCAGACCTCTGCTTTAGACCATTTCTTTTTTTTTCTCAAAACTTTACATATCCACATAACTTCCGTCAATCGCTTCCGCTGCGAACTCTGATTCCATCTCATCCTCTTTTCCAAGCCATCTCTTAAGAATTATTTATTAACAATATAAGTTATCTTTTCTTAATTAAGTTTTATGAATTCGTATCCGTCAATGATGTGGGGGATTTAAATCATCATTGAGGAGGGTCGCTTTCAAAGTTAGCACACACGTCTACATCTCCTCGGTCATCCACCCAACCTAGTCGGAAGCAAACATGAGTACAGGACCTTTACCACGCGGGCACGACAACTGTCACAACACAAATGGTCCCAGACCAGGAGGATCTCGTCCTCAAATCAATATCAATAATCAAGGCTCACTGTCTCGCAGTGGCAAACACAATGCCCCATTCCAGTCCCTCTCACTGCTCTCGATTTGCAATCTAGGGGGCGACAGTATGTTTCTAGTGAGCTCGCAGAACTTGCCACGACATTAGACCCAGTCCCCACCACGTTAGTGCGCCACTTGTGGAGTTCGTTCTGCCTAGAAACATACTCGAGACTTCTTGACGTATCACCGTCATCGTCCTCCCCTAATGCAATCTCGTCCTAAGTATCCGCAGATACTTATCGTTCCTTCCTCTCCACTACTTCGATTCGACACTCATATCTCACCACGTATGTTAATGTCTTTTAAAAGTCTTTTATCTTTTTAAGATCAACCTAATGGTCGGCCCATCCTTCGTGCATCCCTTCAATGAGTCCCGACCGCTATCTTTACACAACATTTCTCATCAGAGCACAGAGCTGGGATCTCACCAACCACTTACATCTCATTCCACAATTTCCTTTAACAATCTCCTTTTCTTAAAATCTCATTTCACAACTTTACTCAACAATCTCATATCATTCTCCTCCTCAAAATCTCAACCCACAAAACTTTTCTTGAAAACTTACTCCACAAACTCTAACAAAATCTCTTATTCAAAAACTCTTTGAAAATTTCTTTTTACCCACTTTTTCCAAGAACCTCCGTTCACAAATCTTTTCAAAAACATTTCTTTTTGCAATCCTTTTCCAAAGTCTCTTCTCAAAACATTTTCAAACTCACTTTTCGTACTCTGCTTCAAGAATCCCGTTTCACAAACTCTTTTCAAAATTTCTCATTTCCACAAAAACCTTTTTAAAATAAAAATTTATTTCAAAAACTTTTCGAAAACTTGTTGTTTCAATGAGCACTAGCGGAGGAGCAAGCTCAACTCAACACCAGTCTTATTTCCACAATATCACCAAGTCTAGCTCCACTCACATCACATCTCATTTCTCCACACAACATCACTTTCCCTAGCTCTGGCTCATCCACATCCTATCATCAATTCCTACTCATCAGCGGTTATAAACTCCACAACTTCTCATCATCTTTCTCAAACTTTATCTCTCATTTCTTTTATTCTTTTTAATCATTGTTATTCACATTCTTTCCAATCTCATCATGCATAATAAATTCATCAGATAAACGAATAAACAATCATACTATCATTCATACATCATCATATAAATTCATTACCTACTTTCATGTGGTCTTTATCTCCTTCACACGAGTGGCCACACAATCAAACAATTGCCACCGCGCTACTGACTCAGAACCACTAAGTTTCGACTTTTGAGATGGTCGAAACGCTTAATAAATTACCTAAATACCACGGTGTTTGGGGAAAACTTCTCTCTCACCTCAACCGATGACGATCTTCAATGCGCTCCTTAGTATCCATTACGACGTTCGTAACTGCTTCCCGATCGTTACTGGCACTCAAATATTTCCCTCTTATTAAAATCATTCTTATTCAATTATCTTAATAAAGCAACGTTGCAAAACTTTTTATTCGAAAACAAAGTATCCGCTTCCTCTTAATACTTTTGAAATCAATGTGGGTTTTAAACTAACAAGTAAAACATTCATTTAAAAACACATTTAGAAGAGTAAAACTTAAAATACTCTTTTCAAACACTGATTAAAAACATAGTCAGTTTCCAGACTTCTTTAAAAGCCACATTTATCTCAAGGGTTTTTAAATATAAAATACCTTTAAATTAAACCACGTACTTTAAAAATCATATGAAAATCTTTTCAAAACAATACTTTTTCAATCAATCAAATCATGGTACTCACTTTATTTTTGTTAAAACCGAATTAAATCAAGGAAAAATACCAACAAGGGTTAAATCAGAATCTTTTACAAATATTAAACATTTCAATCATTTTCAAACATACATATTGAACATGTTAAATCATTTATAATTCATGCATGTATACAAAACAAGAATCAAACACAAATTCCCATTTTTCTATGCATGGCCGAATCCTAACACATATAAGATGAGGTTTATATTTCAAACACTAATGATTACTAACACTTAAACAAACATGCATATAGGAAAAGTAATCACTTAAACACATTATCCTACCTTAAACATCACAACCGAAAATAATTATTAAAAGAAAAGGAATATCTTCACTTAAAATTATGCCAACATCTTTCAAGTCAATTAGCTTTATTCCTAAACTAACATGCAAATGAAAATCAATTCATTTCTTTTACTTTTTGATCAAACCGAATTGGACATAGAAAAATAATCCAAACTCACAATAATATAATCACACACCAAACCACTCTAAATTAACTCAAATAATAACAAACAAGAAAATAAAATAGCTTAAGTAAAACTTGTTCCTAAAACCGAATGGAACTCAAAATCACTTTTATGTTTTTAATCAAAAATTTAGGTTTTCATATGTTTAAAATCCATAATAAAATACACATGCAAGTCAAAACAAGTAAAACTTTAATATTTATTAAGACAAAACCGTGAGCTCCATACAAAAATTCATCAAGCTTTAAATTTATTTCTTTAAATAAATTTTTCACAATAACAATCAAAGATTATATCAAAAATCTTTAGATCACATGAATTTCAACATGCATGCAACTGGAATAAGGATCAAACATAACTTCCTACTTCTCCTAGGTTTGGCCGAATGACAAGGTACACAAAAACAAAATCTTTGGTTTAGTTTTCACATGCAAGACTTTAAAACAACATTTTCTTTTCAATCATCAAGAAATTATCATCACACGCACAAGATCTTGTTTGAAATCCTTTTTGTACCAAAAATCATTTTTAAAACTTGTTATCATAATTCACTCCTTGAAATCGTGACATGCATCAAAAGGAAATTAAGACTTTTTACTCAAAACAAACACACAAAGTTCAAACTTCATGCTTTTGCAAAAATCTACCATAGATCAAGATATGCAAGGAAAGATCAAAGTAAAAACACAAACTTAAGCACAAACATCAAACAAAACCGTGAAGAAGAAATTTTACAAATTAAAGATCAAAGCTTCCAAACACAAATATTCAAGATCAATACATAAGAAGGACATGCAAAGCATTTAAACTTCAAGATCTTAAGAAAATAACACATGCATCACAAAATCAAGGTTTAAACAAGGTCCTTTACAAAGTTCCTTACCAAAATTAAGATTATTACATTAAGATTTTCTAAACAACTACCTTAAATAAAAATCCTAATCTTCAAGCTTAAAATCTTCCTCTTCTCCTCCTAAGGTTGTTTCGGCCTCCTCTCTCTTAGGTTGATAGGTTGGTTTTCTTTTTAATCTTTGAAGAAGGAAGTGTTTGAATGAAGGAATCAAAGGTATTTGGGTTTTCACTCTTCTTTTCTCTTCTTCTCCTCTCGGCCACTCTCTCTTTTCTTAAGGGTCTCAAGAGCTTTTGTGTTGCTCTTGGACTAGAGTGTTTATGTTTGGGTGTGAAAGGAAATGAATGAAGGAAAAATGAGAAGGAATTAGAGCCAACACACACGGTTCTATATGGGTAAAGGTAAGGGGGTGTAAATTTCCTCTTCTAGCCTCGGTCCAAGGTACAAGCCTAAGGGCAATTCGGTCCACTCATAAGGTTGCATGGGAGGTCTTCTTCGTGGGAGACAAAGAGGGAAGAAAAGTCATTCCTAGGCTTCATGAGTCATCACCCTAGGTTGCTACTTGTTTGCCACTTAAATTTTTATTTTCTTAAGGCTTAAGAAAATCAACTTCTACTTGGTTCCTTTATCTATATGGCCGAACATACAACACATACGCACACATGCACATATAATTTCATTTCATCATAGCAACACATAGCATTTAGGTCATGGAATGATGCATACATTTAGCACATACATATAACACTTTGATACTTCATGTCTTCTACTCAAACACACGACACACACATACATCTTTTCACAATCATGCATTCACATTCACACATACACCCTACATATATTTGCATTCTCACCAATCATGCATTCATCCCTTTAAATTTACTAATTAAATTGCATATATAATTCCTTGCACATAACACACACATTCACATTTCAAAAAATTCCAAAGATACAACTTTAAAGAAAATCAATTTGCTTTTGTCAATTTAATTTCAAAATAATCTTATCTTTGAAATAAAACCTGATTTTCACACAAATCAAAAACTTTCCAAGAAAACATTTATTAAAACCTCAAATCATATAAAAAGAAAATTCGTTTCTTTAGGAAATCTCAAATAACAAAATTTATAACTTGGTTTTCATGAAATCAACTTCAAATAAAAAAATCAGTTGCTAAAACACTTTAACTGAAAACTCTCTTAATTTCTGAAAAACCCTTTTTTAAATTATCAAAAATTCTTTTTAAATAAAACCCCATTATTCTATTTGAGTCCAGAAGATGCGGGATGTTACATTCTCCCCAACTTGTAGATTTCTCGTCCTCGAGAAATGATGCGTAAAACCGTCTCGTTCAAGAGTGCGTAGCTCCTGGTAGCAATCTTTTTCCTCATTCTCATATGAACTGACTGTTGCGACATACCATTTATTCGCTGTTCTTACGAAAAATAAAATTTCCGAAACGATTCTTTAACAGAAACAGTCTCTTGGGTCAATCCATTGTCAAATACAATGGTGCATAACGACAAGGCTTTGTTAAATGGGTTAAATTTTTAAGGGTGTTCAAGGTTGCTGAAACAAATAGCAACATAAAATGGAATGTCATGCTTATGCCAATCTAAGCAAAGACACTATTTGTAAGGCTCCTCTTCCGACTTACCTATTCGAAGAATTTTCGGCCTAGTCAGGTCACCTCAAAGTCTTAAATTTCCATCTACTCCCCAACTTTAATGACCCTTATCACTATATACCTCAATCACATACACAGACTCCAATCCAACAAAACTCTCAATCCTTACCACTTCTTATTCGTCTTACCCTACTTCTCTTTACTCCATCCTTGTAACTCCATCTTATTCATCAATAATCCTTCCTTTCTTCAAACGGTTACCAGCATATACTTCACCTTACTCCTCCTATTTCCTATGGATTGTAGCCGCTTGAGCATTCTAACTTCTTTTTCCATCCTTCATGTTTCACCTTAAGGTCTAAATCCATTGAAGTTCTTCAAATCCTAAGATTACCTATCTAATTAAAGATCTTTATTCCTAACAGGGCTCCTCTAATCCACAATTTACCGTCACACTTCCATCATTTGTCCTAACATTGATTATCACTTAAGGGTTCTAACCATATATGTCTTCACTTCATCTACTCAATTCCATACCATTCATAACAATTAGTACTAGACTATATCATTTACTCCTTCTAACTCTAACTCTACGGTCACTAACTCTCCTGACTCCCTTGGATTTCTTACTGCCCCGACACTACCTAGACCAAAATTCCAGACAGATCATCCTCATTCACACTTAATCCTAACTGATTCGTACGATCCTCCATCTTAACCTAAGACTTAAAAGATATCCTCACTCTACCTTATGACCGACACGTCTCCCTTATTCGCTCCTTCTAGTCCTCACTTTCCTCAAGTATTGCAAATCTAACCAATCAACACCTCATAATCCATTCTTAGTTCAGGGATAACTACTTGACTGGCACAAGTCATAACCAAAATCTTGGGGATCAACGGCTTGGTAACAGGGAAGGCTTATAAATTGAGTTCACAAATTCAGGTTCAGTCGAATTAGGAAGGTTCAAGGCTACTTTAGAGATCAATTTGGGTAACAAGCAACATGAGATAAGCTCAAGGTTCAAATCAAATCAAGCGCACGAAGGTTATTCCAAGCAAAAGGAATCATAACAAAACAGGGTTCCAGCAAAGAATGAGAAGCTCAAACAATGATATTAGGTTTTGCTAGGATTGGAATCCTCGGATTCTGCAGCGAACTCCGACGCATTCAAACAGCATGCGCACACTCGCGACATTCCTATCTCTAATCATCCTAGACTAGCACACAAGGCACACAAGGAAGTATGTTTCCCATGTATTCATTTACTTAGTTCAACCATTGCTCTGATACCACTTCTCTAACACCCCGATTTGGCCACTTGAAAAATATACTGTTTTAATTCCAAAAGGTAGTGGAAATGTGGGCCAATTTTTTTTTTTAAAACCTGTAACGTGGTTGAGTAGCATGAGTATGAGAACCACTAAGTTTTCAAAACCCTTTCATAATTAAAGAGTGTTCCCATATCTCATACTGAAGTTCAAGTTCCAAACCGAAGTGTCACAAGGCACTACACTTTGCAACCTGATTCTTCTCAACTCAATTGTCATAGCCCATTAGAATGAATTTCTTCCACAAAAATTTCGGGTTACATCATGGCATTGCAATGAAACTAAGTAAATACAGGGAATACAAAATACTTCAGGGAAAATGAAAGGCTACCACCAGGCCCATTGAACTGAATACGATGGTCCACGGAATAATGCCTCGCTAGGGTCGGTCTCGATCACGTCCGCCTCCGAGTATCTATGTCGTCGTCCCATTTATCCTAACTCCTCAGCATCACGGTCACTGTGTGCAAACCAAAGCATTGGGTATCCACCATGATCGTTCGATGACCCACCGACCTCGGTGTCTTCACGCCACTTCCAATCTCGATAATCCACTTTCCATCTTTCTTCATCTCGAATGTCGAACATGATCTTGACAGGATCCATCGACTAAGGGAATAGACACCATAACAACAAGCAGACAGAACAGAAGGACTAGAGAGAGTAAGTATTCCCAAGCATGTTATGCCAACGATGTGGGATTACAATAGGTAAGATATTAAGAAATAACAAAAACATGTAAGCAAACACATACAAGCAATCACATTCAGACCTCTGCTTTACACCATTTCTTATTTTTTTCTCAAAACTTTACATATCCACATAACTTCCGTCAATCGCTTCCGCTGCGAACTCTGATTCCATCTCATCCTCTTTTCCAAGCCATCTCTTAAGAATTATTTATTAACAATATAAGTTATCTTTTCTTAATTAAGTTTTATGAATTCGTATCCGTCAATGATGTGGGGGATTTAAATCATCATTGAGGAGGGTCGCTTTCAAAGTTAGCACACACGTCTACATCTCCTCGGTCATCCACCCAACCTAGTCGGAAGCAAACATGAGTACAGGACCTTTACCACGCGGGCACGACAACTGTCACAACACAAATGGTCCCAGACCAGGAGGATCTCGTCCTCAAATCAATATCAATAATCAAGGCTCACTATCTCGCAGTGGCAAACACAATGCCCCGTTCCAGTCCCTCTCACTGCTCTCGATTTCCAATCTAGGGGGCGACAGTATGTTTCTAGTGAGCTCGCAGAACTTGCCACGGCATTAGACCCAGTCCCCACCACGTTAGTGCGCCACTTGTGGAGTTCGTTCTGCCTAGAAACATACTCGAGACTTCTTGACGTATCACCGTCATCGTCCTCCCCTAATGCAATCTCGTCCTAAGTATCCGCAGATACTTATCGTTCCTTCCTCTCCACTACTTCGATTCGACACTCATATCTCACCACGTATGTTAATGTCTTTTAAAAGTCTTTTATCTTTTTAAGATCAACCTAATGGTCGGCCCATCCTTCGTGCATCCCTTCAATGAGTCCCGACCGCTATCTTTACACAACATTTCTCATCAGAGCACAGAGCTGGGATCACACCAACCACTTACATCTCATTCTACAATTTCCTTTAACAATCTCCTTTTCTTAAAATCTCATTTCACAACTTTACTCAACAATCTCATATCATTCTTCTCCTCAAAATCTCAACCCACAAAACTTTTCTTGAAAACTTACTCCTCAAACTCTTACAAAATCTCTTATTCAAAAACTCTTTGAAAATTTCTTTTTACCCACTTTTTCCAAGAACCTCCGTTCACAAATCTTTTCAAAAACATTTCTTTTCGCAATCCTTTTCCAAAGTCTTTTCTCAAAACATTTTCAAACTCACTTTTCGTACTCTGCTTCAAAAATCCTGTTTCACAAACTCTTTTCAAAATTTCTCATTTCCACAAAAACCTTTTTAAAATAAAAATTTATTTCAAAAACTTTTCGAAAACTTGTTGTTTCAATGAGCACTAGCGGAGGAGCAAGCTCAACTCAACACCAGTCTCATTTCCACAATATCACCAAGTCTAGCTCCACTCACATCACATCTCATTTCTCCACACAACATCACTTTCCCTAGCTCTGGCTCATCCACATCCTATCATCAATTCCTACTCATCAGCGGTTATAAACTCCACAACTTCTCATCATCTTTCTCAAACTTTATCTCTCATTTCTTTTATTCTTTTTAATCATTGTTATTCACATTCTTTCCAATCTCATCATGCATAATAAATTCATCAGATAAACGAATAAACAATCATACTATCATTCATACATCATCATATAAATTCATTACCTACTTTTATGTGGTCTTTATCTCCTTCACATGAGTGGCCACACAATCAAACAATTGCCACCGCGCTACTGACTCAGAACCACTAAGTTTCGACTTTTGAGATGGTCGAAACGCTTAATAAATTACCTAAATACCACGGTGTTTGGGGAAAACTTCTCTCTCACCTCAACCGATGACGATCTTCAATGCGCTCCTTATTATCCATTGCGACGTTCGTAACTACTTCCCGATCGTTACTGGCACTCAAATATTTCCCTCTTATTAAAATCATTCTTATTCAATTATCTTAATAAAGCAACGTTGCAAAACTTTTTATTCGAAAACAATGTATCCGCTTCCTCTTAATACTTTTGAAATCAATGTGGGTTTTAAACTAACAAGTAAAACATTCATTTAAAAACACATTTAGAAGAGTAAAACTTAAAATACTCTTTTCAAACACTGATTAAAAACATAGTCAGTTTCCTGACTCCTTTAAAAGCCACATTTATCTCAAGGGTTTTTAAATATAAAATACCTTTAAATTAAACCACGTACTGTAAAAATCATATGAAAATCTTTTCAAAACAATACTTTTTCAATCAATCAAATCATGGTACTCACTTTATTTTTTTTAAAACCGAATTAAATCAAGGAAAAATACCAACAAGGGTTAAATCAAAACCTTTTACAAATATTAAACATTTCCATCATTTTCAAACATACATATTGAACATGTTAAATCATTTATAATTCATGCATGTATACAAAACAAGAATCAAACACAAATTCCCATTTTTCTATGCATGGCCGAATCCTAACACATATAAGATGAGGTTTATATTTCAAACACTAATGATTACTAACACTTAAACAAACATGCATATAGGGAAAGTAATCACTTAAAAACATTATCCTACCTTAAACATCACAACCGAAAATAATTATTAAAAGAAAAGGAATATCTTCACTTAAAATTATGCCAACATCTTTCAAGTCAATTAGCTTTATTCCTAAACTAACATGCAAATGAAAATCAATTCATTTCTTTTACTTTTCGATCAAACCGAATTGGACATAGAAAAATAATCCAAACTCACAATAATATAATCACACACCAAACCACTCTAAATTAACTCAAATAATAACACACAAGAAAATAAAATAGCTTAAGTAAAACTTGTTCCTAAAACCGAATGGAACTCAAAATCACTTTTATGTTTTTAATCAAAAATTTAGGTTTTCATATGTTTGAAATCCATAATAAAATACACATGCAAGTTAAAACAAGCAAACTTTAATATTTATTAAGACAAAACCATGAGCTCCATACAAAAATTCATCAAGCTAGAAATAAATTTTTCACAATAACAATCAAAGATTATATCAAAAATCTTTAGATCACATGAATTTCAACATGCATGCAACTAGAATAAGGATCAAACATAACTTCCTACTTCTCCTAGGTTTGGCCGAATGACAAGGTACACAAAAACAAAATCTTTGGTTTAGTTTTCACATGCAAGACTTTAAAACAACATTTTCTTTTCAATCATCAAGAAATTATCATCACACGCACAAGATCTTGTTTGAAATCCTTTTTGTACCAAAAATCATTTTTAAAACTTGTTATCATAATTCACTCCTTGAAATCGTGACATGCATCAAAAGGAAATTAAGACTTTTTACTCAAAACAAACACACAAAGTTCAAACTTCATGCTTTTGCAAAAATCTACCATAGATCAAGATATGCAAGGAAAGATCAAAGTAAAAACACAAACTTAAGCACAAACATCAAACAAAACCGTGAATAAGAAATTTTACAAATTAAAGATCAAAGCTTCCAAACACAAATATTCAAGATCAATACATAAGAAGGACATGCAAAGCATTTAAACTTCAAGATCTTAAGAAAATAACACATGCATCACAAAATCAAGGTTTAAACAAGGTCCTTTACAAAGTTCCTTACCAAAATTAAGATTATTACATTAAGATTTTCTAAACAACTACCTTAAATAAAAATCCTAATCTTCAAGCATAAAATCTTCCTCTTCTCCTCCTAAGGTTGTTTCGGCCTCCTCTCTCTTAGGTTGATAGGTTGGTTTTCTTTTTAATCTTTGAAGAAGGAAGTGTTTGAATGAAGGAATCAAAGGTATTTGGGTTGGTATTTGGGTTTTCACTCTTCTTTTCTCTTCTTCTCCTCTCGGCCACTCTCTCTTTTCTTAAGGGTCTCAAGAGCTTTTGTGTTGCTCTTGGACTAGAGTGTTTATGTTTGGGTGTGAAAGGAAATGAATGAAGGAAAAATGAGAAGGAATTAGAGCCAACACACACAGTTCTATATGGGTAAAGGTAAGGGGGTGTAAATTTCCTCTTCTAGCCTCGGTCCAAGGTACAAGCCTAAGGGCAATTTTGGTCCACTCATAAGGTGGCATGGGAGGTCTTCTTCGTGGGAGACAAAGAGGGAATAAAAGTCATTCCTAGGCTTCATGAGTCATCACCCTAGGTTGCTACTTGTTTGCCACTTAAATTTTTATTTTCTTAAGGCTTAAGAAAATCAACTTCTACTTGGTTCCTTTAATTATATGGCCGAACAATCAACACATACACACACATGCACATATAATTTCATTTCATCATAGCAACACATAGCATTTAGGTCATGGAATGATGCATACATTTAGCACATACATATAACCCTTTGATACTTCATGTCTTCTACTCAAACACACGGCACACACATACATCTTTTTACAATCATGCATTCACATTCACACATACACCCTACATATATTTGCATTCTCACCAATCATGCATTCATCCCTTTAAATTTACTAATTAAATTGCATATATAATTCCTTGCACATAACACACACATTCACATTTCAAAAAATTCCAAAGATACAACTTTAAAGAAAATCAATTTGCTTTTGTCAATTTAATTTCAAAATAATCTTATCTTTGAAATAAAACCTTATTTTCACACAAATCAAAAACTTTCCAAGAAAACATTTATTAAAACCTCAAATCATATAAAGAGAAAATTCGTTTCTTTAGGAAATCTCAAATAACAAAATTTATAACTTGGTTTTCATGAAATCAATTTCAAATAAAAAAATCAGTTGCTAAAACACTTTAACTGAAAACTCTCTCTTAATTTCTGAAAAACCCTTTTTTAAATTCTCAAAAATTCTTTTTAAATAAAACCCCATTATTCTATTTGAGTCCAGAAGATGCGGGATGTTACACTGTACCCGATTTTCTAGAGTTTTCCTGGCTTGGAGCCATTTGTTGAGACAGCTGTCAAGCCCGCGTGGTAAAGGTCATGTACTCCTGTTCGCTTCGGACTAGGTTGGGTGGATGACCAAGGAGATGTAGACGTGTGTGCTAACTGCGAAAGAAACGAGTACCTCGATGATATTATGAATTCCCCAATCATCGATGGACGTGAACTCATAAGACGTAATAAGAAAAGATGAATGAAACTAAAAGATTAGTATGATGTGATTTGAGAAAAGAATTGTAAAGGAAAGAATGATTATGCTGAGAAGTGAAAATAAGATTGGCAAGACATTGAATGTTGATGATAAGGAATGATGATGATGATAATGAATGATGATGATAATGATGATGAACCTGAATGATGTGTTGTCTTTATGTTGCTTGTTATGTGTGTATGGTCTTAATATCTTTCCTATTATTAACCCACACCGTCGACGATACGTCGTTCGGAATGCTTACTCTCTCTTCTCTCGTTGTTTTGTTGGTGGACGCTGATGCCACAACGAGCAGATGGCATATCGCGTGGAGGTTTCTATGCACCCTTTAGAAGATGGAGAATGGAACTTCACTCCGGATGGATGGAAGTGGAGTGGAAGCATCAGTTTGAAGATCACTTATCCGCTGTTTACCCTCCGTGGGACAGACTTGTACGAAGTAATGGCCCGACTTGTGCTAGAGGACCAAGAGTACACGAAGAATATGGTATTGACCGACGACGATGGGAGATTCGATGATGCTGAGGAGTCCCCCGAGCTAGAAGGAGTACCCGTCGAGGATGGAGATGAAGATTAATGTGTAGGCCTACTGTTAAGGTCCCTTCTTTTAAGAATTATATTCCATTGCATTTACTTAGACATCGCATTTACTTAGACATCATTTGCCATATCATTATGTACACTCGGTTTATGTTTTGTAAAATCGATTTATCAGCACTGAGATTTATGGTTAAGTATAAGTGGACTGGGTCTTTAAAATCAATTGTGAGGGCAAGTTTCAAAGCGCGATGTTCCGTAGCATCTCGGTTTGGAACTTGAATTATAACACGAGATATGAGGATTAGATTTTTGTTACCAACTGATTTGATGAAAGGTTTTGGAACTTGGAAATTCTCATGTCCATGTTATGTTAAAAAAAATTTGGCCTAAATTTTCACTATAATTTATTAAATGTATTATATGTTCAAGTTTCCAAATCGGGGTGTTACATTTGTGGTATCAGAGCAATGGTTGTCCTAAGTAGCCTAATGCATGGGCTTACATGCTTTGCTTGTGTGCATCTGTCTGTGTGTTAGTATTAGAACTATGAGGAGTGAGAATAGAAGTACGAAGTTACGTGAACGCTCGTTCTGTCTCTATCGTTCTATCTCTCTATCTTGGAATGTGTTGGGAATTTGTCTACGATGGTACAAGAAATAGTGATCAGAATTACTATGAGACTTTGTTTGGTGACCCGAACTTTTCCCTCTAAGTTGAAACCCTTTTGTTTGTGAATCCCTTTTGTTGCAATGACTTTTGATCCTGGCATGAAACCTTGTCGTTAAAGCCTGTTTTGATAAGAACCCTTTTCTTGTGAATATGGCCAACGTCCTTAGCGGCCTGGAATGTCTTTCGAAAATTACCCTGTTCTGTCAAACAATTTGACAAGACTGTAATGGATGATGAACCCGAAGTTTTATCTTCTGATCCTTGACAAGACGTTTATTCTCTCTAAAAGCCTTCCATGAAAACTTTAGACCCTGGCACCTTATGCCAATCAGCTAGATATATCTAAGATATGAGATGGACAGTGAGGTGTTGTTAAGGAAAAAATTGTAATGGTTGAGGAAGGAATAAGCATGAACGGATGTGATGCATTAGAATAAGAGTACCCCTCAGAGCCTTAAGTAAGATAGTGGAATGTATAAAAGGATTAAAACTGAAAAGTTTGATAGCAGCCTAACCCAAGTAATGGTATGGATGGTGTTAAGATGGTGGATATCTGGGATGAGTCTGAAAGATTTGGAGTTAGAAAAGCTCTAGTTGGAGTAGGTGAATGATTGGAGTGGAGGTGAACTTATAATAGGATACTGAGATTGAATAGATGAGGTGGTGAAATTAACAGATGGAACCTTTAAGTGATGACCAAAATTAGGTTAAATGACCAAGATTTGACATTTTAATGGACATGGGTGACTATAAACTGTGGAATTAAGGGTGTCATTAGGTGTTAAGATCGTTAATCTGAAGAATAAACCCCTGAGTTGGAGAGTTTTTAATGGTTTAGAACACGAAAATGGATCATGAAGGATGGAAAAAGGTTTAGAATACTTAAGTTGTTCGAATGAGTACTGAGGATGAGGAGTAAAATGATACATATTTCTCTACGGATTAGTGACTATTAAAGAAAAAGGAAAGGAACAGTGGTCAGCATAGTGACTCGATGAGGATGAAAATTTGGTTTAGTCAGCAGAATTTAAGATGATACTCAGATAGGCTTGAACAAAGTGATGGGAAGTTTTGTAAGATAAACTAGAATTGGTGAACGTTGGAAAATTTTGTGACTTTAGTCCCTGTCAAATGTTATTGGATAGATGTAATGAATAGGAATATGATTCGTCAAAGTTGGGGAGTAAACGGAGATTTTGAGGTTTGTAATAACCCATCTATGCTTAAAGGGATGAGAGGAGTCAAATTAGGGAAGAAAGACCCTGAGAATAGTAGTATCCTTGTCAGGATTGGCATAAGCGTGCTATTCTTTTTGAATTTTATTTCGAAACCATTGAACCCCTTGAACTCTTGTTGACAAAGCTATATCATTAGTATTCCATTGTGTCTGATGATGAAATGGCCTAAAAAGATCACCTTTGAAAGAACGATGCATATGCGGCGACTCGAGGACGACAACTGCTGTTAAAGATTGAGAGAATCACTCCAAGGAATCCGACATCCTTTGATCGAGGAATTCTGCGTAGCATTTCTCGAGGACGAGAATTTTTTTAAGTTGGGGAGGATGTGACATCCCGTATTTTCCCGACTAAGATAAATAAATTTTCAGTAAAGAAGAATTTTGAGATGTTGTTTTACAAAGGATTTTCGATGGGTATTTTATTCGATTACGTAATCAGTTGTCGATTTTATGGAATTTTGGTAAACAAAGATTTTCATAGATTCCAAAGCAAATGATTTTATTGAGTTTGGAGTAATTTAAATTGATAAGAAATAAGTCATGAATTTTATTATTTGTGATTTCATTGAGAAATGAATCTCTTTGTGCATCTTTATAGATTTAATAACTTCAGAAATTCATAACTTTTTAACCGTAACTCCGAATTTTATGATCTTTATATGAAAACGATCGTATTGAAATGTAGATTTCAAAAATGTAAATTTTATAATTTTATGGGTTGATTTACAAAAATTATTTCTCAGATTTGTAAAGTACGAATTTTGAAGATATTGATCATGAAAAATAGTTTTTGATCTCTAATGAACTTTTCCTTTTGAGAATCTCTTTTATATATACGAAGGTGATTTTAGAAAATGAAAATGCAATGTGTATGTATGTGCATATGTATGTGTTGTGTGATGCATGGAATTATAAAATAAATAAGAGTAAAGTAACATATCTTTAAGAAATTGATGTGATGCATGATTTGATTTGTTTCCCTAAATTGCTCTAGCTTGTCTCCCACTCAAATGTTCTTGCATGCAACATTTTAGAACTACCAAAACTACCCCTAGACTTGGATTTGAAATCCCTAAACTACCCTTAACTTTTGGGCTTTTAACCCATTCTCCTTTAAGCTCAAGCCCAAAACCCATTTGCATATATATATATACACCCCTCTCCTCCCTCATTCACAAACTTCATTTGATCTCCGTGTGTTTCAAAGTTAAGAAATTAGAGAGAGAGAGAGAGAGAGAGGTCGAATTAGAGAGAGAGGGAAAGAGCCAATTTTGCTATTCACACTCTCATTTGCATCAACACACAAAGAAGAAGAAATCCTTCCACCTAGAAGAGGAGAGGACCGAAGCTAGTTAGGAGGAGAGGATGAGGACTTCGATTTTTTTTCAAGCTTTGTTAGACCCTCCTTAGGTAATGATTTTCATCCCCTAGTTCTTATCCTTCTCTTTTTTTTTCATGAACCTTTAAGAAAGTTTGTTGATTTATGAAAAACTCTTGCATGCATGTGATTTTTTGAGTTGATCTTAACTTTTCCCCACATGCATGTAAAGATCTTGACTTAAAAATAAGAGATTGACTATGTTTGAGAACTTGGTGTTCAATTCGGTTTTTTTAAGGATTTTGTGCTAATGATTTTATTTTCTTGCTTGATTTGGTTTTGGTGTGCATGCAAAGGAAATTATTTTTTTAGAGTTTAACTTAAAGTGTGAAACATTTAGTGAGATGAACTTATTTTCTTGATGCATGTTTCAGTGTTGGCTTAGATCTTTAGGAGATGAATTTTGATGATGATTATGTTCATGCATGTAGGATTTTTGTCTTGATCTACTATTTTTAAATGCATGCATGTAAAGATCTAGTGAAAAGGAGTATGTTTTGATGTTAGTTTTGATTTTACTCTTAAATCCTTGATTTTGATTCTTGAGTGTTAATGCATGTGTGATTTTCTTTGAGATCTACTAATTCTAAGTATGTGCATGTCAAGATCTAGGTTAGTTTAATTCGGTCCTTGATTTTTAGTTTAAAAGGCTTGATTTTTATTTATAAATGTTGATGCATGTTTGTTTCAAGACTAGATCTAATGTTTTTATGTGCATGCATGTCCAGATCGATGCTTAAACTATAACATATTTGATGCATGTTGTATTTGAGTTAAAGTAAATTGTTTTCATGATATATTGATTCGGTTTTTGAAGGAAAAATAATTGATGGATTGATTTTTGTGTTGATTTGTATGTATAAGTGCTATTCGGTTTTGTATGAGAAAGTGCTTAAGTGAATAAATGATGTTTGTTTGATAAAAAGTTTAAGTCTTTATTCATGCATGTATATAAATTCGGTCCAAGCATGAAAAATAGGTAAATGAGTTTATCTTTGAATATATGTTGATGATTTGTTAAGTTTTATTATTTTCTTGAGTGTATTTTTGATTTTCATGAAAGGAAATGAATGAACAAGTTTGTTTGATAAAGTTTTGTGCTGAAATTGTGATGTGTGTGTGATTTTAACCTTGATAAATGATATTTTTACATGTTCAATAATTTTGAAATTTTGTCACTGATCTAAGTATGTTAAAATGCGCTTCTCTGAATTTTTGAATGATTTTTGGAATTGATTTCCTATTTCTATGAGAGCCAACTTTGGGAGGACAATTTTGAGAAAACAAGTTTTTCGGTTTAATGATGAACAGAATTTTCAAACTTGTGATACTCTAAATTGCTTGAAATTTTTATGGTAGCTTTCTGAACATCTCTAGATATTTTCTGTAAAATTTTAAGAGATTTGGAGTTAATTTGGTATTTTTACTAATTACAAAATAGTAAGCAACTCAGTCCAGATTTTTCAAGATTAGAGAGAATTTTAATTAGAAAAGTGTAACTTAGGAAATTCCAAATAATATGACATTTTTATGAGGTGACCTTGACTATATGAGGAAAGTTTTCACCAATTCTTATGCAATTTGGAGTTGAACTACTATTTTTAATTGTGGCATTTTACCCTCAGGTCAGCAGCAGTGTTATTGTGATTTTCGTGCAAAATGTTATTTGAAACCTAAGTTAGGATTGTTCAAATGACTTGAAAATTTTATATGATGAACTTTGGCATATATTTGTTTGTTATGAAAATTTTGAGGATTAAACAAATTGATTTGGTATATTTTTAGATTTTATCTTTTGTGCTTTCCCATAATCGAACCAAAGCTCTATTTAAATATTTTCGACAAATATGAATTTTTGTACTTTATTTTGTGACCTGGCTGGACCTGTACGATGATCATGATGTCTTGAAGTAATTGAATGAGTGATTTCTTGATGATATGTTTAGATTATATATAAATAATTTGCAAGTGAATTGTTTTACGGTATGTTGCGGCTTAGGCCTTAGCTAGGGCTATGATTTGAGATTGCTTTATGTGCTACGTACCAATTGATCAGTTTTGTGTGATGCATGCTAAATGAACTACTTTGTTTACGTGCCTTGGAATTATTTGGATAGTTGAAGAATGAAAAGAAAATGAATTATTTAGCTAAATTAAAGTGTAGTGTTGGATTTACATGAAAAACTTTTGGAAATTCATGGACCTCAAGAATGATTTATTTGGATGAAGAAGTTGTGGTTGCTTCCCTATTTTAGTGCATGATGTTGTGTTTGAAAATAAATTGTTTTAAGTGTTATTTAAAAGAAAAGTGTTAAGGGATTAAAAGTGCGATTTTACGGTGTTTTCGGATCTTTTAAAAAGTGGTTTATGGACTTGTACCTTCGCAGCCCAGATTTTTTATTTAAATTGTTTTTCAATCCTGAAAATGTGTTGGGTTGGTTTAAAATTTAAGTTTTAAGTGATATTTGAATTGAGAAAGAGTTGGATTGAAAAAGTTAAGTTTTTCGGTGTTTTTTCAGTTTTGGTTAATGGCTGTCCGGAACGGACCAGCAACCAAAATAAATGGTTCTAAAGTGTTTTGTCAATTTTTTTAGAAAGATTTTGAGATGTTTGAAGTATGTTCAAAAGTTGGATTTTCTTTGCAAAAGTAAAGGTTTTCTTTGACGATTACCCGACGAGAATTAAGACGAGTTTTCAATGATTCGATATTAAGCATGAGTGTTAATCGAATAGCCTTGTAATAATTATGTGTCTTGTTTTAAGCAAGGGATATGCAAATCGGGGATTTGGAGCAGCTGACAGCGGCGAAGACCCGCGGATATCGTGTGCATTTAATTACTGGGACTAGAGGTGAGAGAGAAGCTTTCCTAAGACACAGTGGTATTTAGGTAACATATTAGGACGTTCCTGATCATCTCAAAGATCGGAACTTGGTGGTTCTGAGTCAGTAGTATAGTGGCAATTGTTTGTGTTTGTGTGGCCACTTATACGAAGGAGACAAAGACCACATGATATTATGTGATGAGATTATATGATGATGATGTGAAATAGCATGCTCTTGTTTATCCGTTTAAGTGTTTAATTAGGTATGATGATATCTGTACTATGCTGATTTGATTAGTATGCTGATGGACGTCTGCTACGTCCTGACTATGAGATGATATGGAAATTATGAGATTAAAGGGAGAACAAATTATCAGAAAAGAAAAGAAATAATGATAAGAGATATGAGAGTGATTAGAAAAGAGATATGAGCTGAGATTGAGAAAGAGTTGAGACGTAATGAGGATTCTTGAGATTGTCATAAGAAATAACTTATGATGTGAATGAAAGTATCGTAATGCTGAAAAGCCAGAGCTGATGATAATAATGCTGATGAGAATGATGCTGATGAGCCAGAGCTGGTGAAAGTAATGCTGCTGTTGTTCATTGGAATGAGATTGGTGTTGAGTTGAGCTTGCTCCTCCACTAATGCTCACTGAAATGAGATGTGGTACGAGTGGAGCTGGGCTCCTGAGTGATGAAAGTGAAGCCAGAGGGCTGATGTTCCCAAAAAGAGATATGTTGTTTTGAGAAAGTTTACGAGATGAGATGTAAGATGATAGATGCAATCCCAGCTCTGTGCTATGCTATGAAAGGAAAGGAAAAGTGATGTTTTTAAAGTAGTGGTCGGGACTCGTTGAAGGGATGCACCAAGGATGAGCCGACCTTAGGATGATAACAAAAACATTAAGACTCTAAAAGACTTGGATTAACATGGTGAGTTATGAGTGCGATATCGAAGTAGTGGAGAGGAAGAGACCATGGGTATCAGGGATACTCAGGTGGAGATTGCATTAGGGGAGGACGAGGACGATGACGATGAAACGTCAGGAAGTCTAGAGTACTTTTCTAGGCGGAACGAATCCCACAGGTGACGCGGGTGATCGGTCCCGAAAGGTCGTGGTGATGTTGTGCACTGCAGACTAGAAATGGTACTGTCGCCCCCTAGATTGCAAATCTTGAACAGTGAGAGGGACTGGAACGGGGCTCTTTGATTTTGCCACTTCTCTAACACCCCGATTTGGCCACTTGAAAAATATACTGTTTTAATTCCAAAAGGTAGTGGAAATGTGGGCCAATTTTTTTTTGTTTTTAAACCTGTAACGTGGTTGAGTAGCATGAGTATGAGAACCACTAAGTTTTCAAAACCCTTTCGAAATTAAAGAGTGTTCCCATATCTCATACTGAAGTTCAAGTTCCAAACCGAAGTGTCACAAGGCACTACATTTTGCAACTTGATTCTTCTCAACTCAATTGTCATAGCCCATTAGAATGAATTTCTTCCACAAAAATTTGGGGTTACATCATGGCATTGCAATGAAACTAAGTAAATACAGGGAATACAAAATACTTCAGGGAAAATGAAAGGCTACCACCAGGCCCATTGAACTGAATACGATGGTCCACGGAATAATGCCTCGCTAGGGTCGGTCTCGATCACGTCCGCCTCCGAGTATCTATGTCGTCGTCCCATTTCTCCTAACTCCTCAGCCTCACGGTCACTGTGTGCAGACCAAAGGTCCTCAGCTGTCAAGCCCGCGTGGTAAAGGTCCTGTACTCCTGTTTGCTTCGGACTAGGTTGGGTGGATGACCGAGAAGATGTAGACGTGTGTGCTAACTGCGAAAGAAACGAGTACCTCGATGATACTTTAATTTCCCCCAATCATTGATGGTTGTGATTCAATAAGACTTGATAAGAAAAGTTTAAGAGTCATGAAAAGACTTGTAATTATAAGAAGCAAAAGCTTATGAAATATTGACAATGAGAAATGAATCGAGAATGAAAGTGTGGAAAAGTGAATGAAACCATATGAGAATGGAAATGAATAAGATTCACAAGTTGAGATCGAGAAAGAAATTGAGAAAGAAAGAATGTTTAATGATGAGAAGTAAAAATAAGATTGGCAAGATAATGATGATGATGATGATAAACTTAAATGTTGTGTTGTATTTATATTGCATTGTTGTGCTGTAAATATATAATGTTGTATGCTTATATTGTCTTGATATCTTGCCTCTTATAAACCCACACCGTCGACGATGCGTTGTTCGGATTGCTTACTCTCTCCTGTCTCGTTGGCATATCGGTGCTGCTGGTATTGCAACGGACAGATGGAGCATCGTATAGAAATCACCACCTGGAAAAGGCACGAAAACGGTTGGAAGCCTACTCCCTATGGATGGGTATGGACTGGCTGCACTCAGATAGTGATTCCGGATCGGGAACACACCTTGAGCGGAGTTAACTTGGAACCGCATTTGGGGCAGGTCACTGTACGAGGATACAGAAGCTATGAGCAAAAGGTGTGGAGTGAGACTCGGGATAAACCCACAACTCTAGATGGAGTGGAGTTGGAGTCAAATGACAGTGGGAAAGCAGCGACAAATATGGCATCATCTTCGGGAGTGAAGAAAGGGCGAAAGAAGAAAGGGAGACTTCACCCGGTTGTGTTCAACAGGAAGGTTTAAGGGTAGTGTTATTACTCTAGGTGGCCCTGTAACATCCCGCTATTTTTAATACTTGTAATAAAATAATTAAATGATTAAATATGATATTTTCAATATTAGAGTGTCATATCAAAATTTTGATTTCACCATTCTAGTTGAAATATGTTTTCTAGTCAAAATAAGTATAAATTCGTTATTATACATTTTTAAAAAATAAAAGAGTACTTTTATTCAGCTTAATTAATACTTTAACAGGGAGCTCAGCTGGCAAGCCTTAGAGGATTTTTATAAATAGTTTCTTTAGAAAAATATACTTAACTTAATATTTTGAGCGTCCCTGTAAATTTTTATAGTGTTCGGAAACTGTTTTATTTTTAGCTTCTGGACTGGTTTAATATATTACCGGTATAAGTTATATAAAATGATCTTCTATTTCAAAATTATAAATATTATATTTTATCAAGTTTAATATCAGGATAGAGAAAATGTATTTACTTTTGAATTTTTATACTTTTTCCTACACAATAGCTATTTGTAGGTGTAATAGCCCGATTTTCGTAAACCAAAACATTCACTTTCACTTATTAAAGTAGCCAAGAATGAGGCAGATTTTTTTTTTTAAAAAAAACATTGTTGACATAATCGAAAAGTCCTTGATGTTCTTCAACACTTTCTTTCGAAAACCGAGTTGTTATAAAAAAAATCTGTTTTCATAAAAGAACTTGATTCCAAATCGTCTTGACCATTTTCAGAAATTTTACATGATTCAACTTTGCATAAATATATGCTCAACAAATTAAAACTTAGCTCAATTACATAATGGCTCATGGCATCGGTAATCCTTGACTCAAAACACAAATAATAGACTTAACTAAAAACACTACCCCTAACTCTTCCTGTCGTACGCCACCGGATGAAGCTTCCCTTTCTTCTTGTAGACTTTTCTCATCCTCGAAAGTGAAGTCCCCTCTGTTGTTGTTCCCTTGCTGTCGTATTAGTTCCTGCTCCCATTCCTCTAGAGTGATGATCTCTTTATAATGCTCCGTCTGCCCATTTCGATATCAGCAGCACCAATATAACAACGAACAGGAGAGAGTAAGCGTTCCGGACGACGAATCGTCGACGGTGTGGGATTACGATAGGCAACATAACAGGACCACACAAACACACAATAAAACACACAGGCACACAACAATCAAGTGTATCATTCTTAACATCATTATCATTGTTATCTTGTATTTTCATCATTATTATCATCCTTCATTATCATTCCAACTTAATTTCACTTCTCATAAACATTATTTCTTCCTCAATTCTTTTCCTTCTCATACTCATAATTTCTTCTTTCACAATATCATTGGGATACTCATTTTGTTCTCGGTTATCACTCACGTCTACATCTCCTCGGTCATCCACCCAACCTAGTCGGAAGCAAACAGGAGTACAGGACCTTTACCGTGCGGGCACGACAGCTGTCACAACAAATGGCTCCAAGCCAGGAGGTCTCAGCCTCAATTCAATAACATCAATTCACAAGGCACACTGTCTCACAGTGGCAAACAAAATGCCCCACTCCAGTCCCTCTCACTGTTCTCGATTTGCAATCTAGGGGGCGACAATATATTCCTAGTGGGCCCGCATAACTTACCACGGCATTAGACCCAGTCCCCACCACGTTAGTGCGCCACTTATGGAGTTCGTTCTTCCCAGAAATATACTCTAGACTTCTTGACGTTTCACCATCATCGTCTTCCCCTAATGCAATCTCCTCCTAAGTATCTGCAGATACTTATGGTTCCTTCCTCTCCACTACTTCGCACTCTTATACCTCACCGCGTATGTCTTTTAAGTCTTTTATGTTTTTAATTAACCTAAGGTCGGCCCATCCTTCGTGCAACCCTTCAATGAGTCCCGACCACTAACTTGGCGTAACCTTTCTCTCATCATCTCTCGCATAGCACAGAGCTGGGATCACATCAATGAACTCTCAACTGATATCTCATTTCACAAAATACCTTTCACTATCTCTCTTAACAATCTTATTCCGCAATCTTTTCTCAAAACAATCTCTTCACAAACTTTTTCAAATGCCATTTCATAAACTTTCACAAAACCTCATTTCATAAACATATTCGAAAAATTCCCTTTCATAGATTTTCTCAAAATCTAGTTTTACAACTGCCCAAAACTTCTTTTCAAAGACTTTCTTAAAAATCTCTTTTCACAAGGTTTCTAAAATCCATTTTCACAATCTTTCATAAAATTTCCTTTCAAAAACTTTCCTGAAAAATTTTTTTATAATATTTCTCAAAAACCTCTTTTCAAAAACATTTGCAAAAGAATTTCTTTTCACAATCTCTTTTTCAAAAACCTTTTCAAAAACTGTTTTTCAAAAACCTTTTCAAAAATTACAACTTTGCTGAGTGCTAATGGAGGAGCAAGCTCAACACAACACTAGTCCCCAGTCTAAAACCGAAAACAAAGGAGCCCAGCTCCGCTCAAATCACATCTCATGTCCACATTCACATCACTCTCCCCAGCTCTGACTCGTTCTCATCATTATCCTTAATTTCATTTCCCAATTCTCAACTCTTTCTTTCCTTTCCAGCACATACCTTATTTCCAATCCTTATATCTTTCTCATTGTGTCCTTACTTTCAATTTCATTACTTTCTCAACTTATTCCTTTCGTTTTCATTTCTCATTCAGGATGTGTCTATCAGCATATTACTCATTTAATTTAACAACATTAAATATCATCATGCATAATGAAATAAAAACATAAAAGCATGCTATCAATCACACACTCATCACACAACAACATTGTGGCCTTTGTCACCTTCGTATAAGTGGCCACACAACACAAACAATTGCCACTTATACTACTGACTCCGAACCACTTAGTTCGGATCTTTGAGATGATACGGAACGTCCTAATATATCACCTAACTACCACGGTGTCTTAGGAAAGCTTCTCTCTCACCAGAGGTCCAACAATGAAATGCGTACCGTCTCCTCGAATCCTTTTTGTTGCCGGCTGTCCCAATCCCTCGTACTAAATAAAATATGTTTACGTCATTAACTTGTATTAAGAGAATATTTTCTTAACTCATTTCACATTTTATTCCTCGTCGGACAAACTTAAAACATGATTGTTTTCTCCAAACACTTTTAACTTGTCTTAGTCCTTTAAACACTTTGAAATCATTTTGAAAACATCAAATAAAATAATTCAAATCAATTGGTTAGGCTGCTGGTCCGTTTTGGGACAGCACCATAAACATATTCAAAAACACCGAAAAAATCCACCGTTTTCAACCCGGCTTTTTCTTAGATCAATTATCACTTAAAAACTTTACTTTAAATCACTTGTATTCACTTTTTTTAAAATTAAGAAACAAGTTCAAACAACTCTGGACAGCAAAAAACCATGCTACAAAATCACTTTGACAAAACTCCGAAAACATTTCAAAACTACTTTTCATTTTAAATAACTCTTTAATTCAAAATTAACACTTTAAAACTCAAATCTTCATCACAAAACAACTTTGGGGCAGCCATAAACACAATTCAAAAATCTCAAATAAATTCAATCAAATTTTCTTAAAACCAACTTATCTCAAAACCAATCACGTATTCAAATATTTTCCAAACACAAACTAGCACACAACCACAACAACATTTAAATGGATTAAGTTATACAAGTAATTAACCAATCATTTAATTTAATTATAATCAAACACAACACTTTGACATTCACATATTCAGAAGGCTATAAACCAAGCACAACAATTCAATTCGCTTCAAAAATCACTATATGGATTTATTTTAATGCAACTAAATTTCCTAGATTTATTCACACTACATGGCCGAATATAATCACAAGTCCACACAAAGATTTATTCAAGAATAAAAACATGAAATCATGAAGTCATTCATTCCATTTTAAATTCCAAAAACGTGAGCTTTCCTAGAGAAGTTCACAAACTTTTGTTTATTTTTCTTAACTTAAATCAACTTGTTAAATCAAGTATTACATCAAAACCTTATTTTTCAAAGTAACCTACAAGATAAAATTAACTCATTCTTTTTATCCTTTAGCCAAGCCAAGTAGAAAATAATAATCACAACACTTTTCCAAACAATTTAATTTAGCCTTAGTTTAGAAAACACACTCATTATGTTCATGTCACTTTATGAAAAAAAAAGAACCCTAGTCTATCCCTCATGCATAGGCCGAATACCCTTCTTTGCCAAAACAAAGTTCTTGGTTCATTTTTCAACATGCACAAATTAAAGTTCATGGGTTTTATCATGCACTTTTTTTTGGTAGAAGAAAAAAACTTCATTCCAACGATCAAAAGATTAAGTCTCATACAATCTATATCCATAACTCCCCACCTACTATGTAGGGTTGAAGCATGAATACAGTCATAAATAGAACGAGAATATAAAATATCTAAACCTCATGAAGAATTCTATCTACCAACACTGTATTGGACCAATTCCTAAACTGAGGGCAACAAATAGAAATTCTTAGAGCTAATTCCTTCTTAAGCAGTGCAAAAATCTGGTCTGGACGCTTTGACACATGCTTAAAGAGTGTTCGATTTCTTTCCTGCCAAATATGGTAGATACAAGCTGCCATTGCTGCATAGACTAGCTTCCTTCTCACTTTATTTCTGAAACCATATTTAAGCCATCTCAACCAGTTGTCAAATCTGCAATGAAAATTTTCCAGACAAATCCAATTGCAAACTAAGAGCAGCAAATCTCGACTCCATTCACAAGTGAAAAAAAGATGATCTCTAGTTTCAATAGCATTGTTGCAAAGATCACAATTAGGTTGAATCTGCAAATAACCAGCTACCAAGTCCTTAGCTCTTAATCTGTCCATGGTTGTTAGCCAAGCAATGAAGCAATGTCTTGGAACTGAAAAGCTATTCCACACCAGAGAATGATAAGGAAAAATTTCTTGGTGTCCAAGTAAAAGTTGATATCCTTCTTTAATTGTATAAGAGCCTTGAGGGTTACCTTTCCAAAATCCATTGCTGTAACCACAAGCAAGCTTATCTCTAGCCTTTAAAATCTGTCTCCAATGCCAACTTGAAGTAGGTGAAGGCTGAACAGCCCAGAAATCAGTATGCTTCAAATAAATTGAACTTATCCATCTGACCCATAGCTGATCTTTTTTCTGTGCTAAACTCCATACTTGCTTACCAACTGCAAAAATATTCCAAAGCTGGACATTATGAAATCCAAGACCCCCATGCTTTTTCTGAGTGCATAATTTATCCCAAGCTATAGCAGCTCTAGGATGACCAGCTTGAATAACACCCCACAGGAAATCTCTGCACTTCTTCTCAATTTGCTTAACCACTCCTTTAGGAATAATGAAAACCTGAGGCCCAATGAGTATGAAGAGTAAGCAAGACTGAATTTATAAGCTGCATTCTTGCCTGATAAGATAAATTTCTTGTGGTCCAAGTAGTTATTCTTTTGGTGATTCTGTCAACAAGACTTTGGCAGGTATTAATGGACCACTTCTTAGCTGAAAGTGGCAGCCCAAGATATTTAAAAGGGAAGGTCCCCTTAACAAAACCAGTAATGTCTAGAACCTGCTGCTGTGTTTCTTCAGTCATGCCTGCCATAAATATCATGGATTTCTGCTGATTGGCAAATAAACCAGAACTGAAAGAAAAATCCCTGAACGCATCATTCAAGATCTGAACACTAACAGTATTCCCCTTTCAAAACACCATCAAATCATCAGCAAACACCAAGCTAATCAAACCTGTTTCTTTGCAGAGTGGATGATGTCTGAATCTATCTTTAGAAGCAGCAGCCTTAAATTTCCTGGAAAGCATTTCCATGGCAAGAACAAAAATCAAAGGTGATACTGGATCACCTTGTCTGATCCCTCTAGAGCTGTGGAATCTTTCTAATTTCTGGCCATTTAAAATAAGATTAAAGGATGCTGTTGTTATACACTGCATGAGCCAACCAGTAAATTTTGCAGGAAACCTCATAGCATGCAACATATTCTGAATAAAGGACCAACTGAGCATATCATAAGCCTTTCTAATATCCACCTTCATAAGGCATCTAGGTGAAACATTCTTTCTACCATACAATCTTAGAAGCTCCTGGCTGATCAAAATATTATGGGCAATGCTTCTGCCAGAAACAAAAGCTGCCTGGTTGTCATCAACCAAATCAGAAAGGACTTCCTGCAATCTATTGCACAAAATTTTGGAGATACATTTATAGACAGTATTACACAAAGCTATAGGCCTGAAATCATTGGGAGTATTTGAACAATCAGATTTAGGAATGAGGACAATATTAGTGCAGTTTAATTCTCTGAGCATAATTCCAGATCTAAAAAACTCCTTTACAGCATTTACACAATCTGTCTTGATTATGGGCCAAGAAATTTTGAAAAAACCTGCCCCATAACCATCTGGGCCTGGTGACTTATCAGGATTCATAGACATGAAGCTCTGTGCAATCTCTTCATCAGTGATAGGTCTAATGAGTCTGAGCTGTTGAGAAGTGTCAAGAATTCTCCCCTGACTAATCTCAAAATCAGTCATACACCAGGCAGCAGAAGTACCATTCAACAGCTTCCTATAGTGCTGCAAGAAAATCGAAAATCTCACCAATTTCCTTCTGATCAGTAACTGTATGGCCATGATTATCAGCAATGGAAAGAATCCTATTCCTGTATCTTCTTTGCTTGATAGATTGATGAAAAGCTCTGGTATTTTGATCACCCTCCTTCAGCCAGAATTCTTTTGCCTTCTGCTTGAGAAAGCTAAAAGCTGCATCAGAAATCTGCAAGTAATCCTGATTTGCTTCCTTCTCAATCTTCTGGAGATGAATATTAAGGGGATCATCCGCTAATGCAGCTTGGGCTCTCAAAAGATTCTCTCTCAGAATTTCCTCCTTCTTATCAATGTCACTAAATCTGGCTCTATTTAGCATCTGCAAAGGACCCTGCAGCCTTTTTAATTTCCTCATAAGCACAAACATTGCAGTACCATCTATACTGACCTCCCAGGAATCCTGAACAATTTTAAGGAAATCAGAATCCGAACCAAGCATATTGAAAAATTTAAAATCTGATCTTCTGATAATGGTGCTTGCTTTCCAGTCAACAATAACTAGTGAATGATCTAACACGCCAGCCTGAAGGAAAACAGCCTCAGAATCAGGCCAAAGATTGATCCAGAGATCATTAACCAAAGCTTTATCTAGCTTGCAGAAAATTCTATTCTGATCATCTTGCTTATTTGTCCATGTGTAGAAGCAACCTCTGAAGTGCATGTCAGTGAGATTACAACTTTGAACACAAATTCTAAAATCATGCGACTGATTAACAGAAACATCAAGGCCACCAATTTTCTCATTAGGATGGAGAAATGAGTTAAAATCTCCAATAACCAGCCAGGGTAAATTTTGATTAAGTCCAGTTAACATCAGAAAATTCCACAGATCAGACCTATTTACTTCATCATTTGCACCATAGACAAAAGTAACCATAAAATCAACACTCTTATGAATGTGGTGAACCAAGCAGTGAACATATTGATTGCTGGCAGATAAGATTGAGACACTAAACATGTCCAGCTTCCACAAAATCCAAATTCTGCCAAGGTCACTATACTGTAAATTAATATAGGACCCCCAGCCTGGGGCGATTTTATTCCTAATAGAGTCATAGGAATTAGCTCTAATTTTATTCTCAAGAACAGCAATAAAACCTAGATTCGAATCATAAATCAACCTTTTTAATTCTTTTTGTTTTCGAGGGTGGTTGATCCCTCGAATGTTTCAAACTGCTAAATTATCTATTAGGAGGAGGAGATTTTGAATCTTCTCCATTTTGAACACCATTCTTTTGCTGAGCCTTCCTTCTAGTTTTGACAGGAGTCCATTGCCCATTCTGATCATCAACAACATCTTTACCAGTATCAACAGGTCCAGAATTGCCAGCTGAAGGGACAGGATCAACATCATTCTTCTGAGATTGAGTTTCAGGAACAATCTCTTCAGGCTGAATTAGGTCTTTAATGAGATCTCTAGCTGATTCAATATTCTCTGAAGGAATTGTACCATTTTCGAGACACTGCTTAAGTTTTAATCTATTATCAATGTCCTCAACCTCTTCTCTGGAAGGTCTTTTTTTCTCAACCCAAACTTTTTTAAAAGACTTTCTACATACTTTACTATCATGCCCATACATAGAGCATGTTGAGCAAAATACTGGTTTCCACTCATACGTGACTTTTTGAGTAACAAGATTGCCCTTATCATCTTCAAAATATACCTCTTCTGGTAAGATTGAAGGGTTAACCTCCACAAGAACACGAGCATAATTGATTCTATTCCTGTCTTTTGTAACTTGATCCACCATTATTGGCGTGCCCACCAAGCTTGCAATCTTGCTAAGAGCAGCTGCTCCCCAAAATTTCAAATTTAGATCTGGAAATTGAATCCACACTGGGACAGAATCATGAAAACCTTTTGTAATAGGATTCCCAGACCAAGGTGCAAGAATAAGGGGTTTCTTATCAAAATGATAAACCCCTATCTCCAAGACCATATTCCTGGCTTCAATTGTGTTAAAACGAACCACAACTGTTCCATCATTATTCATAAGGATTTTATCAATCCCATGCTGACCCCATGCTTTTTTTATAAACCCTTGCAGCACAGCATAAGGAGGCCTTGCCCCTAAGACATAACAAACCAAAGCTTGGCTCCAATACTTCTCTTCTGTCTCAACATCTGCAGCATCTATTTTCCCCAGAGATATGCCATCTTTTAATTCTGGTTTATGGAAACTCAATTTTTCACCCACATTTCTGAGTTTAGAGATGTCAAAAGTATCCCATACTGATGGTCTTTTGCCCATAACAGGATTCTTGTCCACCACATCAGTATTAGGATTTGCACTCGTTCCTGCACCATGATTAGCCGGGGAAGCAACCTTTAATGTCTCAATCTCATTGGGAGTAACAGGATTTTCTAAAGGGGCCTTTCCCTTAACTCTGAAACGTATGAGATCAATCCCATGCAAAAGCGACTCAAGTTGCTTAGGGGTCAAGCTATCTATCAAAGCAAGGTCTTCTTCATCCAGTTTAGTGAGATCAAAACCCTGAGGGTTTTTGTCACACACAGATTCATCAGGCTCTTTGTTCGGATGTGGTGAGGGAGTTTTTGGGGGCCTCCCCCTCTTCTTAGCCATGGAGGCTGCACGGAAAACCTAGGAAACCCTAGGCAGCCGCGAGAGAGAAGAAGGAAACCCTAGGAGATTAGTGTTATGTGTTTTGTTTTTATCATGCACTTTCTTACACAATAATTTAAAAAAAAATGTTATTTCCTTTTTCTCACATAAAACCCTGACATCATTATCCCCAAAATCAAGAGAAAAATTCAAATCTTTAACATGCATGAACATTAAACATAGATCAAGTTAGAAATCAATTTTCAAATGCTTATTTCCTTTGGTTCTTTGAAAAACCGTGAGGCTCATTAAGAAAAATAAAATCTCTTCACTCAAAAACACATGTATGTATCTAGATCTTGTAGATCAAGTCATGAAATCAAGTAGAGTAGCACAAATCAAAGATAAAAATCACTTTAAGCAAGAAAAGATTAAAACCGTGACATGCATGAAGAAAAGGTTAACATGCAAGGATTTTGATCAATTTAGAAAGCTCCAAGACTTGATCTTTAGGGTATGGCCGAATTACTTAGTTTAGGTCTTAGTGTTTCATAAGTTCATTCATTCTTAAAAATTTAAGATCAAGGCATAAACAAGACATGCATGTACCTAAGCCATCAAGATCATCATCAAATCAACATGCAACACCAAAGATTCCAATTTTATTATTAAGTATGTTTAGATCTTCCATTGATTCCTTACATGGACTCATAAACACTCCATAGTCCACGGTTTTAGGCACTAAAACTTAACATGCAAGAGGATCCACTTCCAACTCACGAAGATCATAAACAAAGTTTTAGATCAAAGAAATTTAACATAAAAGCATTAAGATCTATCATGAAAAATACCAACCGAATCATAAAGTCCATTATTTAGTTTATTACAAATTCATTTAGTTTAAAAATCAAGATCAAGGTAAAACAACACATGCACCTTAGATCAAATCATAAAATAAACATGCAAGAGAAGAAAGGATAATTACAAGGTTACAAAATAAAACTAGTTCTACTCTTCTAGGATCTTTGGTTATACCAAGGGGGAAAATCTTCTAAGCACTTGAGCTCCAAGAAATTCCTAGGTTGAGGGCTTGATCTCCTCCTTTCCTCCTCTTCTTAACTCACGGCCTTCCTCTCTATTTTCTATGTGTTGAGAGCTTTGATGTTTGCTCTCAACAATGTGTTTGGAAAGTGGGTGGAGATGAGAGAAATGAATGGAAAGTGGAAATGAAGAAATGAAGTGGCTCACACTTCACCCATTCGGCTATCTATAAACAAGGGCAAAGGCATGGGACTTTTCCTCTCTTGCCCTTAATCAATTCGGCTATGGTGCAAGTGGAAGGGGTAGTTTTGGCAACTCAAAGAGTTGCATGGGTGGAGGTTAACATTTCTTAAGGGGACATGTAGGGGACATTAGGTGCTTAAGGTCAATCTAGGTTTAATGGTTAGTTGGCTCTCCATTAGGGTTTCCACCATATAGTTAGGGTTTGGTTTGGACTTGGTTAGGATTTAGTTACTTGGTCTCCACTTAGGAAATTTCTAGGCTCCCTCTACACACACATACACACGGCACTCACACCTACGTACACATATTCACATACTCATGCACACACACATTTACACGTTACACATATATATATATATATGTATATGCACTCATCATCATGTTCCTTCACCAATTAAATTTCACATGATCCTAAACATACACATACACATAAAAACCGTACATACATATGCATACCCACATAGGAAACAAATTATTCATCCATCAAAATTATAATGACACCAAAAATATCAAGCATATATTTATAGGAAACAAGACACATTTTCATAAAATAATTTCTTGTTGAAAAATAATTCACCATTTTACTAACAAAAAAAATCTTAAACACATAATTATTTCCGAAACTCAACTTAAAAATCCACAACTTAATCCCACGAAAGATTATTCTTTAAAATCATTTACCACTTTGAAAACGTGATTTAAGACATTTATTTAAGAAAATACTCTTTCAAAAATATTTTTCTCAAAAATATTTCTTTAGTATTTTAAGTTAATACGAGGAAATTACGGGGTGTTACATTCTCCCCAACTTAAAGATTTCTCGTTGTAACATCCTCAATTTTCAATTCCATTTAGAAGTGTTGATTCGTGTTAGTATTATAATTGCTTAGAATTGTTTAGACTTGTTTAGAATTAGAAATTTATCTAAGTGTAAGTTGGATTGAGTTAAGAATAGGTTAGATTGTGTTTAGAGTGTAGGTTTTGGTGTTAAGTTAAGTTAGAAAGTGTTGTGAAAGCCTAAGAATCTTTGAAGTGTGAAAGAAAGCCATTTTGCACTGAGTTAATCGATTAATAAGGGCCTTAATCGATTAGAATTTAAGCACCTTTCGGATCTACTCGAGTAGGGAGCAGATTAATCGATTAAATTTTATTGCTCTTTCGGCCTTAATCGATTAATGGCCTTGTTAATCGATTAAGGGGTCGAATTAATCGATTAACCCCTGTAGTTAAGTTGAAGAACACGTGAATTCCAAATCAATTTCAGCAGCTCTTTCTCTCTCATGTTTCACGAGTTCCTCTTCTAGCTCTCCTAGGGCTTTCAATTTCTACCCATAATCTTCAAAGTTTCACCCAATTAATACCCCAAATCAATCACCCATCATCCGTACACATCTTTCCTACCCTTCAATCTCTCAATTTCTTCCTCTTTTCATTTCCCCCAAATTACCCATAACCCTAACTATGTGCATACCTTGGTTTGAAGTCTTCTAGCTATCAAGAGCTTGGTGTAGAGCTTAGGAGCAAGATCTAAGGAACTAGGACTTGGGTTGGAGCAATTCTCTAGGAGTTGTAAGATTCTCCTCTACCCTCCAAGAGGTAAGGGGGTTTAACTTGGGTTTAGCTTAGGGGAAGTGTTAGAAACTAGTAATTAGTACTTAGTTAAGTGTGTTTTGATAGTTGGTTGCAATTAGAATTAAGGGGAATTATTAGCTTGGCAAACTCTAAGCTTGATAAATTTTGTATGTACTTATTCTATGTCTAATGCTTTAATTAAATTGTAATTGATGATTATGACTTATATAAATGTTGTGAGATGTCTATTAATTATGAACTTAATATGTTGTTAGACATAACCTAGGGTCAAGTAATTTCCAAGTGAGAGGAACCACCCTATAGTGATTTTTATAAAATAAAAAGGGTTCCATTCTCAATTGGAGAGTACTTGGTTGTCAAGCATGCATGGTGTAAAGGGGACGTTAGTTGTAGGGGAAGAACACACGTCTTTTGATTGATGAGGACAAAAGTAAATTATTAGAATTATTATAGAGAACCTTGATCTTGCACAGGACACGGGTTTGATTCCCATGTTGCGGATCGGTTCTATGCAAACTATAATAATTCTATTTACTTTGGTTTCTTTGGACCAGTCGAGGGTGATTTCTGCTAAAGCCCGATTTGGACAAATCAACCCAAATCGCATGAGGGACCTTCCTAAGTGGAGGTGAAGTGTTGTGCAAGCGGATATGAGGGACATCCCTAAGTAGGAGGCGAAGTATCCAACTATAGGTTGAGAAATGCTTACTCCTGGTCGGTTTTTCCCCAGAGTGGAGGGTGTATGTGAGAGTATGGAATTGTAAATGAAAAGGGATAATGTAAAGTGTAAAGTGTAAAGTGCAAAGTGTAAAGTGTAAAGTGAAAGTGAAAGTGAAAGTGTCAAAGGAGATTTGCATAATTGGATTAGTTCACCCAAATCCGATCAAATTGTTTAAATGAACCGAAATGAAATATATTGTGAAATGTCGGATTTGTGAACTAAGCCTGTAACAGTGTGACGTGCATAACATACATACATGGACGCTTAATACCTTATTATTTTATACTGTGCACTGTCTTACCTTATGATTGCCCTTGTTAAAAATTATGCCTTCGAGTGCTTGAATGTGTATGTGCTTACCTAAGTCTTATTATTATTTCCTAATGTTTTCTCTAATCTAAGATTGAGTTACTCACCCTTTACATGTTGACATTTTAGGTACGCATATCGAGGATCCACCGACTGTTCCCTCTGCCGAGGACCCCTACGCTCCTCATGATGGAGTGTAGATGCATTTCATGCATTGGGCTCTTATATTATATAGTTGTTTATTTTGATGCGCACTCTCTCTCTATCATTTTGATGTACATATTATTATGACTTGTAAAGGTTGTGAGGGTGGTTAATCATCCACCTTTTTGATGTGAATGTAGTTTCTTAATCCGCAACCTCTTTTGGAATTATGGTGACTTTTATGAACTTGTAAAATAACTGCCTTATGATGATGTTTATATCTTATGCTAGTGAGCATAAGTGATGGAGTATTATGAAATTATGCAATTCTGGATCCTGACAGGTTATATGTATATATATTAGTATTGGGAAAAGTCCGAATTACAAACGAAACCTTGCAAAAAAATTTCTCAATTTTCCAAGTTGTATTAAAATATAAAGAAGAAAATTTAGGGATGTTACACTCGTCCCTGAGAAATACGTTGTGGATTGGGAAGCAGGGCACACAATTCTTACGTCACTTGATTCTCATAAGAGCATCCTCATTCATTCTTCGTGGTTGTTTCTCCTTTTGCAGGTATAATCCTCCTTGCAGTTCTCCTCGTTGGTTGCTCTCGGATAAAGAAGTCTCACTTGCACCACCGCTTGCGTGTCGGATCGGGTTAAGTCCAACGGACCCACCGAAGAAGATGTCGTTCCTTTAGCTGATCGTCGTCATAGATAGTCCCACCATAGGTGCGGACTTAGGGAAAATCAAACAAACAAAATTCACACATCTCCAAAAGCATAGGGTTTAGCCTAAAACCCTTAGATCTTTTCTATTTTCTACAACTTAGGTCCTTACGAATTCACAATAATCACTCCTCCCGTCAGTTTTCCTTCTAACTCTAAGGTTTTTGTCTCTCACTTCTCTAACTTAAGAGGTTCTGTTGCAACCTAGGTTTACCTACTTCTTCAAATAACCTCACCTTTCCTCCTCAAATCCATCTTAAACATCAAGCAAGCCTATCAATTTCACCGTCCAAACTTCTGATTATGGGGTATGGCAATCCTAGTCCTCGAATTACCTTAAAGTTTTTCCTCTAATAACCGGTAACGTACACCTCTTTTCTTCCTTGTGACTCCCCAACTTTGATTAAACTTGTCACTAAATTAACTACTTCATTCTATCCTTAACCACTAATCCCTCATTAATAATTCAAGCCTAAACTATCTGGGTAACTACGACATTTTTAATTCTGTAAATCCAGCTAATAAATCTGGAAAAAGATAGGTAAAGCGAGGGTTTGGTAGTAAGGCTCATGAAGAAAAAGGTTCGAGTCTCAACTATATTGTTTGTTGTGTTGAAGCGATTCAACAATCACAGAGATGCAGGGATATCATTCTATATCTTAAAGGTAATAACTAATCTTGTACCAAAGGTACGCTAAGGTCAACGAACTTAAGCCTATCAGGCACTAATGAAACATCAGAGGGTATGAGTTCTAAATCTTAGAATCTATTCATCATCTACTTCCTCCCAACTACAGAACCAACAGATTCCTTAGACTAGTGCAGTAGGCACTAACCCACAAACAGAAGCTCTTAGCCTAAAAAAAACGAGAACTCGATCTTATACTCCTACCCTTATACTAGCAAACACACAACACACAGAGTCACACAAACAAAGCATGTAAGCCCATGCTTAAGGCCACTAAGGATTACCATTGCTCTGATACCATTCTGTAACAGCCCGATTTTCGTAAACCAAAACATTCACTTTCACTTATTAAAGTAGCCAAGAATGAGGCAAAATTTATTTATTTATTTATTTTTTTTTTTAAAAAAACATTGTTGACATAATCGAAAAGTCCTTGATGTTCTTCAACACTTTCTTTCGAAAACTGAGTTGTTATAAAAAAAATCTATTTTCATAAAAGAACTTGATTTCAAATCGTATTGACCATTTTCAGAAATTTTACATGATTCAACTTTGCATAAAGATATGCTCAACAAATTAAAACTTAGCTCAATTACATAATGCTCATGGCATCGGTAATCCTTGACTCAAAACACAAATAATAGACTTAACTAAAAACACTACCCCTAACTCTTCCTGTCGTACGCCACCGGATGAAGCTTCCCTTTCTTCTTGTAGACTTTCCTCATCCTCGAAAGTGAAGTCCCCTCTGTTGCAGTTCCCTTGCTGTCGTATTAGTTCCTGCTCCCATTCCTCTAGAGTGATGATCTCCTTATAATACTCCGTCTGCCCGTTGCGATATCAGCAGCTCCAATATAACAACGAACAGGAGAGAGTAAGCGTTCCGGACGACGAATCATCGACGGTGTGGGATTACGATAGGCAACATACCAGGACCACACAAACACACAATACAAGACACAGGCACACAACAATCAAGTGTATCATTCTTAACATCATTATCATTGTTATCTTGTATTTTCATCATTATTATCATCCTTCATTATCATTCCAACTTAATTTCACTTCTCATAAACATTATTTCTTCCTCAATTCTTTTCTTTCTCATACTCATAATTTCTTCTTTCACAATATCATTGGGATACTCATTTCGTTCTCGGTTATCACTCACGTCTACATCTCCTCGGTCATCCACCCAACCTAGTCGGAAGCAAACAGGAGTACAGGACCTTTACCGTGCGGGCACGACAGCTGTCACAACAAATGGCTCCAAGCCAGGAGGTCTCAGACTCAATTCAATAACATCAATTCACAAGGCACACTATCCCACAGTGGCAAACAAAATGCCCCACTCCAGTCCCTCTCACTGTTCTCGATTTGCAATCTAGGGGGCGACAATATATTCCTAGTGGGCCCGCAGAACTTACCACGGCATTAGACCCAGTCCCCACCACGTTAGTGCACCACTTATGGAGCTCGTTCTGCCCAGAAATATACTCTAGACTTCTTGAGGTTTCACCGTCATCGTCCTCCCCTAATGCAATCTCCTCCTAAGTATCCGCAGATACTTATGGTTCCTTCCTCTCCACTACTTCGCACTCTTATACCTCACCGCGTATGTCTTTTAAGTCTTTTATCTTTTTAATTAACCTAAGGTCGGCCCATCCTTCGTGCAACCCTTCAATGAGTCCCGACCACTAACTTGGTACAACCTTCCTCTCATCATCTCTCGCATAGCACAGAGCTGAGATCACATCAATGAACTCTCAACTGATATCTCATTTCACAAAATACCTTTCACTATCTCTCTTAACAATCTTATTCCGCAATCTTTTCTCAAAACAATCTCTTCACAAACTTTTTCAAATGCCATTTCATAAACTTTCACAAAACCTCATTTCATAAACATGTTCGAAAAATTCCCTTTCATAGATTTTCTCAAAATCTAGTTTTACAACAGCCCAAAACTTCTTTTCAAAGACTTTCTTAAAAATCTCTTTTCACAAGGTTTCTAAAATCCATTTTCACAATCTTTCATAAAATTTCCTTTCAAAAACTTTCCTGAATATACTTTTTATAATATTTCTCAAAAACCTCTTTTCAAAAACATTTGCAAAAGAATTTCTTTTCACAATCTCTTTTTCAAAAACCTTTTCAAAAACTGTTTTTCAAAAACCTTTTCAAAAATTACAACTTTGCTGAGTGCTAATGGAGGAGCAAACTCAACTCAACACTAGTCCCCAGTCTAAAACCGAAAACAAAGGAGCCCAGCTCCGCTCAAATCACATCTCATGTCCACATTCACATCACTCTCCCTAGCTCTGGCTCGTTCTCATCATTATCCTTAATTTCATTCCCCAATTCTCAACTCTTTCTTTCCTTTCCAGCACATACCTTATTTCCAATCCTTATATCTTTCTCATTGTGTCCTTACTTTCAATTTCATTACTTTCTCAACTTATTCCTTTCGTTTTCATTTCTCATTCAGGATGTGTCTATCAGCATATTACTCATTTAATTTAACAACATTAAATATCATCAGGCATAATGAAATAAAAACATAAAAGCATGCTATCAATCACACACTCATCACACAACAACATTGTGGCCTTTGTCACCTTCGTATAAGTGGCCACACAACACAGACAATTGCCACTTATACTACTGACTCCGAACCACTTAGTTCCGATCTTTGAGATGATACGGAACGTCCTAATATATCACCTAACTACCACGGTGTCTTAGGAAAGCTTCTTTCTCACCTGAGGTCCAGCAATGAAATGCGTACCGTCTCCTCGAATCCTTTTTGTTGCCGGCTGCCCCAATCCCTCATACTAAATAAAATATGTTTACGTCATTAACTTGTATTAAGAGAATATGTTCTTAACTCATTTCACATTTTATTCCTCGTCGGACAAACTTAAAACATGATTGTTTTCTCCAAACACTTTTAACTTGTCTTAGTCCTTTAAACACTTTGAAATCATTTTGAAAACATCAAATAAAATAATTCAAATCAATTGGTTAGGCTGCTGGTCCGTTTTGGGACAGCACCATAAACATATTCAAAAACACAGAAAAAATCCACCGTTTTCAACCCGGCTTTTTCTTAGATCAATTATCACTTAAAAACTTTACTTTAAATCACTTGTATTCACTTTTTTTAAAATTAAGAAACAAGTTCAAACAACTCTGGACAGCAAAAAACCATGCTACAAAATCACTTTGACAAAACTCGGAAAACATTTCAAAACTACTTTTCATTTTAAATAACTCTTTAATTCAAAATTAACACTTTAAAACTCAAATCTTCATCACAAAACAACTTTGGGGCAGCCATAAACACAATTCAAAAATCTCAAATAAATTCAATCAAATTTTCTTAAAACCAACTTATCTCAAAACCAATCACGTATTCTAATATTTTCCAAACACAAACTAGCACACAACCACAACAACATTTAAATGGATTAAGTTATACAAGTAATTAACCAATCATTTAATTTAATTATAATCAAACACAACACTTTGACATTCACATATTCAGAAGGCTATAAACCAAGCACAACAATTCAATTCGCTTCAAAAATCACTATATGGATTTATTTTAATGCAACTAAATTTCCTAGATTTATTCACACTACATGGCCGAATATAATCACAAGTCCACACAAAGATTTATTCAAGAATAAAAACATGAAATCATGAAGTCATTCATTCCATTTTAAATTCCAAAAACGTGAGCTTTCCTAGAGAAGTTCACAAACTTTTGTTTATTTTTCTTAACTTAAATCAACTTGTTAAATCAAGTATTACATCAAAACCTTATTTTTCAAAGCAACCTACAAGATAAAATTAACTCATTCTTTTTAACCTTTAGCCAAGCCAAGTAGAAAATAATAATCACAACACTTTTCCAAACAATTTAATTTGGCCATAGTTTAGAAAACACACTCATTATGTTCATGTCACTTTATGAAAAAAAAAAAAGAACCCTAGTCTATCCCTCATGCATAGGCCGAATACCCTTCTTTGACAAAACAAGGTTCTTGGTTCATTTTTCAACATGCACAAATTAAAGTTCATGGGTTTTATCATGCACTTTCTTACACAATAATTTAAAAAAAATGTTATTTCCTTTTTCTCACATAAAACCGTGACATCATTATCCCCAAAATCAAGAGAAAAATTCAAATCTTTAACATGCATGAACATTAAACATAGATCAAGTTAGAAATCAATTTTCAAACGCTTATTTCCTTTGGTTCTTTGAAAAACTGTGAGACTCATTAAGAAAAATAAAATCTCTTCACTCAAAACCACATGTATGTATCTAGATCTTGTAGATCAAGTCATGAAATCAAGTAGAGTAGCACAAATCAAAGATAAAAATCACTTTAAGCAAGAAAAGGTTAAAACCGTGACATGCATGAAGAAAAGGTTAACATGCAAGGATTTTGATCAATTTAGAAAGCTCCAAGACTTGATCTTTAGGGTATGGCCGAATTACTTAGTTTAGGTCTTAGTGTTTCATAAGTTCATTCATTCTTAAAAATTTAAGATCAAGGCATAAACAAGACATGCATGTACCTAAGCCATCAAGATCATCATCAAATCAACATGCAACACCAAAGATTCCAATTTTATTATTAAGTAAGTTTAGATCTTCCATTGATTCCTTACATGGACTCATAAACACTCCATAGTCCACGGTTTTAGGCACTAAAACTTAACATGCAAGAGGATCCACTTCCAACTCACGAAGATCATAAACAAAGTTTTAGATCAAAGAAATTTAACATAAAAGCATTAAGATCTATCATGAAAAATACCAACCGAATCATAAATTCCATTATTTAGTTTATTACAAATTCATTTAGTTTAAAAATCAAGATCAAGGTAAAACAACACATGCACCTTAGATCAAATCATAAAATAAACATGCAAGAGAAGAAAGGAGAATTACAAGGTTACAAAATAAAACTAGTTCTACTCTTCTAGAATCTTTGGTTATACCAAGGGGGAAAATCTTCTAAGCACTTGAGCTCCAAGAAATTCCTAGGTTGAGGGCTTGATCTCCTCCTTTCCTCCTCTTCTTAACTCACGGCCTTCCTCTCTATTTTCTATGTGTTGAGAGCTTTGATGTTTGCTCTCAACAATGTGTTTGGAAAGTGGGTGGAGATGACAGAAATGAATGGAAAGTGGAAATGAAGAAATGAAGTGGCTCACACTTCACCCATTCGGCTATCTATAAACAAGGGCAAAGGCATGGGACTTTTCCTCTCTTGCCCTTAATCAATTCGGCTATGGTGCAAGTGGAAGGGGTAGTTTTGGCAACTCAAAGAGTTGCATGGGTGGAGGTTAACATTTCTTAAGGGGACATGTAGGGGACATTAGGTGCTTAAGGTCAATCTAGGTTTAATGGTTAGTTGGCTCTCCATTAGGGTTTCCACCATATAGTTAGGGTTTAGTTTGGACATGGTTAGGATTTAGTTACTTGGCCTCCACTTAGGAAATTTCTAGGCTCCCTCTACACACACATACACACGGCACTCACACCTACATACACATATTCACATACTCATGCACACACACATTTACACGTTACACATATGTATATGTATATGCACTCATCATCATGTTCCTTCACCAATTAAATTTCACATGATCCTAAACATACACATACACATAAAAACCGTACATACATATGCATACCCACATAGGAAACAAATTATTCATCCATCAAAATTATAATGACACCAAAAATATCAACCATATATTTATAGGAAACAAGACACATTTTCATAAAATAATTTCTTGTTGAAAAATAATTCACCATTTTACTAACAAAAAAATCTTAAACACATAATTATTTCCGAAACTCAACTTAAAAATCCACAACTTAATCCCACGAAAGATTATTCTTTAAAATCATTTACCACTTTGAAAACGTGATTTAAGACATTTATTTAAGAAAATACTCTTTAAAAAATATTTTTCTCAAAAATAATTCTTTAGTATTTTAAGTTAATACGAGGAAATTACCGGGTGTTACAGTAGGGACCAGTAACTGATTGATTAAAAATAAAATATTGTTCTATTTAAATTTATTTTATTTTTAGAATTATCAAACTTTTAGTTATAATCCAAAATACCTACACACATTTGACCAAAAAAAAAATAAAAGAAAGAAAGAAAGCTGTGGCCATAAGGCCACAACTTGGAAATAAAACAAAAAGAGAAAGAAAGAAAGAAGGTGAGCCACAAACATAGAGAGTAATAGAATTGGGAGTGTGATGGCGAGAAAGGAACAGAGGGCGAGACAGAGAGAAGAAGAAATCTTAAGTTTTATAACTTCCCGGTCCAATAATTCAATATCCAACCGTCTAATTTTAAATCCTTTTTAGGTAAATGATCCCCTCAAATCCCTCTACCTATATATGTAATTTATTCTTTGATCTATCAATATTTTTATTATCCATATATTTTCAAATAAAGAGATGTTTTAGGGAAAAGTGATATATTTATAATGTATAATGATATATAGTTATTATTTTGACAAAAATGAGTTATTTGATATATATTTTTTTAATGTTATAATTAGTTTTAACACATGTCCCTATTTAGATCCAACACGTTGTTATTGACCTTGACCCTGGAGCAAGTTGCGGATGTTAACTGGCTCTGTCGTTATTGCTAGGATTTCCAGGTAAGGGGGAGTACTTTGGTTTTAATTAGGGAAAAGATTTAATGATAGTCATAGGGTTATAATTAGATGTATTTTTATATGTGTATGTTTGATTGGTATGTTGATCTTGCTATGATTGAACATAAAAGTATATGTGATGAACTTAGGAATTATGTTAGTAATGGATTGTTATAATTGTTATAGATTTAATTGATCGACTGAATGATATGGCCATGGTTGTTATTGCTGTCATGTGTGATTGTAATTATATATATATATATATATATATATATATATATATATAAAGTATGGCCATAACTCTGAAGTAAGAAAACCCCACCAATTGGATATAAAGTGTTAAAGATTTGATTAACAAAAATTACATAAAAGGAACTAGAAACACGTGCATTAAAGGAGTAAGGTGGACCTTAGGTGTAACGGGGAAAACTTACGTTTCTATTCGTGAAGGCAAAAGTAACTAGATTGTGCTATTAAAACAATCGTCGGGAATTGTTATGGAAAACTTTGATCTTCCAAAGGGCCGGGTTCGCAACCCGCGTCGGGGATTGGTTTTATGCAACCAAAATAATTCTGTCAATTACTTTGGCTTTTCGTGGCCAGTGAGGGTGATTTCTGCTAGAGCCAATTTGGGCGAATCAATACAAATTGTACATAGTACACTACTCTTGAGGAGTGTTACGTACTGTGCAAGCGGATGAGCGACATTCCCAAGAGAATGTGAAGCATCCAAACAGGGGTTGGGAAATTCTTACTCCCGGTCGGTTTTCCCCAGAGTGGAGGGTGTAGTGTTGTGAGGAAATTGTTATTGTTATTGTTATTGGAAATGGAGAAGTGCATTCATTGTTACAATGGGTTTAATTCACTGAATCCAATGAAAGTGTTAAAGTGTTAAAGTGAATACAGTTAATTGTCACAGTGTTACATTGGATTCAGGAATTAAACTATAATGGTATAAAGTTACATGAATTGTTCATATGTTTGAGCATAAAAGCATCGTAAAGTGTTGTTATTGTTATTGTTTAAGGAAGTGTGAATAGTGTGGATTGGTTAAGTGATAAGATTTATTAGGACTGTTATTGTTGAATAGGATAATATGAATATCGTGATATGTGTTTGGGTATGTCTAGTTATGTCCTATTACTGCCCTTTAAGTGTTTTCCTTAATTATTATTCAAATTACTCACTCCTTAAGTGGATCATTATAGGTACCATTGGAGAAGAATATTCATTGCTTCCGTGTCGAGAAAGGTATACTCACAGTGAAAGAGTATATTAGTGATTAGGACCTGAGGGTCACAATCATCCTGCAACTGCTCTTAGATTCTATGATGTAAATCATTTCATTATACATTGTAATTAAGTATTAACTTTTCATTTTAAGTTAAAGATATTATTATTTTGTAAAAGAGACTTTATAAGGATTTGTGAAAGAAAGAGTTAGTGGTTGTGAAGGATATTGATATATCCTCGTTTAATTGAACTCTAAAGTAAGTCACAACCACTTATAATGTAATTATGGATTTGTTAGTGTTATAAACTGTTCTGAACTGACAGGTATAACTTGTAAATTGGGGAAAGTCCATATTTTAAAGTAAACTCCGTCAAAATTTTTATAAAACCCCAATTATTTTCTAATTAAATCACCAACTTAAAGTAATATAATATAAGTATAAAAGGTAGGATGTTACATTATGGTATCAGAGCAATGGTTGCAATCGTAACACCCTTATTTTATATACAAAATAATAAGTAAAATTCTATATTTAAAATAGTGTATTTAAAAATTTCCTTTCACAAATCAAGTTTACAAATTAATATTGGGCATCCATTTACAATATAAATAGCATAACTATTGTTCCTTCTTTCCAGTCATCCGCTGCGCCACTCTGATCCATAAGCTCCTTAGCAAACACCTAAAATGTTAACCACATAAGGGTGAGACCTTTTCACAACACAGTAAATCAGAGGATAATATAAAGCTCATAATATAAACTCAAGAATAACAATCAAATCAAGTCAGGGATCAACCAATTCATTCCATTCTCATTTCCTTATACATTCCTTTTTATCCATTTTCCATTAACCCTGTTCATTTCCTTTATCTTTTCCACTACCATTACATTACATTTTCCATTATTAGTTCCTTTTATTTTAATTCCTTTTCCATTGGGTGTAACCTCAAGCAAAGATCTACACCTTACCATCGTGTGTAACCCCAAACAGAGATCTACACACAGTGTATGCAACCACAAACAGTGATCTGCATACACCACATCTCATTTATGTAACCTCAAACAGAGATCTACATAAACTTACCTTTTTACTTTTTACCTTTCCATTATTCATTTTCCATTAATGTGTGTAACCCCAAACAGAGATTTACACACACAGCGTAAGCAACCATAGACAGTGATCTGCAAACACTTCCATTTTTATCGTACACCACTAGGATTTGGATACCTGCTAGGTAATTGGCACACCTGTCTAGGGACTTGGAACACCTGCCCAGGACTTTACACCCATCCAGACCATCACCTGTAGGACTATGTACTTTTACCAATCCATTAATTATTCCAATTATTGGTGTGGAAAACTGATCTTGTGGGTCACCCGGCGCCTACAGGGCGGTTTGGCCTGATGGGTAATTGGCCTGGCAAGTAATTGGCCCTAACAGGTAATTGGAACACCTAGCCGGGTACCTAGTGTTCCGGACCCCACTGATCAGTTTCCACTTAAGTTACCTTTACCATTTTCAGTTAAACAACAATCCATTCCATTCATTTAAAACATAATCCAAAATTCCAACAACGTTCACAAATATGCATAATCATAATCCATTCCAAACCATCACACATATATTCATAAATAAGCATTTATCGTCCATCATCATGTACATTTTCCAAATACTCACATTAAGGTCACATTCCACAATTAGCATTTATACGCATTCAATATTTTTGCCCTTAGAACCATTGCCCCTTGTTATCACATAATCCAATCTACCCATATATAATCATTTCACAAATAAATATCCTTTTAGCATTCAAAATTAACTTCACACATTTCCAATAGACGTGAACACTCTTAATTAGCCAATCATATCATAACATTCAACCCTTTTCAATTTACCCATCATAATTACTTTTCAATTCCATTATTATTTCCGTCACATAGCATTTCCATTTTATTTAGCCATTTGTACCACCTACTATCCAACATAAAATCAAAATAACACCCTTAAAGCACTTAGTGTACATAATAAATTCCCAATTTATGACCATAACAATTAACAATCAACATATATTAACCAATCTGTCGACATACTCGGGTATGTCTCAGAGTGCTTTAAAATAAATCATCTCCCTAAGGTTCTTCACTTCCTACTTAATTAATTATACAAAAGATTAAACTTAACAGTTCCAGTAATATAACGAATTAACCAAATATCCATCAATCACCTCTAATCCCTTCCAATCACCTCTTAATCCATCACTCATAACCCAACTTAACTATTAAACTCGAATCCTATTATAAACCCTAACTATCCCTAACTCAAAGTGCGGAAAAGAGACTCCCCTTACCTGGAAATCCTAGCAATAACGACAGAGCCATGTTTAACATCCGCAACTTGCTCCGGGATCAAGGTCAATAACAACGTGTTGAGTCTAAATAGAGACATATGATAAAACTAATTATAACATTAAAAATATATCAAATAAACTCAATTTTGTCAAAATAATAAATATATATTATTATACAATAAAAATATATTATTTTTCCCTAAAACATCTATTTATTTGAAAATATAAGGATGATAAAAATATTGACGGATCGTCGAATAAATTACATGGATGGATAGAGGGAGTTGAGGAGATTATATACTTAAGAAGGATTTGAGATTGGACGATTGGATCTTGAATTATTGGACCGGGAGAAGAGAAAACCTTAAAGATTTTGCCTTCCTCTGTCGCCTTCTTCCTTCTAATGAGATTAGTAGTTGATTTCACTACATCCGGATGGACGAAGATTGTGTCACTAGTTCGTGGGCGCAAGAAATTTGGGACATCAAAAGCAGTACCTAAACCTTGATGTAAAACCGATTGAGGAGCTTCACAAGACATGTTTTCGTTTCAAAAATTGTTCCCCGTCTTTCTTTCTTCCTTTTCTATTTCTACTCCTTTCTTTTATTTTCATTCTGACGGGTGGGTTGGGTCTTGGGTAGTTGTTTAGGAAATAATATAAATATATATTATTTTATGTTTTGTTCTTAATTATGGGTCAATGTGTGCAGATATTTTGAATTATAATTAAATGTTGGATGATACTAAAAATAAAATATATTTAGGTAAAACAATATTGTATTTTGAATTACTCAAAAATGATTGAAAAATAATAAAGTTACCGGTCCCTCCGGATAGCTATTGCGTAAGAAAAATTATCGAAATTCAAAAGTAAATATATTTTCTCAATCTTGATATTAAACTTGATAATATATAATATTTAAAATTTTGAAGTAGAAAATTATTATATATAACTTAAATCAGTAATATATTAAACCAGTCCAGAAGCTAAAAATAAAACAGCCTCCAAACACTATGAAAATTTATAGGGACGCTCAAAATGTTAAGTTAAACATATTTTTTTGAAGAAACTATTTATAAAAATGCCTCTAAGGCTTGCCACGTGAGCTCCCTGTCAAAATGTTAATTAAACTAAACAAAGGTACTACTTTATTTTTTTGGAAAACGTTTGATAACAAATTTATACTTGTTTTGACCAGAAAACATATTCAAATATAATGATGAAATCAGAATTTTATTCTGAGACTCAAATCTTAAAAACATCATATTAAATCATTTAATTATTTTACTTAAAGTATTAGAAATAACGGGATGTTACAGCAATTCTCGACTGTGGAGTATGGATTTCCTACTCCCAAAAGGGTTACTCCACATGAGAGTAACTAACCAGTAGTTAGCTAAGTAGCCTATTTTCATAGTTTATGCATGCATATTTAGTTAATGTTAGCATAGTTTTGTAGTATTAATGGAATAGTGCTAGTGATAGTATAGTAATCTTCAATTCAAAGTGGGTTAAGTAAAATTTTCAATTGTAACTTTGTTGTACTTTGAAGCGGACCGAAAGTAGAGACTAAGGGAAGTGAAAACTCCCAACGGGTCAGAGCATGAAATTGCTACCCCAACGGGATGGACTAAACCTTAGTTTTGAATAAAGTAAGTCAACTTCGAATATGACGAAGAATTGAAACTTTTATGTTAAATGTTTTCAAGGCTTTTTTTTTTAATGGAAGATGTGTCAGTTCTTTATTATTATTTGATTGGAACTCAGGTTGTACGAAAAATGGTTTTATCTCTAATGCAATGTAGAATCGAGATGGGCCCCTCGAGATTTACATTTAATTGGAAGATAACGTCATTAAGTCCTTGAAGTTCAATTAAATAATTGTCAAATTTCTTTTCTATGCATAAGAATAGGATAGGTATTAGAGGTCATTTCATCATAGACACTCCGAGCATTCTTTATCAGAGTGCGCAGCAGAAGTGAATAGGTGTCAACCCAATGTACTTGCCTTTAACTTTGACGACTGAGTGTCGTCTTTAGTAAAACCTAAATGCCTTCTACAATTCCACATTATATTTGGTGATAAATGCACTACTATTGGTAAAGTATAAATTTGTTTTTGCATCAAACTATCTTAAGACTGTATTTTGAAAAGTATTAGTAATATGAATTCTAATAAATGTCAAGCATACTAGTATTCTAATATTTTCCAATATGTGGAAGTGATTCAAACTTTGATAATTGGTCGAATGTCGCACCACCAATTTTTAAACTGCCTTGTTAACAAAGTGAATTCCTATGTAATGGAATGATGGTGTAGTTTATTCTTGGATTACACCAATTGCCGATTAAATAGGAATTTACCGAATGTGACATACGTCAATTAAAAAAAAAGATTTGAACTTCAAAGTTGAAATAAAAGGAAAGACATTTATTAAGATTTGAAAATGCGGATGAAATTAAATTTCAACTGATACATGCATTCCTTTTATTTGAATTTGATGATCATTGAGGACCCTCATTTTTCTTTGTTAAAGGAGTCCTCCAAAACTTTTGAATTAGTTCCAAAACCAATGTGAAACGATTTTGGGAATCTTCATGAATACTCTAAATTTTTGGATGCTTGACATATTATATTCCGTCCAATAATTTTGCTAAAGTTTAAAATGAAACTTACTTATAAATTACAAAGAGTTTTCCTTATTTTTGGAAAGAGAATCTTTGAAAGTTCTTTATCACCAAAGACCAAACCTTTTCCTTAAAAGCTAGTACCTAATTGTTTTCTACTATGATGTGGAATTGAGACATGCAAGTGACGATAACAAGGTGGACTAAAGGCAATGTATTTAGCGTAGAGTGAGATTTAAGTCAAGAATCTCAACTAAGGTAAAGGGTGTTATGTCTTTCCCTTTAAGTTCACATAGAACTCAAGGGAAATGTGGAGTTATTATTGAACAAGGTATCTTCCAGAACCGCAAACAATTTTCAAACCAGTATTAACTATTTCTGGGAATATGGTTTGTTGGATATTAATGTCCCAATTTAGCATCCTTATTAAAGTCTTAGTACCAGAGTCTAGATAGCAATAAGAGAGTTCAACTAGGGTCAGGAGATAGAAAGCAGTTAGGCGAAATCCCAACCTAAGAAACCAAATAGAAAACCTTGCACCCTATGTGAGCGATAGTCAAGCAGAGTCTAGTGGGATTCTCAAGCTTGTAGAGTTTTTGATTAGATTAACTGGTAGAGATTAAGTCCGTCTTAGTTGAGTGTAGAGTTTAAGTCTTATGTATATATTTATGTAGGAAGTAGGTTTTGTTTGTTCTAGAATTATGAATTTGTATGTGTTTGGATTGTATATAAGTATATTTATAATTTCAAATTTTCTAAGATTATATACTAGACCAAATTATTGTTGGAGCTATTTGTTTTGTATTCTTTCATTCTAGTTCCAACTTTAGCTATTTTTATAAACTTTATGTGTTATTTAAAATTAATCCTAGATAAAGAATGTTTTTCACCCACCATTGAAGGTTATCTTGTAAAAGCATTAAACCATTCTTTATCAACTAGGTATCAAAGTAAATTTTTCAAAGTTAATTGTTTTGTGCTCCTTTCATGATCATTCTTAATTTCAACTCTTTCTCTATTATATCTATACTCTTCAATGTAATCTCTCTTCTAGAAAATATTTTGCAAATGATAAACTTATAATTTTGGTGAACAAGTCCTTGTATAAAGGACAACTCCTTTTCTATACTTATATGTATATAATTAAAGCATATCTTTACATGTAGTATTTTCAATCCAAATTATAAAGCATATCAAACCAAATTTTTCAAAGAACCATCATCATGTTTACCCTTCATAATAACCCCATTTTCAACTGCATTCATGTATAATGTATTCTTTGACTTTGATTTTTGCAAAGGAAATTTTAAGAAAACATGAAATAGTAACTTTTAAAAATGTGTTCAAGGAACCTACAGCTTTCACCAAGCGTAGGCATATCTCAAAATCATATTTCTTTTTATACTAAATAATTTCGGGTTGGAGTTTAAACTCATTCTTTTCATTAGTGACCAACTCCATTTTGGGTGATTTTCCATATGTGTAAATATTGTTTACCTTTTAAATTACAAGGTGCATTACTTTTTATCAAATGAATATCAAAATCTTTTCAAGATTTTACACAACTCAATTCAATGCAAGATTACTTTATGCGTGTATTAATTATTTTCAATTACTTGTGTTGAATTGATGTTTACTTTTTTTTCAAGAAGTATACTTTCTAGTAAAATTGTGTTTGAATTATATTTTGTCGTGCTAATTTCTCTTATTGTTATGTTCTGTATCTCATCGAATGATGATATGTTATATGGAATATAGGACTGTCTCCTACTATGTTTGTGATTGAGTCCAATAGGTTATGTTTCCAAAATTTGAGATTTTATTGATTAGTAAGAAGCCTATCCAGGAAGACACCTCATTAGTAATCGGGTAGATATAGTAAAGGAAGTTCAACCTTAGATCCATCCTAAGTGGAGGAGCGATCCCCAAAGCGTTGAATACCTCCTAAAATAAATTAGGATTTCAAATCCTTATGATTAAGACTAGTTGAATTTCGAGGACGAAATTCATATAAGTGGGGGAGATTGTAACATCCCGCTATTTTTAATACTTGTAATAAAATAATTAAATGATTTAATATGATATTTTCAATATTAGAGTGTCATATCAAAATTTTGATTTCACCATTCTAATTGAAATATGTTTTCTAGTCAAAATAAGTATAAATTCGTTATTATACGTTTTTCAAAAATAAAAGAGTACTTTTATTCAGCTTAATTAATACTTTAACAGGGAGCTCAGCTGGCAAGCCTTATAGGCATTTTTATAAATAGTTTCTTTAGAAAAATATACTTAACTTAATATTTTGAGCGTCCCTGTAAATTTTTATATTGTTCGGACCCTGTTTTATTTTTAGCTTCTGGACTGGTTTAATATATTACCGCTATAAGTTATATAAAATGATCTTCTATTTCAAAATTATAAATATTATATTTTATCAAGTTTAATATCAGGATTGAGAAAATGTATTTACTTTTGAATTTTTATACTTTTTCCTACATAATAGGTATTTGTAGGGACCAGTAACTGATTGATTAAAAATACAATATTGTTCTATTTAAATATATTTTATTTTTAGAATTATCAAACTTTTAGTTATAATCCAAAATACCTACACACATTGACCCAAAAAAAAAGAAAGCTAGTTGTGGCCTTAACGTGGAAATAAAACAAAAAGAGAAAGAAAGAAAGAAGCTGAGCCACATACATAGAGAGTAATAGAATTGGGAGTGTGATGGCGAGAAAGGAACTGAGGGCGAGACAGAGAGAAGAAGAAATCTTAAGTTTTATAACTTTCCGGTCCAATAATTCAAGATCCAACCGTCCAATCTTAAATCTTTTTTAGGTAAATGATCCCCTCAACTCCCTCTACCTATATATGTAATTTATTCTTTGATCTATCAATATTTTTATTATCCATATATTTTCAAATAAAGAGATGTTTTAGGGAAAAGTGATATATTTTTAATGTATAATGATATATAGTTATTATTTTGACAAAAATGAGTTATTTGATATATATTTTTTTAATGTTATAATTAGTTTTAACACATGTCCCTATTTAGATCCAACACATTGTTATTGACCTTGACCCTGGAGCAAGTTGCGGATGTTAACTGGCTCTGTCGTTATTGCTAGGATTTCCAGGTAAGGGGGAGTACTTTGGTTTTAATTAGGGAAAAGATTTAATGATAGTCATAGGGTTATAATTAGATTTATATTTATATGTGTATGTTTGATTGGTATGTTGATCTTGCTATGATTGAATATAAAAGTATATGTGATGAACTTAGGAATTATGTTAGTAATGGATTGTTATAATTGTTATAGACTTAATTGATCGACTGAATGATATGGCCATGGTTGTTATTGCTGTCATGTGTGATTGTTATTATATATATATATATATAAAGTATGGCCATAACTCTGAAGTTAGAAAATCCCACCAATTGGATATAAAGTGTTAAAGATTTGATTAACAAAAACTACATAAAAGGAACTAGAAACACGTGCATTAAAGGAGTAAGGTGGACCTTAGGTGTAACGGGGAAAACTTACGTTTCTATTCGTGAAGGCAAAAGTGACTAGATTGTGCTATTAAAACAATCGTCGGGAATTGTTATGGAAAACTTTGATCTTCCAAAGGGCCGGGTTCGCAACCCGCGTCGGGGATTGGTTTTATGCAACCATAATAATTCTGTCAGTTACTTTGGTTTTTCGTGGCCAGTGAGGGTGATTTCTGCTAGAGCCAATTTTGGCGAATCAATCCAAATTGTACGTAGTACACTACTCTTGAGGAGTGTTACGTACTGTGCAAGCGGATGAGCGACATTCCCAAGAGGATGTGAAGCATCCAAACAGGGGTTGGGAAATGCTTACTCCTGGTCGGTTTTCCCCAGAGTGGAGGGTGTAGTGTTGTGAAGAAATTGTTATTGTTATTGTTATTGGAAATGGAGAAGTGCATTCATTGTTACAATGGGTTTAATTCACTGAATCCAATGAAAGTGTTAAAGTGAATACAGTTAATTGTCACAGTGTTACATTGGATTCAGGAATTAAACTATAATGGTATAAAGTTACATGCATTGTTCATATGTTTGAGCATAAAAGCATCGTAACGTATTGTTATTGTTATTGTTTAAGGAAGTGTGAATAGTGTGGATTGATTAAGTGATAAGATTTATTAGGACTGTTATTGTTGAATAGGATAATATGAATATCGTGATATGTGTTTGGGTATGTCTAGTTATGTCCTATTACTGCCCTTTAAGTGTTTTCCTTAATTATTATTCAAATTACTCACCCCTTAAGTGGACCATTTTAGGTACCATTGGAGAAGAATATTCATTGCTTCCGTGTCGAGAAAGGTATACTCACAGTGAAAGAGTATATTAGTGATTAGGACCTGAGGGTCACAATCATCCTGCAACTGCTCTTAGATTCTATGATGTAAATCATTTCATTATACATTGTAATTAAGTATTAACTTTTCATTTTAAGTTAAAGATATTATTATTTTGTAAAAGAGACTTTATGAGGATTTGTGAAAGAAAGAGTTAGTGGTTGTGAAGGATATTGATATATCCTCGTTTAATTGAACTCTAAAGTAAGTCACAACCACTTACAATGTAATTATGAATTTGTTAGTGTTATAAACTGTTCTGGACTGACAGGTATAACTTGTAAATTGGGGAAAGTCCATATTTTAAAGTAAACTCCGTCAAAATTTTTATAAAACCCCAATTATTTTCTAATTAAATCACCAACTTAAAGTAATATAATTTAAGTATAAAAGGTAGGATGTTACAGGCCCCATGTTATCTGTTGGTCTAAGTTCGATATCAGTATTTTGAGTCAAGGATTATCATGATAATGAACCATCTATGTAATTATGCCCATCTTTATTTTGTGACCATCAGATTTTCGAATATGCCATGTAATGTATGGATACTTATTATCCATAGCTTTTGAATACAATGTAAATAAACCAAGTTCGATGTGAATGAAGTTATTTTGAAAGACTTGGAAGTTTCATGTACGAAAATGTTTTCGTAACAACTCGGATTTCAGTAAAGAATGTTAAGTGTTACAACGACATCTCAATAATGTTTTCAAAAAAAAATTTTGGCCTCATTTTTGCAACTTAGTAAATAAAAGTTGGATATTTTGTGTTACTAAAATCGGGCTGTTACAATAAGGTCCTGGTCCTTGCCCCGAACTCTTGCCCCTAATCGGACCACCAGACTTTTGAGCTGCTTGGATCCGATCATTGGTCGACTTCCTTTTGAGACCCTTCTCGTAAGTGCTCGCCATATTTACCAACTGGAACAGGTTGTTGATATGTGATACTCACACGAGAGACGAACATCATCCCGAAGACCAGCCTCAAACTTAATGCACTTCGTACGTTCATCAGCATCTCGGTAGCAGCCCGAGTACCGAATAAGATCTTCAAATCGAGCTACATAGTCACCCACCGACGTTGATCCTTGCGTGAGCTGAAGAAAAGCGATCTCTTTCTCCCTCCTAACATCCTCGGGAAAATATTTCCCAAGAAAAGCGATCTCATTACCGCCTTCGAACCTAGGGGGTTCACTTTTTCTAAACCGAGTCATCCAGTCCACCTCAAAAGGAGCTGGTGGCTGAGGATTCGTAGCTGCCACTACGGCGGTGGCTGTTGCTGTTGCAGCTGCTATGTTCTCCCCTTGATCGTGGTGCATCTGTGCATTAACAACAGCTTGATTCTGTTGCATTTGCACCAGATGATCCAGAATAGCTCGGATCCCGTCACTCTCCACACGTCTACCAGCCATACTACTCAGTAGTAGAGAAGACAGCTAGTTAAATACTTATTATTATTATTATTATTATTATTATATGTGTATATATGCATAATAGTATGAACCTCCTATACTCAATTCTAGACTCTTGATTAAAGACATTGATTACTCGCTTGGTGGGTAATCATTGGAGTAAACTTGCAACTCCAATAGGCCGAGGAGAAACTGCTCTGATACCATAAGTGTAACAAAAGCATTTATAACACTTTCTTTTTAATTACATAACCCAAAAATAACATCAAAGTTTTGCTCAACCAAAGGGTCGAGGACTTGGACTACTGTCCGACTAAAACGAACTTACTCTCTCTGTAAGGGAGAATGGTCCTGCTCGGCCGGGGACTGTGCTTGCTCTTACTCGGCACCTGAAAAATGGTAAGGAGGTGAGCATTACACAGAACTTAAGTAAGCAGTTTCTAATATGACATACAGACCTACCAAGTCAAACACATTTAGTCAGAAAATACACATAGTCATTTACTCTGTCCAATCATGCAGCATGCACAAACCTTGCTAATTAGCTCGGCTCACAGTTAATTTCATTTACATTCCTCGTCTTTCATTTTTACTCGGCCAAACCGACCACAAACACTATTCATTCTTCATCAAGTCTTACACATTATTTTGCTCGGCACACACCGAGTCATTCACATGTTTCAAGTTTTCATTCATTTTTCACATATCTTTTAGATATAACGTGTGTCCATCTCCGCGCATGGTCCTCCCATGCGTCTTACATGCACCGAGCACGGTCTAGGAAAATAGTCCCCCTTGCGACTTACGGCACACAACACACGTTGCGCGGCTTATAGCACCTGGACAAATGTCTTACAAGACGTGGATCACATTGGGTACTCGGTCTAAGCAATCAGTCCCCCTTGCGGTAGCACGCAACACACATGCGCGACATACATCACCTGGAAAAATGACTAACAAGACCTAGCCGAACTCCAAGTTAACAATCTAAGCAAACAGCCCCCCTTGCAATAGCACGCAACACACACATGCGCAACTTACACCACCTGGACAAATGCTTTTCAAGATCTGGCTGACCCGCAAGCTCACGGTCTAAGCAAACAGCTCCCTTTTCGATAGCACGCAACACACACATGCGTGACTTACACCACCTGGACAAATGACTAACAAGACCGTGGCCGAAAACAAGTTCTCATTATTCATTAATCATTCACTTCACTTTTTTCATTCTTTCTCATCCACTCTTGTATTATCTCAGTTCGTTTCTCGTTTTGCCATTTCACTCGTCATTCAACTTTAGAAATCATCACTTATTAAATCAACTTTTACACATTTAGTCATGTTCAACAAGCATACACATATTCATGCTTAACCAAAACATACACATATTCATGCTTAACAAAACATACACATATTTCATGATTATTTTAATGGGTTATATTCTCTGTTCATTTCATTCTCTTTTCATAATCTTTATCCTCTATCCTATGGTTCAATATACTACACTAGCTCCCACCCTTAGTACTCCATATGAGCACACCAGAAAACCCAAACCTAAGCTAAGGTAACACTCACTCCTTACCTCAAATCCGTGAGAGATAAGGAAAAACGGGTGAGCTTTGCCTTGATCTTACGCTTGGACCCTTGACCGTATTTTCCTTGCTTCTTTATTAGCTACCATCGTGAGACCCACAAGATGATGAGGAAAAGCTTGAAGTATCCAAGAGAAAGAAAAGAAGGAGATGATGAAAGAAAAGAGAGAGAGAATTCGGTGAGAGTGTGAGAGAAGTATGGAGTTCTATGGTTCTAGAGAGAAGGTGGAGGAAATGAAAAAGAAGAAGTATCAGTTATGTGGGTGTTTTGGTGTGAGTCTTGCCCTTTTGTTTCACCTTTATGGAAACGATCGTGTGATCCTGATTGGAGGCTTCCTTGAGAAGCTTGAAACAAATGGCTAGGATTCATTGGCCTTTTTGGGGAAGTCCCCAATAGGGACTTGAGAGGGGCATAAAGTGATTGAAAGAGACGTTTTGACGTAAAGGTGATTGAGCAGGAATTATAGTCTGATGCACGTACGCCTGGGCGTAGGAATGGGGCGCCTGAGCGCGATACTCACCGTGAGGGCCTTTTACTTAGTATAGGTGCTCGGCTCAAGATCGGTTTGAATAGCACGTTCTAACAGGCACTGTTCTAGTAGCTTGGCTGATTGTCGGCTACCATGAGCTGGATGATAGCTACTCGGATCTTATAAGCTCGACATGAGCTTAGTTATGCTGATGAGCTCGCTGATAATGAGCTCGGCTGCACTAATGGGTTCGGTCATCATGAGCTCGATTATGATGAGCTCGGACTGTTCAACAATTATGCATTCCAAGCTGAGTACTTGGTTCGGAGTAGTTTAGAAGCGATAGGTCGGATTATTGCTTATGCTCGGCGTATAGGGGTCGAAATACTAACGTTGATGCGAGGTCGGTTCTTTGTGAGCTCAACGTTATCTGCTCGTTTTCTCATGAGCTCGGTTACTATGAGTTCGGCGCTACTAGTTTGATTCTACTGACGAGCTCGGCTCGGCGATTCGAGCTCATCCCATGTTTATGGGAAACGTACTCCTTTGATGTTCACTGCTCGGATTCGGTTAAGATGGGTTAGATCGAAACGAGGTCGGTTCTAATTATACGATTCCCATTAATTTCACTTAGAATTATTCTAATAAATCTTGATATTAAATTCAGCATGTTACAATTTTTTTTGTCCCATAAGTTATGATCATTTAGAAATCCAATACTCATTTATACTTCTTTTTCCAAACATACCCTTATTTATTGCATTCTCTTTTTCACCACTCATTTCTTCATCCCTCTTCACTATAATCTTCATACATTTATTATTACTCTCTCTCTCCTTTTATTAAATGGGGGTAATTTAGTCAAATTATACAAAATTCTTACATCATTTACTCATCTCTTAATTTGTACGAAATCTCCAAAAGATTATAACTTATAGGACGGAGGGAGTAATATTTTTTTAAAATAAAATATTATATTTTTAATATGGCTAACGTTAAACTTTAAACTAGAACTTAATGTCTTTAGTTTTTTTTCTTCCCTTTCTTTTTTTTTTTGGTGTACATTTTCCTCCCTTTCTAGTATTGGGTTTTCTCCATATTAGTACATGTTTGATGCATTCTTCCCTCACCCTGAAAAGATACAGCATAGGTTTGTGTAGGAATCTATCCAACTTCAAAAGGATACAATGCACCTTTTTCTCATCCGCATATGGACAAAACAGATGACAGTATGGCACCCGACTCTCTAAAGGACAAAATCAGTTACTCCAAATGTCTATGCAAACCAAAAGAAATTATTACTCCGAACTAATTAAACTTAGGATTTTACTTCTGAACCCTATGAGATGAGAGTGTTTTGGTACTCTTTTGACATGGACCAATGGATATTTGCCATGTGTTGTTCTTTGCCATGTCAGCGGGGTATAATTTGTCCTTAAAATATTTAATTAAAAATATTATATTCATTTGTAATTTGATTTACCCAAAATAGCCCTGATGTAATATTAATTTTTATATACCCAAAATACCCCCATTTTGATATTATTTTTCATATACCTAAAATAACCTTATTTTAATATTAATTTTGAAGTACCTAAAATGCCCTTAACTATTAATTACTATTTACTTCTCCTTCATCGCAAATACCCTTCCCCTCCCTCCCTACTGCACATGACGGAGACAGAAAACCGTTCGGCGGAGCATGAGAGGGTCCCAAATATCAACACCGTGAACACGATCTTGAATCCTGAAACCTTCATCCTCATATAATCCCTTTCGATTCCGGGTAACGAGAATTGGGACCAACCGACCCGAAGACCCAGCTAAAAAATCGGATTGGGGGAACTAGAAACCCTGATTTGAAAGCATGAGATTTTAAAAGGGGAACGAGAAATGAGAGGGATAAGAGAAACAGAGGAGAAGCAGCTGAACCTTTTTTTTTATTATTTGGAATTTATAAAAAAAGATTATAAAGATGGATTGGTTAGGGAATCGGGAAGGGAGGGGTGAAAGGGTTGTAGGTATTAGATGGTGGATATGATCGATGGAGACAGTGGCATCATATTTTTTTTATTATTCTTTTAATTTTATTGTTATTATTATGTGAGTGATGATGTTGTTGTGTGACAGAGAAAGAGAGAGACCCCCCCTCACTATGGTTGGAAAGGGGAAGAGGGTGGTGGCGGCGGCGGAACAGCAAGAAGAAGGAGAAGAAATGCGAGCGGTATAGAAGAACGAGAAGAAGAAGCACGAGAAGAAGAACAATGATGATGATATGATGCAGATTCGATGGAAGAAGTTTCGAAAATTATTAAGAGGAGAAGAAGATGGGCATAGTGAGTGAACTGATGACACTCACAAATGATAGTAGTTCGTGGGGTAGGGAGGGGAAGGGTATTTGATCATTGCTACAGGTAGGGTAGTGTGAAATGTAACACCCTAAGAATAATTACCCTTAATTCCCCTTGTATTAAAATATAAGCTTAAAAATTTCTTTTTAAATTATGAAAATCCACCGTCAAACGGATGGAGTTTCGTTTGTTTTTCGGACTTTTCTAAATCTTCAACCTGATAAACACATTTATATAATATCAACAGGAGCCAGCAGGGCTCAAATATAAATATATATGCATCGCATAGTTGCCCCATGGGCTCAAGTGTAAAACATCAGCATCAGTTTGTCAGAGTGCCAGCAAAAATGCTCAGTATGTAAATCAAGAGGCCATAACAACAACTATGCCCCAACATGAATCATAAACCATGCACAAAAGAAACTATCCTAAGCCTCACTCAAAAAAAAACATATACAGCTCATACACATCCAAATATACGGAGGCTTAGGTCAAAATAAGAGTATCTAATCCCCATAACCCTACTCTCCCTAGGAGGGAGAGTGCACCTGCTCGGCCGGGGGCTGTGCAATCTCAATCTCTATACCTGTAAAGAATAGTAAGGGAGTGAGCATTGCACATGAAATAGGAAAGCAGTTTCTCATTAGACATAATTACCCACTAAGCCAAGCACAATTATCAATTAGAACATGTAGCACAATTTATCCACAGGCACATATCACGCATTCACAATTTAGCAATCCATTTCAGATTTCATTTATATTTCTCATTTTCATTACCTTCACTTACTCGTATTATCAGTTTTCATCTCATAGTTATAAATCATACACTTTTTCGTAATCATACACCGTATGTCACCCCACGATCAGAGGCTAACATACCCAAATCTCATCGTATGTCTCCTCATGATCAGAGGACAACATACACACATCTCGCCATCTTTCAAATCATTTTATCTTTTCTTTACCATTAGGGATTAGCGCACCTGTTAGGGCATTTCACACCCACTAGGACTTTCACCCAATCCAGGTAACTTTCCACCTATTAGGCCACGGTTGACACTCGTTAGGACTAAAAACAACATCTCAATTCCTTTACCATCACATTCACATTTTCTCGTTTCAAAACTATTATTATTGTGCAGCATGATCGATCCATTGGATACACCCGCCTAACGGGGCATTTACGGGACCTAATAGGTAACTTGCACCTGGATTGGGTAACTTGTGCCTAATGGGTAACTTGTCACCTAACAGGGCACCTAATGGGTCGGTGTATCCCAAGGATCAATCATAGCTGCAACTTTAATCATTCTTATATTTCAATTTATTTACATTAAATTCATTGATCATACTTAGAATCGTTGGCAACATTATTTGCATTATCACATAAAAGTAAAATCCACACATATTCCAATTAATTCACAAATTAATTCAATTGCTCACATTAACATATATTCACCAATTCAATCAACATTCAATATAAATAGTATTTAGCACATTCATGGCTCATATGCATTTTCTCTAAATTTTATCTTTAATGTCTTTACCTAAATCAAACCTCCTATTACTTCGCTAACGTAGGATTCTTAATAACACCCTAAAAACAATTAACTCCTAGCAAGCTCTTATATACTAATTAGAACCTATTCCCTAGAACAAGCCAATGCTCACAATATCCACCCCCTTACCTCAAGTCCTTAGAGGTATGAATAAACCTTCCAAGCCCTAGCTTCAAAGACTTCACAAATGAGCTCCAATGGCAAGAGAGTGTGGAGAGTGATCCTTGACTTCCTTAAACCACAAAAACGAAGATGAACATAAGATTTGTGGCACACCATACATGGGGTTCGGATTTTTCTTACCAAGAGAGGGAAAACAAAGAGAAACTCATTTGGCCCTAGAAGAGAAAGGAGAAATGAGCCTTACCTATTAAGCTTGATAATGAGTTGATAAGCTTGATGAGGAAGAAGTTGAACAACTTGGTCTTGGTGGAATGGAGGGTGAAATTCGTATGGGAGAAGAGAGGAAGAGAAATTCGTGTGAGAAAAGGAGGAGGAAATGAGTGATGTCGATGATGGAGAGAAGAGGAACTCTTGATTTGATGAAGGGAAGAAGCGATTTGGTAAAGATTCAAGAGGTTTGAGGTTGGGAAATGAAGAACCCTAGCTTTTCTTAAGAGAGATCGAGTGATTATTTGATTTTCCCCCAAATGATCCCTGCCAAATGACTTAAAAACTGGTTCTGCAAGTCGTGGATATCGATATCCACCTATGGATATCGATGTCCAACATCTATATGCACAATCATCACATCGATATCCACTGCTGAAATATGACAGCAACCTTCGCATTCGAACAGCCATAACTTTTTCGTTAACCGTTGGATCTTGCTCAAATTTGGTGACAACCTTCCTAGGGCTCTTATCTTCATATCCAACGGTGGAATTTGTGTTTAGAGTTGTAAATCTTTTATTTTAGATTTCTTAATATCCTATGTTATTAATCCTAAGACAACCTTCAATTCACTATTTTTAACTTAATGTCATTATTTCCTTTACTCTAAGCTTGACCCATCATCAATTATACTAGGAATTACATTTGGGATGTTACAATCCTCTCCCACTTACCCGAATTTCGTCCTCGAAATTCAGTTGTCATCGAACAAGTGTGGATGAGATTGTCTGATCTTGCTTTCCAACTCCCAAGTAGCCTCCTCCACATTGTTTCTACTCCAAATCACCTTTACCAGTGGAATTTCCTTACCCTTGAGTTGCTTTATCTGCCTATCCTCAATTCTGATTGGAAGCACCTCAAAAGTAAGATTCTCCTTCAAGGGCAAATCGTCAACTGCTACCACATGAGAGGGATCATGAACGTACTTTCTCAGCTGAGAAACATGAAATACACCATGAAGCCTAGACAAGTGTGGAGGAAAAGCAATCCTGTACGCCAAAGGTCCAACTCTCTCCAGAATCTCATAAGGTCCAACAAACCTCGGAGTCAGCTTCTTTGACTTGATTGCCCGACCAATGCCAGTGGTAGGGGATACCCTCAGAAATACATGATCACCCACCTCAAACTCTAGGGGTCGCCTATGCTTATCTGCATAACTCTTCTACCTATCTTGAGAAGTCTTCATCTTATTCTTTATCATAGTGATCTTCTCAGTGGTTTCTTGCACCAATTCCAGTCCCGTCAACAAGTTCTCCCCAATCTGGAACCAACAAAGAGGCGTTCTACACTTTCTACCATAGAGTGCCTCAAAAGGTGCCATTCCAATGCTAGAATGAAAGCTGTTGTTATACATGAACTCCATCAATGGCAACAACTGCTCCCAGCTATCAGCCTGCTCTAGAACACAGGCCCTCAACAGATCCTCCAAAGTCTGAATAGTACGCTCAGACTGCCCATCAGTTTGAGGATGATAGGCTGTACTAAACTTCAACTTAGTACCCAGGGCCTGCTGAAGACTCTGCCAAAATCTGGATAGAAACCGTGGATCACGATCAGACACAATACTAGAAGGCACACCATGAAGCTTCACTATGTCCCGAATATACAACTGTGTCAACTTCTCCAGTGTGTACTTCTTATGGATCGGGATAAAGTGAGCACACTTTGTTAAACGGTCTACAACAACCCATACACCATCACAACCTGCAGCAGTTCTAGGTAGACCCGTCACAAAGTCCATGGCTATGCTATCCCACTTCCATTCAGGGATGTCAAGTGACCGCAATGGACCACCTGGCTTCTGATGCTCAATCTTCACCTTCTGACAAGTCAAGCAGTGAGAAACATGGTCGGCCACATCAGACTTCAACCCTGGTCACCAATAGATCCTCTTCAAATCCTGATACATCTTTGTTGTACCGGGATGGAAACTCAATTTTGTTTGGTGAGCTTCCCACAATATGTCTCTTCAAATCTCGAAGTCCATTGGAACACATATTCTACCTCTGAATCTGATGATTCCATCTGCACCCTTGATGAAATCAGGTTCCTCTTTACTTGCTGCTACTTCCAACAGCTTCTGGAGTTCTTCATCATCTACTTGCCTTTCTTTTATCAAATCCATCAACTCATTAGTGACCTGTAACATTTCCAAAACAATACTCTTCTCTTTCAACAACATGTTCAAATTGAGATCACTAAACTCCTGAATCAGCTGCATCTCTTTCACCATCATGTTGCTAACATGCAGAGTCTTGCGACTTAGCGCATCAGCTACCACATTAGCTTTACCCGGATGGTATTGAAGGTGGAAATCATAATCTTTCAGAAACTCCATCCATCTCCTCTGTCGCATATTCAAATCTTTTTGATCAAAGAGATAGCAGAGACTTTTGTGATCGCTGAAGACTTCAAACTTCGTGCCATACAAATAGTGTCTCCAAATTTTCAATGAAAAAACAACAGCTGCTAACTCTAGATCGTGTGTTGGGTAATTCTGTTCATGCTGTCTCAACTGTCTAGACGCATATGCTATGACCTTCCCCTGCTGCATGAGCACACAACCCAAACCTTGCTTTGAGGCATCACAATAAACATCAAAAGGTTGGGTCGGATCTGGTAAAACTAAAACAGGTGAGCTAGTCAGTCTCCTCTTCAACTCTTGGAAACTGTCTTCACATTGCTGGGACCACTGATAGGGAACATCCTTTCTAGTCAGCATAGTCAATGGAAGATCCAGCTTGGAGAATCCTTCAATGAATCTCCGATAATACCCTGCCATACCAAGAAAACTCCTGATTTCTATCACTGTTGTGGGTCTCTCCCACTTCAACACTGCTTCCACCTTGGAGGGATCGACTGCAACTCCCTGAGCAGAAATAACATGACCAAGGAAATGAACTTCATTCAACCAAAAGCTACACTTGGAAAGCTTTGCATACAATTGCTTTTATTTGAGAACCTGTAGCACGATCCTCAAATGTTCCTCATGCTCACTTGGACTCTTAGAATAGATGAGAATATCATCAATGAACACTATTACAAAAGAATCCAAATAAGGCATGAAGATTCTATTCATATAATCCATAAACACTCCAGGAGCGTTAGTCAAACCAAATGGCATCACAACATATTCAAAATGCCCATACCGCGTCCTAAATGCAGTTTTAGGAATATCCTCCTCATGGATACGAATTTGGTGGTATCCCGATCGGAGATCAATTTTAGAAAATACTGCTGCACCCCGTAGCTGGTCAAGCAAATCATCAATGCGAGGGAGCGGATACTTATTCTTCACCGTCACTGCATTCAGCTGCCTATAATCAGTGCACATCCGGAGACTACCGTCTTTTTTATTGACAAAAAGAATCGGAGCGCCCCAAGGTGATACACTTGGCCTAACCAACTTCTTGGCCAACATTTCCTCTAGCTGCTTCTTCAACTCCTCTAATTCAGGAGGTGCCATTCTGTATGGTGCTATAGAGATTGGGCCGACACCAGGCTTTATATCAATACCAAACTCTACTTCTCTTTTAGGGGGCAATCCAGGAATCTCGGCAGGAAAGACTTCCGGAAATTTGCAGACAATTGGAATTTGACTAACATCAGAAACTTCCTCAACATCCATGGCAGATAAAGAAGGATCACCAAAAACAACGGCCTTCTGACGACAATTAATCAACACATGATGTTGAGTCATCCAATCCATCCCTAAGATGATGTCTAACTTCTTTAGAGGCAAACAAATCAGGTTCACCTTGAAATCCTGCTCTAAGACTCGGAGTGGACATTCTAAACACATCTGGTTAGTCTCAACAGACGAGTTAGTAGGCGTAGAGACGGACAACTTAAAAGGCATTTCTACTATTGACATCCCTAGCCTCTTCATGCAGCTAATAGAAATAATAGAATGTGATGCTCCGCAATCAAATAATACTCCACATGTGTTACCATGAATAGAACATATACCTCTGATCAGCTCGTCCTCCTCTGTCACTTCTTCACCATCCAAAGTGTAAACCTTGCCCTTTTGCATGGGCAGACTTGCACCAGCCTGTTGTGCCTTAGCAACATTAACTTCTTTCTTCAAAGTGCTCTTGGGACAGTGAAAAGCAAAATGACCCGGCTGTCCACAATGGAAACAAAGCCCCTCTCCTCGACCTGAGCCAATATTCCAGCATACTCCTCTGTGATACCTCCCACAATGCTGACAAAGAGGGGGATGACCAATAGTAACTGCTGGCTGCCCAATACCTCTTGGTGCTGCAGTAGTAGGGTTGGGATAAGGACTAGATCTCTGAATAAGGCCCTTGCCTCTGATGGGACCAGCCCGCTGAGTTGCCTTACTCTTCTTCTCTACCCTTTTTTGTTTCAATGCCTTTTCATATGCACTGGTCATATTCACTAACTGGGTCAAGTTTGCAATGCCCTGGTACGTGAATATGGCCCTAATATAGGCATCCAATCCTGCTTCAAACTTGATACACTTGGTCCGCTCGTCGGCATCCCTATAGCTTCCTGAATATCTGATCAAGTCTTCAAATTGTGCGGCGTATTCCCCAACACTCATATTCCCCTGTTCTAGCTTCAGAAACGCCAATTCTTTCTCCCTACGAACATCCTCCGGAAAATACTTATCCAAGAATCGGACCTTGAAAAGATCCCAAGTTATCACCTCATTCTCAGCCTCCAAACTCCTCCTCTGGTGCTCCCACCAGTGTTCCGCCTCACTCATCAGAACATACTCCACCAATCTGACTTGCTGATCTGCTGGTGGCTGCAATGAACGAAGGATCTTCTCCATTTTTTGGAGCCATTTTTGAGCCCCATCTGGATTAAATCCTCCTTCAAAGCGAGGGGGATCATTCTTCCGGAATCTAGACATACAATCTATATCCACAGGAGCTGGTGGAGGGTTCAGTGCCGCCGCTGCTGCCGTTGCTGCTGCTGCAATGTTGTTAGCTTGGTTCTGTTGCAACTGCGCCATAGCTGCTGCATGATCTTGCTGCATCTGTGCCTGAGTTTGCTGCATTTGCACCTGATTCTGCTGCATTTGGGCCATGGAGGTGGCCTGATCCTGATTCATCTTCATGAGATTCTCCAAAATAGCAGCCATACGATCATTATCTCCACGACGTCCCGCCATCCTGCTAAGTCATGGAGCAAATATTCCGTTAAGTTGCTAATACTAACAATTAAATAAACTCCTTATTTCTGGGACCTAGACTCTTTACTAACACATTAGCTACTCGCTTGGTGAGTAACCATTGGAGATGTGAGTCCACACTCCAAAAGGCCGAGGGAAACTGCTCTGATACCATAAATGTAACACCCTAAGAATAATTACCCTTAATTCCCCTTGCATTAAAATATGAGCTTAAAAATTTCTTTTTAAATTATGAAAATCCACCGTCAAACGGACGGAGTTTCGTTTGTTTTTCGGAGTTTTCTAAATCTTCAACCTGATAAACACATTTATATAATATCAACAGGAGCCAACAGGGCTCAAATATAAATATATATGCATCGCATAGTTGCCCCATGGGCTCAAGTGTAAAACATCAGCATCAGTTTGTCAGAGTGCCAGCAAAAATGCTCAGTATGTAAATCAAGAGGCCATAACAACAACTATGCCCCAACATGAATCATAAACCATGCACAAAAGAAACTATCCTAAGCCTCACTAAAAAAAAAACATATACAGCTCATACACATCCAAATATACGTAGGCTTAGGTCAAAATAAGAGTATCTAATCCCCATAACCCTACTCTCCCTGGGAGGGAGAGTGCACCTGCTCGGCCGGGGGCTGTGCAATCTCAATCTCTGTACCTGTAAAGAATAATAAGGGAGTGAGCATTGCACATGAAATAGGAAAGCAGTTTCTCATTAGACATAATTACCCACTAAGCCAAGCACAATTATCAATTAGAACATGTAGCACAATTTATCCAAAGGCACATATCTTGTATTCACAATTTAGCAATCCATTTCAGATTTCATTTATATTTCTCATTTTCATTACCTTCACTTACTCGTATTATCAGTTTTCATCTCATAGTTATAAATCATACACTTTTTCGTAATCATACACCGTATGTCACCCCACGATCAGAGCCTAACATACCCAAATCTCATCGTATGTCTCCTCACGGTCAGAGGACAACATACACACATCTCGTCATCTTTCAAATCATTTTATCTTTTCTTTACCATTAGGGATTAGCGAACCTGTTAGGCCATTTCACACCCACTAGGACTTTCACCCAATCCAGGTAACTTTCCACCTATTAGGCCACGGTTGACACTCGTTAGGACTAAAAACAACATCTCAACTCTTTTACCATCACATTCACATTTTCTCGTTTCAAAACTATTATTATTGTGCAGCATGATCGATCCATTGGATACACCCGCCTAACGGGGCATTTACGAGACCTAATAGGTAACTTGCACCTGGATTGGGTAACTTGTGCCTAATGGGTAACTTGTCACCTAACAGGGCACCTAATGGGTCGGTGTATCCCAAGGATCAATCATAGCTGCAACTTTAATCATTCTTATATTTCAATTTATTTACATTAAATTCATTGATCATACCTAGAATCGTTGGCAACATTATTTGCATTATCACATAAAAGTAAAATCCACACATATTCCAATTAATTCACAAATTAATTCAATTGCTCACATTAACATATATTCACCAATTCAATCAACATTAAATATAAATAGCATTTAGCACATTCATGGCTCATATGCATTTTCTCTAAATTTTATCTTTAATGTCTTTACCTAAATCAAACCTCCTATTACTTCGCTAACCTAGGATTCTTAATAACACCCTAAAAACAATTAACTCCTAGCAAGCTCTTATATACTAATTAGAACCTATTCCCTAGAACGAGCCAATGCTCACAATATCCACCCCCTTACCTCAAGTCCTTAGAGGTAAGAATAAACCTTCCAAGCCCTAGCTTCAAACACTTCACAAATGAGCTCCAATGGCAAGAGAGTGTGGAGAGTGATCCTTGACTTCCTTAAACCACAAAAACGAAGTTGAACATAAGATTTGTGGCACACCATACATGGGATTCGGATTTTTCTTACCAAGATAGGGAAAACAAAGAGAAACTCGTTTGGCCCTAGAAGAGAAAGGAGAAATGAGCCTTACCTATTAAGCTTGATAATGAGTTGATAAGCTTGATGAGGAAGAAGTTGAACAACTTGGTCTTGGTGGAATGGAGGGTGAAATTCGTATGGGAGAAGAGAGGAAGAGAAATTCGTGTGAGAAAAGGAGGAGGAAATGAGTGATGTTGATGATGGAGAGAAGAGGAACTCTTGATTTGATGAAGGGAAGAAGCGATTTGGTAAAGATTCAAGAGGTTTGAGATTGGGAAATGAAGAACCCTAGCTTTTCTTAAGAGAGATTGAGTGATTATTTGATTTTTCCCCCAAATGATCCCTGCCAAATGACTTAAAAACTGGTTCTGCAAGTCGTGGATATCGATATCCACCTATGGATATCGATGTCCAACATCTATATGCACAATCATCACATTGATATCCACTGCTGAAATATGACAGCAACCTTCGCATTCGAACAGCCATAACTTTTTCGTTAACCGTTGGATCTTGCTCAAATTTGGTGACAACCTTCCTAGGGCTCTTATCTTCATATCCAACGGTGGAATTTGTGTTTAGAGTTGTAAATCTTTTATTTTAGATTTCTTAATATCCTATGTTATTAATCCTAAGACAACCTTCAATTCACTATTTTTAACTTAATGTCATTATTTCCTTTACTCTAAGCTTGACCCATCATCAATTATACTAGGAATTACATTTGGGATGTTACATGAAACACTTTGGATCATGGGAGGGTATACAAGTGAAAAGGTAATTAATAGTTAAGGGCATTTTAGGTACTTCAAAATTAATATTAAAATAAGGTTATTTTAGGTATATGAAAAATAATATTAAAATGGGGGTATTTTGGGTATATAAAAATTAATATTACATCGGGGCTATTTTGGGTAAATCAAATTTCAAATAAATATAATATTTTTAATTAAATATTTTAGGGATCAAATTGCAAAATTTATAAATAAAAAATATACCCTGCTGATATGGCAAAGAACAACACATGGCAAATATCCATTGGTCCATATCAAAAGGGTACCAAAAACCCTCTTATCTCATAGGTTTCCCAAGCAAAGCCCTTAAACTTATATCAAATGGAGTACTACATGCACATTCATTCCACCGATCGTATGCTACATACTCGTCTTACTTCAAATATATAAGAAAAAAATATTTTACATTTATTAAATAATTTAATTAAGTGAATTTAACTTTTTTGAAATCACAAAAATAAATAGATTATTTTAGGAAGCATGTATTAGGTGCGACACCTTCGCATGAAAAACCATAATACACGTTGATTTGTATTTTAAGTTAAAAATCATCTTTCTCTTAATAAATAAAAAGATATTGAATAGGATAGAATAAAAAATTTTACGAAAAACTTTTTCTATCTTATATTTGTATTTATTTAATAAAATCTTTTCATCTCATTCTTATCTGTTTTATTTTCTATTAAAAGTTGAGTACCTGCTTGGTTCAACATTTTGCGGAAACGTTTTCGAAAACATCGGTATGGTTGCAAATAAAGGATTTAAAAGAGATATAACACAAGATAGTGCAACCATAATATATACATCAAAAGTATCCTCAGGTACATCATCATCAAAGTTGAGATAGCTGTACAAAAGTAGAACATACAAAGTAGTACAGAAAGTCTAAAAAGTGAAACTTTGAGTCATCTCTCTCAAAACTATATACAATATGATACAACTAAAAATAAGAGAAGATGTCTCAAAGCGGCTCCATGATCCACATCCACTGATCGTTGATCCATTGGTCCATCAAAGCTGTAGAATATTACCCTCCCCTCATGATCCAGGTCCTGCCCATATACTCATGGGTCATCCACACGCCACTGGCTACCGGTTGACTGATCTTCATGGGCTCTAGCGTCAGCTCCATCGTCCTGGTCCTCAACTGGATCCTCCTCCTCCTCCTCGTCCGACACCGAGGGCACTGCAGTGCGAGGCACTGGCCCAGGTGATGGAACAAAACGAACCCTCGTGGACGGACCAGGGTGAGGAGTGGCAGTGACATCGTCACGGGGTGGTGCAGGACTCATACGAGTAGTTGGAAGGAACCTAAAGTTATAAAACCTACGACTGGGACGAGGTGGTGGTGGTGGAGTACCATGTTGGTAACTATACACAAGGGGTACGTGCAGGATATAGATCATGGGGAGATGGATCCTCCGAGGTCTCACACGAGCAAGGGGGTTGGGGTGACGAAAGATGATATCAACGTCCCCCTCGAAAATGGCTCGGTAACCCTCGAAGTCCCATACACCACTACGGAGCGGCCTGATCTCCACGGATGCTAAGAAGCGTGCCATCACCTACATATAGGGCTAGGAAGTAAGTAACTACTATCACATAATCAAATGGAAAATAATGGCACAAGCAGTTATAACTCAATTTTATAATTGGACAAATAACAATTTCTAAATTATAACCATCACAATAATCATATCACAATTCAGCATATATCAAATGCATACTAACTACATGTACATGTTTCACAATGTTGGCCAATACAACATCTTAGGCTCCCAGAGTACCTCCACTAACATGCCCCACGTTCCTACAAACGCGTCTCAAACTCGGAAACCACGTAAACAACGTCACTCTTAGAGATCGTAGAGTGCCCGCCCGCGTTTCCAGAACGCGTCTCGAGTTTGGTCATTCTAAGACATGCCCACACTCCTCGAACGTGTCTCCACCATTATGGGAAATTACAAGGTACATCCTGGTTGCCGACATGCCCCATGTTTCTACGAACGCGTCTCTGATACCACATAACGTCACTCATCAGTGCCCGGCAACGTTCCTACGAACGTATCTCGAGTTTGGCCATTATAAGACATGCCCACATTTCACGAACGTGTCTCCACCATCGTGGGAAATCATTAATCAACCTAATGTTCAATGCCTCTATCATGCATGAATACTTTCAATTCATTAGGTTGTAATTTATTTCACATCACAAGTTCACACATTTGCAAACTTAATTACTTTTAATCTTGTTAGAGAAATAATGTTATTAATTTGGTACTTATAAAATTCCCTTCTCATGTACATAGTTAATTGATAATTATTATCAATAATCAACCACTATATACTTTTTAATTTTATTTTTAGTTTTCAGCCTGGTAATCGATTACTCACGCCTCGTAAACAATTACTGTAGTGTATTTCTCAAAACTGTTTCATTTTCAACTAGGTAATTAATTACTCAAGCTTGGTAATCGATTACCACGGCTGCAGATACACTAGAAACTAGTTTTTAAGTACCAAAATCAATAACACTCAATTTCAATCAATTTCAACCTTCAACACAACTTAAAGGCAACAAATATAACTTGTCTTAATCATCAATTTCATACCAAACTCGTTGAATCAAAATATCACATTCAATTTGCATAATTTCACAAATTAAACAACTTAACACATCAAAACTTAATTCTGAGTTTTTCAATGAAATTAAATCATTCTCACAACATCAACATAGACATATAAACTTGCTCAAATCAAATTCTAACATCAATTTGGCCTCCAAGCAATCAAACCAATTCAATATGCCCTTGAACCTCATGATGGTTCATCCTATATGTATATACCCATTTTAATCCATTCTAGTGAAAGTAAAGATTCTCCCTTACCTCAACGAAGCTTTCAAAATTGATCCAAGGTCAGAAAACGTCCAAAATCACCAACACCAAATCTCTGTTTTCAGGTTCGTTTTCAGTTTCGGGTATGCATGTTCATCAGAGGATTTGACATAGCAAATGGGCATCAAAATATACAACTAAGTTCAATAACGAATCTAGGTATGGCAATATTGAAATTAAAACAAGTTTGACAGAGATTGATAGCTCATGCTTACCACAATCGTCGCCTAAAGTGAGTTATGCACGTCAGGTTCCTCTGTTTCCATATTCTGGAGTCCAACTTTGAGAACCTCTAACTCATAGCTCCGATCACCAAAACTCACAAACTTAGTATATATTTAAAGGTCTCTTTGCAAGCTTTAAAATGAAGTAAAGATTGCACACAATGTTTAGCTATGGAAGGAGAAAGAACACGAAGACGAAGGGTGAACAAAACTGAAGGATAAACAGGGACATGGAGCTAAAGACTCCATTTCCTTCATCCAACACCTAATTTATAGCTTCCAACACGGTTCAAGCGGCCCAACACGCGCCCCCACTACCTCTGCAAGCTTGTTAGGTGTTAAGGCATGATCTCCTTCCTTGTTGAGTCATCAAACGCACTTTCTGGTGCTGCAGGCGTCGTGGTAATCGATTACCACACCTCAATTTCTAAATAATTGTATTTTATTCACTTTCCTTCCAAATATCTTTTCAATATTGCACTTTAGGACCTTCCCAAAGACCAAACTGCAAAAATGCTACTTTTCTTTACCAAAACATTTTTCCAATATTTTTCCTTTACTTATAACTTAAACATACACATAATTGACAAACAAAACTAATTAATTTCCTTATAACTAATTTTGTTTATTACGTTTCCTTTCATTTGGAAATTAAAATTCAGGGTGTTACTTTAGGAATGAAAACAAAAATGAAATAATTGTTATAAACAATTCGTATTTATCCAATTAGTGGATGACTATCTATTGGATTGAGTTTATCTCTATTGGCTTGAGTTTATCCTTTTTTGTGTTTATCTTTAGTTGAAACCACTTCATATTAGGGTTTCCTATCTCCCTATAAATAAGACTCAACTATGATGTAAAATGTACACTGAATATATCATAATATATTGTTTCCTATCTTCTTCTCTTCTTCCTTATTTTTCATACGTTTCATAACACGTTATCAGCACAATCGTTATTTGCTCCAAAAGGTGTTGAAGCTAAAAGGTGTTGAAGCTATTTCATCAAAAGCAAGGTAAATTTTTTTTATTAATGTTTTATTTATTTATCTTCTCTTCTTTTGATATATAATATATTGATCCTGAAGTATCTAAAAAAAAAGCAAGGAAGGCGAGTCGATCTAGATTTGGAAAAAAAAAGATGCAAATCATGTGATACGTGCTACATGTGATATTGATGCCATCAGTATAGCAGAGAAAATTGCCTTTGTGGGAAGGATCTAAAGATCCTATATATATATATATATATATATATATATATATATAATGCTGTAGATATTCAGCCGTGAAGGAAAGTACACCCTTGTATGGCATGTTCCTTAATTGATAAGGCTAAGATATTCAGCCGTGAAAAAATATATTGTAGGTTTGAACTTAAAATATATTCACCATGAAGAAAAGATATTCACCGTTGTATGCCATGTTCCAGAATTGGAATGTTGTAGGCAAGTAGTGGTATATAACATAACAAATGTTACAATGATAAAGGAATACTGAACTTAAAATGCCATGACATATGCAGTGGGTTCCTGTAACAATTAAGATGCGAAAAAAAAAGGTACATCATGTATGAGAACCTTGCAAATAAGATTTTTGGATGTAATCTAATTTATTTACTGTAAATAATATTTTTGGATGTTATCTAATTTATTTATTTTCCTTGTTTATTATAGAATCAATATGTCAAACCTTGCAAATCTTGAATTGTTTGCCCTTGATATCAGTGGGAAGAATTATTTATCATGGGTTTTAGATGCTGAAATTCATTTAGATGCAAAAGGTCTTGGAGAGACCATAAAAGAGAAGGCTAAGGCTATTATGATTTTCTTATGCCATCACCTCCATGAAGGGTTGAAAACAGAATATCTCACTGTTAAGGATCCACTTCTTCTTTGGAATAACATAAGAGCTTTATGATCATCAAAAAACTGTAATTTTGCCTAAGGCCCGTTATGATTGGATGCATTTGCGCTTACAAGATTTCAAAACTATAAGTGAGTATAACTCGGTCATGTTCAGAATTACATCTCAGATGGAATTATGTGGAGAAAAAATCACTGATCCTGATATGTTAGAAAATACATTATCCACATTTCATGCAAAACAATTGCTCCTACAGCAACAATATCGTGAAAAAGGTTTCAAGAAATACTCTCAATTAATTTCTTGTCTTCTTGTGGCTGAACAAAATAATGAGCTATTACTAAAAATTCATGAATCCCATGCAACGGGCACTGCTCCATTCCCTGAAGCGAATGTAGCAACATACAGCCACAATTCCCATGCACAAACTCGTGGTCGTGGTCGTGGCCGCGGTAGTTATCGTGGTCGTGGATATGGTTATAGTGGATATGGACCGAGTCGTGGTCGTGGATATAAACAAGGTAGACATAATTATGGTGGTCATTCGAAACATACATGGAAAAGGGGTGAAAATACCGAAAAAGGAAAAGGTGCTCAAATTAGCAAAAACGATGAATACAAATGTGATTATTGTGGTGTCAAAGGCCATTGGGCTCGTGTATGTCGTACACCTGAACATCTTGTCCAGCCTTACCAAGAATCAATCAAGAAAAAAGGAAAAAATATAGAAACAAATTTTGCTTTTGAAGAAAACAATCCTGATTACAACCATATGAATACCACCTCTCTAGATGTTTCGGATTTCTTTACTGATCCAAATGAAAATTTTGATTTTCTATCTGGAGATGAAACTGGCAAATTTTAATTAGATGTTATAGGTTTTAGAATATTTTTTTAATGTTTTTAGTCTTTTGTTGTTTTTCCTTTTTCCAATAAAGTATTTAGGTCTAGAATGTGTTTCCTTTTCTCTGATGAAGTAATAAAGTTTTTATTTTCAAGTATTTATCATTTCATATTTAAGAATTCATATCAATTATCTATTTTCTTTGTATCGTAGTAAGAAGGAGTGTTCCTTTATATGCTTCAATGGTTGGCTACAACTTTAATCATAAAGAAATGTGTCTTGCCGATAGTGGAACAACTCACACAATTCTCAAGGATAAAAAATATTTCTCCTACCTAGTAATGCAAGAAGCTAACGTTAATACAATATCTGGTAGTACAAATATAATACTATCTGTGTAACATCCCTGGCAGGCAAATGGATTGCGACTGTCCCCACATACCAACACGGGTCTTTTAAGTGTGCTTTGTCCTCACTCGCACACTTCCCGGGAAAACTTCCCAAGAGGTCACCCATCCCAGAATTACCCCAAGTCAAGCACGCTTAACCATGGAGTTCTTATGTGATGGGCTACCGAAAAGAAGATGCATCTTGTTGATATAGGTAGTATCAATCAATTCATTTAAGCCTTCCTGTATTGTGTAGTCCCATTCCTACACAGTCTCAGGATCACCCTCTCTTTCCGGTGTGTTAGTTCATCCATGTACCCCTCCCTTAGAAGCCTTGCCAAGAGTCGCTCCTTGTCCGTGCCTCTTTGCATCGGCGATCACTCCCCGCCCTCATCAGCCCGGGTCTTACATGCCCACCAGCTTCCGCCTGGTTCGTCCCCGAACTACACTGTACTGGGAGAGGAGCCGCTCTGATACCATTTGTAACATCCCTGGCAGGCAAATGGATTGCCACTGTCCCTACATACCAACACGAGTCTTTTCAGTGTGCTTTATCCTCACTCGCACACTTCCCGGGAAAACTTCCCAGGAGGTCACCCATCCCAGAATTACCCCAAGTCAAGCACGCTTAACCATGGAATTCTTATGTGATGGACTACCGAAAAGAAGATGCATCTTGTTGATATGGGTAGTACCAATCAATTCATTTAAGCCTTCCTGTACTATGTAGTCTCATTCCTACACAGTCTCAAGATCACCCTCTCATTCCGGTGTGTCGGTTCATTCATGTACCCCTCCCTTAGAAGCCTGCCAGGAGCCGCTCCTTGTCCGTGCCTCTTGCACCGGCGATCACTCCCCTCCCTCGTCAGCCCGGGTGTTACATGCCCACCAGTTTCAGCCTGGTTCGTCCCCGAACCACACCGTACTGGGAGAGGAGCCGCTCTGATACCATTTGTAACATCCCTGGCAGGAAAATGGATTGCGATTGTCCCCACATACCAACACGGGTCTTTTCAGCATGCTTTGTCCTCACTCGCACGCTTCCCGAGAAACTTCCAGGAGATCACCTATCCCAGAATTACTCCAAGTCAAGCACGCTTAACTATGGAGTTCTTAAGTGATGAGCAACCGAAAACAAGATGCATCTTCTTTTTTAGGACGAACCAGGCGGAAGCTGGTGGTCATGTAACACCCGGGCTGATGAGGGTGGGGAGTGATCGCCGGTGCAAAGAGGCACGGACATGAAGCGGCTCCTGGCAGGCTTCTAAGGGAGGGGTACATGAATGAACCGACCCACCGGAATGAGAGGGTGATCCTGAGACTATGTAGGAATGGGACTACATATTACAGGAAGGCTTAAATGAATTGATTGGTACTACCCATATCAACAAGATGCATCTTCTTTTCGGTAGCCCATCACATAAGAACTCCATGGTTAAACGTGCTTGACTTGGTGTAATTTTGGGATGGGTGACCTCCTGGGATGTTCTTCCGGGAAGTGTGCGAGTGAGGACAAAGCACGTTGAAAAGACTCGTGTTGGTATGTGGGGACAGACGCAATCCATTTGCCTGTCAGGGATGTTACAAATGGTATCAGAGCCAGGGCCAGGTCGGTGTGCCAACGGGGACGTTGGGCCTCCAAGGGGGGTGGATGTAAGGGCAAGCCTTAGTCCCACATCGGCTGGTAAGGTGAACGAAGCATGCCTTATATAGGGTGTGGATACCTTACCTCAAATGGACGCGTTTTGGGGCTCACGGAAGGTGAGACCAAGAGCAAAACCGTGAGGGTGAGCGTAACCCAAAGCGGACAATATCCACGTGGCGGTGCGCTGGGCCCCAGTGCCCAGTACCGTACGGCTGGCTGGGGCTGGATTGTTACAATTTGGAGGAACAAAATTGTGTATCAATAATGCATTACTCTCTACTAAGTCTCAAAGAAACTTATTAAGTTTCAAGGATATTCGCCAAAATGGATATCATATAGAGACAACGAATTAAGGAGGTACTGAATTCCTATATATCACAAAAGTTATTTCAAATAAGAAATGCATAGTAGAAAAATTGCCAACTTTTTCCTATGGTTTGTACTACACATACATTAGAACAATTGAGATACATCACGTCGCAAACCAAAAGTTTGCGGATAATAATAAGTTCATTGTTTGGCATGACCGGTTAGGCCATCGCGGATCTATTATGATGCGAAAAATAATTCAAAATTCATGTGGACAGCAAATAAAGAACCAAAAGATTCTTCAAACTAATTGTCTTTCATGTGTTGCTTGTTACCAAGGGAAGTTGATCATTCGGCCATCACCTGGAAAAATTGAGTATGAATCACTAACATTTTTGGAACGTATACAAGGTGATATATGTGGGCCAATAGACCCATCATGTGGACCATTTAGATATTTGATGGTTTTAATTGATGCATCAACTAAATGGTCACATGTATGTTTATTATCTACTTGTAACAATGCATTTGCGAGATTACTTGCTCAACTAATTAGACTTAGAGCACATTTTCCTGATTATCCAATTAAAAAAATACGCCTTGACAATGCTGGTGAATTTACGTCCCAAACTTTTAATGATTTTTGCATGTCTATTGGTATTGATGTTGAGCATCCCGTAGCACATGTTCATACACAAAATGGACTTGCGAAAGCACTTATTAAACGACTAAAAATAATTGCAAGGTCATTACTTATGAGATCAAAATTTCCAATAACTGCTTGGGGACATGCAATTTTTCATGCTGCAGCACTTATTCGCATCAAGCCAACAAGTTTTAACAAATCATCCCCTTTACAAATGGTTTTTGGTCAGGAACCTAATATTTCCCATCTAAGAATTTTCGAATGTGCGGTATATGTTCCCATTGCTCCACCACAAAGCACTAAGATGGGACCTCAAAGAAAGTTGGGAATATATGTTAGATATGAATCTTCATCCATAATAAAATATCGCGAACCAACAACGGGAAATTTATTCACGACTCGATTTGCCTATTGTCGTTTTGATGAATCTGTTTTCCCAACATTAGGGGGAGAAAATAAGCAGCCGGAAAAAGAAACTATTTGGAAATAATTATCATTATCTTATCTTGATCCTCGTACAAAACAATGTGAACTTGAAGTTCAAAAGATAATTCATTTGTAAAACTTAGCTAACTAATTGCCAGATGCATTCACTGACCTAAAAAGAGTGACTAAGTCACATATTCCAGTTGCTAATGCTCCAATAAAAATTGATGTCCCTGTTGGACAAAATACAATTGCAAATGAGTCTGAGGCATGTCTAAAGCGTGGCAGACCCATCGGTTCCAAAGATAAAATCCTCGAAAACGAAAAGGAGCTAAGAAAGAAGATGGCCAATTCAAGGATATGGTGACTCTTGAAGAGCCTTCAGACATAATTAATAGTTCAATTCCAGAAGAAACTCGAGTACCTGAAAATTATGAAAACAAAGAGATCTCAATAAATTATATCATGAATGAAATTCAATGGAACCGATATGAAATCGACGTCGAGGATATTTTTGCATATAATATAGGCTTGAAATTATAGATGATGAGGATCATGAACCAGAGTCTATTAAGGAATGTAGACAAAGAAATGATTGGCCAAAATGGAAAGACGCAATTGAGGCATAATTGAATTCGCTTGATAAGCGACAAGTATTTGTACCTGTAATTCGTACACCTAAAGGCGAAAAGCCAGTTGGATACAAATGGGTCTTTGTGCGAAAGCGAAATGAGAAAGGAGAAATTATGAGATATAAAGCAAGATTGGTTGCCCAAGGTTTTTCACAAAGACCTGACATTGATTTTGAGGAGACATATTCTCCTGTGGTGGATGCAAGTACTTTTCGATACTTAATTTCTGACAGTACGTGAAGGGCTCGATTTGCGTCTAATGGATGTCGTTACAGCCTATCTATATGGCTCTCTTGAAAATAACATTTATATGAAACTTCCTGAAGGATTTAATTTACCTGAAATATATAATTCAAATTCTTGAGAAGGTTACTCAATTAAATTGAATATAAGTCTTTATGGATTAAAGCAATCTGGACACACGTGGTATAATCGCCTAAGTGGATATTTAATCAAGGAAGGATATAAAAATGACCCAATTTGTCCATGTATTTTTTTGAAAAGGAGTGGCAAGGAATTTGCTATAATTGTTGTTTACGTTGATGATTTGAATATTATTGGAACTCCTAACGAGCTTCCAAAAGCTGTAAATTGCTTGAAGAAAGAATTTGAGATGAAGGATCTGGGAAGAACAAAGTTTTGTCTTGGTTTACAAATGGAATATTTAAATAATGGAATTTTGGTACATCAAGAAACCTATACTGCAAAGGTTCTTAAGCGATTCTACATGGATAAATCACATCCATTATGTAGTCCAATAGTTGTAAGGTCACTTGATGTGAATAAAGATCCTTTTAGGCCTAAAGAAGAAGATGAAGAACTACTTGGTCCTGAAGTACCATATCTTAGTGTGATTGGGGCATTGATGTATCTTTCTAGTCACACACGACTTGATATATCATTTGCTGTTAATTTATTGGCAAGACATAGTTCTTCGCCTACAAGAAGACACTGGAATGAAGTTAAGCATATACTTCGTTACCTTAAAGGTACAATGGATATGGATTTGTTTTACTCAAATATGACTAAATCAAATCTTATCGATTATGCCGATGCAGGTTATCTATCTGACCCTCATAATGGTTGATCGCAAACCGGATATGTATTTACATGCGGTGACACAACTATTTCATGGCGATCTATGAAACAAACGATTACTGTCACTTCGTCTAATCATGCGGAAATTTTAGCGTTACATGAGGCAAGTCGAGAATGTGTTTGGTTAAGATCTGTAATTCAACACATACAACAAAATTGTGGTATATTATTTGGAAAAATGAATCCGACCATTCTATATGAAGATAATGTTGCATGTATTGCCCAATTGAAAGAAGGATACATTAAAGGAGATAGAACAAAACATATTTCACCAAAAAAAATTTATGCTCATGACCTACAGAAGAATGGTGACATAAGTGTTCAACAAGTTCGTTCAAGCGAGAATTTAACAGATCTTTTTACAAAGTCTTTACCAACTACAACATTCCAACAACTAATATAGAAGATTGGTCTTCGTCGTTTCAAAGATATTTGTTCACATGAGGGGGAGCAATAAATACGCACTGCACTCTTTTTCCCTTAGCCACGGTTTTATTCCATTGGGTTTTCCTAGTGAGGTTTTTAATGAGGCAGTATTCATTTGCTTATCAAAATTATGTACTCTTTTTCTTTCATTAAGTTTCATAGTTTTTTTTGTTAGTAAAGTTTTTAATGAGACATATTTTTTAATAGTCATCTAAGGGGGAGTGTTATAAACAATTCATATTTATCCAATTAGTGGATGACTGTCTATTGGATTGAGTTTATCTCTATTGGCTTGAGTTTATCCTTCTTTGTGTTTATCTTGAGTTGAAACCAATTCATATTGTTTCCTATCTCCCTATAAATAGGATTCAACTATGATGTAAAATGTACACTGAATATATCATAATATATTGTTTCCTCTCTTCTTCCTTATTTTTCATACGTTTCATAACAATAATTACTTTATTGTGATATTTTAGGAATAGTTGTATTAGAAATAGAAAATTAGTTAAGTTTCGCTTATATTTAAGACCACTAATAAAATATTTTTATTTACTTATATTTAAGACCGGGAGAATACATGCATCATTTAAACATCTTCATTTGTCAAGAAATAGATATTTCTTCTGGTCCTATTTATAAGTTACATTCTAGAAGAATTCTTTGGTCTTATTTATAGGTCATTTTGTATTTTTTAGGAAGCATTTATTGCTATTTCTCTTATTTGCCCTTTGTTCATTAATGTGAAATAATATATTTGTGAAATTTTCAATGCAAGTTAAAATGGTAAAATTGTAATATTAAAGTATCTTTTTAAAGTTTCAAGAAATGTAACTACTCTTTTTGGTCCGTGTAATATCGTTAACTATGACCTATAAATAGGATGAGGGGAAGTAATATATTACCATTTCTTCCATCTCTAAATATAAGCATTTAAGGTGGACTTTTACGTGAATTAAGAAAATTAGTTAATATTGTTAATGACATTAAAAATGATACTATTTGGCACTTCCTTCGCTTCACTATATTTGGCCTTTTAGCCTTTTTTTCTTATTTCATATTGTTTGACCTTTTACATTCTCATTACACAAACATTTTTTTTCCAATTTTAACCTTTCATTCAATCATTTCTCTTACTCCTCACTAATTCTACTTTTATCATCTCTCTCATCTCTAAACCACTATACATTAATTAATGAACACACTTACTAATAAAAATTAAATACTACTACAATTTTTAATAAGGATTAATAAGGGGCAGTTTGGACAAACTATACATAATACTTACAATAATTTATACTCCCTCCGGCTTGAAATATTAGCAACAAAAAAATAACTCTCTTATTTTAAAATATAAGCAAAATTAACTAACTTTCTTAAATTTTATTTCATTCCCAATGCCACTTTCATAAAACATTTATAGAAAATTGTTACCTTATTTAATTTTTGTTTCATTCTCAATGCAACTTTCCTAATATACCTCTATTCTTTTATAAATTTGAGAAAATTAAATACAATCAACTAATCTTCTTAATAAGCGTAAATTTAGTTAGTTTTGCTTATAATTCGAGTCGGATGAAGTATTTTCTTAATTTGTGTGCCCAAGCCTAAAAAGCCAAACATAATAAAACGAAGAGAGTAAATTTTTTCAAAATTATCCTTATGCTTATCACTATGATTCTGAAAAGTATTGAGCAAATAAAAAGGTTTTGAAAAATAAATAATTAACGTCATTAATAATTGAAATAGATGCTTATAAAAAAAATACTATAATATTATCTAGTAGTGTTTATATTTAAAGAGTGAGAGTGACCGTTAAATGGAGCAATTTAGTGGTCGGAAATTAAGATATTAAATTAAATATGAGAAAATAAAATATACACTCACAGTGTAAAGTTTACACTGTCAGGTTATTATCCACCATTGATGGGTTAATAACGGTTGACTTACAAGTATAAATAATTTGTATGGATAATGGATGATGTACCGATAGTGAAAAAAACTTTACATTGTCAGTATACATATATTAAACTCATTAAATATTGTTAATACATTATAAAAATTGAATGACTAAAATAGGCATGAAATGAAAAGAATCTCATATGATTTAGTGCATGTTTAGATGTACGTTAATTTTTCCTATAATTGATTTTGGAACGCAGAAATTACTCACAGTTATTTTATATTCTACGTAATTTCAAATTTTAACATGATTTTTCATCGCAAAACAAAAAATACACTTAATATTTGAGTGAAACAATATGAGATCACGCAATTGACATCACGTATAAAACTGACCCTAAAGTAGTTATCTATTTATCATATGGTCTTCATTTTTGTATAAATATGTTTGTTTTTTTCTTCCTCATTGGAGTCTTGAAAAGTAGCCTTAAAATTTTATAGTCAGGTGTTTGTCTCTTATCATAAATCATTTTTATCTAATTCATGCATAACAAGAAAAGTAATTATTATTCTTAAATTACCAAAAAAATTATAATGATTCTAAAGTTACCCCTATTTAAAATTTTACAACTTAATTTAATTTTTTCGATTATAAGTATCACCCTATCATCTCTATAAAATTTTGAAAAGTGTATTTGGAATAAAATTTTTAATACTACCTAATTAAATATTTTAAAATGATTTATAAAAAAAGAAAATTTTTTTAATCAGAATAATACATTATAATAAGAGACGGAAAAAAGAAAAATATTAACTACATGAGAGCCAGAACGGTTGAAAAAACCAACTTAGACCGAGTCATCCATTTATACAAACCTGCCAAAAGTAATATGAAAGAAGGCCATGAAAGAAACCAGTAGTACCAACAAGTGCATAAACTTGTGAATCATTATTTTAGCTTAATCGTAAGTCATTTAGTCCAATAATTCAAAAAATAAAAAACTAAACAACCCACGCTTAACCCTCAGCGAGGGTTATAAAATATATATTTTAACAAACACGCTGAGGGCACAGCGAGAATTATTTTTATTTTATAACCCTCGCTGAGGGGTCAGCGAGTGTTATAAAATAAAAATTTATAACAGGATGTCAGCGAGTGTTATAATCATCACTGGGTCAGCGAGGGTAAAATTATAACCCTCGCTCACTGATATTGAGAAATATATATACAAGAGATAGCAGCATGCATAAATATATGATAACAGCGTGCTTGAATATTTGATACAATAATAGCATGCAAGTTTGTTACAACAATAAAAGAATGTATAACAGATGAGATAAGAACAAGTGAGATGATGCTATTATCCAATTATAAAAATTAAATTTTATAATCCTCGCTGAAAACCCTCGCTCCTAGTGAGGGTTATAAAAATTTTAAATTTTTTTATAAAATTTAAAATTTAAAATTTTTATAACCCTCGCTGAACATTCAACGAGTATTATAAAATATTATTTTTATAAGTTATAAAAATTAAATTTTTATAACCATCGTTGAGCCCTCAGCAATGAGGCATTTTGGGTAGTTTGGTTTTTAGTAAAATTGATAGTGTCTTTCTGAAATAAAAGGGATTAACTAATTAACTGGGAGTAAAAAAACTATCCCTTGATGAAAGCTTAACAGTAAGCTTCTGCTTAGAATTCATGAAAATGCAACCGTGTCAAATATTTTTTTTAAATTTTTTTTTTATAAGGGTGTTAAATGGAGTATTTGTTAAGAAAAGATAATTATCTATTATGATTTTATTCAATTTAAGCAAAATTATTTAATGTTAATTTAAATATATGCATGTATTTTAAAATAAAATTACTGATTTTGTTTTTAAATATTCAACACTTTCGTAAAATGAATTTATTCATAATTATCATTTTAAAAACGTAATATAATATTAATTATTATTTTTACAAATTTTATCCTTATTTAATTAGTAGGAGTGATAAATGAAAAAAAAATATAAAACAAACATTGAATTATAAAAACAAAACATATTAAATATAATTCTTAATTCATGTATTATAACCTTAAATGTAGATTATTTTCGAAGCGAAAGGAGTACATGCACAACTAGGAACTCACCAAGGTATTGAAACCGACGCACCAAGCCCAGGGTATTAAAACCAATTCCTATGCTAATTTCATGGTTGTTCAGGTATCAGTAGACAGTAAGAATGCATAAGGCATTGCAGTTTTCTTAATGTCCTGATTTAGAGTGCAACAAAACTTCATCAATGGATAAAAAAAATACTCTCTCCACCCAAAAAAGTTAATAAATTATTAAAAAATCAACGAAAATAAGGGAATACGCTTTTAATGTATTGTTTCCAAATCAACCAATTACCCAAGTAAGTATTTAATGAATGTTTCCTTGATTAACCAATCATAAAATATACAATGTAATTTAAATTTTTTTTATTTATTATTTTAACTCTAATTTGGGATAAATTTTTTTTTTTTGTTTTTTACTGACTTTATGCAAAAGTTGGGACATTTTCGGACTGTAGAAACAGGCGACCTAACCTTCAAAATCAAAAAGCTTCCGGTCAACTCTTTCAAGTCATAAAAAGATAAAATATTATAGCAACAAAAAATTAAAAATATGTAGATCATATCTAAGTATGCCACCCTTGCATTCCACATACAGCCAAAAACATTAAACTCACGAGTTATCACAATAAAGTTTTAACCATATCATTTTCTATTTTTGCAGAGAATGGGTTGGTATGACTTTTATCTATAAGTTTTGATCAGCATGAGAATAGCATTCATTCCAGTAGGTGGAAAAACATCAGCCTCTAGTATTGTATTATATTATTGAGCAGCCAAGCTTCAACAAAGAAGAATTCAGGAAGGAAATGGCAGTTGGGTCTTTCAACACAGGTGTTGTTGCCAAGGAGAGGGCAGAGCAATATAAGGGAAGACTCACTGCTTATGTCATCATTGCTTGCATTGTTGCTGCCACTGGTGGTTCTCTCTTTGGCTATGATATTGGAATTTCAGGTTCTTTCAAACTCTGAATTAGAATTTGCATGATTTTCTGTATTTCATGTTCAGGTTCTTTCTTATACTTCGAATGAAATTTTGAGAATTCAGGTCCTCAGTGGACAGTGGTTGTGGACTTATGATTATGGCCCAAAGAAATACTAAAACTTATTTGTGATTGAAAACATAAACAAGAAAGGTGAACAGGGAAACGCTTATATACCATCCAACTCTCATGAGTAGCATATTTGAAACTCCTCTTCTTGTTTATCTGTCATTTTTTTAGAAGTTTTTTTGTTCTTTTTATTTGTCATTTTGATGATTTCAAAAATGTAATAAATGCTATTTTCCATATCTATCATTATTTAATAGGGTATTGGTTTTCGTAAGTAGTAGAGAAAAAGTAATGATTACGGAAAAAGAAAAAGTACAGTGGAAAAAAAACATAATTAATGTATTGAAAATGTAAGTAATGATTCGATTACTTAAAATGTGTGTTTTGTTTGAAGTATGACAGATAAATAGGAACGGATAAGCAAAAAATTATGATTTATAAATTTAAGATGTAAAGTTTTTGGCAAATTCATAACATTCATTACTCTTCGTTCTTGGTTAGTTTCCAAATTCAAGTGTTGAAAGCCTCCTTCGCTAATTCTATAAGATGAGATTCCCAGTTATCATCTCAATCAGTATATTTAATTGTAATCTTAATCTCAAATGTTTAGTAGCAAGGGTGAAGCTAGAAGTTTTTCAACGAGAAAGTCAAAGGAGAACAATAGTGGCAGACTTGCAGCCAAGTTAAAGAATTTATATTTATGTAATATATATATATATATATATATATATATATATATATATTTGTGTGTGTATATATATATTAAAAAAATCCACTTTTAAAATTTTTGAAGTAGCCATTGCTACGTCATTCAATGTTGCGCTGACCCTGCTTAGTTGCAAAGTGGACTGCTAAAGTTGTGCACCACCCCAACAAATTACAGTATCATTCACTTTGCTTCTTTTGCAATTTTATGCACATCCCACCATGCCAATAAATAACAATTCAATGATGCTTTGAATCAAGTTTTAAGGAGAAGAAATTTAGAAACAGCTCCACTTAATCTCAATGCTTTGAATGAAGAGTCATGATAATCATTCCTTCTTAATTCAAACTCTCCTCAATGTTCTTTCTGTCAAATCATTAAACAACAACTAAACCCCCTTAACTTTTTCCATATTGTTCATATATTCTTTACACCTCTTAGTCTCTTGCACCTTCTGAGACTGTAAGAGGATATTTTCCTAATCAACAACAACAACCAAGACTTTTCCACATGGTGGGGTTGGCTTGGCTGCATGGGTCAAATGAAGCTGTAGTTTACAGTTATCTAACATAGAAATTTACAGTCATTCTGCACCAAGCATGCAATCATGATAGACAACAATTTTTCACTCTAACTGGTTAAACTTGATCACAAGAATAAGCATGTCGGTATAGTAACACTGCTTTGCACTACTCTATATGCAAACCCAACTACTTGGTCAATTTTCCATTATGCTAGAGAAAACATATTGATTATTTCTTGATTTTTGATAACTAATGTGTTTCTTTATATTGGGAAAGCTGTTTCCTTGTTTCTTGAAATTTTTCTAATGCATGTTTTATGGTTAACAGGTGGAGTAACTTCTATGGACGATTTTCTTCTAGATTTCTTCCCCTCAGTATACAGGCAAAAAAAGCACGCACATGAAAACAACTACTGCAAGTATGACAATCAGGTCCTTGCAGCATTTACCTCTTCTCTATATATTGCTGGTTTAGTTGCATCCCTGATGGCATCACCAGTTACAAGGAAGTATGGACGTCGGGCAAGTATCATAGGTGGTGGTATAAGCTTTCTTATTGGATCAGCACTGAATGCTTCAGCTGTTAACCTGGCAATGCTGATCGTAGGTCGAGTTATGCTTGGTGTAGGCATTGGATTTGGAAATCAGGTAAGAAACATTTTTCTTTTACCCATCATCGATCCCATACCAGATACATACATATAAGGAGCAACCATTATCAATGTTTAAAGCCTAGCTCAAAATTACCCCAGCATCATGGTTTTAAATTATCGTTAGCAACCACAATAGCGGTAACTGCAGCATGACCGTAATAGTGTCTTCATTTTTCCATAGTTGTTTGAAATTACGTTAAATGCAATGTAACCACGATCACATTTTTAAAGCCATAACAGAATCAAATGTCTTTGAAGTGTGTAAGTCAAGGTGAATGTTCACACGAGATCATTAAAAGTTTACAAGAAAAATAAATGCAGTAATATGATGCAAAGTCTATGTCTGACATAGAAGATAATCAAGTTATATAATGTTTGAAAATTTACTTGAGCTACTCCTCCTGATGGTTGTTTTGAAGGCTATTCCCCTTTATTTGTCAGAGATGGCACCAACCCACCTTCGAGGAGGCCTGAACATGATGTTTCAAGTAGCAACCACTTTCGGGATTTTTACAGCCAATATGATCAATTTTGGAACGCAAAAGATTAAACCATGGGGCTGGAGGCTGTCCCTAGGCTTGGCTGCAGTACCAGCTCTTTTGATGACAGTAGGAGGGATATTTCTTCCCGAGACTCCAAATAGCTTAATAGAACGAGGATCAAAAGAAAGAGGAAGGATGATCCTAGAAAAAATCAGAGGAACAAGGGAGGTCGATGCTGAGTTTCAAGATATGGTTGATGCAAGTGAGTTAGCAAATTCTATAAAGCACCCCTTCCGAAACATACTTGAGAAGAGGTACCGGCCGGAGTTGGTCATGGCTATCTTTATGCCTACCTTCCAGATCCTGACTGGCATAAATTCCATTCTCTTCTATGCTCCAGTGCTGTTTCAAAGCATGGGATTTGCTGGAGATGCATCTCTTTACTCCTCAGCTTTGACTGGTGGAGTTCTTGCCTTCTCAACCTTCATTTCCATTGCAACAGTAGATAGATTGGGCAGGAGAGTTCTGCTTATAAGTGGTGGAATACAAATGATTACATGCCAGGTAACAGAAAGACTCCTTTCTTGCAAATTCTAGTTCTGATTAAAATATCCATGAACTTGGAAATAATGCTGGATACTGAACAAAAACAACATTCAGCTTGTATAATGCATAACTTCAGAAATCATGTTAAGAGTTCATTTTATTAAAAAAATAAATAATAATGACATATATATCCTAGGATATTGTGATATGAAATTTAGGGTGGAAACAATATCAGGGTCAACAACACTCCTGCAAGATGGTTATTTACAATGTTTTTACTATTGCAACAAGCCAACATAGTAGCAGTTTCTGTAATATTGCAAATCAAAGCCATGGACATTACATTCATTTTTTCACATGTGCAGGTTATAGTTGCTATAATTTTAGGGGTCAAATTTGGAGCAAACCAAGAATTGTCCAAAGGATTCTCAATATTGGTTGTGACTGTGATTTGCCTATTTGTTCTAGCTTTTGGGTGGTCATGGGGCCCGTTAGGCTGGACAGTCCCAAGTGAAATATTTCCATTAGAAATCCGTTCAGCAGGGCAGAGTATCACGGTTGCTGTAAACCTTCTGTTCACTTTCATAATTGCCCAAGCCTTCCTTGCCCTTCTCTGCTCATTCAAGTTTGGAATATTCCTCTTTTTTGCTGGCTGGATTACCATAATGACCATATTTGTGTTTGTGTTCTTACCTGAAACCAAAGGAATTCCCATTGAAGAGATGGCACTTATGTGGAGGAGGCACTGGTTCTGGAAAAGGATACTGCCTGAGACAAGTGATGGTAGCATCACAAGTGCCAAGGAATCGGGTTATGCAACCTGAAAGTATTACAGTCTGTGGTTCTTAATTAATTACTTGCCTGTCATATGTAATTATGTAATTAAGAAGTATAGAGATTAAAAATGAGTTGTTTTAGTAAATGCTAGTTTTAGTTGCTGAAATTATAAGTATCGATCATATGAGTATCTAAAAAAAACATATTAGTCCTTGAAACGGTTCAATGAATCATATTTGACATTGCTCAGCAACATAAGGACTAATTTGACTAACATCACAGTTTCAGAATTAATATGTTAATTTTCAATAATCAATGACTAATATGATTTCTGTTTACAATTTCATGAACTTGAATGATGATTTAGTCAAAACTAAGACAGTTTACCCTTTAAGTAAAGCAATGAAATTCTGTACTGATGCAAACAGCAGACAACAGTAGACAGTCATTAAGAGATCATTCTGTAAAATCAACACAAAAACAGTAAAAGCACTATATGCACCCTTTCCAGGAAGGAACACCTAAAATGGGACACCAGAATTAATTCACGAGTCTGAGTGCATCCAAATATTCTAGTTTTAAAGGTAAATATGAATGTGCGAATATCATGGGCATTAATCTTAAATGTACAAATAATATTAGTTGTACCATCCAAGGCATACGTATATAAGCAAATTACGACAAACAAACCAAGCAAAGAATATAAACCGAAGCAGGCAGAACTATTCTTCCCTGGCATTGGCAGAAAAGAGACAATCACAAACACAGTATTCAATTGGTGTTGGAATCAAGGTAACATAACCAAAGCCCAAGGCCACATTTTTGGTACAGTAAAAATCACTCGGGAAATAGCCCAGATAAGCATCATGTTGTGCTGTGTCTGTATGGTATGTGTCCCAAAAAAATGCTCAGCACCAGTGTTTTAGAGCAGTATTACATTATCTAAGTTGTGGCAGCAACCAAAAACCCCAGAACACTGATTGTGGCGCCTAATAAACATAGAGCAACCGTGCGACAATCAAGCGATGTAAAAATATGAAGACACAAATTTTGCATTAGAACAATCACCCGCTGAAAATTGTATTTGATCAACTCTTCCTTGTTAGAAAATAAGATTCCCAAGTCATTTATATGTAACAAAAAAGAGGGTACCGTACTACTAATACTAGAAACTTCATTGCACCAAATTTCAGAAATACATCTGTTTGAAAATAAGAACAACACATGAAACACCACACAATGAACTCCCTCCTTCCATATTTAAAACCTAAGAACACAACACACATTCTATAGTAAAATCAAGCGAAAACTAATCGCAAATAAGAACAACACATGAAACACCACATACTGAACTGAACTCACTCCTCCTTCCATATTAAAACCTAAGAACATAACACACGCTCGATAGTAAAATCAAGCGTAAACTAATCGCACTATAGGCATATACAAAGTAAAGTAATCAAACTATATCAAAGCCTAAAAACATATAGCGCAGTTGCGCTAAGCGCACACACACATTCTTCTCTTAACCTTCTTCACTTAACCATATGCATTCCCTAAAATCTAACTAACTAAACTGACTTCTAAAGCCTCCCTTCAGAGATCAAACAACAAACACTGAATCTTCTTCACTCCAACAAGCATCACTTCATCTCTTTCAAATTTCATCATATTCCTCGTCGCACACATAACTAACGGCCAACCTTGTAAAAAAATTAAGGAAGCACGTTACGAAGAAAGCATCACCATCATCAAATCATCAAAGCCATCACCATCATCAAATCATGAATGACTCATCACACTGAGTCGAGTCGAAGCAACCGCCTCAAATCACTGGTGGCAGAGCCGTTCTTCTTTCCAAGGAATAAAGGAACCGGAACAGAGCTCGGCGGCGGAGACGCCACATCAAAATTCGATCCAGCATACATCATCCCGTTTCTCAAATCCAACACCCGATTCTGCTCCTTCGTCACATCTTTCAAATTCGAAACCCTAATTTGCTTCTTTGAACCATCTTTCAAATCAGAAACCCTAATTTGCTTCTTAACCATAACTTCTTTCTTCACCGTTGAAGGATCAGGACCCAGCCGATCCGTAGATCCCAACCCTACATCAAGATTTTCCTCGCTAGATCTCAAACTCCGATCGGAACCTTCGTCTCTCTTCGCGATCTCCGGCAACTTCTCGCCTCTCTTGAGAATCTTGACCTGTCCCATCACGAGATTCGTTCCGGGACCTTTGACAACCACGGTGGACCGATCGACGCCGCCACGGCTCCGATCATAATCACGGTCGCTGAAATTCGATTTGTCCGCCGGCGGACTCCGGCGGCGAGTACGGCCAGAACTAGGGTTAGTGTTTCTTCTCGATTTTGTCAGAGAAAACGCATCGTGTGGTCGTAACCGACCTTGAAGGTAATCGTGGGAAGGAATAAGAATCTCTGTTCCCATATTTTTTTCTACAAAGAGAGAAAACAAAGATTAATTTTTTTTTCCAGAGAGAAAGTGAGAGAAAAATGAAAATGGGTTTAATACACGAAACTGTGAAATAGAAAATGGCGTGGTTTTGAATTTATAGGCAAAGTATGGACTTGGTGACCATTTTCTTAGAGTAATATCTTATGGATCACGTGACTTGGCTTTTGGTGTTATAAGGGATCACGTGACTGGTTCTTTATTGTAATTTGGCATGTGGGGGTGGGGGGTAAAAACGGGAGTTAAGGACAAAAAGGATTGATGAGGCGTTGACGTACAGGATAGGAAACGTTATTGATGGTGGACACGTGTGGGATATGGGAAGGTTAAAGGAAGTTGGGTCTGGACCGATTCTCGTTATTTTACGGCGATTTTGTCATCCCACTCTTCAACTTGCACATAACCGAAAAATTTTAATTATATTTCTTTTAGGGTTTTGATTTGAGTTAATTGTCACTTTAGTCCCTGAAATTACATGTCGCTTTCACTTTAGTCCCTCAAATTAAGAAAATAGCTTTGAGGTCCCTGAATTTGTAAAAACGTGTTCACGTTAGTCCCTAGTGTTAACCTCCGTCAACGACCGTTAACGGAGGCGTGACGTGGCATCCTAGTAAGCAATGGTAACGGTCATCAAACGACTACTTTGTTCTTCCCCAATTCAGCTTTAAATTGAACCCTAATTTCGAGTATGGGTCCTCAAATCTCATCTTCTTGTCAAATTGATTCGCAATTTCTTCCTCATTAATCTTATTGTTCTTATTCGTCGCAAACCCTAAGCACAAATTGATCCCTAATTTGTGTAATCGAAACCCTAACTCAGTCTCCCTTTTCTTCTCTGTAAAATCGCAATTGTTGTTATCATCTTGAAACCCATGAAATTAGAGCTGCATTATGGGTGATGATAGTAGCTGGAACTGGAGTCAAGCTTCGAAAGCTGAAAAGATTCGAAGGAAGCAAGAAGAAGACCCAACCTTATGCTATTATGGTTTGAAAAGTGTTGTGAGGAGATCCAAAACTACTCTCAACCCTGGAAGGTTGTTCTATGGTTGTCCTAATTACAAGGTTAGTGTTTAGTTTTTTGATTTAATTGGTAGTGTTTGTCCATTAATTTTCAGCATGGGCACTAAACTAATGCAAACTCTGTTTTGTTATAGCATGGGCAACAATGCAACTTCTTTTCCTAGGTTGATGATGATGACATCTGTAACATCCCAAAATCCAGTTCCTAGTATAATCTATATTGTGATAGATTTAGAGTAGAAGAAGTGGTGATATTAAGTGAGAAATTGGGTAAGTAGGAGTGTAAAAGGGAAGCTTTAAGCATAGAACTTTAGGAAAATTTAAAATACAAGATTCATAGCTCAAAACATAAATTCCACCGTTGGATATGAAGCAGGGTAGGTGAGGAAGCTTGTTTTAAAATTTGAGGAAGATCCAACGGGTAACGAAGAAGTTATGGTGTGTCAAAGTTCTGAGTAATGCAAGTTTCTGCAGGTTAATCGATTAACTCATTGGTTAATCGATTAGTGCCTGAATGTTGTGCAAAAAATTAATTGAGTAAGACTAAATGCTGATCTTTGGCCAAATTTCAAGGGGTTAATCGATTAACTGGGGCTGTTAATCGATTAATCTAGTCTGCTATTGAAAAAAATAAAAGAAAACAAAACGTGTTTTCCTCTCTATTGTTCGATCCACTCTTCCTCTCTCCCCTAGGGTTCCATTCTTCCTCATCAAATCCACCAAGAGCAAGTGGGATTTCTTCATTCCATCAAAAAATCTCTTCCTTCTTCACTCCAAGTAAGTGTTTAATGCCATGGATTCCTTCTTTCTCTCTCTCCCTAAATTCGAGTTCCCTTTCTCTCTCATCCCTTCCATGGTGATTTTCAACTCTAGGCCATGGAAGCTTCACACTTCCTTGGATTTTGGCAAGAAACTATGGCATAAATGATAACTCTTCTTTTTATGGCTCTTATATTAGGTTCCTCCCTCTTCCCTTGGATCATAACTCATTTGGTGGCAAGACTCTCAAGCTTAGAGCAAATAAAATCACCTTATCTCCAAGTGTTTGAGGTAAGGGGGTGGGTTTTGCCTTGTTCTAGGGAGTGGGTTCTAGTTAGCATATAATGATTTGCTAGGGTTAAGTGTTAGGGTATAAAATTAGACTATAAAACCCTAGGTTATTGAATATATAAAACCCTAATTGATTAAATATGTATAATGTTGGAGGTAACGACTATGAAAAGAAAACCCTTTGAGATGTGAATAAATTATTTGATAAATGAAATTAGGATAATGAATATAATGAAGCACCAGAGATTTTGGGTAGTATGATAGTGAAACTGCCATATATGACTTCTATGATTTCTGATTTTATATGTAAAGTTTTGTATTTAATGATAATTGACTGCTATTGCAAATAAATGTTATGTGTTATGGAGTGAACTGATATAGGAAGAAAATGGAAATAAAATAATGACACGTAAATTAAGTGTAAAAGAGTAATGTTAATTATGTGACAAGTATGAGTTGGTTGTGTATATTTGCTCCCTAATGCTAAATATGTATAACTGTGCTTACTTGTACTGCGTATGCTTAACTGAGAACATGAATGCTATTGGAGAGGATTCGATAATTATCATAGGAAATGTGTATGAATAAGTTATGAATGGGTAACTGTAAGTTTGTGAAATTGTGATTAAATGTGTTATAAATGATTGAGTAAGAAAGTGAATAATTCATGGCCTCTGAGTTGAGGTGCCGAACATTGAGAAATGTGGTAAATACGTTGGCCTCTGACCTGAGGCGACGTACCTTCAATTGTAATGAGGTGTTTTATAATGAAAATGATGATTATGTGTTGGCCTCTGACCTGAGGTGACGCACCATGGAAACGAGAATAGAGTGTTGACCTCTGACCTGAGGGACACAAAATAAAATAAAGTGAATGGGTGTTGACCTCTGACCTGAGGGACACAAAATGAAAATAAGTGAAAGAGTGTTGACCTCTGACCTGAGGGACACCGAATGAAATAAAGTATTAGTGTGTTGACCTCTGACCTGAGAGACACACAGTGAACTAAGAAATTGGAGTGTTGACCTCTGACCTGAGGGACACATAATTTAAATAAGGAAAAGTATGAGGGGCCTCTGTTATGAGGTGACAAATGTGTTGAATGAGACTAATACATTGGCCTCTGGTTTGAGGTGATATACCTGAATAAATAGAAAGTAAAAAGAATGCAAAATAAAGGAAATGGAATTTGAATGGAATAATGAAAATGGAAATTGGAATGAATAATGATTATGAAAATAAGGAAATGTGCATAGTGTGATATATGTGATGGTATACTTTATATGCTAGTTGTGTTTGACCTGGTGGGTTGTTATGTCTAGTTAGAAACTGCTTTCTATTTCATGTGCGATGCTCACTCCCTTAACATTTTTCAGGTACGGAGATTGAGCTGGCACAGCCCCCGGCCGAGCAGGAGTACTTTCCCTTACAGGGAGAGTAGGGTTGTTATGGGATTTAGATCATATTATGGAGCTAAGCCCCCTACATTGTTTTGATGTAGATTTGTTATATATATATTTTTGAGTGAGACTTAGGATGTTACGTTTTGATAAAGTTATATGCTTTGGTTTTGGATACTCAAACGTAGTATTTTCGCTGATACTCAGATTATTTGATGCACACTACTATATTGGAGCCCATTGGGCCTTGATATGATTTATACACTACTATATTGGAGCCCATTGGGCCTTGATATGATTTATATGTCCAATATGAAGCCCTGCTGGCTACTGGTTACATATTTGATTATTTGATAACGTTTTTCACAGGTTAAACTTTGGATTTGTCCGAAAAACAAACAAAACTCCGTCCGTTTGACGGGTGATTTTTATTAAATTAAAAAGAAATTTCAAATTTATATTTTGAATAGCGGGGTTCTATGGGTAAAAATCCTAGGTGTTACAACATCAATGATGGTTCAATAAACAACAAACTTAAAAAATCTAGAGCAACTGCTGTTGTTAATGATGACTTGAGAATGGACTTTGCTATGAAGATTGTTAGATTAGAGGGTGAAGTGAAGACATTGAAGTGTTTATTGGGTGGGTTGGTTGTAATGATCTTTGTTTTTAATATGATGTGGGGATTGTTGTGGTTATTAAAGTAGTAGTAGGAGTTCTATGTATGCAATGTGATCTTTGTTTTTAATATGATGTATTGGTATTTGTAACATTAGTGAATGAAATGTGGCTTTGTTTATTCAAGTGTGCATAGTGCAGCAACAAAAGTCTAGGAACAATAATGCAGCAACAAATTATTTAACAAAATGCAACAACAATAAGTTAACAAATGTAGCAACAAATAAGTAAATTGAAATTTGTCATTGATAACCAAATATATAGAGAACCCACATATTGTCAGAATCAAAAGTAATGACACCTTACAAAATGTAGTCTGATTTGCAAGGGATTGTAAAACAAAAGCACCAAATATCAATTGGTGATTACAAGACCAAAATGAGCAACAAAAAAGTGTGGGTAACAACCAAAAATCAAAACACGAAACAACTTTGTTCATTCTCTAAATCCTAAAAAGCTGATGGTGAAGGAGAAGCTACTGGTCCAGAAGACTTTTTAGATCCTTTTAAACCAGGTGTTGGCATAAACACCATTGGTGCAGGGATTGCTGCAGAAGGAGCAGGCACTGGTGTAGAAGGAGTAAGGGCTGGTGCGGCTGGTGCAGGTGTTGCTGCGGCTGGTGCAGGCGCTGGTGCAGGCACTAGTGCGTCTGGTGCAGGCACTGGTTTAGGCCTGATAGGTAATTTGGGTCTAACACCAGATGCAGCAGGTAGTTTAGTTGTAGCCTCTGGTTGGGATGAGTCTTGTGGTGGCTGTGATTGTGACATATCTATCACATCTGGCTGATAACCAGCAGCATTAGTAGCATCAGCTGCATTAGGATTAGAAGCAGCAGCTGCATTCGGGTTAGAAGCAGCAGCAGCTGCTGCCTCTTGTGCTGCCTTAGCCTCTTCCTCTTGCTTCTGTCTCTTGTACTCAGCACACCCTTTCCTATTGTGTTTTTTCCCCCCACAGAAAGAGCAAGTAAAATCAGCTACCCTTCTCTTCAACCTTGTTGGATTTGTCACTTCTTCTTTACCATCATTTCCACCCTTTCTTCTTTGTTTTTTAGGTCTACCAGGCTTCCTCTACTTTGGGGGTGGGACAGGTGGAGTGTTTCCACTTTCCTCCCAGTATTGCTCTCCTCTAACTGGAAGTATGTGATGCTCATAGGTTGATCTATATGCAATCATGGTGATCCAATGGTGACAGTATTGTTCAGGATTCTCACCCCTATGTGCAATTGCAACAACAACATGCATGGCATACCTAATCAAACACAATATCGCCAAAATTCAAATCAGAATAATGAAAATCAGAATGTACTCAAGTCAGTAAATGAGAATTACATGTACCTGTTAATTGCCAAAATCTACAAGTACATGTCCTAGCTCCCAAGTCCACTGAAACTCCTTTTCTTTTCAAATACTCAACCTCATATTTAAGCCCTTCATCATCACCTAATACGCATAACAGAAACTACTAAAGTTAACAATTCTCAACACAAAATATAACAAGAATTGAAGGAATTGATATCTAGTTACCTGCCCATATTGGTGTCCACTGGTTACTCTCCTTCTTCTCTTTCTCCAATCTACTTCTTTGTCTAGGAGGTAGAACATCATTGTATGCAGCCAAACTCAATTTGTTGTCTGATATTTGCATCATTATAGCACACCTAACTTCCTCCAACATAGTCAGTATTGGCTTCCCCCTTGCACCAATAATCTTGGCATTAAATACTTCACAATTGTTGTTGCATATGTTGTCTGCCTTAGACCACTCACTGAATTCAGCCTTTGTCCAAGTTGTTGATGGATTTAGCTTCCTCCACTTGTCCAGGTAAGCCCATGCTTTCTCATTCTTTTCTTTCATCTTGCTCATGATGTCCTTGAATTGTCTTCTTGTGGTTGATCATGCACACTCCCACATCAGCATTTTAGCCTCTTTGTCTTTCCATTGCTTGGAGAAATTCTGCCACAGGTGCCATGCACAAAGTCTATGATGCACTCCTGGCATTACCTCTTGCAAAGCAGGAATCAATCCTTGAAAACGAAAAATATAAAGAAAATTATTATTCATTACAGTCCCTATAATCACATTAAATAATTCACTATAGTCCCTATAATAATTTTAAATAATTCATTATAGCCCCTGAAACTATAAAATTAATTCACTTTAGTCCCTATGTCAGTAAAATTCAGATTCCAGATTAACTAGCATATCAGTATCACTAAAGAATTAAGTAAAAGATTAAGGGTTATGAATACCTTCTGCATATCCGAGATGAAGTTCCATCCATGCTCCTTGTAGTATCCCAGATCAAGATGCAAATGCTCTAAAAACCATTTCCAATTGTCTTTATTCTCAACATCTACAACAACATATGCAATAACCCATATACGGTTATTTGCATCTTGTCCTACAGCACTCAACAGCTACCCTCCATAATATCCCTTGAGAAATGCACCATCCAGTCCTATCAGTGGTCTGCAACCTGCCTTGAACCCTGCCTTCATCCCACCCAAGCTAATGTAAAGTCTATGAAATCGTGGATTCCCAGTAGGCATTGGCAGTGTATCCATATTGACAGTGGATCCTGGATTGCTTGCAATTAACTCATGACAATAGTCCCACAGTTTTGCATACTGCTCCAGCTCATTCCCTTCCACAAACTTACTTGCCCTCACCATTGATCTAAATACTTTTGTGTTATCCAAGTGAACACCAAACTTCCTCTTGAAATACTCCTTAGCCTCAACACATTTCAATTCAGGATGTTTATGGAGCTTCTCAATCAATTTGTTTGTTACCCATTCTTGATTTGCTTGTGTGTTTTTGAACGCCCTACAACAGTTGTGTGTGTCATTGAATGTTTTCACTTGAAAACTGTTTGATACCTTGCTGTACGCACAGTAAATCAACCGAGGGCAACCATCTTGCATGCACTTTGCCCTTGCTCTGACTTTATCATTTTTTAACCACTCCACTAACCTACCCAGTCTAATATTATAATTTTTCACAGCCTTTTTGAAACTATCTATACAAGCAAACTCCATGCCTAGCTGAATCTTAACATTGGCAAATGCATCATGTTCATTAAATTGAGGAAATGCCTCGTTAGAAACAACTTCTTCATCATCACTGTTTACCGGTGTGTGTAGGTCCTCAGACACCCATGAATCCTCAGCCCTAGCTTTATATGCAACTGGTGCTTCATAGCTTATCCTATGCCCCATAGATTGCTCACCTTGTTCAGCATTTTCATCTCCACTGTCTTCCATTAACTCAGCCTCATTTATCTGAAAATCAATGTCTTCACTTTCTTCCATTAGGTCATCCTCATTGATGTGGTAATCACTATCTTCACTGTCACTGTCATAGCTATCTTCATTGCCTTCACATACCTTCAATGCTGTCTTCTTTGATCCACCCTCAATGTTGTCATCATCTCTTGTTTTCCTCTTATGCACTGATTCTTCCTTATTTAGCTTCTCAGTTCTCCTCCTCTCAGTTGCAGCTAATTTCTCTAAAACCAACTTCTTTAGTTGAGCCTGAGCCAACAAATCCAGCTTCAATTTCTCCTCAGCTTCTTTCTTCTTCCTTTCCTCAGCCTCTGCCTTCCTTTTTTGGGCCTCTACTTTCTTTCTTTCTGCCTCAGCCTTCTTTTCTGCAATCTTTTTCACCTTAATCTCCTCTGCCTTCCTCTTTTCAGCCTCAGCCCTCTTCCTTTGTGCCTCAGCCTTCTTCTCTTCAATTCTCTTCTTTATTGCTGCATCTGCCTCCTCCTTCTTTCTTTTCTCCTATGTATCTGCCTCATCCTTCTTTCTTTTCTCCTCAGCTGCATCTGCCTCCTCCTTCTTCCTTTTCTCCTCAGCTGCTTCTTCCTCCTCTTGCTTCTTACTTCCCACATCAATTTCACTATCATCCACCTCAACAATCTCAATATCATCCAAGCTAAAGACAGGTTTAGAAGTTACATGTTCATAGTATATGTCAGCCACACCACCATTGCGTCTGGAAGCACGAATCATTGCAAGAAGGTGTTTATCTGTCTTTAGTGGCCTTAACCCTCTATCCAAGCTCATATTCGGAACTAACCACAACACATTAGCCACCTCAGAGTAACCAAACATGGTGCAGTACTTTCTCAGCGAGAACACGTCCAGTATGTCTTCATCAGCCTCTGGCCACTCAGAAATCAAATCCGAAGTGTATATCGTATTACCCTCTGAATCCTTTGCAAACTCACCCCTGTGATGAAACCTAAGAAGAACCATGCTACAAAATAGCAACAAAAAGGGAATAAGTTTATCAATTCCAACTGGGTCCTAAACATTTCACAAACAATTGCTCAAAAAAACGAAATCAATAAACAAATCTGAAATAGGGATCACATCACAACAAATAAAACCACATTAGGGATGAACAAAGACCACACATGCATCTAAACATCAATAAAAGGTCAATGCAGAGAAGATAATGAAACGGAAACAAACGATTTTCAACACAACTAACATAGCAAAACATCTGATGAAGTGAGATGAAGTTAGGGTTTTGCATACCTGAAAACACAGCTTCTACACACCGTGAAGGAGACGACAATGGCAAGAAGGTGAAGGCTCGTTGATCACCTGCGAAAATCAAGCTCAGGGTTTGTGTGTTAGGGATTTTGTGAGCTGAAGGTGTTGTACGTTTGTGAGCTCAGGGTTTGGTTTTGGTTTAGAGGGTGTTTTGGTTTTAAGAAATCCAAAGGTTGAACAATGGCGCCAACCCATGTCACCTTTTTTTTAAATTAAAACCACGAAACGACGTCGTATTTCCTTGCCCCAGTTAGCCACGTCACGCCTTCGTTAACGGCCATTGACAGAGGTTAACGCCAGGGACTAACGTGAACACGTTTTTACAAATCCAGGGACCTCAAAGCTATTTTCTTAATTTCAGGGACGAAAGTGAAAGCGACATGTAATTTCAGGGACTAAAGTGACAATTAACTCGTTTTGATTTTCTAACCCTCCAAGTTGGGTTTTTGACCCCCTTTTAATTACTTTTTCCAAAAAATGCCCTTCCTCACTTATTCTTTTTCCTTCTCTTCTTCACACCCATTTCTCCTTCTCCTTCTCTTCTTTCTCTTTTTCCTTCTCCTTCTTCTTTTTTTTTTACTTCTTCTTCTTCACTTACTCACACTCACTCACCCTCACACTCATCTCCACTAATCCTCACTCACATATCCACTATTATGTTTTTTTCCCATGTAAAATGTGCCCTACACCTATTTCGAAGCGTACAAAACATACTAGTACGCTAGGTTTTTTTTCAAATTTTTTTTCCAATACGCCATTTTTTCCCAATACACCAGGGCTTGGGCGCACGTGTTAAATTTTTTTTTAACATGTACGTTTAACGTGTATGCCCAAACCCTGGCGTACTGGAATTTTTATTTAAAATTTATTATGTACTCCTCTGTTAGGGCATACACAGGGCGTTAAAATTTATAATATGGAAGCATATTGCTTGGCCATAATTAAAACTACTAAGAGTTGCCCTGCACATATGTGGTTTATATGGCACCTTTGATTAATTTTTTTCACTTGTCATTTGATATATGACACCTTCTATTGCTTTGTTTGAGACTGTTTTATAGCATTATGATAATAGAATATGTTTAAGTTGGATTTAGTTTAGATTCAACCACTTTAAAATTCTATAAATACACATACAAAATGTTAAAGTGCTTGTCTGCTTGGGCAAAATGATGGAAGCAACATATCCATTAGCTATTGTGATCCTTATTATTGTAGTTGTAACGAATAACTTAAAACTACAACTTATATCAACCTCTCCCTTCCTCTATTAAAATCGTTATTTCATTCATTCTCGGTATGTGGATTTGTGTTTTAATCATTGTTTCTATCATAATTTCCATAAATTTTTTAGGACAAATTTACTTTCACTTACTATAATGATTTGAGTAGCAAGAAGGGCCGAAGAGGATGAGACAATGAGGGTAACTAAAAACAAGGCTTAATTGCACTTTTGGTTCGCCAATTTTAACAATTTGACAATTTTGGTCCTCATACTTTCAATTTGGCCAATTTAATCCCTCAATTTTCAATTTGTGACGATTTTGGTCCCTCCATTTATACTAACTTTAATGGTGCTGACTTGTTTAAGAAAGGACAAATATGAGCACCCTGTTTTCAACGTGGATTATTTTTTTAATTAATAACTTAAAAAATAAAATAAAAGAACAATTAACAATAGATGTTTCTTTATTGTTCTTAACAAGAAAGATGCCAAACCAGGGTTCTGCTATTTATTGTTGTTTTATTTTTTAAATTATTAATTAAAAAATAATTCACGTCGGAAAAGAGGGTGCTAACATGTGTCTTTCCTTGAGACAAGTCAACACCGTTAACGTCAGTATAAACAGAGGGACAAAAATCTCTATAAATTGAAAATTGAGACATTAAATGGGCCAAATTAAAAGTAAGGGGGACCAACCAAAAAATTGGGGGACCAAAAATGAAATTAAGCATAAAAACAAAAACAAAAACCACCAGAGCGAGCACAGTTAAGCATCCCAAAGCAGCAAGAAAGCACAACCCTACATTAATACAATGAAGGCATATAGTAATTGTATTTCCTCTTATAATGATGTATTTGCATTGCTGTGAAAAATGGACAATTTTGGACAATTATCAACGTAGCTTTAGGTGGCACATATGTTTTAACTTTGGCACTGACTTTATTTATTTATTTTTTTTCTATTCTAGTAATATCTTGGGTTAGAGTTGTCATATGGAATCTAGTTCTTCTCAAGTTTCTTTGTATTCTTTGTTTTCTCATATCCTGATGGTAGAACTGGTTCTTATCCATTACCAGCACACATATGAAATTACTGCGGCTAAGCTCGGTTCGTGTCATTAGGTCCTTACTATAAGTCGCAATAGGTCTTCTAGAGGTCATCACGTAAGGTATGTGTCCTTAACTTGCGACAGGTCTGGAACAAATCCTCAACATTAATTAAGATCAAGAGACTTTAATGAATTAAAAAAATTAAAAAAATCTTATTCTAGATGTATCATTCACCTTCAAAACTCTAAAAAGAATTGCTCTATTTAGATTTTGTTACTCGACAAAATAACACATTGCACTAATAGTTTCATTTGTTCTTGATGGTTCACATATGGGTACAATCAAGAATTATAGAGAAATTTGTCACCTCTTTGATTACCATTATTATAGAACTTTTTAACATCACAAGCCAAAAGACAAATCAACTCATCATTTTGAATTTTATGATCAAGATAATGGTGGAAAATTTTTGAGTGAAGTACCACTTCGGTCCCTCATGTTTTTTAAATGGGACACTTTAGTCCCTCGAAATGTGGAAATTCACTTTTAGTCCCTGAAGATTTTATCATGGGACACTTAAGTCCCTCCGTCCACTCGGCCAACTGTTTCAACTGCGGACTTAAGTGTCCCATAAAAGAATCTTGAGGGACTTAAGTATCCCATAAAAAAATCTTAAAGGACCAAAAGTGAATTTCTATATTTTGAGGTACTAAAGTGTCCATCTAAAAAACATGAGGGACTAAAGTGGTACTTCACTCAGAATTTTATTATTTCCAATGTGCATAACTTGATTTTGCATTTTAACATCAAATTTTGCAATTGTCTCAACCGATCGCAAAAAATTACCATTACTATCTTGTTAAAGTGTGACATTGAATCCTTGAAATAAAATTTGGGGTTAGAAAGAAATTTCTCAACGAAAATAATTCTTATGAAAACATGCCTTCAACACTCTTTCTCTTTCATAGTTTCATGTTGCATTGAAATTTCAATTTTCTAATTTTTGTCTAATCTTACTCTCAATTCTTTCCAAGACTTCAACTTTGTAACACTCCAACTTAATATAGTATAATTTTAAAGTATTTTTATAAAAGTATAAGGCAACAGATAAAAATTTTGATTTTTATTAATTTATCAAAAAAGAACTTTTACAAAAAAAAAAGTTGTTAAGTTTGGGGTTACATCTGGATTAGGCATAATACAATCATAAAATACAGTAATTCCTTTCCTTTGTCCGCTGGAACGAGATAGTTGACCCGATCAAAGTTGACATAGAGGTGGAGTTTGTGGGAGCTAATCATTAAGGGAATTAGAAGTAAGTCATTGTCTTATGACCTCCTCAGATAGTGAAGGATAAGCTTCAAAATAAACAATCATGTACAACTAACAATTATTCATATGGTGTAGGATACCATATATACCATTATATTCAAACATTATTATTTTGCAACACATATATATGTATGCATGCTCGTCTCAAATGTCCATCCAATCTTTGGATTCTATTCTTATCTGACTCCAATATCTGGATTCTATTCTTTTTTATTCAATAATTAATTTCCATTTATCACATCATTTTCCATATCATAAAACACATATCCTCACCACTCCCTAACACTTATGGGAGATAGTCGGAAGTAATAAGCGTCTTGCAACCAATGCTTGCCATAATACTTGGCCAATCTCTAGTCATAGTACAACCCGTGATACACTCTCAAGTTAGGCTCTAGTTGAAACCACCCTCAACTGGTCCCTGAAATGACCAAGTGGCCACTATAATTGTTATTGGTTATTGCAAAATGATTCCCAAACAAGGGTAGCTATTCCTACCACTCTAGGGCCTCGGTTCTACCCACAGACAACTCTAGCAGTTGTTCGATAAAGCACAACCTAATCATTATATCATTCTCGTTATAGGCTCCTAGAGACATAACGTAATCCTTCCCATTTCCTCGCCATCCACCTTAACACCATGTATGATGCATGAACCATTTTAGTCTTATTAGACTCTTGAACTATAGATGAAATTCATTACTACATTTTATGTAATTTACCAGATGCTTTTTGTATGCTAATTATCATCAATATAATTTCATCTATATCCAAGTCCAACCTTAATGTCCTTGACTTCATGTTATCCTTTATTTAGAATCATTGGAAGCAAGAAGCTAATTGAAATTCATCCTAATTTGTTGTATATTCTTTAGTCATATTGTTTTGTGGCTTTCTTACACAAATGACCGGTTAACGAGCTTAATTAATTGGTTATTCTTATTGGAAAACTCATCCAGTATGCATATTTTGGTCTAGATAACCGATTATCTGTATTGGTTTTTACAAATCTAGGGGAGATTTCTGTCACGACAACCGGTTAAGTCTTCAGGATAACTAGTTATCCAAGTAGAATTGAACATAAATTGATTTATCCATCAAGATTTCAATTACCCTTCCTTTCCAATGCTTCTTAGGCAAGTTTATACTCTTACATAGGCATACATCATTTCACTTTTGAATTTCAGTATTAAGGCATAATCATAACATGTCTTATAAGTTATAACAATATCAATCCATTACACATACACCCAATCAATCCAATTCATTATATATATATCATCACAACATCACAACACCAATTGAACACAAATTCATACATTATTTAACATATTTCAGCATCAATCACAAGTCAATAGCTTATTATTCATGCATATCTCAATTTGGTTTAACAATTACACTAATCACTTAATGTGAATATCAAATAAATTATAACTTTTGCTTTCTCAAAGCGTCCTTATGGCTTATATTGACCTCCAAGTCAATTAATCCGATAGGTTCATTCATTTTATGATCCCTTTGAAGCTTATGGAAAGCTTCATATTACTTTGAGCTTTTCTAATACTATCCTAGTCATAAGATTAACTTCTCACATACCTTAGCTTAAGAGGAAGCAAGAACAAAGCTTGAAACTTCTAAATTTGTGGGTTTTTTACTCCAACCAGCTCTAACCCAATGGCTTCCAAGATCCTTATTGAATTAAATAAAGGGGAAGAATATAGAAGTCTAAGGTTTGTGATTTGAAAGGGTTTTAAGAGTGAGAGCTTTGTGGAGGTCACTTTGAGTTCTAAAGGTGATCTTGTCTCCTAATTCGAATACCTAGGTATTTATATAGACCTTGGGACCGATATTGGGAGGAAATTACCTAGAATTTTCCTCCACCTCCATTGAATTTTGGGAAATTTTTGTCAAGATAATTGTATCTAAATACAATTTTTGGCAAATTTTACAAGAAATAACTGATTATCTCATGTTGTAACTGGTTATCAGGTTTTACTGATCGATTATCATTAGTTATATTTGCTGATAATCTAATTTTCTTGAATCTATGGATTCTAATTACTTGTTAATACTTGTATAAACATATAAACTCAAAGAAATCAATCAAATACAAATATTTACATATTATCTAAGAATAATTTTTTTATTTGGAAATCAACTAATTCCACTATATTAATTGGAAATACTTTAGTTATATGAAACTACGCGTTATTTCAAAGTATATTTAGAATACTCTTTAATAAAACACATTGTTTGAATCATATTTATACAATTTATTAATGTAAAGGTGGTGGGTGTTACAGATTTCATGTTGACCATTTGCTCAATACTAGTCTCATGTTGTTTTCTCTCATGAAGATGCCTCGTGTGTCTCAATCCATCCCTTGCTAGCAAACTTTTGTTGCTGTTAAATTTTTTTTGGTTTGCACGCTAGTATCCGGCCCACTGGGCCGACTAATCCAGTTCGAGGGGGGTTCCGAGGTTAAGGTTTTATTCCTCTCCCAACGTTGTTGTGGGAGATCGAATCGTGGTTCGCCCTACCAAATGCAGCTCCTGGCAGCACTGCACCAACAGCTCGTTGGTAAAAACAATATATGAGTAACTTATAACAAAAAGCAATATATAATGTAACACCTAATCTTAATTCATTTTATTTTAATGCAAATAGTAAAATTTAAGGAAAATTTTCGCAAGGTTCCGTTTGGAATATGGACTTTTCCCTTTTATCAAAATATAAACCTGTTCAGAACCAGAGCAATTCAGATTTAATCATATATATATATATATATATATATATATATATATATATAATGTGTTCTGGTTCCAGAATCAAACTTTTAGCCACTCTTGGTTAATTTATTTTAAAAGAAATATTAATTATGTGTTTCCCCATTGGTTTATCCAGTGGTGGATTTTCTTTGGACCACCAAACGACATCCTTCCCCAACCTGTAAAAGAAGGATATCAACATTTCAAGTCTAGAATCAATTTAGAAGACAATCATATCCCAATCAGTCTCCACTTTTGCTCTAAGCTATCACTAGCATGGATCTTCCAGTGGAAATATATATATATATATATATATATATATATATATATTTACAATCATTTAAGTACAATATCATTACAAACCATGTTCAAGTCAAAGTCCATAAAGATTTTAGTTACACTCCAAAAATGGTTATGAGTAAGTGAAATATATCAAAAGGATGGATATATAGATATCTTTCACAACCTTTTCCTATTTGAAATACTTAAATATTTTACATCAAAAGAAGAGTTTTCAAAAGATGCACATAACAGAAACTAAAATATGACATATGCAATTACACTCCATCCGGGGAGTGTAAATGTTCTCGGCAGAGGGAACGGCGGAAAGCTCCTCGTCATGTGTACCTAAGATATTAACCACAAAGAGGTGAGTAAATTTGAATTTAAATCAAAGAAAGCCCTTAAAAACAATAATAAGATATAATTAAATATAATCACATTCACATTATCAAATACACAATTAATCATAACTTACATAATAACATAAAAATATAATTATACATAATCAAACATTTATATGTAGGATGAATGCAACGTCACTCATTTCGACTTAATCATTGAGTCCAATATCATATTTTTTTTCATTTTCATTCTTTTGAATTCATTTTTTCTTTATTGGACTCAATTAAATTAAATCGTATATGCAAATGCATGACTTTCTTATACATGTTCTTCTTCTTCTTTTCTTTTACTTTGCTTTGTTGTACTTTTCTTTACATCCCACAATTTCCTCACATCATCCTCCACTCCGAGGAAAAACCAATCGGGAGTAGTATCCCCCAAAACACTTGGCTTGCACAGTACTTCACCCGTTTTAGGGTTCATCATACAAGCCAAATTGGCTATAGCAAGGATCACCCTTAACCGACCACGAAGAGCCAAAATAACTGACATAATTGTTATGGTTTGCATAAAATCAATCCCTGACACAGGGAGCAAACCCGGTCCCTTGGAAGATCAAAGTTTTCCATAAAAATTCTCAGCGATTGTTTCAATAGCAGAATCTAGTTACTCTTGCCCTCACGTTATACGTATGTTTTTCCCCTACCCTAACGTCCACCTTACAACCATGCATGACACATTCTCTTAGGTTCTTTCTAATTGAATTTGAACCCTTATTCTTTAGAAAATTACAATTTGTTTTGGTTCAAGTTCAATTAGAAAGCATTTTATGTTAATTAATGTCTAATTAACAAGATTTTAATCTAATAATTAACAATCAATTTATAATCATATAATTGCATTGTTTATAAAGTAAGAACATATATTCACACAAGGAATATATAATAATTTCATTTAACATACACACATAACAATTAAAGAGAGCACACTTAGAGTTTTTATACCATAATTCAAATTAAATTGATTCTAATACCTACACACCACTTATCTACACTTAATTATATTCTTATTGCTACAATTAAATCCAATCTCTAATTTAAACCAAAGTACTCCATCTTACCTTAGAAGAGAAAAGAGAAAGTGGAGGATTGAATGAACACCACTCTCCTAGCTTTAATTCCAATTCTTAAGCCTCTAGTTCTTCTTCTCTAGCGCTTTTTAAGCTTGCTTTGTAAGTTGTATGTCAATAGCTCTTGTAGTTAAGAAGTTAGGGTTTTTGGTGGATGATGAGAATTGAGAGGAAAGTGAGAGGGAATGAGTTTTAAAGAGGGAAATTGGTATGGAATTGATAGGAACTTAATATATATATATATATATATATATATGATGATAATTTGATGAAGCTTTGTGTTGATTTTGTGTTTTAGGGTTTTGGGTTGAAAGGGGGAGAGAAAGAGTCGTGAGTTTCTAAGACACCAACAAGCTCCATGCATAAGAAAACACGTTTTTAAGTCTGGTGCAGCAGAGGTTAATCGATTAACCCAACCTGTTAATCGATTAAGACCTGATGCTGTGTTTAAAATTAATCAATTAACTCCCGCACTAATCGATTAAGGGCTGATGGGGGTTCAAGGCTTAATCGATTAACCTAAGCCTTAATCGATTAATGGCGTAAGATTTTCATTTTCTATTGCATTCTAATGGTTTCTAAGTTACTATTTTGCATTCTAAAGATATTATACACTACCTTTTCTATTTTCTAACATGTTCTATATACTCACAAGATTTAGGACGTTACATATGACATTCAAATCTTTTGAGTAAATCGACAATTGCTTGTCATTTATCTCACTATTATTCATTCAAATTTATAATACAATGAGTGTACGAAAAATGCCTATGAGTATTATGTAAAGGAAATACAACATTTAATTTCTTTTTTAGGTCCTTTTTCAACTAAAATATCTCCTAATGTGGTATTAAGATTAGCCCAATTTCTATAATCATAAATATTAATTGGAGGGATTGATTATTCATGATCTCTTGGTATATTATTTTTCTCATTCAAATTACTACCCTCCTCATTAACAAGATCATCATTTAAACTTTCCTATTTATCTTAAGTAATATTTTGGATTCATGTGTACCTAAATAATCCTCTCAACGTTAAATGTTATAAACAATATGACACATCTCTAAAAATTATTGCATCAAGAATCTAACATTCAACCTCCAAGTCTCCAACTTCAAATTACTTTCATATCCAACCAACTATCACAAAATTAACCCACTTAAACTTTATTTGAACTTTCATTTGATTATTGAAGATCACCTACTCCCTATGAAACCCTCAAATTAAACCACAAGTAATTAAAGTATTTAAGCTTTTTACTCGAAAGGATATGGACTTGCTTAAAGGTAGAAAATATAGGGTTAAATTTTTCCTTTTTATTTTCTAAAAGAAGAGGGTGCACAAACCAAAAATATTGGATCTTGGAGAATAGAATAAGTATTACTTTAAATATTAAATTCGGCGATTACTTTAATTGAGAAATCATTTACTCCCACATCATTTCAAAGCTTAGATAACATCCTTTTGGTCTAATAAAATATATTATAGTTCATATGTTGAAAACATACATGATGCAATCCAATATTTCATCTAACGTAATTGATACATTGTGAAAATGTCGTAGCCAAATTCTTTTAAATCATTATTATCAGAGTAAGCTGAAATAATAGGACTATGAAACAGTGTCATAGTATAAACATAGGTTTATATATATATATGAAAACCAGTAAGTACATAGTCCAGATCATAAAGTCTTCAGATCCCAAGTACAAGTCCATAACATAATATATACATACTCAAAAGGTAGATCAGTACTCTAGAGTTCTCAAAAGGAATATATACAATAACTACATAACCAGAACAAAAGACTCTAGAGCTGATCCCATATCCAAAGTAGTAAAAGTAGTAGTCTCCCAGTAGCAGTAGCAATAACAGTCATCATCATCCATTAGCAGAACTCCTCCACAGCAGCAGAAAACACCAGATCCCTGATCCACATCACCTATCCTATGCACATACCTATGGATCATCATCCCTCCACTGACTCCCGGTAGAATGCTCAATAGGCTCGCCTCCGCTCTCGTCCTCGACAGGATCCTCCTCAATCTCACCCGATGGAGTAGGTACCCTACCACTGGGTACAGGGTCAGGTGTATGTGTGACCCTAATAGGACTCGTCGGATTAGGTGAGGGAGTCTCCTCTCGAACGACTCTAGGAGAAAAAGGGTGTGAGCGGACAGGTCTAAATCGAAAACTACGATAAGAGCGAGTTGGTCGAGTGGGAGGTGGTTCATGGTAGGTATAAAAAGGAGGTACATGCAGAGTATATATGATGGGGATCCTGAATCTACGAGGACGGAACCGAACCAGTGGATTAGGGTGATAGAAGGTCAGCTCAACCTCAACCTCATACACTGCCCAATGACCCTCATAGATCCATACTCCACCAGGAAGTGGGCGGATCTCGATGCAAACGATGTATCGCGACATCACCTACAAGAGCACATGGATAAGCAAAACTATACACATAACGGATAGAGCATAAAAGATAAGCAATATAAGCATGAACAGATAGCATCAATTCAGTTAACAATCACAGTTATCATTTAACAAATACTTGATGCAAGTAGGATGCTCACACTTATTTACAATTAACAAACTTTAATTTAATTAAGAATGAGTGACATGATGTTTGAGTCTAACTCTCAAATCCTAACTCCATCAATCTATGTCACTCTCTGATGTAACATCCTCAATTTTAATTTCCACATAAATGTATTATGATATTTACCTTAGAATATTTAGAATGTGGAATTTTATCAAACTAAGTTGAATTTCGGAGTATGTTTGATTTTAAGAACACTCTAAGTTAGGAAATTCGAAATAAATTGTCCAAGCCTTCAAACACAATTTCCACCGTTGGATGTTAAATTTAGGGTCTTAGGAAGCTTGTCTCAAAATTTAGCAAGATCCGACGGGTAACGAAGAAATACGACATTTGTAAAGGTGAAAAAAAATATTAAAATTAAAAAAAAAAACAAAAGGGGCTGGTGTGTGGCACCAGCACAGCCGCGGAAAGTGTGGCTTAGTCATGAAGCCACGATTTATAGCCACCAAAAGCTAAGGGCATCGGATTCTAAACCAAGAACAAATATAAGGCAACAACATAGTAAAAGAAAAAAAAACAAAAGCATCAACATATTCAGACCACCCTTAGCTTCTTCGTCTCCCTCTCCCTTCAGTTCACGTTTTTTTCCTGTTCCAAATCTCCAACCCACTACTAGTTCTTTGATCATCAAACTTAGCCATAATCAATATAATCAAGCCAATAAAAAAAAGAGTTAGAAACCCTTCTTTGTTCCCTATCTTATCGGTTCTCTCTCTCTTTCCCTATTCCCTTGGTTTTCTTCAACCCACAATATGGAGAACCATTAGCTTCATGCAAAACAACCAAGATCAAGGCAAGAAGGATTCTTTACCCAAGTATAATACTCTCAATAGGACGGTTTATCATCATTGGATTATAGCTATATTGAGGTGGCAGACTAGGCTCAGGAAGTTCAGAGTCCCAAGGTTCTAGATTAGAGCAAGGAGAAAAGGCTTATCTCACTACATTTGAGGTAAGGGGGTGGGTATTGGCTTGACATAGGATTGGGTGTCCATTTAGTTATAATAGTTTGTTAGGAGATATTTGTGTAGGATAATTAATAAGGAACCCTAAGGTAGTGAGCTATAATGGTTAAGTGAATAGAAATAATAAACTATATAGTATAGAAAATAATGCTTAAAATGTGACTATGAAATTTAATGTTGGTGTGCTATTTTAATTGTGGTATTTGCTATGTGACCTTAAATGTGAATAATTGAATATGTGTATATGGATAATAAAATTTAGTGTTGTTGTGCTATTTTAATTGTGGTATTTGCTATGTGACCTTAAATGTGAATAATTGAATATGTGTATATGGATAATGAAATTTAGTGTTGTTGTGCTATTTTAATTGTGGTATTTGCTATGTGACCTTAAATGTGAATAATTGAATATGTGCATATGGATATAATTGTTGATAGGAAGTGTTATGAATTTTATTGGGTTATTTGATGTTGGAAAATTTGATTATTGCCTTGGAAAATATGAAATGTGGATAATTATTGGAAACCTTGAATATGAGACTAATTGGAATAAAAGGAGTGCAGTGTGGTTGATCCTTGGATGCACCGGCACACTAGGTGTCCTGCTAGGTGGTGAATTGCCTACTAGGGCCTAATTGTCTGTTAGGCGAATTGCCCATTAGGTCCTAAATTCTCGTTAGGCGTCGGTGCGCCAATTGATCAATACACTGCATAACCACCTGAAAAAGATAATAAAATGTGAATTGGAATTGTGAGAAAGGAATATGATTGGAAATTTAATTAATTGCGTTGTCCTAATGGGTGATGCCTAATGGGTGTCTCAGTCCTGACAGGTGTAAAGTCCCTAGCAGGTGGTGAATTGCCTAGCAGGTGCGCTAATTCCTAGTGGTGCAAAAATAAAAGAGAAAGAGAAATGAGAAATGAATGAGAAAGAGATAAATGGTATATGAGAAAGGAAATGAAATAAGAATTATGAAAATATTATGTAATTATGTGTTAAGTGGAAATACGAAATAAATATGATTCATGGAATGACTATAACTGGACTTGATGGTTGTCGCTTGGAATATGTGTTATTTGATATATTTGGATAATTGTGCTTGGCCTAGTGAATTTATTATGTCTACCTGGAAACTGCAATTCTGTTTCATGTGCAATGCTCACTCCCTTAACATTTTTCAGGTTCTGAGATCGAGCTAGCACATCCCCCGGCCGAGCAGGTGCACTCTCCCTTACAGGGAGAGTAGGTTTTTGTATCTTAGGACATGGAAATGTCCTGGGACCATTCATCATGATGATGATGATGTGATATCTTTTTGTTGTAAAAATGTAAATAGCTGCTTTTGTAGGGCCCAGGACAGCCCCTTAGTTATATGGGGTGTTTTGATGAGTATGTGATGTAAAACTTGTATATATTCTTCCACTTATTACTCTGATGACTGATGGATACTCATGGCAGTATGATGCCCTGTTTATATCAAGCCCTGTTGACTTTTGAAAATGATATATTATATTTGATGCTTATCAGGTGCAGGATTAAATTATTTTTGGAATGTTCTAAAAACAAAGGGAACTCCGTCCGTTTGACGGTAGAATTCAATTAATTAAAAAGGAATTTTTAAATACTCTAATTTAATATATGGGTAAATTATCTAAGGTGTTACATTTATCGTATCAGAGCAGTTTCCCTCGGCCATGGAGTGTGGACTCACTACTCCAAGGGTTATTCACCGAGCGAGTAACCAAAGTAAAGAGTTTAGTGTCTATATTAGTTAGCATAGGTTATATATAGTAATGTTTATAATTGCTTAGTTACTAAATCTTTAACTTGCTGTCCCTCCATGACTTAACAGCATGGCAGGAAGGCGGGCCGATAATGACCGAATTGCTGCGATTCTTGAGACTCTGGTTTAGATGCAACAGAACCAGGCTGATAACCAGGCTCAGAACATAGCAGCAGCAGTGGCAGCCGCAGCAGCAACAATGCAACCCCCACCACCACCTCCTGTGGAGATTGACTGGATGGCTAGATTCAGAAAGAGTGAACCGCCTAGGTTCGAAGGGGGATTCAATCCTGATGGGGCACAAAAATGGCTCCAAGAGATTGATAAGGTTCTCCGTTCTTTGCAACCACCCGCCGATCAGAAGGTTCGATTGGTTGAGTATATGTTGACGGGTGAAGCGGAGCACTGGTGGGAATATCAAAGGAGGACTTTGGAAGCAACTAACCAAGTGATCTCATGGGAGTTGTTTAAGATTCGCTTTCTTGGGAAATACTTTCCTGAGGATGTTAGAAGGGAGAAGGATCTTCTGTTTCTCAAGTTGGAGCAGGGGAATCTAAGTGTGGGAGAGTATGCTGCACAATTTGAGGATCTGATTCGATACTCCAGCGGTTATAGAGATGCATATGAGCGGACTAAGTGCATCAAGTTTGAGTTCAGGCTTCGGGAGGATATTCGACTTGCTTTCGAATATCAAAACATTTCCGATCTCTCTCATCTGGTCAATGTAGCAAGCACTTATGAGAAGGGGCTTAAGAGGAAAGCTGATGCGGATCGGAACAAGGTAGCTCAGAAAACTGTTGGGCCTACAAGAGGCAAGGGTCCCATGCAGAGATCGGGACCTTATTCTGGTGCTAAGGGTGCAGCCCCACGAGGAGCCGGCCCAATGACAATTTCTTATGGTCCCATTCCACCTTGTCAGCATTGTGGAAGACGACATGGAGGTGTATGTTGGTCCTTGGGTCGAAATGAAGGACTTTGTTATGTTTGTGGTCAGCCTGGCCATTATGCAAACAATTGTCCTAAGAGTCCGCTGAAAAAGGAAGCTAATGGGAACAAAGTTCAGAGAGCAGGTGGGAATCAGCCAGTGCAGAGGGGCAAAGTGTATACGCTTGATGGGGAAGAGGTTACTGAAGGGGATGAGCTAATCAGAGGTACCTGTCATGTGAATGGCATTTCCTGTGGTGTTTTGTTTGATTGTGGTGCATCTCATTCATTCATTTCTATTGACTGCATGAAAAGACTAGGGTTGTCCACTGTAGATATGCCTTATAAATTGTCAGTTTCTACCCCCACAAATTCTTTAGTAGTCACTTCTCAGATGTGTTTGGATTGCCCACTTCGAGTATTGGAGCGGGAATTCAAAGTTAATCTTATTTGTCTGCCTCTGACTAAATTGGATATTATTCTGGGTATGGATTGGATGACTCGGCATAATGTTCTAATTGACTGCCGTAAGAAAGCGGTCATCTTTAGTGATTCCTCTTTATCTGCCATGGAAGACGATGAGATATCTGATGTCAGTCAAATTCCAGTAGTATGTGAATTTCCGGAAGTCTTTTCTACAGAGATTCTCGGATTGCCTCTGAAAAGAGAAGTTGAGTTTGGTATTGATCTGAAGCCTGGTACTGGTCCAAATTCTATTGCACCTTACAGAATGGCACCTCCGGAATTGGAAGAATTGAAGAAGCAATTGGAGGAGCTATTAGCAAAGAAACTCATCAGGCCGAGTGTATCACCATGGGGTGCTCCTATTCTTTTTGTCAAAAAGAAGGATGGTAGCCTCCGGATGTGCACCGATTACAGGCAGTTGAATGTAGTGACAGTAAAGAATAAGTATCCGCTCCCTCGCATTGATGATTTGTTGGATCAGTTGAGGGGCGCATCAATGTTCTCTAAGATTGACCTCCAATCGGGATACCATCAGATCTGTATCTGTGAAGAGGACATTCCGAAAACTGCTTTCAGGACGCGTTATGGGCACTTTGAGTATGTGGTGATGCCTTTTGGATTGACCAATGCTCCTGCAATATTCATGGATTACATGAATAGGATCTTCATGCCATATTTGGATTCTTTTGTCATTGTGTTCATTGATGACATCCTGATTTATTCTAAGAGTCCAAGTGAGCATGAGGAGCATTTGAGGATAGTGCTGCAAATCCTCAAAGAGAAGTAGTTGTATGTCAATCTTTCCAAGTGTAGCTTTTGGTTGGATGAAGTCCATTTTCTGGGACACGTGATTTCTGCACAAGGAGTTGCTGTGGACCCCTCTAAGGTGGAAGCCGTGTTAAAGTGGGAGAGGCCCACATCAGTCACAGAAATCAGAAGCTTTCTAGGATTGGCAGGTTACTATCGGAGATTCATTGAAGGTTTCTCCAAATTGGATCTTCCATTGACAATGTTGACTAGGAAGGATGTCCCTTATCAATGGTCACAGCAGTGTGAGAGCAGTTTCTTAGAGCTGAAGAAGAGAATGACGAGCTCACCGGTTTTGATCTTACCGGATCCAACCCAACCCTTCGATGTGTATTGTGATGCTTCAAAGCAAGGCTTGGGTTGTGTACTTATGCAGCAAGGCAAGGTTGTGGCTTATGCATCTAGGCAGTTGCGACAGCATGAGCAGAATTATTCGACTCATGACTTGGAATTAGCAGCTGTGGTGTTTGCACTAAAAATTTGGAGACACTACTTGTATGGCACGAAGTTTGAGGTGTTCAGTGACCACAAGAGTCTCCGTTATCTCTTCGATCAGAAGGAGTTGAATATGAGACAAAGGAGATGGATGGAATTCTTGAAAGACTATGATTTCCATCTTCAGTATCATCCTGGTAAAGCTAATGTGGTAGCTGAAGCATTGAGTCGCAAAACTCTCCATGTTAGCAACTTGATGGTGAAAGAGATGCAGCTGATTCAGGAGTTCAGTGATCTCAACTTGAACATGCAGGTGAAAAAGAAAAGTATTGTTCTGGAAATGTTGCAGGTCACTAGTGAGTTGATGGATTTGATTAAGGAAAGACAAGCGGATTATGAAGAACTTCAGAAGTTGTTGGAAGGAGCAGCAAGCAAAGAGGAACCTGATTTCATCAAGGGTGCAGATGGAATCATCAAGTTTAAAGGTAGAATATGTGTTCCAATGGACTTTGAGGTTCGTAGAGACATATTGTGGGAAGCTCACCAAACAAAAATGAGTTTCCATCCCGGTACAACAAAGATGTATCAGGATTTGAAGAAGATCTATATTGGTGGCCAGGGTTGAAGTCAGATGTGGCCGATCATGTGTCTCACTGCTTGACTTGTCAGAAGGTGAAGATTGAGGATCAAAAGCCAGGTGGTCCGTTGCGATTACTTGACATCCCTGAATGGAAGTGGGATAGCATAGCCATGGACTTTGTGATAGGTCTACCTAGAACTGCTGCAGGTTGTGATGCTGTGTGGGTTGTTGTAGACCGCTTAACAAAGTGTGCTCACTTTATTCCGATCCATAAGAAGTACACACTGGAGAAGTTGACTCAGTTATATATTCGGGACATAGTGAAGCTTCATGGTGTGCCTTCTAGTATAGTGTCTGATCGTGATCCACGATTTCTATCCAGATTTTGGCAGAGTCTTCAGCAGGCCTTGGGTACTAAGTTGAGGTTTAGTACAGCCTATCATCCTCAAACTGATGGGCAGTCTGAGCGTACTATTCAGACCTTGGAGGATCTGTTGAGGGCTTGTGTACTAGAGCAAGCTGGTAGTTGGGAGCAGTTGTTACCATTGATGGAGTTTACTTACAACAACAGCTTTCACTCTAGCATTCGTATGGCACCGTTTGAGGCACTTTATGGCAGAAAGTGTAGAACGCCTCTATGTTGGTTCCAAATCGGTGAAAATCTGTTGACTGGGCCAGAGTTGGTGCAAGAAACCACTGAGAAGATCACGATGATTAAGGATAAGATGAAAACTTCTCAGGATCGGCAAAAGAGCTATGCAGATAAGCGTAGGAGACCCCTAGAGTTTGATGTGGGTGATCATGTGTTTCTTAGGGTGTCCCCTACTACTGGCATTGGTCGGGCAATCAAGTCAAAGAAGCTGACTCCGAGGTTTGTTGGACCTTATGAGATTCTGGAAAGAGTTGGACCTTTGGCGTACAGGATTGCTTTGCCTCCACATTTGTCTAGGCTTCATAGTGTATTTCACGTCTCTCAGCTCCGGAAATACATTCATGATCCCTCTCATGTGGTAGCAGCTGATGATTTGCCCTTGAAGGAGAATCTTACTTTTGAGGTTCTTCCAGTCAGAATTGAGGATAGGCAGATAAAGCAACTCAGGGGCAAGGAAATCCCACTGGTGAAGGTGATCTAGAGTAGAAACAACGTGGAGGAGGCCACTTGGGAATTGGAGAACAGAATGAAGGAGTCCCATCCACAATTGTTTTCCTCCAGAGTCGAATTTCGAGGACGAAATTCTGGTAAGTGGGAGAGGATTGTAACATCCTCAATTTTAATTTCCAAGTAAATGTATTATGATATTTACTTTAGGATATTTAGAATGTGGAATTTTATCAAACTAAGTTGAATTTCGGAGTAAGCTTGATTTTAAGAACACTCTAAGTTAGGAAATTTGAAATAAATTGTCCAAGCCTTCAAACACAATTTCCACCGTTGGATGTTAAATATAGGGTCTTAGGAAGCTTGTCTCAAAATTTGAGCAAGATCCGACGGGTAACGAAGAAATACGGCATTCGTAAAGGTGAAGAAAAATATTAAAATAAAAAAAAAAGAAATAAAAGGGGCTGGTGCGTGGCACCAGCACAGCCACGGAAAGTGTGGCTTAGTCATGAAGCCACGATTTATAGCCACCAAAAGCTAAGGGCATCTGATTCTAAACCAAGAACAAATGTAAGGCAACAACATAGTAAAAGGAAAAAAAAAACAAAAGCATCAACATATTCAGACCACCCTTAGCTTCTTCATCTCCCTCTCCCTTCAGTTCACGTTTTCTTTTTCTGTTCCAAATCTCCAACCCACTTCTAGTTCTTTGATCATCAAACTTAGCCATAATCAATATCATTAAGCCAATAAAAAAAAGAGTTAGAAACCCTTCTTTGTTCCCTATCTCATTCGGTTCTCTCTCTCTTTCCCTATTCCCTTGGTTTTCTTCAACCCACAATATGGAGAACCATTAGCTTCATGCAAAACAACCAAGATCAAGGCAAGGAGGATTCTCTACCCAAGTATAATACTCTCAATAGGATGGTTTATCATCATTGGATTATAGCTATATTGAGGTGGCAGGCTAGGCTCAGGAAGTTCAGAGTCCCAAGGTTCTAGATTAGAGCAAGGAGAAAAGGCTTATCTCACTACATTTGAGGTAAGGGGGTGGGTATTGGCTTGACATAGGATTGGGTGTCCATTTAGTTATAATAGTTTGTTAGGAGATATTTGTGTAGGATAATTAATAAGGAACCCTAAGGTAGTGAGCTATAATGGTTAAGTGAATAGAAATAATAAACTATATAGTATAGAAAATAATGCTTAAAATGTGACTATGAAATTTAATGTTGGTGTGCTATTTTAATTGTGGTATTTGCTATGTGACCTTAAATGTGAATAATTGAATATGTGTATATGGATAATAAAATTTAGTGTTGTTGTGCTATTTTAATTGTGGTATTTGCTATGTGACCTTAAATGTGAATAATTGAATATGTGTATATGGATAATGAAATTTAGTGTTGTTGTGCTATTTTAATTGTGGTATTTGCTATGTGACCTTAAATGTGAATAATTGAATATGTGTATATGGATATAATTGTTGATAGGAAGTGTTATGAATTTTATTGGGTTATTTGATGTTGGAAAATTTGATTATTTCCTTGGAAAATATGAAATGTGGATAATTATTGGAAACCTTGAATATGAGACTAATTGGAATAAAAGGAGTGCAGTGTGGTTGATCCTTGGATGCACCGGCACACTAGGTGCCCTGCTAGGTGGTGAATTGCCTGCTAGGGCCTAATTGCCTGTCAGGCGAATTGCCCATTAGGTCCTAAATTCCCGTTAGGCGTCGATGCGCCAAATGGATCAATACACTGCATAGCCACCTGAAAAAGATAATAAAATGTGAATTGGAATTGTGAGAAAGGAATATGATTGGAAATGTAATTAATTGTGTTGTTCTAACAGGTGATGCCTAATGGGTGTCTCAATCCTGATAGGTGTAAAGTCTCTAGCAGGTGGTGAATTGCCTAGCAGGTGCGCTAATTCCTAGTGGTGCAAAAATAAAAGAGAAAGAGAAATGAGAAATGAATGAGAAAGAGATAAATGGTATATGAGAAAGGAAATGAAATAAAGATTATGAAAATATTATGTAATTATGTGTTAAGTGGAAATACGAAATAAATATGATTCATGGAATGACTATAACTGGACTTGATGGTTGCCGCTTGGAATATGTGTTATTTGATATATTTGGATAATTGTGCTTGGCCCAGTGAATTTATTATGTCTACCTGGAAACTACAATTCTGTTTCATGTGCAATGCTCACTCCCTTAACATTTTTCAGGTTCTGAGATTGAGCTAGCACAGCCCCCGGCCGAGCAGGTGCACTCTCCCTTACAGGGAGAGTATATTTTAGTATCTTAGGACATGGAACTGTCCTGGGCCCATTCATCATGATGATGATGATGTGATATCTTTTTGTTGTAAAAATGTAAATAGCTACTTTTGTAGGGCCCATGACAGCCCCTTAGTTATATGGGGTGTTTTGATGAGTATGTGATGTAAAACTTCTATATATTCTTCCGCTTATTACTCTGATGATTGATGGATACTCATGGCAGTATGATGCCCTGTTTATATCAAGCCCTGCTGGCTTTTGAAAATGATATATTATATTTGATGCTTATCAGGTGCAGGATTAAATTATTTTTGGAACGTTCTAAAAACAAAGGGAACTCCGTCCGTTTGATGGTAGAATTTAATCAATTAAAAAGGAATTTTTAAATACTCTAATTTAATATATGGGTAAATTATCTAAGGTGTTACATCTGACGTCCATCCTTTACTTCACATATGTACTCAACAGTACGTTGTACTCCTAGTTGTGCAACATTCGTACATTCCACCCTGAATGTACACGACAAGCTTGGAAATGATACATAACGCGCTCCTCGAGCAGCGTCCCGTCGTCTAATACGGAATAATCGTATCATCAACGTATTACTCTTGTTGGCCACATCGTCAACCATAATGTGTCATCAAGCGAGCTGTCAGTTGGCACTCCCAGAGGCTCTCCTCATGTTACCAAAACATGACAAACGATCTAACATCCGAACTCCAGAATGAATGCAACTTAACTTAAAAGAATTGATTGGTATTTCACATTTAATAATGTCTCACATTATTATTTCAATAATAATTTATACCATCGTCAATTAGTCCTTTTAAGTCTCAGGTCACATGAATGATTAGTACTTTAAGTATAAACATTATGATTCAGAATTAAAAATGGTATTTTTAAGTATTTTCAACACTAGTAATCGATTATCAGAGTCTGGTAATCGATTACTATGTATATTTTACCAAGTCTGTACAAAATGCAACTGGGTAATCGATTATCAGATCGTGGTAATCGATTATCCATGACAGCAGAACACTAAAAATTGGGATTTTAACATACCATTTTTATTTCTAACCATTTTTAACTTATTCCAATCATTCATACACCTCAAGAATCACATTTTGAACATGTTCCACATCAGAAACAGAATCAAATCACAAATTTCACAAGAGTTCTCATAATTATGCATAAATTCACATACACCCTCCAGCTCGAATTATAAGCAACAAAAAACATACTACTCTTGGTTTAAAATATAAGCAAAACTAACTAACTTTATTAAATTTTGTTTCATTTCCAATGTCACTTTCCTAAAATATTTCTAGAAAAATGTAATCTTAATTAATTTTTGTTTCATTCCCAATACTACTTTCCAAAAATACCTCTATTTTTTATAAATTTGAGAAAATTAAATACAATCAACTAACCTCCTTAATAAGCGTAAAAGTGGTTAGAATTGCTTATAATTCGAGCCAGAGGGAGTATTAAGCAACATAACATATCAAATTGTAAATCATGCATTAATATATCAATTTTATCTTTCAAATAGTTCAAAATCATCATATAAAACTTGCTCCAAGTCCTGAAACAGTGAGTGTTGGTCTCCAAACCAAAGTTCAATATCAAACTAAGCCCTTAGAGTCTCTTGGTGACTCTCTATTCAAAATACATGCTTTTAATCTCTATCTAGTGTATAATTAGCTTTTGTGAATTCAATGCTCCTAATTATGTGGATTATGTTTTGATGATGACAAAATAATTAACAAATCATGCCTTGAAGATATTGCAACATCAACATCAACAAGAAGTCAAGAAAAGAAGACAAGTGCCCAATCATTCTCAATCAAATATTAATTGTAAATTTCTAATTTATGTTGAGAGTGGTTGAGAGTGGGTAGAAATAATTAGTCTCTTCTAGGAATAAATTTTTATATGTTTATTAAGTTGAGATTGACCAAAAATTAATACTTGAGAGGAAAAATAAAATTGAAAAATAATTTTTCCCATATCTGATCAAAATACTCGAGTATTTTGATAAAGACTCGAGTATAAACTCGAGTATTTATAGAAAAACTCGAGTATTTGTGCCAGGTCAGCAATTATGACCGTTAGTCTTGTTCGTGCACCAATTCACTCGTGACCGACCAAAAAGACTCGAGTTTTTACCAAAAGACTCGAGTATTTTTGTCCAGTCAGCAAAAATGAACGTTGGAGAAACTCAAAAACCCAATTGAGGGCATTTGAGTCTCATCCAACCCCAAGAGAGTATTCTGAACATTATTGTAAAATTGCTCTTTGAATTTGTGCAAGAACAAACAAGACAACAACACATTATTGATCACAAGCTTTCAAAATTTCCTTTTCTCAAGTGTTAATTCCCAAAAAGCTCAACTTCTCACTCATATTGTCATTTTATTCCAAGTTGAGTTTTAGGCCTCAATTCTTACATTGAGCTGTGCTTATTTGTGCTAATCCATTGTGAGATTAGTAATACACATACAAAAAGCTTGATTATTCAAAGTCTTGGATTGTTCCCAAGCAAACCCTAAGTGGCTTAGGGTGTTGGAAGTCTTGAGAGGTTCTCAAGCACAAGACTAGGAGGTTCCTAGCCCGGTGGAGTTTCTTGAAGGGAGTTCAAGGAAGCTTTGTGAAGAGTTCTTCAATCACCGGAATCAAATTGGGGTAGAAATCAAGAGTTTGGTACACTCTTGAAAGGGTTAGGTTGAGTGAGGCCATTCTCAAGCAATCCTTTGTAATTTCTAACAATTTGATTATTAGTAGAAACTCCTAAGTGATTAGGAGGACTGGATGTAGCTCATTGTTGGAGTGAACCAGGATAAAATTGCTTGAGTGTTGGTTTATTGCTTTTAATCTACTTTCTAGCTCAATAGACTTAAGTCATTTCAATCAATTAGGATTTATACAATTAGGTAGCAAATTCAAGGAATCTTTGTATTTAAAAGTTATTTAGATTGCTTGCTATTCTGTTGGATAAGTTCCTGTTTATTATTGAATTGATTTGAGTTAAATTGCTGAATTTTCGTTTCTGGTTTTTCTGCTATCTGATAGGAAAAACTCGAGTATTTAAGAAAAGACTCGAGTTGTTCATCACTGAAAAACTCGAGTATTTCACAAAAGACTCGAGTCTTTTGTGTCTGATTCCAGAAAATTCAGTCTTAGCTCCATTCTTCAATTATCAATCGAAATATTTGGTATTAGTGCTTCAAAATACTATTCACCCCCCTCTAGTATTTGCTTAGCCCGCTTGTTGGTTTCCAACAAGTGGTATCAGAGCTCGGTCGAAAGATCGAGTGTAACAACTTTTTCGAAAAAGATCCTTTTGGAAACTAAATGGGCTCTAGCAATAACTTTGGTGGAGAAGGAGCTTCAATAAACCGTCCTCCACTATTTAATGGTGAAGGATATGTTTATTGGAAAACTCGCATGAAAGTTTTTATTGAAGCAACTGATATGGATATTTGGGATGCAATTGAAAATGGTCCTTTCATTCCCAAAAAGAAAATAAATGATGAAATTGTTGAAATTCCAAGGAGTAGTTGGAATGATGATGAAAAGAGAAAAGTTTCATTTGATTTAAAAGCTAAAAACATCATCTTTTCGGCCTTATCCCATGATGAATTTTATAGAGTCTCCCAATGTAAATCGGCAAAAGAAATGTGGGATACTTTGCAAGTCACACATGAGGGAACAAGTGAGGTTAGAGATGCAAGATTGAATTCTCTAACTCACGAATATGAATTGTTCCATATGTTGCCAAATGAAACCATTAGTGACTTGCAAAGGCGATTCTCTCACATTGTTAATCATTTGATTTCCTTGGGAAAAGTATTTCGCAATGGTGAAACTACTAACAAAATTCTAAGATGTCTTGATAGGAGTTGGCAACCCAAGGTAACCACCATCAAGGAATCTAGAGACATAAATAGCATGGACTTAGCCACTTTGTTTGGCAAACTCCAAGAGCATGAGATGGAGCTTACAAGACTTGGGATGCATGAGGAATCGAACAAAAAGAAAAAGAGCATAGCACTCAAAGCTTCAACCAAAGCTACAAAAGAAGTTGAAGAATGCTCTACAAGTGGAGATTCCGATGGTGAACCAAATCAAGAAGAATTTGGGATGTTTGTGAAAAGATTCAACAAATTCTTCAAAGGGAAGAAAGGTGGATCTTCATCCAATTTCAAGAGAACCAAAGACTCCAAACAAAGAGAAAAGAGTACCAATGATGGAGTTAAGTGTCATGAATGTGGAGGGGTTGGTCACATAAGAATGGAATGTGCCACATTCTTGAAGAAGAATGACAAGAAGACCCAAGAGACCAAAGGGAAGCGTGCATACATTGTTTGGGATGCACCGGAAAAGAGCAATGAATCATCTTCAAGTAGCTCCGGTGATGAAAATGCAAACCTTTGTCTCATGGCCAAGAACAATCATGAGTCCTCATCAAGAGCTAATCATGGCATGAGTGAAAGTGATGATGAGGTAACCTCTAGTTCTTCTTGTTCCTCTTCAAACTCCATTTCATATGATGATTTGCAAGAAGCCTACAATGAAATGTTAATTCAATTTAAAAGGCTTGCTAAAATTAATAAGGAAAAAGGAAAGAAAATTTTGGAGTTTCAACATGAAATTGATGAATTGCAAAAATCTATAAATGAGTTGAAACTTCAAAATGAATCCTTGGAACTTATTAATTCTAGTCATCAAAGTGATTGTGCAAATCATGAGGAAATTATCACTTCATGTGAGAGATGTGATGATCTTGAAAAAGAAGTGAAAGAGTTGAAAAACAAACTCACAATCTCACATAGTGATAGAAACCTCAACCGGTTGTTGAACTCTCAAAGACATAATCACAACAAAACCGGTTTAGGATATGTTCATAAAAAGGACAAAAAGTACAAGGTGGTTGGAACATTTTCTAAGAAAAATTCATCAAAGAGACCAACTTGTACTTATTGTGGAAAAGTTGGACATATCAACATTGAGTGCCACATTAAGAAGTTTGAAATGAAAAAGGGCACTTATATGTGGATTAAGAAGGGAGAAAGTCCCAACACTAACCCTAAGGGACCCAACATTGTTTGGGTACCCAAAGTGAACAAGTGATTTCATATTGTAGGTGTGCCTTCGAACGGGAAAACAATTGTGGTATCTTGATAGTGGATGTTCGAAGCACATGACGGGAGATAAGCGGCACTTCATTGAGCTTACTCCAAAGGAAAAGGGTTATGTCACTTATGGGGACAACAACAAAGGCAAAATCCTTGGTATTGGTAAAATCGGAAACTCTTCAAACTTGATTATTGATAATGTGCTCTATGTTCAAGGATTAGAACATAATCTCTTGAGCATAAGCCAATTATGTGATGCTGGTAATCATGTAGTTTTTACCTCTACCCATTGCCTCATTAAAAGTGACAAAGATGAATCAATCAAATTTGTTGGTAGAAGGTCAAATAATACTTACTTAGTTGATTTGAACAAAGTCACTTCTTTGGTCTCTACTTGTTTAGTGAGCAAAGAAAATGACACTTGGTTATGGCATCGTAGGACCGCTCATATTAATGTAAACCAATTGAAGAAAATACAATCTAAAGATCTAGTAGTTGGTTTACCAAAGCTAAATTTTTCTATTGAAGGTGTTTGTTCTCCTTGCAAGAAATGTAAAAAAACTAAAAACACCTTTGGATAAAAAATGGTGATGTCCACATCAAGGCCATTAGAAATGCTTCATATGGACTTGTTTGGACCATCACAAGTAAAAAGCTTTGGTGGCAACTATTATGCATTGGTGATTGTTGATGACTTCTCTAGGTTTACTTGGACTTTATTTTTAACTACTAAGAGTGAGACCTACAAATCTTTTAAACATCATGTCAAACTTTTGCAAAACCAAGTAAATCAAAAAGTAATTATTATTCGAACCGATCATGGTGGTGAATTCGAAAACCACAAATTTGATAGATTTTGTGCTAAAAATGGTATTGAGCATCAATTCTCCGCACCAAGGACTCCGGAACAAAACGAAGTGGTAGAGCGGAAAAATAGGGTGCTAGAGGAACTTGCTAGAACCATGTTAAATGATTCTCAAGTACCTCAATATTTTTGGGCCGATGCCGTCAATACGGCTTGTTATGTTTTAAATCGTATTTTGATAAGGCCCTCTTTGGATAAAACCCCCTATGAACTTTACAAGGGAAGAAAGCCAAATATATCTCATTTTCATGTCTTCGGATGCCAAGTTTTTGTTTTAAATAATGGAAAAGAACACCTTGGCAAGTTTGATTCCAAATCCGATGAAGGCATATTTTTAGGCTATTCTTCTCATAGTAAAGCTTATAGAATTTTCAATAAAAGAACTTTAACTATTGAGGAATCAATTCATGTGGTTTTTAATGAGTCTTCAAAAGAAGATAGTGTTTTATGTGATGCTAGTGAAGATGGCATTGTCTTTTCAAAAGAAGAAAAAGAGAGAGAGAATTCAAAAGTTGATGAAGGAGAAGTAAGGGAAGAACTCCCTCCAACTTGGAAATCGGTCAAGGCTCATCCTATAGACAAAGTCATAGGAGATATGTCAAAGGGAGTACTTACTCGTAGGTCTATTCAAAACATTTGCCACTATGTCTCATTTGTTTCTCAAATTGAACCCGATTCAATTAAAAAGGCCATTGAGGATGATCATTGGGTTCTTGCTATGCAAGAAGAATTAAACCAATTTGAAAGAAATGAAGTTTGGGATCTAGTCCCTAAACCCGATGATCATACCATAATTGGTACTAAATGGATTTATAGAAACAAACTTGATGAATCCGGGTTGATTATAAGAAACAAAGCTAGACTAGTAGCTCAAGGGTACAACCAAGAGGAAGGTATCGATTATGATGAGACCTTTGCTCCGGTTGCACGTCTTGAAGCAATCCGAATTTTACTTGCTTATGCTTCAATCATGAAATTCACTTTATATCAAATGGATGTTAAAAGTGCTTTCTTGAATGGGTCTATAAATGAAGAAGTGTATGTCAAACAACCCCCCGGTTTTGAAAATAATGAATTTCCAAACCATGTTTATAAATTGAAAAAGGCACTCTATGGATTGAAACAAGCTCCTAGAGCTTGGTATGATCGATTGAGTTCCTTTCTATTAGAAAACAAGTTTCAAAGAGGGAAGGTTGATAATACATTATTTATTTATAAAACCAAGGATGACATTTTGTTAGTACAAATCTATGTTGATGATATCATTTTCGGTGCTACTAACGTGTCTCTTTGTAGAAAGTTTTCAAATTTGATGAAAAAGGAATTTGAAATGTCAATGATGGGAGAACTCAAGTTCTTCCTAGGCTTACAAATAAAGCAAGTCAAGGAGGGGATATTTGTGCATCAAGGGAAATATTGCAAAGAGCTCCTTGAGAAATTCGGATTGGACAAGTGCAAGGAAGCCTACACTCCAATGAGCACATCATGCTACCTAGACAAGGATGAACAAGGTACACCGGTTGATGTTAGTAAGTATAGGGGTATGATAGGTAGTCTCCTATATCTCACTGCATCTAGACCGGATATTATGTTTAGTGTATGCATGTGTGCTAGATTTCAAGCTAATCCTAAAGAATCTCACCTATCCGCAGTTAAACATATATTTAAGTATCTAAAAGGAACAATTAACACTGGTTTGTGGTATCCTGCTGATGCCAATCTTAGTTTAGTTGGTTACTCGGATTCCGACTTCGCGGGATGCAAGCTTGATCGCAAAAGCACCAGTGGTACTTGCCATTTCTTGGGAAGTTCATTGGTGTCATGGTTTTCTAAAAAGCAAGCTTGTGTCGCTCTTTCTACCGCCGAAGCGGAATATATCGCAGCCGGTAGTTGTTGTGCTCAACTGTTATGGATGAAACAACAATTATCGGATTTTGGTTTGAAACTTGAAAATATTCCGATTAGATGCGATAACACGAGTGCAATCAATTTGACTAAGAATCCAGTGTATCACTCAAGAACTAAACACATTGAAATAAGACATCATTTTTTAAGAGATCATGTACAAAAGGATGATTGCACAATTGAATTTGTTAGTACCACAAATCAATTAGCCGACATTTTTACAAAACCTCTACCAAGGGACACCTTTTATCATATTAGGAGAGAACTTGGTATTTTAGATGAAGCTAATATAGGCTAATTGCATTGTGTGTGTCATTTTTGAAAAATCATCATATTAGTCTTACTCTAATGTGTTATTGATTCTTAGTTAAATTGTTCTTGATGATATTTGAAATTGTATATGTTAATTGTGTGTGATTCTGTACTGTATTCCAAGTTGGTAGTGAAGCATTTGTATTTGATTTGTGTTTGGTCTTTTAAAACTGAGTTGTTACTTTCTGTTCTGTCAAAATACTCGAGTTTTTCCAAAAACACTCGAGTATTTTAATTCAAAATTAAATCAGTTTTAAATTGAAAAAGTTTTTAATCAGGGTTTGATAAAAATACTCGAGTGTTTCTAAAAACACTCGAGTCTTTATTAAAATACTCGAGTGTTTTTCAAAACACTCGAGTCTTTCGAAACCCCCAATTTTTGAACTTTCAGACCAAACTCGAGTATTTTTCCAAAAACTCGAGTATTTTGCGTTTTCCTGAAAATTGAACTTTCGGACCAAAGTCGAGTTTTTCAATTTTTACTCGAGTTTTCTGGGGAAATCTGGGCTGAGTCACGATCGACTCGAGTATATTTTCAAAAACTCGAGTATATTCTAAATAACAACTCGAGTATTTTGCGACCCTCTTCTCTCCCGGTCTTCTCATATCTCTCTCCTCAAAACTCAGATTTTCCTCAAAGTTTTGTCAAATCTTACTAGTTTTTCATCCTCTAAACTCTTCTCTCGGTTTTATCCTCCTCCAGATGCTCCAGCTCCTTCGATGTTTTGATGATGTTGACCTTTGGATTTTATCTTAGTTTTCATTCTGTTTTTATCATGATTGGTCTTTGTTACATTTTCTGTACTTTGAGAACTTGGTGTTTTGCGACTTTGGGTTTATTAATTGCACCTTTGGTTTGGACCTTTTATGATGTTTTTATGATAATGATTTTGGTTTTCATTCTGATGTTTGTGCAAAGCTTCAGGGGGAGCTCTTTATTGTTATTATATCTCCGTTTTATTTGCATAGTTGGTTATGGGGTTTTTCCGATTATGCACCTCTCCTCCCTTGATCTTTTTCTAAATTGTTACATCTTTTTGGCGTATGACAAAAAGGGGGAGAGATATTACACTTGTCTTGTCTTGATATTGTTGCACCTAAAATCTCTAATTATGGTATATACTCTGATAATTGTTAAATTCTCTAATACCATAGGCTTGGTGCTAAAATTAAATTGTCATAACATCTTGCTCAAGCTGAATTTTTAGATAGGTGAAAAGTATCATATAGTGAGGGGGAGGTGCATCTCCAAGTGGATCAAGCTTAACAAATGGATCAAGTGTTAATTATTTTGTCATCACCAAAAAGGGGGAGATTGTGAATTCAATGCTCCTAATTATGTGGATTATGTTTTGATGATGACAAAATAATTAACAAATCATGCCTTGAAGATATTGCAACATCAACATCAACAAGAAGTCAAGAAAAGAAGACAAGTGCCCAATCATTCTCAATCAAATATTAATTGTAAATTTCTAATTTATGTTGAGAGTGGTTGAGAGTGGGTAGAAATAGTTAGTCTCTTCTAGGAATAAATTTTTATATGTTTATTAAGTTGAGATTGACCAAAAATTAATACTTGAGAGGAAAAATAAAATTGAAAAATAATTTTTCCCATATCTGATCAAAATACTCGAGTATTTTGATAAAGACTCGAGTATAAACTCGAGTATTTATAGAAAAACTCGAGTATTTGTGCCAGGTCAGCAATTATGACCGTTAGTCTTGTTCGTGCACCAATTCACTCGTGACCGACCAAAAAGACTCGAGTTTTTACCAAAAGACTCGAGTATTTTTGTCCAGTCAGCAAAAATGAACGTTGGAGAAACTCAAAAACCCAATTGAGGGCATTTGAGTCTCATCCAACCCCAAGAGAGTATTCTGAACATTATTGTAAAATTGCTCTTTGAATTTGTGCAAGAACAAACAAGACAACAACACATTATTGATCACAAGCTTTCATAATTTCCTTTTCTCAAGTGTTAATTCCCAAAAAGCTCAACTTCTCACTCATATTGTCATTTTATTCCAAGTTGAGTTTTAGGCCTCAATTCTTACATTGAGCTGTGCTTATTTGTGCTAATCCATTGTGAGATTAGTAATACACATACAAAAAGCTTGATTATTCAAAGTCTTGGATTGTTCCCAAGCAAACCCTAAGTGGCTTAGGGTGTTGGAAGTCTTGAGAGGTTCTCAAGCACAAGACTAGGAGGTTCCTAGCCCGGTGGAGTTTCTTGAAGGGAGTTCAAGGAAGCTTTGTGAAGAGTTCTTCAATCACCGGAATCAAATTGGGGTAGAAATCAAGAGTTTGGTACACTCTTGAAAGGGTTAGGTTGAGTGAGGCCATTCTCAAGCAATCCTTTGTAATTTCTAACAATTTGATTATTAGTAGAAACTCCTAAGTGATTAGGAGGACTGGATGTAGCTCATTGTTGGAGTGAACCAGGATAAAATTGCTTGAGTGTTGGTTTATTGCTTTTAATCTACTTTCTAGCTCAATAGACTTAAGTCATTTCAATCAATTAGGATTTATACAATTAGGTAGCAAATTCAAGGAATCTTTGTATTTAAAAGTTATTTAGATTGCTTGCTATTCTGTTGGATAAGTTCTTGTTTATTATTGAATTGATTTGAGTTAAATTGCTGAATTTTCGTTTCTGGTTTTTCTGCTATCTGATAGGAAAAACTCGAGTATTTAAGAAAAGACTCGAGTTGTTCATCACTGAAAAACTCGAGTATTTCACAAAAGACTCGAGTCTTTTGTGTCTGATTCCAGAAAATTCAGTCTTAGCTCCATTCTTCAATTATCAATCGAAATATTTGGTATTAGTGCTTCAAAATACTATTCACCCCCCTCTAGTATTTGCTTAGCCCGCTTGTTGGTTTCCAACAGCTTTCCCTTACCAGAACAGACATGCTCAAACAGAATTTTGCAAAAGATTTGCTCCAAAACTCTCGGACCCTTAAAGAGCAGCACATGCAGAACAGTTTTGAATAGGGTTCAAAACCAGAGATTTTGACAAATCAAACATGCATAAGAATTAGGGAAAATAGTTAGGTTTCGTTCTCTGCAACAAGGACAAGAGAATGGAACAAATTTGAGACTCAAGGATTACAGGAGCTTACCAAAATCGATGATCAAAGTGAGCTCTAAGGTTCAGATTCTGATTTCTGCAAAATTGATGCCTTAACTTTAGAGACTCGATTCTTCTTGCACACTCACTCTCAGTACACGATTTTAGTGTCTTTGTGAAGCTCAAGATGTAAGCTACACAATGGTGTATAATACACGTATTAACTCTCAAAGATCAGGGAGTGGTGAAAGGGCGAAATCAGGAACCCTAATCTGACTTTTACATGCAATTCTTGATGAACTTTGGCAAAATGAAGCTTGATTCAACACAAGCTGGGTTTTATAGCAAATTAAAGAATACATGCAGGTCGACGCGTGTTCTTGAACGTGTCTTAGGCTTGATTTCGTGTCAACCATGAGAAATTTGAGTGTTGACTCATCAAACACTCTATGAACTGGTGCTGCTATACTTTGGTAATCGATTACTATATCGTGGTAATCGATTACCACGACTGAAATTTTCAAAAATTTATATTTTATTTTATTTCCCTCCAAAAACCTTTCTAATATTGCATTTAGGTCCTTTCCCAAGGACTTCACTGCAAAACTAACATTTTCACTTCAAATAAATTATTAAAAACCATTTTTGATTCTTCTTTTACCAAATACATACATACACACACATTTTTAATCAAAATTAAATAAAAATAATTAATTATAAAATAAATTTATAATTAACTTTTACTTAATCAGGGATTAAAAATCAGGGATGTTACACTCCGCATCTCTCACTCTTTCATAATAAGCAAAAGAATTGACATATATCATCATTTAAAAAAGAGTGAAGATCCACTTTCGTCCCCGTCGATTTTGCACAATATTAATTTGGTCCTTGACAATTCATAATACCACATTAAGTTCCTAAAAAAAAATTTCATACCAATTTTGTGCCTAACCTTTTTTCTATACCAATTTCGTCCCTCAAGATTTTCTTCCATACCAACTTGGTCCCTCGATTTTAAGGATCAAATTGGTACATCTGAAAATCTTGAGGACTAAATTGATAAGAAAAAAGTTTAGGGACCAAATTGGTATGAAATTTTTTTTTTAGGAATTAAATATGGTATTATGAACTGTCAAAGACTAAATTGATATTGTACAAAATCTACCTGGATTAAAGTGGATATTCACTCTAAAAAAAGAAAAAAAAAAACAAAACCAAAAGTTCTTTAGAAAGATAGCTGCCACTTGAAAAATGCAAATCTACCGCCAAATCTCTTGCGACACGTGGAAAATGCCGGTAACCAGCGCCACCATCCCACACCACAACCCCACCGTAGCATTCACTACGCCACCCAACTACGCCACAAGACTATCCCACCTCCTCACCCTAAACTCCTACAACCCTCTCTGGTGTCCCACTCTCACCATTCAACCCACTCCCTCCTCCCTCACCCCTTACCTCTCCCCTCACTCCCTCGACCCCTTCTCCGCCATCGCCTTCACCTCCCGCACCGCCATCCAATCCTTCTCCGACGCTGCCTCCGACCTCCCCCAACCCCCTCTCTCCTCCGTCGGCCCCACCTTCACCCTAGCTGCCCTCGGCAAAGACTCCGAACTCCTCGACCAACAATTTGTTTCCAGAATCTCCGCGAATTCCGGCCGTGTTAGAGTCCTTGTCCCGCCCACCGCGACACCAAGCTCCTTGGTGTCGTCACTCGGGACTGGGGACGGCCGGATGGTGCTGTCTCCAGTCCCACGAGTCGTGGGGCTGGACGAACCTCCTGTCGTCCCCAATTTCCTTCGCGAGCTGAAGGCCGCGGGATGGGTACCAGTCCGGGTGCACGCGTACGAGACGCAATGGGCCGGGCCGCAGTGTGCGGAGGGGATTGTGAGGGGAAGTGAAGAGGAGGGGGGATTGGATGCGGTTGTGTTCACGAGTAGTTCTGAGGTGGAGGGGCTGCTGAAGAGCTTGAAGGAATTTGGGTTGGCTTTTGAGGATGTGAGGAGGCGGTGCCCCAGGTTGGTTGTGGCGGCTCATGGGCCGGTCACTGCGGCTGGAGCGGAGAGGCTTGGGGTGAAGGTTGATGTGGTGAGTTCTAGGTTTGATAGTTTTGAAGGAGTTGTTGATGTTCTTAATGTGACTTTGACAAAGCTTAAATGTTAGATTAGAGTTCAAATGTTAATTTAGCATTCAATAAAGGCCTTTTTCTTGTGATGTATATTATATGAAATTTTATCTCCTTTATAATAAGATTTTAAATTTGAATTTGGTAGACCTGTACAATCTTGTTCCAAATGAAAATGTGATTTGAGGAATTCATCTGAACAGCTACTAGCAACAACCTGGCAGTTTATGAGCAAAGTACGCGTACTTGAATAATTGAACAATGGAATTTCTTGTGACACCTCATAGTTTATGAGCAAACTAAACATAATGTTAGAATAAAACTATGAAGTTGTGTGAAGTCTTGTGAGTTAGTAGTTCAACTAACACTGCTCGTCTCCAAAACATTTATTCACTTTAGTTTTGCAGATCCACTATGATCAGCCTTCCTTTGATTAATTGATAGGTTTAGTTAGTTCGAACCTGTTTCTTAGTTAATCACTATGATGAGAATCTTTAGATAGGTGACTTGCTCTCTCTGTTGTGAGTGAGAGAGTGCATGTGCTTATAATGATTAAAACAAACTACAAGTGTTGAATGACTAGCTTCTTCAACCCAATTTCTTCTATTATTGTGGTATGCTTTTACTTCAAGAACATCTTAGCACTTCTCTATTTTCCCAATAATGCTTCTCTGCTTTTACTTGCTTATAGTAGAACAGAACCTTGATCACTAGCAATTTTTTGGATTTTGAATGTGGTGTATGTTTCTTTGTGCAAGATGTAATATGTGCATGATGGGTTATATCACATATGATTAAACTAAACTCTCTTTCTTTTCTTAACTAAACTCTCACTTTCTAAGTATATTGTATAGATCATTCATTCATCTTTGTTTGCCTGCTTATGATTCTAATCTTGCCATTTCTTGACCTTTGCTGAGCCTATGCAAGAGAAAAACTCCCTTCTTCAGGGAAGGATATATTAGTAGAGGTATCAATAACGGCTTTGTTATCTGAAGATCTGTAATTTTGATTTTGGACATGCTTGATTATATAATATGTACTCATTCTCCCTGTTTTCATTATTAATACTATTGAAGGTGAAGGAGTTCACATGAGTAAGTCAAATAAGTTTTATTTATTCTTTAATATTAAGTTTATTTCTATGTTCCGTGATGTGCATGCTTTATGTGATAGTGTAATTGAGCCACAAATCTCTACTTTCTAACTTTTTTGCTTGCATTATTTCTTTGCATGGATGAGACGTCTAATACATCTAGCCTAAGATGTCCTTTTTAGCAAGGGAGCCAAAGCTATCATCTTACAAGTTGTCATAATTCATGTGATTGGAACTCAAGTTAGGTGTTCATTTTTTATCAGAATGAAGACCACCAGTCTCCAACTAATAGGTTTCATTTTCTCTTAATTTTCCTTGGTTATATTCTTCACCTGATTATTTTGTTTGTGCTTTACCTCTGTGTATATTTAATGGATGTATTTTCCGAAAATTGTCCTGAGCCTAACTAGATTCCTTAGGCATAATCTCTATTTTCCGAAAGATTACATGACTAAAGCGTACTAGGAATAGCTGCTGCTGGCGATGGAAAAAACACCTTAAACCTGGTTTGAAAAAGGGTAAAATTACTCAAGAGGAAAAGGATAGATCATTAACAATTGGTCTCTAAATGGTGAACAGGTTTCTAAGTAAATTTTATTGTAGAGCTCTAGAGAATGTTCTTCACATAATGTTGTTTTTAAAATTTTAGCTCTTGAGAGTTTGAAGTCCACCTTGATTGAACCAAATGGGATTTCATATCTTCGTTGTCATTAAACTAAATGTATATTCCTATCTTTATATTAGATTCCTGGACGTGGATGTCAGGATATAAGAACCTTTTTGAAATCACCCAAAATGCGAAGGAAGCGTGTATGTTCTTAATGTGACTTTGGCAAAGTTTAAATGTTAGATTAGAGTTCAAATGTTAATTTACCAATTACCAGTCAATAAAGGCTTTTTTCTTGTGATATATATTATATGAAATTTTATCTTCTTTATAATAAGATTATAAATTTGAATTTGGTAGAACTGTACAATCTTGTTCCAAATGAAAATGTGATTTGAGGATCTGAACAGCTTCTTGCAACAACCTGGTAGTTTATGAGCAAAGTACGCATACTTGAATAATTGAACAAGGGAATTTCTTGAGACACCTCATAGTTTATGAGCAAACTAAACATAATGTTAGAATAAAACTATGAAGTTGTCTGCAGTTATGTGAGTTAGTTGTTCAAATAACACTGCTCGTCTCCAAAACATTTAGCATATATCTTCTGACTTTTTTGTAACAAAAGGATGTGTTAGGGAAGGATCTTTTTTTTTTTTCAGAAATATATCGTGATGATCCTTTATTTGCTTCACTGCCACAGCATTGGCTTGCTTGCTTAGTATTTTTAATGCTTTGCTAACCTCTTTAACACTGTAAATGTGAAAGACTCAAAAGAAGCTCCCTTGCAACTTAGTAGATAACCTAATTGAATCTCTTATGTCAAAGTAGTTTTCATGATGGTCCTTTGTTTTGCTTTGCTAGTGGCTATGACATTGGCTTGCATGGTCTTTTAATGCTTTGGTAAGGGTTTTAAAGATAATTTCTAAAGATAATTTCATTGAACATCTTAATAAGGTATAATTTCGAAGGAAGCTAACATTCTTGAAATGGGGAAAACATTTTTGATACATTTGCATGTTAGTAGAGCTCGTGTAAGTAGAGCTCTAGGGTATGGGCATATTTGTTCCTGGATGGCATGAATAGTGATTTGCTGAAGGGAACACAGAATTGATTTGAAGCAGACACTTGTTATAATAGTTTGTAAGCTACACAGGGTTTTCCCATCTGCCAAATTTTCCTTGTTCTTGAACTGTATTTCCGCACTGACTTTGTACTTGTTCTTAAACTGTATTTCTCTTTTTATGGAACTGGAATTTGATTTAGCGTTGTAGTTGGGCAGAGTGTTGCATACTTCTGATTTCAAGATAAATGGCGAGCGTACAGCTATAAGGTACTTAGTTGAGTGTGAATCATATGTGTTATGAGGATTGAGGTGAAATGAATGCCATTCGATATATTTTATGGAGTAGGTTGAGGGAGAATGTTACAGAAACATATGGCATACTAAAATCATGGAAATATACATATTATACAAGCTACAAACTCATTTAATTACACACTTGCAAACTTGCTCGCTAAACAATTATATGTTTGTAATGACTTTCAACATGGTGATGCAAAAAGCAAATGAAAATTTTAGTATCCTTCTTTTTGAGTTCTGTCATCTTGCAGAGGCTTTGATCCTGACAAAAGCTTCAGAGCTTCTTCCATGGATGGCCGATCGGATGATCTGCTTCTAGTGCATATCTTGGCAACCTCAAGAACCAATTTAATCTCTTGCATTGAACTGGCAGAGGTCACTTCATTCTCATTGTAAATTTCTCTTAGAAGAATTTCCCATGGTTTGCTGTGGATGCTTGCTCCTGCATTTGTCAACCTTCCGCCTGTTAAAATTTCCAGAATCAATTCCCCAAATTTGTAGACATCCATGCAGAGTTCCTCTTTCATGCCTTCATTGTATTCTGCCATTCAAAAAGAAAACATAAATCAGTGACTTCTGAATCAAAAAAGGAGGTGGGGGTTGCTAGGTAGCAATAAATAATTGCATATCAATAATAATTTTTTTTATCAGCAAATGAATTTATTCAAAGAGTTCTAGGCGTACTCAATCAAATTGATGGTTAAGTATCAAAGGCCCTTAAGGCATTCCAAAGGGTTCATACACCATTTCACAAAGGAAATATTGGCTTCACTAAGACCCCTAACCCATGTCTAAGACTTAATAGTGATTGAATCCACAAAACCTATCATAATATCAATAATATTAAATTGACAGAAAGCTATGCAAGTGTTTAAATAATTGTGTAGGCTCTTTAGACAAGTTAGACTTAAATTAGATCTGTGTTTCAAAATGAAATTGTTCTGCTATAGTGCTGTTTGTGATGTTCTCTAAAATGGATGACTGGTATATTATGCCAGGTATACAAAATAGCATCTTGTTAATATTCATTCTGTCATTTTATTTGATAAGAGGAAGGTGAATAAAAAGGATGGTATATCATTTAATGCATATGCATGCATAGCTTTCTTTCTCATACCTGTTTCCCTTTCCCACTTAGTTGTGGTTATAGACAATCCTTTGCTCAACTTTAACACATGTTTGAACCCAAATTCTGCCAAACGGGGTTCCATATTTTCATCAAATACAATGTTGCTTGACTTCAAGTCTCCATGTGGTATAGCTGGGTAGCAGTCATGGTGAAGGAAGCGTAGTCCCCTTGCAATTCCAACTACAATTCTGAACTTAGCAGCCCAATCCCATTTCACTCCAATTTTCTCAGCCAAATTCCCATTGGGCAAGTAATCATACAAAAGATAGGCTAGATGCTGGTTGTAGCAAAACCCCAAAAGTCTGATTAAATTCTTGTGCCTTGCATTTCCTAGTTGCATCACAAATTCTGACACTTCCTTAATGCTCCTCGCTTCCCACTCAATCTTCTTAACTAGAACTGATATTCCTGTGGGCAGAACTGCCTTTGAGACTAAAGGTGGCAAAGCTGATGGAGCTTCTGTTGGTTTTGTGGCACTGAAGCTTGTCAAAACATCATTTGCAGTGAATTGAGGGAGTCCAACAAATGAGACCATCTTCCATTGACTCTTAACTCCCCTTCTGAAATAAAGTATTCCAAAAGCTAATCCTAGAAGGATTGCTAGAAGCCCTACTGAGAGTAGCACAATTCGCGTAAGCCTCCATGTACCTTTGCTTTGCACTATTCCAGCTGAATCAGAACATGGTCGAAGGGGTGCTCCACATAGCTCTGAATTCCCAACAAATGCACTGCTATCCATAAGTTTGAATGGCTTTCCAGTAGGTATTGAACCAGAGATATAGTTGACTGACACATTTAGAAGTTGTAAACTTGAAGAACTACCAAACTTTGCGGGTATGGGGCCATTCAAGTTATTATTTGATAGGTCTACTACATGAAGATCAGGGATACTAGCAAGCTCCTCAGGTATATGACCTGTCAGATTATTGTTAGATAATCTCATTATCTGAAGAGCTTGGCAATTGGAAACACTATTTGGGATAGTTCCAGATAAGTTGTTCCTATCTAGATCAATAACTAAAATTGATTTGCAGGACTCAAATGGTGGAAGCTTTCCTAAAATACCACAAGAAGATGCTGAGAAATTTTGAAGTAGGGGCAATGACCATGTTTGTGCAAGGATGGTGCCTCCTAATTGTGGATTATTAGAGACATTGAAATACTCAAGCTGAGTAGCTTGAGAAATATCTGATGGAATCCCTCCGACAAAATTGTTCATAGACAAGTCAACATATGAGAGATCAGGAAGATGGCTGAATTTTAAAGGGATCTCTCTTGAGAATGAATTATCTTCCAGCCGAAGTCGAACAAGGGAAGAACAATTAGTCAAAGGATGAAGATCACCTGAAAATTTGTTTGAGAACAAGATTAGCTTAAATAGCACACCACTCACACAAATGTCCCGCGGTATGCTGCCAGTGAAATTGTTCAAGCACACATCCACCCACTTGAGTTTGGAGTTCCTGCCTAAGCTTTGTGGGAGTGATCCAGAGAAACGATTGTTCCAAATGAGAAGAGTTTCCAAGGATGGGAGTTGTGCTATGCTTTCAGGAACAGTGCCACTCATGTCATTGTACATGAGACTGAGTAGTCTTAGGTTCTTTAACTCTGAAAAGCTTTCAGGAATGGACCCTGAAAGGAAGTTGTCAGAGAGATCTAAATCAATGAGTGGTTTGATTTTGCTCAACTCACTTGGTATTGATCCTGCTAGGTTGTTTCTGAACAGATAAAGTGACTGCAAACTGGTGAGGTTGGAGAGTTGCTTTGGTATTGGCCCTGATAGATTTGCACCTGCTATGTCAAGATACTGAAGCTGGCTCATATTGCCTAGCTGTGATGGAATAGAACCCTGGTATAAGTTGTAGCCAATCTCCATGTGGATCACTGTTTTGAGGTTGCCAAGTTCTGGAGGTATATTTCCAGAGAGAAAATTACCTGCAAGATGAAGAAACTCAAGGCTTTTGAATGAACCATATTCAGATGGAATTGGCCCTTTGAAATAACTCCCAGCTAGATTTAGAACCTTGAGATATTCTAGCTGTGAAAATTCAGCAGGCAATGGCCCAGAAAAGCTGTTGCTGAAGGCATCAAGCACAACCAAATTTTTGAGTCTGTAAATTCCACCTGGGAAGTGACCAGAAAAATTGTTTCTGCTGATATCCAAGCTTTGCAGACTGGTGAGGTTAAAAATCTCCACTGGCAGGTGCCCAGAGAAGAAATTGTGGCTCAGGTTAAGATCAGAAAGCTTTGTGAAGATTGTGAATTGCTTCCCTGACATTACACCACCAAGTTTCTTCATGGACAGGTCTATGGAAGTTACAGTTGTTGAGTCCTTGTTACACTTGATACCAGACCAAGAACATGCATAGGGTTTTGCAGTTAAGTTCCCTTCAGTGGGCACTATCCAATCATGCAAACTGTTATCATCATCTTCAAGTTCAGATTTTAGGCTCAGGAGTGCTTCTGAATAAGGGTCTATTGCTAAAACTGCTGCTGAAAATATTATAGTGGCTAGAAAATTGAAGTAAAAGCATTTGAAAATCTCCATTGGAACTTGGAGAGCACAAGAAAGAGGGACCAATTGTAAGTGAGTACCCTAAGCAAAAGCAAAGGTGTCAGTATAAAAATAAGATATATGGAAATTTGTTTTGTTGTATGAGGAATGCATGGGGAATAGGGAAAGCTAATGGCACTGTACATTTGAAAGGAGAGGGGAAAAGAAAAAAAGAGACTATTCTGATTGAGTAGTTGGTTCAAGACTATTTTTAGGATGCTTTTGGGAGCAAGAGGGGACCCTATTGGGTTTATTAATTTGGATGGTGTTTGCCATTAGAGAATAAAGCCTTCAATTCTGAAATTATCTTTTACTTGCTTTTCATTTGGGAGAACCCTAATCCCTATAATAGGAAACGTCATGGCTAATTCAAAATACTTTATCTTTACTCTTTATACTGTGGGACATGGATAAAATTCGCATCTATCCATCACCATGTCTTTTTATGGAGATCATAAAGGTCCATTGCATAGTCTTTTTTGGTTTCATAGAATATTATATAGATCGATCAAGATTAGTTTCTTGGAATTTTTAAACAACATTTTTTTTCCGATTATATTTTTTACATATTGGATCCAAAACTCATACTTAGATACTCGCTTCTTCTCTAAATATATAAGTACTTAGGGGTGAATATTGTTAGTGGTATTGGGAATGATAATATTTAGTATATTTTTTCAAAATTATCCCTATTATTTTATTGGGACTCTAAAAAGTATTGATTAAATAAGGATATTTGTGGAAAAAAATAATTAATGTCATTGGAAATTAAGATAGATATTTATATTGAGAGACAAGCAAAATCCAATATCTAATGCTTATATTTAGAGACAAAGGGATTACTTTTTTTTTTTTTGGTTTGTACTCTTTGGCTAGTACCACAGGTGTCCCCAAGAGCACATTTAATATCAAGGAACCCTTGAGACTAATCCTGCACGAGGTTGCATTCCTATGCATCTTCCAGCGGGGTGTGTTAATCGGGAATCGAACCCGAGACTTCTTAGTCTCAGACCCATTTCCAAATTCTCAAGTTGGCAGGATCGCACCACTTGAGTCAACTCCGTTAATAAAGGGATTACTTCTACTTGGGTAAATGTACAGTGATGTTGCATATTCTTTTTTGTTTGGACGGGAAGTTAAATTTCTGAATTGAGTACCGTAGGTAAATCTTTGGGGAGAAATTGCCATTTGCCACTTATTACTTATTACTCAGTTTAGTTTATTAATTATGGTGTATGAATCATGATGCATGGGTACAAGCGGACGGGGGATATGATTATGGTCTTTCTACGGTGCCGTGTAAATTGACTTCATATTCATTTAATAATTGCACTTTATTTTTCACAACGTATGTACCACAAGCACAAAGTTAAAAACCTGCACACTTAAACTTACATGAAGTAGTGAAGTACAAAATTTTCAAGTGTTTCTTGACCTTGATATTTAAAACAATAACACTTAGGATAAACATTCCAAAATATATATTAAAAATAAAATAAAATGATAAGCTTTTATTTTAGACTAAAGACCCAAAGAGGTCTTTGGAATTTTTTGAGTGGTTAAATTTGGTCTCTAAAAAAATAAAGTATCAAAATAGTCTTTGAAGGGACCAAGTTGCCTCATGCAAAAAAAATTTAGAAATTATTTAGTAATTTTATTTTTTCATGAATCAAATTGTCTAATAAAGAAAATTTTCAAAACTATTTTGAGATTTTAATTTTTTTTTAGGGTGTAAATTGAACCACCCAAAAAAATTTAGGGATTAAATTGGACTTTTAGTCTTTATTTTTTGGCTTAGTTACATTTTTGATTCTTTATCTTATTTATAAGATTAACTTTGATCCTTTTCCTTTTTTTTCAATTATTTTGGTCCTTTATTTAAAAAAAAATCAATTCAATACTTCCGTCATAACATGGTTAGATTTAACCAGAATATTCTGGAATATTCCATGGTCGTCCCCGGAATCTGGAAAGTTAAGGTTAAATCTTAAACTTTAAGCCCCCAATCTCTTTGACAATATATCGAATCAAATAACAAAATAACAAATCTGAACCAACAGTGCACAATATCTAATTCTGTCAAGCTTCTAATTTTCCCACATTACACGAAGATCGATACCTCTCAAGTCTCTCTCTCACCTATTAAACCAAATCTAACAGAGAATCAAGAATAGAAATAATAATAGAAAAAGCAGGTAAGGTAAGAAAATGAAACCCTAGCATGAAACAGAAATAAACAAAGGGATTGAAATAGTATCTGAACTTGAACTCGGGGAGGCGACGAACGAAGGGACGGAACTCATCAGAGCCTTTGGTAAGGAGTGTGGGACCATCGTGAATCTCGGGATCGGCATGAGGAGAGAGAAAACCAATGAGGAGGTTAAGAATGTAAATGCCGAGACCGTAGGAGACAATGTAGAAGCCTTGGACGGTGAAGACACGAAGGACGTAGATGAAACCAACAACCATGGAAGAGATCCAAAGCGGAGGACGTGGGGTGTGGTTTTGTCAAGGTGTGGTATTGCTGTGACACAGCAAATTTCCATGGCGATATGGTAGCTTCAGGGGAATCGATAACTGTTCCGCGTCCATTAAACCACCGCCTATAGCCTCCTACTACTGCAGGCACTTGGAAACTATCCTGATTCCGGTGACGTTTACTGGTTTCCGGCGACAACCATGGAATATTCCAGAATATTCTGGTTAAATCTAATCATGTTATAACGGAAGGAGTGAATTGATTTTTTTTTTAAAAAAAAAATTAGAGTGAAGGGACACTTTGGTCCCTCAAGTTTTTCGATAGGGACACTTTAGTCCCTCAAGAAATTTAATTCATTTTTAGTCCTCAAAGTTTTCCAAAAGTATCAATTTAGTCCATGTCCTATTTCCTTTAACCACATTGTTGAGGGACTAAATTGGTACTTTTGGAAAACATGAGGGACTAAATTGATACTTTTGGAAAACACGGGACTAAAAATGAATTAAATTTCTTGAGGGATCAAAGTGTCCCTGTCAAAAAACTTGAGGGACCAAAGTGTCCCTTCACTCAAAAAATAAAGGACCAAAATAATTTTAAAAAAAAATGATCAAAGTGAATCTTATAAATAAAATAAAGCACAAAAAATGTAATTAAACCTTATTTTTAAATACATCATTTTCAATAAAAATTTAACTACTTTTAAGAATTTATTGTTAACTTTAAGAGACGAAGTTAAAAAAAAAACATATTTTTAAATAGTTTCCCAATTAAGCCATAAAACTATAAAAGTACACCTTATTCTTGTGAACAGAAATTGTTGGGCTTATTTAGAGTGGTTAATTATGAGTGAGTGACGTAGTGATATCGCAGGTGTAACACCCCTAATTTTCGTCTCCCAAATATCAAAGAAATTAGTTATAACAATTATTTTATAATTGATTTATATTACTTTTGAAAGTTTTAGTTTTTGTACATGTGTTTTTATATATAAAAATATGAGATATATTTTTATATGGTTATTTTGTACAAAAATATGAGTATTGCAATTTAATCCTTGGGTTGGGACCTAATTGCAATATTAGAAAGGTTTTGAAGAAAGAGCAATTAAAATATTAAATTTTGGCATTTTATCAGTATCTAACCGATTAGAAGGGCTTTGTAACCGGTTAGACGATGAACCCAGAAACTGGGTTAGTGGATTTTGATGAGTAATCACCCAATTAATCAAGAAATTGCCACGAATCCCACTCAAATCACGCTGGGGAACACGTGTCGACTTGCATGTTCATCAATTCCCCTATAAATAAATACACGATTTGAGGATCAAATTGAGGGTTTTATATTGAAGTGTTGATGTTGTGTTCTGATTAGGGTTCCTTCCTTGTTCTATTCAATTCTCTTTAACCTTTGAGAATTAGATTGAGTGTGATACATATCAAGCTTTGTATTGATATATAGAACGTGAATTGAGAGTGAGTATAGAAGAAGTTTTGAGCTTTGGAAGTTTGAGGATCAAGTCTTTCCAGAACCAGAACTAAATTCGTGGGGCTCTCCTTAGGGTCTGATTTTGGTGAGTACATGCACTCTCTGAGTCTCAAATCTGTTTCTAAAGCTTGTGCATGTTGCATAGGACAAAGTCTAACCATTTTCCCCAATTTGTTTGTCCATTTCACATGTCAATAACTCAGATTTATGAGCCCTGCTGAAACTGTCATGAATGAGGGCAGAGCTTGAGGAATTCGTGTCCTTCTTTAAAGAACCAGTGTTGATACTCATCAAACACGATCTAGAGGTAAGGGGGAAGCTTACTATTTGCTCGAGTGAGGATAAACATGTTTGGTAAATAGGATGAGTCACCAAGAGACTCTAAGGGCATAGCTTGAATTAGTTTTATGGCTTGGAGGCCAACTTTAGCTCATTTCTGATTTTTTGAGCAATTATAATATGATGCATGCAAGCTATTGTGATGACAATTTCATGACTTATTTGGATTTTATGTGAATTGATGCATTAAGTTGTGAAATATGTGATTTATGCACTTTTGGTGTATGATGATTTTGCATGCATGAATTTGTGATATGTTTAAGTGTTTAAACATGTGTACTTTAAGGTATTAAACTTTGGTTAATGATGAAAATAGGTTAGATTTGACTACAATTGAAAATGGTGCTGAAAAATCAGTTTTAGTATGTTGTGCTGCATAATCTAACCGGTTAGAGCCTGTCTGTAACCGGTTAGAACCTGACAAAAACGAAAATATACAATTCTGGTTTTGTTAAGTAATTCTCACCATTTTTAATTGATACTTAAGGTCTATTATCACTGTTATTACCCTGTGATTGTTGGATATGGATTCCAAACTTGATAATTGGTTTATACCTTAAAGTGAATGACAAATTCAATTGAAAATTGTGAAGTTATATGCAATTTGAGGCTCATAATGTTAATGGATGCAAGATGAATGTGTTTCAGTGGGTAAACATGTTAATATTAAGGTATCGTCACTCTGTGTATGACTGGAATTAGTTAAATTTGAGTATTGAAAAGAATGGTATGCAAAACCCCACTTTTCTGTGTATTTTCTGCATAATCTAACCGGTTATTCTGAAGCTGTAACCGGTTAGATACTGTCAGTTTTCAAAAGAAAAAGGTTTTTGAAATTGGCTAAGTGTTCATACCATTTCACTACTGGAAATCGGGCATTTAACATCTGTTTTTTTTTTCGCATTCCACATCTGTTTTAGAAATGATATAAATGTGGGAGATGTTAAAAGTAATGGCTTTCCGCATCACTTCTAAAAACAGATGTGGAAGGTTGGACTTTCCGCATCACTTTTTTAACCGATGCGGAAAGTTCCATAACTGATGCGGAAAGTTACTTTCCACATCACTTACGAACCCAAAACAGATGCGGAATGTCCACTTTCCGCATCTACTTTTTTAAAAACAGATGTGCAATGTCCACTTTCCGCATCTTTTTTTTTTTAAAAACAGATGCGGAATGTCCACTTTCCGCATCTTTTTTTTTTTAAAAAAACAGATGTGGAATGTCCACTTTCCGCATCTGTTTTATATAAAAAACAGATGCGGAATGGTTGAATTTTTGTTTATTTTTTTTTTTACCGATGACCTGCATTAATGGATCCAAAACGCAAAAAAAGCTTATAATAAAGCCATAATATAAATGAATCAACATTTACTACCAAAAATAAAGTTATAATAACTGCATATCAACTAAAAACCTTTCTGATTGCACTATTTCTCAATATTCACAATATACAAAAAATATACAATTCAGTGGCAGCAGCAAGTTGCAACAAAAAGTATTCAAAGCAAAATATACAACTCAGTAGCAGCAGCAAGTTGCAACAAAAAGTGTTCAAAGGAAAAGAAGTACACCGAGTATGCAAAATATACCCAAGGCAACTGCTACAAAATGTAGATCTTAATTGATGGTACTTCTCATGGATTCGCTGGACGACAATCTTGAGAAATAAAGCCAGTTTGAGCATCGGTGGCAGCGAAAAGAGTGCTCCTCGAACCTGCATTGTATCATTATTAGTGATGTCTATATTCATGTTAAGTCCTGCAAAGTTTATTCAAAGAAGTAATTTTGAAGAAAGCATTCCATCAACTAGGGTGGCTGGTCAATTGATTATAACATAAGAACATGTTTTAATAATATATTTGCCTAGACTAAAAATCCATATTCTATCATATGAAATGAAATAATTTTAGGTGCGCGGAAATGTTAGAACCAAAAAGAAAGCACATACAAAGAAGAGGGGAGATAGAGAACACAATTTCCCAGTTAATCTAGTCACATCACAAATGCAAAACACAAAGGCAATGGCCACAGTAGTGCTAAAAAAGTAAAGATGGTAAGTACTTCTGGCATTAAAACAGTGGTAAAAGAACTAAAATTAAACATAACCTGAAATACAAACAGTAGTGCTAAAAAAGTAAAGATGGTAACTAAAATTAAACATAACCTGAAATACAAACAGTACCTGAAGACCCTACCGCTTAGACAGTGCACAATATATTAACTTTTATGATTTTAACAGGAAAGATAAATAATTTTCACATGACTGCACTAGTTACTTCGTTCCTAATACAGATAAAAACTAAAAGAGAAGCACCATTCCATGTTATTCATATGAAATAAAATAACATTAATGGGCACAAAAATTGAAAGATATACCAATTATAATTCATGGTTTTGTAAGCAGTCCTTGCGAATCAGCTATTTCAAGTAAGAATTTTGCCCAACGTTTCTGAATATCCCCAATTTGATCTTCTGTTAGAGGTGTGAGATTATCGAACATCTGAAATTACACAATAAAAAGTAAGAAAATGCACATTTTTTGTTAATCATTTTTTCTTATGAAGATAATTACCAGCAAAAACATCCAGGTTCATTTATTGAAATTTACCTTCATCTAGTCACCATCAATTTTTGCTGTGATAATGGTGAGCATAAGTCTCATCACGTAAAATCCACACTCAGTGGACCCAAGTTGTTTTGGACACTATGTATACCAATGAAATTCCAAAAACAATGAGTTATAATTATTTGAACCATTATATATTTAAAATTGAATCCTGGTGTATAAAGTACTTACATTTGGTTGAATGAATAGAGGTGGCCTTCTTTTAGACTTGTGCTTACCAGCCATTGTTTGATAGGATTCCATGACACTAAATAATAAAAGTCAAAAGTATATTATCAACTACACATATCTCATATGCAATATCCAAAAGTATATTATATCCAAAGTATATTATAAACTTACGTATTAGCAAGTTTAAGTAATCTTTGTTTTGGCTTCCACCCTAATGAGCAAAAGAACACTACAATATTTTTTGTCGGACAAAAAATTATTAGTTGCCAATGTTGACTGCAAAAAATAATCACAAGTTAGTGAAAGTCATATTTTTTTTAGATACCAGAGGAGCCGAGTATGACTCACTCAAAACCAGTGCAGATACAAAAACGTAATAGAGCAACATCAATAAGAAAGAAACTCCACCATAATAGCCCAGCACCTACGATCACATTTCCACGGTACTTTATAGAAATTTACACGCACCAACCAACTATATATCAGAACAACACGTATGACATAAGCTAAAAAATTACTCACCAATCTAGGTAAGGTGCTAAGTACATTGGATGTCTTATGCCATCATCATTCGGAGAAAGTCTGCTATGAATGTAGGACGTAGCTTCTTTGTCATCTATCCCTGAATGGATGAGGTTCGGGTCGATGAATCCATAATCTTGTGTCTTCATTGTAATACATAGTTGATGCATATACCTTAAGGTATTGCAAAAATTGTTAATTAAAGAAGTTTGGTAATTAATTAAACAAATACCTATATACAAATAATAAGAAAACTTACAACATCCACAATTGTAAAGCTGTTATGCAAAGCATCCGATCACCAAGACAATTATCCAGTATAACTGATGGGGAGATTGCTGATGTGGTTGATCCCGGTATGACTGTGACTTCAAAATCGATATGTACCATAACAACAGCTTTTTCTTTCTTCAATTTCAGCTGCAATGTACGTGATAGCACATCAATCTCATCTTCCACCTGTTGGGGAGGCACAACATGCTGGGACGAGGGCCCGGGGACATGGTCATCGGATAGAGGCAATATATCTTCTTCAGGTTCGGACCTGTGGGGCGGCGGAGCATCTTTAAGAGGTGAATGCAATTCCTAAAAATGCAAAGGCAACTTGGTTCACATCCATTTCATTCCAAAATGTTATCATATTTATGTATATAAAAAACAAGTTAAAATAAAATGAATTCATATACCTTATTTGAGGCAATTTTGACAAGTCGACTTGGCCACAAAATGAATTGATTGAGTGCCTGCCCCACGGTTTCAACCTCATCATTGACAGCTGGGACTTGAGCAGAAGAATCTACAACAGTTTTTACCTCGACTCTTTTATAGCCATTAGGTATTGGAACATTGTGTAAGGTTGTAGATTCTTCGTACACATTGCCACTTGCCACTAAGCGCAAATAGGGATCCGCAACATAAATTTGATACTTGTCTGTGGATTCATCGATACAACTTTCACGAGTGCTCACGCGTTGAGCGGAAAGGTGAGGTTGTGTATTTGAAGTCCCAACAGAAGCGGCCTCAGATCCCATTTGCTGCCTTACTTGGTTTAGAATTTGTTCTCTAAAAGCTTCTAATTGATCTACTGTCACAATATCATTTTTTTACGACGATGAGTTGATCCCCAATATAGACGAAGCCCCACGCCACGTCCTTCGGCGAGCAATCGACCTGGGGGGTCTTGCTTCCTAAGAGCAGTGGTAAGGATATCATTTCTGTCACTTGGCACAAATGTCCCTTCAGAGAAACTCTCCTTTAGAGAACCCTACAACAAATATGTTCCAAATATTCAAATGATGCAAAGTACACTACTTGTTGTAATAAGAAAATATAGAATTTCAGTTTTTTACTTACAATCTTTTGAGCAACTTCTTCTGTCGCCTTACTTGTATATTCGCCTGATTTTTTGGTTCGTGCTAAAATCCATTTCTCATCGCGTCGTGGCGGAGAAGGAGGAGCAATCACCACGGATGGATCTCCTTGAGATGCTTCTTCAAGTTGTTTTTGCTTCTCTTTAACTAATTTTTCCTCAAGCATATCATATCCTCCACGAGACAAAACATGGGGGTGGAGATTGTGTGCTTGAATCTCAATCCCTTTTTTCCGTTTCTCCTATTATGAATAAATAAATAACCATAATGGTAATATATACGAAATATAATAGAAACAATTAGTAAAGCACAAGGTCTTAGTGGATAATTAACCTCAAAATCGGGAGATGTGCGAATCTCATAAAAATTTTCCCAAACCGATTGTTCGAGAAACTCGAATTCATCAAGGGGAGAGAGGTGCTTCTTGTCTCCATAAATATAATCATCAGCAAGCCGCGTCTTAAATGCCTTCCAACCATCTCTCGCAACTTGGAGGCATTTCTTCTTAATGAAGTCATCATCAGGAACCTCGTAGGTGCACTAAATTATAAATGTTGTAAGATATTACTAAGTCAAAGAGAAAGATTACTAAGAGAAAAACAAGAAAAGAAAGCAGAATGAGTAAGTGAAATTGTAAATGTTGTAACTAAAATGAGCTAATGCAAAATAAAGTGAAATTATCAAAAGGAATCCAATCAACACCAAACCAGCATCATAACTAAAAACTCAAGGTATAATATAACATGAAATGAGGGGAGTGAGGGGAGTACGAACCATAGCAGTGAGGGGACAACGAAGCAGCGATGACACCGACGGCACAGCGACGAAGAACAAACACTTAATTATTGCAGCCTTCTTCCCTACACACATATAAGAAAAGGCAAGATTCTAAAAATTCAACACCAACAAAACATCAACAGCCAAATAATAAACCGATAATTATTAGTAATTTTACCAATTTCACACTTAATATCTTGTATTTTACCAATTTCACTATAAAACTTAACGTGGTTTAGGGCATAATTATTAGCAAGTCACTCATTGATTTTCAGTCATAAACCGACATTAAACCATAATACCTTCTCTAAGCTGTGCTTCTTGTTACAAAGCCTCCAATTTCAATTTCAGTTCCTTATTATGAGCAGCCAAATCTGAAGTGTCTCTCTGCACCATATGAGATATTGATAAGTTTGATGCTTTATTCTTCTTTTGCTCATTATCTAAGTCTACATAAATCAAATGTAACTAAAAACAAAAAAGCGTAATGCTACACAACTAGAAAATTTTCACAGATTTGACCAAACATTTGTTAAGAATTAAGTGGTTATTGTAGAAGTTAGTTTCAAAAGTCAAAAACAAATGCCTACTCATTCTAGTAAAAAAATTGGCAAAAAACAGATTAAAATCAAGCTATGTAGTATTTCATAGAATAAAATATAAAATCTTTTATTAAGTCACAAGCAAAAACACCAATTCAATTTTGAAACATATATCTCTCAGACTCTCACTTGAGTCTTGCATCTTAAACAGAGTTGGAAAGTGGCTAAAGTCAATAGAACCAAGGGAAGCTTGTAGTACTTATGCCTGGATATATTTCACAGTCACAGTTTAGTACATTGTAAGTTACTTTCTTTTAGCATTGTGGTATTTTTATTTTAATATGAAAAAATTCATTAAAACCACAACCACAAAGTAAGAGATTTACCCCCGGCTGAGAAAAACAAGGGTACAGAGAGAAAATTGTTCAGAATTAAAACAAAGCAGTACCCCACACCTAATAAACTTGGCTAAACCAGATAATAAAGCAACACCAACAAATTACAGCAACAATAGCAGCAAATGACAGCTTGAAAAGCAGAGAAAACAGGTTCTATTGTGGTATTAATTAAGAAGACAGCATTGTGGTATTAATTAAGAAGACATCATTGCCTCATTTTTTAGAGACATCCTTTTACAGAAAAAAGAAAACAAAATCCACATAAAATGAGCTATGCATGTCTATCTCTCTACATATCTGTTGAGCATAAGGTTTGGAATCTGTATTCTGTTAGTCATTACTGTTAATACCTTTGTGCATTGAATTGTTAAGCAACACAACCAAAAGATTCTGAGATAAACCACTTTTAGAAGAAAACCTTGTTATAAGTCAACACTTGGAGGAGTTAAAGCAACAACAGCATGATATCCAGCTACATGCTTAGAATAAACTCCCAGTATAATTCTGCATTCTGAAAGAAGAAAGAATACATTAATCAGTAATGCAACAAGCCAGGTTATTAAATATGATGTTGTCTAGTCTAATTGCAAGAAATTCAGAAGTTAAAACTTGAGTCATTAACAAACTAATGGAATAGAAAAAAACAAAATGCATATTATGCACGACATTCTTGAGGCACCATGTAAAAAACGACTTCACTATACATTCAATGGTAATATTTCACATCAACAATGATAGCTTATATCAGAGATTTAAGCATTGTTACCATCTGCTAGAGATGAGGCAAGGAGTAAAAAAACAAGACTCTATTTTCTTAGAATGGATTAAAAAAACAAGACTCAATAACATTAACTCTTCATGCAAAAATAAGTCTAGTTCTGAATGAGAATTCTAAGCAAAAACTAAACAACAAAACACTCATTTATTCAGTATCAGCTACATTCATTGTGCAAAAATTGCAGCTTGAAACCAGATAGAAAAGATCCAACTTTTTTTGCAACTCAACCTTTTTTAAACATTCCAAATAGCCAATATCTCTAAATCACACAGATCCCATATGTGTGTGTAACAAAAGAAATTGGTTCTTTTCCCTAATCCAATTAGATTTTTTTTCATATCAACATGTTACAAACACTATAGAAAATGAGAGGGACCCCATAATCATGATTTAGTCTCCATGCATGGAATCATGGAAATCACAACTCACAAAAGGTGCTGCCCAGGAATCATTTCTTATTCACAGAAAGAAGCACATGGACAAAACACATTGATAGAAGCTAATAGAACAAAACAGTAATATACCAATCTGATTCAGTGAAACAAATCCCAAATAGAGGAAAACCCATTATCAGAAAAACCTCAAAGATACAATCTTTAACTTAAAAATCTAGTTCCAACCCATATAAACGTATTCTCTCAAAGCTCCAAAACAAGTATACAATTATTTTTTTTTTAAAATAAATAAATATATATCATACCTAAAATATCCTACTGTAGATGTTAAAAAACCATTAACCAAATTCTATACCCTGAATTTAAAACAATATATATATATATAATAATAACAATAATAATTTTTTGCAATTCAAAGGAAAAGCGAGAGAAGAGAGAGAGGGGGGGGGGGGGGGGGGCTCACCAGAGGTTTGGTTCGGCGACGGCGAGAACGAACCAGTGGAGTAGTGACTCGCGATTCGCGAGTCTGTGGCAGTGATTGGCGCTGCGGCTAGGTTCGGCAGCGGCGGAGGAGACGAACCGGTGGAGGAAAGGGAGAAAGAGGAACGACGGCGGTGGTGGCAACGAAGAAGGCACATCGAAGAGAGAAGAAGAACGAGAGAACGAAGAACGAGAGAGAATCGAGAGAGAAGAAGAGTGGCGGGCTCTATCGAAGACTAGGGTAAATTTAGTAGGACAATCCGCATCTGTTATACAAAAACATATGCGGAAAATGCAAAATAAGGGACATTTCACATCTTTTAAATAAAAACATATGCGGAAGTTTATAAAAAATGGGGTTTCCGCATCTGTTATGAAGAAATGATGCGGAAAGTTACAAAAATTGGACATTCCGCATCAGATGCGGAAAGTTTTCCCTCTAAAAAATAATTACAAGTTTGCCACCGCGTTTTGCTTTTACATCTGTTTTTAAAAACAGATGTTAAATAGGTGATGTAAAATCCATTATTTCCACTAGTGTTTATACTCAAGTTTAAGCTATAATTTCATATAAAAACCAATCTGAAACTATGTGCTTGAGCACTGTTTGGTTTAGATTGGAGGTGATGAGTTGATACCTTAATATTAAATGATAATTTCAAGAGGAAATTATGCATAAATGAAATTGGATTATGACTTAGATCTTTTGAATGATAATATGTGTTGAATTGGAGGTATTCTGTTATGATAAGACTTTGTTATTGGATTGAGTAGAGAATTCAAGAAAAGATTCTTTGAAAATCAGTGGTTTTAAGTTCAGGTATGTAATTCTAACCGGTTAGGTTATGATGTAACCGGTTAGTACATGAGACTTAAAACTAAAAGTTAAGTTTTTGAGTAAGGATTGTTAATACCAATGATTATATTCTTTCAATCCAGGTCTATGAGCATATGTTTAATTTAAATTCAAGGGTGAATTTTATGAGTAAAGTTATACCTCAAGATACCATTCAGAAGTTGTGTTTTCTAAGTCATAATAATGGAATTAATGGAAAGACCAACCTTAATAATTTTGTGTGCATTCATGCATGGTGAAAGGTGATGAAATAGGTTGGCAAGGATCGTTTGTCATGTTCTGGGAACATGAGGAGGGTACTCTGTGTTGGAAACCAACAAGAGGCCTAACAATCGAGTAGAGGGGGGGGGTGAATAGGAGATTGAAGCTAATATGACAATTTTTCGATTTATTGAAACTTGATTGAATGTTGTTCACGGTTTTAAATAAAGGTCGAGCGATATCCGAGCAGACAGGGTTGATCGATTAACCAAATAGATAAACAGAATGGTTAATCGGTTAACTGAGCTGCTACGAAACCGAGCTCTGAGAACAACACTCAAAGCCGAGCTTTGAGAAAGACGATTAAAAGCTTGGATGCTCGAAAATCAGTGGATAAACACTTAACCAAGTACAGCAAAAGATAAGCGGTAAAGAATTAAAAATGAACACCAGATATTTATCCTGGTTCACTCTCACCTTGAGAGCTAGTCCAGTCCTCTCTAAAAACCTTTTAGAGAGCTTTTACTACAAATCGATATTCTGGGTTACAAAAGGATCTACAAGAGACTACCCCTCTAAACCTATCCAGTCAAACGAGTGTACCAAACTCGTGACAAACTACCCACAACAAATCGATGACCAAAGAACCTCTTTGGAACCTTTTCAACAAGGAAGCTTTCTCGATCAAAGACCAGCTCCGTACAACAGCAAATACAATGAAGATGATGAAAGAGGATGGCTCCAAATCAAAACACTCTTCGAATGAGTTTGAAAGATTGAAGTTCAAGAGTGAGTCAATTTTGAGAAGGGGTATCACAGAGAAGAAATGATTTGAACTTAGAGTATGGATTTTAAAGTTTAACTCTCTAAGTTCTTGTAAAAATTTTAGTGAACTTCTTCTTCTCTGTGAGTTTTTGATTTTTCTCTGTTTTTCTAAAGAGAATGAAAGTAGAGGTTCAAAGAAAATTGTTCAAGACAGTCTCTCCATTGTTACCGTTGAAAACACCCCTTTTATAATCTCCTCTGTTCTCCAGAAAGAGAGAGAGAGAGAGAGAGAGAGAGAGAGAGAGAGCTGTACGGAAAAAGCATGGGGTTTCCAACGGAAACATTTTTGACAGCAGAGCAGTGATGGTGACCCTTTCACAACCTTTGATTTTAACTCAATTTGAATTTCAAACTTGTTACTGCGCTGGAGTTAAAATCCTAGAACTTCTACCCAGACTTAATGGTAATAAAAAGTACGGAACAGCTGAGCAGAGTCGGAAGGTTGAAGATGATGTGTTGTTGAAGAGAGAACAGAGATTGTCGAGCTTGCGCTTTGTTCGAGCTTGGTCTTGGATTGGTGTTGCCGAGCCTGAGCTTTGCTCGAGCTTGGCAATCAGACTTGAAGTTGAAGAGCAGATCCAATTTTTGGCCTTAGCTCAAGGCACGTGAACAATCCGAGCTTATTTGATCTTTCTGATGCTATGGCTTCTTTCAACATTCCGAGCGTGTGCCGAGCCAAACAACATCCGAGCTTACTGTCTTGAAGTGAAGAGCTAATTTTGCAAACTTGGATGAACCTCGGCCGTGATCAAGAGCCGAGCTTATTTATTTGACATCATCAAAAGCTCTTTGATTCTACACTCTGGGAGTACCAAATTGATGCAACCTACTTGATGACACATTCTGGGAATGTGGCCAGTGTCTGGGACATGGTTTTTTTGATGCGTTCTGGGAACGTGATGCACACTCTGGGAGTGGTGCTTGTTTATATTCCAAGTATGGTTTGCTATACGTTCTGGGAACGTATGTTAGTGTTCTGGGAACACATTAGTGTATTGGATGGACGTCCGAGATTGATTAGTATTGGAGGCCTCAGGATTGTGAGATAGAAACCATGCATCATGCCACCTGCATTGAAAGACTTATTATGATTAACCGGGTGTGCTCATATGGTTATGCATTCTGATTTGCTACATGATTACTTGTGTATGTTAGTTTTATTCTCATTTGATTATGAGAATATGTATAGCTAACCCCCTTGCCCTTATTAGGTGTTGATCGTATATCTAGCTTGCACAAAAGTCAGTGAAGGGAGATGACCCTTAGGTGCATGCAGAGTATAGATCACTACAAGAAATTCCGTGATTACCGAGGGCCAAATCCCTCGGTAATTAACAAAAATCCGTCGGTAATGACGCCATACCGACGGCCAACCGACGGCCTCGATTCCCTCGGTAAATGTGGCGTTGGTAAAATTTACCGAGGGCTTAGGCCGTCGGTAATTTACAGAGGGCATTACCGAGGGCCAAGCCCACGGAAACATTTTTATTTTAGCGAGGGCCAGACCCTCGGTAATTTAAAATTTTACCGAGAGAAGTAGCCCTCGGAAATGAGGTTAGGTTACCGAAGGCCTTGCCCCTCGGTAAATAGTTCAATATTTTTTTAAAAAAAATTACGCATTACCGAGGGCCTCGGTAAATAGTTCAATATTAAAAAAAAAAAAATTCATAAAATCCATAATCTAAAACTTCAAGCAGTAAAAAGAGAGCTTGAACTACATCTGAGGAATCTTTTCTACATATATTGCGATCAAAATTGGATATTTGGTGCAACACGCATATTGCTTGAACCACTCCTTTGTCTTCAAGTTAGATCATCATTCATACCTCCACTCAAGATCCACGGGTGTCCTGCAATTAAACAGAGGGAAAAAAATACACATCAATAATAATAATAAACAAAATTATGGTCAAAGTCAGATCAAAATTTGGAAATACTCATAACATAAGAAGTTTGAACTTTTACATCAAAATTCACACATGCCGAAAGAATAAAAGCAACAACTAATCAAGAACATATTTTTCCAATCATAATTATTTTTTCAAATAGGAGTCATAAATATTACTCTTAGTATAAATATTTTAAAATGTGCAATGCATCATATAATACTCGCATAAGCCCCATCAATTTCAATAATGTGCCATTAAAACATTAAATGAATGCTACTTTTCCCAAATATACACATATCATCTCTTCAAGATCACATTTTCAAGATAAAAAAGATCAAATCTTTTTTTCCCCTAGTAAAACAAGAAAGGGTTCAAGAAAACTTACTCAAGGCAAGAGGTGCTCCTTTGCCGTTGCTGGGGCAACACCCAGTGTCCTTGCAGCATCACTAGCGCTTATCCCAGCTTGAAGAGCATCGGGCTTCATAACAAGCATCTTGATTTTAGAGATAACCTACACAGAGCAAAAAACATTTAGTTACTTGGATCTAATTTGACCATCTTCCATTTCATCAAACATAGAAGTTGTTGTCAAAATGGCAAAAATGTAATAGCTATAACAGAAACAAAAACTTTGAGAAGAGTGCAGTAAGAAGAGTGCAGGATAATGACTTATTTTGCAAAAACTTTGAGAAACAAATATTTGCCTTGAGTTGCTATCTTTTTTCTTGCAGATTGTGATTCCAATCTTGCAAACTGCAACCACTTCTAATCTGCTTAGTAACAATGAGTAAAAAAATCACAAATTAAAAACTTATATATAGCCACGAAAATATAATAGAGATTGCCAATCATAAGGAAACACAAATAATGCCAACAAATTCCAAGTAAGTAACTTCATTCAAATCAGAATACCTTATGAAAATGCCTTCAAGGAAAGTAAATTAAAAAGAGCTTGATGTTATAAATAGAATAATAATTCAACCCACTTTTTTGTGAAGAGCTTAGCACAACTTGTACTATTAATGGACTAACAAATACTACTAATATCAACATACCAACTAACCACAAATGCAATTCATTTCATCAAAATGCAACAACAAAAAACAGTACACTAACTTCTATAGCTATCAGAGGAAAATGAGTTATGCAGCAAACTAACTTCTACTTTTTGTTCTTTTGTTTAAACTTAATCTTGTATCACTGTCCAAAATAGTTTTGAAGACCTCATAGCATCTTTATATCTGCATATCAATCAGTTCAAAACTTTGTCAATCAAAGAGTGATATTAAAATTACAAAGTATATCAATCTTTGAGCAATAACCATCACATTTCCTCTTAAGACAACCATCATTTGATAAAGTAAGCCAAATCATAATATTAAAATAACAAAGTATATCAATCTGCTATAGTCTAACTTGCAAAAAATAGTCTAACTTGCAGGAATGGCTTTTACTATGCTAAACCATGATGTTTTTTATATGCTATTTAGATCAGTTAAGCATACATAATGGTAACAAAAACATTATGTCTTTGAATAGTCTAACTTGCAATCTGCTATAGGATTCAAATTAATTAGGATTTTTAACAAACATATGTGTGCAATATTTGGTGTCTCTAAATGACCGCTCAAAATCATAAAACATATTAGAATGCACCTGCCAGATTTAAAACCAGACAAAAAAATAATTTTTGATGACCTATGCAACATTGTGCTATTTGAGTTTTATTCCAATAACTAAAAGTCTTGATTTCTATCACATGCCATCATATAACTTAAAAATAGCATATGAAAATCAGCTTTTGGAGTTTTCAAGTGGATGAGCTTTTGGAGGTGTAACATCCCTAATCTCAATTTAAGCATAAAATGGATTATGCTAAATATTTAGGAAGAATTCCCAAGATTTGAGGAAGGTTCTGGGTGTCAATCCAACTCTAAATAAGTAATGAGCCTAAGGGAGTGAATTGGAGTTAGAAAATCATCAAAATGTGACTTTTCAGCTAAGTAATCGATTACTTAAAGGGTCAGTAATCGATTACAAGGTCCCTGATGGAAACAATAAAAGTTGCAGCAATTTTAATCGATTACCTCATATGAAGTAATCGATTATTCTGAGATGTAATCGATTACTTTCAGGGCTTTAATCGATTACTTAGGCTCTGGTGAATGTACTGAGAAATGTTGCATTGAAGAAATAATCGATTATTTGGCTAGAATAATTGATTATTTTAGGGTCTGCACAAAAAAAAAAGGGAAAAGAGAGTGCACATGATTGCACTCTCAACCACACAAAAAGAATCTCTTTTTGTGGCTTTAATCCTTGTCCACTCATTCCCTTCCCAACCCAATAAAACAAACTCACTCTTACTCTCATAACCCACTCTCTCTCTCAAACTCATTTTCTTCCTCCCTCTCTCATTCACGACTCCCTCCTCCTCCTCCATAGGGTTCCATTTTATTTCCTCAAAAAATCAACCAAGAACAAGTGATCTTTGCATCTCTATCATTGTGATTTCTTCTTTCTCATCTTAAGGTAAGTGTTTAAGTTTTGATTTCTTCCTTCCCTCTCTAAAATTCGTGCTTTCTCTCTCCTCTAGGGTTCAAGATTCTCTCACTTCCATTTGATCAAGAATCAAGTGGGTGGCACTCATTCCATCATCAAGGGTTGTTATTATCATCTTCAAGTAAGTGTTTGATTGTGGATTCCTCTCTTTTCCTTTCAAATTCGTTTTCTCTCTCTCTCTCTCTACCTTCAATGGTGGTTTTTCAATGCTAGGCTTTGGAGGCACCATTTTTCTTTGATTCTTGACTTGATTCATGACATAAATGATGATTTCCTCTCTTTTGTAACTCTATATTAGGTGCCATCCTTATCCTTTGGTTGGGTATCTTATTGGTGGGCAAACTCAAGCATAGGGCATTTGGGGATCTCCTTATCTCTAAGTATTTGAGGTAAGGGAGTGGATATAGTGAGCTTTGCCTTGTTCTAGGGAGTTGGGTCTAGTTAGTATATAATGCTTGTTAGGATTATGTGTTAGGGGAGAAAATTAGATTATAAAACCCTAGGTTATGAAACATAAAATTCTAATTAATTAAATATGCATGATGATTTGATGTTAAGACTAGAAAAAGGAAACCCAATACCATAAGAATCAATCATTTGATAAATGAAATTTGGTTAATGATTATATTGAAATACATGAGGAATTGGGTAATGTGTTAATGAAGTGGACATAAATGATTTCTATGATTGTTGCTTTTATTGGTAAAGTTGTGAATCAAATGATAATTAATTGCTATAGCTAATATAAGTATGTGTTGTGGAATAAATTGATATAGGAAGAAGATGGAATGAAAATGACTATATGAGATGAATGTGCGTAGTTGCTTTTAAATTCAAAATGAGAATAAATGTTAAGTATTATCAATTGTGAATAAGGGTTATGGTTTATGAATTGAACATGTGAAAATAGGAAATGGAAGTAAAAGGATTACGTGCAAATCAAAGTAAAAGATGATATATGTAAAATCTAAATGTTGGGCTATGAAAGAGAACACTATTTGGTATGAATGTGGTAACTAAGAAAGGAAATGAATACGGAAATTACATGAAAGATTATGTGTTGATTGTGGTTAAATGTGTTTATGAATGAATTGTTTATCATGAGATTAATGTTTAAGTATAATCTGGGTGGTTGTATGAGGTACCTTCCGGCGTGGAGGTGAAGTACCCACCGGCCAAATTGTATGAGGTACCTTCCGGTGTGGAGGTGAAGTACGATGGTATGAGGTACCTTCCGGTGTGGAGGTGAAGTACCCATAGGCCAAATGTATGAGGTACCTTCCGGTGTGGAGGTGAAGTACGATGGTATGAGGTACCTTCCGGTGTGGAGGTGAAGTACCTGCAGGCCAACTTGTATGAGGTACCTTCCGGTGTGGAGGTGAAGTACAACGATATGAGGTACCTTCTGGTGTGGAGGTGAAGTATCCCTAGGCCACATTGTATGAGATACCTTCCGGTGTGGAGGTGAAGTACAATGGCGCGAAATGTATTTTTAAGAATAAGATGTTAAAATGTGTTGAGCTCTGACCTGAGGGGCACGAAATGAATAAAATGTTAAAATGTGTTGACCTCTGACCTGAGGGACACCTAATTTAAATAAGGAAATGTATGAGGTACCTTCTAGTGTGGAGGTGAAGTACAATGGTGTGTGATGCATCTTAAAGAATGAAATGGAAAGAAAAAGGAAAGGGGTGTTGAAATGAAGAATGAAAATGGATTTTGAAATGAAATAAGTATGTGAAATGAGTAAATTAATAAGGGAAATGAATGTTGAAATGAATAGTGAAATTGGACGTTGAAATGAATAATGAAGATGGAAATGTGAAATAAGTAACGAGAATGGAAATAATGAAATGAGTGTGGTATGCTATATGTGAAAATATGCTTATTTGCTAATTGTGCTTGACCTAGTGGGTTGTTATGTCTAGTTAGAAACTGCTTTCTATTTTATGTGCAATGCTCACTCCCTTACATTTTCAGGTACGGAGATTGAGTTGGCACAGCCCCCGGCCGAGCAGGAGTACTTTCACTTACAGGGAGAGTAGGGTTATTATGGGTTGGTGGATATTATGAACCTAAGCCTCCTACACTATTTTTGATGTAAATGTGTTATAAATATTTTTAAGTGAGGCTTAGGAGGTTTTGTTTTGAGAAAATTTTATGTTTTAGTTTTTATTGATCAAACTCTGTACTTTCCGCTGAACTCTGAATATTTGATGTCTCTGTTGTATCTGGAGCCAATAGGGTCTTGTTATGATTTATTTATGTAATCTGAAGCCCTGCTGGCTATTAATTGTTTGTTTGAAACTATTTATAGCAGGTTAAATTTTGGGAATAGTCCTAAAAACAAACAAAACTCCGTCCGTTTGACGGTTGATTTTATTGTAATAAAAAGAAATTTTCAAGTCCGTATTTTATTATAAGGGGGAAGTAAGGGTATAAATCCTAGGTGTTACAGGAGGTGAGTATTATTTTGAACCAAATCTCATTAACAAAGTGAGATACCTGATTTACTTGACCAAACGTGATGATGTTTAACTGTAGACTTGGAATCTCAAAACTGCGCCCAAAATGCTCTAATAGCTGATGATATGCAAGCTGCTATAACAACACTTCATAGTTAGTGTTACAGCTGGGATTAGGAATAGGAAACCGAATAATAACAATTTAGAGATAACTAACAAAAAAATTAACTAATGAAAATAAGGAAAATGAGCATAGAATGCTTGGTAACAACGTAACTTAAGGAAATTTTTTGTAAGTCTCATATAAAAGAGATGAGATTGTAATTGGAGTATCTTTCTAACAAATCAAGCTAGAAATTACGCTACCAATAACATAATTAAATGTGATATATCTGCCATCATTTGATAAAAATAACATAATTACTTAAATAACTTCAATGCTGGTTGATTAAATACCCAAAAATAAGGCCAAGTGATATAATCAAATAAACTAGAACAATGCAGATCCAAATCCAAGAACATAACATAGACTAATGTTTCTGTCTCAAAGAAACATAATTTCTACCCCTACATTGAAATCACTTCATCTAATTCATGTTCTAAAGGAAAAAAGTACAACAATTGTCGCAGATTTGCAGTTCTTTACACCTAGACAAACATATCAAACCTTCAAGCAGGTCTTACATAGGCTCGTCAAAAATAAACAATCTAATCTCAGATCAGCTAAATCACATAAACAATATAATCTTCTCAACAGGATTCCAAATCTGCATTGGCATTTGTTTAATCATAAAAAGACTAGAATACCATTTTCATGAATGGGCGAACTAGTATGTAATGCAAAATCAAATTACCTGGGGCAAGTGTGACAATCTCTCCTCGAACAGCATACTCACACTTCAGAACCTAGAGAAAGAAAAAAAAGAAAACCAGTTTCAAATGAAATACTCAATAATAAAAACTGGTGACGCATAACCAATTGGATTTTAAAAAAAAAACAAATGTAGCAAAGTTGTCATCCAAAATAATGATATCATAACTCATTGAATACCCATTGCAAGACCTATATCAGCCTATATTCCATATATTATAGAATTTATAAGCACAAGCAGAAAATAAAAAACTTGTTTACTTCACTAGAACAAAAGAATTTATTTGTTCAATATTGTACAAAATAATAGACAGCAGTAGCATAACTCTATGTACTCAACCTAGTGTACCAATATTGTCACCACTCATCACTGAAACGTGTGCTTAAACTTGATATAACAATACAAGAACAATCACACAAAAAAATAGAAAAATAAAACATAAAAAAATGAAATGCTACTCAAACCTCATGTAGTGCAGGAGCATCATTTGTTCCATCCCCAGTTACAGCCACAACATGTCCCTTCCTTCTCAATGATACTTTGTTCACATCCTTCTCAATGAACGTTCCATCATTTGTTCACACAAAAGTTCAATAAATCAATAATACTTCAAAAATAATCAATAATCAATAATAATAATAAGTGATGAGTACCTCTGACTACCTCATTTTTTAAAAAAAAAAGTACCTTGAAGGCTTGAAGCTAACAGTCGACGGAGAAGACGGAGAAGAGGAAGAGAAGGAGGCAGTCTCTGCGGAGAAATTCGAATCGGTTGTCTCTGTGAATCGGTGACGCCGTGATGGTGGCTACAATTTGTGGTCTCTGCGAATCGGTCTCCGCGAATCTGTGAGTGGTAGCGAGAGAGTAGAAACGAAGCACATAAAATGGAGGGGGAGTAGTGAAACAAGCCTTAAAGTGGCTGACGGTCGTGTGGTTTGAAGAAGAGAGCGGTCTTGGGCGGCGGATGTTGGCAGAGCCGATAGTGGTGGCGTGAGCGGCGGTCCTGCAAAGCCCGAGATCCAGCGACGCTCCTACCCCAAAGCTCCACTGCTCTGTGACTAATGAGTGATGAGTGATCCACTGCTCCCTTTGCTTAGTTTTGTCTTAAAAATAAATAAGCTTATCGAGAGCTTTACAGAGGGCACCGATATTTTCATTACCGAGGGCTTTACCGAGGGCACAATATAAATTACCGATGGCATATGGATTCTTTTTTTATCGAAGGCTTATATCCCTCGGTATTACCGACGACATTAGCCCTTGGTAATGTTTTTTTATTTAATTTTAATTTTTAAATATTTTTAATTAATTTTCAGAAGGAATTTCCGACGGTAATGGCCATCGGTAATGTTTTTAGTTGGCGCCAAAATTTTTTACTGTTATCGAGGGCTGTGGCCCTCGGTAATGCATTTTTTTTACCGACGAACTAGGAGGCCCTCGGTAACGGGCGTCGGTAAATTGCATTATTCTTGTAGTGGATAGTGTGGGTTGGGAACCCTTTGTACAGATGTCGAGGTTCCGGCCAGATGGATGTTTGGACAGAGGACCAGTGACCAGCTCTATAACATCTCTATTTTTAGCAGTATTTATATTATACATATTTTGAGAGATGTATCATAGAATGAATTTTGTTTTATAATAATACTTATTTGATATCTATGGACTTGTTACACTTGATATATTTTGAGAGTATAATATAATTAATTTATTATGTTTCCGCAAACTCTGATTTTATTAGTCAAATTCATTATTAATCAAATTTTTGAAAAAGGAATTTTCAAATGAAGGGAAAATTTTTATTGTCAAATCTTTTTCCAACAATGACAAGTCCAAGTAATTATAAACTTATTACTTTTCTTATAAAGTAAGATGATAATACAAGAAGTGTTATAACAGGGGTTACCTTGGGGCTTGGAGTTGGTTTCTAAAATTTGCTTTGCTGGAGTAATATGGTAAGAAAAGAAGAAAAAATAATCCATACTCCCTTTATTTTGTTATCTCGATAAAAATCAGGTTAGTTAATAAAAATAAAACAGCATCTTTTTATTATAATTCATAATTCACTCATTAATTACATATTGTTATTACACAAATTTTCATACCACAACAATAAGACTTTAAAAATTAATTGATCATTATATCTTTTTTATTTTTTGATAAAATGTATTTTTTTCTTGCATACTCAATCATTAATATAATATACTATCTAAGATTTTTTATTTGTTATTTTAATTTAGGATAAAAGATTTTACATTTTTTTTATCAAAACAATGGGACAGACGAAATACTATGTTATAAATAAATATATATATATATATATATATATATGAGATACACTATCTCCGTTCCTTACAATTGTTATATATTTACAATTGTTGTTTAAGGTTGTAACGTGTGGATTTTAATGTATTATTATATAAATTTTGCAAATTAAAAAAATTATTTTAAAACTTTAACTTAACCATGATTATCAATAAAAAAATAATTAAACAAAACAAAAACAAAACCTTCAATCCTAACATTGAATAAAAACTAAGTATCACCTGCAGAAGCCTTCGTGAATAGAACACAAAGTGAGAGAGAACCAAAGCCTTCGGTGATACTCTATTTTCATGTTATTATACTGTTATTATCAATATAACGGGGCAACTACATATCCTTGTTAACAAGATCACGATTTTATTTAATGTTGCACTCTCCGAACTCTGCCGTAAGAAAAAGTAATCAAATTCATATAAAATATAATTATTTAAAAAAAAATTGCATTGAGAATGAAACAAAAATTAAATAAAATTATAACTTTCTAAAAATATTTTAGAAGTAATTAATATATTAGAATTAAAAAGTTAATTAACTTTTTCTTATTTTAAGATCAAAATAAAAATATCTTGTTTTTCTTATATTAAATATATACCGGATGGAACATAACACAGCGAATGAGATGAGCACACCAACATGATCAAGATTTTATAATTCCAAATATTATTATGCTAACACGTTGTATAACACCACAACGAACAGGATGAGTACACAAACAAGATCAGGATACAGGATTTAGGAGAATGTTGATTAATTACTCTTTCCATCTTTTATTATAAGGCAGTAAATTTTTTGTCTCTTTTTTATAAGTCGTTTGAGAATATCTAAGTAGTATTAAAGAGTTTATTCCAAATACACCCCTCATAATTTCATAAGGGTGATTTGATAATAATCATAATAAAGAGATAAATAAATAAAGTTTTAAAGTTTTAAATATGGGTGATTTGGAATGACAACATATTTTTTTGATAAATTCGAAAATAATAATTTCTTTTCTTAATGTACGTGAATTAGGTAAAAATGACTTATAATAAAAGACAGAGTGAGTATATTGTTTTTGTATTTTTTTAATGAAATTTTAATTTTAATCATGGTTGTTAAATCAAAGTTTTCTAAAAGTTTAACAATGTTAAAGTCATTATTACTACATGACACATACTCCCTCCTTTTCCTATGCAGTATTGTTTTAGCATTTGTATCATGTTTCATAAGTCTTATTGTTTTATAAACGCAATACATAATTAATGCTATTTTTTCAAACATACCCTTATTTATTACACTCTCTTTTTCACTTCAAATACATTTCTCTCTCTTCAATAATGATCATACAGGGACATTATAGTCAAAATACAACAAATCCTTAAATTATTTAACCATTTCTTAAAACTCGTGCGTTACCTTAAAACACATTACATATAAAACGGAGAGAGTAACGAATATATAATTGGACAATTAAATGCTAATTATGTTCAGAATTCAAATATTATATAGGATATATTTAAAGGGTCTTGCTAAGGGCATTTGTTAAGCTTTTCATAAATGGAAAAAACAACACAAGTTCCTAATTTTATTTCTCTCGAAAATATCAAAAATTATGTTTTCTAATAATTTCCAACTACGTATATCTCCTTAACAAGTACCTTAAAGACACTTATTATCATTTTTCAATATAAGTAAATATATATTAAAAAAAATAACTTCAACACTTCTTAAAATATATTCCCTCCGTTCCTAAATATAAAGTTTTTTTAGGGGATTTCACGTCCATTAAGAAAGTGGAATAATTTAGTTAATTGTATTAAAAATGTGAACTTTTCATAATTTAGTTAATGGTAACTTTTGATGTTATTTCCAAAACATAATTAGCACCTATTTTATTCTGTTAACAAATACTAGTACTTTTAACACAAGCTTGTCCTTTCTCTCAATATGGGTTGAGAAATATTTGTCCTTTTACGATCACAAATACCACCAAAAGACAAGTTTAGAGTGCGTATAATAAAATCATGAATGCCTGCCTGCATATGGAAACGTATATGCAACCCAGCTTCATTAGTGCTTTTTCATCACGACAGCCAGGGCCCTGCATAGGCTTTTCTCATTTCTCTCTCACAGAGCCCCCGTGACAAAAGACAATTCATTGTATACTTTGTTCGTTGCACTTGCATGCTATTTTTGTGAGAATTATCTTGGGATGTAAATGCTTTGATAGAACAAAGTTATGGGATATAAATGCTTTGTCAAATAATAAGTCAAGTTATGCTTCAATAATTCTCGGTTTTTTATGTATGTAATTGTTTTTTTTTTAAATATTTTCTTCATATATCCATATTTGAAAATCCTTTTGAAATATTTGAAATATTTGAAATAAGTTAACTTTTAGGCTAGGTTAGAAAATCCTTTTTGAAAATAGGAAATGAAATAAAAATGTAGGGTTACATTCATAATTAACAAAAACCGAATAGGATCATAAGGCAAGTGTTAACAATGAGCACTCTTAAGTAACCAAATATAGTGGATAAGTATTGGAAAATGCATTTTTTTAGATTCCCGAAATACGGAATAATGTACATTCATAATTGTTTTTCTAAGTATAGAAACCTTAACAAGTGCCCTTGTTAATAGTTTTTTAAAATAAAAACATGAAACGTTTTCAGAAAGCAAACAAACTCTAAATGAGACAACTATTTTATTGAGATATTTTATGAATGATTATATTTAATACTTATAGAAAGTAAGTTGACTTTTTTCATATATTTGAGATTGTAGTGTCCTAGACACAATGTTCAGAGTATATCCCTAGCTCAAGGGTATGGAAGACCTAAGAGCTAGAAAACGGTTTGATGTTACTGTGTGATTTTGTTGGTATGCTAGCTATCCAGTGGGGATAACTAGGGAGATTTGATGCTTCAAAAAAGATTTGATGCTTCTGAGAGAGCTCGGGAGACTGCTCAAAAGGCCCTGGAGGATACGGCGGGAAAGGATGCTGAGAAAGGAAGGTTGCTGCAAGCGGCCCAAGCAAAATTGACTGAAGCTAGGCAAAGGCTTACCGAGCTTGAAGGTGTTGAGGGTCGTTTGACGAGCTCAGAGGTGGAGGTGAATAGGTTGCAAGGGGAACTGGCAAAGGCTCAGGGGGAACTGACCAAAGTTCGTCGGAAGGCCTTAAAGCATAAAGTGCTGGCTCACAAGAACCATTTCAACTGGGATCATTCTGCTGTTGATTCTTTTGTGAATGCTGTGAAACAGTTATTGTTCATGAACCCTGGGATCCGAGTGGTTGGGGCTAGTCCATACTATGGGGTTGATGGTGATCGGATGGTTGATTATTCCCACGATGACACTGAAGTGGATTTGTCAGCACCCAACCTGCCGAACCCCTTGACTTGGAGCAAGACGACGAAGAAGATTTTGATGGGTCGTCCATTGCTTTGTCCGAGGACAAGGATTAGCTCCTTTGAGATGTATTTTGCTGTGTTATTTTGTAATTTGATCTTGTTTTGAATTTCTTTTAAGTATGAAATGGTCGGCTAGACCTAAACATTTCTTTTTGTAATATTGTGCTGTAAGAAGTGAATCTCATTCTGTTTTTCATGTATTTTATCTCGTTATAAACTGTTGTTTAGATTTCGAATCTCCAACCTTTGGCCAAGGTGGGATCCTCGGTCCTCGGCTTGAGGAAACTATATTGAGTTTTTGGCCGGGCATCTATTAAAGTACTTGTGACTGTTAGTTTATATGTCCTTGTTAGAAGGTCATGTATAAACACCCAAGTTCGCCTCGGTGGCGAGCCGAGGGGAAATGGTTAGTACGTTGACAGTAAGAAGATACGAGAGATAATTGAAATGAAAAACTTCATTAAATTTACTTGATCCGTTTGTAAACAGGAGTCAAATACAAAAAGGGATAACTGAGATCATGTTTAAGATAAATGACAATAATTTTAAATGACAGAATTTTAAATGACAGAATTTTAAATGACAAAATTTCAAATGACAGAATTGTAGCTTTGCAGAAAGTGCTGTGATTCCCACTTAGCTATAGTAGGGCTTAAGCTTGGTAGCATTCCAGGAGTTGTTCAACTGTTGATTGGTTAGTGTTTCTAGTTTGTAGGCCCCCGAGCCGGTCTTCGAGATGACTCGGTAGGGACCTTCCCAGATCCTTGCCAACTTCCCTTCTCTTGAATTTTTCAGACCAATATCAGCTCGCCTAAGGACCAGGTCTCCCACAGCAAAGCTCCTCGGAACCACCCATTTGTTATATTCTCGGGACTGCGTTTCCTTAGCTTTTTTCTCTCGGTCCGAGGCTAGAGATCGGATTTCCTCGCTGAGGGTTAGCTCTTCCTTTAGCAAATCTTCGTTTACCTCTATTGGTCGCTCGGATATACGAAAGGTAGGGATCCGAGTTTCAATAGGTAGCAAGGCCTCACAACCGTAGGTAAGTCGGAATGGGTTTTCTCCTGTTGAGGTGTGTATGGTCGTTCTGATTGACCATAATACCTCGGGAAGGAGGTCAGCCCATGAACCCTCGGCATCCAACAATCTTTTCTTCAAACCGTCAATGATGGTTTTATTCGTAGCTTCAGCCTGCCCGTTGGTTTGTGGGTGCTCGACTGATGAGAAGTGGTGGGTGATATGGAAGTGGTCGACAAGTTCCTGGAAAACCTTAGCAGTGAATTGAGTACCGTTGTCGGTGACCAGGGTGTGTGGGACACCGAAACGAGTGATGATTTGTCTGAGAAAGAACTTCTGAATCTTGGCAGAGGAGATTGTAGCCAATGCCTCGGCCTCAATCCACTTTGTGAAATAATCAACAGCAACTACTACAAACTTCAGTTGCCCTGGAGCTGTTTTGAATTTCCCAATGATGTCCATACCCCACTGATAGAAGGGCCATGGTGCGATCATTGAGTGAAGCTCCGTCGGGGGACGTTGGAACACCTTTCCGTGAAGCTGACAGGACTCGCATTTTTTAACATGTTCCGAGGCGTCGCTGAGAAGTGTAGGCCAATAGTAGCCTGCTCGGAGCACTTTGCGAGCCAATGCTTTTGCACCTACATGGTGGCTCGAGATTCCCTCATGAACCTCGGCCAGTACCAGATCAGCTTCCGCTCGGTCCAGACACCTTAGCATTGGGGAGTCCATTCCCCGTTTGTACAAAATGTCGCCGACCATGGTGTATTGAGCCGCTTGCCTGACTATCTTCTTTCCTTAAGAGGGGTCGGTTGGTAGGATTCGGAATTGGAGATACTGCTTGATGGGGTCCATCCAGCTGGTGGTCAAAGATATAGCTAAGATAACACTCGGCTGATGGACAGTTTCTTGGACTAGGGTTTTGTTGTTCTCTGGCCCTTTAGTACTTGCGAGCTTTGACAGGATATCTGTTCGGCTGTTAGAAGACCTAGGGATGTGGGTGATAGAGAACTGGGGGAAGAGATCTGTGAGGGTTTTGACTGGTTCTAGATATTTCTGGACGATTGGTTCTTTGGCTTGGAACTCACCTTTAACTTGGGATACTACTAGCTGGGAATCACTGAAAACTTCTATTTCTGACGCCCCCATTTGATGGGCCATTCGCAAGCCGGCTATCACCGCCTCGTACTCTGCTTGGTTGTTCGAGGTGGGGAAGTCGAACTTGAGGGAATACTCCACACAAATGCCTGCTGCGTTTTCAAGGATTATCCCTGCTCCTGCCCCCTTATTGTGGCTGGAGCCATCAACATAAATCTTCCATGGTTGGGAGAGGTTGGAATAAGTAGAATCTGATAGCTCTGAAACAAAATCTGCCAAAATTTGGGACTTGAGAGTTTTCCTTGGCTCGTAGGTGATGTCGAACTCTGATAGTTCAACAGACCAAGAGACCATCCTTCCTGCCAAGTCAGGTCGGTGGAGAACGGCTGAGTTGTTCTGAGTACTATGGGGTGGTTCTGAAAGTACTGCCGGAGCCTCCTAGCAGCAACTACCAAAGCAAAGGCGATCTTTTCAATCTTGGAATATCTTATCTCAGGCCCTTGGAGGGCCTTGCTGACAAAGTAGATGAGACGCTCGGTTCCTGAGTCGTCTTTGACCAAGACCGAGCTAACAGATGTTTCACTCACGGACAAGTACAAAAACAGAGTTTCCCCTTCCCGAGGACTGGTGAGGACGGGAGGGGCCGAGAGGTATTGCTTGAGTTCTGCAAACGCTTGTTCGCAAGAGTCATTCCAATGAAAATTCTTGTTTTTTCTGAGCAGTTGGTACCATGGTAAAGCTTTCTTGGCTACTTGAGGGAGAAATCTGGAGAGGGCTGCCATCCGACCAGTTAGCCTCTGAACTTCTTTGACATTAGATGGGCTGTGCATGTTCAAAATAGCTTGACATTTCTCTGGGTTGGCCTCGATACCCCTCTCCGTGAGCATGAAACCTAAGAAGGCCCCGGCTGGGACCCCGAAGGTGCACTTATCGGTGTTCAGGCGCATGTTGAATTTTATGCTTCTGTCCAAAATAGCTGCGAGGTCCCGAGGATGGTCCTCCTTCTTCTTGCTCTTGGCTATCATATCATCAATGTACACCTCGAGAGTAGGTCCGATCAAACCCGAGAAGACCTTGTTCATCATACGCTGGTAGGTTGCGCCAGCGTTTTTCAATCCGAAAGGCATTACCGTGTAGCAGTAAGTTGCCCTTTCAGTGATGAAGGCCGTTTTCTCCTGATCAGGAGGGTACATCGGGATTTGATTGTATCCCGAGTATTCATCCATAAAAGAGAGGAGTTGATAGCCAGATGAGTTGTCCACTAGTTTATCGATGATGGGGATGGGGTACTGGTCCTTTGGGCACGCTTTGTTCAAGTCGGTATAGTCGACACACATGCGCCACTTCCCATTTGATTTTTTGACCAGAACGGTGTTGGAGAGCCACTCCGAGTAGCTAACCTCCCTGATGAACCCGGCGGAAAGGAGCTCGGATACCTTCTCCTCTATTACTGCAGCCTTTTCGGTGCCAACCTTTCTCTTCTTTTGGGCGACTGGCTTGGCGGTCGGATGAACGCTGAGCCGATGACATATCAAGTTCGGATCAATCCCCGACATGTCTGCCGAGGTCCAAGCGAAAAGATCTTTGTTCTTCTTTAAAAGCTCGAGCATTTCTGCTCGTATTTCTTCTGGAAGGTTGGTTCCTAGTTTCACTTTTCTGTCTGGTAGCTTCTCATCCAACACAATGAACTCCCACTCTCCTTGAGGGGTCGGTCTTGAATCATCCAAATCGGACCTGACATCTAGGTCCGTCAAGAGTACACTTCCTTTGTTCAAACTTAACTTTGGCTGAATTTCTTCTGGAATCTTGATCTTTGCCAAACTGGCGTTGTAGCACATTCGAGCCTTCTCCTGATCTGCTCGGATGGTAACTACAGTTCTGTCGGAGCCTTCAAACTTCATAGCCAGATGGACAGTTGAGACGACCGCGCCGAAGGCCTGCAAGCATGTCCTGCCAAGGATGGCGTTATATGCCGATGGGCAATCGACGACGAGGAACTTGATGATCTCGGTTCTCGCCGAGGGGTGGTTCCCAAGGGTCACTGGCAGCTGGATGTGTCCTTTGGGAACCACTGCATCTCCAGTAAAGCTGATCAGCTTCCCCTCGAAAGGGGTCAAGTCTGAGGTTTTTAACTTCAGTGCTTCAAAAAGGTTCAGGAACATGATATCTGCCGAGCTACCCTGATCGACAAATATCCTGGCAACCTCATAGTTGCCGATCAATGCAGTGATGACCATAGGGTCGTTATGACCCGGGATCACCCCTTCAAGATCATCATCAGAAAAGCAAATGGGAATACTTTTTGTGGCTCTCTTTCGGATTGGATGGTTGTTGACGGCAAGCACTTGATTGATGTAATTCTTTCTGTCGGATCGTTTTTCTCCTCCTCCCGCAAAACCTCCAGCAATGGTGTTGATTCGCAGGTTTTGTGGGGATTGATCCGTCGTGGCCACTTCTACCATGGCCACTCTCTGCTGGTTGGGTGGTTGTTGTTGGTTGGTGTTTTGATCGGCCTGCCTGGTTAAGGATCGGCCATTCCTGTCTGGGGATGGAGTTCTTCTCCGAGCATGTCGGTTGAGTGCTTCCCTGACATACTGCTGTAACTTGCCGTCCCTGATCAACTGCTCGATCACATCCCTGAGCCAAGTGCATTCATCTGTGGTGTGCCCATACCCACCATGATACGAGCAAAATTTGGAGCGATCCTGGCGTTGACTTCTCTTCAAGGGGGGTGGTCTTTCTATTGCTCGGAGGTCAGTCTGCATTGTCTCCTGTAGAATTTGGCTTCTTGGAACTGTGAGAGGGGTGTATTGCTCGAATTTCCCTCGGGGAGGTCCAAATCTCCTATCCCCTCGAGGTCCTCTCCTTTGATCCTCTCTTCGGTCATCCCTTCTGTCATCTCTTCTCTCGTCTTTTCTTGGTTTTCCCTGGGAGGACGGCTCTCCTCGCTCGCCTCTGTCTCTGTTCCTTTGCCATTTGATGAATTCTTCTAAGTTTATGAACTTAGTAGAACGATGTCTCAGCTCCGCCATATCCCTCGGCGGTTTGCCCACTAGCGAGTTTTTGAAATCTCCGTTTCGGAGACCCTGAGTGAAGAGAAAAACTGCAAAGCTTGGTTCCAAGTTAGGAACGGTCCCTGCCTCCGAATGGAAGCGTGAAAGATATTCTCGCAAAGGCTCTTCAGGTTGCTGCATAACGCCTGCTAGTGCGTGGTCGGACTTCGGCTGGAGGCAACTAGCAGTGTATCTATTCAGAAAAACTTTCTTCATTTCTGCCCAGGAGTTGACAGAGTTCCTGGGCAAAGCTGAGTACCATCTTAAGACGGGTGGTTGCAGAGTCATGGAAAAAGCTCTGCATTTCATCAGGTCTCCTCCGTCGTAAAAGTTCATAGCTCCTTCAAAAGACAAGATATGCTCCAGGGGGTCGGTTAACCCGTTATACTTGGAAACACTCGTTGGCCCGAGAAAGGCTGAGGGTGTCTCGTATGCCATGATTCGCGGAGTGAAGGGATGGCCAGGGTGAGAAGTGTGGTCGGTTTCATATGTGGCCTCTAGGGTTGGGTTTATGGGAGGTGGTGGAGGTAGAGTGGTGGTAGGGTGGGGGATCAGCTGAGTTGCAGGGGTTGTTGCTAACGCCCTTTCAGCCACCGCCTGCATATGGAGCTGTTGGAGGTCGGCCATGGCCTTTCCCTGCCGCTCCAGGATCTGAGCTTGTTGCTTAATGATTTCTTCCAACTGGCTTTCTCTTTGGCCACAGGAGTAGTCCCTATCCCCTCCAGAAACACGAGCATCTATGGATCGGCCAGATCCATGGTTTTGTGTACGATTGGGGTTAACAGGGTTTGGGTTAACAGGGTTTGTTTGCCTGGAATGAACGGTGTAAGGGCCACTATGCGTGTGGGCTGGAATGGAGTGGTGGCTCCGGGCTGGAATTTGTCTTACTGATGGCATGCTGGGATGGGTAGGGTTTCTTCCTTCGAGATCTCTGCCGTTGTCACCGCTGCCTTCCTCCAACCTCTGACGGTTTCGCCCTGCTTGGCGGTTTGCGCCACGTGATGCGGCGTTTCCTCGCGTGTCTACCATTTTGGGGTGGGAATAGCAGTTTATGGATACCCACAGACGGCGCCAATGTAGTGTCCTAGACACAATGTTCAGAGTATATCCCTAGCTCAAGGGTATGGAAGACCTAAGAGCTAGAAAACGGTCTGATGTTACTGTGTGATTTTTTTGGTATGCTAGCTATCCAGTGGGGATAACTAGGGTTTCCCTAATCACGAGTGTGTGCTAGTGTATGATTAGGGAGAGAGAACGTACCTGAGCCCCTAGCTGGAGACAGCTATTTATAGGGGGAGCGGTGTTGTACCCTATGGGCCTGTATGGAGGTCTAGTAGGGCTGACGTGTCCCTTTATAGGATAAGGGATGAGTCATTCATCCTTATCCTGTTAGCGGTTAGTCTTATCTGGTTAGCGAGCTAGGCTCACGCGCCCTTAGCTTGGACTCTTTAAGGGAAGAGGTCCTTGTGCTCGGCCCAGAGTCGCTAGGGTGGGTCCTATGGCATGCGCTCAGCCCAAAGATGTGTGACCTGGCAGAATGAGTATTCTGGTCGGCCAATGAGTATTCTGGTCGGCCAAGGATGTTTTAGGGTAGTCCGAGGGTTGGTCTACCACAAAGATCATTACTATGATGTTTTTTTTTTCTTATAATTGAGACCAACGTGAGTACTTCTCAATACTACCATACTATATATATATATATACACACACACTTCCTCTTGTCCTACAAATAAGATCATTTTAGATTTTTTTTCCATTTGTAAAGTATTGTTTTTGGTGAACGTAAGATTTTATTCCTAATACAATTATTTTTTTTCACAAATACTTATATTTATTTAACACTTTTTTTAATTTTAGTAAAAATTTTAGAGTAAATTTGAAAAAATACATTAGTATTTACATTTCGAATTGCACTAACGAAATTACTCCAAGTAATTTCCTTTGTGGAAGTGAATTTATCTCAAAGGGTTTTTCTATTAAGGATGTAGATTAATTAATATAATAAATACTAAATTGAAAGGATCAAATTAAATATCATCAATAAATTATCCAAAAAAATAATATAAAAAAGCTTAAATATTATTTTGGTTTTTTTTATCATTTATCAATGTTTTATTTTGGTCATTTATCTTTTTTTATTTATTTTGACCATTTATTTTTTTTAAAAAAATTAAAATTTCGTTTTGGTCCACCCGTCAACTATTGTAACGAAGGCATCTCAAAACGACGTCATTTTTCACCGGGAGATGAACCTAGCATCGTGAATTCGTGATTGCAAACATGTTTTATTTTTGGGAGCTAACAATGCTCAATTCGCACTCCTTTGATCGTTGCATCCGCACCAGACTTAGAGTTCTGTCGTCATCCCTTATCGCAAATATAATAATGATGAATGCTGGAGAATAAGTGAGAGTGAGGAAGAAAATGATGATTAGTATTTTAATTCAAAAACCCATCATTTAAGATGCTTCTATTAAGATTCCTTATGGTCACTTATGGAGGGACCAATATTGAACTTTAAGAAAAAAAATTCAAAATAAATAAAAAAAATAAAGGATTAAAATAGAACTCCAATAAAAAGTAAAAGACCAAATACTATTTAAGCCGTGAATAAATAAAAGAGTGAAGGTCCAATTTGATCCCTTAAGTTTTTCGACTGAGACACTTTAGTCCCTCAAGAATTATAATTCACTTTTTGTTCTTAAAGAATTTAAAAAATACCACTTTAGTCTTTGTTTTCATTCCAATAACTACCGTTACTGTTTCCACAAGCACCAGGGACATTTACTGGGAGACCATTAGCACCTGGGAATGAAATGTTACAATTTATGCCAACGGTGATGGTAGTTAACGGAATGAAAATATGGACTAAAGTGATATTTTTTAATTTCTTTAGGGACAAAAAGTGAATTATAATTCTTGAGGACTAAAGTGTCCAAGTCGAAAAACTTGAGGGACCAAATTGGTCATTCACTCTAAATAAAAATGTTACTCTCTCCGTCCCATAAAGTTAGTAAAAAACATAGAAAATTTTTGTCTCAAATTAAAGTTAAAATAGCGAAAAAAAAATTGAAATTGCATTGTATATTCTATGATTGGTTAATTAAAGTAACATGCATTTAATACTTGTTTTGGTAATTGGTTAATATGGGGGACAATGCATTAAAAACATGTTCCTTTATTTTTGTTGAATATTTAAAAATTTACTAACTTCTTGGGACGGAGGGAGTATAAAATTTTTTTACAAGAAATAAAAAGGAATTATCAATCATTCTTTATTGAAAAAACTCATTTTAAACAATCAATGCGAGATTGATAAAAAATGTTAAATATTTCCATAAAAGTAAAATAGAACTCCAGTAAATATTAAATGACCAAAATACCATTTGAGCATGAAATAAAAATGTTCTAAATTTTTTCTACAAGAAATAAAAAGGAATAATCAATCATTTTCTATTGAAAAAACTCATTTAAAAGTAAGCCGGATTGATAAATAAAAATGTTTGTTAAATATTTATATAAAAGTAAAATAGAATTTCAATGAAAAGTAAAATGCTATAAAAAAAATGGCTTAATTATGTCACAAGCCCCTGAAGTTTGGGATACTTTTGTCGGATACCCTTATTTTTTTTTCTCAATGTCTGACTCTCCAAAGTTAATTCTGGATTTGTCATGTACCCGTACTACCAATTTTGGCCAATTTTGCCGACATGTAACATCGAAATCCCGATGACACGCAGAAGGTTAAGCACCTGATGCCCCGTGGACGAAAATACTTTTTTTTTTAAATTTAAAAAACTAAAAAACTTGATATTTTTATATTTTTAGTTAAGTAAAAAAATAAAAAAAAATAATTGAAGAGAGAGGTCGTCTTTGCCTGTTGGACATCACGGGGTATGTATACCACATGACCAACCTCCTACGTCTGACTAGGATTCTAATGTTACATGTCATCAAAATTGGTCAGAATTGGTAGTAGGGGTATATGAAAAACCCATAAGTAACTTCAGGGATTCAAACATTAAAAAATAAAGTATAAGTACATGACAAAAGTACCCCAAACTTCAGGGACTTGTGACATAATTAAGCTAAAATTTTTTTACAAGAAATAAGGTTTAAATATTTCCATAAAAGTTGATGTCTTTAATTTGGTTTTAATTAATACAATTTTTTTTATCAATGTTTTAATGTTTCAAAAATTTGGTTTCAATCATTGTGAAAGATCACTAATACCTTTCAAATTGTAGTGTTAACATGTTATCACTTAACTGACGACATTTTACTAAATCCAATATTTGAAATATTTAAGAATAAAAACTTGTGAAAAAATCATAAAAAGTAAAAAATCATAAAGATTAACTAAAATCAAAATCCGGACGAACTTAAAATAATAATAATAATAATAATAATAATAATCAAACCAAAAATGTTTTGTCTACTGTTGGATATTTATCTAATAAGTGAGACAACATATATAATTAATCATGTATTATATACGCTATCTAAATAGTTAGCCTATGTAAAGTGATCATTTAAATGTTTAAGGTATTAGACTATACATAACATCTAATTTAGTATGGTATTTATATTGTAGATACCAGTCTTATTTCTATATTGTTGATGGGCCGAAATAGAAATAAGAATAGTTTCATAAATCGCAACCCTTCGCGAAAGGTTATGTGAACTACCATATATAAGGGGTATGGTCTCCAAGTCAGATGCAATATAACTTCTTTTCTGACATTCCATCAATCAGACAAGAGAAGAGAGAACCATATCTCATTTGGATAAAAGTAGTGCATTAAGACTTGGAAGATCAAGAACCCTAAAGTGCTAAAAGTCTATTCTTCAATCTTCTCCATGGATTCAGGTACGCTTCCGCTTCTAGATTCTCTCATTGGTTTGACATGGATGATTCAGTATCTGATAACTGATTTCATTTATAAAGTTTTTTTTATAACAAGTGGTATCAGAGCCACTTTCATGTTAAATCATTAAGAGATAATTTTCTTTTCCATAAATTTATGTGAGAAATATGATGCATGTTGTATTCTTAAATTTATCTATAATTCAAAATTATGGTGCGCATGGTAAGAGCATCAAGATTTCAATGTATGTTGCTGTATTCGTATTATTGCACGCATGTCTTCTTCTCTGCTATAGTTCAGTATATAATTTTCATCCCATTACAATATCTCATTGGATAAGTACATCTTTTTATTTTTATTTTTTTTTGTTTGCTGCTCTTTTCTTGCATAATTACAAATGGATTGGTTTTACTATTCATACGTTTAATTTGCTATTCATGAATCGTTGCATGTGAATTCCTCTCTTATATATTATCTTACTGCATGCACTTCTCTAATATATGCGCTACTGCTGTTATTCAGAAATTATGAAAATTCAGTTTTTCTTATAACAAGTGGTGCAACTTTTCATGAAACATTATTTGCTTTCTTATAACAAGTGGTGCAACTTTTCATGAAACATTATTTGCTTTGAATAATATTGATACTGTTATATAAGAATTAATTTGGTATTCTTAATTTATATAACATTAACGATTAATTGAACATAGTGGTTTGGATAAAATAAATTCTAAATTGGTGTTTTTTTTTTTTTTTTGTGATATCTTATGTTCTAAAACAATTTGATTTATACATCATGTTACCCAAGTAGCCTCTCATGTTTAAATTAATTTGTTAGGAATATTAAGATTGTTGTATGTTTGTAATTTATGCGAATATTGATCGACCCCAAGGTAGATTACTATTTGGCCAAAATTTCAAACATACATGTGGTAATAAATATGTAATAATTATAAGGTTTTACATGTAAATAATAAGTCGATTCAAAGAAAGGGTTATTGTTTGACAGGATTAATTATTAATATTTGATCACTACACTGAGTGTATCATTTACAAGTTAATATTTCTATCCAAAGACTGAATGTTAATGTTGTGCTAAATACCTTGTGATGAGCCCCACCATTTTTTTGAATTTATTTATTAAAGTTAATTGTGAGTTTAATTATTTATTTTGTATGTTTTGTTCTTTGTTCAGTTAATTTTTCTGCTTCTACAATATCTACAAATATTAATTCCATACCAGTGCTTAATGGCACAAATTTCAAGAATTGGAAAGAGAACGTTGTGATTGTTCTCGGTTGCATGGATCTGGACCTTGCACTTCGGGATGAACGACCCACTGATCTTACATAACAAAGTTCTGCTGAGGATAAAAAGAATTTTGGGAAGTGGGAGCGTTCTAATTGCATGAGTCTTATGATCATGTAGCGTGCAATTCCAGAAACATTCAGGGGTACTATGTCTGAAGAGACTAATTCCAAAATGTTTCTTCAAGAGATTGAAAAGCGTTTTGCTAAAAATGAAAAGGTTGAAACTAGCACACTATTGTCTAAGCTTGTTTCAATAAAGTATAAAGGACAAGGGAACATAAGGGAGTATATCATGGAGATGTCTCATCTTGCTTCAAAATTAAAGGCACTAAAGTTAGAGTTGTCTGAGGACTTACTTGTGCATTTAATTTTGATATCTCTTCCTACACAATTCAGTCAATTCAAGGTCAGTTACAACTGCCAAAAGGATAAATGGACTCTTAATGAGCTTATTTCACACTGTGTACAAGAAGAGGATAGGTTCAAGCAAGATAAGACTAAAAGTGCTCATTTGGCGACTAACTCTAAAGACAAGAAAAGGAAAAGGAAAAAGGACAATGAAGCTGCTGCAGTTGCTACTAAGCATAAGAAAATGGATGGGTGTTACTTTTGCAAAAGCAAAGATCACGTAAAGAAAAACTGTCCTAAGTATCATGCTTGGCGTGCAAAGAAAGGTACAAATTTTGGTTTGGTTTGTTCTGAAGTTAATTTAGCTTCTGTGCCCAGGCACACTTGGTGGATAGATTCCGGTGCTACTACTCACATAAGTGTGTCCATGCAGGGTTGCCTAAGTTGTCGGATGCCAATTGATGCTGATGTTAGATCCAGTGAGAATGTTTTGATAATGACAAAGGTTTTGAACAAGCTACAAGTGTGTTGATCAAGTTCAAGCTCAACAAGCAAACAACACTCAACAAATGATGAAGAGAGAGCAAGCTCATGAAGACTTAGTTTGTATTTAATTGTAATATCTTTAGTTTGAGTCTTTTATTTTAATGAGTTTGGGTAAAGTCATTAGAGGGTAGTGAATCTCTATCAAGGTGATGATAATATCATATTTTGAGTATTCACTTAACCTAAAATCAATAAGTGGCTTAAAGGTTTGAAAGGAAAGGTTTAGTTTTGAGAAAACAAGTTTTTAATTGATTTGAATAGTGGTTAATCGATTAAGACATAGGCTAATCGATTAACACACAAATTCAACAGTGCTTAATCGATTAAGCTGCATGTTAATCGATTAAGACCTGTAAAACTGGTTTTTAAAATACGTTTTTAACTTCTCAAAACTAGTTTTTAAGTTTACTAACTTTTGGGTATTCTATATAAACCTTTTCCTAACCTTTGTGAATCATTAGAACAAACTAACACTACTTTCATATCATTTTTAGAAAGATCAAGCCACACTATTCTCTCTCACTTTCATAGATCAAAGCTTTCTATTTTTACATTCTTTGATCAAGAATCTTTGAATCTCTTATGTTGATATTTTCATAGCTATTGAAAGAGATTCATAGGATTATCATTGTTTTCATTTAGTTGTAATCATTGCAAAGGAGGCAAACATTCTACAACACAAGGAAGCCTTGGTGGTTGTTCATCAAGCAAAGTTATCTTGGAAGTCTTGTTGTGATAACAAGCAATTGGAAGTCTTGGTGTGAGGTATCATCAAGCATTTGGAAGTCTTGTTGGGTAAACAAGCAAATTGGAAGACTTGTTGTGGGGATATCAACAAGCAAGGGAAGAGGTTAGATTAGATTCAATAGGGTTGCAAGACAAGAGTGTGGTATCTCTTGGAGGCTATCAAGAAGTGAGTCTTGAGAGCCATTTGCTTGTAATTTGAGAACTCTAATTCCTCATAGTGAAGAATCTCTCTTGGTTGAAGAGGGGATTGGATGTAGCTTTCAAGTGGATGAAAGTGAACCAGGATAAATCTCTGTGCAGTATCTCTATTCCCTTAACTCTTTATATTCAAGTCATTCATAGTGTTCTTGGTTGAAAACCTAGAAAAGATTGATTTTCATAATTGATTGAATTGAATCTTAATTGTGAAAATTGATTTGGGGAAAATCATTTTCATAACCTAGGTAATCAATAAGAATATTGGTGTTAATCAATTCCGCTTAATCTCTGATCATACGTGTTAATTGATTAATTTTCGTATTTGATTGAAAAGTGATTTTTCAGTTTTAACAGTGGTTAATCGATTAACTGAAGGTGTTAATCGATTAACCAAATTCAAGCTTTCGTAAATAATCAATTAACCTGTTTGATTAATCGATTAACTAAGTGTTTTTTTTAAAGGGTTAATCGATTAGTAACTTGTCTTAATCGATTAAGAGCTGAGAATCTTGTAAAAATCATTTATTTTAATCGTTTCGTTTTGTTTCTTTCGAAAATCTTTCAAGGTTTCTTAAACACCTAGTCAACCCCCCCTTCTAGGTGTTCTCCTAGTGTCTCCTAGTTATTTCACCCACCGATTGTAGTTCCTACAGCTGAAAGATACATCTACGTAGGCGATGGCAAAACAGTTGAAGTTGAAGCAATAGGAACATTTAGGTTATTATTAAAGACTGGTTATAATTTGTATTTGAAAGAGACATATATTGTACCGTCATTTAGACGTAATTTGGTTTCCATTTCTATGTTGGACAAATTTGGTTATTCTTGTTCATTTGGAAATAATAAGTTTAATTTGTGTCTAGATTCAAATATCATTGGTACTGGTTCTTTATCTTTTTATGATAACCTATATTTGCTTTACACTATTTCTTCATCTAATGAATCCTTGCATATAAGTTCACGTGGCACAAAACGCAAGTTAACAAATGAGAGTCCCACTTCATTATGGCATAAGCGATTAGGTCATATTTCTAAACAAAGAATAGAAAGGCTTGTGTCAGACGAAATTCTTGATCCCATTGACTTAAAAAACTTTCAAGTTTGTATTGAGTGCATAAAGGGGAAACTAACAAACAAAAGGAGACCAAAAGCCTGTAGGAGTACAGACGTCTTAGAACTTATTAACACTGATATTTGTGGACCGTTCCCTACAGCCTCTTGGAATGGTCAACAATATTTCATTTCATTTATAGATGACTACTCTCGTTTTGGCTACTTGTATCTACTTCATGAGAAATCTCAATCTTTGGACGTATTCAAATCATTTAAAGTTGAAGTTGAGAATCAACTTAACAAAAGGATTAAAGCTGTCAGATCTGACCGTGGTGGTGAATACTATGGAAGATATGATGGATCAGGTGAACAACGTCCAGGACCTTTCGCTAAATTTCTAGAGGAATGTGGTATCGTCCTGCAATACACTATGCCAGGTAGCCCTAGCATGAATGGTGTTTCCGAGAGACAAAATAGGACACTTAAAGACATGGTAAGGAGTATGATTAGTCATTCTACCTTACTAGAATCCCTCTGGGGAGAAGCATTAAAGACTGCAGCTTATATACTTAACAGAGTCCCAACTAAAGCAGTGGCAAAAACCCCTTATGAATTATGGACTGGTAAAAAGCCTAGTTTGAAACATTTTCACATTTGGGTTGTCCAGCTGAGGCAAGGCCATATAGGCCGAATGAAAAGAAACTGGACTCAAGAACAATCACCTGCTACTTTGTTGGGTATTCTGAAAGGTCAAGGGGTTACAAGTTTTATGATCCCACAAATAGGTCCTTTTTTGAGACAGGGAATGCCCGTTTTCTTGAGGATGTTGAGTTTGAGGGGGGAGATAGGGTTAGAAACATTGTTTTTGAAGAGGAATTTGTTTCTCTTCCTACAGTTGTTATTAATAATGACCAAGTTTCTAATTTCGACATTGTTCCAATAAATCTAGAACAAGACAATGTTGATGAGGTCCCTATTCAAAATCAAGTTATTGTTCCTGAAGAACAAGCTCAACAACCTCAAGAAAAATGCCATTAAGAAGATCTACTAGAGAGAGAAGAAATGCAATTTCAAATGATTATGTTGTTTTTCTTCAAGAACATGAGGATGGCATTGGAATGATGGAAGAAGATGTTGGGAACCAACAAGCGGGATTTAACAATTACTAGAGGGGGGGTGAATAGTATATTGTGGCAGTGATATAAAATTTTCGTTTGTTATTGAATAGGTTGAGAAATAAAATAACCGAAACAGAAAAACCTGAGATTTTTGCTCACTGAGACACGAGGATATCGATATGCCAAGGAGGATATCGATATGCAGTATCGATATCAGAGACTGGATATCGACATGCAATGACTGAACTTCAGTGAATCAGATTTGCTTTTGCTGCAACAAATGATTAAAGCAAGAAATACAAGGCTCCAACAATCTAAAGATGATAAGCTTGATAAAAACAGAGTAATAACAATTTAAATGCAGCGGAAAATTAAATCCCCAATGCCTATCCTATGGTTCAATTGATGCAACAATGAAAGATGCAAGGAAAACAGTAAAGGAGATCAACACGAGGAAATTATTATACTGGTTCACTCCTAATGAGCTACGTCCAGTCCTCCTAAGCCACTTAGGAGAGTTTCTATTAATCAATTGACTAGAACAATTACAAGGAATTAATTGAGATCCTCACTCAACCTAACCCCTTTCCAAGAGTGTACCAAACTCTTGAAATTCTACCCTAATTGATTTTGATGGAGAAGATGCACTTCCACAGCTCCTTGAATCCAATTCAAGAGCACCACCAAGCCAAGAACTCTTGGTCTTCTTGCTTGAGAACTCTCAAGACTTCAGTAATCCAAGACACACTTGGATTAGCTTGGCACAGTCCAAGACTTTTGATTACAAGTGATAGGAGAAGAGTATAACGAATTTCACAAATGAATTCGTGACAATAAGATCAGCCCACTAATGGGTCTTAACTCAATCTACTCTGAAAATGTTACAATATGAATGAGGGATTGAGTTTTCAAAGAAAGTCACTTGAGAGAAAAAGATATAGCTTGAATGTTCAAAGGAAATTGTGTCTGTAACTTTCAGGGTTCATGGAGGTTTAGTTTTAAAGCTAAGGACATGAGAAAAACGGTCAGAAACCAGATTTCAGAAAATCCTCCACGAATCCCTTCATTGCCTCTTCCATGATTTCAGGAAAGAGATTTTCAGAAAATCAAATTCTGAGTCGTGCATATCGATATCCACTTGTGCATATCGATATCCAACATCGATGTCACCAAGTGCATATCGATACTCATAACCCAGGTTTGCAAAAAATACTTTTCTTTAAAATGATTTTCTTTCTCTCAAGTGTTAATTTAAGTTAATCTCAATCAATCAAGCATAAGTATAACTTAATCAAACTAGATAGAGACTAAACCTACTAAACTACCCACGCTCAACAAAAATAGAAAATTACAGTAATTGAATCTTGAGCATGAGTTGACCAAAGTCTTGATTCTTGAATCTTTGACACTTGAATCTTCAAGACTTGCTTTTAATTACTTTGTCATCATCAAAACATCATCAGCAAAATAATTACTTGGAGAATTGAATTAACAGAAGATCCAATTAACTTCCATCAAGCTATGCAAAGTTCTAATTCTCAAAAGTGGGTTGATGCCATGAATGAAGAGATTAAGTCCATGAAAGACAATGACGTTTGGGATCTTGTCCCTTTACCTGAAGGTGAGAAGCCTATTGGTTGTAAATGGATATATAAAACCAGAAAGGATTCAAAGGGTAATGTGGAAAGATATAAGGCTCGTCTTGTTGGAAAAGGATATACTCAAAAGAAAGGCATTAACTATAAAGAGACTTTCTCTCCAGTATCTTCAAAAGACTCTTTTAGGATTGTAATGGCACTTGTGGCTCATTTTGATCTTGAGCTACATCAGATGGATGTAAAGACTGCATTTCTCAATGGCGACATTGATGAAACAATATATATGGTACAACCAGAAAACTTTGTTATTGGAGATGCAAAGAAAATGGTTTGCAAACTAAAGAAATCCATCTATGGGCTCAAGCAGGCTTCCCGTCAATGGCATCACAAATTTCATGATGTTGTTACCTCATTTGGTTTTGAGGCGAATTTAGTTGATGATTGTATATACCATAAATTTAGTGGGAGTAAACACATCTTCCTGGTTCTATATGTCGATGATATATTGCTTGCTAGTAACGACACAGGTTTACTGCATGAAACCAAAAGATTTCTATCAAATAAATTTGAAATGAAAGATCTTGGAGATGCCTCTTTTGTATTAGGGATTCAAATACATCGTGATCGTTCTCGAGGTATTCTAGGATTATCGCAAAAGAGCTATATTGAAACAATCCTTAAGAGATTCGGCATGAAAGATTGTAAACCAGGTGACACTCCTGTTGCTAAGGGAGACAAATTTAGTCTTAATCAGTGCCCCAAAAATGATTTTGAAATGAAAGAGATGGAAAAGATTCCTTATGCTTCGGCTGTAGGGAGTTTGATGTATGCTCAAGTGTGTACGCGTCCAGATATTGCATACATTGTTGGAGTTCTTGGCAGATATTTAAGCAATCTGGGGATGGATCATTGGATAGCAGCCAAACGGGTTATGCGGTATTTACAAAGAGCAAAGAATTATATGCTCACATATAGAAGATCAAATCAATTAGAGATCATTGGGTATTCTGATTCTGATTTTTCTGGATGCCAAGATAGTCGAAGATCCACATCTGGCTATGTATATTTACTGTCTGGAGGAGCTATTTCATGGAAGAGTGAAAAGCAGAGACTCATTGCTTCTTCTACTATGGCAGCAGAGTATATAGCATGTTATGAGGCATCAAATCATTGCATATGGTTGCGAAATTTTGTCACTGGGCTGCGAATATTAGATGGTATTGAAAGACCATTGAAGTTATTTTGTGATAATAAGTCAACAGTGTTATATTCCAACAACAATAGGAGCTCGTCAAAGTCAAAGCACATAGACATTAAGTTCCTAATTGTAAAGGAAAGAGTTCGGAGTGGTCAGATAGCTATAGAACACATTGGTACAAACTCCATGATTGCGGATCCACTTACTAAAGGTTTACCACCTAAGGTTTTTCACGAGCACATAGCTCATATTGGTGTTGTATCATTAGATGATATACTAGTCTAGTGGGAGTTTGTAGTTACATGTTTTATTTATTTGTTTAATTATTTGTATACATACTCATGAGTACCTTCAGTGAATTAAAGTTATTTCATTTATGTTTGATTTTCACTCCTGAAATTATTTATTATGATCTCACTAAAGAATAAAGTAGGACCAGTTGGAAATAGGCATATTTAGATCACTTTATTATATGTAATTTCCATGCTACAATTCCATACTTGATCTATGTCGTCGATTGTATCAATATACGTGACCATTGAGGGTCTGGTTACGATATAAGTGTAACAAAGGTCGCTTTGATCCTATGTTAATATGATAGATGGACCAGATTGTTAGAGATGTTTGTTTTAATAAAGTTAGCGGTTTTCTGAGCTCATAAGTTATATATTATGCATGATTCTACGGTGATGTATATGTGTCCCAAGTGGGAGATTGTTGGATATTTATCTAATAAGTGGGACAACATATATAATTAATCATGTATTATATACGCTATCTAAATAGTTAGCCTATGTAAAGTGATCATTTAAATGTTTAAGGTATTAGGTTATACATAACATCTAATTTAGTATGGTATTTATATTGTAGATACCATTCTTATTTCTATATTGTTGATGGGCCGAAATAGAAATAAGAATAGTTTCATAAATCGCAACCCTTCGCGAAAGGTTATGTGAACTACCATATATAAGGGGTATGGTCCCCAAGTCAGATGCAATATAACTTCTTTTCTGACATTCCATCAATCAGACAAGAGAAGAGAGAACCATATCTCATTTGGATAAAAGTAGTGCATTAAGACTTGGAAGATCAAGAACCCTAAAGTGCTGAGAGTCTATTCTTCAATCTTCCCCATGGATTCAGGTACGCTTCCGCTTCTAGATTCTCTCATTGGTTTGACATGGATGATTCAGTATCTGATAACTGATTTCATTTATAAAGTTTTTTTTATAACATCTACATCTTTTGGAATTGTTTCCTATTAAAAAATAATTTACACATCAATTATATTCTACTTAATTGAATTACAGCCATTCAAAGTTAATATCATACTTAATAATTTTTCATATACATTCTGCTAAAATGAAATATCAACAAATCAAACAGTCTAAATTGATAATTAGTTGAACATGTATATATGTTTCATGCTAAAATATATTTTATAAAAATATTAAACTAATTGATTTATAAATAAATATTTTCTTAACCTCAAACTTTAAATTAGAACCTATATATAAATAAATTATTTTTATTGAACAATGATTTATTAAAAAATATAAAATTAAATATTTACTTTTTCAATAAGTATTTTGAACTTTTTATTGAGCTGAAGTTAAGAAAATCCTATAAATAAATAGTACTAATATCAAAATAAAAAAATCGTGCATGAAATATTAAATTTTTTATGGCAAATGCTAACAAGTGTCCTTGATGCATTTGTTAAAAAGTCAAACATAGTAAAAACTCATGAGAAAATATAGTTTTTTATATTCCCGAGACATGGGAGAATACACACATATTATGATTTTTTTTCTATTAATACTCCCTCTGATTCTTTTTATAGGACATACTTATCTATATCGCACGGACCAAGAAATGTAGTTAAGTTTCTTGAAACTTTACAGAAGTACATTAACATTACAATTTTACCCTCTTATCTTATATTGAGAATTTCATAATGTATTATTTCACATTAATGGATAGAAGGCAAATAAGAGAAAATAACAATAAATGTTTCCTAGAAAATGTAAAATGTCTTATAAATAGGATCAAATAATTCTTCTAGAATGTATCCTATAAATAAGACGGAGGGAATAATATTTTTAATAAGTGCCCTTAAGACGAGAAGTTATTGTGAGATTCGAGACCAATGCCACAACCCATCGTTGATTTTATTAAAAAATGGTTTAGATGTGGCCGGAACTCCCGGATCACACAGTAATCTCTCCCTTGTTAGTAAGACCAGTTCTTATTACAAATGTTTTCAAGTTAGGTTATTGTGTTGCCTACGGGTAAAATGGAAACAAGAAAATTCCATGAAAAATAATTTCCCAAGAGAAACGTTAAAAAAGAGAGTCATGATAATAGGTGACCGTGTGGCCTAGGGCTGCACAATAATACGCCTTTTAAGAAAGAAGAAAAGCTAATTCAGTTGGACTAGATTCCCACCGGGGTCAAAAGAGTAATAGCGTCGCTCATGCATAAAAATTATAAAGCCTCTCAAATCAACGAGGAAAGCATAGACAAAGTGGAATTATTATTAAGGTGATAATTGTGAGATTAAGAGCTTCTTTTTTTGTTAAGTGGGACTATCTTATTGAGGAAGCCACTGCTGAGCATCTAGCAACAGTATAATGTGAATCAGTACCTTTCTAGGATGGCCAATTAGCCGGCCATAAACTAAGAAATGGGACATGGCTTAAAAAAGTAATCCATCCGATCCTATTTATAAGACCCTTTTGCGATTTTTCAAAATTACCCTTATAATTATTATTGAAATTCTAAAAAATGTTGACTTAATATGGGTGTTTTTGGAAAGAAATAATTAAATGCTATTGAAAATTGAAAAAGAATCTTATAAATAGGACCAAAATAAAAACTTCAAAAGGTCTTATAAATAGAACCGGAGGGATATAGTACTAATACAATTGATAGTGCAAGTTTGCTTTGAACGCTACTCCCTCCCTCCGTTTTTTCTTTGATCTTTTTGGAGTTGTGCACACAGATTAAGAAAGTGTTGATTATGATGATTATTGTAAGGTTTATATGTATTTTGTCAAAACTGCCCCTATTTAATCTTTATTGAAAGTTGTAGTAGTATTTAATTTTTATAAGTAAGTGTGTCCATTAATTAATGTTTAATGGTTTAGAGATGAGAGAGATGATAAAAGTAGAATTAATGAGGAGTGAATTAAATGATTGGATGAAAGGTTAAAATTGAAAAAAAAAATATGTTTGTGTATTGGAATTGTAAAAGGACCAAAGATATAAAACAAGGAAAAAAGACCAAAAGGACAAAAGAAAAAAACGGGAGGGAGTAACAATCAAGGAGGCACTGAACACTTCATCAATGCCCATATATAATACTAATCCCTCCGTTTCATTATGTTTAACATTTTATGTCTGAGTACACAGATTAAGAAAATATTAATTATTGAAATTATTATGTATAGTTTGTCCAAAATGCTCGTATTTAATACTTATTGAAAATTATAGTAGTATTTAATTTTTATTAGCAAGTGTGTCCATTAATTAATGTATAGTGATTTAGAGATGAGAGAGATGATAAAAATAGAATTGATGAGGAATAAGAGAAATAATTGAATGAAAGGTTAATATTGAAAAAAAATATATTTATGTATTGAAAATGTAAAAGACCAAATAATATGAAACAGAAAAAAAAAAAAGACTAAAAGACCAAATATAATGAAACGGAGGGAGTACTTCTTTGGATTCTTAAACTAAGTTTATTTTTTTTTAATATTATTTACTGTAATTATCTTAGGAAAGATTGTTAGTATTGTTAATGATATTAAAATTGATAATATTTAATATGTATTTTTTAAAAATATATATATATATATATATATATATATATATATATTAAAAACAAGTACAAGGGGTACCACCTGAACCCAATACAAGAAAAGATATTTACATTATAAGAGCACAATTATTATTATTTTTTTACTGGGAAATATGTAATTCATTTAAAAATAAAGATAGTACAATCAAAACCAACGATATCAAAACAAAATACATAAATTTCACACAAACATCATTAAGAAAAGAAAAGTAGTATGCACCAGTCTTCTAAGAAGACGTGCGTCATCAACCCTTCCTAAAGGGGTCTCGAACAAGAGATTCAACAACCTTAATTTTCAAGACAACAATCTCATCAATATCTCATCAATACTGGAAGTAAACACTTTTCGGTGAGAAGGAATCTCAAATATGTGAAGAGAGATCCGCTGGGCAGAAGTCTGCAAGGAAAGAATTGTCACGAACAACAACCTGTTTCCAGATCTTCTAATAAAGAAGGGAGCCATAAATCTAGAAACTACAACAACACCACATAGGCCTCCCCAAACAAAAACACGCAAACAACTGAAAAATTGACATTTATTTATAACCCAAACTTGCACAAAGGCAAGAGAGGCCCAGATAAACTGGGAGAAAACTTGAAAAAATAAGACAAAACCTCACACCGAAGGGGAAGTATTGAAACTCCCTCCCCTTCTTCCTCACTCAGTAACTGAAGAACCGGAAGAACAAAAAAGAAGATAAGAGATTCATGACTTAAAGCTCATACATCAGCAAAAGAAACTTTCCTATCAATTGATACATTAAATCAATCCCACGATCTCATCTTAATAGTATCAAGAAGGGTAGTCCTATCATGGTTACCATCAGAGAACCCAACACTCTTACGATTTATTCGAATGGACCACAAAATTAACGTTCAAATCATAATTCAAGAAGGCTAATACTATCATGGTTTTCAACAGAGAACACAACCCTGTTACGGTTTACCCAAATGGACTACAAGAAAAATCTTGATTAGATATGGAACTTTCCATAGCTAATCCATACCTAATTTGCAGCTAAACTCTTCAGCTATGGAATAAGATATGAATTAGCTATAAAATGCTCCATAGCCAATACCTCCCAGCTGATTGGCTACATAAAATTTTGGTAGCTAATCTGTAGCTAATTTTAAAAATTTCATAGCTAATTTATATCTAAACCCATAGCTATATTTTAGTAATAAAATTCATTGATTCCATAACTATTTAGCTGGAAAATTTTCCATAGCTATTTCCACAGTAATATAATAGCTAAATTTTGTAGCTATTCAATAGCTAATCCATATACATTGTATGACTAGAAACCAAACAACCTTAGCTATTCCATAGCTAATCTATAGCTCATTCTGTTTATGCTCTATAGCAATTCCATAGCTATTTAGTAGCTGATAAATGCACAAACAATTTCACTAATCCATTTATAAATTATATATATAAAAGAAAAAAAGCAATAATAAATAGATGGAAGAGTAACAAAGTGTCATAATTGAATTAAAACTATAAATTTCCAATAGAATTGTACTATGCATAAACAAACACAGATCAGTGATTCCAAAAGGAATGATGTTCGTACATTGAAAAATTCACTTAGTGGATCAGTGATGAACAATTTCATCATGACCTGAAAGCGAATATAAGCAGCAATTATACAAACAACTACAAGTTTTGAGCTTGGAGATAGCTTCTTGAAGTCATTAGGCTGACAAAAGATACCTGAAACATTGTTTTTAAAATTTAGCAGTGTGAATGTGTGATAAGTGATTACTCATGAAAGAGTGTATGGAAATCAATAATTCTCTCTACCTACCTTGGAAAAATAACCTTGCTTTTCATATTTCATTTTCCTGATAAGATCATATATTTATAAAGGTTAATAGATCAGTTAGATAAACGTTAAGGGAAAAAAAATTCAGTCGGTAACATACCAAGCAAGTATTAGCATTCTAACATCTGTATGCTCCACATGCACATCTTTACATAGTGCTTCAATCCTTTCTGTGCTGGCAAACCAAACAAGTATACAGATTTGCATCAAGAACCACATCAACATTAATCAGGATAGAAAAAATAAAGCAATTGGACCTCAATGTGCATCCATGGGTGTTCTACTGAAGTATTTTCTATAAAGAGAGAACAGTTCATTTCAGATAATGTAGAGTCCTATTACATTCAAAGCTTGACATTGGGTTTTGTTTGGTTATGTGATGAAGATGGACACTTTATTAACTGGTTTCACAAGAAATGCATGTTACTCTATATAAAAAACTGGAAAACAAGAGAAAGTTGCAGAAGTTCACTGTATTCATTGCAAGTGGCAACTCCCTGATAGTAACATAATTGAACCGTGATTTACACTTCTTAATGTCCAGAATGGTTCACTTCAAAACAAATTGAATCCAGGGTTTCCATTTACACTTAAGATAGGCATTATAATTTATGTCTATTCAAGTCTTCCTTATGCTCTGATTGTAATAAACTTGTCCATTATCAAAAGCTCGAACTTTTTTCTACTTAAGAGCTACTCCTTACACACTCAAGTTCTTACTCATACTCTCAAGAACCAGATAGAAGATGGCATAAGGAAGTACATGCCCCCGTAGAAACCAATTGAACGTTCAAAACATGTATGCAAGAACAAGTATTGCAATAGTTCACGTATTTCATATTAGCATTACCTTTCCTAGGCCTTCATCCTCATCAACATCTCTTGGTATTGCATGGTTATCTGCACATAGTTCAACACACACTCCCATGCCAACGTCCTTATACACATCCCACAATCCATCTTTCAACATCCCATCAACAAGAGAATCATGTCCAAGGCGAGATCCTTTCCTGAACTTTTAGTATTGAATCAGTTTATTATTTCAACACAAGAACAAATCATAGAAAACTGTCAAATAAAAGGCAATAGTAGTAACCTTGCTTCTGTCTAGTACTTGGGCACATTAGACATGCTTTCCATACCACCAGCTACAACAACATCGTTGATGCCTAATTGAATACTATGTGCAGCAAAAATTTGTTCATAAATGTACCCGGGTTATGCTAAGCTTTTTATAACCACACAGCTAACTGAACAAATAAGATACTCCGTAGTCCGTACTTATCTAATAATCAACTAAGAGTGAGACACTGGCATCCAAAAAAAGATAACATCAAATACCAATTCTTCAAAATGAATACCTGTGAAATGATTGAATTCAATAAAGATGTTTCCCTTAGCATCAATTGTTTATAACCAACAGAGCATTATAGCTAGCATAGTAGTTACACGTTTGTTGATGGATTCCCTGTGCATTGGCAAATACCAAGGACATGCTATAATTATTTGAACTAGCATAAATATGACTTGATTGAACTAGTTCTATTTGGCATCAGGGTGATTTGAGCATTGTAAAAAATAAAAACAGATGTAAAGTGGAAGTTAACCATGGATTTTCTCATTGACAATAGCAACCTCTCCTGCATGTTTCTCGTGAATTAAGTAAGCAATATCATAGTGGTGCACTGGTGAGGTGAAGAAGCATAATATTGAGAAAAAGATAACTTATCTTGCTTTGTGATAGTTAGACAATGACAGGGAAAGAGATGTTGTTTTCTCAGACATTAGAATCAATTAGGTATAACAACAAGCCATACATATATGGCTTCATTTATTAGGTGTGGTTTTGAGGAATGGTAATGAATAAAACACATATTATCTTATCCCTTTTAACTATCAACAATGAAAAGACTACTAAATATTCTAGCAGATAGAAAGAAGAAAGAATCTGCATACTTATAAAATTCTATATTCATGTCACTTTCCAGCTGAAGCATTGGCGATTCAATGATTTATCCTGTAAACAAAAATGGGAAATGGAGATTATAAATAAATTATCTCAATAAAGTAAACTAGAAGCCATTTATTCCATCAAGACATATGCAAGCAACAAGAAATTTGACATGATTTAATATACAAGTAGCAAGGAGATATGGAGTATAAGATTAATTAAAGCCTCATTGCAAGAGCTATTCTCAGAGTGCGAGAAGCAAGTTCAATGCAGTAGTGTTGTAAATTAAGCATCAATTTGTTTCTCTATGAGTAAGAAAAGGAAACAATACTCTTCTAAGCATACATGCTTGGTTTGAAACTTTTCAGGATCTCCTCAGGAGTTTTGCTACCAAATACAACAATCAAAAGATGTAATCTCAAATATTAACACAATCTTAGTGAGGGTTATTCCAAATATATTACCTAACTAGGACCTGCATTAACCAAAAACCACAATCACATATGCACCGCTTAAAATTGGAAATTATTATGAGCACCAAATAAAAATTAACACCATACTCATTGTATGCTCAATAAGGCATTTTCACAAACACCTTGCATGCATAGTTAGAAATAGAACACAAATAGAGAAATAGAAGTCACCTCCGCAAATGAAGCTGCTCTGCTCCCATATCTGCAATAACTACATAAACAAAAACAATGCAAAATGAATTAACGATAGATTCAAGAGGGAGAGAAGAGGAAAAACCACATAATTGATATTGAAACATCAATAATTTCCACACATTCAATTTCAATCCATAAAAACTTCACCAAAGTAAAGCAAATGAGAAATGGTTAGAGAATTTCATCAAATAATCGAAAACTCGGAGAACAATGCACCTTCAACTTTAGAACTCTAAGTAACTGAGTGACGAAGGTGAAGGTAGCCAAATTAGGAGTTTGGTCGCGGCATTGGTGATGAAGATGAAGATAACAAGAGTGACCGTTGAATTTGGTCATGAGGATGGTGACGTGAAGTTTATGGATTTAGATGGGGATGATCGAAAGAGAGGGATAGAGAATGAGAGAGAGTTTTTTTCTTAGTTTTTAATAGCTCCGGTGCTTTTTTGAAATTGGTCCTTAAACTTTTTTTCTATATTTTGAATCCCTAAACTTTGCTCAAATTTTGAAAATGGTTTCACTTAAGTGTGGTGATATGACTGAGTATATGTCACGTCACATTCGTTTCATCCATCAGTAACATGCCATATGATGTCACACGAATTTTTTAAATTAAAAAAAATCAAATTTATTAAAAATAATTAAAAATAATATTTTTTAAAGAAAATCGAATCTTTTAATAAATTTCAAAAGAAATTATTTTTTTAATAAAAAAAATCATGTAGTGTCTCGTGGCTCTACATAACATGTCACTTGTCGATATTGTGAAAGTGACGTGACATGTTGTCGGCTATATCATCACTTAAGTGACGTAAGGACCATTTCCAAAAATTAAACAAAGTTCAAGGACTCAAAGCATAAAAAAAATTAATTAAAGTAAATTTTCTATGGAACTGTTCCAAGCTAATTAAATTAGTTAATGAATTTTAAATAGCTAGAAATATTCTCTAGCTAGTTAATAGTTCTTCCATAGCTGTTTCTTTTAAAAATTAGTTTCTCGCGTCATGCAATTTTAGCTATGAAAAATTAGCTCATAGCCAATCACAACTAATTAACTATAAATTAGCTATGAAAATATTCCGTAGCTAAACTCCATAGCTAATCAGCAAAATTCTTGTAGTATACATAGAATATGATAAGTCTTTTATAGGCAAAAACTAAAGGAAAAAATGACTTACACATTAATATGAACGTCAACTTGATTTGATAGTAGTTTGAAGATGACTTGGATGATAGTATGAATACTAGCTTCATTTCAAATAGAAAATATTCCCTCCGGTCTTTATTATAGGGCATACTTAACCGAATTACAAATACCAAGGAAAGTGGTTGGTTTTATGAATTCTATGAGAATATATTGTAACATTATAATTTTGCCCCCTTAACTTTTCTTGGAAAATTCTCACTCATTAATGAACAACAAAAAAACACATAGATAGTCAAAGCATTTAACAAGGGCAAACAAGAGAAAAATCAATAAATGATGCATAGAAAATATAAAGTGACTTATAATTAGGACCAAGAAACTTTCTAGAATGTGACCTATATATAGGACCAGAGGGATTAATAATTAATAATTTAACACTCTGTTGACTAGAAGTCAAAAATCGACGGAAAAGAGAAAATGTCGAATGTATAAGTGATGTTGACGGAAGTGTACTTGTAACACCCCTAATTTTCGTCTCCCGGACAATAAGGAAATTAATAATAAATAAAGTATTATTATTAATTTATATAAATTTTCCAAGTTTATGTTTTGTATTTAATTAGCCTTGAAATATAAAAATAGGTGAAGTTATTTTTATATGGTGAATATATACAAAAATATAGATATTGCGTTTTAGTCCTTGGGTTAGGACCTAAATGTAATATTAGAAAGGTTCTTGGAGGGAAAGGTTTTAAAAGTGTTAATTTTAAATTTTACACTGATCTAACCGGTTAATAATGCCCTGTAACCGGTTACACGATGAACCCAGAAACTGGGCTAGTGCGTTTTGATGAGTAATCACTTGATTAATCCACGAATTCGCCACGAAATCAACTTAAGATTAGTGGAGAACACGCGTCCTCATGCATGTAATCTTGATTTCTCTATAAAAGGAGGAATTGTTGAAGAATTTAGGGTTGATTTCCTGAAGTTAAGTGTTGAAGGCTCCATTAGGGTTCTTAAGTTCGTCTCTGAAATTCTCTTTCGTCTCTGAGAGGCAGATTTTGAGTAATACACTACTGGAAAGCTTGAATCAAGGGCTTTTCATTGATATAAGATTTGTGAGCAGAGAGTTCTTGTGTGAGGAGGAATCAATCCAAGAAGTTGAAGCTTTGAAGCTGTCAACACTGTCTCTGTGTTCGTGGAGTTGTCTTTGAGCTTCGATTTAGGTAAGCTCAAGCACTCTTTGAATCTCAAACCACTTTGATTTTCTTGTGCATGTTGTGTGACGCTCTCGAAATATAACTTTATTTATATTAAAATAAAGTATATTTATAGAGCGTTTGTAAATCATATAGTAATTTCATGGAAAACTTTTTCTTTTTATACAACAAAGTTTCACATCAAAACCCTTGACTCGAAAATATATTTATTTCAAAATAAACGGTGGAATACCTGTTTTGTACTTTCAGCGGAAACGATTTTCAAAACGATTAGCGTGGTTGCAATTAAAATAATTTTAAGGATCATAATAACCATGCAATCATAGCCCATATATATAAAACCCAGGTACCCAAGTAACAGAGATAAAAGTCGAGGTAGCGAAGTATAAGGATACAGATCAGCAAATATAAAATAACAACTCTCATAGACCCTCTCAAGACTATATACAATATAACACAAGTCAAAATAAAAGAGTCTTCGAGAGCTGAGCTATGATCCACCCACGCTGATGCCTGATCCCTGGTCCTCCAAAAGCTGAACACTACATCCTACCATGGTCCCCATACTGCACATACTAAGAGAGAGTCACCACATCACTGGCTATCAGTAGCTGCCCCATCCACGTCCTCTACGGGGTCCTCCTCCTCCTCCTCCTCATCCGGCACCACAGGAAAAGCAGTGCGACGCACTGGCTCAGGTGAGGGTGCAAAACGTACCCTGGTGGTCGGGTCGGGACGAGGAGTGGCCGTAGCAGTAGCCTCATCAGAAGTAGAAGGACGAGTACGGGTAGCAGGGCGTCTGACATGTAAGTTATAAAAACGACGACCAGGACATGGGGGTGGAGTACCAAAACGATAAGTATAAGCCGGGGGAATGTGCAGTATGTAGATCATGGGGATGCGAAGTCTACGAGGTCGCACTCGAGCAAGGGGGTTAGGGTGACGAAAGATCACGTCAACCTCACCCTCGAACACCGCTCGGTGCTCCTCGTAGTCCCACACTCCTCTACGGAGTGGGCGCAACTCCACGTATGTCAGGTAACGGGCCATCACCTGCAAGGGCATAGGGAGTCAGCATATACTAACACATAATCAAATAGACAGGGTAATACTTAAGTAGTTGGGTCTTTATTTAACAATAATCATTAATTCCTTTACTAATCAATTATCATTTACCATTAATCAATTAACATTCCCTTGATAATCAATTAGAACTTTTCAATAATCAAATATCATTCCTTAACAATTAATCACACATGTTAAACATCAACACCAAGACATAATCATAAATAATCATTAACATGTGCAGTCACGATGTATCTCATCTTATTAGTGCATGATTTTTGGCCAACTACAACAGATAGGCTTCTGTGGCACCTTTAAAAACAAACATGCCCGGTACCCATAATGAGTACCTCATCGAAATCGGCCCGCAAATAAATCAACACCCCTAGAGCTCTTAGAAATGTTGCCGACGTATCCCGTAGGATTACGCCTCATCGAGTCCGGCATCAAATGACATGCCCACACGCACGTGTATTTCCGGAAATAGAAGGTGCAACCCCGGTCACTGACACTCCCCCGTGAACCCCTTGGAGCAAACACTCACACAAGTGTTCCTCGAGTTCAACCAAAAGGGATATGCCCACGCCTCACGGACGTGTCTCCATCAGCTCATCGCTGTGGGAAACCATAATGCAGATGCTATGCATGATTTCATCAAATCAATAATGCCTAGTGTCATTTAAGTTGTTTGAGGTTTGTACTTGGCATAGTTGAACTTTATTTTCCATTAAGCTTACTTCAATTCAATTCAGTTTCAGCCTTTAATTGATTTTCACACTTTGATAATCAATTAAATAGTTAAATTCTGATCATTATTGCAATAATTCAGTCAATAATCGATTACAAGAATCTGTTAATCGATTATCCCTTTGTACATTTCAAACTGATCAGAATTTCAACATGTTAATCGATTAACAGCTCATGTTAATCGATTAAATAGTGCAAAAAAACACTGCTGAACTGGTTTTTATGTATCAAACTCATGCCAATCCAATTTTAACCAAAACTAACCTCCAAATAAACTTAAATACAGTATATTAAACTTGTTCATAGCATCAATTACATTAAATAACATCAACATCACATAATCATCATGTTTTTCCCCAATTTTAACCTAAAACACAACTTAACATATCAAATCATTAACCACTCAATTTCAGATCAAATTGAAAGTTCATTTAGCTTTAGATACCATCATCTGACATGTTCCAATTCTGGTTTTTGGTCAAATATGCCTCCAAGCCATTGTCCTCTAACCTAGTGCCCTTTGAACCTCATGGTGGTTCAACCTATACTCAAATCAATACCACAATCTATTCTAGCATTAGTAAAGCTTCTCCCTTAACTCAATGAAGCTTTTTGGATAGGTACACAGCAAAGAAACTCACAGAATCACCAAACTCCAATTGCTCTGTTTTCGGTTCAATCACAGGTTCAAGAGAGCAAGTTTGGCAGAGAATTTGACATAGCAATCATGCATGAAAACGAATAATCTTGGTCAATATAGAAACTAGACATTGCAAGCTTTAATTAGAAACTGAAATGACACGATTTGAGGACCTCTACCTACCAAAATCGAAGGCTTGAACTTGGCACCTCAAAACTGAAAACTGCAGAATTCAGTTTCTTGGTCCCAACTTGAGCTAATTCGTTCTCCTTGTACAAGCCACCAAATTACACGATTATTGTCTTGAATTGAAGGTCTCTTTGCAAGCTTTAAAATGGTGTAAAGCTTACAATTTGTGTGTGGGTAAGGATTGAGAACGAAGATCAAGAACAGAGGGTGTTTGAGTTGGAATTTGGACAGAGTTTCCCCTTCTTTCCTTAATTTCTTCTGATTTTCATCAACAAAGACCAACAATCTATAGCCAACAATGGCTTCCATGCATCTAAACACGTGTTCCCCACTAATTCCAGTCGGTGCTATGTGTTGATTTTTGAATTAATCAGCTTGTTGAGTCATTAAACGCACTATCTTCAACCTCTGCACAATCATTAATCGATTAACGGTCGGGTTAATCGATTAACACGACCAAATTTTCAAAAATTATAATTTTATTCACTTTCCCTCCAAATATCTTTCCAACACTGACTCCTAGATCCTTCCCAAGGACTAAACTGCAAAAATCCTTATTTTTAAAGTCCAAATTATTTTCTCTTATTTTTCCTTGAATTATCCTTTTAATATAACCATAATTTAATAAACAAAACTAATTAATTCCATATAATTAATTTTGTTTAACTATTTTCTTTTTATTTATTTGGGAAACAAAAATCGGGATATTACATTTCTCCCCCACTTACAAGAATTTCGTCCTCGAAATTCCGCTTACATAAACAACTCAGGATAATCCTTTCTCATATTATATTATGATTCCCAAGTTGCTTCAGATACATCCGCATTTTCCCAAATAACTTTAACTAATGCAATCTCTTTTCCCCGTAGCTGCTTTATTCTTCGATCTTCAATTCTGACAGGGATTGTCTCAAAAGTGAGATTCTCTATCAAAGCCACATCATCAGGTGGCACTTCAATTACCGAGTGTGGATCTGGCGTGAACTTCCGTAGTTGCGAAACATGGAAAACATTGTGCAGATTAGACAACGACGGAGGTAAAGCGAGTCGATAAGCAACTGGACCGGCACGCTTGAGTATCTGATAAGGACCAATAAATCTTGGTGTAAGCTTCCTTGTTTTCAAAGCTCTCCCAACACCAGTTGTCGGTCTTACGCGAATAAAAACATGATCGCCCTCTTCAAACTCCAAGGGTCTTCTTCTTTTATTTGCATAACTTTTCTGTCGGCTCTGCGCTGTTTTCATCTTTTCTCTGATCATCTGAATCTTTTCAGTTGTTTCTTGAACAAGCTCAGGTCCAATAATCGTTTGCTCCCCCACTTGGAACCAACATAGGGGAGTTTGACACTTCCTTCCATACAATGCCTCAAACGGTGCCATTCCAATACTGGTATGATGACTGTTATTGTAGGTAAACTCTATCAGAGGCAAGAGTTTATCCCAACTTTCCTGACTTTCCAACACGCAGGTTCTTAACAAATCCTCAAGAGACTGGATAGTCCTTTCTGACTGACCATCAGTCTAAGGGTGATAAGCAGAACTCATCCTCAACTTTGATCCCAGAGACTGTGTAACATCCCAAATTTTAAACCCAGATACAAATGAATTAATAATAATCTGGGATAATAGGGATAATATAAATAAATCCATAAATAGGTATTAAAATAAGTGCACAAGCATTATAAAATAATAATAATAATAATAATGATTTAGAAAAGAAAGGAGCATTAAATTGGAATTAGGAACAGGCCAGAAAAATAGATAATTCGGTGTTAAAACATAACGTAGGTTAGAAAATCAAAATAAAAGATTTAGGACTCAAAACCAAATTTCCACCGTTGGATATGAAGATATGATTTTTAGGAAGTTTCTCCTCAAATTTGAGCAAGATCCGACGGTGAACGAAGAAGTTATGGCTATTTGAAGTTGGGGAGAAAATAGCTGAAAAATAGAAAAAAAATAAATCAGGCATCTGGTAAAAGTATCCGGATACCAGCCCAAGTATCCAGATACTTCGTGCAGAAACAACATAAAACGTGTTGAGTCTTCTTCTCCATTCATTCCCCTTTTGCTTTCTCTCTCTAGGGCTCAAAACCCCATTTCCGCCCCTCCTCTTTCAACTCCGGCCTCCTCCTTCCTTCACCACCAAAAACCGCCGCCACCTCCTTGGCTCTTCCTCCTTCCCCATAGATCCGCCCTCTTTCTCTCTCTCCTCCTCTCACTTGATTCTCCCTCTCCTCCTTGTCTCTCCACCGGAAACGGCCAGCCACCACGGCCAGCCACCACGCCGGCCACCCACTACCCTCACAAACTCCTTTCTCTCTTTTTCTCTCTCCCTTTGGCCCTTTCTCTCTCTTCCCTCTTGGTTCCCTCTCTCCTTCCCCTTTTAGCCGAGCTTTCTCTCTCTTCTCCCGGTGTCGAAGAGCAACACCGTCACCGTGATCGAGATCGATTGTCCCCACCGTGCTTGGAATCGAAGATTGGGGAAACTTAGGATCAAGTTGGAGCCGAGCTAAAGCGTGGGTCGGGGAGTAAAGCGTCAGATTAAGGTTACCCCTCTCACTGTCATCGATTGAGGTAAGGGGTTTCATTACCAGTCCTTAAGGGGTGTATTTCTGGGTAGTTATATCTATCGCTAGGACCGGGGAAAATGTTAATTGTTAACGAACCTTAGGGTAACCCGCTAATAATGAAGAAAGGTAGATGGAGTAAATAGGGGAATCAAATAGTGATGAATAAAAAGGTAAGTAACAGAATAATTAATTAATTAGATTGGTAGGGTGTGGCAAAAGAATAGAAATGGTGAATGGGGAAATAAACTTAGAAATGAACAAATGAGAGTAAAGAGAATTAAAGTATAATTGTATATGGAAAAATCAGGTAAAAGTTAAACGGAATTGGTTGGCAAAATAACGACAAATAATATGGACAATTAATATTGGATAAATATGGTGATGTATCGTATGCCTTCGATTTGGGGGAGACGATACATCGTAAAATTGGGGTTGTATTGTAGGCCTTCGATTTTGGGGAGACAATACAACGAAACTGGGGCGATGTATGTAGGCCTTCGATTTGGTGGAGACATACATCGTGATTGGTGTATGTATGTAGGCCTTCGATTTGGTGGAGACATACATACACCATAAATAAAAAGGAAAAGGAAATAAAAATGGTAAATGTCACAGGTGGTTGCATTGACCCTGTGGCACGGCGCAGGTGGTTGTATTGACCCTGTGGCCTGGTAAATGGTAAATGTCACAGGTGGTTGTATTGACCCTGTGGCGCGGCGCAGGTGGTTGTATTGACCCTGTGGCCTAAATAAAATGGTACATGTCACAGGTGGTTGTATTGACCCTGTGGCACGGCGCAGGTGGTTGTATTGACCCTGTGGCCAAATAATAAAGAGGTAAAACGGTAATGGAAAAGCGATGTATGTAGGCCTTCGATTTGGTGGAGACATACATCGTGGTTGGTGTATGTACGTAGGCCTTCGATTTGGTGGAGACATACATACACCCTAAATAAAAAGGAAAAAGGAAAGGATAATGGATAAAATAAGGTAAATGGTAAAGGAAAAGCGATGTATGTAGGCCTTCGATTTGGTGGAGACATACATCGTGATTGGTGTATGTATGTAGGCCTTCGATTTGGTGGAGACATACATACACCGTAAATAAAAGGAAAAGAATAAGGAAAAAGGTAAGGGGATATAACGGGATTTATTTGGAAACGGGGAAAATAATTAAAAAGGAAAAATGGAAAAGGAAATGGAAAATGGTAATGAAAAGGAAAAATGGATAATAGAGTGGACATTGAGAAATGAAATAAGAAGGTGAACAATGGAATTGATATAGGAATTAGAGGAAATAAATAAGGAAAATAATTATGGAAATGTTAAGCATAAACGAATAATGGAAAACGGATAAAGGATGAAAATAAGAGGATGGGAAATGAAGAAGAAGAAATAGGTTAGTCGGAAAGAGAGTGAATAGGGAAATTAGGGTGATTAGGAAAAAGGAGTAAAAAGGATAGAGCGAAAGTAATGAGAAACAAGAATAATTAGAGGTTATGGATTATTTAAAAGGAAACAATTAAAATGAAAAAGGATTGGGAAACAGTTAGGAAGTAAAAAGGGAAAAGAAGAGCATAAATTAAGTAGTATAGCATAGGCTTGAATGGTCTTGGTGTGTCGTGTATATCTGCTTAGAAATCTCTCTTTTAAGTTCTGTGTGATGCTTCCCCTGTGTGGTTAATATTTTTCAGGTACATAAGTGGAGCATACACCAGTGTTGGCCGAGCAGGATTTCAAGTTCCACTACGTGGAATGTATTTTACATATTTTGAGTGGATAATTACTTTTTGTAAATTATATATGAATTAGTAGTTTGCCCTGAAATTGCATTAATCGGGCGTTAGGATCTGTTACGATTTTTAAACTGTTGTTGTTTATGTTTTTAAAACAATTCTGGACTGACAGGTTTTTAGAAGAAAATTTTTGGGAAGTCCGGAAAACAGAGGAAGCTCTGCCGGATTTTTCGTAAAACCTTATAAAGAAATTTAAGTGTTAAAAAGGAATTTTCAAACTCCGATTTTAATGAAACCTAAAATTATCCAATAAATGTGAGAGTGTTACATTTTGGTATCAGAGCAGTTTTTCCTCGGCCTTTGGAGTGTGGACTCACATCTCCGATGGTTACTCACCAAGCGAGTAACTGATTCGTTTAGTAAGAGTTTAAGTCTAGGAATAGGATATTTAGGTTATTGATTAAGTATTCAGTCTTTAACTGGCTGTTCCCTTCGTGACCTAACAGTATGGCTGGGCGACGTACCGAAAATGATCGGATGGCTGCTATATTGGAGAACCTGATTCAAATGAATCAGAATCAGGCCCGAATGCAGCAGAACCAAGCGGAAAACATCGCAGCAGCCGCAGCCGCAGCATTGAATCCACCACCCATTCTTGTCGAAATCGACTGGATGGCTCGATTTAGGAAATGCGAACCGCCTAGGTTCGAAGGAGGGTATAATCCTGATGGAGCTCAGCGATGGCTCAAGGAAATTGAGAAGATCCTTCGCACCATGGCGCCACCTGCTGAACAAACTGTGTTGCTAGCGCAGTATATGTTGATTGATGAAGCAGAGTATTGGTGGGAACGAATGCGAAGAGAATTGGAGGCATCTAATCAGGATATCACTTTTGATCTATTTAAGGCTCACTTCCTGGGAAAGTATTTTCCTGAGGATGTTCGTAGGGAAAAAGAGATCGCTTTTCTGCATCTGGAGCAAGGAAGTATGACTGTCGGTGAGTATGCAGCACAATTTGAAGATCTGATTCGCTATTCTGGCAGTTATCGTGACGCAGACTGTTGGAAACCAACAAGCGGGCTAAGCAAATACTAGAGGGGGGGTGAATAGTATTTTGAAGCACTAATACCAAATATTTCGATTGATAATTGAAGAATGGAGCTAAGACTGAATTTTCTGGAATCAGACACAAAAGACTCGAGTCTTTTGTGAAATACTCGAGTTTTTCAGTGATGAACAACTCGAGTCTTTTCTGAAATACTCGAGTTTTTCCTATCAGATAGCAGAAAAACCAGAAACGAAAATTCAGCAATTTAACTCAAATCAATTCAATAATAAACAGGAACTTATCCAACAGAATAGCAAGCAATCTAAATAACTTTTAAACACAAAGATTCCTTGAACTTGCTACCTAATTGTATAAATCCTAATTGACTGAAATGACTTAAGTCTATTGAGCTAGAAAGTAGATTAAAAGCAATAAACCAACACTCAAGCAATTTTATCCTGGTTCACTCCAACAATGAGCTACATCCAGTCCTCCTAATCACTTAGGAGTTTCTACTAATAATCAAATTGTTAGAAATTACAAAGGATTGCTTGAGAATGGCCTCACTCAACCTAACCCTTTCAAGAGTGTACCAAACTCTTGATTTCTACCCCAATTTGATTCCGGTGATTGAAGAACTCTTCACAAAACTTCCTTGAACTCCCTTCAAGAAACTCCACCGGGCTAGGAACTTCCTAGTCTTGTGCTTGAGAACCTCTCAAGACTTCCAACACCCTAAGCCACTTAGGGTTTGCTTGGGAACAATCCAAGACTTTGAATAATCAAGCTTTTTGTATGTGTATTACTAATCTCACAATGGATTAGCACAAATAAGCACAGCTCAATGTAAGAATTGAGGCCTAAAAACTCAACTTGGAATAAAATGACAATATGAGTGAGAAGTTGAGCTTTTTGGGAATTAACACTTGAGAAGAGGAAATTAAGAAAGCTTGAATCAATGATGTGTTGTTGTCTTGTTTGTTCTTACACAAATTCAAAGAGCAATTTTACAATAAGGTTCAGAATACTCTCTTGGGGTTGGATGAGACTCAAATGCCCTCAATTGAGTTTTTGAGTCTCTCCAACGTTCATTTTTGCTGACTGGACAAAAATACTCGAGTCTTTTGGTAAATACTCGAGTCTTTTTGGTCGGTCACGAGTGAATTGGTGCACGAACAAGACTAACGGTCATAATTGCTGACCTGGCACAAATACTCGAGTTTTTCTATAAATACTCGAGTATATACTCGAGTCTTTATCAAAATACTCGATTATTTTGATCAGATATGGGAAAAATTATTTTTCAATTTTATTTTTCCTCTCAAGTATTAATTTTTGGTCAATCTCAACTTAATAAACATATAAAAATTTATTCCTAGAAGAGACTAACTATTTCTACCCACTCTCAACCACTCTCAACATAAATTAGAAATTTACAATTAATATTTGATTGAGAATGATTGGGCACTTGTCTTCTTTTCTTGACTTCTTGTTGATGTTGATGTTGCAATATCTTCAAGGCATGATTTGTTAATTATTTTGTCATCATCAAAACATAATCCACATAATTAGGAGCATTGAATTCACAATCTCCCCCTTTTTGGTGATGACAAAATAATTAACACTTGATCCATTTGTTAAGCTTGATCCACTTGGAGATGCAACTCCCCCTCACTATATGATACTTTTCACCTATCTAAAAATTCAGCTTGAGCAAGATGTTATGACAATTTAATTTTAGCACCAAGCCTATGGTATTAGAGAATTTAACAATTATCAGAGTATATACCATAATTATAGATTTTAGGTGCAACAATATCAAGACAAGACAAGTGTAATATCTCTCCCCCTTTTTGTCATACGCCAAAAAGATGTAACAATTTAGAAAAAGATCAAGGGAGGAGAGGTGCATAATCGGAAAACCCCATAACCAACTATGCAAAAAAAAACGGAGATATAATAACGATAAAGAGCTCCCCCTGAAGCTTTGCACAAACATCATAATGAAAACCAAATTCATTAACATAAAAACATCATAAAAGGTCCAAATCAAAGGTGCAATAAGAAACCCAAAGTCTCAAAACACCAAGTTCTCAAAATACAGAAAATGTAACAAAGACCAATATGATAAAAACAGAATGAAAACTAAGATAGACTGCAAAGGTCAACATCATCAAAACATCGAAGGAGCAGGATCATCTGGAGGAGGATAAAATCGAGAGAAGAGTTTAGAGGATGAAAAACTAGTAAGATTTGACAAAACTTTGAGGAAAATCTGAGTTTTGAGGAGAGAGATATGAGAAAACCGAGAGAGAAGAGGGTCGCAAAAACTTGAGTCTGAGAGTATATATAAACAGTTCAAAATACTCGAGTATATTCATAAATACTAGAGTTGTTCTTTAGGATATACTCGAGTTTTTGAAAATATATTCGAGTCGGTCGTGACTCAGCCCAGATTTCCCCAGAAAAGTCGAGTAAAAATTGAAAAACTCGACTTTGGTCCGAAAGTTCAATTTTCAGGAAAACGCAAAATACTCGAGTTTTTGGAAAATACTCGAGTTTGGTCTGAAAGTTCAAAAATTGGGGGTTTCGAAAGACTCGAGTGTTTTGAAAAACACTCGAGTATTTTAATAAAGACTTGAGTGTTTTGAGAAAAACTCGAGTATTTTTATCAGACCCTGATTAAAAACTTTTTCAATTTAAAACTGATTTAATTTTGAATTAAAATACTCGAGTGTTTTTGGAAAAACTCGAGTATTTTGACAGAACAGAAAGTAAAAACTCAGTTTTAAAAGACCAAACACAAATCAAACACAAATGCTTCACTACCAACTTGGAATACAGTACAAAATCACACACAATTAACATATACAATTTCAAATATCATCAAGGACAATTTAACTAAGAATCAATAACACATTAGAGTAAGACTAATATGGTGATTTTCCAAAAATGACACACAATGCAATTAGCCTATATTAGCTTCATCTAAAATACCAAGTTCTCTCCTAATATGATAAAAGGTGTCCCTTGGTAGAGGTTTTGTAAAAATGTCGGCTAATTGATTTGTGGTACTAACAAATTCAATTGTGCAATCACCCTTTTGTACATGATCTCTTAAAAAATGATGTCTTATTTCAATGTGTTTAGTTCTTGAGTGATACACCGGATTCTTAGTCAAATTGATTGCACTCGCGTTATCGCATCTAATCGGAATATTTTCAAGTTTCAAACCAAAATCCGATAATTGTTGTTTCATCCATAACAGTTGAGCACAACAACTACCGGCTGCGATATATTCCGCTTCGGCGGTAGAAAGAGCGACACAAGCTTGCTTTTTAGAAAACCATGACACCAATGAACTTCCCAAGAAATGGCAAGTACCACTGGTGCTTTTGCGATCAAGCTTGCATCCGGCGAAGTCGGAATCCGAGTAACCAACTAGACTAAGATTGGCATCAGCAGGATACCATAAACCAGTGTTAATTGTTCCTTTTAGATACTTAAATATATGTTTAACTGCGGATAGGTGAGATTCTTTAGGATTAGCTTGAAATCTAGCACACATGCATACACTAAACATAATATCCGGTCTAGATGCAGTGAGATATAGGAGACTACCTATCATACCCCTATACTTACTAACATCAACCGGTGTACCTTGTTCATCCTTGTCTAGGTAGCATGATGTGCTCATTGGAGTGTAGGCTTCCTTGCACTTGTCCAATCCGAATTTTTCAAGGAGCTCTTTGCAATATTTCCCTTGATGCACAAATATCCCCTCCTTGACTTGCTTTATTTGTAAGCCTAGGAAGAACTTGAGTTCTCCCATCATTGACATTTCAAATTCCTTTTTCATCAAATTTGAAAACTTTCTACAAAGAGACACGTTAGTAGCACCGAAAATGATATCATCAACATAGATTTGTACTAACAAAATGTCATCCTTGGTTTTATAAATAAATAGTGTATTATCAACCTTCCCTCTTTGAAACTTGTTTTCTAATAGAAAGGAACTCAATCGATCATACCAAGCTCTAGGAGCTTGTTTCAATCCATAGAGTGCCTTTTTCAATTTATAAACATGGTTTGGAAATTCACTATTTTCAAAACCGGGGGGTTGTTTGACATACACTTCTTCATTTATAAACCCATTCAAGAAAGCACTTTTAACATCCATTTGATATAAAGTGAATTTCATGATTGAAGCATAAGCAAGTAAAATTCGGATTGCTTCAAGACGTGCAACCGGAGCAAAGGTCTCATCATAATTGATACCTTCCTCTTGGTTGTACCCTTGAGCTACTAGTCTAGCTTTGTTTCTTATAATCAACCCGGATTCATCAAGTTTGTTTCTATAAATCCATTTAGTACCAATTATGGTATGATCATCGGGTTTAGGGACTAGATCCCAAACTTCATTTCTTTCAAATTGGTTTAATTCTTCTTGCATAGCAAGAACCCAATGATCATCCTCAATGGCCTTTTTAATTGAATCGGGTTCAATTTGAGAAACAAATGAGACATAGTGGCAAATGTTTTGAATAGACCTACGAGTAAGTACTCCCTTTGACATATCTCCTATGACTTTGTCTATAGGATGAGCCTTGACCGATTTCCAAGTTGGAGGAAGTTCTTCCCTTACTTCTCCTTCATCAACTTTTGAATTCTCTCTCTCTTTTTCTTCTTTTGAAAAGACAATGCCATCTTCACTAGCATCACATAAAACACTATCTTCTTTTGAAGACTCATTAAAAACCACATGAATTGATTCCTCAATAGTTAAAGTTCTTTTATTGAAAATTCTATAAGCTTTACTATGAGAAGAATAGCCTAAAAATATGCCTTCATCGGATTTGGAATCAAACTTGCCAATGTGTTCTTTTCCATTATTTAAAACAAAAACTTGGCATCCGAAGACATGAAAATGAGATATATTTGGCTTTCTTCCCTTGTAAAGTTCATAGGGGGTTTTATCCAAAGAGGGCCTTATCAAAATACGATTTAAAACATAACAAGCCGTATTGACGGCATCGGCCCAAAAATATTGAGGTACTTGAGAATCATTTAACATGGTTCTAGCAAGTTCCTCTAGCACCCTATTTTTTCGCTCTACCACTCTGTTTTGTTCCGGAGTCCTTGGTGCGGAGAATTGATGCTCAATACCATTTTTAGCACAAAATCTATCAAATTTGTGGTTTTCGAATTCACCACCATGATCGGTTCGAATAATAATTACTTTTTGATTTACTTGGTTTTGCAAAAGTTTGACATGATGTTTAAAAGATTTGTAGGTCTCACTCTTAGTAGTTAAAAATAAAGTCCAAGTAAACCTAGAGAAGTCATCAACAATTACCAATGCATAATAGTTGCCACCAAAGCTTTTTACTTGTGATGGTCCAAACAAGTCCATATGAAGCATTTCTAATGGCCTTGATGTGGACATCACCATTTTTGATCCAAAGGTGTTTTTAGTTTGTTTACATTTCTTGCAAGGAGAACAAACACCTTCAATAGAAAAATTTAGCTTTGGTAAACCAACTACTAGATCTTTAGATTGTATTTTCTTCAATTGGTTTACATTAATATGAGCGGTCCTACGATGCCATAACCAAGTGTCATTTTCTTTGCTCACTAAACAAGTAGAGACCAAAGAAGTGACTTTGTTCAAATCAACTAAGTAAGTATTATTTGACCTTCTACCAACAAATTTGATTGATTCATCTTTGTCACTTTTAATGAGGCAATGGGTAGAGGTAAAAACTACATGATTACCAACATCACATAATTGGCTTATGCTCAAGAGATTATGTTCTAATCCTTGAACATAGAGCACATTATCAATAATCAAGTTTGAAGAGTTTCCGATTTTACCAATACCAAGGATTTTGCCTTTGTTGTTGTCCCCATAAGTGACATAACCCTTTTCCTTTGGAGTAAGCTCAATGAAGTGCCGCTTATCTCCCGTCATGTGCTTCGAACATCCACTATCAAGATACCACAATTGTTTTCCCGTTCGAAGACACACCTACAAAATGAAATCACTTGTTCACTTTGGGTACCCAAACAATGTTGGGTCCCTTAGGGTTAGTGTTGGGACTTTCTCCCTTCTTAATCCACATATAAGTGCCCTTTTTCATTTCAAACTTCTTAATGTGGCACTCAATGTTGATATGTCCAACTTTTCCACAATAAGTACCAGTTGGTCTCTTTGATGAATTTTTATTAGAAAATGTTCCAACCACCTTGTACTTTTTGTCCTTTTTATGAACATATCCTAAACCGGTTTTGTTTTGATTATGTCTTTGAGAGTTCAACAACCGGTTGAGGTTTCTATCACTATGTGAGATTGTGAGTTTGTTTTTCAACTCTTTCACTTCTTTTTCAAGATCATCACATCTCTCACATGAAGTGATAATTTCCTCATGATTTGCACAATCACTTTGATGACTAGAATTAATAAGTTCCAAGGATTCATTTTGAAGTTTCAACTCATTTATAGATTTTTTCAATTCATCAATTTCATGTTGAAACTCCAAAATTTTCTTTCCTTTTTCCTTATTAATTTTAGCAAGCCTTTTAAATTGAATTAACATTTCATTGTAAGCTTCTTGCAAATCATCATATGAAATGGAGTTTGAAGATGAACAAGAAGAGCTAGAGGTTACCTCATCATCACTTTCACTCATGCCATGATTAGCTCTTGATGAGGACTCATGATTGTTCTTGGCTATGAGACAAAGATTTGCATTTTCATCACCGGAGCTACTTGAAGATGATTCATTGCTCTTCTCCGGTGCATCCCAAACAATGTATGCACGCTTCCCTTTGGTCTCTTGGGTCTTCTTGTCATTCTTCTTCAAGAATGTGGCACATTCCATTCTTATGTGACCAACCCCACCACATTCATGACACTTAACTCCATCGTTGGTACTCTTTTCTCTTTGTTTGGAGTCTTTGGTTCTCTTGAAATTGGATGAAGATCCACCTTTCTTCCCTTTGAAAAATTTGTTGAATCTTTTCACAAACATCCCAAATTCTTCTTGATTTGATTCACCATCGGAATATCCACTTGTAGAGCATTCTTCAACTTCTTTTGTAGCTTTGGTTGAAGCTTTGAGTGCTATGCTCTTTTTCTTTTTGTCCGATTCCTCATGCATCCCAAGTCTTGTAAGTTCCATCTCATGCTCTTGGAGTTTGCCAAACAAAGTGGCTAAGTCCATGCTATTTATGTCTCTTGATTCCTTGATGGCGGTTACCTTGGGTTGCCAACTCCTATCAAGACATCTTAGAATTTTGTTAGTAGTTTCACCATTGCGAAATACTTTTCCCAAGGAAATCAAATGATTAACAATGTGAGAGAATCGCTTTTGCAAGTCACTAATGGATTCATTTGGCAACATGTGGAACAATTCATATTCGTGAGTTAGAGAATTCAATCTTGCATCTCTAACCTCACTTGTTCCCTCATGTGTGACTTGCAAAGTATCCCACATTTCTTTTGCCGATTTACATTGGGAAACTCTATAAAATTCATCATGGGATAAAGCCGAAAAGATGATGTTTTTAGCTTTTAAATCAAATGAAACTTTTCTCTTTTCATCATCATTCCAACTACTCCTTGGAATTTCAACAATTTCATCATTTATTTTCTTTTTGGGAATGAAAGGACCATTTTCAATTGCATCCCAAATATCCATATCAATTGCTTCAATAAAAACTTTCATGCGAGTTTTCCAATAAACATATCCTTCACCATTAAATAGTGGAGGACGGTTTATTGAAGCTCCTACTCCACCAAAGTTATTGCTAGAGCCCATTTAGTTTCCAAAAGGATCTTTTTCGAAAAAGTTGTTACACTCGATCTTTCGACCGAGCTCTGATACCACTTGTTGGAAACCAACAAGCGGGCTAAGCAAATACTAGAGGGGGGGTGAATAGTATTTTGAAGCACTAATACCAAATATTTCGATTGATAATTGAAGAATGGAGCTAAGACTGAATTTTCTGGAATCAGACACAAAAGACTCGAGTCTTTTGTGAAATACTCGAGTTTTTCAGTGATGAACAACTCGAGTCTTTTCTGAAATACTCGAGTTTTTCCTATCAGATAGCAGAAAAACCAGAAACGAAAATTCAGCAATTTAACTCAAATCAATTCAATAATAAACAGGAACTTATCCAACAGAATGGCAAGCAATCTAAATAACTTTTAAACACAAAGATTCCTTGAACTTGCTACCTAATTGTATAAATCCTAATTGATTGAAATGACTTAAGTCTATTGAGCTAGAAAGTAGATTAAAAGCAATAAACCAACACTCAAGCAATTTTATCCTGGTTCACTCCAACAATGAGCTACATCCAGTCCTCCTAATCACTTAGGAGTTTCTACTAATAATCAAATTGTTAGAAATTACAAAGGATTGCTTGAGAATGGCCTCACTCAACCTAACCCTTTCAAGAGTGTACCAAACTCTTGATTTCTACCCCAATTTGATTCCGGTGATTGAAGAACTCTTCACAAAGCTTCCTTGAACTCCCTTCAAGAAACTCCACCGGGCTAGGAACTTCCTAGTCTTGTGCTTGAGAACCTCTCAAGACTTCCAACACCCTAAGCCACTTAGGGTTTGCTTGGGAACAATCCAAGACTTTGAATAATCAAGCTTTTTGTATGTGTATTACTAATCTAACAATGGATTAGCACAAATAAGCACAACTCAATGTAAGAATTGAGGCCTAAAAACTCAACTTGGAATAAAATGACAATATGAGTGAGAAGTTGAGCTTTTTGGGAATTAACACTTGAGAAGAGGAAATTAAGAAAGCTTGAATCAATGATGTGTTGTTGTCTTGTTTGTTCTTGCACAAATTCAAAGAGCAATTTTACAATAAGGTTCAGAATACTCTCTTGGGGTTGGATGAGACTCAAATGCCCTCAATTGAGTTTTTGAGTCTCTCCAACGTTCATTTTTGCTGACTGGACAAAAATACTCGAGTCTTTTGGTAAATACTCGAGTCTTTTTGGTCGGTCACGAGTGAATTGGTGCACGAACAAGACTAACGGTCATAATTGCTGACCTGGCACAAATACTCGAGTTTTTCTATAAATACTCGAGTATATACTCGAGTCTTTATCAAAATACTCGAGTATTTTGATCAGATATGGGAAAAATTATTTTTCAATTTTATTTTTCCTCTCAAGTATTAATTTTTGGTCAATCTCAACTTAATAAACATATAAAAATTTATTCCTAGAAGAGACTAACTATTTCTACCCACTCTCAACATAAATTAGAAATTTACAATTAATATTTGATTGAGAATGATTGGGCACTTGTCTTCTTTTCTTGACTTCTTGTTGATGTTGATGTTGCAATATCTTCAAGGCATGATTTGTTAATTATTTTGTCATCATCAAAACATAATCCACATAATTAGGAGCATTGAATTCACACAGACGAACGCACCAAGTGTATTAAATTTGAAGCAGGTCTCAATGCCAGGATTCGGACTATCTTTGTGCACCAGGGTATAGCTAACCTCTCTCAGCTGGTGAATATGACTAGCGCTTATGAGAAGAGTTTGAAACAGCAGGAAGCAGAGGAAAGGAGCAAGAATATACCGAATGAAGTAGGTCTCAACAAGGGTAAACGACTGGCTCAAGGATCAGGTCCGCACGCCATTAACCGCACCAGAGCAGTGGTGCTAAAGAATGCGGGTCAGAGTGCGACCGCTTCAAGGACCAGGCCACCATGTCCACATTGTGGAGGATCCCATACTCGTATGTGTTGGATGCTGGAGCAGCGTAGAAAGGAAGGTCTCTGCTTCCAATGCGGCCAACCCGGACACCGTGCTGCAAACTGTCCTATGGGCACATAGAGCGAGGAATAAACTTATCCAAGGTACTTTTCGTGTAATATTGCACCAACTGATTGCTTTAGCGTCTTTGCCTAGAGTAAGTGTGAGTAGTGTAATCTAGAAGGAGTCGATAAGTGTTAAAACCTTAGCTAGAAATTTCACCAAGCTCAATTGTGATAGTGTCGTCCTCTAATAGAGTGTAAGGTAAAGATTGGTCATCCTTTCTCTTGCACCTGTTAAAAGATAATGCTATCATTCAATAACGCAGTGATGTACAGTTGATAAATGTGAGATTGGGACTGACCACCTCGGTCTTCGCATTTATTGACATGTTATATTATTGCAATCATCTAGTTGAGATCCGAACAAACCATTTAGGAATTCTATCTCTGTCGAAAGCCCGATTGAACTCTAATCCTATAGAATCCTTACCATGACTCGTGAACAGTGATTCACAAACCAACCCCATTCAAGACACTCTTATTCTATATTTCCACCGAGAATACCCAACTAAATGATCGAACCACCCCTCTAACTTGCATGAGAACTTAGCTGTATGCGTAAGTACGGAAAGCCTAGCTAATCAATTCTTGGAATTCGCCTAGTTTCCTCCCTGCCTTCGACTTACTCTGGTATGTTGATACCAGGTGGGGGAGACGTGACGACTCAATTCGGATCCTATCCGAGCGACAATAACTCGTAATCATATCGTAAGCCATAGGACTACTAAACAGGTAATTCCAAACACTTCGCGGAGAATCGAACGAGAGTTAAACTTGGGGTAAAACAAGGTTCCCCGAAATAACACCGAATTGAGAAATAACAACTAGGCCTTGACCTTGACCCTCAAGTGTAATCCATCTTTAGGAATTCCTATATCGAATTGAAATTACTAAACGAACGGGAAGAAAGTAGCATCGAAGTAGAATGCAAACGCGGTGAAGATTGATTTTAAGAGTGACTTTGCTAGACTCACTTGAAGTAGTAAAAGGTGAACGGGATAAAAGTGAAGTCGCGAAGTGGAATCTCAATCAAGACGTTACGTCGGAACACCGCAAGTGATAATCTCAGTCTTTTGGGACCCTGTGCATTTGATAGGACCCCGATGGACCGAGACCAACCAGTTAGCCGCAGATCCATAGAAACGCATCCTTCGACGAATCTTTGCTGAAAATGCATACTTTGGAGAATAATCTCCATTGTCTTTTGCTTGACATGTATCCAGTCCATCCTGGGTCATCTTGCAAAGACCATGAGACTCATTCTTGAGTACTTCATGTTTCTTCTTTTCATCTTCACTCCCTTCAAGCTTCAAGCATCTCAGATGCAAAGGTGAGAATTGGCCAAGTCGTAGAAGCCCGACGTAGTTCTATGCCTACCGATAGATAGTCACCCACGCGTCCTCTTCTCAGCCTTGGATACCGGTCAGGAACTTGTGTACCCAATTCTGAGCTGCGAATGAGCATACCCCTTAGCATGGATATAATCAAGTGTGACAATGCTAAGCGGGGGAGGATTTCAATCCAAGGAATGGGAGATGGAACTTTAATAATAAGAAAACTGACGATGCTACACCGATAGAGTTAGTATGTGGTGCTAGAAGGCAGACGTTGGAATAGGCATGACCCTAACCGCATACGGAGCGGAAAGTAAAAACCGAAGGGAAGTGAAAACCGTGGTCCGAAGCTTACCAATGGGATGGTTCTCCATTTGAAGGAATTGAACAGAATTTCGGGGACGAAATTCTAATAAGTTGGGGAGAAATGTAACATCCCAAATTTTAAACCCAGATACAAATGAATTAATAATAATCTGGGATAATAGGGATAATATAAGTAAAGCCATAAATAGGTATTAAAATAAGTGCACAAGCATTAGAGAATATTAATAATAATAATAATGATTTAGAAAAGAAAGGAGCATTAAATTGGAATTAGGAACAGGCCAGAAAAATAGATAATTCGGTGTTAAAACATAACGTAGGTTAGAAAATCAAAATAAAAGATTTAGGACTCAAAAAAAAATTTCCACCGTTGGATATGAAGATATGATTTTTAGGAAGTTGCTCCTAAAATTTGAGCAAGATCCGACGGTGAACGAAGAAGTTATGGCTACTTGAAGTTGGGGAGAAAATAGCTGAAAAATAGAAAAAAATAAATCAGGCATCTGGTAAAAGTATCCGGATACCAGCCAAAGTATCCGGATACTTCGTGCAGAAACAGCATAAAACGCGTTGAGTCTTCTTCTCCATTCATTCCCCTTTTGCTTTCTCTCTCTAGGGCTCAAAACCCCATTTCCGCCCCTCCTCTTTCAACTCCGGCCTCCTCCTTCCTTCACCACCCAAAACCGCCACCACCTCCTTGGCTCTTCCTCCTTCCCCATAGATCCGCCCTCTTTCTCTCTCTCCTCCTCTCACTTGATTCTCCCTCTCCTCCTTGTCTCTCCACCGAAAACGGCCAGCCACCACGGCCAGCCACCACGCCGGCCACCCACTACCCTCACAAACTCCTTTCTCTCTTTTTCTCTCTCCCTTTGGCCCTTTCTCTCTCTTCCCTCTTGGTTCCCTCTCTCCTTCCCCTTTTAGCCGAGCTTTCTCTCTCTCCTCCCGGTGTCGAAGAGCAACACCGTCACCGTGATCGAGATCGATTGTCCCCACCGTGCTTGGAATCGAAGATTGGGGAAACTTAGGATCAAGTTGGAGCCGAGCTAAAGCGTGGGTCGGGGAGTAAAGCGTCAGATTAAGGTTACCCCTCTCACTGTCATCGATTGAGGTAAGGGGTTTCATTACCAGTCCTTAAGGGGTGTATTTCTGGGTAGTTATATCTATCGCTAGGACCGGGGGAAATGTTAATTGTTAACGAACCTTAGGGTAACCCGCTAATAATGAAGAAAGGTAGATGGAGTAAATAGGGGAATCAAATAGTGATGAATAAAAAGGTAAGTAACAGAATAATTAATTAATTAGATTGGTAGGGTGTGACAAAAGAATAGAAATGGTGAATGGGGAAATAAACTTAGAAATGAACAAATGAGAGTAAAGAGAATTAAAGTATAATTGTATATGGCAAAATCAGGTAAAAGTTAAACGGAATTGGTTGGAAAAATAACGACAAATAATATGGACAATTAATATTGGATAAATATGGTGATGTATCGTAGGCCTTCGATTTGGGGGAGACGATACATCGTAAAATTGGGGTTGTATTGTAGGCCTTCGATTTGGGGGAGACAATACAACGAAACTGGGGCGATGTATGTAGGCCTTCGATTTGGTGGAGACATACATCGTGATTGGTGTATGTATGTAGGCCTTCGATTTGGTGGAGACATACATACACCGTAAATAAAAAGGAAAAGGAAATAAAAATGGTAAATGTCACAGGTGGTTGCATTGACCCTGTGGCACGGCGCAGGTGGTTGTATTGACCCTGTGGCCTGGTAAATGGTAAATGTCACAGGTGGTTGTATTGACCCTGTGGCGCGGCGCAGGTGGTTGTATTGACCCTGTGGCCTAAATAAAATGGTACATGTCACAGGTGGTTGTATTGACCCTGTGGCACGGCGCAGGTGGTTGTATTGACCCTGTGGCCAAATAATAAAGAGGTAAAACGGTAATGGAAAAGCAATGTATGTAGGCCTTCGATTTGGTGGAGACATACATCGTGGTTGGTGTATGTATGTAGGCCTTCGATTTGGTGGAGACATACATACACCCTAAATAAAAAGGAAAAAGGAAAGGATAATGGATAAAATAAGGTAAATGGTAAAGGAAAAGCGATGTATGTAGGCCTTCGATTTGGTGGAGACATACATCGTGATTGGTGTATGTATGTAGGACTTCGATTTGGTGGAGACATACATACACCGTAAATAAAAGGAAAAGAATAAGGAAAAAGGTAAGGGGATATAACGGGATTTATTTGGAAACGGGGAAAATAATGAAAAAGGAAAAATGGAAAAGGAAATGGAAAATGGTAATGAAAAGGAAAAATGGATAATAGAGTGGACATTGAGAAATGAAATAAGAAGGTGAACAATGGAATTGATATAGGAATTAGAGGAAATAAATAAGGAAAATAATTATGGAAATGTTAAGCATAAACGAATAATGGAAAACGGATAAAGGATGAAAATAAGAGGATGGGAAATGAAGAAGAAGAAATAGGTTAGTCGGAAAGAGAGTGAATAGGGAAATTAGGGTGATTAGGAAAAAGGAGTAAAAAGGATAGAGCGAAAGTAATGAGAAACAAGAATAATTAGAGGTTAGAGATTATTTAAAAGGAAACAATTACAATAAAAAAGGATTGGGAAACAGTTAGGAAGTAAAAAGGGAAAAGAAGAGCATAAATTAAGTAGTATAGCATAGGCTTGAATGGTCTTGGTGTGTCGTATATATCTGCTTAGAAATCTCTCTTTTAAGTTCTGTGTGATGCTTCCCCTGTGTGGTTAATATTTTTCAGGTACATAAGTGGAGCATACACCAGTGTTGGCTGAGCAGGATTTCAAGTTCCACTACGTGGAATGTATTTTACATATTTTGAGTGGATAATTACTTTTTGTAAATTATATATGAATTAGTAGTTTGCCCTGAAATTGCATTAATCGGGCGTTAGGATCTGTTACGATTTTTAAACTGTTGTTGTTTATGTTTTTAAAACAATTCTGGACTGACAGGTTTTTAGAAGAAAATTTTTGGGAAGTCCGGAAAACAGAGGAAACTCTGCCGGATTTTCGTAAAACCTTATAAAGAAATTTAAGTGTTAAAAAGGAATTTTCAAACTCCGATTTTAATGAAACCTAAAATTATCCAATAAATGTGAGAGTGTTACAGACTGCTGCAAACCCTCCCAAAACTTCGAAGTAAACCTCGGATCTCGATCCGAAACAATACTTGAAGGTATACCATGCAGGCGAACAACCTCCTTGATGTACAACTCAGCAAACTTATTCATGTGATAACGCATATTAACGGGAATGAAATGCGCCGACTTGGTCAATCTATCAACAATTACCCAAATTGCATCATACCCTCCAACAGTCCTTGGTAATCCAGACACAAATTCCATTGAAATGCTATCCCATTTCCATACAGGGACATCCAAGGGTTGTAGTTCTCCGCTTGGCTTCTTTTGCTCAGCTTTCGCCTTCTGACAAATCAGACAAGAAGCGACATACGAAGCAACATCCTTCTTTAACCCAGACCACCGAAACAGCTTCCTCAAATCTTGATACATCTTGGTTGATCCCGGGTGGATACTCATCCGACTTTTATGTGCTTCGTCCAAGATCAGTCTTCTTATCTCCTGATCTTTTGGAATACAAATCCGATCTTTGAATCGGAGAATTCCATCACTTCCAACTTGGAAGTTTGGTTCCTTTCCTTCCAACATTAGCCTTCTCTTTTCTTGCAGTTCTTCATCTACCTGCTGTGATTCCCGAACTTGGATCAGGAATTCATTGGTAATTTGCAACTTACCAAGCATTATGCATCCTCGTTCCACTTGCATCATCATACTTAGATCGCGAAACATCTCGATTAAAGAGAATTCCCTGATCATGATCGAGCTCATATGAAGAGTCTTCCGGCTTAAAGCATCAGCTACTACATTTGCTTTACCGGGGTGGTATTGAAGCTCGAACTCATAATCTTTAATAAACTCCATCCAACGCCTTTGTCTCATGTTCAACTCTTTCTGGTCAAACAGATACTTCAAACTCTTATGGTCACTATATACCTTGAACGTAGTGCCATAGAGATAGTGTCTCCAAATCTTCAGAGCGAAGACAATAGCAGCGAGCTCTAAGTCATGCGTCGGATAATTGGCCTCATGCACCTTTAACTGCCTTGATGCGTATGCTACCACTTTTCCATCTTGCATCAAAACACATCCAAGTCCTTGCCTCGAAGCGTCACAATAAACATCAAAGCTTCTATGTGGGTCAGGCAACACCAACACCGGTGAGGATGTCAACTTCTCCTTCAACAATTGAAAACTTTCCTCACACTTATGATCCCACAAGAAAGGTTGATCTTTACGAGTCAACTTTGTCAACGGCAAGGCAATCTTCGAAAAACCTTCAATAAACCTCCGATAGTATCCAGCTAAACCCAAGAAACTACGAACTTCAGTCACAGTCTTAGGCTGTTCCCACTTCAACACAGCTCCAACTTTAGCTGGATCCACAGCAATGTCTTCCTTGGTGATAACATGTCCCAGAAAATTCACCTTGTCCAACCAAAACTCACACTTGGCAAGTTTGGCATACAGTTGCTTCTCCTTCAAGATTCCCAACACAATCTTGAGATGTTCAGCATGTTCCTCTGGACTCTTGGAGTAGATAAGAATATCATCGATGAACACGACCACGAACGAGTCCAAATAAGGTCTGAAGATTCTGTTCATGTAATCCATGAAGATAGCAGGAGCATTTGTTAGCCCAAACGGCATAACCACATACTCATAATGCCCATATCTCGATCGGAAAGCTGTCTTCGGAATGTCTCCATCCCGAATTCGAATCTGATGATATCCCGACCTTAGATCGATCTTAGAAAACACTGAAGCTCCTCGAACTTGATCCATAAGATCATCAATCCTTGGCAGAGGATACTTGTTCTTGATCGTTACCTTATTTAGCTGACGATAGTCTACGCACATCCTCATACTACCGTCCTTCTTCTTAACAAACAACAACGGAGCTCCCCAGGGCGAAACACTTGGCCTTATCATTTGCTTCTGCAGCAATTCTTCAATCTGTTTCTTCATCTCGGCCATCTCCGGTGGTGCCATCCTATACGGAGCAATAGAGATAGGTCCGGTTCCAGGTACGAGATCGATTCCAAACTCAATCTCACGCTTTGGCGGTAATCCTGGAATTTCTTCTGGAAATACTTCCGGAAAGTCTCTAACCACCGGAATATCCTCAATCTTTACTTCCTTATTCACTTCCACAGTTGAGGAGAATAGACAAACATACCCCTTAGGTTCAAAACTTAGGGATTCATGGTTTCGGAATTGGATCATCTTTTCATCACAGTTTAAGATAACTTGATTTCTGTTCAACCAATCCATTCCTAGGATCACATCTATTTTGAGCATGGGTAAACAGATCAAATCTACTAAGGATGTATGGTTTAGGACCATTATCTTACAATCCTTGCAAACCTTAGAAACAACACAAGGATTGTTGATGGGGGTTTCAAGGTGTAGTTGATAGGGTGACTCAGATACTACTAACTTCAAACGATTTATACACTCATAAGACACACAAGAGTGTGTGGCTCCGGAATCAAACATAACAACACAGGGTTGGTCACTAAGAAGATAGATACCTTGGATCAGACCAGGTGATGGGGTTGGTTCAGTTCCACTTAAAGCAAACACTTTTCTAGCAACAGTGGGTTTGCTTGTTCCCTCCTTCTTTACTGGCTCCTTGCATTCGCGAGAGTAGTGCCCTTTCTTTCCACAGTTAAAGCAGAGACCATGTTGAGCAGCATAGCAGTTGGTTCCGAAATGGACATGATTACACTTCTCGCACTTACGATTGCTTGTTTGAGGAGTACCCTTACCACCATTCACTTCCTTTCCCTTTCCTTTCTGAGGATAAGGACCCTTATTCCGATTGTTGAAATTTTTCTTCCTGATAGGTCTAAACCCTGATTGACTCCTCCTTTGTGCCTCTTCCTCTTTCTTATCATCTTCATAAACTCGGCACATCTCAACTAAAGCAGGAAAACTTCTAATCTTCTGATACCCAAAAGCAGACTTTATTTCCGGCTTGAGTCCATTCTCAAACTTGATACATTTGGACCTCTCGTCCGGATTGAGTTGGAAGTACGGAGAATACTTGATAAGTTCCTCGAACTTCGCTGCGTACTCCCCTACACTCATGTCTCCTTGTCTCAGTTGCATAAATTCCAACTCCTTCTTTCTCCTTTGATCCTCAGGAAAGTATTTATTGAGAAATTTCTCAACAAACACATCCCAAGTAATCAACCTTCCTTCATAATTCAGAAGTTGCATGGTGTGATGCCACCAATTCTCAGCTTCACCGCATAACATGAAAACTGCGAACTTCACCCTTTGAGCATCGGTGCATTCCATAGCACGAAAGATCTTGTTCAACTCCTGAATCCAACGATTCGCTTCCTCAGGTTTATGACCTCCTTCAAACTTTGAAGGTTTAAAGCGTCGAAATTCCGAGAAAGTCTTTGACTCCTGATTTTCCACTTGCATAGGCTGAGGTGGCGAATTAGCTTGTTGTTGTTGTTGACGCATACCCATTAACACATTCGTCAACCTTTCTATGGCCTCGGCCATATGGTTGTTATTGTTTCTAGCAGACATCTTAAACCTGCACTAAAGATTCTATATCAGGCTAAAATCCTAACAAGAAGTATGCATAACGCACCTCTTTTCAATTCTAAAACTAACCAAAGAAGATACTAAGGCAAACATCCAGGACAGGTATTACCTTTTGGAGATCACAGATCAGCATCAGTTCGCAGGATCACAGCTCTGATACCAACAAATGTGACGCTCTCGAAATATAACTTTATTTATATTAAAATAAAGTATATTTATAGAGCGTTTGTAAATCATATAGTAATTTCATGGAAAACTTTTTCTTTTCATACAACAAAGTTTCACATCAAAACCCTTGACTCGAAAATATATTTATTTCAAAATAAATGGTGGAATACCTGTTTTGTACTTTCAGCGGAAACGATTTTCAAAACGATTAGCGTGGTTGCAATTAAAATAATTTTAAGGATCATAATAACCATGCAACCATAGCCCATATATATAAAACCCAGGTACCCAAGTAACAAAGATAAAAGTCGAGGTAGCGAAGTATAAGGATACAGATCAGCAAATATAAAATAACAACTCTCATAGACCCTCTCAAGACTATATACAATATAACACAAGTCAAAATAAAAGAGTCTTCGAGAGCTGAGCTATGATCCACCCACGCTGATGCCTGATCCCTGGTCCTCCAAAAGCTGAACACTACATCCTACCATGGTCCCCATACTGCACATACTAAGAGAAAGTCACCACATCACTGGCTATCAGTAGCTGCCCCATCCACGTCCTCTACGGGGTCCTCCTCCTCCTCCTCATCTGGCACCACAGGAAAAGCAGTGCGACGCACTGGCTCAGGTGAGGGTGCAAAACGTACCCTGGTGGTCGGGCCGGGACGAGGAGTGGCCGTAGCAGTAGCCTCATCAGAAGCAGAAGGACGAGTACGGGTAGCAGGGCGTCTGACATGTAAGTTATAAAAACGACGGCCAGGACGTGGGGGTGGAGTACCAAAACGATAAGTATAAGCCGAGGAAATGTGTAGTATGTAGATCATGGGGATGCGAAGTCTACGAGGTCGCACTCGAGCAAGGGGGTTAGGGTGACGAAAGATCACGTCAACCTCACCCTCGAACACCGCTCGGTGCTCCTCGTAGTCCCACACTCCTCTACGGAGTGGGCGCAACTCCACGTATGTCAGGTAACGAGCCATCACCTGCAAGGGCATAGGGAGTCAGCATATACTAACACATAATCAAATAGACAGGGTAATACTTAAGTAGTTGGGTCTTTATTTAACAATAATCATTAATTCCTTTACTAATCAATTATCATTTACCATTAATCAATTAACATTCCCTTGATAATCAATTAGAACTTTTCAATAATCAAATATCATTCCTTAACAATTAATCACACATGTTAAACATCAACACCAAGACATAATCATAAATAATCATTAACATGTGCAGTCACGATGTATCTCATCTTATCAGTGCATGATTGTTGGCCAACTACAACAGATAGGCTTCCGTGGCACCTTTAAAAACAAACATGCCCGATACCCATAATGAGTACCTCATCGAACTCGGCCCGCAAATAAATCAACACCCCTAGAGCTCTTAGAAATGTTGCCGACGTATCCCGTAGGATTAGGCCTCATCGAGTCCGGCATCAAATGACATGCCCACACGCACGTGTGTATTTCCGGAAACAGAAGGTGCAACCCCGGTCACCGACACTCCCCCGTGAACCCCTTGGAGCAAACACTCACACAAGTGTTCCTCGAGTTCAACCAAAAGGGATATGCCCACGCCTCACGGACGTGTCTCCATCAGCTCATCGCTGTGGGAAACCATAATGCAGATGCTATGCATGATTTCATCAAATCAATAATTCTTTGAGATACTAGTACTGTATAATCTGGATCAAGGTTAATTGCTTATGTGTGATTAGGGAATTTAGAATTTATTTTAATGAGATAAGTGCTATTTGAAATGTGTTAAATGTTTAAATGATGAATTCTTTGAATCATATGTTAATTTTATGTATATATGTATAAGTACATGAGAAAGTGCTATTTGATGTTAAGGATTATATGCATGATAATTAAATAAGAATTGTAATTGTTAACGGAATATTTAATTTATGATTGTAATTTATATGTTTGTTGTGTTCAAAGAGGTAAAGTGAGTTTGGTTTGCGTAGGTGCTAATTTAGGAAGAGAATAGAACATAGAGGAAAGTTTAGGGAGAAAAAGAGGAAAAATGATAGTAGAAGAAAAAGGTGTTAGGCGAGGGCGGACTAAAATTGATAAAAAGGAAAAAGACATAAAATAAAAGAGAAATGAAAAGAGAATAAATAAAGCACTCGGGTATGCGAATATCGATCCTATTAGACGTATGGCTGGTGTCATGACGATGACAGGCGGGCCGTATGCACGGATTGAGTAAGACGTGCGGCCTTTGGGGATCCGTACGCATCGGTAAGTCGTATCCTCGACAGACGGGGAACGCAGTGGGGTATTCGCATCACCCATTTCTATGTCGGTGGGTACTGGGCCCTAGAAGACGTGTGGTAGTTGGAACCCGCACGCATGGGTTGAGTAAGACGTGCGGCCTTTGGGGATCCGTACGCATCGGTAAGTCGTATCCTCGACAGACGGGGAACGCAGTGGCAGGAGCCCCACGACACTATAAAAGGAACAGAAAAGATAATAAAAGAGAAAGGGGTTGGTGGGTACTGGACCCTAGAAGACGTGTGGTAGTTGGAACCCGCACGCATGGGTTGAGTAAGACGTGCGGCCTTTGGGGATCCGTACGCATCGGTAAGTCGTATCCTCGACAGACGGGGAACGCAGTGGCAGGAGCCCAACGACTCCGGGGTCTATGGGTACTGGACCTTAGAAGACGTGTGGTAGTTGGAACCCGCACACATTGGTTGAGTAAGACGACCAGACAGAGCCTGGCGCATCGGTAAGACGTATCCCTGAGTAGACGGAGGATACGCAGTGGCAGGAGTCCCATGACGCCCTAAAACACAAGGAAAAATAATAAGGATAAATAAATAAATATAAGGAAATAAGAGGAAGAACGGGGGAGTAAAGGAGATGTGATAAAAATGAGTAGAATAGGTGTGAGTGAGAAGGATAGAGAGGATAGAAGAGAAAATTAGAGATTTGGGGTAAAGTGTAGAGAGTGAGATTTTAGTGTAAATAGGTAAGTGGCGAAATAGATTAGGTAAGGACATGTGTCAGAAGGTGCTAATAATCGGAGACGATTGTGTTTGTAGTGAATAGGTGCTTGGGTGTGATTATGATGTATTATTTGACTAATTGCTAAATGTGAATGACTTGGCTCGTATTATGCTTTACTAGTTGTGCAATTCTCACCCTTACAACCACCACAGGTACAGGTCAGGAGCATAGCTGTTATTTGGGCCGAGCAGGAGCACACTTCCCCACGAGAAGTGTGAGTAATTTATTTTTATTATTGTTGAGTCGTACCGGGCCATATTATGGATTACTACGTATTTTTAAGAATTATTTAATAATTGTATTTTTAATCTCAGTTGTATATTTGGTGGCCCGGGCTCTTTAGTTGGTTTTCTCGAAAATCTGAGTATTTTCATCTTAGCATTTTATTCCCGGATTTTGGGGAATAATTAAATTATATGTGTATACTCTGTCTGGATGCCTGGTTATTAGGGAAACTGTTTTGAACAGGTTACAGGTTAAAGTCAATTTTTGGGAATGTCCATAAAACAGAGGAAACTCTGTCCGATTTTCGGGAATAATTATAATATGTATTGTCATTAAAAAGAAATTTTCAAATCCATATTTTCAAAATATATAAAATAAAATAGGTTGTTACATTTATGGTAACAGAGCAGTTGTCCTCGTCCACGGAGTTGCAAGTTACTCCAATGGTTATCTCATCAAAAGAGTAACCGAAAAGTAGTGTCAAGTCCGGTTGTAGTAGGTCAGTATGTTTATATATAATATGTATATATATATTTATATATATTTAGGTGGACTTAGCCAATTCTATATCTATCAACTGTTCGTGCCATAATTTATTTCTATTACAGAATCTTAGTACTATGACCAACGCACCTAGTGACAACACCCCGCTTCGACTGAGACCAATTGTTTAGCTGAGGGTAGGAAGATGGAAAATTTCCTTCCTAAATCGGAAGCAGAAAAGTGGAAGAGTAGACAGCGGCATTTGAAGATTTGATTCGGTGAACTACAAGCTACATAGGAGTAGAGTGGAAGGCGAAGTGCCTCGAATTCAAGCGGGACAGCGACCTGAAATCAGGTTACCTTGGGAAAGTCAAGGTGAGTCAAACTCGTCTTGACTGGTGAAGGTTCTAATCACCTATAAAATGGGACTGGAACTAGAGGTGAACGATGACGAAAGGAGACACGACAATTAATCGGGGGTCCCAAACGGAACGAGACCGCTTCACGTGTTACACCACTATGCCATAGTGAGGGAAACCCCACCGTGGTATAGACTGGTTCCTGAACCATTTTAAATAGGAAGCTTGTTGCTTTAGGTGCGAGTAGTCGGGCCACATTACTTCAAACTACCCCAAGAAAGAAGAGAATTTGTTCGGAAGGACTTGAGCGGAATGATTACAGGCACATTCTACTACTAATATGGGGAATTATTTTAGAACCTCAAGTCTCCATCTCCGCTAATCCTTCAAGGAGGACCTTGCTAAACTCATCTTTCTTAGAATCCAAATTCCGGACCTCTCACTAAGAGGAATTGTGAAACTTAGGGAGTATGCATGTACACATATAGGCTCAATCCAAATTTGTAGGAAATCATGGAAAATGATAGGAAATCCCAATCAGTTGTAAGATCTCATCGAGAAAGTTAACCGAAAGGACCTTGTGATAGTGTTATCTTTTAATGTAATGTAAGGGTAGGATTGGTCATCCTTACTCTTGCGTCTGTTAAAGGATAATATTATCATTATCTGCGATGATGATGTACTGTTAATAGATGTGAGGTTGGGACTGACCACCCCGATCTTCGCGTTTATTGACATGCTACATTATTGCAATCTTTTAGTTGAAATCAGAACAACCCACATAGGAATTCTAGTTTCATCAAAGCCAAATCTAACTTTCAGCCCATTAAGAACCTTACCAAGAATCGTGAACAGTTGGTTACAAAACCATCCTGTTTAGGGCAACTTCATTTAGTACTTCCACTCGGACCAGTTAAGCAAAAACATCAACTCACCCTCTTCTCTTAATGCAAGAGCTGAGATATGGCCTAGGAAATTTAAAAGTAACACCAATAATACCGACTAGAAGTTAATTTAGCCATGTACCACCTCGCCAACCAATTAAGTACTTAGCTAATAAATTTTTAGAATCAACTTAGTGTTCTCCCTGCCTTCGACCTACTCAGGTATGTTGATATTAAGTGGGGGAGACTTGATGACTCAATTCGGATCCTATCCGATTGACAAAGGTGAAGGAAAAAGGATAAGAGTGAAGTCGCAAAGTGAAGCCTCACTTAAGGTGTCATGTCGGTGCACCGCAAGTGATGACCTCAGTCTCTGGAAACTCTGTGCATTTGACAGGACCCCGATTGACCGAGATAAACCCCATAGGAGACAAGTAAGTATGCCGACGAACTTTCACCTTAGGAATTCCTCCAATGGAAGAATGGAACCGAAGGAATCAATTGACATGGTTGGAAACTATGCCAAGGGATGCTTCTCCAAGTTAAGGGACAACTGGAATTTCGAGGACGAAATTTCAATAAGTGGGGGAGAAATGTAACATCCTAATTTTAATTCCTAATATATTTATAAATTTTATTGACTTAAATAAATATTTCTTAAAAATCAATTATTTAGTTGTGTATTTTTATAAAAATACATTGTGTTAATTACGAAAATATATTTCATTTCTTTTATGTTCTAAAGTAAATTCATTTAAAATAGTTATCCTATATCAAAAATATACTTTATGTGTTTTACTTTATTTTGATATATTTCATGTGAAAATATTTTATTGGAAATATTTATAAGTTTCTTACTTTATAATTTTTATTTTAGTATTTAAATTGATTATTGGTATTTTGAGTTTTAAAATAAAAGAATAAATAAAATAAAATAAATAAATAAATAAATAAAAGTGTGTATTAGTATATATGTTTTAAAAAAATGTGTTTATTAGTACATAATACTAATACTAATAATAATAATAATAATAATAATAATAGTAATGAATAAAATAAAAAAAATAAGAAGAAAAGGGGAAGGGGTTCGAAACCCCCTCCTAGTTCCCTTCCCAGCCGGCCCTAATTCTTTGCCCCTCCATCACCACACTTCTTCTTCAATTCAGGTGGCCTCTCCTCTCCCTCCGTCGGCCTCTGTTCACGCCGCCGCCGCTGCGGCCACCATCACCATCGCCCTTAGCCCTTTCTCCCTCCTCATTCAGTTGCTCTCTCTCTCTTCCCCGCCGGTTCTGCCTGCTGATGGTTTTTCCCAGCCTCCCTCGCGTTCATCTTCTCCCTCAGTCCCTCCGCCACTCGCGCTTCCTCCTCCATCCAGTCGCGATTGCGACTCGCCTCCCCTCCCTGGAGTTGCAATTCCGTCGCCCGTGCCGCCTCCAAGAACGAGGTCGTTCTCCGCCCTCTCTTTTCTGGTTCGTGTCGCCGTCACCGTCGAAGGGAGTCACGAACTCAGTCCATGGGAGTCGTGATTGTCGCCTCCGCTCATCATAGTCGCCGTTCGGCTCCTTCCCTGTTGCTCGCTGCTGCTACTGGTCAGGGATGTTGATGCGGTGCTGCCATGGAAGAAGCTAATGCTGTTGAGGGTTGGGTCTGAATCGGGTCAAACCGAAGTTGGTATGGTTGCAGGACGTCAGTTGGACCGGTTGTTGCTTTGAATCGGGTCTGTACCAAACCGATCTTCCTTCTTGATGCTGAAAAACCAGATTTGAGGGTATACCCCTAATCCATTTTTAATTTCCCTCTGTGTTGTGTTAATCATAATAATAATAATACTAATTATAATAATATTAGTACTAATTTTAAGGTTATTGGTGATAATATAGTGTTAAATTGTTTTAGTACGTGATTATTATTTTGAAAAATGAATTATACTATGAATTAGTGTTTATCTTAGTTAAAGTATTATTTTTAATGATTTTAATTAGTTATTTTGATTTGGGATAATATCGAATTAAATGTTATGCAAAATAAATTGTTTTAAAGAGTACTTTAGTTAAACGTGTTGGGTCCCTAAGTAAGTGAGCTGTCGTTTAGCTTAGTGGAATTGTCCCTAGGCTAAACAATACCTCAGTTAATTAGGAACCTGATATATTTGGCGTAACGTTAATTCGAGTTAAAGCGTTGAACATTAATTTCAAACTGAAGGGAAGTGTAATTGTTTTAATGTTATAATGGCGACTTGGACTTATTTTTGAATTGAGCACACTTCCTTTTAGTTCGGAATTAATAGTGTCAAGTTACGCATTTGATTTTGTAACTTAAAACTAAAATTACTTTACTTTAATGTATTTCTGACGGATATGTTACTTTTGAAAGTTAGTGTATTTTCAATAAAAGCTATACTATTTTATGAAAAAGACAATGATTTTAATTTGAAATCCTATGTTATTTTGGTTTGTAAATTATAGTTAAATGATTTATTGATTTGGAAAATTTACGAAAATACTCTACTTTGATATATGATAAGTATATACCGAGATTTTTAAATTGAGTCGCTTTTGGTGCATTAAATTGATTTCTATTTTATTTAATAAATATAGTCAGACGATGAAGGACTTTAGGACCAGCTGAAATGCGAGCAACGAACCGCGTAATGCCGCGAGTAGAAACAGGATCTCCTCGTTGTGCCTCGAAACAGGTTCTGGTAGAACCCCAAGTTAAGGGGTTTATTTGCCGTCTCGGTGGGTGAGATACTAGTACTGTATAATCTGGATCAAGGTTAATTGCTTATGTGTGATTAGGGAATTTAGAATTTATTTTAATGAGATAAATGCTATTTGAAATGTGTTAAATGTTTAAATGATGAATTCTTTGAATCATATGTTAATTTTATGTATATATGTATAAGTACATGAGAAAGTGCTATTTGATGTTAAGGATTATATGCATGATAATTAAATAAGAATTGTAATTGTTAACAGAATATTTAATTTATGATTGTAATTTATATGTTTGTTGTGTTCAAAGAGGTAAAGTGAGTTTGGTTTGCGTAGGTGCTAATTAAGGAAGAGAATAGAACATAGAGGAAAGTTTAGGGAGAAAAAGAGGAAAAATGATAGTAGAAGAAAAATGTGTTAGGCGAGGGCGGACTAAAATTGATAAAAAGGAAAAAGACATAAAATAAAAGAGAAATGAAAAGAGAATAAAGAAAGCACTCGGGTATACGAATATCGATCCTAATAGACATATGGCTGGTGTCATGACGATGACAGGCGGGCCGTATGCACGGATTGAGTAAGATGTGCGGCCTTTGGGGATCCGTACGCATCGGTAAGTCGTATCCTTGACAGACGAGGAACGCAGTGGGGTATTCGCATCACCCATTTCTATGTCGGTGGGTACTGGGCCCTAGAAGACGTGTGGTAGTTGGAACCCGCACGCATGGGTTGAGTAAGACGTGCGGCCTTTGGGGATCCGTACGCATCGGTAAGTCGTATCCTCGACAAACAGGGAACGCAGTGGCGGGAGCCCCACGACACTATAAAAGGAACAGAAAAGATAATAAAAGAGAAAGGGGTTGGTGGGTACTGGACCCTAGAAGACGTGTGGTAGTTGGAACCCGCACGCATGGGTTGAGTAAGACGTGCGGCCTTTGGGGATCCGTACGCATCGGTAAGTCGTATCCTCGACAGACGGGGAACGCAGTGGCAGGAGCCCCACGACTCTGGGGTCTATGGGTACTGGACCTTAGAAGACGTGTGGTAGTTGGAACCCGCACGCATTGGTTGAGTAAGACGACCAGACAGAGCCTGGCGCATCGGTAAGACGTATCCTTGAGTAGACGGAGGATACGCATTGGCAGGAGTCCCATGATGCCCTAAAACACAAGGAAAAATAATAAGGATAAATAAATAAATATAAGGAAATAAGAGGAAGAACGGGGGAGTAAAGGAGATGTGAGAAAAATGAGTAGAATAGGTGTGAGTGAGAAGGATAGAGAGGATAGAAGAGAAAATTAGAGATTTGGGGTAAAGTGTAGAGAGTGAGATTTTAGTGTAAATAGGTAAGTGGCGAAATAGATTAGGTAAGGACATGTGTCAGAAGGTGCTAATAATCGGAGACGATTGTGTTTGTAGTGAATAGGTGCTTGGGTGTGATTATGATGTATTATTTGACTATTTGCTAAATGTGAATGACTTGGCTCGTATTATGCTTTACTAGTTGTGCAATTCTCACCCTTACAACCACCACAGGTACAGGTCAGGAGCATAGCTGTTATTTGGGCCGAGCAGGAGCACACTTCCCCACGGGAAGTGTGAGTAATTTATTTTTATTATTGTTGAGTCGTACCGGGCCATATTATGGATTACTACGTATTTTTAAGAATTATTTAATAATTGTATTTTTAATCTCAGTTGTATATTTGGTGGCCCGGGCTCTTTAGTTGGTTTTCTCGAAAATCTGAGTATTTTCATCTTACCATTTTATTCCCGGATTTTGGGGGAATAATTAAATTATATATGTATACTCTGTCTGGATGCCTGGTTATTAGGGAAACTGTTTTGAACAGGTTACAGGTTAAAGTCAATTTTTGGGAATGTCCATAAAATAGAGGAAACTCTGTCCGATTTTCAGGAATAATTATAATATGTATTGTAATTAAAAATAAATTTTCAAATCCATATTTTCAAAATATATAAAATAAAATAGGTTGTGACATTTACCCTGAGTGGTAATGAAGCAATCCAAACCCCGAATCTCGTGCAAGGTAACTTTTTGCTTAATGATCAACCTTGCAAGATTATGTTTGATTCTGGATCTACACATTCTTTTGTTTCTCCTGAATGTGTGAGTAGGTTGAATCTTGTTGTTTCTGATTCGCCTTGTTGTCTTAGTATAGATACCCCTACTGGAATACCCATCTTTACCTCTAAGGTTTGCTTAGGGTGTGAAGTTGAAATCTTGGGTCGTGTCTCTAAAGTAAATTTGGTTTGTCTCCCTAAGTTACAATAATATGTGATCTTGGGTATGGATTGGTTGATGAAGAACCAAGTGATCATCAATTGCGAGAGAAAGACAATCCAATATAGAACCCTTGAACCTGAAGGTTACATGTGTTTATTCTCTGCTACCGGAGAAGAAGAGACAATGCCAATAGAAGAGATTCCTGTGGTGAGGGAATTTCCGGAAGTATTTCCTGAAGAGATACCAGGATTAACTCCGAAGCGGGAAATAGAGTTTGGGATTCTGGATCTACACATTCTTTTGTTTCTCCTGAATGTGTGAGTAGGTTGAATCTTGTTGTTTCTGATTCGCCTTGTTGTCTTAGTATAGATACCCCTACTGGAATACCCATCTTTACCTCTAAGGTTTGCTTAGGGTGTGAAGTTGAAATCTTGGGTCGTGTCTCTAAAGTAGATTTGGTTTGTCTCCCTAAGTTACAATAATATGTGATCTTGGGTATGGATTGGTTGATGAAGAACCAAGTGATCATCAATTGCGAGAGAAAGACAATCCAATATAGAACCCTTGAACCTGAAGGTTACATGTGTTTATTCTCTGCTACCGGAGAAGAAGAGACAATGCCAATAGAAGAGATTCCTGTGGTGAGGGAATTTCCGGAAGTATTTCCTGAAGAGATACCAGGATTAACTCCGAAGCGGGAAATAGAGTTTGGGATTGATTTAGTTCCTGGAGCTGGTCCCATCTCTATTGCTCCTTATAGAATGGCACCACCGGAAATGGCAGAAATGAAAAAGCAAATAGAGGAGTTACTGCAGAAGCAAATGATCAGGCCAAGTGTTTCGCCTTGGGGAGCTCCACTACTGTTTGTTAAGAAAAAGGATGGAAGTATGAGAATGTGTGTGGACTACAGACAGTTGAATAAGGTCACCATTAAGAATAAGTATCCTTTGCCAAGGATTGATGACCTTATGGATCAAGTTAGGGGAGCTGCAGTGTTTTCAAAGATTGATCTGAGATCGGGCTATCATCAGATCAGGATAAAGGAGGAAGATATACCCAAGACTGCATTTCGATCTCGATACGGTCATTATGAGTATGTTGTGATGTCGTTCGGATTGACTAATGCACCTGCTATTTTCATGGATTATATGAACCAGATCTTTAGACCATATCTGGATTTGTTTGCAGTGGTGTTTATAGATGATATTTTGGTCTATTTTAAGAGTCCAGAGGAGCATGAAGAACATCTCAGGATTGTGTTGAAGGTCCTGAAGGAGAAGCAGTTGTACGCCAAACTTGCGAAATGTGAGTTTTGGTTGAATGAAGTAAAGTTTCTTGGGCATGTGATCTCTAAGGAAGGAATTGCGGTGGATCCAGCAAAGGCGAGTTTAGTGTTGAAATGGGAACAGCCTAAGACTGTGACTGAGATGAGAAGTTTCTTAGGGTTGGATAGATACTATCGTCGGTTCATAGAAGGATTTTCCAAGATTGCATTGCCTTTGACCAAGTTGACTCGGAAAGATTAACCGTTTGTGTGGGACGACAGGTGTGAAAGTAGTTTCCGAGAGTTAAAGGAAAGGTTAACATCTTCTCCTGTGTTAATCTTACCTGATCCTCACAAGAGTTTTGAGGTGTATTGTGATGCATCTAAGCAAGGACTGGGGTGTGTGTTGATGCAAGAAGGAAGAGTAGTGGCTTATGCATCACGACAATTGAAGAATCATGAAGTGAATTACCCGACACACGATTTGGAGTTAGCTGCGATCGTGTTTGCCTTAAAGATATGGAGACATCATCTTTATGGCACTACTTTTCAAGTATTTAGTGACCATAAGAGTTTGAAATATCTGTTTGACCAAAAAGAGTTGAACATGAGGCAAAGGAGGTGGATGGAGTTTTTGAAGGATTATGACTTTAAACTCCATTACTATCCGGGTAAGGCGAATGTGGTTGCAGATGCTTTGAGTCGGAAAGCAATCCACATAAGTGCAATGATGGTGAAGGAGGCAGGTTTGATCGAGGAATTCAGAGACTTGAGCTTGTTGATGCAAGTGGAACCATCAAGCATCAAGTTAGGAATGTTGCGGATCACAAATGAATTCTTGGAAATAATTCGGGAGTTGCAACAAGTAGATGAGGAGTTGATTGAAAAGATGAGATTAGGTTCTGAAGGGAAGGAATCTGATTTCAAGATTGGGTTGGATGGAATCCTTCGTTTCAGAACAAGGATTTGCATACCAAAAGATCAGGAGGTTAGGAGATTGGTTCTTGATGAAGCACATAAGAGTCGGATGTGTATGCATCCTGGATCAACCAAAATGTATCAGGATCTGAAGAAAATGTTTTGGTGGTCTGGTTTGAAAAAGGATGTTGCGGAGTATGTGGCTTCATGTTTAATTTGTCAGAAAGCTAAGGTAGAGCATCAGAAACCAGGAGGACAGTTGCAACCCTTAAGTATCCCTCAATGGAAGTGGGATAGTATCTCAATGGATTTTTATCTGGCTTGCCAAAGACAACAACAAATCATGATGCAATCTGGGTGATTGTGGATCGGTTGACTAAGTCGGCGCATTTTATTCCGATAAATATGCGCTATCCTTTGAATAAGCTTACCCAGATCTACATTAAGGAGGTAGTTTGTCTACACGGAGTGACTTCAAGTATTGTGTCGGATCGAGATCCCAGGTTTTCTTCACAATTTTGGAAGAGTTTGCATAACGCTATGGGAACAAGCTTAAAGTTGAGTTCTGCGTATCATCCACAGACGGATGGTCAAACGGAGAGAACTATTCAGTCTTTGGAGGATATATTGAGGGCTTGTGCACTTGAAGAGCAGAGAAGTTGGGATCAAGTGTTACCCCTTGCAGAATTCACATACAACAACAGTTATCATGCGAGCATCGGAATGACACCGTTTGAGGCTTTGTATGGAAGGAAATGCCAAACCCCGCTATGCTGGTTTCAAGTGGGGGAGAACTTGGTTATTGGACCGGAAATTGTGCAGCAGACAACTGAGAAGATTAAGATGGTTTAGGCAAAGATGAAAGCGGATCAGAGTCGGCAGAAGAGTTATGCTGATAAGAGGAGGAAACCAATTGAGTTTTTGGAAGGCGATCATGTGTTTCTTCGGATAGTTCCGATGAAAGGAATCAATAGAGCCTTGAGAACCCGAAAGCTTTCACCTAAGTTTATAGGTCCATACCAAATTCTTAAGAGAGTTGGTCCTGTCACCTATCAAATAGCTTTACCACCCTCTCTGTCAAATTTGCACAATGTCTTTCATGTTTCCCAGTTAAAGAAATATGTGCATGACCCATCGGTTGTTTTGAAAATTCAACCTGATGATCTAGCTTTGAAGGAGAACCTTACCTTTGAAGCCAGACCGGTCCGGATAGAAGATCGTGAAGTTAAGCAGCTTAGGGGAAAAGAGATACCTTTAGTTAAGGTTATATGGGAAAATGCTGACGTGTCTGAAGCTACATGGGAGTTAGAGGATAAGATGCGGCAAGAGCACCCTGAGTTGTTTATGTAAGCTAGAATTTCGGGGACGAAATTCCTTTTAAGTGGGGGAGTAGTGTAACACCCCTAATTTTCGTCTCCCGGATAATAAGGAAATTAATAATAAATAAAGATATTGATTTATATAAATTTTCCAAGTTTTATGTTTTGTATTTAATTAGCCTTGAAATATAAAAATAGGTGAAGTTATTTTTATATGGTGAATATATACAAAAATATAGATATTGCGTTTTAGTCCTTGGGTTAGGACCTAAATGTAATATTAGAAAGGTTCTTGGAGGGAAAGGTTTTAAAAGTGTTAATTTTAAATTTTACACTGATCTAACCGGTTAATAATGCCCTGTAACCGGTTACACGATGAACCCAGAAACTGGGCTAGTGCGTTTTGATGAGTAATCACTTGATTAATCCACGAATACGCCACGAAATCAACTTAAGATTAGTGGAGAACACGCGTCCTCATGCATGTAATCTTGATTTCTCTATAAAAGGAGGGATTTTTGAAGAATTTAGGGTTGATTTCCTAAAGTTAAGTGTTGAAGGCTCCATTAGGGTTCTTAAGTTCGTCTCTGAAATTCTCTTTCGTCTCTGAGAGGCAGATTTTGAGTGATACACTACTGGAAAGCTTGAATCAAGGGCTTTTCATTGATATAAGATTTGTGAGCAGAGAGTTCTTGTGTGAGGAGGAATCAATCCAAGAAGTTGAAGCTTTGAAGCTGTCAACACTGTCTCTGTGTTCGTGGAGCTGTCTTTGAGCTTCGATTTAGGTAAGCTCAAGCACTCTTTGAATCTCAAACCACTTTTATTTTCTTGTGAATGTTGCATACAACAAGTCCTAACCATTTTCCCCAAATTATATTACCTTTTCATGCACCAAAATCTCTGGTTTTTGTACCCTGTTGAACCTGTGTTGGCTGAGGACAGAGCTTGAGGTTCTTGTGGATTTCTTGCCAAAGTCAGTGATTTCACTCATCAAACACGATTTAGAGGTATGGGAGAAGTTTACCTTATACTAGATTGAGACTAAAATCATGTGTTGTAGGATTTGAGTCAACATCGACTCAAAAGGGCATTATGTGAATAGGTTAAAAGGCTTGGAGGCCATTTCTGTGTCTCAATTCTTTTTGAGCAAGTTTGATAAGCTGCATGCAAGTGATTTTGATGATTGAATCATAATCTAAATGCTTATTATGAGTTTTGTGATATCAAGTTGTGTTTATGTTGGTTTATATGCAATTTGATACTCTAAATTGAATGCATGCAAAAGAATATGTTTTCTGTGGTTAAGCATATTGATATTAAGGTATGTGAACTCTATTGAGTGTTGAAATTGGTTAGATTTGAGTATTGAAAAGAATGGTATGCAAAACTTCACTTTTCAGTGTGCAGTCTGCATAATCTAACCGGTTATTTGATATTTGTAACCGGTTAGATACTGTAAATTTTCAAAGAAACTGAATTTCTGAAATTGGCACTGTATCCTTACCATTTGCACTCAAGTCTATACTCTAATTTCACTTGGAATCAATCTGAAAACATGTTAATAAAAACTGTTTATTTCAGATTGTAATTGAGGAGTCAATGCCTTAATATTCTAAGATAATTTCAAGAGGAAATTATGCTCATTTGGAATTGGATTGAGATTTAGACTTTTGAATGATGAAATCAGTGGGATTTGAGGTATATAACAAAGCTAAGACTCTGTTTATGGATTGGGTAGGGAATTCAAGAAAAAGGGTTTTCTGAATCGCAATGGTTAGTAAGTTCAGGTCTGTAATTCTAACCGATTAGCCTGAGACTGTAACCGGTTAGTACCTGAAACTGAAAAATAAAAGTTAAGTCTTTTAAATGAAAAGTTTGATACCATTGGTTGAGATTTCCCAATCCAAGTTTAATGGCATGTTTTTAAGTAAATTCATGGATGAATTTTGGTGCCAAAGGTTATACCTCAAATTAATCATTCAAAAGAGAAATTGAGATATCTCCAAATCACAATAATTAAATTAAAGATTAAAACCAACCTCAATAATTGTGCATTCATGCATAAAGGATGGAAGATAGGTTTGTAAGAAACAACTATCATATTCTGGGAATATGAGGAGGGTACTCCGGGAGTACCAAATTTGTAACCTACTTGATGACACATTCTGGGAATGTGGCTAGTGTCTGGGACATGGTTTTTATGCGTTCCGGAAACGTGATACACACTCTGGGAGTGATGTTTGTTTTTCCAAGTATGGTTTGCCATTCGTTCTGGGAACGTATGGTAGTGTTCTGGGAACACATTGGTGTATTGGATGGACGTCCAAGATGGACTAATAGTGGAGGCCTCAGTTGTGGATAGAAATCATGCATCATGCCACCTGCATTATAAGAGATATAATGTTGAAAATTGGTGTGCTCATATGTACTTGCATTATTGTCTATCCATGATATACTTGTGTTTGTATTTTAGTCTTTATTGATGATGTATATGTGTATACTTACTCCCTATGCCCTGTTTAGGTGATGGCCAGATACCTAGCCTGCATCGAGATACGCCCTATCCCTAGTGGTATATGGACGTACGAGGAGCACCGAGCCACCTTTGAGGGGGAGGTGGAGATTACTCTTTACCACCCTAACCCTTTGGTTCGGGTGCGACCTCGTAGGTTTAGGATCCCTTTAGTCTATACTATGCATGTTCCACCCTTTTACTCATATAGAGGACCACCCCCGGCTCGACCAGTGCGTCGATTTCATAGCTTTCGTTTTAGATCTGCCACTCGTACTCATCCTTCTTCCCACAGAGTTGTTACTGAGGAGACTCCTTCTCCTGGTCCGACTAACTTTGAGAGGACTGCTTCTGTAGATCCCAGGCCCAGTGGTGGGGTCTCTGCATAGTCGGGCGAGGTCGAGGAGGATCCCGTGGAGGATGAGGACGAGGAGGAGGTGCCTGTCGAGCCTACTGTTTCTGCTAGAGGCGGACCTGCTGGTTCCTAGGAGCCTGCATAGCATAGATGTTTTGGATCCTAGGTCTAGGGATAGAGCTGCAGAGGATCAAAGGAGCTGTTGAGGACATGGTTGACCTGCTCTGGGACTTCTATTTTGATCTTGTCATATATTGTACATATTTTTGAGAGGTCTTAGAGTGAGGTTTATTTTGAGCAGCTGGTTATGTATATGTTTTACCAAAACTTGCTATCTCGACTTTTGTTACTTGCTACTGTGATACTGGTGGGGGTTTTATATTATGATATATATGATGTTTTTATTTACCTCAGCAGTGCCCCGCAAGTATTATTTTTACTTCCGCATACTCTGATTTTGGTTCAAAAGGATTCGGTAATAAGTTTATATTCTATAAGTTCGATCAAACTCAAGAGACAAATAATATGTTTCTAATCAACGCTACGAACATGTTTTATTGTATTAAAAAGACGTTGTCTCGAGAGCTTTAAGACGTTGCCACATATCACCTATAAACGTCCCAAGACAAGTATGTGGACGAGTTTTAAGCTTTGGGATGGAGTGATTTGCCTTATTTTCAATCAAGAACCCATTATTAAAGCCAAATATCTCAGTTTCCTAGTGAGTTCTTCATCACTTTCGTCTCCCTCTCTAAGTCACACCAAGCCACTAAACTTGTATCACATTGAAGTTCCTTATCCCATCTTGACATAGAACCAAGTTTGTTCGATTTGGTTAACTATAGAGAAAGTTATAAGCCTGCAAAGTTGGCTCCTCAAATCTAGAAACACGGAAAACAGATTCGTTTGGCTCTATTTTTCAGACTTTTGTGGTAAGCTCAGGGCACCTCAAGCTCTCAAACTCGTTTTAATCTTGAGTCTATACATCCTAGTTTATGTTCTAATCAAATTCCCCAATTTTTCATGTCAATTTCTTGGTTAAAAACCCTGACGAAACCAGCTCACCAAGACTGTTCTGGGTTGGGCTGCAAGATGAAGATTGAGCCATTTTCTATTAAAATCCAATCTTTCCATCCTCAAATCCATTCAAACACTTGAAATAGGTATGGAGATTTCATTCATATCGCTAGTATTATTGATTATGAAATTTGATATATGTGTTATGTGAATTCAAGTCAAGACATGACTGCATGATTTGGAGGTCATGACAACCACTTGACTTACTAATTTTATATCTTGAGTAAGGCTTAAATAAGTGAGAATATTGATGTTATGATTCTATGATGCCAAATTGATTCTCACTTTGAAGTTGTTAATGAAATCATGTGTAGTGATAAATGATAATCCCCTAAATAAGCTATTTATGAATTAATGCATAAAGGGACACATGTTCAACTAAATTAAGTCTATAACAAGTCAAGGATCATGTGTTAGATTTCTGTATAATGTTTGTTAAAGATTAGTTTGAGTTACTGGACTGAAACTAAACTTGAAGAGCTTAAAGTACTCTCATGTCTGTTTATTATAACCGGTTAAGGGCTACTTTAACCGGTTAGAACCTGAGAGAACTAGCCCATGTTAATCATGATGTTGAATATCATAGAAGTGAATCACTAGTCCTTTCCTTTACAAGTTTAGAATGTTATCTAATGTTTTGGAAGATAAAGGTAAGATTTAGTTCTTAATCCCTTAATTAATTTGTCATTTGTAAGGAAAAAAAGATAAAGTATTACATCTCAATATAAGTCCATGGTTGTAATTAATTCAGGTTGATATGGAATTTAAAGTGAACGTAAATTGTTGTCTTAGAGTAGGACAAGATTAGAATAAGTCTGGAAATGATTTTGGTGTTGAGAATCTGAGGTTATTGGTTGAAACTGCATAACTTAACCAGTTAAGAGTTACTTTAACAGGTTAAGGACTGATAAAATACACTGGTTTATTCTTAGGTGTGTCCAGTTTAACCAGTTAACAGGCTCTAACCGGTTAAGATCTGAGAAAAACCCATAAATCCTTAAGTTTATTATAATAATCCTTTAGGGTTTTGTATACAAGCATAGTAATATAATGGCATTGTTGTGACAATAATTTTAATGATGATTATATTGATAATGCTTGAATGATTATTGATTCTACCTTGGAAATGGTTATTGAGTTTGATAGTGATTGTTGGTTTGTGAACGATCCTTGATAAAGGTAGATTCATGATTATGAAGAAAGTAAAGAATGAATAAGTCTCCCTCATGCACGGTTTGGTATGAAGGTCGAGCACAAAAGATTTCATAGGGTACAAATATTTTATGATGAATTGAGTACAAGGAACGTAAACGAGAATGATTATAATCTCGGTATATCGTGTCCTTTGGGAAGGGACTCGTTGCGAATAGGACACTATTCGTAAGCGATATAGCCATGAACCCCGATATACTGTGTCTTGTTGAAAAAGACCTGTTGCGGGTAGGTCGCTATCCGTAAGTAGTATGTCAACGATGATATCCCGATATGACGTGTCCCTTGGGAAAGGATCCGTTGCAGATACGAAGGAGTGTATCTGTAAGCGTCATATCAATGTTGATATCCCGGTACGACGTGTCCCTTGAGAAAGGACCCGTTGCAAATACGATGGAATGTATTTGTAAGCGTCGTAGCCTAGTGTATATATGACCCTTGTACAGTTGAGATGTTTTTGAATAGTGATGAATGTACCTATGAATTCTTTTGTAGAAGAGAGAAAAGTCTACCATTGCATACCGATAAAAAGATAATGATTGTGAATGATAAGACACTTCATTAGCATGCATCATTTTCATTGTAAGTTACTGTATGTGCGTGACTTAATCATTAATTTGCTTGTGCGATATGACAAGTGATTTACTCTCATCTACCATGTCTGGTGGTAGGTACACGTTCCAGCCAGAGATAGCTAGTCCGTCCAAGCTAGAGACTCAAGCGGAGAAGGAAGTTACTCAATTGGTCTTGATCCTTTGTAACCCTGAGAAAAGATGTATTTTTAAAAGAAAAATTTTATTCTCTATTCTTGAATAAAGGGAATTTTAATTTTCCGCTGTAATTTTTTTTATAAATTATCTTATTCCTTTTATAAAAGAATCAGAGTGTTACACTGTGGAATCAGAGCAGTTCCTTCCTTTCGGCCTGAGAGTATGGTTTCATTATCTCTATTGTTCAGTATCTATCAAGCTCTCGTAGAGTCGATTAGAGATTAATAGAAGTGTAAGAATCTGGTTTGATTTTAGAAGTCTTCTAAATTAAACATATTGAGTACCGTAGTTAACCTTTGATCAGGTTTGGTCAAAGTCACACTCAATTATCTTTGTCATGATCAAATAAAAGAAAGTTAGTTAAGCTTAGAGCGGATGATAACCTACGGGCTAGGGCAAATGAATGTCACCCTAACGGAAATGGATAACCTCTAAAGCTTAATTATCTGAATTGAATATGACACTGACAAATAATCTTTATCTTTAGATTCATCAAATCCAATCGTAATTTTCCTTGTGTAAGATTATAAAATTCGATTGGATTAATATGACCTCTCTACCAATGGCGTGTAATGTTAGGACTGGCCACCCTAATATTTACAACTATTAGGAGAAATGATCATAAATATCCAAAATCTCATTCTAATTGTAATACGCAGCAGAAGTATTCGACAATAGGTATCTGATGTCTTAATCTCTTTTGTTAACGTGACTCCTAACTGTTTATCCTTGAAAAAAAATAGGACCCAAGTGAACCATGTTTTGAGTCACCTCCTCAGCATCTTTGAGAAATAGAATTTCCTTGCACCCGGATAGTTAAATCTATGGAACGCCTTTTTAAACGTACTCCTTCAAAATTTTGTTCAAACGTTCTTTCATTCTTAGGCAAGGAAATCTTCATGAATTTCTCATTCCTCCGAATGATTCGATATTTTTACCCAGCGAATTTCTGATTCTTTTAACCTCCACGATTATCTTGTTTATTTTGAAAACTTCCTGATTTTGAAATGAGCAATTTTATAATGTCAAAATTTTAGCTTCTAAAGTAAAACCTTCAGACGTTGTAAAACTCAAGATTTTATACAAAGTTTGAGACTAAGATTTTCTTAGAACTCTCTAATATTTACATATGAGTAAATTTTTAATTCTGTTGAAATTCAATATTTTTAGAAAAACCTTCTTGAAGGAAATTTTTAAAAAATTTTACTTCTAATTGGAGACAATTTAAGTTTTAAACCTTGAGAAAGAAAATTTCTGAACCCGCCATGTTGCCATAAATTATTTTGATAGGTATATGTGTTTATTCATTAGAATTCATATAGAACACCATCGAAGTAGTTTATGAACTTAGGTTAATGTGCAACAATGTTTTTAAATTTATTGAACTAAATCTTTATATTGATTTCCCAACTAGTTTGGTTTACGAACCAAGTTTCCTCAATAGTATTTAATGAACTCCTAATCATGTATTAGGATAACCCAGTAGAGCTGAAAACCTTACTTAAGGAAACTACCCTATAAAGATCAAATGACAACTAGACGGACCAATGAACTCCTGGAAGAGTTTACAACTGTTCTACACCACCTAGCTCAATCCCGAAATCAGGAATCAGCCGAAGAACGTGGATGGTTTAAATTTAGAAAATTCAATCCACCTAGATTCGCTGAAGGATGTAACCCGGAGGACGCTCAACAATGGATACGAGAGACAGAAAATATTTTTCAAGTAATGCAGTATGCAAATGATCGAAGAATATCTCTGGCCACATTTATGTTAGTAGGAGAAGCTGAAGATTGGTGGAACCATGCAAAACAACTGCAAGAAGCAGAACAAAGGATAGTCACTTGGGATACTTTCAAGGAAAAATTTCTTGAAAGATATTTTCCTGAGGACATAAAGAGAAAGAAAGAAATAGAGTTTTTGAAGCTAAAGCAAGAAGACATGAGTGTTGGTGAGTATGCTGCCAAGTTTGAAGAACTGTGCAAATATTCAGCCTGCTATCAATATAACTTGGATGAACGGTCGAAGTGTATAAGGTTTGAAAATGGTTTACGACCAGATCTAAAGCCTGAAGTTAGCTATCAATTGGTTAACATGTGTAGAATTTACGAAGACGATCTGAAGGTAAAGATAGCTTATGAACAAAGTCTTCAAACTCAAGAAGGTATTGAACAACTATACGATCAAGGACCAAGTTCTTCACATTGTCAGGAATTATGCCGCAAAGGAAAAGTAGAGGGAAAGAAGAAGAAAGTCACTAATTTCTCGCTGAATGCAACTCAGTGTAGGAAGAATAAGCATTCCTCAAAGAAACAGAGTGGTTGGATGAAACCTTCCAACAATTAGGACATTATGCAAGATATTTCCAAAACAAAAGGAAGAATACCCCAAAGTGAATATGGAAAGAAGAAGGAACAACAAACCAGGAGAACCAATAACCAAAACAGAAACTAAAAGCTTTACCTTAAATAAATAGAAAGCCATTTAGTATCCTAAAGCAGAAGTACTCGGTAATTAATGATGCCTATTGGAGTGTCAAACTTCCTTAGAGAATGGACCTTATTATAGATAAACTAACTGAAGTTGGAAGCATGTTACTTAGTAGTCAAACCCTTTTGGCATGTGTAATTCTCACCTGTTTTAGATCTGAAACTGACTTTGTTCTAAGTGAGGGAGAAATCAATAAAATATATTTCATGATAACAACGTCTTTCAAGCAGTTATTACCAAAGTGTTAGGGTAATGAGTATTCCTGTCTTTAAGTTCATTTAACTTAAAGATGCGTCGTATAATCTTTCTCGTGAAGAATGAATTTCTTATAAAACCATCGATCGTGCTTAAGTAATCAGTGTGCGCATCAGAAAAATTATTTTATGCAAGACATTTGATTTGAAGAAGTTTCATTGGAAATATTCTGTCCAAAATAATTTATCTTGAAAATTTTATCTGAAATATTTCTCATAAATACTTTTGAAATTTAAACATTTCAGAAAAGTATAATCGAAATACATTTAGTGGGGGAGGATCCCCAGAACACTTTGAGAAAAGTAAGACGGATTTTTTTTATTTGAAATATTTGGAAAGGGAAAATTTTAGAAAAACGAATTTCGGGGACGAAATTCAATTTAGTGGGGAAGAGTGTAACATCCTTCATTTGTATAAAAAGATTATATAATTATTTTAAAGGAAGTATTTTAGAAAGATGAACAAAAAGAAACATATTTTCTTGGAAATAAAATAGTTGTAGCAAGAAGGACTTAAATAATATGGTAAACCTTTTTCTTTGATTCGTGGTGACCTACAGCCGCCACGCCGCCGATAATATGGCGAAGAAGAAAGGTAAAGCCAACGCTAACACAACACCATCACCCTCGTCGCATATTTATATTGAAGAGGATCATAATGATGCATTGAAAACATTGACTTCCATCGACTTCTCGGCCCTGGAGGAGGAAGACCTCGCACAAATAGATAACTTGAGTGCCAAGGAAGCTGACTCTCTCATTCGTACTTTTGATGCCATCCAGTCTAGAATTAAAGGGAAATGAGAAGAGGATTATACTCGATTGAGTCATATTGAGAAAACCCAGGAAGAGCATCATACAAATACTGTGCTTGAGAAGGAGAGTGTTTATGATAGGAGGATCTCAGTCTGGGACAATTTTGACATCTCCAAACTAAGGAATGCAGGAGACAAATTGCAATTCTACCAGCCTGAATTAAAGGAAGGACAATCAGTTGGGAAACTTGAATTGGCTGATGTGGAGGATGAAGTAGAGTATTGGGGTAATGCACTGGTCTGCTATGTGTTGGGAGCCAAGCCTCCATATAGTGTAATCAGTGTCTATATTAAAATTGCTTGGGTCAGCTATGGCATTGACAAAATCCTTATGAACACCGATGCTACAATGGTGGTTAGATTTAACACTATAGAGGCCAAGAATATAATATTGGAGATAGGGGTGTATCACTTTGATAAAAAGCCAATGATCCTGGCTCCATGGACAGGATCGGAAGGCCATTGAAGAAGGGATTCCTTGATCGTGTATCAGTTTGGATCCAATTTCCTAACTTGAGTACTAAATTCTGGGGGCCTGCTACATTGAGTAAGATAGCCAGTCTTGTAGGTATTCCAATTATGGTGGACAAGGTAAGACAGGAAAGAAATAGGATCCAGTATGCAAGAGTGCTTATTGAAGTTGATCCATTAATTCTTCCTGATGAGGTGTACTTTGAGGATAAGAAGGGAAATATCATTGCTCAGAAGGTTGTATATGAATGGAAACCAACTCTATGTTCAAAATGCTCAGCCTATGGCCATGACTCTGCTATGTGTAGAAGAGGAGTTAAACAACAGTGGGTGGTTAAAAATAAACCATCTCAGGAAGTGATAGAGGAGATTGTTGACAAATTGAAGCTGAAAAGAGATATAGATAATTTTATTGTTCCTGCAGAGAATCTTGAATCAGCTAAAGAGGCGGTCAAGGACATCATTAGTACTCAGAGTGGTGTGGATAATGCTGCTGGCAAGCAAGTTGTTCAGAAGGAAGCAGGTGATTGTGGCACTGGTGCAGTCCAGGAATCAAGCACTGATGCAGGGAATTGGACTCAGGTCACTACCAGGAAAAGAGCTCAGCAAAGGGTGGTTACAAATCAGAGGGGTGAAGGTTCATCTCATGACCCCAATGGATAGAATCTCAGCCTGGAATATAAGAGGATTTAATAGCCCTCAAAAACAAAAGGAGGTTAGAGACTTCTACTGTAAATATAGAGTTGGTTTATTAGGAATTCTTGAAAATAAGCTGAGGGGTCATTCCTATCATACAGTGATGAATAATGTTGCTTCAGGATGGGGCTCTTATATTAATCTTGATATGAGTCCAGTTGGTCGAATTTGGGTGATTTGGAGGAGAGATATGTTTACTGTTACAATTGTTGCTAGATCTGCACAATATGTACATTACCATGTTTATTCTGTGATTGATGCTGCTGAATTTTTTGTTACATTTGTGTATGCTGCAAATACATGAATGAAAGGAAAGAGCTTTGGTATGTCATTTATGGTATTCATTCAGTTGTTGCTATTCCTTGGTTGATTCTAGGAGATTTCAACACTTATCTTGAGCCTCAAGAAAAGCTTGGTGGGAACTGAATCAAAATGCTAATTTTAGAGATTGTGTGGTGTCGCGGCCGGGGTCTCGGGTCGCCCTTGGGGCCTCGCCTACGAGTGGGGGTCGATTGACCCAATATGGAGTCGCCACTGCATTTTGTTACAAAAACGCAGAAAAATTATTATTAGTTAAAACGGATAAAGATTGGTCTCGAACTACATAGATTCCGAGTTCGGGAGTCGGTTACGAGCCGGTGAAGGTATTAGCACCCCGTTCTCCCATTCGAAAATGGTACCATTGATTAATTTTAATTAAAAGGCCTAAATAATTGGTTTGCCAAAAAATATTTGTTTTTTATTGTTATGCCTGACAAGGTTACCCCTGGTAAAATGAGGATTCAAGGCTACATAGTTCTTAATTATTTTTTAATGTTTTTTTATATATTTTTTAAAAAATGTTTGATGCGAAGAGAAACATGCACAAGACCTCGACATTCAGTCAAGGAAAGGTGGATTTCCAAAACGCATTAAAATTCTTAATTAATAAATTTATTAAACTTTATAAAAAAAGGTTGATCTATCTTATTTTAAAACCCAATAAAAAAATGTGTTTACCATGTTGTTGAATACAAAGAGGAAAGCCCGAGAGATCTCTCGACTAAATGGGTGAGAAAAATCGGTTTGCCAAAGCATATCCAATAATTTAAAAAAAAGAGATTTAATTATTAAAATTTATGATCCTAAATTATTTAATTTAAATTTAACAATTAAATTCATAACATATCCTAAAATAGAAATACATTGATTTAATGATTTTAAGAATTTAAAAACTAAATCTAAACTTAGATGCAAAATAATTATTATTCTGCAACCAAAAAGGATTCATAAAAAATTAACAATTAAGACCTCAACAGCAAAAGTACTACATTATATTTTATTTGTATTTAATTATTTGTTACTTAAAGTAAATAAATAAAATAAATGAAACTAAAACTAAAAAGAAAAAGCAGAATACCTGAAGCGGAAATATTACAGGAATAGAGGAGGACTGCTGGGCCTAACCGGGGTGGACACTTGGCGCAAGGAGAATGGTGCTGCAGGACTGCAGCTGCAACCGCTAGAGCTGCAGGGGGAGGGGACGGCGCGCGTGCAGCGCACACGCAGGATAGCTGGACTGGAGTGTGAGGGGGCACGTGTATTACACGCGCCTGGGAGAGAGTGGGCATCGCAGAGTTGAGGCAGACAGGGAGCTTTTTCCTTTTTTAATTTCTGTGCACTTCTCTCTCTAATTTTTTTGCGTTCTTCAAAGTGAAGAGAGCTCTACTTATAGGAAAAATTAGGTTAAGAAAAATAGGGTTTTTTCAATAGGCTTTGAAAGCCCAATGGAATATTCCCCGATTTATTCCTCAATCAAATCTTTCATATTTTGATGATAATCCTTTCATTAAAAAAACAAATCTTTTAGAAAAAAAGTTTTTTTATCTTTATCCTCACAAAAACTTATCAAATCTTTTACCAAAAACACATTTTTATCTTATCTTTTTTTAATTTCGTTTTTTTTATTTTTTACAAAAAATACTTTTTTTTTTCAAAATTTTAGTTTTTATTTTTATTTTTATCTTTTTTTTAAAACAAAACATTTTTTATTTTTTTTTATTTTGTTTGGGGTGCAAAATTTGGTATCTACAGCTGCCCCTCTTTACCTGTTGCTTACTTGATAACATGTGATACAAAGAGTCTCACAAGTTATCATTGTAAGGAATGGGTAAAGAAATAGATACCAATTTTGTTGGAGATAAATGACTTTTGATCAGTCACTTAAATGAATGATGAGGAGATATCACGGATTGCACGCCGTGCTGAGTATCATATCACAAATTGCTCGTCGTGCCGAGAATGATATCACGAATTGCCCGTCGTGTCGAGTAACATATCACGAATTGTCCGTCGTGCCGAGTAACGTATCACGAATAACATATCACGAATTGCCCGTCGTGCCGAGTAACATATCACGAATCGCCTGTCATGCTGAGAAAGATATCACGAATTGCCCGTCGTGCCGAGTATCATATCACGAATTGCCCGTCGTGCCGAGAAAGATATCACGAATTGCCAATCGGGCCGAGTATCATATTACGAATTGCCCATCGTGCCAAGAAAGATATCACGAATTGCCCGTCGTGCCGAGTACCATATCACGAATTGCCCTTCGTGCCTAGAAAGATATCACGAATTGCCCGTCGTGCCGAGTAGAAAGATTATGATGATTGCTATATGCATATTTTGAGGATAATGATTTCAAATAGGGTTCAACCGAGGGGAAAGAATGTGCGGTCCAATGTCTAGACCGTCACATGTTTTGCAATGATGTTATTTACAAAAACTCTATGTTTAATTATGCTACTTGAATGCTATGCTATCTTGATGACTTGTTTGCAATAATGGATGATGCTATGATTAATATGATGTGATATTATAAAACTTTTAATACTATGTTATTCACAAATGGTATATTCAATGCTATGTGATACTATTTACATTGATATGCTATGCAATGTTATGCTATTTACAATGATGGTATGTGTAACATCCTGTTTATTTTATTTAGTGCCGACTAAGTCAGTGTTGAGTCTTGTGTGCCATCCTGGTGAAGGATGTGTGGTTCAAGAGTCTAAGTGTGGAAGGTCGGAGTTCGATCCGATCAGACTCTGTGTTAGCGGAGCTCTTAGGAGCCGAGTAGGTGTTACCGAGCTCGTGGGTGTGTGCCTAGTAGGAGGCACAGAGCTCGGATTGGCCGAGCATGTGACTTAGAGTCACGAGGCCAGGTTGGGATTGAGCCGAGCTCATGGGAGTCCGAGCTCAGTAGGATCTATGGGTTAGATCCGAGTAGGTTGAACCGAGCTTAAGGGAGTCCGAGCTCAGTAGGATCTATGGGTTAGATCCGGGTGGGTTGAAACAAACTTGGGTGTGTGATCCAAGCAAGTGGTATGGCGTTAGTTAACCGAGCAAATACCAAGCTAGTGGTATTGGCTTAGCGGAACCGAGCAAGTTCCAAGTAAGATGTGTTGTGCTCGTGGATCCGAGCAGTTAGTGTATTGGGTTAGTTCCAAGTAAGATGTGTTGTGCTCGGGGATCCGAGCAGATGGTGTAATTGTTTAGTGCCGAGCAAGAGTAGCCGAGCTTAGGTAATCCAAGTTGTAGTGTTGAGTTCACTCATATGTTTTGCTCGGGAGAAACCGAGCAGTTCCCATCTTGTTATGCTCGGCATAGGCCGAGCAGTGATAACTGGTATTGCAAGAACCGAGCTCGTATCATTTTCAACCCCTTTGTTTGAGACTGCACTGGTCTTTTGTTGATGTCGGATAGTGCCGATCTCAACAGGTCGTGTGTACTCGCTTGTAGTGTCTCATCCGGAGGTGGTGGAACCAAGGGAACCGAGCACCGAGTTCTAGCTTGCGTCAAGCTCTCATGTTTTCATTGTTGAAAGTTGGACTTTGGAAGTCGGCCTGTGCTGGAAGTCGGATTTTACTGGTCAGTGTTATTGAGTGAGGCATGTCGTCTTCTTCCCCGACGTGCTGCTCAGTTTCTGCTGGAATAAGTGACTTGGGTCAAGTCCGTAATTCCAGAATTGGCATTCATTTTCAGCCACAACTTTATGAAGCTTCTCTGGGAAGCTTTTCATATCAACCACATCTTTTCCCCGTCTTTTGGGAAAGTACAAGAAGAGTGAGATATACTCACTTACTCTTGGTGAGACTTGTGTACCAAAAACCCAAAAAGAGAGCCATTCGAACTACCCCAAGATTCAGAGTCTCTTTTTTCTTCGTGTGGCAAGCTAGTTGCTGTTGATTCATCCTTTCCTTCATTGTGCAGTCCAAGTACTTCGTTGGGAACTAGGAGAACTCGGGATTACAAGCTAGGCTAGGTCTTGAAGGTTCTATCTCTTCTATTTTCACGGTTGAGGTAAGGGGTGGGTCTTTCCTTGATATTGAAAGTAATTTTAAACTAATATATAATGTTAACCGAGTATATATGTATGCTGTTGAGGTTAGGTATGGTTTTTCTAATATGCTAGTTATACTGTGGTGTGTGTATACCGAATATGTATGTACTGTGTGGGTATGTATATTTGTATACACTGTAAGTTGCATATTTTGGAAATCATGTGGCAGACTTTAATGGAGTAAGTCAGTTTGGTGAAACCAAATGAAAAGAATGATGACGGTGGTCATCATTGATACATACAAGGTGTTGTATGTATAGAACTTAAGTGAATGGTTTAAGTCATTCTGTTTGGTGAAACCGAATGAAGGGAATGATGATAGTGTTCATCATTGGTACATACAAGGTGTTGTATGTATGGAAACTAAAGCAAGGTTAAAATGAAATGAAAAGCTAGAAAAATAAAAGTAAACCGAAAAGAGTGGATTTTATTATGAATGGATAATATGTTGTAATGATTTCATATTTTGTGCTAAGTGTTTTAGTGATGAAGGTCTTGGTTTATTATTATGTTTAGTTTTGGAACTACTTTTTATTTCATGTGTAATACTCACCTCCTTACCAACCTTTTTCAGGTAAAGAGATTGAGTCAGCACAGCCCCCGGCCGAGCAGGTGCACTTTCCCTCCCAGGGAAAGTGAGGCTATAGTTAGTGTGGGTCGGTTTAGAGCTTTGGCTTGTATTTTGGATTAATTATATGTTGTGGCACTTCATTTTATCCAGTGGTAAAATATTTTGGGAAAACCTCCTGGTTGTTGTATAACTCTGATTTTAGTCTCGGTTTGGATGTTTATACCGTTATGGTGCAAACTTTATCTTTTGAAAAGGAATGGAATTTCTTTCAGTGGATTTTTTATAAATTGCTTATATTCGGTTAAATTCAATTAAATGCATGCTTAATTGTTGTCTTGGGGGTAATTAAGGGTAATTTATTGTTGGTGTTACATTTATGGTATAAGAGCAGTTCCCTCGGCCTTGGAGTGTGGGTTCACTACTCCAGTGTTTACTCAACCATGTGAGTAACCCAGTGTTGTGTCTAAGTGTTAGGTTGCTTAGATAGATAGATAGATATAGTGTTGTCTATGTTGCTGCAGGTGTGTGTGTTTGGTGTTGTTAGCGGTGTCCTTTGATCTGGTTTAAGATCAATTGTCCTTCCAGGATTGGGAGGTATGGCAGGAAGAAGAGTTGAGAATGATCGCTTGGCTGCTATCTTGGAGTCTTTGGTTCAGGTCCAGTAGAACCAAACTGCTCATTTGGCCCAGATGCAGCAACAGCAGGCCGAGAACATTGCAGCAGCAGCAGCTGCAGCTCGGCAGCAATGCAGCCCCCACCACCAGGCCTAGTGGAAGTGGACTGGTTGAGTAGGTTCAGGAAGGGTGATCCTCCTCGATTTGAAGGTGGGTTCAACCCAGATGGAGCACAGAAGTGGCTTCAAGAGGTAGAAAAGCTGTTGCGTTCAATCCGACCTCCAACCAAGCAAGTTGTTCGTCTTGTGGAGTTTCTGTTGTCGAGTGAGGCCGAGCACTGATGGGAGCACCAGCGCTGAGGTCTCTAAGCTACCGGGCAAGCAGTGTCGTGGGATTTGTTCAAGGTCCGATTTCTGAGCAAGTACTTCCCCGAGGAAGTACGAAGGGAGAAGGAGCTTGCATTTCTGAAGTTGGAACAGGGGAGCTTGAGTGTGGGCGAGTATGCAGCTCGGTTTGAGGATTTGATTCGGTTCTCGGGGAGCTACCGAGAAGCCGACGAGCGTTTGAAGTGCATCAAGTTCGAGTTGGGTCTGAATGCCAAGATCAGAACGACATTGGTGTATCAGAATATCACCGATCTCTCGCAGCTGGTGAGTATGGCGAGTGCTTATGAGAATTCCTTGAAGCAGGAGCAGGCTGAGGAGCAGAGCAAGGCTTCTCGGAAATTGGTCGGCCTAGTCCGAGGAAAGGATCCCAAGCAGAAGCTCGGTCCTTACTCGGGTTCCAAGGCAGCTGGTTCCAAAGGTTCAAATCAGAGAGTGGCTTCTCAGAGTTCTCCTCGGTTCCCTCAGCGTGGGAGGTTTCACGAAGGAGAGTGTTGGGGAAGCAATATCTTCAATTCGAGCAAAAAGGAGGGTCTTTGTTTCAGGTGTGGTCAATCGGGGCACTTCGCAACTCAGTGTTCTAAGAGCTCGGTGAAGAAGGAGCCTGAGGTTGTCAAGTCTCAGCAAACTGAGGGTTGTCAGAAAAAATGTCGAGAGGGAAGGTGTTTTCCTTGGATGGGGAGAAGGTTACTGAGTCCGACCAGCTCATCTGAGGTAACTGTTTTATTAATGGCAAGTCCTGTGTTGTGTTGTTTGATTGTGGTGCCACACATTCGTTTGTGCCTCTTGAGTGTGTTGGGAGGTTGGGACTGTCAGTTGGGGAGATGCCCTTTAAGCTTTGTTTCTCAACTCCTTCTAGTGTGTCTGTGGTTTCATCACATGTATGCTTGGGGTGTCCTCTTCGGGTTTTAGAGAGGGAATTCGAGGTAGATCTGATCTGTTTGCCTTTAGCTCGATTAGACGTGATTCTCGGTATGGATTGGATGGTACGACATCATGTGGTGATTGATTGTCGTCGGAAGGCTGTGTTGTTCGGTGACGCCTCTTTGGTTTCGGTGAAAGTCGAGGATGAGTCGGAGGTTGGTCGGATTCATGTGGTCGGCGAGTTTCCCGAGGTGTTTCCTGCCGAGGTTTCTGGTCTGCAGCCGAGCAGAGAGGTGGAGTTTGGCATTGGTCTAGTGCCCGGTGCAGGTCCGATCTCTATAGCTCCTTATCGGATGGCGCCACCAGAATTGGCCGAGTTGAAGCAACAGTTAGAGGAACTGTTGGCGAAGGGTCTTATTCGGCCAAGTGTGTCTCCTTGGGGAGCACCTGTTTTGTTTGTGAAGAAGAAGGATGGAGACCTTCGAATGTGCACTGATTATCGACGGTTGAATGCAGTGAGAATTAAGAACAAGTATCCTCTGCCCCGCATTGATGATTTATTGGATCAGTTGAAGGGTAAATTAGTGTTCTCGAAAATTGATCTTCGGTAGGGTTATCATCAGATTCGGATTCGAGAGGAAGATATTCCCAAGACAGCATTCAGGACACGCTATGTTCATTATGAGTATGTGGTCATGCCTTTCGGCCTGACCAACGCGCCAGTAGATTTTATGGACTACATGAATCGGATTTTCAGGCCGTTCTTGGATTCCTTTGTGATCGTGTTCATAGATGATGTGTTGATCTATTCGAAGAGTCCTAGGGAGCATGAAGAGCGTCTAAGGATGGTGCTGCAAGTCCTCAAGGACAAGCAACTGTATGCGAAACTCTCCAATGTAGTTTCTGGCGGAATGAGGTGCACTTTCTCGGCCATGTCATTTCCGAGCAGGGAGTGGCAGTGTGTGACGACCCGCAACTTCCTCGTCTGTTTTAAATAAATTTTTGAAAGATGCTTTAGCAATAATAAATGTATTTATGTGAAAATAAATGTTTTCCCGAACTCAAATGAGATGATTTTATTATTTGGGATTTCTTTGAGAAGTAAAATTCCTTATGAACTCTAATAGGTTTGAGTGACTTTGAAAATTTGTATCTTTTTAACCGTAACTCCGAATTTTATGATCTTTATATGAAAATGATCGTCTTTAAATGTAGAATTTTAAAATGTAACTTTTAGAATTTTATGGGTTGATTTATAAAAATTTATTTTATGAGTCGTGGAAAACGAATTTTGAAGATAATGGGTGTTAAAAAGAGCTAAGAAGAAAATCATTGTCAAGGCATAAATCTATTATGTGATGTGTGTTGGTTTGAAATGTGTTTGATGGATGATGCATGAAAATAATTGTGTGAACATGATTCTTTAGAGATAATTATATCATTGTGTGAATTGATGATTATAATGTTTTAAAGTAAATATGATTAGGAAATAAAAAGATAATGTGTGTATGTATATATATGTATGCTACGTGTGTATGTGTGTATGTGGGTAAGCCTATGATTTTAATTTTAGGACAAGGAGCTTATAGGATAAGTTAGAACCATGAAGAAATTAAATTGGTAGAAAAATTTGGAGTAGTAGAAATAATAATGCATGAAGTGACCCTAAAGCCTTAAATTGCTCCTTAGTGTCCCCTTGATAAAATCCACCCATGCAACAAATTGAAGTGCCAAAACCACCCCTCACCCTTACACACATGACCGAATTTCAAGGGCAAAGAAGGGATTTCACAAATTGCCTATATATAGCCTTGGCTTTAATACATTTCACTCATTCACTCCATTCATTTTCTCATTTCCTTTCCACACCAAACACAATTCTAAGAGACTCCTTAAGCTCTTAGAAAAAGAAAGAGAGAGAGAGAGAGGCCGAGAGTGAGAGAAGGAAGAAGAAGAGGAACCAAGCCTTGATCATGGATTTTTCTTGAAGATCAAAGTGTAGGAGCTTGAAGATCACTTCTTTTTCTTGGTGTGTTCGAAGATCCTTGAAGTGTTGGAGTTGATTTTGATTTCTAAGTCTTGTAAATTTTCTTTTCTTCTTGCATGTCCAATTTTATGATTGATTGATAGTTGCATGTAATGTTAAGGCTTTGATCTTGAATTTTTAGAGCTAAATGAACCTGTAAAACACTAGATCATGAGCTATGTGGTTCGGCCATGACTAGAAGACTAGTTCTTGATGCTTTTTAATTTGATTCAAGTAGTTGCATGTTAACCTTATACTTAGAAAAGTTGATTTGAGTGGTTGAAAGGTTTTGATTTTAACTTGATCTTGATAAAGCTTTGACTTTGTCTTGATCCTTGAAAAAAGTTTTGTTCTTGAGCCTTGCATGTGATTTTTGAGCAAAAAGCTCTAACCTTTCTTGAGTGCATGTCACGGTTTTGGCAAGAAAACAAGGAAACAAGCTTTTGAAAAATGATTTTTAACTTGATCTATGTCTTGTGTTGTTGCATGTTAAAGATTTGAAGTTAACTCTTGATTTTTGGTTATGAGTATTCGGTCTAAGCTTAAAACAAAAGAGATTATGTTTTGTTTCTCATGAAAAAGACACATGCATGTTGATTTCTTATTGATTTAAGGATTTCTAAAATGCATGCAAAAGAATTAAAGTGAAAACTTGGTTTGAAGTGGTGATGATGATTCGGTTTGGTACTTTAAAAAGGAAATGATGTTTTTAAAATTTTGTGTAAGAAAGTTCATGATTTGATCCATGAATCTTGACATTTGCATGTTGAAAAATGAACCAAAAACCTTGTCTTGATCATGATGAGTTTTCGGCCAATGCATGTTAACTAGGTTAGGAATCTTTTTCATGAAGTGACATGAAGTAATGAGTATGTTTTATGGGTTAATGCTAAGTTAAATTGTTTGAAATGGTGTGGTGGTTATTTATTTTCTATTCGGTTTTGGTTAAAAAGATAAAGGAAACTATACTTGATTCTCATTTTATGTGTATGCATATTTGTTAAATCTAAAGACTTTGAATGCATGCATAAAATTACTAAGGCGTGAAAGATAAGACTTTGATGTGGTATTTGATTTAATAAATTGATTTAAGTTAAGAAAATGAATTTGATCTCTTGAGAATAAATTTACATGATGATGCTTGAGTTGATTTAAAGTGTTTGAACTAGTAATCTTTGGTTTATTTTCTTGGAGTAATTCGACCTCTTTGTATGTAAGTAGGTAAATATGAAAATGAAATGGTTTTGAAAGCAATTATGTGTTGAATAAGTGAATAAGTGTTTTATTGCGAAAGTGTTTATTTGAAAATGAGTGTTTAGCTTATAATTAAGTTAAGTGATTGGTTAAGTAATTATATGCTTGGATTTAATGGAAAGAACATTGTTTTATGTTAAGATGTATGATTCGGCCAAGACTAGTTAAATAGGATAGGATTTTATTTGATTAAAGGCCAATTGATATTTGAAAAGAATATGATTTATATGACTTGATTTATCAAAGTGTTGTTGTTGGTTGTGTGCTAGTAATGTTTGGAAAAACGTTTGTGTACGTAATTGGTTTTGAAATTAATTGATTTTACGATAGTTCGATTTGATTTATTCGGGATTGTTGGAGTGTACTTGGTGGCTGTCCAAGAATTGTTTTATGACAAAAAGCTCGAATTTTAAAATGTGAGAGTGTTAGTTTTGAACTAAAGAATTATTTGAAACGAAAGTGCTTTTACGATGTTTTCGGGTTTTTATTAAAGTGATTTTGTGAAGCAATTCCTTGCTGTCCAGAGTTGTTTAAAATTGTTTATTGACATTAAAAGTGTGTTCATGTGATTTAAAGTATGGTTTTCAAGTGGTACTTGATTTAGGAAAAGTCGGATTTAAAACGATGAATTTCTCGGTGTTTTCGGACATGACTAAGGTTCTGTCCAAGACGGACCAGCAACCAAATCAATTGGTTTAAATTATTTTATCATATGTTTTCAAATGGTTTTGAGGAACTTGAGGTACTAGAAAATATTAGAGTTGTTTTGAGAAAACAATTATGTTTTAAGCTATCCTACGAGAAATGAAATGTGTTTGAGTTGAGAGGCGATTTTCTTATAAAAGTTAATAACGTAAACGTGTTCTATTTAATACGAGGAATTTTAAAGACGAGGGATTGGGGCAGCTGGCAGCGACAAGGATCCGCGGAGATCGTGTGCATTTAATTGCTGGACTTGAGGTGAGAGAGAAGCTTTCCTAAGACACCGTGGTATTTAGGCGATTAATTAGGACGTTCCGGATCATCTCAAAGATCGGAACTTAGTGGTTCCGAGTTAGTAGTATAGGGGCAATTGTTTGTGTTGTGTGGCCACTTATACGAAGGAGACAAAGACCACGTGTTGTTATGTGATGAATCTATATGTTGATGATGTGAAATAGCATGCTTATGTTTATCTGCTTAAATGTTTACTTATGTATGATGATATTTAAATTGTTGATTAATAAGAGTAGCATGCTGATGGATGTCTGTTACGTCCTGAGAATGAGATAATGTAAATAAGATGTGAAAGCGATGAAATGTAATTGAAAAGAAAGACGCAAAGAGAAGTATATAATACCCTGTTTGGCCTAAGTCCTTTTGGAATAAGGCAGCCTTGATAAGACATTAAGATAAGGAATAATGACAAGAGTTATGAGAATGATTGGGAAAGAGATATGAGTTGAGATTGTTAAAAGATTTAAGATATCATGGGAGTCTTAAGAATGTGGTGAGAGATGGATATGATGTAAACGAAAGTATCGGAATGTGATTGAGCAAGACTTGATGAGGATAATAATGAGGATGAGCCAGAGCTGGGGAAAGTAATGCTATTGTTGTTTATGGAAATGAGAAATGATATGAGTTGAGCTATGTGGAGCCAGAGGGCTGATGTTCCAAAAGAGATTTGTTGATATCTTGCGAAAGATCATGAAATGAGATTTTTGAGAAGGTTTACAAAACGAGATTTTGAGAAAGTTTACAAAATGATATTTTTGTGAAAGTTTATGAAATGATATTTTGAGAAAATTTATGAAATGATATTTTGAAAAAGTTTATGAAATGATGTTTTGAGAAAGTTTACGAAATGAGATTTTGAGAAAGTTTATGAAACAAGATTTTGAGTAAGTTATGAAAAGAGATGTTGTGAAATGAGATGTTGAGATGTTGGGAAAGAATGTGAAATGAGGTGTTCAGAAAGATTGTGAAATGAGAAAGATTGTGAAATGAGAAAGATTTGAGGAAACCGCAATTGGTGGTTGAAACAACTAAGGAACCCTAGGAGAACACCTAGAAGGGGGGGGGGGGGGGTTTGAATAGGTGTAAAAGAAACCTTGAAAGATTTTCGAACGAAACAAATCGAAACAATTAAAATGAATGATTTTTGCAAATTCTTCAGCACTTAATCGATTAAGCTGAACTTTAATCGATTAATCTGCAATTTAATCGATTAAGGTCAGAAAACACAATTTCACTTAATCGATTAATAATCGATTATGACAGATAAAAATTGAAAAATCACTTTTCAATCGAATACGAAAATCAATCAATCAACACGTAAGATCAGAGATTAAGCGGAAAGGATTAACACCTATATTCTTATTGATTACCTAGGATATGAAAATGATTTTCCCCAACTTAATTTGAACAATTAAGATTCAATTCAATCAATTATGAAAATCAATCTTTCTCTAGGTTTTCAACAAAGAACACAATGAATAACAAGAATGTAAAGAGTAAGGGTTTAGAGATACGGCACAGTGATTTATCCTGGTTCACTTTCATCCACTTGAAAGCTACATCCAGACCCCTCTTCAACCAAGAGAGATTCTTCAATATGAGGAATTAGAGTTCTCAAATTACAAGTAAATGCCTCTCAAGACTCCCTTCTTGATAGTCTACAAAGGATACCACACCCTTGCCTTGTATTCCTATTGATCTTCTCTCTAATCTAACCTCTACCCCTTGTTGATAATCCACACAACAAGTCTTCACTTCCTTGATGATAATCCACACACCAAGGCTTCACTTTGCTTGATTCACAACCAAGACTTCTTCTTCTTCAATGAGAAATTTGCTTGATGATAATCGGCACACCAAGTCTTCTTGTTTGTTGTAGATGGCTTGCCTCTTGCAAAGATTACAACACAATTGAAAACACAATGACACTCCTATGAATCTCTTTCAATAGCTATGACAAAATCAACATGAGAGATTCAAGAGTTCTTGATTCTAGATGATCACAAAGATTAGGAAAAGGTTTATGTAGAATACCCAAAAGTTAGAGCACTTAAAAACTGATTTTGAGAAGTGAAAATTGTATTTTAAAAAAACTAGTTCTATAGTGTTTAATCGATTAGATCTTCACTTAATCGATTAGTAATCGATTAGATTTGTTCTTAATCGATTAAGCCCTGTACAAACTTGTTAGAAACTTGTTTTCTCAAAACTAAACATTTCCTTTCAAACCTTTAAGTCACCTATTGATTTTAGGTTAAGTGAAATCTCAAATTATGATATAATCATGCAATCAAAAGAGATTCACTACCCTCTAAGAAACTCTACCCAAACTCATCAAATAGAAGACTAAGTCTAGAGAGGCAAAAGATAAAACAATAACAAAACTCAAACTTGATCTTCATAAGTCTTCATGAGTTTGTTCTCTCTTCTTCACTTGATGTTTGTTGTTGCTTGTTGAGCTTGAAACATGATCAACACCTTAGTAGCTTGTTCAAAACCTTTTGTCATTATCAAAACATTCTCAATGGAACTTACAATCTCCCCCTTTTTGAAAATGACAAACATGTTTTGAAGTTGTTTGAAGTTGTTGATGCTTTAAATATTTGATCACTTGGTGAGACTCTTGCTCCCCCTTAATCAATGCAATTGACATTTGAAATCCAATTGATAGAAGCTTGATTCTCCCCCTATCTTCAACAACTTTGCTCAACCTACATAAAAACAACAAAACAACCTTTCTCCCAAAACAAACTATTTCTCCCCCTTTGGCATTATCAAAAAGTAATATAAACCAATTGAAATATAAAATGCTAAGCCAAAATAAGAAGAAATCACAAATCATTCCTTTTCAACATTGATACCAATTGAAAGATAAGAACCAAAAATAATCAATGATACCAATTGAAAAGCTAATTGTCACTAATTGACAAAAATATCACAAAAGCATGATAATCATCTAATCATCACTCAATGATACCAATTGAACTTTAGAAAAAGTAATACCAATTGAGAACAATTCAATTATACCAATTGAGAAAAACTATAATTGATACCAAATAAGAATATTCAACAATATCACTTGTACCAATTTTTACCACTTTGTAGGTCATTCACTTGAGATGCAAATGTAATACCAATTGAAGATGCAAATGTATGAATAACACTTGTAAGCCCTTTGCTCTTCAATCATACCTACAAAACAATCATGCTTTGCTTTTTGGTATCCAAATGGTTTTGGATCTATTTTTGTTAGTTAAGGGAATCTCACCCTTCTTAACCCAAACAAACTTTCCTTTAGGTATACCATGCACTTTAATATAACATACATTTGAAGTATATCCATGAGTACCACAATAGAAACATGTTGGTGCATTTGAGAAATCAACTTTAGAAAAATCAACAACATTTCTATGAGAATTACTCTTAGCATTAGTATAACCCAAACCAAACTTGTTTGAATTTCCTCTTTGAAAATTTAACAATGTGCGCAATCTAATATCACCATTTGTGAAACTTGCAAGCTTATTTTTCAAAATAGCATTTTCATCTTTAAGCAACTTTCAACTCTCACAATCAACCACAATATTCAATCTACTAGCACAATCACAAGAAGAACTAGCATAAATGAGATCAAGGGTTTCATTTTCAAGATTAAGCTCATCAACTTGTTTTTGAAGTTCTAAAATCTCTTTTTGATGTTTCAAAATGAGCTTCTTTCTTTCAATGTTTTTCAAAGATAGTTTTTCATGTTGTTCATGCATTTCTTCATAAGCATTATATAGCAATTCATATTTAGAAGAAATTTTGGATTTAGTATGACTTACATTGCTATCCTCGCTTTGTTCACTTGATTCATCATTTGAACTTTCCTCTTCATCTACTTGAACAAGCAAGTTGAGATTAGCAACTTCTTCATCATCCGACGAACTACTCGATGTGCTTTTCTTCTCTTCTACATCACTATCCCAAACTATGTATGCTCTTTTAGATTTTGAATTTTTCTTTTCTTTCTCCTTCTTCTTGAGATACCTAGAGCATGAGTACTTGAGATGACCGGGTTTTCCACATTCATGGCAAACTACACCTTCTTTTGATGTCTTGGTCTTGTAGTGTGGGGAATCCTTCTCTTTACCTTTGTCTTTGTTCAACCTTCCTTTTCTCCTTAGAAACTTGTCAAACTTCCTTAGTAAAAGTTTCATTTCTTTTTCATCAACATCTGAATCGGAATCTTCACTATCATCATCATCGGAACTCTCTTTCTTATTGTATGATCTATTGACTTTAAGAGCAAGTCCCTTTCTTCCATTGTTCTTATCCGACTCTTCATTGATACTTAAACGTCCAAGCTCCAATTCATGTTCTTGAAGTTTTCCGAAAAGTGTTGCTAGATCCATAGCATCCAAATTCTTAGATTCAACAGTAGCCGTTACTTTTGGTTGCCAATTCCTGTCTAAACATCTCAACACTTTGTTAGAAAGTTCACCTTGTAAGAAAGTCTTACCAAGAGCAAGAAAATGGTTAATAATATGAGTAAAACGCTTTTGCATATCATTAATAGATTCATTTGGAAGCATTTGAAACAATTCATAATCACGCATTAAAGCAATCAATCTAGCTCTCCTAACCTCACTAGTTCCTTCATGAGTCACTTGTAAAGTGTCCCACATTTCCTTAGCACTAGTACATTGAGAAACTCTAACGAACTCATCATAAGATAAAGCGGAGGTAATGATATTCTTTGCTTTAAAATCATATTGAACTTTCTTTCTATCATCATCCTTCCACTTATCCTCGGGGATTAAATGTACTACGCCTTCAACTAAACTAGAGGGGATATGAGGACCTTTTTCAACTACTTTCCAAATTTCACTATCTATGGCTTGGATAAAGATTTTCATTCTAACTTTCCAATAACCGTATCCCTCACCATTAAAGAGTGGAGGACGACTTATCGAAGCACCTTCACCACCAAAGGGATTCATGGAACCCATTGCGATTTTCTTAAAGGATCTTTACGAAAAAGCTCTTATGCTCGTGTCTTTCGACCGAGCTCTGATACCAATTGAGGAAACCGCAATTGGTGGTTGAAACAACTAAGGAACCCTAGGAGAACACCTAGAAGGGGGGGTTGAATAGGTGTAAAAGAAATCTTGAAAGATTTTCGAACGAAACAAATCGAAACAATTAAAATGAATGATTTTTGCAAATTCTTCAGCACTTAATCGATTAAGCTGAACTTTAATCGATTAATCTGCAATTTAATCGATTAAGGTCAGAAAACACAATTTCACTTAATCGATTAATAATCGATTATGACAGATAAAAACTGAAAAATCACTTTTCAATCGAATACGAAAATCAATCAATCAACACGTAAGATCAGAGATTAAGCGGAAAGGATTAACACCTATATTCTTATTGATTACCTAGGTTATGAAAATGATTTTCCCCAACTTAATTTGAACAATTAAGATTCAATTCAATCAATTATGAAAATCAATCTTTCTCTAGGTTTTCAACAAAGAACACAATGAATAACAAGAATGTAAAGAGTAAGGGTTTAGAGATACGGCACAGTGATTTATCCTGGTTCACTGTCATCCACTTGAAAGCTACATCCAGTCCCCTCTTCAACCAAGAGAGATTCTTCACTATGAGGAATTAGAGTTCTCAAATTACAAGTAAATGCCTCTCAAGACTCCCTTCTTGATAGCCTACAAAGGATACCACACCCTTGCCTTGTAATCCTATTGATCTTCTCTCTAATCTAACCTCTACCCCTTATTGATAATCCACACAACAAGTCTTCACTTGCTTGATGATAATCCACACACCAAGGCTTCACTTTGCTTGATTCACAACCAAGACTTCTTCTTCTTCAATGAGAAATTTGCTTGATGATAATCGACACACCAAGTCTTCTTGTTTGTTGTAGATGGCTTGTCTCTTGCAAAGATTACAACACAATTGAAAACACAATGACACTCCTATGAATCTCTTTCAATAGCTATGACAAAATCAACATGAGAGATTCAAGAGTTCTTGATCAAAGAATGTGAAAATAGAAAGCTTTTGATCTTTGAAATTGAGAGAGAATAGAGTGGCTTGATTTCTTGTAAAACTTGTATGAAAATGAGTCTAGATGATCACAAAGATTAGGAAAAGGTTTATGTAGAATACCCAAAAGTTAGAGCACTTAAAAATTGATTTTGAGAAGTGAAAATCGTATTTTAAAAAAACCAGTTCTACAGTGTTTAATCGATTAGATCTTCACTTAATCGATTAGTAATCGATTAGATTTGTTCTTAATCGATTAAGCCCTGTAGAAACTTGTTAGAAACTTGTTTTCTCAAAACTAAACCTTTCCTTTCAAACCTTTAAGCCACCTATTGATTTAAGGTTAAGTGAAAACTCAAATTATGATATAATCATGCAATCAAAAGAGATTCACTACCCTCTAAGAAACTCTACCCAAACTCATCAAATAGAAGACTAAGTCTAGAGAGGCAAAAGATAAAACAATAACAAAACTCAAACTAGATCTTCATAAGTCTTCATGAGTTTGTTCTCTCTTCTTCACTTGATGTTTGTTGTTGCTTGTTGAGCTTGAAACTTGATCAACACCTTAGTAGCTTGTTCAAAACCTTTTGTCATTATCAAAACATTCTCAATGGAACTTACAAGATTGTGAAACGAGATGTCGAGATGTCGAGCAAGAATGTGAAATGAGATGTTGAGAAAGTTTATGAGATGAGATGCAAGATTGTCGATGCTGTAACACCCCGTCTGAATACCTCATATTTGTTTTAATGATAAAGAGATTATTTTGAGAAAGTGTTTCAAAAAGAGTATTTTAAAAGAATATTTCTTAGATTGGATTTCTTTTATGATTTCAAATGATAAATGATTTTCAAGAAAATGATTTTTATAAGAAAATCTTATGAGTTTTGAATTGAGTTTTCAAGTTGAATTAATTTAGTATTTAATATTTTGTATTTTAAGAAATTGTGATTTTATGAGAAAAGAAATAAAGATGATTTTCTATGTGTATGTGTGTGCATGTGTGTTCGGCCGTATGTGTATGCATGTACATGTATGATAGATTTTTGACTTTCTTGCACCCTAAGCTAGTGATAGTACCTTTTTTTTTGGATGCTGTATCAAATATTTACATTATCAATTCAATAACAGAATACCACAAACCATAATAACTAACTTTTTAAAGGATGTGGAAATTAATAAAAGTGACTTATGATAAAAAACGGAGGGAGAATTAAAAAATAAAGAAAAATAACAATAATAAGTATCCATAGAACACACTCTTTAACATACCAATTCAGTAAATATACCCTAAACCCTAAACCCTAAAATTTTATTGAAAAATGTTATATTAAATAAATTGATAGGTTTTATGTGTATGTTACTTTTCCAATTGCATATTGTTTTTTATTGATTGCTTAAAAATGCCCTTATATAACACTCATTAGCAAGACCCAAAATTAAACTAAAATAAACAATAACGGTTTCTGATGGACATATTCAGAAGGCATATATAAAATATTTTGAAAAATAATATTAATTATTTTTTTTGAAAATAATATTAATATAAGTTTTGTTTTAAAATAAATAATATTAATTATAATCTTAAGTCATAATTATTTTTTACTGCAAAAGAGAGTTTCTGACGGAATTTTCCGACGTAAAATAATAAAATATTTTCCGTTGGAAAGTCCGTTGGAAACCTGATTTTCCCGACGGATTTGATCCATCGGAAAAGGGGCAAATAATATCTGTCGGAAAATCCGACGGAAAATCCATTAGAAAAGAGTGAGAATACTTTCCGTCGGAATATCCGTTGGAAAATCCGTCGGAAAAGAATCAAAAATAATTTCCGTCGAAAAATCCGTCGTAAAACGCGAAAAATCACAAATCCGTCGGAAATGTGTTTTCCGACAGCAATTTCCGTCAATAAACACAAAAAACACTGACGGCTTAATGTCCGTCGGAAAAAATCCGTCAGAAAACAGCTACATTTCTTGTAGTGACACTTCTTCTAGGAGTCTCATTAGCTCTTAGAAAAGAAATAGATAGAGATAGAGAGAGAGAGAGAACCCGTGAGCTTCAAGAGAGAAAGAAGAAGGAGATGAAACCCAAAAGCTTTAGGAAACCTTGAAGATCAAGTGAAGGTGGTTGAGGATCTACTCTTTTTCTTTGTGTATTCGAAGATCATAGAGTGTTTTAAGTAGTTTTCATTCTCTAAGTCTTGTAAGGTTCTTTTGTTGTTGCATGTCTAATTTTCTTGTAGATCTATGTTTGTAAGTGCCTATTAAACTTTGATCTTGAGTTTCAAGAGCCAAATAAATTTGTAGAACCTTAAACCATGGACTCTACCATTCGGCCATGACTAGAAAATTAGGTTGTGATGATTTTTATTTCGTTTTGAGTTCATGCATGTTGGTTTGATGTGTGTTAAAGTTGATCTAAGTGATTTAAATGCTTTGATTTTAACTTTGATTTTTCTAAGCTTTGATATTTTGTTTTCTTTTCAAAAAGACTCTGATCTATTGTTTTGATCTTGAAAAAGATTTGATTCTTGCCTTTATTTTCAATAACCTTGATCTCGAAGTTTTGCATGTGATTCTTTTACCCAAAAACTTTTGTTTCTTGGCTTGCATGTTACGGTTTTGATGAGAAAACAAAGGAAAACAACTTTTGCAAAATGGTTTTACTTTGATTCAAGTCTATGTGTGTTTGAAAGTTAAAGATTTAAATTTTTCCTCTTGATTTTGTTAGTTGATTTTCGGTCAAGCTTTGAAAACCAAAGAAGTCATGATTTCTCTTCCTAAAAGACTCATGCATGTGATTCTCTTTTGTTTTAAATGATTTTAGAAGCAAATGCAAAAGAAAATAAAAATGAAAATGTGTTTGAGTGACTAAGAGGTCACGGTTTCGAGAGAAAAAGGGAGTGGTATTTTTCAAAGACCATATGTTTAAAAGTGCATGATTTGATTTGTCGATTTTAAGGTTTTGCATGTAGAAAATTTGCATCAAAGACCTTGTTTTTCCTATGATGATGATTCGGCCTACACTAGACTAGATAGGCTAGATTCTTTTTGCATGTGATTGTCTCATTGAAATGATTATGTTTTGTGATTTTGTTTTAAGAAAAAATTATTGTTTTGTTTTGGTTTGTTCAATTCGGTTTTCATTAAAGAAAAGGCATAAATGTATTTGATTATTTTCAAAAGTATTTTCATGGTTTGATTTCTTTTATTCTTTGCTATCCAAGATTTTATGTCAAAGTATTTTAATTTTTAAAAGTGTTTTTGAGTTATGAAAAGTGTGGATTTCAAGTGTTCTTTGATATATCAAAAGTTAGAATGAAAAATGTTGATTTTCAATGTTTTTACAACTTGAAAGGGCGGCTGGACTTTTCCATACAGCCACATAAACTATTTATTTATTTATTTTAATATGAGTTTTCAAATGATTTTTAAAGGATTTCAAGTATAAGAAAGGTTGAGAATTGTTTTGATAAACCTCTATATTTTAAGAAAAGGATAAAGAAAGTAAAGGACTTGTTATTAAAGAAACCAAGTTTAGATTTTTAATTGAAATAGTTTTTAATAAAAGTGTATTTATTTACCTCGAGGTTATTCAGTAGACGGTGGGAACCATTCTCAAAGAGAAGCTAGAGATTTCCGAGCTCAAAGTATTTCTCTTGCTGGACTAAGAGGTAAGTGAGTGAGAGTGCGGTGAGCCCGTAACGTAGTTGCCGTGTGGTGACGGGAAAAGAATTACGTGATCCATTATGTGTTATGTGTTTTATGCTTTATTAAATTGATGCATGCTTATTACTATTCTATGCTGGTTCTTTTACTATGTTATTGTGAAAAGCATTATATTTTGTGAATTGAGTCTGAATGTTATTATAATCGATAATAAGAATGTAAAAGAGAAAGTATAATGAAAGGACGAGCGAGAGAACAATATGTGATGTGATTCAAAGATGGCGATGGAGCAACAATGCACTAGATGAGGAGATTCCACGAGCGTAGCTGAGATCGTGCTGGCGGATCCCAAGATGCAAATGATCATTCAAGAGAGCTTTGTTATCCCTATGGAATGATGTGATTGTACCAAGTGGCTTGAGAAAGTGAATGACAATTATGTGAAAGTGGGGAAGAGATAATCCTTAGTGGTCGGGTCTTGTCGAAGGGATGGACTAAGGGCAAGCCGACCGTAGGTTAATTAAAAGATATTAAAAGACTTAAAAGACATTAAAAGACTAACATACGCGGTGAGGTATGAGAGTGTGAAGTAGTGGAGAGGAAGATACTATGGGTATCTACGGATACTCTGGTGGGGATTGCATGAGGGGAGGGCAAGGGCGGTGAACGTCAAGAAGCCTCGAGTATATTTCTAGGCGGAATGAATTCCACAAGTGGCGTACTAACGTGGTAGGGACTGGGTCCAATGCCGTGGCAAGTTCCGCATAGCTAACTAGAAATGATACTGTCACCCCCTTGAATGCAAATCTACAACAGTGAGAGGGACTGGAACGGGGCATTGTGATTTGCCACTGCTTGGACAGTGTGCCTGATTATGATAATTATGTGAATTATATTGATTGAGGCTGTAGTCCTCCTGGTCTGGGACCATATGTTGTTGAGACAGCTGTCGTGCCCGCATGGTAAAGGTCCTGTACTCCTGTTGGCTTCCGACTAGGTTTGGATGGAGACCGAGGAGATGTAGACGAGTGCGTTTTTCCTCAGTGATGGTTTTCCCCTTACCTCATTGAGTGAACTGAGTTATGATAAAACTTAATAACCAAAGAGTAAAGATATAATTGAAAGATGGGAAAGATTGATAAAGTTTGATGCTATTCTGTTACGAGAATCATGTTTTGGATTGGTGGATTATGCTTTACCTTTATGTGCTTTATTTATCATTTACATACCTTGCTTATTTCGATTATTACGATACCTGCTTTGCTATCCTGTTCTGTCTAATTAGCGTATCCTGTGTATTCTCTACGCTCTTGGTATCTTGTCTCATTTCGTATACTTGTCAAGTGTCATTGTTGTCTGTTCTTCTTTCTATCGAGTCTACCCTGAGACCTTATGGTCAACTTGTTAGTGTATGGTACACTGACTCTCTCCTACCTGCTTGTCGTATTGGCGTTTGCCGGTATTGCAACGGGTAGATGGCGTATCATGTAGCAATCCACATGTGGCCTCTTCAGGGAGGAGCATGGGAGGTTGTTCCTGAGGGCTGGATTTGGAGAGGAGAAACCCGATTGGATATTGATGATCCGAGACATATTCTGCGAGGGACGAGCTTGGATGTACACGTAGGACAAGTCACTCTCCGTGACTATCAGGACGGTGGACCGAGAGAGCATCACGAGTACGAAGGTGATCCTGCACCTTTGGCTGCGGTGATCCCTCAACCGATGGACGAGAAGATGCTAGTGGGTCTAGTCACGAAGCGGAAGCTGATTCGAGTGAAGACATGGAGACGGACGCTAGTTCTGCTGAGGAGTGATGTCCTGTGTTATGTGTCTAGAGTGTCTAGGATCGATATTCCAATCGAGGATTCCTTTGTGATGTGCCATGGATGTAATTAAGCTACTTTTTAATTATGGTTTGTAATCTTTTGTAACTCTGGCCTGCTTTTGGAAACTTTTTGGAGTGTGACTCCAGTACTTATGGTTTATGTTTTAATTATAATGAAAATGATGTTTTATATGATGATGATGTTTCGGGTATGGGAAGTTTCAAAAAGTGACAACTCGATTTTCAAAAGGGTGGCGTTAATCATTCGTGAACTCATGCTTTAAAAAAAATGGCCTCATTTTTGCAACAAATTAATAACAATTCAGTTAAGGTTTTGGAAGTGAAAATCGGGTTGTTACAGAGGTGGTATCAGAGCAATGGTAATCCTCAGTGGCCTTAAGCCTGTAAAGCTATCCATGTTTACTCTGTGTCCCTCTGTGTGTCTAGAGTCTAGGTTCTGTGTTATCGTGCGTTGAATCCCCTTTCTGTTTCGTTTTTCTTAAGATGAGTCGTGCGCGTGGAAGACCTTCCGGTTCGAGTTCGAGAAACCCTGGTGAGGATGCTGATCACCCGGATGCGGCAGATTTCATGACTCGGATGGCAGCTGTGATGACGGGAGTCAACGATAATCTTCAAGCGTTGCATCGTCAGGCGCAGCAGAATTTCAATAATCAGCAGCAAGCTCAAAATTTGGAAGCCCAAGGCTACAAAGGATTGGATGAATTCTGTCGTCGCAACCCGAAGGAGTTTGCAGGAGGCTTTGCTCCGGACGCGACTGTGGAGTGGATAGAGGATTTAGAGCGTATTTTCGGGGGTATGGTGCAGTGTAACGATGAGCTGAAGTTGGCTTATGCTGGGTTTATGCTGACAAGAGAGGCTGCAGCGTGGTGGCGAGTTACTAAGCAAGTGAAGGTGAATCTGGGAGAAGCGTTGACGTGGGAATCTTTTAAGCAGAGATTTCTTGAGAAGTATTTTCCGTTGTACCTGAGGACTGAGAGAGAACCGGAATTTCTGAGCTTGACTCAAGGGAATTTATCGGTTGATGAGTATGCCTCGAAATTCGAAGAATTAGTTAAGTATGTACCCCAATATGCTGGAGGAGAGAATGAGCGATCTAAGTGCGCTAAGTTTAGGGATGGTCTTAAGCCTGAGATTAAGTTAGCTTTTTCTCATTTAGAAATAGATGATTTCGCCAGTTTAGTAAATCGTTGTCGTATGTACGAAGGCGGTTTAAAAGCAAGAGGAGCGGCTGAGAGGGTAGTGAACCCTTCTTCGTCTCATGGACCGGCTCGCAATTTTCCTTTTCATCGAGATTCTGGAGGAAGGTATAGGACTTCCCACCCATATTCTGGTTCGAGTGGAAGGAGAGATCTACGCTTTGGAGGAAGTGGACAAAGCAGAAGCTTTGGAGGCAACGGTAATCGCGGTGGAAACCGTGGGGGCAGCAGCTATGGAGGGAATCGCATGGATCGTGGCGGTGGTAATCGTAATAGTTTCGGTGGAGTGAGATCGGGGAACGCACCTCCTCATTGCAACAAGTGCGGTCGTAGTCATTTTGGTCCGATGTGTCCACCAAGGAATTCAAACTGCTACAACTGTGACAAGCCTGGTCACATGGCGAGAGACTGCAGGGAGCCTAAGTGAACGGCTAATTCGGGGAATGTACATCGTCCAACTATGCCAGGGAGAGTGTTTACGATGAGCGGATTTGAAGCTGCGAATACTGCTAATCTTATCCAAGGTGAATGTTTCATTTATAAGAATTCCTTGATAGTATTGTACGATTCGGGTGCTACTCATTCTTTTATTTCTCATGATGTGGTGAGTAGATTAAATTTGAAAGTAGATGCTTTACCCTATAACTTGATTGTTTCTACCCCTACTGATAAGCCTGTGATAGTGTCTACTTATTGTCCTAATTGTCCCTTAGAGATAGAAGGAAACACTTATTTTGTTGACCTGATTCAACTACCCCTTTCTCAAATAGACATTATATTAGGAATTGACTGGCTTACTAGGAATCATGTTCTTCTGAACTGTTCTGAAAAGTCGTTAGTGTTTAGTGAAACCCAATCTTCTTTGCCTAAACCCAACGACCTTGAGCATTTATCTGCCAAGCAAATTCGAACTTCATTGAAGGATGGCGCGGTAGCTTATATATTTCTAGCATCGTTGGATGTTAAGAAGGACAAGGAACTGCATGAATTACCCGTAGTTCGGGATTTTCCCGAAGTTTTTTCGGAAGAGATACCTGGTTTACCGCCAATTTGAGAAGTAGAGTTCTCAATTGACGTGATTCCTGGAACTGGACCGATCTCAAAAGCACCTTATAGGATGGCTCCGGCGGAGTTGGCTGAATTGAAGAAGCAATTGGAAGAGATGTTGGAGAAGAAGATGATAAGGCCTAGTGTTTCACCCTGGGGAGCACCGGTTTTATTCGTCAAAAAGAAGGATGGCAGTATGCGTTTGTGTACGGATTATCGGCAATTGAACAAGGTGACAATTAAGAACAAGTACCCTCAGCCTAGAATTGACGACTTGTTGGATCAATTGAAGGGAGCGACTGTATTTTCTAAGGTCGATCTTCGATCGGGGTATCATCAGATAAGAGTGAAGGAGGAAGATATTCCCAAGACTACTTTCAGAACTCGTTATGGTCATTACGAGTATCTGGTTATGCCTTTCGGTGTATCGAATGCTCCTGCAATATTCATGGACTACATGAATAGAATTTTTCATCCTTACTTGGATTCATTTGTTGTCGTATTTATCGACGATATTTGATTTATTCCAAGATTAAGGAGGAACACGCTGAGCATTTAAGGACAGTCTTGACAATGTTGAAGGACAAGCAGCTCTATGCTAAGTTGTCGAAGTGCGATTTTTGGTTGGACTCAATGCACTTCTTGGGGCATGTCATCTCGAAGGACGGAATCGCAGTGGATCCTGCAAAGGTGGAAGCTGTGTTAGAGTGGAAAGCACCGACATCTGTGACAGAAATCCGTAGTCTCTTAGGACTAGCGGGATATTATCGTCGGTTTGTCGAAGGATTTTCCCGTTTGTCTTTGCCTTTGACGAAGCTGACGAGGAAAGGTCAACAATTCGAATGGTCGGCGAAATGTGAGGAGAATTTCCAAGAATTGAAGAAGAGACTGACAACCGCACCAGTGTTAGTTCTACTGGATACGACGAAGTCTTTTTGTGTGTATTGTGATGCTTCGAAACAAGGATTAGGATGTGTATTGATGCAAGAGTGGAAAGTAGTGGCTTATGCTTCACAGCAACTGAAGATTCATGAGCTTAATTACCCGACTCATGACTTGGAACTAGCAGCAGTAGTGTTTGATTTGAAGATCTGGAGACACTACTTGTATGGTGTAAGAGTTGAAGTCTTTAGCTATCACAAGAGTTTGAAGTATCTGTTCGAACAAAAGGAGCTAAATATGCGTCAGAGACGGTGGATGGAATTCCTAAAGGACTACGATATCGAGCTACAGTATCATCATGGAAAGACGAACGTAGTTGCTGATGCTTTGAGTAGGAAGTCATTGCATGTTTTTGCGTTGATGATCAAGGAGTTGGAGTTGATTGAGGAATTTCGAGATCTGAATTTAGGAGTGGAGTTAAGACTGAAGAGTATGATATTGGGACAGCTAACTGTTTCAAGTGGATTTATAGAGCGGATAAAGGAACATTAGTTGAAGGACGAGGAACTTCAAGCTAAGAAGGAGCTTTCGGAAAAAGGGAAAGAAGTAGGATTTCAGATTGGTGGTGATGGAGTGTTGAGGTATAAGGATCGTGTCTGTGTACCGAATAATGTGGAGATAAAGGGAATGATATTGGAGGAAGCTCATAAGAGTAAGTTGAGTCTACACCCCGGTTCTCAAAAGATGTATCAAGATCTCAAGAAGGTATTTTGGTGGCCTGGAATGAAGAGAGAAGTGGTGGAGTATGTATCACGGTGTCTGACGTATCAAAAAGCGAAGGTAGAGCATAAGAAGCCTGGTGGTGAGTTACGACCGTTGGAAGTGCCAGTTTGGAAATGGGATTGTGTCACCATGGACTTTGTCTCGGGATTTCCAAAGACTCGGAAAGGTTATGATGCTATTTGGGTAATCGTGGACAGATTGACGAAGACGGCACGGTTTATTCCTGTCAACATGAAGTATTCAATGGATAGACTGGCTGAGTTATATTTGAAAGAAGTAGTGCGATTGCATGGAGTACCATCAAGTATAGTATCAGACAGAGATCCACGTTTTACTTCGAAGTTTTGGGTCAGTTTGCAAGCAGCAGTCGGAACCAAGTTGGATTTAAGTTTCGCATATCATCCACAAATGGACGAACAGTCAGAGTGAACTATCCAGACGTTGGAAGACTTGTTGAGAGCCTGTGTGATTGAAAGTGCCGGTGATTGGGATTCTTTTCTGCATTTGATTGAGTTTACTTACAACAACAGTTTTCATTCAAGCATCGGAATGGCACCGTATGAAGCTCTATACGGTAGAAAGTGCAGAACGCCATTGTGTTGGTTCGAGACTGGTGAGCATTTGATAATAGGACCAGATGTAGTGCAGCAGACAAATGAAAAGGTGAGGCTAATTCAGGAAAGAATGAGGACTGCTCAAAGTAGACAGAAGAGTTATCAGGACAAAAGGAGAAGTCCGCTAGAATTGAATGAAGGAGATTTTGTTTTCATGAAGGTAGTGCCAACTACTGGAATTGGTAGAATGCTCAAAACCCGAAAACTTACACCTCGTTTTATTGGACCTTACCCAATTCTTAAACGAATAGGACCTTTAGCCTACCAAATTGCTTTACCTCCTTTTCTTTCGAACTTGCATAATGTCTTTCATGTATCCCAATTGAGAAAATATGTCCATGATCCTTCACACATCATTGAACCCGATTCGGTACAACTGAAGGAAAATCTTACATTTGAGGCTTTACCCCTAAGGATAGATGGTAGTAGTGTTAAGAGGTTAAGAGGGAAAGATATTCCCTTAGTTAAGGTAGTTTGGAGTCGGAATAATGGTGAGGATGCGACATGGGAGCTTGACAGTAAGATGAGAAGTTCTTTCCCACACCTGTTTGATTCAGATACTGCATTTCTCGGGGACGAGAAATCTCCAAGTTGGGGAGAATGTAACACCCCGTCTAAATACCTCATACTTGTTTTAATGATAAAGAGATTATTTTGAGAAAGTGTTTCAAAAAGAGTATTTTAAAACAATATTTCTTAGATTGGATTTCTTTTATGATTTCAAATGATAAATGATTTTCAAGAAAATGATTTTTATAAGAAAATCTTATGAGTTTTGAATTGAGTTTTCAAGTTGAATTAATTTAGTATTTAATATTTTGTATTTTAAGAAATTTTGATTTTATGAGAAAAGAAATAAAGATGATTTTCTATGTGTATGTGTGTGCATGTGTGTTCGGCCGTATGTGTATGCATGTACATGTATGATAGATTTTTGACTTTCTTGCACCCTAAGCTAGTAGACTAGTAGTACATAGGTTTAGTTTAGTGTAAAGCATGGTTAAGAGGTTGACCAACCAATAGGAAGGAGGATTAAGCCTAACTTTTCTCCATTTGTCTCATGGCTTGGCTTGAGCCATGCAAGCTTTTAGGAAGCCCAAATTACCCTCACCCAATTCACTCTTTGGCCGAATCTCCCTAAGGGCAAGAAGGGAAATGTTCATTTGTTTATTTATACCTAAGACCATAGTTCATTTCCAACTCTTTCCTTCATTTCCCATTCATTTTTCAAACATACACTTCTTCTAGGAGTCTTATTAGCTCTTAGAAAAGAAATAGATACAGATAGAGAGAGAGAACCCGTGAGCTTCAAGAGAGAAAGAAGAAGGAGATCAAACCCAAAAGCTTTAGGAAACCTTGAAGATCAAGTGAAGGTGGTAGAGGATCTACTCTTTTTCTTTGTGTATTCGAAGATCATAGAGTGTTTTAAGTAGTTTTCATTCTCTAAGTCTTGTAAGGTTCTTTTGTTGTTGCATGTCTAATTTTCTTGTAGATTTATGTTTGTAAGTGCCTATTAAGCTTTGATCTTGAGTTTCAAGAGCCAAATAAATTTGTAGAACCTTAAACCATGGACTCTACCATTCGGCCATGACTAGAAAATTAGGTTGTGATGATTTTTATTTTGTTTTGAGTTCATGCATGTTGGTTTGATGTGTGTTAAAGTTGATCTAAGTGATTTAAATGCTTTGATTTTAACTTTGATTTTTCTAAGCTTTGATCTTTGGTTTTCTTTTCAAAAAGACTTTGATCTATTGTTTTGATCTTGAAAAAGATTTGATTCTTGCCTTGATTTTCAATAACCTTGATCTCGAAGTTTTGCATGTGATTCTTTTACCCAAAAAGTTTTGTTTCTTGGCTTGCATGTTACGGTTTTGATGAGAAAACAAAGGAAAACAACTTTTGCAAAATGGTTTTACTTTGATTCAAGTCTATGTGTGTTTGAAAGTTAAAGATTTAAATTTTTCCTCTTGATTTTGTTAGTTGATTTTCGGTCAAGCTTTGAAAACCAAAGAAGTCATGATTTCTCTTCCTAAAAGACTCATGCATGTGATTCTCTTTTGTTTTAAATGATTTTAGAAGCAAATGCAAAAGAAAATAAAAATGAAAATGTGTTTGAGTGACTAAGAGGTCACGGTTTTGAGAGAAAAAGGGAGTGGTATTTTTCAAAGACCATATGTTTAAAAGTGCATGATTTGATTTGTTGATTTTAAGGTTTTGCATGTAGAAAATTTGCATCAAAGACCTTATTTTTCCTATGATGATGATTCGGCCTACACTAGACTAGATAGGCTAGATTCTTTTTGCATGTGATTGTCTCATTGAAATGATTATGTTTTGTGATTTTGTTTTAAGAAAAAATTATTGTTTTGTTTTGGTTTGTTCAATTCGGTTTTCATTAAAGTAAAGGCATAAATGTATTTGATTATTTTCAAAAGTATTTTCATGGTTTGATTTCTTTTATTCTTTGCTGTCCATGATTTTATGTCAAAGTATTTTAATTTTTAAAAGTGTTTTTGAGTTATGAAAAGTGTGGATTTCAAGTGTTCTTTGATATATCAAAAGTTAGAATGAAAAATGTTGATTTTCAATGTTTTTACAACTTGAAAGGGCGGCTGGACTTTTCCATACAGCCACATAAACTATTTATTTATTTATTTATTTTAATATGAGTTTTCAAATGATTTTTAAAGGATTTCAAGTATAAGAAAGGTTGAGAATTGTTTTGATAAACCTCTATATTTTAAGAAAAGGATAAAGAAAGTAAAGGACTTGTTATTAAAGAAACCAAGTTTAGATTTAAATTCTGTGCTATGTTGAGAAAAGAAAGGAACAATGATGTTAAAAGTTAGTGGTCGGGACTCGTTGAAGGGATGCACCAAGGATGGGCCGACCTTAGGATAATTAAAAAGATAAAAGACTATAAAAGACATTGACAATGCGAATGCGGTGAGCTATGAGTGTCATAACGAAGTAGTGGAGAGGAAGATACCATGGGTATCTGCCGATACTCAGGTGGAAATTGCATTAGGGGAGGACAATGACGGTGAAACGTCAAGAAGTCTCGAGTACTTTCTAGGCAGAACGAACTCCACATGTGGTATATGAACGTGGTAGGGACTGGGTCCAAAGCGGTGGTAAGTTCTGCAGCGCAACAAGAACTAGTACTGTCACCCCCTAGATTGCAAATCTTGAACAGTGAGAGGGACTGGAGCAGGGCTCTTTGATTTTGCCACTGTACCCGATTTTTCTACAGTGTGCCTTGATATGATATGATATGATATGATTTGATTTGAGACTGTACCAGATTTTCTACAGTTCTCCTGGCTTGGAGCCATTTGATTTGTTGAGACAGCTGTCGTGCCCGCGCGGTAAAGTTCTTGTACTCCTGTTTGCTTTTGACTAGGTTGGGTGGATGACCGAGGAGATGTAGACATGTGTTCTAACTGCGAAAGAAACGAGTACCTCGATGATGTTTTAATTCCCCAATCATCAATGGTTGTGATCTGATAAGACTTGATAAGAAAAGTTTAAGAGTTATGAAAAGACTTGTAATTATAAGAGTGATATTTTATGAAAGATCGATGATGAGGAACGAATTGAGAATGAAAGTGTGAAAAGTGAATGGAATCATATGGAAATGGAAATGCATATGAGAAAGGAATGAAGGAAGAAAGAATGTTCATATTGAAAAGTAATAATAAGTTTGGCAAGATAAAGAATGATGGTAATGATGATAATGATGATGATGATATACTTGAATGCTGTGTTGAATTTTATGTTGCATTGTTATGTTGCATATACGTTATGTTGTATGCTTGTATGGTCTTGATATCTTGCCTATCGTAAACCCACACCGTCGACGATGCGTCGTTCGGAATGCTTACTCTCTCCTGTTCGTTGGCATATCGGTGCTGCTGGTATCTCAACGGGCAGATGGAGCATCGTATGGAGATTACTACATGGCGTCAGCAACGTAGATAGCCTCACCCTCCGGTATGAAGAAAATGTCAGGAAAGAAAAGGAAGCTGCAGCCGGTTGTCTTCATTTGGAAGAATCAATAGTAGTGTGTCTAGTTAAGATGGCCTCAATTCTTTTATAGCCTAATTCTATTGTTAGTAATTGAGTCGAGGATTACCAGAGCAATGAACCAGTTATGTAATTCAGCTAAGTTGTTAATTTTGTCTTGTTGAGTAATTCCACTTTGGAAGACTGGGCAATGTAATCTTTTGGAAACCGTCGTAGATATTTTCGATACAATACAATGGATCATGATTCTTTTTGAATCAAGTCACTTTATGGAGATGAATATTTTATGTAAAGGAATGTTTTAGTAACAACTCGGTTTTCAGTAAAAGATGTTAAGTGAACCAATGACATTTCAATAATGTGTTTTTTTTTTTAAAAAAAAATTTGGCCTCATTTTTGGCAACTTAATAAATAAAAGTTGGATATTTTGTGTTACGAAAATCGGGCTGTTACACAGTGGATCCCTCCAAGGTGGAATCCGTGCTCAAGTGGGAGAGGCCGAGATCAGTGGCTGAGATCCGAAGCTCTTTGGGTTTGGCCGGTTATTATCGAAGGTTCATAGAAGGGTTCTCCAAGTTAGCTCTTCCTTTGACGACGTTGACAAGGAAGGATGTGCCGTTTGTGTGGTCACAACAGTGTGATCTTAGTTTTCAAGAGATGAAAATTCGGCTCACAAGTTCTCCAGTTTTGGTTCTTCCGGATTCGACCAAGTCATTCGACGTCTTTTGTGACGCCTCGAAGCAGGGTCTCGGTTGTGTGCTCATGCAGCAAGGTCGGGTGATTGCTTATGCTTCAAGACAGCTAAGATGACAAGAGCAGAATTATCCGACACAAGATTTGGAGTTGGCAGCAGTGGTTTTTGCATTGAAGCTCTGGAGGCATTATTTGTATGGAACCAAATTCGAGGTGTTCAACGATCACAAGAGCCTCAAGTACTTGTTTGATCAGAAGGAGCTGAACATGAGGCAGAGAAGGTGGATGGAGTTTTTAGAGGATTACGACATTCATCTGCAGTATCATCCGGGAAAGGCTAATGTCGTAGCCTATGCTTTGAGCCGCAAGGCACTGATGGTTAGTGGCATGATGGTAGAGGAAATGCAGCTAATGCAAGAGTTTAGTGATCTCAATTTGGATGTTTAGATAAAGGAGAAGAGCATTATGTTGGGAATGCTGCAGGTCGAAAATGAATTGGCCGATCTGATCAAGGTCAGTCAAGTGAAGGATGAGAGCCTGAAGAGCCAAGCAGGTGAGAGGTCGGATGAGGTTGAATCCGACTTTGTGAAAGGTCACGATGAGATTACTAGGTTCTGAGGACAAGTTTGCATCCCCGAGGATGTCGAGCTGAGGAGGGTGATTCTTGAGGAAGCTCATAGGTCGAAGTTAAGTATTCATCCGGGTGCCACTAAAATGTATCAGGATTTGAGAAAGTTATTTTGGTGGCCTGGATTGAAGAAGGATGTGGTCGAGTATGTTTTGAGATGTTTGGTGTGCCAGAAGGTTAAGGTCGAGCAGCAAAAGCCTGGGGGTTTGCTGAAGTCTTTGGATATTCATGAATGGAAATGGGACGACATTGCTATGGACTTTGTTTCTAGGTTGCTGAGGACCAGCTCGGGTTACGAGGCAATGTGGGTGGTTGTGGATCGGCTCACCAAGTGTGATTATTTCATTCCTATGAATATGAGGTATAGTATGGAAAGGTTGGCCCAGCTTTATATTCGGGAAATTGTTAGGTTGCATGGAGTTCCCTCCAGCATCGTGTCGGACCGAGATCCGAGGTTCTTGTCGAGGTTCTGGCAGAGTTTGCAGCAAGCTCTTGGCACGAGGTTGAGACTCAGTACAACATATCATCCTCAGACCGATGGGCAATCTGAGCGCACGATCCGATATTTGGAAGATTTGTTGCTTGCATGTGTTCTCGAACAAGTTGGCAGTTGGGAAACATTATTAACTGTTGGTGGAGTTCACCTACAATAACAGTTTCCATTCGAGCATTGGTATGGCGCCTTTTGAGGCTTTGTATGGTTGGAAGTGCAGAACTCCTCTTTGCTGGTTTCAGATTGGGGAAAATCTGTTGTTCCGTCCCGAGGTTGTGCAGGAGACCTCCGAGCAGATTCGAATGATTAAGGACAAGATGAAAGCGTCGCAAGATCGGCAGAAGAGTTATGCCGATCAGCGTAGGAGACCCTTGGAGTTTGAGGTCGGTGATCATGTGATCTTAAGGGTGGCTCCTACCTCTGGTGTTGGCCGATCACTCAAATCAAGGAAGTTGTCTCCAAAGTTTGTCGGGCCGTATCTGTAACACCTCTAATTTCGTCTTCCGAATAAATATGTTAGTATAATGGTTTTATAAATAAATAATAATTCCATGTTTGATTTTTTGTTTGCATTATATGTATATCTATATATATTATGTGAAAATATTTTATGATCAGTTTTTTTTTCCCCGTAAAATATTAAATTTTGCAATTAAGTCCTTGGGAAGGACCTAAAAACAATAATGGAAGGTCTTTTGGAGTTAAAATTAATTAAACAAAGTTTTTAGTGAAAACTGGCCAAAATACTCGAGTATTTGGCTTAATACTCGAGTATTATCGAGCAGACTGCACTTGCTCTACAGCTGTCCAGCCTTGAATCTGGGTGTTGACACGATTTCAACCTCCAGCCACATCCATGGATGTGTGTCCTCCTTGTATGAAACTCCAATCTTCTTCCTTAAGGATGGTGAATCGATTTATAAGCCAAAGACATAAGCTTTCAAGAAAAAACGCAAGTTTTAGGGTTCTAAACTTTCAGAACAAAATTTGTTTTCGTCTCTGAGTCTTAACACATAAATCATACATGGTTTCGAAGCTCACATCCAGAGCTTTGAAAAGAGTCTTGAATCACGAGCTAAGTTGGAGTGTGATGAGAGTGATGAGCTCTGCAAGATAGAGCTTCAAATCTGCCAAAAACCAGAACTCTGTTTAGATTCGTCAACTTCTTGACTTCGATTCTCTCTCCTCCTTGAGAGTTACCTCACGCGTGATATACCATTGGAAAGCTCTTTCAACGAGCTTCGATTTGATACCAAATTTGTGAGATTTGAGTTCCTGGATGAAAAGTTATGGGCCTGCGAAGTTAGGTGTTGAAATCTGCCAAACTAGATTTTCAGATTCGGAGAGCCAACTTTGAGCTTCGATTGTGGTAAGCTCAAGCCTTATCTTGGTCTGAAACTTATTGGTTTTCAAAGTTCATGTTACAGAGAACATAATCTAACCAATTGACCTAATTTTTATGCATGATTGGAATGCCAAATAATGAGGTTTTGAACTCTGCTGAAACCGTCAAGCAAGTTCGGGTTGGAAGTGGTTAGAGCATTTGGTTGCTGTTCTCTGTGGAGTTTTTGTTCAAGAACGACCCTAAGGTATGGGGGAAGCTTACCATTTGCTAGAATAAGAGTAAATTGCATTAGAAAGTAGGAGGAGTCACCATGAGACTCTAAGGGCATAGATTGAAATAGGAATATGGCTTGGAGGCCAATATGAGGCATGTTATATGCTAAGGCAAGTTTATTTGGTTGTATGTGAGCTCAATCAATGCTGAAATTATGCCAAAAATGAGTAGAATTGAAATTGGTACTTTAAGTTACATAATATGTGATTTTCATGCATAATTGAGGAATTATTATGATTTTCTGTGAATTGATGCGATCTCTGTGTTGAGACAAGTTTTAAATGTGTAAACAAAGTTCTGTTGATCATTGGTTTAAGTTAGAATTGATTAGAATTGAAAATGGTATGTTAAAACCAAGTTGTAGTGTATCTGCTGCCAAAAATACTCGAGTATTTTTGTGAAATATTCGAATATTCTGGGTTGAAATACTCAAGTATTTTGTGAAATACTCGAGTATTCCGGGCAGTCTGATATACAGTTTCAGGAAATTGAAGAACTACTCGAGTATTGAAGCTACTACTCGAGTCTTTTTACTAAAATGTGGAGAAAACACCAGTTTTAATCTAACCACTTCCATTTAAACCTAATGACACTTAAAGGGAATAATGTGATACTTCCTTTGATAAATCTCATCATCCTAAGCATGGAAGTTGATGTATCTCATTGACGAATTCATTACATATTGTATATAATGAGATTAATGAATAATCTTAAGGGAATATTTGCATGCATTCATGCACAGTGAACGGTGATGAGTTATCGTTGTGTCGTGTTTATGGAACATGAGGAGGGCCTCGGGGAGTGCCAAATGTTACTGCTTGCTCGATGACACATTAAGGTGGACAATGTGGGCAGTATGTGGTATACTGTTGGTTTGATGGTTCAACGGTGTGTTGCACACAAGTGGTAAGGTTTGTGTTTTGGCGACGTGACGTTCATCAGACAAGGTGACGTTGTTTATCACCTCTGTCGTGTATCACAAGTGATAAGGTTTACGTCCTTAGGCGACGTGACGTTCATCAGATGTGGTGACGTTTTTTATCACACCCGTTGTATGTTGAGAAATGATAGGTTTACGTCCTTGGGCGACGTGACGTTCACCAGATAGTGTGACGTTTTTATCACTTCCGAGCAAGTACGCCATATGTTTGAAAACGTATTATTTGTATTCTGGGAATACAATGGTGTTATGGAAGGACGTTTATCTGAGTAATTAGTTGAAGAATCTCAGGAATCGAGAGATGGGAAGCATGCATCATTCCACCTATTTGGAAAGGGAAATAAATGAAATGGCGGGTGCTCATGTTTATGCATTGCTATCATGATGGGTGCTTACTTGTGGATGTTAGGACTTTATTCTTATTTGATAATGCGAATGTATAAGCTTACCCCCTGCCCTTAATAGGTTTTGACCAGGTACCTAGACTACCTAGAGATTAAAGGAATTGGATGACCCTTTAAGTTCATGAAGTACTAAGTCATCATGGGATAGAGACTCTTTTGTACAACTCTGAGGACTCAACCAGATGAACGAATGGATGAAGAACCAGTGACCAGCTCTGGAACATCACTATTTTTGATCATGGAAACAATGTAAATATTTTGAGAGATGTATCCAAGAGGGAACCTAGTTTTCATACTCTAATATAATTGTGGTACACATCGAATTTATATACCTGATTTTATGAGTCAATGAACTATTTTAATATATTCCGCTCACTCTGATTTTATCGTTCGGCACGAAGGAAGTATTGTTAAAATTAATTTCCTCGGATGACCTAATAACTAAGTCATTTTCTAAAGCTATCTCAAAAGGATTCTAAAATGTTCAGCAAATAATTACTCCTTCTACCGAATTTAGTTCCAATACATGGCTTGAATTTGAGTACCACATTCAAGGAAAAATTTTCATACTCAAATTTCCAACACGTTTCAATAATAAGTGAAATTCTTTTTAGGAAACATGGGATGTTACATTTATGGTATTAGAGCAATGGTCCTGACTCTTGGTCCTTGGGTGTGTGGTTCAATACGCTGGTCCTCAAGAATTGTAGAGTTTCTTGTGAAGTATGCTCTTACATACTTCTAATTGGAGTAAAAGGTTCTATCCCTTGACCCTGGGTATGTGACCAAGTACCTGTCTATAGTGTTTAAAGTAGCCTAAGTTGAAGTATGATAGTGATGTACTTCTTTTAGGTCAATTCCAACCTTAAACTCATAATGCTGAACCATTATGGCATCAAAGAGTCCACAAGGGGTGATTCCAAAGGATCTAAAAGCGAGCTAATAGCCTCTAGGGAGGGTATTTTTTTTTCTTTCCTACTATGAAAACTAACAAACCCCCGGAGTTAGTACTAGGAGGTTATTTTCCCTAGTGGTTTGCTTTGCAGAGTTGTAACTCTGAAGTTAATTAACCCTTGGTGAGGACGAGAATCGATTGCATTTTCTTGTGTTTGATCCACCCTGCTACCTCAAGATCGAACTCCTACAAGTTTTCTTGTAGTTGTTTCTCTCGTATGTTTGAGCTATTCTATTGAGCTATCTCTTCAGAGTAAACTTGGTCTACTCATTTTTCACAATTAGGTTGTGATCTTGGACTTGGATTGGATACCCAAGAATCAAGTGATAGCTAATTGTGATAGAGAGGCGAGAATCCGAAACCCAAGATGTATGAGTGTTGTTCTCATAGTGGGGTAAAGGAAGAGGGGAATTAAAGAGATCATGGTTACGAAAAATCTCCCGGATATTCTCTCGTGAAGTGTCGGGTTCGTTAGAGCAAAAGACAGATCCTGTAATAGCTAAAGTAGTTCTAGAAAGGTAGTTATCAGCATCAAGCAAAGTATCCACAGGATGAGATTTATATTAGTATTCTACTTTGATCAAGTAATAGATACGAGTTGGATGTACCATTTGAAGCTACAGCTTTAGTATAAGTTGTGTGATGAGTGTTTCTTAAGTCCACCATATATGACCACAAGTCCATAGTGCAGGTCTAATATGACGACAAGAAACCGAAATCATACTAATGCGATGCTGGAGAGGATCACGACTGTGTTGGAATCAATGCAGCAATGGCAACAGCAACAACATCAGCAACCACCACCACTAGTTAATCCGCCACATCAATGTAATGTCGGTAATGTTGAGGCTAAAAGTTTAGCGGATTTTCGAAATTGTAATCCACCTAAGTTTGAAGGAGGATTTAAGCCAGAGGAGGCTAACAAGTGGATTCATACTATGGATAAGATTTTTAGAACATTAGACTGCACGAAAGCTCAAAAGGTGGCATATGCAGTTTATATGTTAGAAGGAGAGGCTGAGAATTGGTGGAATCACACGGTTCAGCTTTTACACTATGAGGGAAAGGACGTCAATTGGGAGATGTTTATGGAAACGTTTCTCAATAAATATTTCCCAGAGGACTTGAGAAGGAAGAAGGAAGTTGAATTCCTACAATTAAAACAAGGAGATATGAGTGTGGGCAAGTACGGAGCTAAGTTTGAGGAAATGATGAAGTACTCTCCATACTATCAAAACAATCCGGATGAGGGAAGCAAATGCATCAAATTTGAAGGTGGCCTGAGAACTGAACTGAAATATGTTTTCAGTTATCAGAAGATCCAAAGTTTTCCTACATTGGTTGACATGTGTCGGATGTATGAGGATGACAAGAAGGCTGAAGTAGCAGCTGATCAGGCAAAGAGTAACCAGCAGAGTTATGGACCACAAAGAAAGAAAGGATTTAATCATCGGAAAACGGATCCATATCTCAACCAGAGACGAGGCAAAGGTAGAGTTGAAGACGGGAATGGGGTTAAGACTCGCAGCAATGCCCCTTACTGTGGGAAGTGCAAACATCATCATTATGGAAGAATCTGCTGGGCAACAAGTACTTGCTTCAACTGTCGGAAGCAGGGTCATATTGCACGTTACTGCAGAAAATCTGTGAAAAGTAACCACATCGGACTTGCTAGCAAACCAATGACTCAAGGAAAAGTGTTTACCCTGAATAGAGTAGAAGTTAACCAATCACCTGATCTCGCGCAAGGTAACCATTTACTTCAAAACCAACTTTGCATGATTGTGTTCGATTCGGGAGTTACCCATTCTTTTGTTTATTGTAAATGTGTGTATAGGTTGAAGTCGGATTCACCTAATTGTTTTAAAATTAGAAACCCTATGAAATTACCCAAATTTGTTTCTAAAGTCTGTTTAGATTATAGTGTCGAGATATTTGATCGCGACACTAAGTTAAATTTGATCTATTATCCCTTATCACGCTTGGATGTGATTTTGGGAAGGGATTGATTGAATTCTATTGGGGGTGTTTAAGTGGACTTTCTAAAGTCAAATATTTTTAACCAAGGTAACCCGGAAGGAATAGCCTTTTATATGGAATAAGAAGAACAACAAGGACTTTCAGACATTGAAGGGAATGTTAACATTCCCTCCTGTGTTACTCCTACTCGATTCATGCAAAAGTATTGAAGTGCATTTTCATGTGTCGAGGACAGGACTTGGAAAGAGGTAGTTTTAAGAAAGGAAAGTAGATGTGTATGCATCAAAGCGATGGAATACACACAAGGTGATTCACTCAATGCATGACTTGAGTTTTGTAACGATCATGGTTGCTCTGAGGGCTTAAGGCCTTTTTTCCCGTGTCACTATGCTTTAAGTGTTAATGACCATGGAGAGTAGGAGTAATTGTTCAATCAGAAGGAGTTGAACAAGGGACAACGCCGACGGACAGAATTTTAAAGGCTCGTGATTGGAAACTCTGTCGTCGTCGTGACAAAGCAGAAGACGAAAGCAATTACAATGGGCTGAAAGGCAATTTATGTGAGCTCTACGGGAATTAAGGAAATGGTTTTAAGAAGCCTAATAGATACGAGTTTGATGATACAAGTAGACCGATGAGAAGTAAGAAGGGAAGGTTGCAAATCACAATAGAATTCCTAATTCGAATTCGTTAATTGCAACAAAGAACTGAAGAACTAAGGACAAATAAGAGATTGATTTCGAAAGGGAAGAAACCTAGGTTCCATTGGGGACGTTTTAGGGACAAGAATTTGGAGTACGGATGATTTGGAAATTGAAGGTTAATTATGGAACTAAGCTAAATGGATGAGTAAAGGTTATACACTAATATGCTAAGTGGTGAAGCTAAAACATAGTGGAACTATGTAAATCTGATATTGGAAGCAAAGGAATGACATGTCACTTGAGAGTTATTCAAGGATGAAATCTTTGAAAAATTAGAGAAAGGAGATTGAATTTTTGTAAATAAGGTAAGGTAATATGAATCTCGGGGAAAACATTAACAAGTTCAAACATGCGGAGTCCGGAATGAATAATGTCTGAATTCCAAACCAGATACCAGCTATTGAGGAATAAGTGAACTAACTGTGGGGACCAGAATTTCATAAGGGGTTAAAGAAATCTCAATTGCAGGAAAGTAACTAAAAATTCAATGGAAAGAAATCATTTGTCAATTTAAGGTGGGAAGGTGAGGCGCATCATCATGGACTGAGTGGTGGTATACTGAAAGGGATATTTGATTTCAGTCGCAGTAAAATTAAGTCTTATTCGCCGGATTATTTGAAGAAGAAATGCAAGAAGGGAATGGTCAACCAACAAATCAAGAGTGGAAGAGTTTTCCATCCTGCTAGGATGCGATTTAGATTCGGATATAGGTAATCTGAGTTTATCCTTCTTCTGATCTGAATTAACGTAATCAATGTCTTTGATTGCGTTAGTTAAACCGTTTCGTAATCTGAAAACCTGAGCAGATCTTTGGTTTGAATTTCGGTGATCAAAACCCTTATCACAGTTGGATGTGATAAATATCTTCGGGCGCTACAAAAAGAGAAAGATCAGTCAAGACTAGGGAGATTAATAACCACCGGGATAGGACAAGTATTTGTCTCCCCAACGGAAATAACTCTAGCGCTTGGCTATCTAGCTAAATCTGATGGTGACAAGTACCTCATCTTTAAGTTCATCTAACTTAAAGATGTATCGAATGACCTTTCTTGCGAAAAGTTATATCTGAAAGGAATGATTTTATTTTTAATGGTTTGAATATTAGGACTGATCACCCTAATGTTTGCAACCATTAAAGAATAAAATCATGCAAATGATTCCTTATTCGTGCTTGAATGATCAGAGTGCGCATCGGAACATGTTTTTCCTCAAAAATATCTTTGGAAAATGTTTTAATTAAGGAGTATTTGTGTATATATATATATATACATGAAAGGTATTATTCGAAAAAAAATTTCCTCGAAAAGTTTATTGGGGAAAAGCTTCAGTTTAAGCTATGTATTGAAACATCTTGTTCGAAATGATCAAAACATTTTATTTGAATTAATTATGAAATAATTTTCGAGGAAGTTTAGGAAAACTCTTTTATGAGATAAAGGGATTGAAATATGCTTTTGAACGCTAAGGTGTTACTCGAGAAACTTTTATTTTAAATGTTTGGTGAAAGATTGTGAGTCAGGGAATTTAAAAGAAATGTAAGAAAAATTCTTTTAAGTGGGGAAGGATTTTCCCTAATGATATTTTGAAAATCAATAACATCAAAATAGTCTTTATTTAATTTTGAGAAGGTGTAATTTTGAAAAGTGAATTTCGGGGACGAAATTCCTTTTAAGTGGGGAAGTAGTGTAACACCCCTAATTTCGTGTTCCGAATAAATATGTTAGTATAATGGTTTTATAAATAAATAATAATTCCATGTTTGATTTTTGGTTTGCATTATATGTATATCTATATATATTATGTGAAAATATTTTATGATGAGGTTTTTTTTCCGTAAAATATTAAATTTTGCAATTAAGTCCTTGGGAAGGACCTAAAAACAATAATGGAAGGTCTTTTGGAGTTAAAATTAATTAAACAAAGTTTTTAGTGAAAACTGGCCAAAATACTCGAGTATTTGGCTTAATACTCGAGTATTATGGAGCAGACTGCACTTGCTCTACAGCTGTCCAGCCTTGAATCTGGGTGTTGACACGATTTCAACCTCCGGCCACGTCCATGGATGCGTGTCCTCCTTGTATGAAACTCCAATCTTCTTCCTTAAGGATGGTGAATCGATTTATAAGCCAAAGACATAAGCTCTCAAGAAAAAACGCAAGTTTTAGGGTTCTAAACTTTCAGAACAAAATTCGTTTTTGTCTCTGAGTCATAACACATAAATCATACACCGTTTCGAAGCTCACATCCAGAGCTTTGAAAAGAGTCTTGAATCAGGAGCTAAGTTGGAGTGTGATGAGAGTGATGAGCTCTGCAAGATAGAGCTTCAAATCTGCCATAAACCAGAACTCTGTTTAGATTCGTCAACTTCTTCCCTTCGATTCTCTCTTCTCCTTGAGAGTTACGTCACGCGTGATATACCACTGGAAAGCTCTTTCAACGAGCTTCGATTTGATACAATATATTGGGAGATTTGAGTTCCTGGATGAAAAGTTATGGGCCTGCGAAGTTAGGTGTTGAAATCAGCCAAACTAGATTTTCAGATTCGGAGAGCCAACTTTGAGCTTCGATTGTGGTAAGCTCAAGCCTTCTCTTGGTCTGAAACTTATTGGTTTTCAAAGTTCATGTTACAAAGAAAACATAATCTAACCAATTGACCTAATTTTTATGCATGATTGGAATGCCAAATAATGAGGTTTTGAACTCTGCTGAAACCGTCAAGCAAGTATCTGCTGTAAAAAATACTCGAGTATTTTGTGAAATATTCGAGTATTCTGGGCTGAAATACTCAAGTATTTTGTGAAATACTCGATTATTCCGGGCAGTCTGATATACAATTTCAGGAAATTGAAGAACTACTCGAGTATTGAAGCTACTACTCGAGTCTTTTTACTAAAATGTGGAATAAACACCATTTTTAATCTAACCACTTCCATTTAAACCTAATGACACTTAAAGGGAATCATGTGATACTTCCTTTGATAAATCTCATCATCCTAAGCATGGAAGTTGATGTATCTCATTGATGAATTCATTACATATTGTATATAATGAGATTAATGAATAATCTTAAGGGAATATTTGCATGCATTCATGCACAGTGAATGGTGATGAGTTATCATTGTGTCGTGTTTATGGAACATGAGGAGGGCCTCGGGGAGTGCCAAATGTTATTGCTTGCTCGATGACACATTAAGGTGGACAATGTGGGTAGTATGTGGTATACTGTTGGTTTGATGGTTCAACGGTGTGTTGCACACAAGTGGTAAGGTTTGCGTTTTGGCGACGTGACGTTCATTAGACATGGTGACATTGTTTATCACCTCTGTCGTGTATCACAAGTGATAAGGTTTACGTCCTTAGGCGACGTGACGTTCATCAGATGTGGTGACGTTTTTTATCACACCCGTTGTATGTTGAGAAATGATAGGTTTACGTCCTTGGGCGACGTGACGTTCACCAGATAGTGTGACGTTTTTATCACTTCCGAGCAAGTACACCATACGTTTGAAAACGTATTATTTGTATTCTGGGAATACAATGGTGTTATGGAAGGACGTTTATCTGAGTAATTAGTTGAAGAATCTCAGGAATCGAGATATGGGAAGCATGCATCATTCCACCTATTTGGAAAGGGAAATAAATGAAATGGCGGGTGCTCATGTTTATGCATTGCTATCATGATGGGTGCTTACTTGTGGATGTTAGGACTTTATTCTTATTTGATAATGCGAATGTATAAGCTTACCCCCTGCCCTTAATAGGTTTTGACCAGGTACCTAGATTACCTAGAGATTAAAGGAATTGGATGACCCTTTAAGTTCATGAAGTACTAAGTCATCATGGGATAGAGACTCTTTTGTACAACTCTGAGGACTCAACTAGACGAACGAATGGATGAAGAACCAGTGACCAACTCCGGAACGTCTCTATTTTTGATAATGGAAACAATGTAAATATTTTGAGAGATGTATCCAAGAGGGAACCTAGTTTTCATACTCTAATATAATTGTGGTACACATCAAATTTATATACCTGATTTTATGAGTCAATGAACTATTTTAATATATTCCGCTCACTCTGATTTTATCGTTCGGCACGAAGGAAGTATTGTTAAAATTAATTTCCTGGGATGACCTAATAACTAAGTTATTTTCGAAAGCTATCTCAAAAGGATTCTAAAATGTTCAGCAAATAATTACTCCTTCTACCGAATTTAGTTCCAATACATGGCTTGAATTTGAGTACCACATTCAAGGAAAAATTTTCATACTCAGATTTTTCCAACACGTTTCAATAATAAGTGAAATTCTTTTTAGGAAACGAGGGATGTTACAGTATCAGATTTTGGAGAGGGTTAGAGCAGTGGCATATCAGATTGCCTTGCCTCCCCAGTTATCCAAGATTCATGATGTATTTCATGTTTCTTAGTTGGGGAAATACATGCATGACCCTTCTCATGTGATCTCGGTGGACGAGTTGCCTTTGAGAGAAAATCTAACCTTCGAGGTCTTGCCAGTTCGGATTAAGGATAGTCGGATTAAGCATCTTAGGGGCTAGGAAATCCCTTTGGTAACGGTGATTTGGCAAAGGAACAACGTAGAAGAGGCTACGTGGGAGCTGGAGAGCAGAATGAGGGAGTGCCATCCTCATTTGTTCATGCCGAGCTGAATTTCGAGGACGAAATTCTGGTAAGTGGGATAGGATTGTAACATCCTGTTTATTTTAATCAGTGCCGACTAAGTCAGTGTTGAGTCTTGTGTGCCATCCTGGTGAAGGATGTGTGGTTCAAGAGTCTAAGTGTGGAAGGTCGGAGTTCGATCCGATCAGACTCTGTGTTAGCGGAGCTCTTAGGAGCCGAGCAAGTGTTACCGAGCTCGTGGGTGTGTGCCTAGTAGGAGGCACAGAGCTCGGATTGGCCGAGCATGTGACTTAGAGTCACGAGGCCAGGTTGGTATTGAGCCGAGCTCATGGGAGTTCCAGCTCAGTAGGATCTATGGGTTAGATCCGAGTAGGTTGAATCGAGCTCATGGGAGTCCGGGCTCAGTAGGATCTATGGGTTAGATCCGGGTGGGTTGAGCCGAACTTGGGTGTGTGATTCGAGCAAGTGTTATGGCGTTAGTTAACCGAGCAAATACCGAGCTGGTGGTATTGGGTTAGCGGAACCGAGCAACTTCCGAGTAAGATGTGTTGTGCTCGTGTATTCGGGCAGTTAGTGTGTTGGGTTAGTTCCAAGTAAGATGTGTTGTTCTCGGGGATCCGAGCAGATGGTCTATTGGTTTAGTGCCGAGCAAGAGTAGCCGAGCTTAGGTAATCCGAGTTGTAGTGTTGAGTTCACTCATATGTTGTGCTCAGGAGAAACCGAGCAGTTCCCATCTTGTTGTGCTCGGCATAGGCCGAGCAGTGATAACTGGTATTGCGAGAACCGAGCTCGTATCATTTTCAACCTCTTTGTTTGAGACTGCACTGGTCTTGTATTGATGTCGGATAGTGCCGACCTCAGCAGGTCGTGTGTACTCGCTTGTAGTGTCTCATCCCGAGGTGGTGGCACCAAGGGAACCGAGCACCGAGTTCTAGCTTGCGCCGAGCTCTCATGTTTTCATTGTTGAGAGCTGGACTTTGGAAGTCGGCCTTTGCTGGAAGTCGGCTTTTACTGGTCAGTGTTATTGAGGCATGTCGTCTTCTTCCCCGACGTGATGCTCAGTTTCTGCTGGAATAAGTGACTTGGGTCAAGTCCGTAATTCCAGAATTGGCATTCATTTTCAGCCACAACTTTATGAAGCTTCTCTAGGAAGCTTTTCATATCAACCACATCTTTTCCCCTTTTTTTGGGAAAGTACAAGAAGAGTGAGATATACTCACTTACTCTTGGTGAGACTTGTGTACGAAAAAGCCAAAAAGAGAGCCATTCGAACTACCCCAAGATTCAGAGTCTCTTTTTTCTTCGTGTGGCAAGCTAGTTGTTATTGATTCATCCTTTCCTTCATTGTGTAGTCAAAGTACTTCGTTGGGAACTAGGAGAACTCGGGATTACAAGCTAGGCTAGGTCTTGAAGGTTCTATCTCTTCTATTTTCATAGTTGAGGTAAGGGGTGGGTCTTTCCTTGATATTGAAAGTAATTTTAAACTAATATATAATGTTAACCGAGTATATACGTATGCTGTTGAGGTTAGGTATGGTTTTTCTAATATGCTAGTTATACTGTGGCGTGTGTATACCGAATATTTATGTACTGTGTGGGTATGTATATTTGTATACATTGTAAGTTGCATATTTTGGAAATCATGTGGCAGACTTTAATGGAGTAATTCGGTTTGGTGAAAGCAAATGAAAAGAATGATGACGGTGGTCATCATTGATACATACAAGGTGTTGTATGTATGGAAATTAAGTGAATGGTTTAAGTCATTCGGTTTGGTGAAACCGAATGAAGGGAATGATGATAGTGTTCATCATTGGTACATACAAGGTGTTGTATGTATGGAAACTAAAGCAAGGTTAAAATGAAATGAAAAGCTAGAAAAATAAAAGTAAACCGAAAAGAGTGGATTTGATTATGAATGGATAATATGTTGTAATGATTTCATATTTTGTGCTAAGTGTTTTAGTGATGAAGGTCTTGGTTTATTATTATGTTTAGTTTTGGAACTACTTTTTATTTCATGTGTAATACTCACCTCCTTACCAACCTTTTTCAGGTAAAGAGATTGAGTCAGCACAGCCCCCGGCCGAGCAGGTGCACTTTCCCTCCCAGGGAAAGTGAGGGTGTAGTTAGTGTGGGTCGGTTTAGAGATTTGGCTTGTATTTTGGATTAATTATATGTTGTTGCACTTCATTTTATCTAGTGGTAAAATATTTTGGGAAAACCTCCTGGTTGTTGTATAACTCTGATTTTAGTCTCGGTTTGGATGTTTATACTGTTATGGTGCAAACTTTATCTTTTGAAAAGGAATGGAATTTCTTTCAGTGGATTTGTTATAAGTTGCTTTTATTCGGTTAAATTCAATTAAATGCATGCTTAATTGTTGTTCCTTGGGGTAATTAAGGGTAATTTAGTGTTGGTGTTACAATATGTTTGCTGCTATCCTGATGTATGGATGTCAATTTATTGTAACAACATAGTTACAGATGTATGTGATGGACACTTATTTTGCCAGTTTTACTCTTGAGCACCATTAGCGAACAAGATCTCAGCTTGAATAATGGGTTGGAAATGAGTTGCATAATTGAAGTTTTTTTCAAAAAACTGTCCCAGTACATACCACCGATTTTGCTGCATCAATATCTTCAAGGGATAAAATATTAATTGGGTTAAATTCAAAAATCTGCCCCAGTATAATCAATTCAAAACTATCCCAGAATCAACTGCTTTCATATCATGAATTAGGGACCAAACTTTCCCTAAACTGCCCCAGTTTATCTACACCGAACTTTCCAAAAAAATTGCCCCAGTGTTAGAATTTTTCAAATTATTAGGTCATCTGCTCTATTCTTAGTGACAGTTCATTTCTTCTTTGCATACATCTTTAAAAAGTTATACTAATACAATGATCATTTGAATATGAATTGTGTTTAAGTTATGAGTGGTAGTGTAACGATGATGAACATGAATGGAAATTAATTTATGCATTAAAGATGAGATATTTTTGTCAAAATTTCATAAGAGTCAGTGGAGTAAGTGTTTCTACGCTCAGCTGTGTACCTCAAGAAAACAATCTTTTTAAGCTTGTAACGTGGCTTGGCTAGGCTTGTGAAATAAAAAGTTAAGGCTCAAAGATTTTTTGTGTTTCCCACCCTTTCCTTTCTCCTTTATCTTCCATATCCTTTTTTCAAACAAATTTTGCTCAATATTCAAATTATCAAGAGGAATTTCCAAGGGTTGTAACGTGGCCAGTGGGGTGATAATGTGGCTTATGAAAGAATGGATATAAAGGCCCAAATTGATGTTGATTTTTAATGAGAATCTTCCATTTGGATTGTAGTGACTCCTTAGTGAGATCTTTGCAAGTACATTTATCACTGACAATTTTTATTGGGCTTTTACCCATGACTTTACATAAATCACGAATTCCCAGCTAACCGTTTTTAATTTTTGTGCCTTTGCTTTCGGTTATTTGACGTTACTTTACTTGGGATACTGGTGAGGTATTGGCTTGCACTTTGATCACATAAATATCTTTCTTTGTATTAGATTCTCATTATTGCTCGGGTAAAAATATTTTTGTGGTTTTAAGAAGAAAATTTTCTATTGGAGCCAAAACGGGGTGAACAATGGATGAAATGTGTTTGGATTTATGAAAGAAAAAGTAATCCTCTTTGATATTTGAGTAATTGGCAAAAATTATTTGAAAAACTATCCGCCCTAGGTCATACACATGTTATAGGTTAAAAGAAATGATCTCCTTTCAAAATATCTAAGCTCAATGGGGTGACTAGGGATATTTCCATAGTGTTTGGGAATTGAATGATGCCTTATATCACAGGAATGACCTTCTTGAGAGTCCACACGACTTTAGGTTTTACAATTACACCAACCTCCTTATTTTTTATTATTGAGTCAAATATCTCAAATTAATGCATGAATTAATTTTAGGCTTAAATATGAAAATGGTCCCTATAAATATTGACTTTTTTGAAATTGGTCCCTGTAAAATTTTTCTTTTGGTATTGGTCCCTACATTTATAAAATATTTTGGTTTTGGTCCCTCCTGTTATATGTGGATGGAAAATGCTGAAAATGTAATATATTATATTCTATGACCTATTAAGGATGATATTCTTGCATTAATTCTCAGGGGTAAACAGAAAACTTACATTAAATAAGAAAACCATTTCAAAAACCATGATATTAGAGGGACCAAAACCAATTAAATCTAAATAATAGAAGGACCAAAAAAAACTACCAACATAATTATGGGGACCAAAATTTAATATGAGGGACCGAAACCAAAACGTTTTGTAAGTGCAGGGACCAAAACCAAAAGAAAAATTTTACAAGGACCAATTTCAAAGAAGTCAATATTTACAGGGACCATTTTCATATTTAAGCCTTAATTTTATTGGGGATTTTTTTTGGATTTTTTTGTAGTTATTTCATGTGGAACGAAATATGAGATGGTAAGTTCAAATGATCAATGCAATAATATAAGCTTATTAAAAATATACACAACAAAGAAAAACAATCTTTACATTTTCTAGAGCAAATGGTCGAACATGACTTTCATTTATTGACGGTGAAAACGGAAACATGGGTGCCCATTTATTTTATATCCCTAAAGCCTTGGGTAGAGCAACAAAGATAGCATTACATACTGGTGCCAACTATTGAAATATCCTAGAACCTTGGGCAAAGCAATAGGAGTTACTCAATTCAGGATGATTTAACCTTTGTGTTCAGGCAGAGGATCGTTGTTTCCATCAGCAACATCAGTTTTGAAACTCAACAAATCACGATCAATCAGATTTTGAACTTCATGCTTAAAAGCCAAACATCCTTCCAATGAATGCCCCACGATGTCTAGGTGATAAGCACAACGCAACTCAGGGTTATACCACAAAGGTGGGGGAGTAAGTGATGGAGGTTTGCATAGGCGTGGTTTTATTACACCTTGCCCCAATAAAAATCCATAGAGTTCAGTGTAGGTCATGGGTACAGGGTCAAACTTCCTCTTTGGTTTTTCTTTGCCAATATTGGTGAGAGTTATGATTGGTGAGGAATGATTCTGGGACATATATGGGCTCTTTTGACTTGCGGGCTTTGCTTGGTGGTATGGCTTGTTTGGATTTTCACTTATTACGGAATTAGATTCACCATCTTTCTTTCTAGCAAATCCTGGCTTTTGGTTGTTAGAAGACCCTCATTGTCCATCTTGAATCTTTCCAATTCTCATTCCTCCTTCAATCCTTTCTCCTATAGTCATTAAAACTCCAAAGTCAACAAAAACTTGTCCAATCATTGTAGAGTAGTAAGGGTTTTGCAAAGTATCTAGAAACATGGTGATCATTTCCTTGTCAAGAAGTAGGAGATCCACTTGAGCTGTTAGTGCCCTCCACCTCAGAGCATAGTCTCGGAATCTTTCATTGTTCTTCTTAAACATATTTTGTAGCTGAGTTTAGGTTGGCGCAATGTCCAAGTTGAACCTATACTGTTTAACAATGGCCTCTTTTAAGTCATCAAAGGTCTTGATCTTGTTCTTTTCCAATCTCATATACCAACTGTAACAACCTGAATTTTAAAATCGATATTTCGGAATGTATTAGATTCATAAATAAGAGTTGAGAGAATTGATCTTAAATGAATAATTAAAATGAATAATTAAATCGTAAACTTTGCTGTCTCGAATTGATTTAGAATTAGGAAGTATGAAATGGAAACATAGGTAATAAGAAATTGAGGGTACTTGGATATGGAAAGAGGATATTCAACATGGGTTAAGATAATTGAGAAGTTGGAAAAGTATTAGATGTGAAGAAATCTCTTGAAATGGTGCGTGAATCAAATTAGGTTTCAAAAAGTCAGCTATTACCCAACTAATTGATCACTCCCCGAAGGTTAGGAGTGTGAAGAAAGGAATTAGAAATTTCCTTAAGTCAGATGAGTAAGGAGAGGAATTATCAAGAAGCTATCGGAAATTCATTTATAGGAATTTCTGAGTTTTAGACTTGGGTTGTTAATGAAAAAAAAATAATATGATGAATATAATTAGGGATGTAAATTGATGTCATATAAGTTTGATGTAGTGTTAGGAATGATTAAAATCCATTAAAATGGGCCAAAAATGCGAAAATTGGCGATTCGGGACGCACCGGTGCAGATTTCCTGGTGCACCCAGTGGTGCTCGCGCTCAGGCGCGCCGGTCCTGCGCTCAGGCGCGAGCGTGACGCATCAGCCAGACGCACCAGATGGTGCGCGCGAGTCCTAGAAATTTCCAGAAACCTGGTGCGCGCTCAGGTGCACCAGGCGTGCGATGCCTTTAAATAGGCACCAGCATCAGAATGGTACGCCATTTCTTCCCCCCCAGCCTGCACCAGACTTCTGCTGCGCGCATCAGGCATCTCCAGCACACACCAATCTTGGGTTTTCATGCACCAAACTCATTTTTCTTGAACCAATCATCCATAGTACCTCCAAATACAACCTCTAAACCATAAATTAACAATAATAAACACCTTACCACTAATTCTAATTCTTGTTCCTTTGTTATTCCTCAAAACCCTCTCTTCCTTTTATTTCTATGGTCATAAAACCTCCATGATATTGGGGATTTCTTGTATTCTAATCAAGGGAGAGGAGTATAGAAGCCAAAACAACATAAATCAAGCACTTGGAGTTGGGTTTTCTTCCCTTTGAGGTAAGGGAGGAACTCTTTTCTTTTAGAATAGAATTTAGGTTTTGGAATTGTGTAAATGACTAAGAATCATACATTAAACCCTAGGATAGTGGACTCTGCTCTACCACCTACCTGTGTAGGTGGATTGAAATAATTTCTGGACAAACTATTATTCAAAACTTATACTTTCACTAAGTTAGAAAGTAGTGTAGATAAAGTGTTCGATGAAATGCTGCATTGAATTCTCAGATTTTTAAGACAAACCAAAATATCTAAAAATAATGAATACTCAACTAACATATACAAGACAAGTTAGTATACTAAGAATTCTCAAATTTGTGCCAATTTTATGTAAAGGTATTATGATTTCAGGACCAATATGAACTTAAAGTAAATGTATTAGAATTAAATCATAATTACATACAAGATAAGGAGAATTCAATCTTTACTAATAATCTTAAGATACTAATGAAGAAATATTTAGTTAGCAAAAGTACATGAGACAATAGATCTATGAATTCTATGATTCTTTGGCAAAGGCATATATTTACATCCAATAGTTTAATAGCTAATGATCAAATCACCAACTTAGTTCTGTTTAATTAATTTCAATTCTTAACTTCTATTCTATTATGAAAAGTTGTTCACTCCCTTGTGGCTTAACATTTTAGGTAATGCTTGAAGGAGCTAAGAACCAGAGTTTCACATCTGATCGAGGCCGTACCCGATCAAAATAAAAGGGGTTTAATTCTGTAGTATTAGGAAGGTGATCCTAGGTCGTTTCCCAGCGAATATCGGTCTAAGAAAAGTATCAAACACGTAGTGTGTAGTAAAATGGGGGGGTTTTTGTGTGTAACAATTGTGATGAACAAAACATAAACAGAATATTAAAACTAACAAAATCAGAAACAAAAGCGGGCAAACCCCTTTGGCTACGTACACTACCCAATCCTAGCTCACTAAAGATCGATTCCTCTCCTCTCCTCTGTCCAACTCATGATAACCAAATACTAAGCGAAAATTCAGTTATCACTCCAAACCCTAACTTCTAATTAAGCATCAGAAACCAGAATTGGAGTTTTTACGAGTTAATACAAATTAAGTATTTATATTCATGTAATATCTCTACGAAATGGAATTAAGCAAACAACTACACATTGATAAACATGAAAACAGAGAAGAGAAAACGAAATTGCATTAATAACAAGAGCTCAAGAGTAGATAATACAATACCAAAGGGATTAACCCTAGAAGTCTAGCCTTCCATGGCCATAAATGAAGAAAAACGAGTAGAAATGGGGAAGAACAAAACCCTAGCAGCCACCACCACTTGGGAGAGCCAAGAGAGAAGTTCTAACCTAGAGAGAGAGTGAGAAATCTGAAATGGGAGTGTGTTCTCATGTTTACACGAATTTCCCTTCTTAAGACACAAAATGGGCCTAAAACATGGGCCCAAATCCTAAGAAACACTATTCTGAAAATTACAACTAAAAAGGGACCTAAATGCAAATTACAATCTTCACTTCAATACTTCAATCTTCATTTCCAAACTTCCCAAAGTGTCCTTGTGCCAAATATTACCTGAAAATAGAAATAGAATTAATTAGGCTAAATAATCCCAAATTAAACAATATTCGGAATATTAGTCCAATAAACTCTAAATCACTAAATCAAGCTAATCAATGTCAAATGGGAAACAAGTATCAATAATAGGAGTAAAATAATGCAAGGAATAATGGGAAATAAAATGCTCATCAAATACCCCCACACTTATCCTTTTGCACTCCTGGGCAAAACCAAAAGATAGGACTATGAAGATCAATATGCACCAAAGTGAATCATGAAACAAGATGACTACAACTAAGAAATGCAAACCTAAGAGATTACATACTTCACAATGAATTGTAGGAAATGCAAAGAAATGGGCAAACTCAAGCACACAAAATGGTTAAGGATCAAAGAGTCAAAGCATCCGTGAACATCATCCAATTACTTCAAGTATGCAAAGAAACCAATGACATCAAGAGGATAGTCACAAAGATGATAGAAACTCACAAGGATCACTCAAAAGTGTTTACACTCAAGTGTTTGGGGTTAATCATTATTTACACACAAGGCACATCATGAAAAACAAACACAACCATAAGCTTGACAAGCCTCTAACATCAACTATCAACATACATGCACAAAATGATCAAAAGGTCTTTTAAGGGTTGTAATGGGGACAAGGACAAGGTAGGATAAAAAATATATGTAGCTAAAACCAAGGGAATAGAGGAGCAATGGGGAATAAGTAAAAAGTAAGCAAAATCCACCCCAAAATCAACAGCCACTAATTCCAATCCTCTTTGCCTCAACAACCTTTTATTCACTTTTTTTTTCTTTTTTTTTTCTCTTTTTTTTTGCATTTTTTTTTATATTTTTGTCTTCTATATTATTTTTTTTAGAGATATACAAAAAAAAGAAGAAACAACACAAATGGCATGAAGATGAAGCCATAACTACAACAACCAAAGAGGCAAAACCAAGAACTCAACAAATTGAAGCATAGAGCACACTTCTTACCTAATACCCATTCCCAAAACAATTCCAAAGCTCCAAAATTCCCTAAGGTTAGGACAATCATGGTTTTTCAGTCATAGGCTTGTAATGAGCTAAAGAACAAGGAAAGGGATAAAAAGGCTCAAAGGGGCTAGCAAAGGATACATTCATTCAAGGTAGGCTCATATTGCTAGTAGCTTATTCAAGAAAGAAAGTGCCTAAATCATTTCAAAATGTGCATGAGCAATCAAGTATCAACAAGAGTCAAGTCAAGTTCTAGAGTGCAAGTAATCCAGAGTGCAATCACACATGAAGAAAATTAGGTGGCATATATAACAATCCACCCACAATTAAGGCTCAAATCCTCACAAAAGGGACAATTCTATCACAGTGTTACTACCTCTTAATTATCAAAAGCAACTTTGCACACAGAAATGCATGAATTCAGACACAAGATACCAAGACTCGACAAAAATGAAGCAAAAAGATGCAAGAAAATGCCCAAAACTAAGCAAAACCTAAAAAAAATCAAAGCAAAAATATGCAACCTAAACTACTCTCCCCCCCACACTTAAATCACACATTGTCCTCAATGGAACACAAATAGCAGAATCAGACAGATATAGACAAGTGTAATAAAAAGAGTAAGGAAGGAGAAAAGAAGACTCCCTAAGTCATGGTGGTTCAAAAGTGGGGTCGACCAATGAGGCCTCCTCCACAGGTGCATCATCCAAAGAAGGGGTGGTTAGGAAAGGCTCGAGTCGGTGGCCATTGACTTTGAAGCTCTTGTTCGTGGACTCACTCTTGATCTCCACAGTGCCATAAGGAAACACCTAGGTGACTATAAACGGTCCAATCCACTTAGAGCGGAGCTTTGCACTCATGAGTCCAAGCCTAGAGTTGTAGAGCAAAACTTTTTGACCAACCAAGAACTCCTTTCTGGAAATTGAGCTAACATGAAGCTTCTTGGTCTTCTCTTTGTAGAATTTGGAGTTCTCATAGGCCTCCAAACGGATCTCATCTAGCTCACTCAACGGCAGCTTCCTCTCCTCACCCGCTTGATCAAGAGCTAAGTTACATTGCTTCACAGCCCAATATGCACGGTGCTCTATCTCCACAGGCAAGTGGCATGCCTTACCAAAGACAACCCGATAGGGTGACATCCCTATGGGTGCCTTGTAAGCGGTCCGATGGGCCCACAGAGCATCCTCCAATCGTGTGCTCCAATCCTTTCTATTAGGCTTCACCATCTTCTCCAAAATCTGCTTGATCTCCCTGTTTGAAATCTCAGCTTGCCCATTGGTTTGGGGGTGATAGGGTGTAGAAACTTTGTGCACAACCCCATACTTCTTGAGCAAAGCTTGCATGGATCTATTGCAGAAGTGTGTGCCTTGATCACTGACTATGGCTCTAGGTATGCCAAACCTGCAAAGGATATTAGACCTGACAAATTCTACAACAACCTGAGCATCATTAGTCCTGGTGGCCTTAGCTTCCACCCATTTGGATACATAATCCACAGCAAGTAAGATATAATAAAAACCAAAAGAAACAGGAAAGGGGCCCATGAAGTCTATACCCCAGACATCAAATACCTCACAAAACAACATAGGTTGTTGTGGCATCTGTTGCCTCCAAGATAGGGCGCCTCCTGCTCTTTGACATTGCTCACATGAGCTGCAGATGTTGCTTGCATCCTTGAAGATGGTAGGCCAATAAAATCCAGAATCCAGCACCTATCGTGCTGTCCTTTGAGTACCAAGGTGGCCTCCCACTGGTGAAGCATGGCAAAACTGGAGAACCGATTGGATCTCATGGTCTGGAATGCACCTGCGAATGACCTGATCGCTGCAAAAACGCCACAGATAGGGGTCATCCCATACATAATACTTGGCATCGCTCTTTAATTTGTCTCTTTGAGCTTTGGATGCCAAGGCAGGAAAAACAGAAGCAACCAGAAAATTAACAATGTCTGCAAACCAAGGAGTTTGGGGAGGGGGATGGGAAACATGTAAAGATAAAAGCTGCTCATCCGGGAAGTCATCCCGGATAGGAAATGCATCCTCCTCTCTCTCTATTCTACTCAAGTGGTCTGCGACAAGGTTATGCGCACCACTCCGATCCTGAATCTCAAGATCAAACTCCTGGAGGAGCAACATCCACCTAATCAACCTAGGTTTGAAATCTGTCTTTTTCAAAAGATACTTCAGAGCAGCATGATCAGTGTACACTACAACCTTAGAACAAAGCAAATATGATCTAAACTTGTCAAGTGCAAAAACAATAGCCAAAAGTTCTTTTTCAGTTGTTGTGTAATTAACCTGTGCTGCATCTAAAGTCCTAGAAGCATAATAAATCACATGCGACAGCTTACCAACCCTTTGGGAGAGAACTGCTCCCAAAGAATAATTTGAAGCATCAGTCATGAGCTCAAATGGGAGGGTCCAATCAGGTGGTTGGATGATGGGGGTGGTGGTCAGTTCTTTCTTCAATTCATCAAATGCCCTCTTGCATTGGTCTCCAAATTCCCATGGGGCATCCTTTTGAAGCAGCTTCAAAAGAGGAAGGGCAATGTTGCTAAATTTCCGAATAAACCTGCGATAGAAACCTGCATGACCAAGAAAAGAACGCACCTCTCGCACGCAAGAGGGGTAAGGCAAATGTGATATTACATGCAGCTTAGCAGGGTCAACTTCTATGCCCTTGTGCGAAACAATGTTCCCTAAGACTATGCCTTGTTCTACCATGAAGTGGCATTTTTCAAAATTCAAGACAAGGTTAGTCTCAATGCACCTGTTAAGCACCTTAGTCAAATTATCAAGACATGCATCAAATGAGGAGCCATAAACACTAAAATCATCCATGAAGACCTCTATGCAATGCTCAAGCAAGTCAGCAAAAATACTCATTATACATCTTTGAAATGTGGCAGGAGCATTGCATAGGCCAAAAGGCATCTTCCTATATGCAAATGTGCCAAAAGGACAGGTAAATGTGGTCTTATGTTGGTCCTCTGGTGCAATGCAAATTTGAAAATAACCAGAGAAACCATCTAAGAAGCAATAATGAGATTTACCTTCCAGGCGCTCCAACATCTGATCAATGAAGGGGAGAGGGAAATGATCCTTGCGAGTCGCCTGGTTGAGCTTTCTGTAATCAATGCAGACTCTCCAACTGTTCTGCACTCTAGTGGGAATCAGCTCATCCTTCTCATTTTTGACAACTGTGACACCAGACTTCTTGGGAACAACTTGCACCAGGCTCACCCAAGTGCTATCTGAAATTGGGTAGATGATACTCGCTTGGAGCAGCTTGGTGACCTCTTTCTTAACCACATCAAGAATCTGGGGGTTCAACCACCTTTGGGGTTGTCTCACTGGTTTAGCCCCATCCTCCAACAAAATGCGGTGCATGCACATGGAGGGGCTAATTCCAGGAATATCCGCTAAAGTTCATCCAATTGCCGTCTTGTTCTTTCTTATCACATCCAGCAGTTTCTCCTCTTGATCAACAGAAAGTGAGGTAGAGATGATCACTGGGAGTTTCTTCTCATCCTCCAAGTAAGCATATTTGAGATGAGGAGGGAGGGGCTTCAGGTCCAATGAGGGTGCCTGCATAATAGATGGAACTAAAGGGACAGCAGAAATGGATTCTGCTGCCTGCACCTGAACAAGTGAATCAGACTCATGCATAACAGATATGGGGTTAGGGTTAGCATAATCTGAATCTATAACATATGAATCATCAGATGCAGTAGCAGAGTCTAGAAACTGGGCTATTTCAGTGCATGCGGTGCACCATCCAGAGTTAGTGCATGATGGACAAGTAAATGAATCAGTGAAAGATGGAAATTCAAAATCATGATGCAAAAAGTCAAGCATATGCTCATATATCAAATCATCAAGCAAGTCCACATGGAAAACAGAGTGATCCTCAGGAAAATGTTTCATAGCATGGAAAATGTCAAATCGGATCACACTGCCATCAAACTCCATGGAAAGTGAACCTGAATGCACATCTATCTTGGTTCGGACTGTTTTCAAAAATGGCCTCCCCAAAATAATAGGAACAGCATTACGGGGGAGTCATCTTCCATATCAAGTATGTAAAAATTAGCAGGGAAGATCAACTCTTCAACCCGAACCAAGACATCCTCTATCAAACCTGCGGGGTGGGCAGTACTTCGATTTGCCAATTGAATCACCACACCCATAGGTTGAAGACGTCCAAGAGAAAGAGACTTAAAAACAGACATAGGCATGACATTTATGGATGCTCCTAAATCTAGCATAGCATTTTCAAACTTAACATTGCCTATGATGCAAGGTATAGAAAAAGTTCCAGGATCCTTACATTTTTCAGGAATGTGAGGGATGGGTTTACCTATGAGAGCGGAGACATTCCTTCCCATGCTTATCCTCTCATTGCCCTTGAGTCTTCTCTTATGAGTGCACAACTCCTTAAGGAACTTCGCATACCTTGGAATCTGTTTTATTGCATCAAGAAGGGGTATGTTGACTTCCACCTTCCTGAATGTGTCAAGAATGTCCTTGTCCACCTCTTCCACCCTTTTGTTTTGAGGCACTCTTGGTGGGAATGGAAGAGGAACAGGAGGAGGTTGTAGGACAACAGCAGGGCTTGTGGTTAAAGTTGAGGAAGGTTGAGTTGGATGATTTTCCTTGGTGCTAGCATGCTCACCTTCATCTACCACTTGGCTCTTCCCTTTAGAGGAAGCTAGAGCATCATTGTTGAAGTGAGGTTGTGGTGTGGGTGTGACAATTTGCTTTCCTGACCTCAGGTTGATTGCACTCACATTCTGATTCTGAGGGTTGATTACTGTCTGGGATGGCAACTTGTCAGAATTTTGAGATTGCAAGTTGTTGAGAGAAGTTGCCATTTGACCCATCTGATTTGTCAAAGTCTGAATGGATGCCTCTTGTCTCTGAATGGATGCTCTAGTCTCTTGTTGAAATTGGAGATTTTGCATGGTCATTTGCCTCACCAACTCCTCCAAGGTAGGTTGGTTGGATGGAGGGGTTGATGGTGCAGGATGAACCACTTGTTGCTGTTTGTAACACCCCGATTTGGAAAACTCGAAAACAATACTTTAAACTACTAATTACTTCTTTCAGGAAAAATAGGGATTTTTTTTTTGAAAACAAAATAAAACTCATCGGTCAAGTTTCCCAAAACAAGGTATTACTTTTAAAACCTCTATCTCGAAAATGTTTGCTAAAGTTTCTAAAAATAGTTTAATATTGGAAACTTACTTTCAACAGATAGGTAAAACATTTCACTTATAGAAAACATAATTGATTTACTTAAAACGGTTATCTGTCTAATTACGACAGTCTTTTGGAAAACAGTTTAAAAACAGGTCTTAAAGATTCTTTTTAAAAGTGGCCACCATAGATCAGCGGTGCCATTCTTACATAAACATTTGCTTAATCAAAACATTTCAAAAGAAAAGGAGTACACTTGATACACATATCATGCAAGGGTCCATTGGGAACCTAATTATAACTACTAAGAAGCGTCCCCTCTCGATCCGCAACGTAAGTCTTCAAAAGCAATCTCCGTCGTCCAGTAGTAGCCCTCTCGTTAGCGCATCACGATCAGTAAGTCCTTCTTCCAAGAGAAGCCACACCAGCTCCACCGTCTTTTAGAACCAAAGGTTCACCATCACATACACACAAGAAGTTGAGAGAGTAAGTTATCCGAATGGAATTACTCCCATCAACTTCTTGGATTTACACTAGCGACGCATACCAGAACATAACATACAATACAAATAGTACAAACAGATAATTATGCAAGATGCATGAGGATGCAATGCAATCGTCACATTATCTAATACTTCATCCTTATCTTAAGGGAATCTCTTGATCAATTGTCTCGCAAAGTCGAATCTCTTTAACAGCTTATCTCGCAAGATCGAAGTCTCTTTGTCAACATATCACGGGTCCATCACATCGGAAATTCAGGCTTTATGGTCTTGGGTTCAGGTCTACATCTCCTCGGAATCCAACCACCTAGTTCGGAAGCAATCAGGAGTACAGGATCTCTAACCACACCGGCTTTTACTGGATGGCAAAACAAATGAATACATAAAATGCCCGGGAAATAAGCACATCCGGCCGTGTTCGAGCATCCCTCTCACTGAACAAGATTTGGTCAAGGGGGTGTCAGTCCTCTGTCTAGTGATCATGTGGTACTTCGTCCACACCACTGAGTGACCAGCTCCGACCGGTTCAGCCAGGGCCCCTATGGTTTTTCCCACCTAGACAGACTTCTCAAGGCTTCTTGACGAATCACCGTCATTGCCGTCCCCTATCTCAATCATCCAGCTGAACACCACAAGGGTAATTCAGGTGTATCTTCCTCTCCACTACTTCGGGTTAGGGTTTCGAGTCGTGAGGTTATACTTATTCGTTCTAACGTCGACCCATCCTAAGTCATCTCCGCCATACAGCTCCGACCATATGCGGAATGCTTCTGTGGGACTCAACCACTAAGTCCGACGGGCTCCGACCCATCTTGAATCATTTTCGGCATACGGCTCCGACCAGTATGCAGGATATCCACAATCTTTCTGACGGGCTACAACCCATTCAGAATTACCATCGACATATAGCTACGACTATAGTCGGAATATCAATCATCATTCTGACGGGCTACGACCCACTCAGAATCACCATCGGCATATGGCTCCGACCATATGCGGGATATCCATCAATCATTGATAGATAGGCTCCGACCTATCTTAAACCACTCTCAACATATGGCTACAACCATATGGAGACATTCTTTGTAGAATTCAGCCATGATTACGTCTAGTCCAAAAGCATCGTCGTCGTCATAACGTCAGCTCGATGATCCACGTACTCGGCGCATCGGCATCATCCGGTTCCACCGCGTGTTCCATCCCTTAGAGTTCCGCTCTATTCATTGGGTAATTTCTTATAGTTTTCTATGTCTTTTATATTCTATCTTACATCGTGGGATGATGCATTATGATCATGCAATAACAATGTAAACAACAATATATCTCAACATAACAAATATATCAATCAATTCATACCATGTGATGGTATAGGTCTGAGTCTTCGTTTACCGCGATACAAACAAGGCACACAATTTATCGGGTATACTACTAGCTACAATAGACCTTTACTCCGACTTTGAGAGAGTATGGAGTGTCCTAGCATACTCACTAGACACCAAAGCATCTTAGGATAACTTCTCTCTCACCTGGGTTTGCAGTTACCGAATCTACAAGTTCCGAACGATCTGCTCCCTTCCTAGTCTGCCCGACTTCAACTTCTTTCAAGTCCCATAAGATAGACATATGAGTGTTAAACTTTATTTAAATATTACTCTTAAAATTATTCTCAAAGCAACTCAAGAAAAATTCAAACTTTCGTCTTTATTTAAAATCAAAACATCAATTCTTTTACTCAAACTTGTCCAAAATCAAACACTAACTTTTATACTTTAAAATCATGAGAAACAATCAAATAAATCAATTTAATTTAAAAGTTTATTTGCTGGTCCCTCTTGGACAGCATTGAGTTTAATTCCAAAAACACCGAAAAATCGCACTTTTCAAATCAACTTTGTCTTAGCTCAAATACCCATGAGAACTAAACTTTAAAACACTTTGAAAAAACTTTTAAAACAAGAAACACAACTTAGAAAATTCTGGACAGCATCATGTCCTAAGTTTTAAATTCATTTTCCATTATTCACAATCAACTCAAATCCATACACAAATCAAGCATCTTGAGAACAGTCAAATAAACACTTTAATTAACACTTTCTCAAGTTCAAACACTTAGAACCAAACGTGGACAGCATGGTACTCAAACCAATTAAATCATTTAAACATCTTCATGCATTATAAATATCATTCTTACTTTACTCAAGAATCTCAAACAAACATACTTTCATTTCAAGCGTCACACAATCACAAGTCATCAAGTTAAGTCAAACATAAACATGCCCACATACTCATTCATACATATAACTTAATCACATAAAGAAATCAGACTCCTTAAGCACATACAAACCGAATCATGCATCACATAACCACCTAGACCAATTTTCATTTATCTTACACCTAATCACATTAAAACCGTATGCATCATTAGCTTTTCAAGAACTATTTTCTCTAAGAATAACTTCACAAATCAACATATAGTTTCATGGCATGAACACATATACACATTCAAGGAAATTTAACTCCAAAGTTAAGGTCCAAACCGTGACCTTAACTAGGTTTTCTCAAAAACATTTTCAAAGATTCAAGACTTCTAAAAATAACTTTAAATCCCATAACAAGTTCACATAATTCATCAAGTAAGTAAAAACATAATCTTTGCATGCATTTTCTACCTAGAACCGTGAGCAACATACAAACTTCTAAACAATTTTATTTCACATTTAACACTTAAGATCAACTCAAGGTTCATAGAAATCACATATTCATCAATTAAACTTAAGAAAATCTTAATCTTTTCAATCAAGCATGCAAAACCGTAGCTAACACATAAAGATCACAACATCACATAAGTTCATTCATCTAAAGCATCTTCAAATTCAAGATCATAGCATTTGATTCACTAAAATCAAACTTTCATGAAGATCATCACAAAACCGAATCATGCATGAATTAAGATCACAACTTTAGCATAGTTTTATTCATTAAAATTCATTTAAGCCTTAGATCATCACATGCATGCACCTCGATCTAAATAAAAACTTGATTTTTAACAAAAACATTATAGATCCGTGACATGCATCCAAGATCAAGACTCAAACAAATTTTCTATTCACCAAAAAAACTCATAAACTCATAGATCGTTACTTGCACAAATTAACAAAACTTGTAGCCTTTGGTTTTCAATAAAACCGTGGCCCCTTTTAGTAAAACCATCAAGGAAAATTTGATTTTTAACAAAACAATCTTCATGAAAACTCAAGAATCAAATTCTTTTCAAAATCACTTTAAGAAATCAAGGAGAAATGGACGAGCTCACAAGGTTTTCAAAAGAAACAAAACTTTCATAACAAAAACTTCAAGATCAAGTTCAAATATCAACATGCATGTAAAGGAAATTACTAGATCTAACATAAAAACAAACATGCATCACACTTTCAAACCAAAAATCAAGCTTTAGGAGAAGATCATGGAAAACGAAAATGAATCAAGGAAAATAGGTTTAAGCTTTTAAGAAATCATGAAATGAAATGCTTACTTAATTAGAATTTCAAAATCAAGTCCAATTCTTAGTGGTGATCTTTAGTTTTCTCTCCTAATCCTCACGGTTTTCTCCCTCCTTTTCCTAAGTCAATGGTTTCTCCTTCTCTTCTTCTCTATCTTGGTTGATCTTGCTTAGGTTATGAAGAGTTTGGTGTTGAGGTTTGGTTCTTCTTCTTCTCTCTTCTAATTCGGCCACTCTCTTTCTTTCACTCTCTCACTAAGAGTTTGATTTTCTCTTAGTGCTGTGTTTAGTTTGGAAAAGAAACGAAAGAGATGAAGGGGAGTGTGTTGATCATTCTCTCTTGGCTTCACTCCTCACGGTTTTGAGGGTGTTTGGTGGTGTGTATTGTTGTTATTGTTGAGAGAAAGGATGAAGATGAAAGAATGAAGAATGAAGGAATGAAAATAAACTCACTCTCTCTCTCACACGGTTTTTCCCCTTCTTTTATCTTTCTCCACTTTCTCTTATTTGCCATCAAGGGCTTGCATGGGGGACTTAGGTGCAATTTCTTGGCCTTGGTTCTCTTCCCACGGCTCCTTCCTTTTTCCTTCTTATTTCTTCACTTTTTCCTCCTTATGTCATGCTTTGGTCATCTTGGTGATGTCATTAGTTTGACTTTGGAGCTTGCCACTTGGTGACCAAGCAAAACAACTTGGTGGCCAAGCTATACACTTAGGTATTCGGCCATAGGTGATTAGGGTAGGTTAGGTTAGCTTAATTAGGTTTAGGGCACTAATTAGGGTTTAATCATGATTAGGGTAGGATTAGGAAAAATTAATTTTGGTTTAGTCCACTAATCCTTAGGGATTAGGGCCTAATCATGGATTAAGGTGCTAACCATGAGCTTAATCTTTTCTAACATAGGTTTATGGAAAGCTAATTCTAGGTTAGCTCACTAACCTTGAGGATTTAGGGTTTAAGAGGGTGATTAAGTTCTTAATCAAGGATTAAGAGCTCGATTAGGGTTTAATCGAAGATTAAGATACTAATTAGGGTTTCTAGGGAGAACTCTAGATCAAGACGATTGGACTTTGATTCTTGAAACTTAGAGAAAATAATTTTCCATCTTAAAATCATATGCATGAATCTAAGAATACAAATTCTTAATTAGAACCTCAAGAAATCACACACACAAGATCACAACACAAGTAAATTAAATTCCAAAGCATAAAAACTCATCATGAAATCAAATCTCTTCTGGTCAATTCTTAAATCCATTAGGTTAAATTAATTTCTTGATTAGGGACTTGTGGAAGTGAGTCAAAAGGCAGATGTTACATCCTCCCCAACTTATAAATTTCTCGTCCTCGAGAAATCATGTACCTGTTTCAAACAAATGAGGGTACAAATCCCTCATGCTACTCTCACGTTCCCAAGTAGCATTTTCACCATTCATGGAACTCCATATCACTTTAAATAGAGGAATTTCCTTTCCTCGAAGAGTTTTTACACTCCGACCGTCTATCCTTAAGGGCAAAGTCTCGTACGTTAGATTCTCCTTGAGTTGTATAGAGTCGGGTTCGATGATGTGAGAAGAATCACTAATGTATTTTCTAAGTTGTGACACATGGAAGACTTTGTGTAGGTTGGAAAACATTGGGGGTAAGGCAATTTCATAAGCTACTGGTCCTACACGTTTCAAGATTTGATAAGGTCCTATGAATTTTGGGGTGAGTTTTCGGGTTTTAAGCACTCTGCCAATCCCAGTAGTTGGTACTACTCGCATGAACACATGGTCACCTTCATTAAACTCGATAGGAGTCCTTCTTTGATCAAAGTAACTTTTCTGTCGGCTTTGAGCACTTCTCATCTTCTCCTGAATCATTTTAATCTTTTCTGTCGTTTGCTGAACCATTTCTGGACCTAGAATAAGATTTTCCCCAGTTTCAAACCAACATAACGGCGTTCTACATTTTCTACCATACAAAGCCTCATAAGGAGCCATCCCTATGCTTGAGTGATAGCTGTTGTTGTACGTGAATTCAATTAGTGGTAGAAGAGTATCCCATTCTCCTGCTTGTTCCAAAACACAAGCTCTAAGATGATCCTCTAGTGATTGAATGGTCCTTTCTGATTGTCCGTCCATCTGAGGATGTTAAGCCGAACTCAACTGAAGTCTCGTCCCAAGTGCAGCATGTAGACTATTCCAAAACTTCGAAACGAATCTTGGATCTCTGTCTGAGATGATGCTTGTTGGCACTCCATGAAGTCTCACTACCTCGTTGACATATATGGTTGCTAGTCTTTCCAATGGGTACTTCACATTGACAGGCAGGAAATGAGCGCTCTTGGTTAATCGATCGACAATTACCCATATAGCGTCAGATCCTCTTCGGGTCTTAGGCAAAGCAGTCACAAAATCCATGGAAATACTGTCCCATTTCCAATTGTTGTAACACTCCGCCGGGTTTCTTGTGCTCAATCTTAGCTTTCTGACACACCAGATACCTCGACACATACTCCGCTACTTCTCTTTTCATACCAGGCCACCAAAACACCTTCTTCAAGTCTTGGTACATCTTAGTTGCTCCGGGATGGATACTCAGCTTACTCTTATGAACTTCTTCTAAAATCATCTCCCTTATTCCTTTGTCTTGTGGCACACAAATCCGATCCTTGTATCTTAATACTCCATCGGTTCCTACTTGAAACTCAGTCTCTTCTCCTCCCATAACCAACTGCTTCTTTGCTTGTAACTCCGGGTCATTTGATTGACCTTCCTTGACTTGTTCCATAAACTCGTTCGATACAACCAACATTCCCAAAGTCATACTTCGTCGATTCATCCGGACTTCCAAGTTCATATCTCTGAATCTCTCGATTAACTCCATCTCTTTCACCATCATCGCAGACACATGAAGAGATTTCCTACTCAAAGCGTCTGCTACCACGTTCGCTTTCCCCGGGTGATACTGTAGCTCGAAGTCGTAGTCCTTCAAAAATTTCATCCATCGCCTTTGCCTCATGTTTAACTCCTTCTGATCAAAGAGGTACTTAAGGCTCTTATGATCACTAAATACCTCAACCCTCGTGCCATAGAGGTAATGTCTTCATATCTTTAGAGCAAAAACCACTGCAGCTAACTCCAAGTCATGAGTTGGGTAATTTTGCTCGTGAACCTTCAGTTGTGTAGAGGCGTAAGCTACGACTTTTCGCTCTTGCATCAGGACGCAACCTAGACATTGCTTCGATGCATCGCAGTAAACACTGAAATTCTTCTCAGGGTCAGGTAGAATAAGCACTGGGGCTGTAGTTAGTCTCCTCTTTAACTCCTGAAAACTCTCCTCGCACTTCATTGTCCACACGAACGGTTGTCCCTTCCTTGTTAGCTTCGTCATTGGCAAGGTTAATCTTGAAAATCCTTCGATGAAACGCTTATAACATCCTGCCAAATCGAGAAAACTTCGAATCTCCGTCACCGTCGTTGGCACTTTCCAGTCCAATATCGCCTTTACCTTGCCCGGATCTACTGCTATTCCTTCCTTCGAGATTACATGACCCAAGAAATTCACTTCTTCCAACCAAAATTCGCACTTTGAAAGCTTCGCATACAACTGTTTTTCCTTTAAAATCTGCAGAACTATCCTCAAATGTTCCTCGTGTTCCTCCTTGTCCTTGGAATAAATGAGGATATCGTCTATGAATACTACCACGAACGAATCTAAGTAGGGTTGAAAGATTCTGTTCATGTAGTCCATAAACACTGCAGGAGCATTAGTCACTCCGAAAGGCATGACTAAGTACTCGAAATGTCCATATCGGGTCCTAAATGCAGTCTTTGGAATGTCATCTTCCTTCACTCGAATCTGGTGATAGCCCGATCGAAGATCGATTTTTGAAAATATCGCTGCTCCCCTCAACTGATCCATTAGGTCGTCTATCCGCGGCAGAGGATACTTGTTCTTGATAGTCACCTTATTCAGCTGGCGATAGTCGACACACAATCTCATACTGCCATCCTTCTTTTTCACTAGCAAAACTGGAGCTCCCCAAGGTGACACACTAGGCCTAATGAGTTGCTTCTCCGTCAACTCCTCGATTTGCTTCTTCAACTCAGCTAGCTCCACTGGTGCCATTCGATAGGGAGCTCTAGAGATTGGTCCAGTTCCCGGTATCACATCGATCAAAAACTCGACCTCTCGAACAGGTGGTAGTCCAGGAATGTCGTCAAGAAATACCTCTGGGAAGTTTCGAACTACAGGCAGTTCTTGAACGTGATTATCCACATCGACGTCCAAAGAAGTTGAGATCATCTATACATGGGCTCCCTCTCTCAGAGAAGCCATGACTTGATTGGCAGTTACGTGCTTTGGTAAGGATTCGTTAGGGCTTTCAATAGTTAGGGTTTTGGTGAAACAATTTAACTGAACATGGTTAGCAGATAACCAGTCCATTCCTAAGATAACATCAATTTGGGATAAAGGTAATGTTATCAGGTTAGTGGGAAAAGTTCTATCATCTATCACTACCGGACACTTAGGGCAAAAAGTTGAAACTGTGACCGGGTTACTAGTAGGGGTAAACACAATCAAATCATATGGTAGAGAAGCTACCATTAAGTGCAATCTACTCACAACATCATTCGATATAAAAGAGTGTGTGGCATCCGAATCATACAACACATTTAAGGAATTCTCACGTATAAGACATGTACCTTGGATGAGACCATCGTGGTTTGAAGCCTCTACACCACTCATCGTAAACACCTTTCCCCTAGCTTGTGGCCTCGCAACATTTCCAGCATCATTCCCTTCCTTGGGTTGGGGCATTGCCTCGCATAGTGGCCAGACTCTTGACAGATGAAACATACGGGTTTGGGGTTACACTCATTACCGAAGTGGCGTCTGCGGCATCGGGTACAGAAGGGTGGTGATGTTTCAGAGTTTCTATCAGTAGGGTCATTGTTGTAGCGATTCCTACTTCCATTGTGGCTCCAAGTGTTGGCGCTCCTATTACCCCGGTTGCCATTGTTACGATTGTTATTCCTTAGGAACCTTGATCCTCCATACCGATTATCCCTTCTTCCTCCAGATCGATCGTAGGGTCCTCGCCCATGCTGGGTTCCTTGCCTCGCATTCTGGTAATTGGGGGTGTTCCTCATTGGTCCATGGGAACTCGAGGGTACAGCAGTTTTATTGCCCATGTTCTTCGCCTTGAGTCCATCCTCATAGATTCTGCATCTGCTCACTAAGAGCGGGAAGCTATCGATCCCCATGTGTATAAAAGCCATCTTATTCTCAGTCTTAAGTCCATCAAGGAACTTCGCACACTTCGATTGGTCGTTCCCTGGTTGATTATAGTGCGGCACGTACTTCACTAGCTCCTCAAACATCGCAGCATACTCGCCGACCGACATATTCCCTTGAGTCAAGTGCATGAACTCAATCTCCTTCTTCAGTTTCATATCGACAGGAAAATACTTCTCCAAAAACCTTTGCTTAAAGGAGTCCCAAGTGATGGCCTCCTGCTGAACCTCCATAACTTGCCTAGTATTCTCCCACCAGTCGGATGCCTCCTTGGTCAGCATGTAGATCTCATAGGTGACTTTCTGAGCATCGGCGCATTGCATAGCAGTGAAGATCTTTTCCAACTCCCTAATCCACTCGTTAGCATTTTCCGAGGCATATCCACCGGCGAATTCTTTAGGGTTCCTCTTACTAAACTCATCTAAACCCCTATATTCCTAAGGTCCTAAGTTTTGGTTTTGATTGTTCTGTTGAGCCTACTGATGCATCATATTGAGATTCTCACTCATACCCAGAACAGCAGCAGTCAGGTCGTGTAGCATATCCTCGGTGTTCCGAGCTGCTTCAGGAGCATGTCTACCTCTACCTCTTCCTCTTCCAGACATCGTAAGCTATATTCATTAACGCACTAATAGTTTAATACACCTATTAACGCATCTAATCACACAACCTAATATATCTAGAGATCACACAACAGAGAACATGTAAGGCCATGTTCAGGCCACATGGACAACCATTGCTCTAATACCACCAAGTGTAACATCCCGATTTGGAAAACTCGAAAACAATACTTTAAACTACTAATTACTTCTTTCAGGAAAAACAGGGATTATTTTTTAAAACAAGAATAAAACTCATCGGTCAAGTTTCCCAAAACAAGGTATTACTTTTAAAACCTCTATCTCGAAAATGTTTGCTAAAGTTTCTAAAAATAGTTTAATATTGGAAACTTACTTTCAACAGATAAGTAAAACATTTCACTTATAGAAAACATAATTGATTTACTTAAAACAGTTATCTGTCTAATTACGACAGTCTTTCGGAAAACAGTTTAAAAACCGGTCTTAAAGATTCTTTTTAAAAGTGGCCACCATAGATCAGCGGTGCCATTCTTACATAAACATTTGCTTAATCAAAACATTTCAAAAGAAAAGGGGTACACTTGATACACATATCATGCAAGGGTCCATCGGGAACCTAATTATAACTACTAAGCAGCGTCCCCTCTCGATCCGCAACGTAAGTCTTCAAAAGCAATCTCCGTCGTCCAGTAGTAGCCCTCTCGTTAGCGCATCACGATCAGTAAGTCCTTCTTCCAGGAGAAGCCACACCAGCTCCACCGTCTTTTAGAACCAGAGGTTCACCATCACATACACACAAGAAGTTGAGAGAGTGAGTTATCCGAATGGAATTACTCCCATCGACTTCTTGGATTTACACTAGCGACGCATACCAGAACATAACATACAATACAAATAGTACAAACAGATAATTATGCAAGATGCATGAGGATGCAATGCAATCGTCACATTATCTAATACTTCATCCTTATCTTAAGGGAATCTCTTGATCAATTGTCTCGCAAAGTCGAATCTCTTTAACAACTTATCTCGCAAGATCGAAGTCTCTTTGTCAACATATCACGGGTCCATCACATCGAAAATTCAGGCTTTATGGTCTTGGGTTCAGGTCTACATCTCCTCGGAATCCAACCACCTAGTTCGGAAGCAATCAGGAGTACAAGATCTCTAACCACACCGGCATTTACTGGATGGCAAAACAAATGAATACATAAAATGCCCGGGAAATAAGCACATCCGGCCGTGTTCGAGCATCCCTCTCACTGAACAAGATTTGGTCAAGGGGGTGTTAGTCCTCTGTCTAGTGATCATGTGGTACTTCGTCCACACCACTGAGTGACCAGCTCCGACCGGTTCAGCCAGGGCCCCTATGGTTTTTCCCACCTCGATAGACTTCTCAAGGCTTCTTGACGAATCAGCGTCATTGCCGTCCCCTATCTCAATCATCCAGCTGAACACCACAAGGGTAATTCAGGTGTATCTTCCTCTCCACTACTTCGGGTTAGGGTTTCGAGTCGTGAGGTTATACTTATTCTTCTAACATCGACCCATCCTAAGTCATCTCCGCCATACAGCTCCGACCATATGCGGAATGCTTCTGTGGGACTCGACCACTAAGTCCGACGGGCTCTGACCCATCTTGAATCATTTTCGGCATACGGCTCCGACCAGTATGCAGGATATCCACAATCTTTCTGACGGGCTACAACCCATTCAGAATTACCATCGACATATAGCTATGACTATAGTCGGAATATCAATCATCATTCTGACGGGCTACGACCCACTCAGAATCACCATCGGCATATGGCTCCGACCATATGCGGGATATCCATCAATCATTGATAGATAGGCTCCGACCTATCTTAAACCACTCTCAACATGTGGCTACAACCATATGGAGACATTCTTTGTAGAATTCAGCCATGATTACGTCTAGTCCAAAAGCATCGTCGTCGTCATATCGTCAGCTCGATCCACGTACTCGGTGCATCGGCATCATCCGGTTCCACCGCGTGTTCCATCCCTTAGAGTTTCGCTCTATTCATTGGGGAATTTCTTATAGTTTTCTATGTCTTTTCTATTCTATCTTACATCGTGGGATGATGCATTATGATCATGCAATAACAATGTAAACAACAATATATCTCAACATAACAAATATATCAATCAATTCATACCATGTGATGGTATAGGTCTGAGTCTTCGTATACTGCGATACAAACAAGTCACACAATTTATCGAGTATACTACTAGCTACAATAGACCTTTACTCCGACTTTGAGAGAGTACGGAGTGTCCTAGCATACTAACTAGACACCAAAGCGTCTTAGGATAACTTCTCTCTCACCTGGGTTTGCAGTTACCGAATCTACAAGTTCCGAACGATCTGCTCCCTTCCTAGTCTGCCCGACTCCAACTTCTTTCAAGTCCCATAAGATAGACATATGAGTGTTAAACTTTATTTAAATATTACTTTTAAAATTATTCTCAAAGCAACTCAAGAAAAATTCAAACTTTCGTCTTTATTTAAAATCAAAACATCAATTCTTTTACTCAAACTTGTCCAAAATCAAACACTAACTTTTATACTTTAAAATCATGAGAAACAATTAAATAAATCAAATTTAATTTAAAAGTTTCTTTGTTGGTCCCTCTTGGACAGCATTGAGTTTAATTCCAAAAACACCGAAAAATCGCACTTTTCAAACCAACTTTGTCTTAGCTCAAATACCCATGAGAACTAAACTTTAAAACACTTTGAAAACACTTTTAAAACAAGAAACACAACTTAGAAAATTCTGGACAGCATCATGTCCTAAGTTTTAAATTCATTTTCCATTATTCACAATCAACTCAAATCCATACACAAATCAAGCATCTTGAGAACAATCAAATAAACACTTTAATTAACACTTTCTCAAGTTCAAACACTTAGAACCAAATGTGGACAGCATGGTACTCAAACCAATTAAATCATTTAAACATCTTCATGCTTTCTAAATATCATTCTTACTTTACTCAAGAATCTCAAACAAACATACTTTCATTTCAAGCGTCACACAATCACAAGTTGAGGAAACCACAATTGGTGGTTGGAGAGACAAAGGAACCCTAGGAATACACCTAGAAGGGGGGGTTGAATAGGTGTACGAGATACCTTGAAAGATTTTCGAACGAAACAAATCGAAACAATCAAAACAAATGATTTTTGCAAATTCTACAACACTTAATCGATTAACCTGCAATTTACTCGAGTAGTACTCGATTAAATTTGAACTTAATCGATTAGATATGACAGAAAACAGAAAAATCAATTTTTCATTCGAATACGAAAATCAATCAATTCACATGCAAGATCAGAGATTCAGCGGAAATGATTAACATCTATATTCTTATTGATTAACCTAGTTATGAAAATGATTTTCCCTTTATCAATTTGAACACTTAAAGATTCAATTCAATCAATTATGAAAATCAATCTTTCTAGGTTTTCAACCAAGAACGCAATCAAATGACTTGAATATAAAGAGTAAGGGTTTAGAGATACGACACAGTGATTTATCCTGGTTCACTTTCATCCGCTTGAAAGCTACATCCAGTCCCCTCTTCAACCAAGAGAGATTCTTCACTATGAGGAATTAGAGTTCTCAAATTACAAGTGATTGCCTCACAAGACTCCCTTCTTGCTAGTTTACAAGAGATAACCGACACCCTTGCCTTGTAATCCTATTGATCTTCTCTCTAATCTAACCTCTACCCCTTGTTGATAATCGACACAACAAGTCTTCAATTGCTTGATGATAAACCACACACCAAGGCTTCACTTGCTTGATTCACAACCAAGACTTCTTCTTCTTCTTCAATAAGAATGCACTTGCTTGATGATAAAATCGACACACCAAGACTTCTTGTTTGTTGTAGTGGCTTGCCTTCTTGCAAAGATTACAACACAATAGAAAACACAAAATAATCCTATGAATCTCAATCAAGAGTTATGACAATTCACCATAAGAGATTCAAAGGTTCTTGATCAAAGAATATGAAAATATGAGAACTTTGATCTTTAGAAAATGAGAGAGAATAGAGTGGCTTGATTCTTTGTAAAACTTGTATGAAATGATTCTAATTCTTAACAAATAATAGGAAAAGGTTTATATAGAATACCCAAAAGTTGTAGCACTTGAAAACTAATTTTGAGAAGTGAAAAACGTATTTTAAAAATCAGTTCAGCAGTACTTAATCGATTAAGTTGCAGACTACTCGAGTAGTACTCGATTAAGTTAGTCACTTAATCGATTAAGTTGGTATTGCACATGTTCAAAACTTGTTTTCTCAAAATCCAACCTTTCCTTTAAAACCTTTAAGCCACCTATTGATTCTAGGTTAAGTGAAAACTCAAATTATGATTAAATCATGACTTATGAATGAGATTCACTACCCTCTATAATAATCTACCCAAATAAAAAAAACCTATGAAGATTGAGAGGCAAAAGATAAAAGAAATACAAATACACTCAAACTTAGGTCTTCATGAGCTTGCTTTCTCTCTTCTTCATTTGATGTTTGTTGTTGCTTGTTGAGCTTGAAACTTGATCAACACTTTTAGCTTGTTCAAAAACACTTTGTCATTATCAAAACATTCATCATGTTCATCATGGAACTAACAATCTCCCCCTTTTTGAAAATGACAAATCATGTTTTGAATTTGATTGAAGTTGTATAGAAGCTTGAAACATTTGATCACTTGAGAAGACTCTTTCTCCCCCTCAATCAATGTTTAACACTTGAATCCAATTGAGATAGAAGCTTGATTCTCCCCCTATCTTAAACAACTTAGCTCAACCTACATAAAAACAACAAAACAACCTTTCTCCAAATATAATATCATATTTCTCCCATGTTTCAAAACATACCATTTCTCCTATTTCTCCCATGTTTTAAAACATACCATTTCTCCCCCTTTGGCATTATCAAAAAGAAATATATACCAATTGAAATATAAGATCTAAGCCAAGGTAAGAAATCATTGATCATTTCTTCACAACATTGATACCAATTGAACAAATACAATAGAGCTATACTTTGAAATGTGATATCAATTGGTAAGAAAATATAACAATGAAATATAATACCAATTGAGAACTAAAAAGATCATAGTATCACTTAACAAAGAAGATATCAATGTAAAGAAATATAACACCAAAGCATCATACTTTAATAAAATTTCAATTATATGATCATCATGCTTTAATCAACTCAATGATACCAATTGAATTAACTAAACATTTAGAAAAGTAATATCAATTGAGAAGATACCAATTGAGATAATATATCAATATCAAATATTACCACTTTGTAGGACATTCACTTGAGATACAAGTGTGATACCAATTGAAGATGTGAATATAGACATTCATAGTTGAGACCAATTGAGGGCATGTGTCATTCATTTGCATCTTCAATCAAACCTACAACACAATCATGCTTTGCTTTTTGGTATCCAAATAGTTTTGGATCCATTTTTGTTAGTGTAGGGACTTTCACCCTTTTTCATCCAAACAAAATTTCCTTTAGGTATACCATGCACTTTAACATAACACACATTTGAAGTATGTCCATGAGTACCACAATAGAAACATGTTGGAGGATTTGAAAAATCAACTTTAGAAAAATCAACAACATTTCTATGAGATTTACTCTTAGCATTAGTATAACCCAAACCAAACTTGTTTGAATTTTCTCTTTGAAAATTTAACAATGTGCGCAATCTAATATCACAAATGGTGAAACTTGCAAGCTTATTTTTCAAAATAGCATTTTCATCCTTGAGCAACTTGCAACTCTCACAATCAACCACAACATTCAATCTACTAGCACAATCACAAGAAGAACTAGCATAGATAAGATCAAGAGTTTCATTTTCAAGATTAAGCTCATCAACTTGTTTTTGAAGATCTAAAATCTCTTTTTGATGTTTCAAAATGAGCTTCTTTCTTTCAATGTTTTTCAAAGCTAGTTTTTCAAGTTGTTCATACATTTCTTCATAAGCATTATGTAACAATTCATATTTAGAAGAAATTTCGGATTTAGATTCACTTACATTGCTATCCTCGCTTTGATAACTTGATTCATCATTTGAACTTTGTTCTTCATCATCTACTAGAGTTATCAAGTTGAGACAAGCGGCTTCTTCATCATCCGATGAACTACTCGATGTGCTTTTCTTGTTATCTTCATCACTATCCCAAACTATGTATGCTCTTTTAGATTTAGAATTTTTCTTGTCTTTCTCCTTTTTCTTGAGATACCTAGAGCATGAGTACTTGAGATGTCCGGGTTTTCCACATTCATGGCAAACTACACCTTCTTTTGAAGTTTTGGTCTTATAGTGTGGGGAATCCTTCTCTTTACTTTGGTCCTTGTTCAACCTTCCTTTTCTCCTTAGAAACTTGTCAAACTCTTTTAACAAAAGTTTCATGTCTTTCTCATCAACATCGGAATCGGAATCTTCACTATCATCATCATCGGAACTTTCTTTCTTTTTGTATCCACTTTTGACTCTAAGAGCAAGTCCCTTTCTTTCTTTGTTCTTATCCGACTCTTCATTGATACTTAATCGTCCAAGCTCCATTTCATGTTCTTGAAGCTTTCCGAAAAGTGTTGCTAGATCCATAGCATCCAAATTTTTAGATTCAACAATAGCCGTTACTTTTGGTTGCCAATTCCTGTCTAAACATCTCAACACTTTGTTAGAAAGTTCACCTTGAAGAAAAATTTTACCAAGAGCAAGTAAATGATTTATAATGTGAGTAAAACGCTTTTGCATATCATTTATAGATTCATTTGGAAGCATATGAAACAATTCATAATCACGCATTAAGGCATTCAATCTAGCTCTCTTAACCTCACTAGTTCCTTCATGAGTCACTTGCAAAGTGTCCCACATTTCCTTAGCACTAGAACATTGAGAAACTCTAAAGAACTCGTCATAGGATAAAGCGGATGTGATGATATTCTTTGCTTTATAATCATATTGTACTTTCTTTCTATCATCATCCTTCCACTTATCCTCGGGGATCAATTGTTCTACACCTTCAACTAAACTAGAGGGGATATGAGGACCTTTTTCAACTACTTTCCAAATTTCACTATCTATGGCTTGGATAAAGATTTTCATTCTAACTTTCCAATATGCATAGCCTTCTCCGGCAAACAATGGAGGACGACTTATAGAAGCACCTTCACCACCAAAGGGATTCATGGAACCCATTGCGATTTTCTTAAAAGATCTTTACGAAAAAGCTCTTATGCTCGTGTCTTTCGACCGAGCTCTGATACCAATTGAGGAAACCACAATTGGTGGTTGGAGAGACAAAGGAACCCTAGGAATACACCTAGAAGGGGGGGTTGAATAGGTGTACAAGATACCTTGAAAGATTTTCGAACGAAACAAATCGAAACAATCAAAACAAATGATTTTTTCAAATTCTACAGCACTTAATCGATTAACCTGCAATTTACTCGAGTAGTACTCGATTAAATTTGAACTTAATCGATTAGATATGACAGAAAACAGAAAAATCAATTTTTCATTCGAATACGAAAATCAATCAATTCACATGCAAGATCAGAGATTCAGCGGAAATGATTAACACCTATATTCTTATTGATTAACCTAGTTATGAAAATGATTTTCCCTTTATCAATTTGAACAATTAAAGATTCAATTCAATCAATTATGAAAATCAATCTTTCTAGGTTTTCAACCAAGAACGCAATCAAATGACTTGAATATAAAGAGTAAGGGTTTAGAGATACGACACAGTGATTTATCCTGGTTCACTTTCATCCGCTTGAAAGCTACATCCAGTCCCCTCTTCAACCAAGAGAGATTCTTCACTATGAGGAATTAGAGTTCTCAAATTACAAGTGATTGCCTCACAAGACTCCCATCTTGCTAGCTTACAAGAGATAACCGACACCCTTGCCTTGTAATCCTATTGATCTTCTCTCTAATCTAACCTCTACCCCTTGTTGATAATCGACACAACAAGTCTTCAATTGCTTGATGATAAACCACACACCAAGGCTTCACTTGCTTGATTCACAACCAAGACTTCTTCTTCTTCTTCAATAAGAATGCACTTGCTTGATGATAAAATCGACACACCAAGACTTCTTGTTTGTTGTAGTGGCTTGCCTTCTTGCAAAGATTACAACACAATAGAAAACACAAAATAATCCTATGAATCTCAATCAAGAGTTATGACAATTCACCATAAGAGATTCAAAGGTTCTTGATCAAAGAATATGAAAATATGAGAACTTTGATCTTTAGAAAATGAGAGAGAATAGAGTGGCTTGATTCTTTGTAAAACTTGTATGAAATGATTCTAATTCTTCACAAATAATAGGAAAAGGTTTATATAGAATACCCAAAAGTTGTAGCACTTGAAAACTAATTTTGAGAAGTGAAAAACGTATTTTAAAAATCAGTTCAGCAGTACTTAATCGATTAAGTTGCAGACTACTCGAGTAGTACTCGATTAAGTTAGTCACTTAATCGATTAAGTTGGTACTGCACATGTTCAAAACTTGTTTTCTCAAAATCCAACCTTTCCTTTAAAACCTTTAAGCCACCTATTGATTCTAGGTTAAGTGAAAACTCAAATTATGATTAAATCATGACTTATGAATGAGATTCACTACCCTCTATAATAATCTACCCAAATAAAAAAAACCTATGAAGATTGAGAGGCAAAAGATAAAAGAAATACAAATACACTCAAACTTAGGTCTTCATGAGCTTGCTTTCTCTCTTCTTCATTTGATGTTTGTTGTTGCTTGTTGAGCTTGAAACTTGATCAACACTTTTAGCTTGTTCAAAAACACTTTGTCATTATCAAAACATTCATCATGTTCATCATGGAACTAACACAAGTCATCAAGTTAAGTCAAACATAAACATGCCCACATACTCATTCATACATATAACTTAATCACATAAAGAAATCAAACTCCATAAGCACATACAAACCGAGTCATGCATCACATAACCACCTAGACCAATTTTCATTTATCTTACAGCTAATCACATCAAAACCGTATGCATCATTAGCTTTTCAAGAAATATTTTCTCTAAGAATAACTTCACAAATAAACATATAGTTTCATGGCATGAACACATATACATATTCAAGGAAATTTAACTCCAAAGTTAAGGTCCAAACCGTGACCTTAACTAGGTTTTCTCAAAAACATTTTCAAAGATTCAAGACTTCTAAAAATAACTTTAAATCCCATAACAAGTTCACATAATTCATTAAGTAAAAACATAATCTTAGCATGCATTTTATACCTAGAACCGTGAGCAACATACAAACTTCTAAACAATTTTATTTCACATTTAACACTTAAGATCAACTCAAGGTTCATGGAAATCACATATTCATCAATTAAACTTAAGAAAATCTTAATCTTTTCAATCAAGCATGCAAAATCGTAGCTAACACATAAAGATCACAACATCACATAAATTCATTCATCTAAAGCATCTTCAATTCAAGATCATAGCATTTGATTCACTAAAATCAAACTTTCATGAAGATCATCACAAAACCGAATCATGCATGAATTAAGATCACAACTTTAGCATAGTTTTATTCATTAAAATTCATTTAAGCCTTAGATCATCACATGCATGCACCTCGATCTAAATAAAAACTTGATTTTTAACAAAAACATTATAGATCCGTGACATGCATCCAAGATCAAGACTCAAACAAATTTTCTATTCACCAAAACAACTCATAAACTCATAGATCATTACTTGCACAAATTAACAAAACTTGTAGCCTTTGGTTTTCAATAAAACCGTGGCCCCTTTTAGTAAAACCATCAAGGAAAACTTGATTTTTAACAAAACAATCTTCATGAAAACTCAAGAATCAAATTCTTTTCAAAAACACTTTAAGAAATCAAGGAGAAATGGACGAGCTCACAAGGTTTTCAAAAGAAACAACACTTTCATAACAAAAACTTCAAGATCAAGTTCAAAGATCTGTAGACTCACAATGCAGAATTAAAGAGCTTTTGATGATGTCAAATAAACAGACTCGGCTTGTGCTTAGCGTTAGACAAGTCAGACTTATCAGCGCAAGCGTTCAGCTAAAGGTACAAGCTCTACAGAGGCTCGGAATCTTTGTTTTGCGTATGCGTTCCGCCAAAGGCAGAGACTCGGTAGAAGCTCGGAAAACTAGGGTTCTTCGCTACCTGCATCAAGTCAGCTTTTGTAGCTCAAGCTCGGCTTTGACTCGGCCCGTGATCAAGGCCAAAGTTCATCCAAGTTTTCAAGCTCGGTTCTTCATTTCAAGGCAGTAAGCTCGGATGATGATTTGCTCGGTACTCGCTCGGATTAAGCTCGAAACAGCCACAGCATCTGATAGAGTAAATAAGCTCGGGTTGATCGTTCTAAACTTGACTATTTGCCGACGCTCAGATCAAGCTCAGAAACACCAAGATCGAACAAAGCCAAAAGCTCGGCAATCTCTGTTCATCGTCTTCAACAATGCATCGTCTTCAACCTTCGGACTCTGCTCAACTGTTCCGTACTTTTTATTACCGTTGAGTCTGGGTAGAAGTCCTAGGTTTAGCTCCTATGCTCTGACAAGTTTGAAATTCAAAATGAGTTAAATCAAAGGTTGGTGAACTGTCACCATCACTGCTCTGTTGTCTAAATGTTACCGTTGGAAACCCCATCTCCGTACAGCTCTCTTTCTCTCTTTCTCTGCAGAAAAGAGGAGACTATAAAAGAGGGGGTTTTCAACGTTAACAAAGATTGATTTCTTTACAACCATTTTTTTCTCAGATCTTAAACTTTCATTTTTACTTTAAAAAGAAAAAAAAAAGAGCAGAAATCAAAAACTCACAGAGAAGAAGAACATTCGATTTTCATACGAACTTAGAGAGTTAAAACTTTCAAATCTTAACTCTAAGTTCGAATCAGTTCTTCTCTGTGAAATCCTTCTAGAATTGACTCACTCTTGTTATTCAATCTTTCATCATATTCGAAGAGTGTTTCGAATTGGAGCCATATACTTTCATCATCTTCTTCGTTGTATTTGCTGTTGTGAAAAGCTGGTCTCTGATCGAGAAAGCTTCGATTTGTAAAGGTTCCAAAGAGGTTCTTTGGTCGGCGATTTGTTGTGGGTAGTGTGTCACGAGTTTGGTACACTCGTTTGACTGGATAGGTCTAGAGGGGTAGGCTCTTGTAAATCCTTTGTAACCCAGAAAATCGATTTTTAGTGAAAGCTCTCTGAAAGGTTTTCAGAGGGGACTGGACTAGCTCTCAGGGTGAGAGTGAACCAGGATAAATCTCTGGTGTTCTTTCTTTACTGCTTCTGTAGCTGCCAAGCGTAACGTTAATTCCGCTAATCTTCATTTATCTAAGTTCGAACTGTTATTTTTCTTTGCTCGGCCCTTTGAGTGTTGTTCTTCGAACTTAAGTCAAAAACCAGCTCTACCTTGAAGCAGCTCGGTTAACTGATTAACCATTTTGTTTATCTGATTGGTTAATCTTTTAACCTTGTCTGCTCGGAAAGAAGCTCGGGTTGTCTTTTAAAACCGAACAACATCAGTTTAATTTTCAATAAATCGAAAAATTGCCATATTAGCTTCAATCTCCTATTCACCCCCCTCTACTCGATTGTTAGGCCTCTTGTTGGTTTCCAACAAGTGGTATCAGAGCTCGGTCGAAAGATCGAGTGTAAAAACTTTTTCGAAAAGATCCTTGAGGAAAGCGAATGGCTACTAACAATCCCTTCGGAGGTGAAGGATCTTCCATTAACAGACCACCACTATTCAATGGTGAGGGTTATGCTTATTGGAAAGCTCGAATGAAAATTTTCATTGAAGCCATAGATATGGAAATTTGGAAATCTATTGAAAATGGGCCATTTGTCCCTAAAAGAAAAATTAATGATGAAGTTGTAGAAATCCCGTGGGAAAGTTGGGATGATGATGAAAAAAGAAAAGTATCTTTCGATTTAAAAGCCAAAAACATCATCACCTCAGCTTTGTCCTACGATGAATTCTTTCGAGTGTCAAGTTGCAAATCTGCTAAATACTCTACAACTTACTCATGAAGGGACAAGTGAGGTCAGACAAGCAAGATTAAATACTCTGATGCATGAATATGAGTTATTCCGAATGCTGCCAAATGAAAATATAAATGATTTGTAGAAACGGTTTACTCATATCATAAACCATCTTAATGCTCTCGGCAAAACTTTTCAAAATGTCGAGATAACTAACAAAGTGCTTAGATGTCTTAGCAGAGAATGGCAGTCGAAGGTCACTACCATCATGGAAGCTAAAGACTTGGACACAATGAGTATAGCCACTTTGTTCGGCAAGCTACAAGAGCATGAGATGGAGCTCGGCAGACTGACCATGCATGAAGAATCTGATAAAAAGAAGAAGGGAATTTCCCTCAAAGCTGCTATAAAGGCAACCAAAGAATCCTCTGAAGATGAGTCCAGATCGGACATGGATGAGGAAGACTTTGGTCTCATGGTTAGGAAGTTCAGCAAATTTTTTAAAGACAAAAAGAACTTCACAAACAAAGCAAGAGATACCAGAACCACTCACCACAAAGGCTCAAGTTCAAAAGACCGAGTTAGATGCCATGAATGTGGTGAAGCGGGTCACATTAGAACTTACTGTCCAAGATTACAAAAGCAAAGTGGTGAAGAAATAAAGAAGAACAAAGACCACAAGAAGAAGAGAGCTTACATAGTATGGGATGCACCCAACAACAATACCAGCTCAAGCTCCAGTTCAGACGATGAAGAAGAAAAAGCAATTCTGTGCTTAATTAGAAGGGAAACTGTGTTTATAAGCCCGAGCCAAACGAGCCCCGAGCAAGAATGATGCTCGAACCGTGAAAAGGAAGTATTGAGCTCATCACTCAGAATAGATGAACAAGATCTCCCTGTATATGACTCTTGCTCGGAGTGTGAAGATGAGGAAGCTTGTTCGAGTCTCAGATATACCTATCAAGAAGAGTCATCGAGCTCGACTTTTGGCACAAATAATCAAAGATCAAATTTCAAATGCTTAATGGGCAAACACAGCGAGGAAACCTCAGCCAACCGAACAATGTCCGAACATAAAAACACTGAGGTAACCTCTTCATCTTATTCTGACTCTGAATCTGAATTCAATGACTCTGATGAATTGTATTCTGCTTATCTTGAAATGCAAACCGAATTCAAGAAGCTTGCTAAAACTTTCATTAAGTTGAAACTCAGTCTTTCAAAATACAAAGAGCAAGTTCTTGATTTGGAAAATTCAATTGAAATTATGAAAAGCAGAAACGAGTCATTAGAAAACACTATCACTCAGTTGAAAAATGAAAATCTTGACTGCTGCACTAAATATGAAAAGGAAATTTCTGACCTAAAATTTAAAAGTGCAACTGTCATCAAGAGTGATGGCTTGTTTGATCGGCTTTTAGCCGAACATAGGAACTACTCGAACAAAACTGGCCTGGGCTACACTCAAACCAAGAAGAAAATAGTAAGGAAACTCGGCTATGTCTCAAACTTTAATAACTCAAAACGGCCGAGCTGCTCCTACTGTGGTCTTCATGGTCATACACCCACTGAATGTAAAATCCGATGTCACGGTGTAACCAAGGGCAACTTTGTTTGGGTATTCAAAAAGAAAGATTCAACTGCTAACCCCCAGGGACCCAAAACAATTTGGGTACCCGAATCAAAGAAGTAATATTTTTCTGATGCAGGTGTGCTTCCGAGCAAAAGAGAGCAGATGGTACCTTGACAGTGGATGCTCGAAGCACATGACGGGTGTGACACCCTTCCGGATTACCCAAATATAATATAGTAATTATACTTTCTATTGGATAATATATGGACTTGTGCGCTAAGAAAATATGGTAAATAAATTTTTCTTTATTGTGGGTGCACAATTCATCAAATGGAACTCTTGGAGAATAATTTCTAAAATCCTTTAAAACCCTTGTATCGAGTTCGGCGATTTCTAAAACCTTTTCTCAAACAGGATAACATTCGTTCTTTAGAAATTTCTTTACATTTTACAATCAATTGAAGCTACCCATACTTTGTTCAATAAAACTGATACCGTCAATTAATACTTATAGCCGAGCTCTTTTATAAGTTAAATCAGAGTAAGCGGAAATTACTGGACTATGCAACCGATATAATATAAACATAGATTTTCATATATATGAAAGAGTCATAGATACATAGTCCATGAGATAAGTCACCAAGTTCCAAAATATAACAAGTCCATATAAACAGATCTACATTACCATGATACTATAACCCTAGAGTAAAACATATGTACACTATATATATAACCAAAATACAACCCCAGGGATAGTCATGTAGATCCATCAGCATCAGATGCAGTAGTAGTAGCAGCAGTAGTCTCTCAAAAACATAGGTAATAAGGTAGTAGCATCATCATCACAGCAGCAGCAGCACATCTCCTCCACACACCGGATCCTCAGATCCACACCATACACCATATACATGTACCTAGGGATCGTCGTCCCTCCAGTCACTCCCAGTAGAATGCACAACAGGCTCGCTCCCACTCTCGTCCTCCACCGGATCCTCCTCGATCTCATCCGAAGGAGAGTGTACCCTACCACTGGGTACCGGGTCAGGTGATGGTGAAACCCTGATTGGGCTCCTCGGATCAGATAGGGGAGTCTCCTCGCGGACGACTCTCGAAGAAAAAGGGTGAGAGCGGGTAGGTTGAAAACGAAAGCTATGGTAAGAGCGAGCTGGTCGCATGGGAGGTGGTCCATGATAAGTATAAAATGGGGGTACATGCATAGTGTATATGATGGGAATCCTAAACCTACGAGGACGGAATCGCATCAGCGGATTAGGGTGGTAGAATGTGAACTCTACCTCCCCCTCATACACCGCGCGATGGTCCTCATAGATCCATACGCCACTAGGAAGTGGCCGGATCTCGATGCAAGCAATGTAGCGAGACATCACCTACAAGGGCATAGGGGTAAGCAATTCTACTCACATAATCAATAGAGAATAAATCATGCAACATATGAAAGATAATAATGCATCAATTAAGAACAATCACAATTAGCATTTAGCAAGTATCAGATGCACATAGGATGTTCACACTTAGTTCAGGTATATCAATTGCATTAGGTGAATGACATGATGCATGACTTTAACTCTCAACTTATCTCCACATTTTCTAAGTCACTCTCTGACGTCCATCCCTGACAACCCAGCACTCCACAGTGCGTTGTATTCCTAGGTATACAACAATTCGTACATTCACCTAGAATGTACACGACAAGCTTGGTATCCATGCCACCCGAGCATATCCCGTCATCCAAACGGATCGTCATCCAAACGATATATCCATATCGGCATCCACAAAGCCGACCACGTCAACGACGTGTCATCAAGCAAGCGTATTGGCACTCCCAGAGGCCCTCCTCATGTTTATCGAACATGAATACGTCCTACCATCCAAACTCCAGAATGAATGCATTTTAGACTTAGGGGAAATTGATTAATACTTTACTAGCCACCTAGGCTTAATTTTTATCAAAAAGGATCGTCACCAAACGATCGAATTGTATTGATCAATTTCTCTAAGTCTTGATCCCTTGAATTACCTTTAATAATTCCTTAATTAATTAAGTTAGAATTGAAAATGATGTTTTCAGACTCTGGGCATTTTACTCGAGTAAAGTTCAGAATACTCGAGTGTTCTGGAGATTTTCCAGATTACTCGAGTGTTCTTAAGCTTACTCGAGTGTTCATGTCTTTCTGAGGATTTGGGTTTTACTTTCAATAATTTACTCGAGTAGTTCATGATTTACTCGAGTGTTCTTGGACTTTTCCAGAATACTCGAGTGACTTTGAATGACTCGAGTGTTTGACCTATAACAATTCTCAGTTCATGCCCGATACTCGAGTAGGAAAAACAAAATACTCGAGTGTTCTTATGAAATTTACTTTATTTTGAACACGATTCACTCGAGTACTTTGCCATTTACTCGAGTGTTTCGCAGCTGACAGTATTGAAAACTGGTTTTAACATGCCATTTTCATTTCTACTCAATTTAAGTCCATTTCAGGGATCAACAGAGTTAACATATCATTAATCAAACATGTTACAACACTTATTTCAATTCAAAACACAGAATTGACAGAGAAATCATTGATTATGCACAAAAAGGCATTTTAACAACTCAATACCTCAAATCACACAATAAGCATAATCTTCATGAAACAAAGCTCATTCAGGTTCACATACATGATAACAAACTTTATCAATACAGATTTAGAGCATGGATTGGTCTCCAAACCAAAGTTCCTATAGAATCTAAGCCCTTAGAGCCTCTTGGTGGCTCTCTAACACATTTAATGGATTTCAAACTCTATCTAGTGAATATAATTACTTCCCCTTACCTCTCAGATGTTTTCCAAACGAAACTTGGCAAGAAAGAGACTCCAAACTCCTCAGACCAACTTCAAGAACCATGAGCAGAGCATTTTGAGTACCATACCAAAATGGAATTGGTTTGTACATGGAACAGAGATTTAAATTGGGGAAAATTAGATTTATTAACTCTATGCAACATGAACTAACTAAAGGAATTAAGTTTGAGACTCAGGGATTCACGAGCTTACCGAAATCGATGATCAAAGTAAGCTCCAGACACCAACTCGAGCAAGAACAGCTTCACTTCAATTCTTCAATTCTCTTAGCTTACTCACTCAAATCTCACGTTTTCACTCTCTATACAAAGCTCAAGATGTAAGCTTTGTATTCGTGTTTGGTTTGTGTTTCAAATCAATGTAGAGAAAGAGAATCGAAGCTCACAACTCAGAAACCCTAACTTCTTCAATTTCAACAAAGTTAAGCAAAATTCTTGGCTAAGGGTTGAAGATGAGCTTTTATAGGCATAGAGAGGCATCATGCGTCGCGACACGACTGCCATGGAGGTGGCTTGAAGACGTTTTCGTGTCAACGAAAGGAATCGTTGGCTATGACTCATCAAACGCACTAACTCGTGCAGTTTGACCCAGATTACTCGAGTATTCTGAGTAATACTCGAGTAATTCGCCCAGATTTTGTAAAATAATTATTTTATTTACTTTCTCTCCAAAACCTTTCCTATAATTGCTTCTAGGTCCCAACCCAGGGACTAATATGCAAAATATACATTTTAGGCATTTAAATTATTTATTAAATAATTTCTCACATGCAAGCTAATTATATACACACATATTTTAATCAAGGATTAATTTGAAGACTATTAATTATAATTAAATTATAATTAACATTTCATTAATCGGGGATTAAAATTTTGGGGTGTTACACTACTCCCCCACTTACAAGGAATTTCGTCCCCGAAATTCAACTCATACAAACAAGTCAGGATAATCCTGACGCATCTTATTTTCTAACTCCCAAGAGGATTCTATTACATCTCCACAAACCCAGACAACTTTGACCAGATGAATATCCTTCCCTCTCAGCTGCTTGATTCTCCGATCTTCGATGCGAACTGGCACAGCTTTGAAGGTTAGGTTCTCATGAATTTCTAAGTCATCCGGTTGGATTCTAAGGACAATGGTGGGATCATGGACATATTTCTTCAATTGAGACACATGGAGTACATTATGGAGGTTAGCTAATGACGGAGGCAAAGCTAATTGATAAGCTACTGGACCGATTCTTTTGAGAATTTGATAGGGACCAATAAACTTAGGCGATAATTTCTGGGTTTTCAAGGCTCTACTAACACCTTTGGTTGGTATTATTCTAATGAACACGTGGTCTCCTTCAGCAAACTCTAAGGTTTTTCTCCTTCTATCAGCATAGCTTTTCTGCCTACTCTGAGCTGCCCTCATCTTCTCTTGTATCATTTTGATCTGTTCCGTGGTCTCTTGCACAATATCTGGTCCAATCAGAGAACTCTCCCCCACTTGAAACCAGCATAACGGCGTCTGACACTTTCGTCCATACAGAGCTTCAAATGGTGCCATTCCAATACTCGCGTGATAGCTGTTGTTGTACGTGAATTCCACAAGTGGTAACATTTGTTCCCAATTCCCTTGTTCTTCCAGTGCACAAGCTCACAGAATGTCTTCCAATGACTGAATAGTTCTTTCCGTCTGACCATCAGTCTGGGGGTGGTATGCAGAGCTTAACTTCAATCTTGAACCCAAGGCCCTGTGTAGATCTTGCCAGAACTTCGACGTGAACCATGGATCGCGATCAGACACAATACTTGATGGTATCCCATGAAGACGAACAACTTCCTTGATATACAACTGAGTGAGCTTTTCCAATGAGTAGCGCATATTCACTGGAATGAAATGCGCTGACTTGGTCAACCGATCCACGATCATCCAGATTGCATCATGACCAGTAGACGTCCTTGGCAATCCCGACACAAAATCCATCGAGATGCTATCCCAATTCCATACAAGAACTTCTAAAGAAAGCAACTCTCCTCCTGGCCTTTGGTGTTCTACCTTCGCCTTTTGACACACCAAACAGCACGCCACATACTCAGCTACGTCCTTCTTCAGTCCCGGCCACCAAAATAATTTCTTCAAATCCTGATACATCTTGGTGGCTCCTGGATGCATACTCATCTTGCTCTTATGCGCTTCATCCAGAATCATTCTCCTTACTTCCAAATTATCTGGAATACAAATCCTCATTCTAAAACGCAGGATTCCATCCTTCCCTTCTTGGAATTCTAACTCCTTACCTTCTTGCATTAACCTCTTCTTCTCCATAAGTTTCTCATCCTTGTGTTGCAATTCTCGAATCCTTTGCAGGAATTCATTAGCAATTTGCAACATCCCCAACTTGATACTCGTCCGCTCCACTTGCATCGTCAAATTTAAATCCCGAAACTCCTCTATCAGTGCAGCTTCTCTAACCATCATTGCACTGATATTCATTGCCTTTCTACTCAATGCGTCCGCCACAACGTTAGCCTTCCCAGGATGGTAATGGAGCTCAAACTCATAATCCTTCAAAAACTCCATCCACCGGTGTTGCCTCATATTCAACTCCTTTTGATCAAAGAGGTACTTTAAACTCTTATGGTCACTAAACATCCGGAACGTAGTGCCATAGAGATAGTGCCTCCAAATCTTTAAGGCAAACACCACAGTTGCCAACTCCATATCATGAGTTGGATAGTTCATCTCATGAACTTTTAGCTGTCTCGAAGCGTAAGCGACAACTTGCCCATCTTGCATCAAGACACACCCAAGACCTTGTTTCGACGCGTCACAATACACATCGAAACTCTTCTGTGTATCGGGCAACACCAATACAGGAGACGATGTCAACCTTTCCTTCAACTCCCAAAAACTTCTCTCACACTTCTTATCCCATAGGAACGGTTGATCTTTCCTTGTCAACTTCGTCAGAGGCAGTGCAATCTTCGAGAAACCTTCGATGAACCTTCTATAATACCCAGCCAAACCAAGAAAACTTCTGACTTCCGTGGCCGACTTTGGTTGCTCCCATTGCAAAACCGAACTTACTTTCGTTGGATCAACTGTTATCCCTTTATCTGAAATCACATGCCCCAAAAATTTAATCTCCTTCAGCCAGAACTCACACTTTGTAAGTTTGGCGTACAACTGCTTCTCCTTCAAGATGCTTAACACTATCTTCAAGTGTTCAGCATGCTCCTCCGGGCTCTTAGAGTAGATCAGAATATCATCAATGAACACAACCACGAATGAATCTAAATAAGGTCTAAAGATTCGATTCATGTAGTCCATGAAGATAGCTGGTGCATTAGTCAATCCGAACGGCATCACAACATACTCATAATGTCCGTATCGAGATCGAAATGCAGTCTTAGAAATATCCTCTTCTCTAATTCTGATCTGATGGTACCCCGACCTCAAATCAATCTTGGAAAATACTGAAGCCCCACGCACTTGATCCATAAGGTCATCTATTCGTGGCAACGGATACTTTTTCTTGATGGTGACCTTATTAAGTTGTCGGTAGTCGATGCACATCCTCATGCTACCATCTTTCTTCTTGACGAATAAGACAGGAGCACCCCAAGGTGACACGCTTGGTCGAATCATCTGTTTCTGCAGCAACTCCTCAATTTGCTTCTTCATTTCTGCCATTTCCGATGGTGCCATTCTATAGGGAGCGATAGAAATGGGACCAGCTCCCGGAACGAGATCGATGCCAAATTCTATCTCTCTTCTTGGTGGCAAACCAGGAATCTCGTCAGCAAAAACTTCCGGGAAATCTCTGACAACAGGGATCTCTTCCATCCTCGGACCACTTTCTCCCACCTCGGTGTTGAACAGACATATGTAACCAGAGGGTTTTGGGTTTCTATAGGTCACGAGTCTTCTATCACAATCAATGATCACTTGGTTTTGACTTAACCAGTCCATTCCCAAGATCACATCCAATTGTACTAAGGGTAAGCAGATCAAATCTACTTTAGAGGTTTGTCCTAACACTTCTATACAACAGTTAAGACATGCTCTAGAAACAATTACAGGAGCATTGGTAGGGGTTTCTACCTTAAGAACATAAGGCATTTCAGACACAATCAAGCCTAAGCGGTTTACACATTCATATGAAACAAATGAATGCGTTGCACCGGAGTCAAACAAAACATGGCAAAACTGACCATTAAGCAAGTATTTACCTTGCACCAGATCAGAGGATCGATTCGCTTCCACACCACTAAGGGTGAAGACCCTTCCTTGAGTCACCGGTCTATCTGCAACTCCTCTTGAATTGGCCTTGGCTGGCTCCTTGCAATCTCTCGCAAAATGCCCCGGCTTTCCACAATTGAAACATCCACTTGTTCCCCAGCAAACACGACCATAATGGTTGCGTTTGCACTTGTCGCAGAATGGAGCTTCGCTCCGATAATTTCTTCCCTCAGAACCACCAACTTTACCCTTGCCTTTCCCTCTGCGATCATATGGACCTTTACCTCTATTATTGAAACCCTTTCGTCTCTGTGGTCCATATCCTTGATTGTCCTTCTTTTCCACAACTTGCACCTCCTCAGCCTTGGTATCATCTTCATACATCCTACACATATCTACCAATGCAGGGAAACTTTGAATCCGCTGATAGCTGAAAATTGACTTCAACTTTGGCCTCAATCCACCTTCAAACTTGATGCACTTGCTCCTCTCGTCTGGGTTGTTCTGGTAGTATGGAGAGTACTTCATCAGCTCTTCAAACTTTGCCGCGTACTCGCCCACACTCATGTTCCCTTGCTTCAACTGCAGGAACTCCACCTCCTTTTTCCTTCTCAGATCTTCAGGAAAATATTTCTGGAGAAACTTCTCCATAAATACTCCCCAACTTATCTCCCTTCCTTCATATTGTAAAAGCTGCATGGTGTGATTCCACCAGTTCTCAGCCTCATCCTCCAGCATATAGGTTGCATATGCCACCTTCTGAGCATCCGAACATTCCAACGTTCTCAAAATCTTGTCCATAGTGTGAATCCATTTGTTGGCCTCTTCCGGTTTAAATCCTCCTTCAAACTTTGGCGGGTTACAACTTCTAAAATCAGCCAGAGTCTTTGCCTCAGTGTTTCCCATATTACACTGATGAGGCGGATTAGCTGGTTGAGATGGTTGCTGAGACTGCCTTTGCATAGCTTCCAATACCGTGGTGATTCGCTCCAACATCGCGTTGGTGTGATTTTGGTTTCTAGTTGCCATATTAGACCTACGCTATGGGCTTACGGTAACATATGTTGAACTAGAGAAACTTCCATTACACCACCTATCCTAAGGCTCTATCCTAAGCTTATTAGATCTACAATCAATTGCGTCTTGTACTCAAAAGAGACAAGATACAAACAATTCAAGGTATTCAAACCTTTAACAGCCAAAATAACAGCATTCAAGGTAATAAGCGCTTTGGAGATACCTATTTGATGTTGATGGCTACCTTTCTGGAACCACTTCTACTACCACAGGATCAGACTTTTGCTCTGATACCACTAAGTGTGACACCCTTCCGGATTACCCAAATATAATATAGTAATTATACTTTCTATTGGATAATATATGGACTTGTGCGCTAAGAAAATATGGTAAATAAAATTTTCTTTATTGTGGGTGCACAATTCATCAAATGGAACTCTTGGAGAATAATTTCTAAAATCCTTTAAAACCCTTGTATCGAGTTCGGCGATTTCTAAAACCTTTTCTCAAACAGGATAACATTCATTCTTTAGAAATTTCTTTACATTTTACAATCAATTGAAGCTACCCATACTTTGTTCAATAAAACTGATACCGTCAATTAATACTTATAGCCGAGCTCTTTTATAAGTTAAATCAGAGTAAGCGGAAATTACTGGACTATGCAACCGATATAATATAAACATAGATTTTCATATATATGAAAGAGTCATAGATACATAGTCCATGAGATAAGTCACTAAGTTCCAAAATATAACAAGTCCATATAAACAGATCTACATTACCATGATACTATAACCCTAGAGTAAAACATATGTACACTATATATATAACCAAAATACAACCCCAGGGATAGTCATGTAGATCCATCAGCATCAGATGCAGTAGTAGTAGCAGCAGTAGTCTCCCAAAAACATAGGTAATAAGGTAGTAGCATCATCATCACAGCAGCAGCAGCACATCTCCTCCACACACCGGATCCTCAGATCCACACCATACACCATATACATGTACCTAGGGATCGTCGTCCCTCCAGTCACTCCCAGTAGAATGCACGACAGGCTCGCTCCCACTCTCGTCCTCCACCGGATCCTCCTCGATCTCATCCGAAGGATAGTGTACCCTACCACTGGGTATCGGGTCAGGTGATGGTGAAACCCTGACTGGGCTCCTCGGATCAGATAGGGGAGTCTCCTCGCGGACGACTCTCGAAGAAAAAGGGTGAGAGCGGGTAGGTTGAAAACGAAAGCTATGGTAAGAGCGAGCTGGTCGCATGGGAGGTGGTCCATGATAAGTATAAAACGGGGGTACATGCATAGTGTATATGATGGGAATCCTAAAACTACGAGGACGGAATCGCATCAGCGGATTAGGGTGGTAGAATGTGAACTCTACCTCCCCCTCATACACCGCGCGATGGTCCTCATAGATCCATACGCCACTAGGAAGTGGCCGGATCTCGATGCAAGCAATGTAGCGAGACATCACCTACAAGGGCATAGGGGTAAGCAATTCTACTCACATAATCAATAGAGAATAAATCATGCAACATATGAAAGATAATAATGCATCAATTAATAACAATCACAATTAGCATTTAGCAAGTATCAGAGGCACATAGGGTGTTCACACTTAGTTCAGGTATATCAATTGCATTAGGTGAATGACATGATGCATGACTTTAACTCTCAACTTATCTCCACATTTTCTAAGTCACTCTCTGACGTCCATCCCTGACAACCCAGCACTCCACAGTGCGTTGTATTCCTAGGTATACAACAATTCGTACATTCACCTAGAATGTACACGACAAGCTTGGTATCCATGCCACCCGAGCATATCCCGTCATCCAAACGGATCGTCATCCAAACGATATATCCATATCGGCATCCACAAAGCCGACCACGTCAACGACGTGTCATCAAGCAAGCGTATTGGCACTCCCAGAGGCCCTCCTCATGTTTATCGAACATGAATACGTCCTACCATCCAAACTCCAGAATGAATGCATTTTAGACTTAGGGGAAATTGATTAATACTTTACTAGCCACCTAGGCTTAATTTTTATCAAAAAGGATCGCCACCAAACGATCGAATTGTATTGATCAATTTCTCTAAGTCTTGATCCCTTGAATTACCTTTAATAATTCCTTAATTAATTAAGTTAGAATTGAAAATGATGTTTTCAGACTCTGGGCATTTTACTCGAGTAAAGTTCAGAATACTCGAGTGTTCTGGAGATTTTCCAGATTACTCGAGTGTTCTTAAGCTTACTCGAGTGTTCATGTCTTTCTGAGGATTTGGGTTTTACTTTCAATAATTTACTCGAGTAGTTCATGAGTTACTCGAGTGTTCTTGGACTTTTCCAGAATACTCGAGTGACTTTGAATGACTCGAGTGTTTGACCTATAACAATTCTCAGTTCATGCCCGATACTCGAGTAGGAAAAACAAAATACTCGAGTGTTCTTATGAAATTTACTTTATTTTGAACACGATTCACTCGAGTACTTTGCCATTTACTCGAGTGTTTCGCAGCTGACAGTATTGAAAACTGGTTTTAACATGCCATTTTCATTTCTACTCAATTTAAGTCCATTTCAGGGATCAACAGAGTTAACATATCATTAATCAAACATGTTACAACACTTATTTCAATTCAAAACACAGAATTGACAGAGAAATCATTGATTATGCACAAAAAGGCATTTTAACAACTCAATACCTCAAATCACACAATAAGCATAATCTTCATGAAACAAAGCTCATTCAGGTTCACATACATGATAACAAACTTTCTCAATACAGATTTAGAGCATGGATTGGTCTCCAAACCAAAGTTCCTATAGAATCTAAGCCCTTAGAGCCTCTTGGTGGCTCTCTAACACATTTAATGGATTTCAAACTCTATCTAGTGAATATAATTACTTCCCCTTACCTCTCAGATGTTTTCCAAACGAAACTTGGCAAGAAAGAGACTCCAAACTCCTCAGACCAACTTCAAGAACCATGAGCAGAGCATTTTGAGTACCATACCAAAATGGAATTGGTTTGTACATGGAACAGAGATTTAAATTGGGGAAAATTAGATTTATTAACTCTATGCAACATGAACTAACTAAAGGAATTAAGTTTGAGACTCAGGGATTCACGAGCTTACCGAAATCGATGATCAAAGTAAGCTCCAGACACCAACTCGAGCAAGAACAGCTTCACTTCAATTCTTCAATTCTCTTAGCTTACTCACTCAAATCTCACGTTTTCACTCTCTATACAAAGCTCAAGATGTAAGCTTTGTATTCGTGTTTGGTTTGTGTTTCAAATCAATGTAGAGAAAGAGAATCGAAGCTCACAACTCAGAAACCCTAACTTCTTCAATTTCAACAAAGTTAAGCAAAATTCTTGGCTAAGGGTTGAAGATGAGCTTTTATAGGCATAGAGAGGCATCATGCATCGCGACACGACTGCCATGGAGGTGGCTTGAAGACGTTTTCGTGTCAACGAAAGGAATCGTTGGCTGTGACTCATCAAACGCACTAACTCGTGCAGTTTGACCCAGATTACTCGAGTATTCTGAGTAATACTCGAGTAATTCGCCCAGATTTTGAAAAATAATTATTTTATTTACTTTCTCTCCAAAACCTTTCCTATAATTGCTTCTAGGTCCCAACCCAGGGACTAATATGCAAAATATACATTTTAGGCATTTAAATTATTTATTAAATAATTTCTCACATGCAAGCTAATTATATACACACATATTTTAATCAAGGATTAATTTCGAGACTATTAATTATAATTAAATTATAATTAACATTTCATTAATCGGGGATTAAAATTTTGGGGTGTTACAACGGGGGACAAAAATCTATTCATTGAACTTTCACATTCAGATAAGGGCTACGTCACGTATGGTGATAACAACCGAGGTAAAATATTGGGTGAAGGTAAAGTCAGTAACTCTGCCAACTTGGTTATCAATAATGTTTTACTTGTAAAAGGGCTAGAACACAATCTTTTAAGTATTAGTCAACTTTGTGATATTGGTAACCATGTTGTTTTTACCTCTACCCATTACATTATTAAAAGTGACGAGGACAACTCTGTCAAATTTGTTGGAAAACGATTTAACAATACTTATTTGGTTGATTTGAATGAAATCACCTCTTTGGTAACCACTTGCATGGTTATCAAAGTAAGTGACACATGGTTATGGCATAGAAGGACAGCTCATATAAATGTAAACCAGTTAAAGAAACTACAATCAAAAGAATTAGTGATTGGTTTACCAAAGCTAAATTTTAACATTGAGGGTGTTTGCTCTTCATGCAAGAAGTGCAAACCGATCAAAAAGAAAAACGATTTTCCATCTAAGTTGATGGTCTCGACAACGCATCCGTTGGAAATGTTACACATGGATTTGTTCGGACCATCACAAGTCAAAAGCTTTGGTGGCAATCTCTATGCCTTAGTAATTATAGATGACTTTTCCAGGTTTACATGGACTTTATTTTTAAAATCAAAAAGTGAAACTTTTGAAACTTTTAAAGAGCTTGTCAAGCAACTCCAAAACCGAGCTAACCAAAAAGTAGTTGTAATCCGAACGGACCATGGCGGTGAGTTCGAGAACTACAAATTTGACAAGTTTTGTTCTAAGTTCGGAATAGAACATCAGTTTTCTGCTCCTCGGACTCCCGAACAAAACGGAGTTGTGGAACGGAAAAACCGAGTTCTAGAAGAACTAGCCCGAACCATGCTAAATGAATACAATTTACCACATTATTTCTGGGCCGATGCGGTGAACACAGCTTGCTATGTAATGAATCGCATCCTCATCAGACCAATTTTAAAGAAAACTCCATATGAACTTTATAAGGGTAGAAAACCAAAAATTTCTCATTTCCATATATTTGGCTGCAAAGTCTTCATTTTGAACAATGGAAAAGAGCATCTCGGCAAATTTGATTCTAAAGCCGATGAAGGAATATTTTTGGGTTATTCTACTCATAGTAAAGCATTTAGAGTTTTTAACAAAAGGACCTCCACTGTGGAAGAGTCCGTGCATGTGGTATTTGATGAGTCTCCTCGGAGAGACAATGTTAGTTGTGCAGATAGAGAGGATCATCATATGGATGAACTCGATCCGAGCACAACAACTGAAAGAGCTCAAAAGGATGAAACTGCTGAAGACAAAGATCAGAGGGACGAGCTTGTTCCGAGCCAAACAAACAAGGAACAAACCGAACTTAGTCCGAGCCAAATTCAAAATAGTCAGTCCGAACTCATTCCAAGACGAGCAGAGCAGTTTGAGCTCAGTCCAGCCTGGAAGAGAGTCAAGGACCATCCGATAGAGAATGTGCTCGGCGACTTGAATAAGGGAGTTTTAACTCGTCGTTCTATTCAAAACTTTTGCAATTTCGCTTCCTTTGTTTCTCAAATTGAAACTAATTCGATCGATCAAGCAATTGATGATGAACATTGGGCGATTGCCATGCAAGAGGAACTAAATCAATTCATCAGAAATGATGTTTGGGAATTGGTTCCTCGGCCCAATGATCATACGATAATTGGCTTGAAATGGATTTTCAGAAATAAAACAGATGAATTAGGCTTAATTATAAGAAACAAAGCAAGATTAGTTGCTCAAGGCTACAACCAAGAGGAAGGTATCGATTATGATGAAACCTTCGCTCCTATTGCTAGGCTTGAAGCAATCCGAATTTTACTTGCTTTTGCATCTATTATGAATTTCACCCTTTCTCAAATGGATGTAAAGAGTGCTTTCTTAAATGGCTTTATAAATGAAGAAGTATATGTGAAACAACCTCCTGGCTTTGAAAATTTTGAATATCCAAACCATGTATTTAAACTCAAAAAGGCTCTTTACAGTTTGAAACAAGCTCCGAGAGCTTGGTATGATCGTTTGAGCTCATTTTTACTCGAACAAGGGTTTGAGAGAGGGAAGGTTGACACAACTCTATTCATTTATAAATCCAAAAAGGACATATTGTTAGTACAAGTTTATGTTGATGATATAATTTTCGGTGCTACTAACATGTCTCTTTGCAAGAAGTTCTCTGAATCAATGCAAGGTGAATTCGAGATGTCGATGATGGGAGAACTCACATTCTTCCTTGGGCTGCAAATAAAGCAAGTTGATGAAGGAAACTTTGTGAATCAAGGAAAATACTGCAAGGCACTCCTCAAGAAATTTGGCTTAGAAAATTGCAAAGAAGCTACCACTCCCATGAGCACATCCAGCTATCTCGGCAAGGATGAGTCAGGTAAAGCCGTGGATGTGAGCAAATATAGAGGCATGATAGGAAGCCTTCTATATTTGATTGCGTCTCGGCCAGATATTATGTTCAGTGTTTGTTTATGTGCTCGTTTTCAAGCTAATCCCAAAGAATCTCATCTTTCGGCGGTTAAGCGAATTTTTAAATATTTAAAAGGAACTGTGAACACTGGTTTGTGGTATCCTAGGGATGCCAATCTTAGTTTGATTGGGTATTCAGACTCAGATTTTGCTGGGTTCAAGCTTGACCGAAAAAGCACAAGTGGAACTTGTCATTTGCTCAGCAGTTCCCTTGTGTCGTGGTTTTCTAAAAAGCAAGCTTGCGTTGCTTTGTCAACAGCTGAGGCCGAATACATTGCTGTTGGTAATTGTTGTGCTCAAATTCTTTGGATGAAACAACAGTTATCAGATTTTGGCTTAATTTTAGATCAAATTCCTATCAAATGTGACAATACAAGTGCAATCAATCTAACTAAGAATCCAGTGTATCACTCTCGAACAAAACACATTGAAATTAGGCATCATTTTCTTCGAGATCATGTTCAAAAAGGTGACTGTGTCATAGAATTTGTAAGTACTTAAAATCAATTAGCCGATGTGTTTACTAAACCTTTGCCGAGGGAAACTCTTTATAAAATTCGGCGTGAGCTCGGCATTCTAGACGAATCCAGTGTATGCTCAGCGCAAGCTCGGAATCCTGGATAAGTTTAGCATGTGCTCGGCATGAGCTTGGTTTTCAGTATATCATAAATTTTGATCACCTTCATAGTCTTGATCTTTACATTCAATTGTGTATTTGTTTAAATTTCCTGAAATTTCACATTCTTCAAAACTTCTTCCCTTCCTCTAAATTTTTATCTAAGGGGAGAAGAGTGTTTTTTTTAATATTTGAACTTTCATATTATGTTATTCGTCATTCTCACCTTTACCTTTTAACTTCTCGGATGAGAAGCATGCTTTCACTATTAAAGGGGGAGAACGATGATCATGAAAATTTTCTTCCTTGGTTATCATTTTAAAGTCTTAAGGGGGAGAACAGTTTTTTTTAAATCAACAAGTGGTACATTTCTAACAAGTGGTACAGAAAAATGTTAATCTCTTTTTTTTCCAAAAAGGGGGAGAAAGGTGTTACTCTTTTCTTTAGTTTTTATTTCTCTCTTTTGGCGAATGTGCTTAATCTTTGGCTCCTTTTTTATCATGCCAAAAGGGGGAGAAAGGTGTGTTTGTTGTTTGTTTTTGATGTTTCAGATTTTGCGAGCATAAATTCAGGGGGAGTGTTTGACGAGCTGCTCCTGCTCCACATTTTTTACATCCTTTCAACAAGTGGAAGGGGGAGAAAGGTCTGATAAGTGCATTTTCATGTGCAACATGTGGTGTATTTTCGAGCAAATTCCAATCAGTGCCAAGTTCAATCAGCTTACGAGCATACAGTCAGGGGGAGAACACAAAAAGCAACAAACTGTTAAAGAATATTTGTCATCATCAAAAAGGGGGAGATTGTAGACTCACAATGCAGAATCAAAGAGCTTTTGATGATGTCAAATAAACAGAATCGGCTTGTGCTTAGCGTTAGACAAGTCAGACTTATCAGCGCAAGCGTTCAGCTAAAGGTACAAGCTCTGCAGAGGCTCGGAATCTTTGTTTTGCGTATGCGTTCCGCCAAAGGCAGAGACTCGGCAGAAGCTCGGAAAACTAGGGTTCTTCGCTACCTGCATCAAGTCAGCTTTTGTAGCTCAAGCTCGGCTTTGACTCGGCCCATGATCAAGGCCAAAGTTCATCCAAGTTTGCAAGCTCGGTTCTTCATTTCAAGGCAGTAAGCTCGGATGATGATTTGCTCGGTACTCGCTCGGATTAAGCTCGAAACAGCCACAGCATCTGATAGAGTAAATAAGCTCAGGTTGATCGTTCTAAACTTGACTATTTGCCGACGCTCAGATCAAGCTCAGAAACACCAAGCTCGAACAAAGCCAAAAGCTCGGCAATCTCTGTTCATCGTCTTCAACAATGCATCGTCTTCAACCTTCGGACTCTCCTCAACTGTTCCATACTTTTTATTACCATTGAGTCTGGGTAGAAGTCCTAGGTTTAGCTCCTATGCTCTGACAAGTTTGAAATTCAAAATGAGTTAAATCAAAGGTTGGTGAACTGTCACCATCACTGCTCTGCTGTCTAAATGTTACCGTTGGAAACCCCATCTCCGTACAGCTCTCTTTCTCTCTTTCTCTGCAGAAAAGAGGAGACTATAAAAGAGGGGGTTTTCAACGTTAACAAAGATTGATTTCTTTACAACCATTTTTTTCTCAGATCTTGAACTTTCATTTTTACTTTAAAAAGAAAAAAAACAGAGCAGAAATCAAAAACTCACAGAGAAGAACATTCGATTTTCATACGAACATAGAGAGTTAAAACTTTCAAATCTTAACTCTAAGTTCGAATCAGTTCTTCTCTGTGAAATCCTTCTAGAATTGACTCACCCTTGTTATTCAATCTTTCATTATATTCGAAGAGTGTTTCGAATTGGAGCCATATACTTTCATCATCTTCTTCGTTGTATTTGCTGTTGTGAGAAGCTGGTCTCTGATCGAGAAAGCTTCGATTTGTAAAGGTTCCAAAGAGGTTCTTTGGTCGGCGATTTGTTGTGGGTAGTGTGTCACGAGTTTGGTACACTCGTTTGAATAGATAGGTCTAGAGGGGTAGGCTCTTGTAAATCCTTTGTAACCCATAAAATCGATTTTTAGTGAAAGCTCTCTGAAAGGTTTTCAGAGGGGACTGGACTAGCTCTCAGGGTGAGAGTGAACCAGGATAAATCTCTGGTGTTCTTTCTTTACTGCTTCTGTAGCTGCCAAGCGTAACGTTAATTCCGCTAATCTTCACTTATCTAAGTTCGAACTGTTATTTTTCTTTGCTCGGCCCTTTGAGTGTTGTTCTTCGAACTTAAGTCAAAAACCAGCTCTACCTTGAAGCAGCTCGGTTAACTGATTAACCATTTTGTTTATCTGATTGGTTAATCTTTTAACCTTGTCTGCTCGGAAAGAAGCTCGGGTTGTCTTTTAAAACCGAACAACATCAGTTTAATTTTCAATAAATCGAAAAATTGCCATATTAGCTTCAATCTCCTATTCATCCCCCTCTACTCGATTGTTAGGCCTCTTGTTGGTTTCCAACAAGATCAACATGCATGTAAAGGAAATTACTAGATCTAACATAAAAACAAACATGCATCACACTTTCAAACCAAAAATCAAGCTTTAGGAGAAGATCATGGAAAACGAAAATGAATCAAGGAAAATAGGTTTAAGCTTTTAAGAAATCATAAAATGAAATGCTTACTTAATTAGAATTTCAAAATCAAGTCCAATTCTTAGTGGTGATCTTTGGTTTTCTCTCCTAATCCTCACGGTTTTCTCCCTCCTTTTCCTAAGTCCATGGTTTCTCCTTCTCTTCTTCTCTATCCTAGTTGATCTTGCTTAGGTTATGAAGAGTTTGGTGTTGAGGTTTGGTTCTTCTTCTTCTCTCTTCTAACTCGGCCACTCTCTTTCTTTCACTCTCTCACTAAGAGTTTGATTTTCTCTTAGTGTTGTGTTTAGTTTGGAAAAGAAACGAAGGAGATGAAGGGAAGTGTGTTGATCATTCTCTCTTGGCTTCACTCCTCACGGTTTTGAGGGTGTTTGGTGGTGTGTGTTGTTGTTGTTGTTGAGAGAAAGGATGAAGATGGAAGAATGAAGAATGAAGGAATGAAAATAAACTCACTCTCTCTCTCACACGGTTTTGCCCCTTCTTTTATCTTTCTCCACTTTCTCTTATTTGCCATCAAGGGCTTGCATGGGGGACTTAGGTGCAATTTCTTGGCCTTGGTCATCTTGGTGATGTCATTACTTTGAATTTGGAGCATGCCACTTGGTGACCAAGTAAAACAACTTGGTGGCCAAGCTATACACTTAGGTATTCGGCCATAGGTGATTAGGGTAGGTTAGGTTAGCTTAATTAGGTTTAGGGCACTAATTAGGGTTTAATCATGATTAGGGTAGGATTAGGAAAAATTAATTTTGGTTTAGTCCACTAATGCTTAGAGATTAGGGCCTAATCATGGATTAAGGTGCTAACCATGAGCTTAATCTTTTCTAACATTGGTTTATGGAAAGCTAATTTTAGGTTAGCTCACTAACCTTGAGGATTTAGAGTTTAAGAGGGTGATTAAGTTCTTAATCAAGGATTGAGAGCTCGATTAGGGTTTAATCGAAGATTAGGATACTAATTAGGGTTTCTAGGGAGAACTCTAGATCAAGACAATTGGACTTTGATTCTTGAAACTTAGAGAAAATAATTTTCCATCTTAAAATCATATGCATGAATCTAAGTATACAAATTCTTAATTAGAACCTCAAGCATTCACACACACAAGATCACAACACAAGTAAATTAAATTCCAAAGCATAAAAACTCATCATGAAATCAAATCTCTTCTGATCAATTCTTAAATCCATTAGGTTAAATTAATTTCTTGATTAGGGACTTGTGGAAGTGAGTCAAAAGGCAGATGTTACACTGTTGTTGTTGCCTTTGCTGCTGGATTGGAGGAGGTACATATGGTGGTCTACTCGGTCCAACGGTGTTCTGAAATGGAACATTAGGAGAAGGTTGCTGTTGTTGATCAGACCACTTCAGGTTAGGATGGTTCCTCCATCCAGGGTTGTATCTATTGGAGGAGAGGTCATGATTGTGCTGTTGTGGGCCTCTATTGTTGTATATATTGGCCGCATAGGCCTCGGGTTGGTCACCACTGGTCATCGGCTGTTGCTGCTGAAGGGAAGGGCATGCATCTGTAGGGTGCTCAATGGATGTGCATATGCCACACACTCTAGCAGGAAGTATCATCTTTTTCTGATTGACAGCCAATTGTGTGACCAATGTTGTAAGTGAATCAATTTTCTGCTCAAGCTTCTCAACCTTGCCCGAGTCTGCACCAACATCATTTACATCTCTCACAACTATTGCATCACTGTTGCTTCTTGCATGGAATTGCTGATAGTTGGAAGCCATCTTCTCAATTTTTCTCCTGGCTTGTAAGGGTGTCATATCTCCCAATGTACCACCACTTGCAGCATCTACCATGTTTCTCTCCATAAAGTTGAGACCTTCATAGAAAAATTGAATAAGCAGCTGCTCTGAGATCTGATGGTGGGGGCAGGAAGCACACAACCTCTTGAATCTCTCCCAATATTCATAGAGACTCTCTCCATGTTGTTGCCTGATACCAGAGAATTCCTTTCTGATTGCAGTGGTCCTATTTGCAGGGAAGAATTTTTCCAGAAATGCTCTCTTCAAGTCATCCCAGCTTGTGATGGAACCAGGGGCCAAGTCAGATAACCAATCCTGGGCCAGACCCTCTAAGGAATGTGGGAATGCTCTGAGACAGACATGATCCTCTTGCACATCATGAGGTTTCATTGTGGTTCACACTATGTGGAATTTCTTGAGATGCTTATGAGGATCCTCACCTGCAAGACCATGAAACTTGGGCAACAAATGGATTAGTCCTGTTCTAAGCTCAAAAGGATCATCCTCATCAGGATACCGGATACACGAGTCTTCAATAGTGAAGTCAGGTGCATCCAGCTCCCTAAGTGTCCTTTCCCTTGGTGGGGGTTGAGCCATGTTATCACAATGTACAAAATCAGATTGAACAGAAGCAGAAGGAATAGAAGAAACAGAAACAGAATCAGAATTAGGACTATAAAATGACTCTGACTCACTATCTAATGACTGATTCCTATTTTGTCTAACTAATCTGTGATAAGTTCTATCAATTTCAGGGTTGTAAGGATGCAAATAACTTGGGTTGCCCCTAGTCATGTACTTAACATAACAACATCAACCATAGCATACTGTAACAGATATGCATGACCAAAATCGGCAACAAAATTTTTTATTTTTTAAAAAATTTTTATTTATTTTTTTCAGCACCCTAAAATCATGAAAACATATCACAGAAAGTTTGAGGACAAAATTCAAAAGGGAACCAAGTCAAAGAATTAAAACAATGACCAAAAACTAAGAAAATAGAACTTGTAAAATAAAAAAGAAATAGTAAACAGGCCTTTTCGGGATCCAAACGAAGGGGTTTATGAAGAAGTCGTAAAAATCAGATTATTCAGAAAATTCCCTTCGATTTGATATAAAATTCGTCAAATTCCGAGTTACTGATCAAAAGTTACGCCTATTTATAGTAAGTGCTGCTGAAACTTGGAAAATTTTTCTAGAACTCACAACCAGTGCCTATCTGAGTGTCTGTGATGCATCAACATACTAATATATCATGAAACAAGTGTGGATACCAATTTTCGTGCAAAAATTCCACCCACAGCTATGTCGAATGGCACTCACAGAATCACTAAAATAGCATCAGTTATGCAGAACAGCAAATCAGCAAACAGGGCAACTTTCAATCAGTTATCATAATGCTTATTCACACACTAACTACGCTAAGTAATCTAACTAACTACTGTATGATCTTTGGCAAGAACTGATAATACCCGGCAACGGCGCCAAATTTTGATCGAGGCCGTACCCGATCAAAATAAAAGGGGTTTAATTCTATAGTACTAGGAAGGTGATCCTAGGTCGTTTCCCAGCGAATATCGGTCTAAGCAAAGTATCAAACACGTAGTGTGCAGTAAAATGGGGGGGGGGGTCTTTGTGTGTAACAATTGTGATGAACAAAACATAAACAGAATATTAAAACTAACAAAATCATAAACAAAAGCGGGCAAACCCCTTTGGCTACGTACACTACTCAATCCTAGCTTACTAAATATCGATTCCTCTCCTCTCCTCTGTCCAACTCGTGATAACCAAATACTAAGCGAAAATTCAGTTATCACTCCAAACCCTAACTTCTAATTAAGCATCAGAAACCAGAATTGGAGTTTTTACGAGTTAATACAAATTAAGCATTTATATTCATGTAATATCTCTACGAAATGGAATTAAGCAAACCACTACACATTGATAAACATGAAAACAGAGAAGAGAAAACGAAATTGCATTAATAACAAGAGCTCAAGAGTAGATAATACAATACCAAAGGGATTAACCCTAGAAGTCTAGCCTTCCATGGCCATAAATGAAGAAAAACGAGTAGAAATGGGGAAGAACAAAACCCTAGCAGCCACCACCACTTGGGAGAGCCAAGAGAGAAGTTCTAACCTAGAGAGAGAGAGTGAGAAATCTGAAATGGGAGTGTGTTCTCATGTTTACACGAATTTCCCTTCTTAAGACACAAAATGGGCCTAAAACATGGGCCCAAATCCTAAGAAACACTATTCTGAAAATTACAACTAAAAAGGGACCTAAATGCAAATTACAATCTTCACTTCAATACTTCAATCTTCATTTCCAAACTTCCCAAAGTGTCCTTGTGCCAAATATTAACTGAAAATAGAAATAGAATTAATTACGCTAAATAATCCCAAATTAAACAATATTTGGAATATTAGTCCAATAAACTCTAAATCACTAAATCAAGCTAATCAATGTCAAATGGGCAACAAGTATCAATAATAGGAGTAAAATAATGCAAGGAATAATGGGAAATAAAATGCTCATCAACATCGCAGAAGACGAAGCAAGGCCATCGTCATCAATTTATCGTTCTAATATCAAGTTGTATATCCCAACTTTTTGCTTTAAAATAATCTGTAATAGAACATTTTGATTAATAAAAATTTATATTTCTTTATTTAAATTGGAATGTTAGACCAACTAGACGCAGCCCCTACAAGACTTTCTTGGAAAAAGTGAATCATCATTTGGTGATCCTTGGCGTAGTTGGTCATCTTTCTTGTGTACATGGTCAGATGTTGATCAGGGCAAGTCAAACCTTGATATTTCTCAAAATCTGGCACCTTGAAGTCAGGGGGTACCACCAAATCTGGGACCAGACACATATCAATAGTATCTTTCAACCCATATGATTTGCTTCCTTCAATTAATTTCACCTTTGCAGCTAGTGATTCCAAGAGTTCCCATTTTTCAGCATCAGCTTGAGGAATCACAGTAAAGGTTGTGACTCTTTCAGTGTTTACTGGTGGTGTCACATGAGTTGCATCCCTAGTAGGGCCTTTTTGAGTAGTCCTCGACACTTCTAATTGAACGTTCAATAGAGAACCGGGAGCTTCTCCTTCAAGTGGAGGGGTATAACCTTGAGGGAGTCCAAATTCTGGGCAGGTCGTACCTCCACCGGTTGGTCCAACCACTACAGAGTGCCCCTCATCATTTCTTTGTTCAGTCAATTTCTCCAACAAACCAAATATTTGACCCATTTGTGTTTTGAGGCCTACTACTTCTGCTCGTAGTTCTTCAAACGGTTGATTCTCTTCAGCCATGATCCTTGCTTGTAGTCGAGTTCGATAATGGTGCTTCCGAGCAATTGTGGTAAAGCCTATTCTATTTAAAGAAGATCTATTTAGAACTTTATTTGATGCATATGAATATGATAATGGAAAATGCATGATGCGGTGCCCTTAGAATCCACAAGATCCTATTCGGGGACGATTAAGCCTCCATTACCAATATGAGGAATCAGGATGGATTGATAACATCCATATAGTTCTGGCCAACTTCGGAATGGTAGTGGGTCACTCCAAAATCTTTATTTCTCTTATTGACATGAAATATTATGATGAAAATGCAAATGCATGCCTTTAGGGTAAGTGACCCTATTTGGGGAGATTGAAATATCTATTGTAACACCCCGCATTTTTCCCATACGTGCGTAAACGATTTCGTCGAAATAAACCTCGAAGTTTTGTGATATAAGAGATTTTCATAAAAGTGTTTACATGAGAAAGAAATAAAATGTTGATTTTCAAGGATTTTTATAAACATAATGTTTTTATAAATGAAAAGTAAATAATTTTGTTGATTTGATTATGTGAAAAGATTTTTGTAATATTGATTCAATGATTTTTAGTTTTAAAAGTTTATGTCTGATTAGAAAATTATTAAACATATGTGATTCAGTTTTGCTAGATTAATTAAAAGGATTAAGTTAAATTATTTTCTTAAGAATAATTGGATTAATTTATTAAGGTTATAATTTAATTAATGATTGTGAATAATTGAAAATGTGACTTCCTGTGTATATGTTTGTAAATGATTTGAATGCTTTGAAATGTGTATGTGATTGTTCTTTGTGCTGCTTGGAATTGTTTTGAATACTGTTTGTGAGTTTTATTTGTGAAAAATGTTTTATTTAAAAAGTGTGATTTAAATAACTTAAATTGATTTGAAAATTTTAAAGAACCTTCTTTGATTAGTGTTTGATGAGGTTGTGAAGTTTAGAAATTAAATAAATCAATCTGATTGGTTTTGAAGTTTATCTTCTTGAATTTTGTATTTGATTTAAGAAAGATTTTCAAAGAGTTGTTTTCTTAAAGATTTCATTCAATGTTTAAAGAAAATGATTTTTCAACCAAAGTGTTTTAAATTAAGAGAAATGGATTTTGTTTTGATAAAAAGAGATTATTTTAGAAATTGTTTTAAAAAGTTTTTCTTGGAAATATTTTATTAAAGAAATGATCTGAATTTGAAAACCCTTTTGATATTGGTAATGTGTTTTCAAGAAAGAAATGGTTTCAAAGTGTTTTCAAAACGAAATTAAGAATTCACGTAAATCGTTTCTAATGCACGGGGAAAAATGTCTAGTTCGGGTGTCGGACGCGAAGAAAGCGTGGCAAGGCTAGCGACTGGGAAATCTTGGGAAACTCTCGGATGTTTCGTCATCGAGGTGAGTGAGAGTGTTGTGGTCCCGTAACGTGGTTGCTCACAATCCGAATAGATGGATTGTGAAAGTACTACGAATTAGGCAATATAGCTATTTGTGTTAAATGTCTACTTGTTTTGTTTGCATACTAAATGTTTATCTGTTATGCATTATTAAATGTATATCTGTTGTGCTTACTTTATCTGTTTAGAAAATGTTTGATTATGTCTGAATAGTGAAATAATAATAATGAAGCTGTGAAATTAATAGATTAAGACTAAAGCGATATGAAATGCGAATAAGAATTATGAAATAATTGATAAAGAGATAAGATACGATGTGAATGAGAATGTAAAAGAGATGAATATTGAAAGAAAGAGAATTAATAGCTGAGCTGATAAAGAATAAAAAAAACGAAAAGATAATTGTAAGGCGATGATAAGCAACACCCGACGAGGCGAACGGAAGCGTGGTGATGATGAGCGATGCTGATGGTGCCATGAAGCCACAACTGAGGAGCAAGATGCTGATGATGATGCTGCTGAGCCAGGATGCTGGAAAAGATGCTGATGAGCTGATGAGAATAATGCTGAGACACATGAGAAAATGATTTGAGGCATGATGCCATTGAGATTCTTAGGGGGAACGGATTGCGATTAGTGGTCGGGTTTCATTGAAGGGATTCACTAAGGATGAACCGACCGTTAGGATACAGCCACTAATTAAAATGTTAAAACATTAAAAGACTTTAAAAGACATTTACAAACGCGGTGAGGCATGAGTGTCGTATCGAAGTAAGGAGAGGAAGATACTATGGGTATCTACGGATACTCAGGTGGAGATTGCATGAGGGGAGGACGATGAAGGTGAAACGTCAAGAAGTCTAGAGTACTTTCTAGGCAGAACGAACCCCACAAGTGGCGTACTAATGTGGTAGGGACTGGGTCCAATGCCGTGGCAAGTTCTGCACCGGAACTAGAATTGTACTGTCGCTGTAACATCCTAAGCTTTAATTTAAAAGGAATTATTGTTAAAAACCAAAAAAATAATTGGAATAATAGCTTAAAGAATTTTGGGAGATAGGTGGGTAGTAATTATAAGTACTAGGGATTGTATAGAAGGCATTCGTAGCATCGAGCAAAGTTAACTAAGCGAAATTGGGGGTTAAATCGGCGTTTTAGATGTTAGAAATCGACCGAAAATAGAAAATTAGGAATTTATTATAGGATGCTAAGAAAATAAATTCCACCATTGGATGTGAAGTTTAAGGGATTAAGAAGCTTGTCTAAAAATTTGGACCTGATCCGACGGTTAACGAAAAAGTTATGGCGAATCGAAGGTTGAAAATTCTGACCCACGCCCAGGCGCACCGGTGCACGCCCAGGCGTGCACCACTATTCATGGTGGATGGGACAGGTAGATTTGCGCTCAATCGCGTCTTCCCGTGTGCCCAGGCACGCGCAAATCGCACCAGCCACGCACCAGTTCCATTTGGCGCGCCAATTTCCCTTTGATCCTGCATCAGATGCACGCACCACGCACCAGGCCAGAAGCTGTTGCTGCCCTCGTGCTCAGGCGCGCCAGACGTGCGCCCAGGCGCGCGCGCACAGTAGGCACCAGAGCTGGTGCGTTGATCAGCAACTTGGTGGCTATGTTTTGATTATAAGCCACACGATTTTGGTGGCTCCAAGGCTGATCATAAGGGTACCAAAGGCACCTCATTCCTTCATGCTTCATCTCCAACATCAACCCACCACCTTCATCATTTCTCTCAACTCCAAGAGCACTCCCATCACCCATTCATCATCAAAAACTTGATTTTGGGCACCTCAAACTCAAAATCAACATAACCCCATCAAGCCTTGCACCATGGAAGTTGGTTGAGAGCTCATTTCCTTTCCTCCTTCCATCACACGATTTGCTCCCTCCTTTCTTCCTCTTGGATTTCAAGTTTCAACATCACTTGGGGTAAGTAGAGCATTATGGCATGATGTGAACCCCTTTCCTTTCCATTCCAATTCTCTTTAGTTCATGAAAGTAGTATTTAAATTCCTTAGGGTTTTCTTGCAATTCATGACTATGTAGGAAACTCTATTTCATGCCTTCCAATCAAAACCAAGATAAGGGCAAAGATCAATCCTCTTGTGCTTTCCCAAATAGAGTTCTTCATCAACACTTGATTATATCCTTGTTGAGGTGGCAAGCAAGGCTTAGAAATTCAAGTTCCCAAGGTTTTGAGCTAGGGCACACAAAGGTTTTATTTACTTCTTGCTATTTTGAGGTAAGGAGTGGGTTATAGTGAGTATTACCGTACTCTGGAGTTTAGTTTACGATATGCATATAATGGGAACTAAGAATTTATTTGCTAGATAGAATATTGCACCATGGGTTATTTAATAAATAGAATTTGTGAACTAAGAATAATAGGAATGATAATAAGAACATGCTTGAATTATGTTATTTGAGTTATAGAATATAATGTTGATAATGTTGAGAACATGCCTGGACTGTGATGATTGATTTTCAATATATAACGGTGATAATTGGGCAACATGAATGTTTAAATGTAGTGATTTAAGAGGGTAATGAAATTGTTAAAGAGTTTAAGAGTTGATGATGTTAAAAGAATGAAATGAATTATACCCGGGCGCATTAAGACGTGAGTGCACAGGGGTACAGACGCTGTAGGTCGTGACCAGGGACAGAATGAAATGAATTATACCCGGGCGCAGTAAGACGTGAGTGCACAGGGGTGCAGACGTAGTAGGTCGTGACCAGGGACAGAATGAAATGAATTATACCCGGGGCGCAGTAAGTCGTGATCGCGCAATGGTGCGAACGCAGTAGGTCGTGACCAGGGGAGAGTGAAACATACCCGGGCGCAGTAAGTCGTGATCGCGCAATGGTGCGAACGCAGTAGGTCGTGACCAGGGGAATAAGAAACATACCCGGGTGCAGTAAGTCGTACCTGCACGTTAGTGCGAACGCAGTAGGTCGTGATCAGGGACAGATTGAAAAGAATTATGAATATGATTAAAGTGTAAGGAACAAAAGACTTTATGAAAATGATGTATAAGAATGAATATGCAAGATTGACTTGAGTAACCAATGGAATATTTTGATAATGAATTGTGATATGTTGAGCTTTATTATTTTGTGAGTGAATTGCTAAATGTGTATGGCTTGGTATAGCATTATGTCGTATTTGGAAACTGCTTCCCCATTTTATGTGTAATACTCACTCCTTACTATTTCCACAGGTACGGAGGCTGAGTTTGCACTTGATCAGGCCGAGCAGGAGTACTCTCCCTCACAGGGAGAGTAAGTTACTTATATATATGTAGGACATGGGAATGTCCTTGGCCCGATGATACGATGTGATTCATTTTTTTTGTGTACATTGTATATAGTTTTTTGGGGGCCCAGGACAACTCCTTTTGGGTAGGAGTCTTATTTTGGGAAAAGTACTATTTTCCACAACTTGTTTATATTTCTGCTTAACTCTGATGTTTCATACCTTGCTATTATGATGTGTGCACAATGTTGCACAAGCTGTGATATATGTATGTAGCCATGCTGGCTTCTGGAATGTGAAAATGTTTTTGTTTATCAGGTCGCAGGAAAAACCAGAATTTTGGAAAGTCCTAAAAACAAACGAAACTCCGTCCGTTTGACGGAAGATTTTATAAGTTTAAAAGAAAATTTTAAATTCGCTATTTTATTAAGGGTATTAAAGGGTAGATAACTGTAGGTGTTACATTTTATGGTATCAGAGCAGTTTCCCTCGGCCTTTGGAGTTATGAGCTACTCCAGTGATTACTCACCAAGCGAGTAATCGATAATTATAGTTTAGAGTCTAGAATTTATTGGTAGGATGTTTACACTATTAATCATGCTACTAAGCATTAACTGTCGGCCTTATGCATGACTAAACAGTATGGCTGGTAGACGGATCGATAATGATGGGATCCGAGCTATTCTGGAGCAAATGGTACAGATGCAACAATAGATGCAGCAGGATCATGGGAATAACATAGCAGCAGCAGCCGCAGCAGCAGCAACAGCAACAGCGGCAGCAATGGTTCCTCAACCCCCAGCTCCAGTTGCAATCGACTGGTTGGCACGGTTCAGAAAGAATGATCCGGTGAAGTTCGAAGGAGGGTTCAACCCCGATGGGGCACAGCTTTGGTTGCAGGAGATTGAAAAGATCCTGAACACTATGGCACCACCGGAGCAACAAAAGGTTCTGCTAGCACAATACATGTTGACTAGTGAAGCAGAACACTGGTGGCAACAGATGCGGAGGGGTCTGGAGGCGAACAACCAGGCGATCACTTGGGAGTTGTTCAAGGACCGTTTTCTCGGCAAATACTTTCCCGAGGATGTCCGAAGAGAGAAGGAGATAGCTTTTCTGCAGCTAGTGCAAGGAAATATGAGCGTTGGGGAGTATGCTGCAAGGTTTGAAGACTTGATCCGATATGCAGGGAGTTACAGAGATGCTGATGAAAGGACCAAGTGCATCAAGTTCAAGACCGGACTTCGTTCTGAAATCAAGATGGCTTTTGAATATCAGAACATCGCTAACCTGTCTCAACTGATCAACATGACTAGCACTTATGAAAAGAGCCGGAAACAACGTGCAGTTGAGAAACGCAGCAAAAATGTTCAGAAGGCTGGAGGTCCTATCAGGGGCAAGAGTTCGGTGCAGCGACCAGGTCCTTACTCCCAGCCTAGAACAGGCAAAGCAGTGAGTACCTTTGGTCCTATTCCGACTTGTCCACATTGTGGTAGACAGCATAAGGGGACTTGCTGGACACTGGATCCGAGTAAGGGGGGTCCAACCTGTTACAAGTGCGGACAGTCGGGTCACATTATGACAAATTGTCCTAGAAATGCAGTCAAGAAGGAGGTGAATGTGGCCAAGGTACAGAAAGCTGGTGACAACCGGGTGACTCAGAAGGGCAAGGTGTATACTCTGGATGGCGAGGAAGTTATTGATGCCGATGAACTGATTAGAGGTACCGGTTATGTTAATGATATTCCTTGTGGTATTCTCTTTGATTGCGGAGCTACTCATTCATTTATTTCTGCCGACTGCATGAAGAAGTTAGGATTATCGGCAGTAGAAATGCCTTATAAATTATCTGTTTCTACCCCTACAAATTCTTCTGTAGTCACATCAACGATGTGCTTGGATTGCCCACTTCGAGTATTGGAGCGGGAATTCAAAGTAAATCTAATCTACTTGCCTTTAACCAAGCTGGACATCATTCTGGGCATGGACTGGATGTCTCGGCACCATATTCTGATTGACTGTCATCAGAAATCAATCACTATCAGTGATCTTTCGTTATCTGCCCTGGAAATGAATGAGGAGGCAGAGATTGGTCAAATTCCGATAGTCTGCGAATTTCCAGAAGTCTTTCCTGCAGAGATTCCGGGATTACCGCCGAACAGAGAAGTGGAGTTTAGTATTGATCTGATGCCTGGTGCATGTCCAATTTCAATAGCCCCGTACAGGATGGCACCTCCGGAGTTAGCAGAGTTGAAAAAACAGATAGAGGAGCTTTTGGCCAAGGGCTTGATTAGACCGAGTGTGTCACCTTGGGGAGCTCCGATTGTTTTTGTTAAAAAGAAGGACGGAAGTCTCTGAATGTGCATCGACTACAGGCAATTGAATGTTGTGACAGTGAAAAACAAATATCCTCTCCCTCGCATTGATGATTTGCTGGACCAATTGCGAGGAGCAGCCGTATTTTCTAAAATTGACCTTCGATCGGGGTACCATCAAATCCGTATCCGAGAGGAGGACATCCCTAAAACGGCATTCAGGTCGAGATATGGACATTTTGAATATGTGGTGATGTCCTTTGGTCTCACGAATGCTCCGGCCATCTTCATGGACTATATGAACAGGATCTTCAGGCTGTACTTGGATTCTTTTGTCATAGTCTTCATCGACGACATTCTCATCTATTCTAAAAGTCCAAGTGAGAACAGCGAGCATCTGAGGATTGTGTTGCAAATTCTCAAGGCCAAACAGCTTTATGCAAAGCTTTCTAAATGTAGTTTCTGGTTGAATGAGGTGCAGTTTCTGGGGCATGTCATTTCTGAGAAGGGTGTTGCTGTTGACCCTTCTAAGGTGGAAGCGGTGCTTAAGTGGGAGAGACCCAAGTCCATTACCGAGATCAGAAGCTTTCTTGGTATGGCTGGGTATTATCGGAGGTTTATTGAGGGGTTTTCTAAATTAGCCCTTCCTTTAACTACACTTACACGGAAAGGTGTTCCGTTTGAGTGGTCCCCGAAATGTGAAGATAGCTTCCAGGAATTGAAAAGGCGGTTGACTAGCTCTCCGGTGTTGATTTTGCCGGACCCGACTCAATCCTTTGTGGTGTATTGTGATGCTTCAAAACAAGGGTTGGGTTGTGTGTTGATTTAGCAAGGGCAAGTCATAGCTTATGCATCCAGACAATTAAGGCAGCACGAACAGAACTATCCCACTCATGATCTTGAGTTGGCGGCAGTGGTTTTTCCTTTGAAAATCTGGAGGCATTATCTATATGGTTCAAGGTTCGAAGTCTTCGGTGATCATAAAAGCCTTCGCTATCTCTTCGATCAAAAGGAGTTGAATATGAGATAGAGGAGGTGGATGGAATTTCTTAAGGACTACGACTTTGATCTTCAGTATCATCCGGGCAAAGCGAATTTAGTGGCTGATGCACTAAGTCACAAGACTTTGCATGTCAGCAATCTGATGGTGAAGGAGATGCAATTGACCCAGGAGTTCAGTGACCTCAACTTGAACATGCAAGTGAAAGAGAAGAGCATCGTTCTAGAAATGTTGCAGGTTACTAATGACTTGATTAGTCTTATTAAAGAAAGACAAGCTGATGATTCAGAACTACAAAAGTTATTAGAAGGGGCAGCGGGCAATGCAGAGCCCGAATTTGTGAAGGGTTCTGATGGCATTATCCGATTTAGGGGTCGGATATGTGTTCCTATGGACTTTGAAGTTAGAAGAGACATTCTATGGGAAGCACATCGAACCAAAATGAATTTTCATCCCGGTGCAACAAAGATGTACCAAGATTTGAAAAAGATTTATTGGTGGCCGAAGTTGAAAACCGATGTGGCCGATCATGTGTCTCATTGCCTAACATGTCAGAAAGTTAAAATTGAACATCAAAAGCCTGGTGGTCCTTTGCGATCACTTGATATCCCGGAGTGGAAGTGGGATAGTATTGCTATGGACTTTGTGACGGGTTTACCTAGGACTGCTGGAGGATGTGATGCAGTTTGGGTGGTTGTGGACCGTCTTACAAAGTGCGCTCATTTCATTCCTATTCACAAGAAGTACACTCTGGAGAAGTTGACTCAGTTGTATATCAGGGACATAGTGAAGCTGCATGGTGTTCCTACCAGTATAGTATCCGATCGCGATCCGAGGTTTTTGTCCAGATTTTGGCAGAGTCTTCAGCAGGCATTGGGTACTAAGCTGAAATTTAGTACGGCTTATCATCCGCAGACAGAAGGACAATCTGAGCGTACTATCCAGACACTTGAGGATTTGTTGAGAGCATGTGTTCTGGAGCAAGCCGGTAGTTGGGAGCAGTTACTGCCGTTGATGGAGTTCACTTACAATAACAACTTTCACTCCAGTATCGGTATGCCACCATTTGAGGCTCTCTACGGGAGGAAATGTAGGACGCCTCTGTGTTGGTTCCAGATAGGTGAGAATCTGTTGACAGGTCCTGATATTGTGAAAGAAACAACTGAGAAGATCACAATGATCAAGAATAAGATGAAAACTTCACAGGATCGCCAGAAGAGTTATGCTGATAGGCGAAGGAGACCTTTGGAGTTTGATGTTGGGGATCATGTATTCCTAAGAGTGTCTCCGGTTACAGGAATCGGTAGGGCAATTAAGTCCAGGAAACTAACTCCTCGGTTTGTTGGGCCTTATGAGATTCTGAAGAAGGTTGGCCCGGTGGCTTACAAGATTGCCTTACCCCCTCACTTAGCAAGGCTTCATGACGTGTTTCATGTTTCACAACTAAGGAAATACGTCCATGATCCTTCGCATGTGGTTACCTTGGATGATTTGCCTTTGAAGGAGAATTTAACTTTTGAAGTTCTGCCAGTTAGAATTGAGGACAAGCAGGTGAAGCAGCTCCGAGGCAAGGAAATATCTTTGGTAAAAGTTATCTAGATCAGGAACAATGTGGAGGAGGCTACATGGGAATTGGAGGACAAGATCAGGCAGTCTCATCCGCAATTGTTCGATGCCAACTGAATTTCGAGGACGAAATTCTGGTAAGTGGGAGAGAATTGTAACATCCTAAGCTTTAATTTAAAAGGAATTATTGTTAAAAACCAAAAAAATAATTGGAATAATAGCTTAAAGAATTTTGGGAGATAGGCGGGTAGTAATTATAAGTACTAGGGATTGTATAGAAGGCATTCGTAGCATCGAGCAAAGTTAACTAAGCGAAATCAGGGGTTAAATCGGCGTTTTAGATGTTAGAAATCGACCGAAAAGAGAAAATTAGGAATTTATTTTAGGATTCTAAGAAAATAAATTCCACCGTTGGATGTGACGTTTAAGGGATTAAGAAGCTTGTCTAAAAATTTGGACCCGATCCGACGGTTAACGAAAAAGTTATGGCGAATCGAAGGTTGAAAATTCTGACCCACGCCCAGGCGCACCGATGCACGCCCAAGCGCGCACCACTATTCATGGTGGCTGGGACAGGTAGATTTGTGCTCAAGCGCGTCTTCCCGTGCGCCCAGGCGCGCGCAAATCGCACCAGCCACGCACCAGTTCCATTTGGCGCGCCAATTTCCCTTTGATCCTGCATCAGATGCACGCACCACGCACCAGGCCAGAAGCTGGTTCTGCCCTCGACCTCAGGCGCGCCAGACGTGCGCCCAGGCGCGCGCGCACAGTAGGCACCAGATCTGGTGCGTTGATCAGCAACTTGGTGGCTAAGTTTTGATTATAAGCCACACGATTTTGGTGGCTCCAAGGCTGATCATAAGGGCACCAAAGGCACCTCATTCCTTCATGCTTCATCTCCAACATCAACCCACCACCTTCATCATTTCTCTCAACTCCAAGAGCACTCCCATCACCCATTCATCATCAAACACTTGATTTTGGGCACCTCAAACTCAAAATCAACATAACCCCATCAAGCCTTGCACCATGGAAGTTGGTTGAGAGCTCATTTCCTTTCCTGCTTCCATCACACGATTTGCTCCCTCCTTTCTTCCTCTTGGATTTCAAGTTTCAACATCACTTGGGGTAAGTAGAGTATTATGGCATGATGTGAACCCCTTTCCTTTCCATTCCAATTCTCATTAGTTCATGAAAGTAGTATTTAAATTCCTTAGGGTTTTCTTGCAATTCATGACTATGTAGGAAACTCTATTTCATGCCTTCCAATCAAAACCAAGATAAGGGCAAAGATCAATCCTCTTGTGCTTTCCCAAATAGAGTTGTTCATCAACACTTGATTATATCCTTGTTGAGGTGGCAAGCAAGGCTTAGGAAATTCAAGTGCCCAAGGTTTTGAGCTAGGGCACACAAAGGTTTTATTTACTTCTTGCTATTTTGAGGTAAGGAATGGGTTATAGTGAGTATTATCGTACTCTGGGGTTTAGTTTACGATATGCATATAATGGGTACTAAGAATTTATTTGCTAGATAGAATATTGCACCATAGGTTATTTAATAAATAGAATTTGTGAACTAAGAATAATAGGAATGATAATAAGAACATGCTTGAATTATGTTATTTGAGTTATAGAATATAATGTTGATAATGTTGAGAACATGCCTGGACTGTGATGATTGATTTTCAATATATAACGGTGATAATTGGGCAACATGAATGTTTAAATGTAGTGATTTAAGAGGGTAATGAAATTGTTAAAGAGTTTAAGAGTTGATGATGTTAAAAGAATGAAATGAATTATACTCGGGCGCAGTAAGACGTGAGTGCACAGGGGTGCAGACGCTGTAGGTCGTGACCAGGGACAGAATGAAATGAATTATACCCGGGCGCAGTAAGACGTGAGTGCACAGGGGTGCAGACGCAGTAGGTCGTGACCAGGGACAGAATGAAATGAATTATACCCGGGCGCAGTAAGTCGTGATCGCGCAATGGTGCGAACGCAGTAGGTCGTGACCAGGGGAGAGTGAAACATACTCGGGCGCAGTAAGTCGTGATCACGCAATGGTGCGAACGCAGTAGGTCGTGACCAGGGGAATAAGAAACATATTCGGGCGCAGTAAGCCGTACCTGCACGTTAGTGCGAACGCAATAGGTCGTGACCAGGGACAGATTGAAAAGAATTATGAATATGTATAAAGTGTAAGGAACAAAAGACTTTATGAAAATGATGTATAAGAATGAATATGCAAGATTGACTTGAGTAACCAATGGAATATTTTGATAATGAATTGTGATATGTTGAGCTTTATTATATTGTGAGTGAATTGCTAAATGTGTATGGCTTGGTATAGCATTATGTCGTATTTGGAAACGGCTTCCACATTTAATGTGTAATACTCACTCCTTACTATTTCCACAGGTACGGAGGCTGAGTTTGCACTTGATCTGGCCGAGCAGGAGTACTCTCCCTCACAGGGAGAGTAAGTTACTTATATATATGTAGGACATGGGAATGTCCTGGGCCCGATGATATGATGTGATTCATTTTTGTTGTGTACATTGTATATAGTTTTTTGGGGGCCCAAGACGACTCCTTTTGGGTAAGAGTCTTCTTTTGGGAAAAGTACTATTTTCCACAACTTGTTTATATTTCCGCTTAACTCTGATGTTTCATACCTTGCTATTATGATGTGTGCACGATGTTGCACAAGCTGTGATATATGTATATAGCCCTGATGGCTTCTGGAATGTGAAAATGTTTTTGTTTATCAGGTCGCAGGAAAAACCAGAATTTTGGAAAGTCCTAAAAACAAACGAAACTCCGTCCGTTTGACGGAAGATTTTATAAGTTTAAAAGAAAATTTTAAATTCGCTATTTTATTAAGGGTATTAAAGGGTAGATAACTGTAGGTGTTACATTTTATGGTATCAGAGCAGTTTCCCTCAGCCTTTGGAGTTATGAGCTACTCCAGTGATTACTCACCAAGCGAGTAATCGATAATTATAGTTTAGAGTCTAGAATTTATTAGTAGGATGTTTACACTATTAATCATGCTACTAAGCATTAACTGTCGGCCTTATGCATGACTAAACAGTATGGCTGGTAGACGGATCGATAATGATGGGATCCGAGCTATTCTGGAGCAAATGGTACAGATGCAACAACAGATGCAGCAGGATCATGGGAATAACATAGCAGCAGCAGCCGCAGCAACAGCGGCAACAATGGTTCCTCAACCCGGAGCTCCAGTTGCAATCGACTGGTTGGCACGGTTCAGAAAGAATGATCCGGTGAAGTTCGAAGGAGGGTTCAACCCCGATGGGGCACAGCTTTGGTTGCAGGAGATTGAAAAGATCCTGAACACTATGGCACCACCGGAGGAACAAAAGGTTCTGCTAGCACAATACATGTTGACTAGTGAAGCAGAACACTGGTGGAAACAAATGCGGAGGGGTCTGGAGGCGAACAACCAGGCGATCACTTGGGAGTTGTTCAAGGACCGTTTTCTCGGCAAATACTTTCCCGAGGATGTCCGAAGAGAGAAGGAGATAGGTTTTCTGCAGCTAGTGCAAGGAAATATGAGCATTGGGGAGTATGCTGCAAGGTTTGAAGACTTGATCCGATATGCAGGGAGTTACAGAGATGCTGATGAAAGGACCAAGTGCATCAAGTTCGAGACCAGATTTCGTTCTGAAATCAAGATGGCTTTTGAATATCAGAACATCGCCAACCTGTCTCAACTGATCAACATGACTAGCACTTATGAAAAGAGCCGGAAACAACGTGTAGCTGAGAAACGCAGCAAAAATGTTCAGAAGGCTGGAGGTCCTATCAGGGGCAAGAGTTCGGTGCAGCGACCAGGTCCTTACTCCCAGCCTAGAACAGGAAAAGCAGTGAATACCTTTGGTCCTATTCCGACTTGTCCACATTGTGGTAGACAACATAAGGGGACTTGCTGGACACTAGATCCGAGTAAGGGGGGTCCAACCTGTTACAAGTGCGGACAGCCGGGTCACATTATGACAAATTGTCCTAGAAATGCAGTCAAGAAGGAGGTGAATGTGGCCAAGGTACAGAAAGCTGGTGACAACCGGGTGACTCAGAAGGGCAAGGTGTATACTCTGGATGGCGAGGAAGTTATTGATGCCGATGAACTGATTAGAGGTACTGGTTATGTTAATCATATTCCTTGTGGTATTCTCTTTGATTGCGGAGCTACTCATTCATTTATTTCTGCCGACTGCATGAAGAAGTTAGGATTATCTGCAGTAGAAATGCCTTATAAATTATCTGTTTCTACCCCTACAAATTCTTCTGTAGTCACATCAACGATGTGCTTGGATTGTCCACTTCGAGTATTGGAGCGGGAATTCAAAGTAAATCTAATCTGCTTGCCTTTAACCAAGCTGGACATCATTCTGGGCATGGACTGGATGTCTCGGCACCATGTTCTGATTGACTGTCATCAGAAATCAATCACTATCAGTGATCTTTCGTTATCTGCCCTGGAAATGAATGAGGAGGCAGAGATTGGTCAAATTCCGATAGTCTGCGAATTTCCAGAAGTCTTTCCTGCAGAGATTCCGGGATTACCGCCGAACAGAGAAGTGGAGTTTAGTATTGATCTGATGCCTGGTGCAGGTCCAATTTCAATAGCCCCGTACAGGATGGCACCTCCGGAGTTAGCAGAGTTGAAAAAACAGATAGAGGAGCTTTTGGCCAAGGGCTTGATTAGACCGAGTGTGTCACCTTGGGGAGCTTCGATTGTTTTTGTTAAAAAGAAGGACGGAAGTCTCCGAATGTGCATCGACTACAGGCAATTGAATGTTGTGACAGTGAAAAACAAATATCCTCTCCCTCGCATTGATGATTTGCTGGACCAATTGCGAGGAGCAGCCGTATTTTCTAAAATTGACCTTCGATCAGGGTACCATCAAATCCGTATCCGAGAGGAGGACATCCCTAAAACGGCATTCAGGTCGAGATATGGACATTTTGAATATGTGGTGATGTCCTTTGGTCTCACGAATGCTCCGGCCATCTTCATGGACTATATGAACAGGATCTTCAGGCCGTACTTGGATTCTTTTGTCATAGTCTTCATCGACGACATTCTCATCTATTCTAAAAGTCCAAGTGAGAACACCGAGCATCTGAGGATTGTGTTGCAAATTCTCAAGGCCAAACAGCTTTATGCAAAGCTTTCTAAATGTAGTTTCTGGTTGAATGAGGTGCAGTTTCTGGGGCATGTCATTTCTGAGAAGGGTGTTGCTGTTGACCCTTCTAAGGTGGAAGCGGTGCTTAAGTGGGAGAGACTCAAGTCCATTACCGAGATCAGAAGCTTTCTTGGTATGGCTGGGTATTATCGGAGGTTTATTGAGGGGTTTTCTAAATTAGCCCTTCCTTTAACTACACTTACACGGAAAGGTGTTCCGTTTGAGTGGTCCCCGGAATGTGAAGATAGCTTCCAGGAATTGAAAAGGCGGTTGACTAGCTCTCCGGTGTTGATTTTGCCGGACCCGACTCAATCCTTTGTGGTGTATTGTGATGCTTCAAAACAAGGGTTGGGTTGTGTGTTGATGCAGCAAGGGCAAGTCATAGCTTATGCATCCAGACAATTAAGGCAACACGAACAAAACTATCCCACTCATGATATTGAGTTGGCGGCAGTGGTTTTTGCTTTGAAAATATGGAGGCATTATCTATATGGTTCAAGGTTCGAAGTCTTCAGTGATCATAAAAGCCTTCGCTATCTCTTCGATCAAAAGGAGTTGAATATGAGACAGAGGAGGTGGATGGAATTTCTGAAGGACTACGACTTCGATCTTCAGTATCATCCGGGCAAAGCCAATGTAGTGGCTGATGCACTAAGTCACAAGACTTTGCATGTCAGCAGTCTGATGGTGAAGGAGATGCAATTGATCCAGGAGTTCAGTGACCTCAACTTGAACATGCAAGTGAAAGAGAAGAGCATCGTTCTAGAAATGTTGCAGGTTACTAATGACTTGATTAGTCTTATTAAAGAAAGACAAGATGATGATTCAGAACTACAAAAGTTATTAGAAGGGGCAGCGGGCAATGAAGAGCCCGAATTTGTGAAGTGTTCTGATGGCATTATCCGATTTAGGGGTCGGATATGTGTTCCTATGGACTTTGAAGTTAGAAGAGACATTCTATGGGAAGCACATCGAACCAAAATGAATTTTCATCCCGGTGCAACAAAGATGTACCAAGATTTGAAAAAGATTTATTGGTGGCCGAAGTTGAAAACCGATGTGGCCGATCATGTGTCTCATTGCCTAACTTGTCAGAAAGTTAAAATTGAACATCAAAAGCCTGGTGGTCCTTTGCGATCACTTGATATCTCGTAGTGGAAGTGGGATAGTATAGCTATGGACTTTGTGACGGGTTTACCTAGGACTGCTGGAGGATGTGATGCAGTTTGGGTGGTTGTGGACCGTCTTACAAAGTGCGCTCATTTCATTCCTATTCACAAGAAGTACACTCTGGAGAAGTTGGATTAGTTGTATATCAGGGACATAGTGAAGCTGCATGGTGTTCCTACCAGTATAGTATCCGATCGCGATCCGAGGTTTCTGTCCAGATTTTGGCAGAGTCTTCAGCAGGCATTGGGTACTAAGCTGAAATTTAGTACGGCTTATCATCCGCAAACAGACGGACAATCTGAGCATATTATCCAGACACTTGAGGATTTGTTGAGAGCATGTGTTCTGGAGCAAGCCGGTAGTTGGGAGCAGTTACTGCCGTTGATGGAGTTCACTTACAATAACAGCTTTCACTCCAGTATCGGTATGGCACCGTTTGAGGCTCTCTACGGGAGGAAATGTAGGACGCCTCTGTGTTGGTTCCAGATAGGTGAGAATCTGGTGACAGGTCCTGATATTGTGAAAGAAACAACTGAGAAGATCACAATGATCAAGAATAAGATGAAAGCTTCACAGGATCGCCAGAAGAGTTATGCTGATAGGCGAAGGAGACCTTTGGAGTTTGATGTTGGGGATCATGTATTCCTAAGAGTGTCTCCGGTTACAGGAATCGGTAGGGCAATTAAGTCCAGGAAACTAACTCCTCGATTTGTTGGGCCTTATGAGATTCTGAAGAAGGTTGGCCCGGTGGCTTACAAGACTGCCTTACCCCCTCACTTAGCAAGGCTTCATGACGTGTTTCATGTTTCACAACTAAGGAAATACGTCCATGATCCTTCACATGTGGTTACCTTGGATGATTTGCCTTTGAAGGAGAATTTAACTTTTGAAGTTCTGCCAGTTAGAATTGAGGACAGGCAGGTGAAGCAGCTCCGAGGCAAGGAAATATCTTTGGTAAAAGTTATCTGGATCAGGAACAATGTGGAGGAGGCTACATGGGAATTGGAGGACAAGATCAGGCAGTCTCATCCGCAATTGTTCGATGCCAACTGAATTTCGAGGACGAAATTCTGGTAAGTGGGAGAGAATTGTAACATCCTAAGCTTTAATTTAAAAGGAATTATTGTTAAAAACCAAAAAAATAATTGGAATAATAGCTTAAAAAATTTTGGGAGATAGGTGGGTAGTAATTATAAGTACTAGGGATTGTATAGAAGGCATTCGTAGCATCGAGCAAAGTTAACTAAGCGAAATCAGGGGTTAAATCGGCGTTTTAGATGTTAGAAATCGACCGAAAAGAGAAAATTAGGAATTTATTATAGCATGCTCAGAAAATAAATTCCACCGTTGGATGTGAATTTTAAGGGATTAAGAAGCTTGTCTAAAAATTTGGACCCGATCCGACGGTTAACGAAAAAGTTATGGCGAATCGAAGGTTGAAAATTATGACCCACGCCCAGGCGCACCGATGCACGCCCAGGCGCGCACCACTATTCATGGTGGCTGGGACAGGTAGATTTGTGCTCAAGCGCGTCTTCCCGTGCGCCCAGGCGCGCGCAAATCGCACCAGCCACGCACCAGTTCCATTTGGCGCGCCAATTTCCCTTTGATCCTGCATCAGATGCACGCACCACGCACCAGGCCAGAAGCTGGTGCTGCCCTCGAGCTCAGGCGCGCCAGACGTGCGCCCAGGCGCGCGCGCACAGTAGGCACCAGATCTGGTGCGTTGATCAGCAACTTGGTGGCTAAGTTTTGATTATAAGCCACACGATTTTGGTGGCTCCAAGGCTGATCATAAGGGCACCAAAGGCACCTCATTCCTTCATGCTTCATCTCCAACATCAACCCACCACCTTCATCATTTCTCTCAACTCCAAGAGCACTCCCATCACCCATTCATCATCAAACACTTGATTTTGGGCACCTCAAACTCAAAATCAACATAACCCCATCAAGCCTTGCACCATGGAAGTTGGTTGAGAGCTCATTTCCTTTCCTCCTTCCATCACACGATTTGCTCCTTCCTTTCTTCCTCTCGGATTTCAAGTTTCAACATTACTTGGGGTAAGTAGAGCATTATGGCATGATGTGAACCCCTTTCCTTTCCATTCCAATTCTCTTTAGTTCATGAAAGTAGTATTTAAATTCCTTAGGGTTTTCTTGCAATTCATGACTATGTAGGAAACTCTATTTCATGCCTTCCAATCAAAACCAAGATAAGGGCAAAGATCAATCCTCTTGTGCTTTCCCAAATAGAGTTGTTCATCAACACTTGATTATATCCTTGTTGAGGTGGCAAGCAAGGCTTAGGAAATTCAAGTTCCCAAGGTTTTGAGCTAGGGCACACAAAGGTTTTATTTACTTCTTGCTATTTTGAGGTAAGGAATGGGTTATAGTGAGTATTACCGTACTCTGGGGTTTAATTTACGATATGCATATAATGGGTACTAAGAATTTATTTGCTAGATAGAATATTAATCCATAGGTTATTTAATAAATAGAATTTGTGAACTAAGAATAATAGGAATGATAATAAGAACATGCTTGAATTATGTTATTTGAGTTATAGAATATAATGTTGATAATGTTGAGAACATGCCTGGACTGTGATGATTGATTTTCAATATATAACGGTGATAATTGGGCAACATGAATGTTTAAATGTAGTGATTTAAGAGGGTAATGAAATTGTTAAAGAGTTTAAGAGTTGATGATGTTAACAGAATGAAATGAATTATACCCGGGCGCAGTAAGACGTGAGTGCGCAGGGGTGCAGACGCTGTAGGTCGCGACCAGGGACAGAATGAAATGAATTATACCCGGGCGCAGTAAGACGTGAGTGCACAGGGGTGCAGACGCAGTAGGTCGTGACCAGGGACAGAATGAAATGAATTATACCCGGGCGCAGTAAGTCGTGATCGCGCAATGGTGCGAACGTAGTAGGTCGTGACCAGGGGAGAGTGAAACATACCCGGGCGCAGTAAGTCGTGATCGCGCAATGGTGCAAACGCAGTAGGTCATGACCAGGGGAATAAGAAACATACCCGGGCGCAGTAAGCCGTACCTGCACGTTAGTGCGAACGCAGTAGGTCGTGACCAGGGACAGATTGAAAAGAATTATGAATATGATTAAAGTGTAAGGAACAAAAGACTTTATGAAAATGATGTATAAGAATGAATATGCAAGATTGACTTGAGTAACCAATGGAATATTTTGATAATGAATTGTGATATGTTGAGCTTTATTATATTGTGAGTGAATTGCTAAATGTGTATGGCTTGGTATAGCATTATGTCGTATTTGGAAACTGCTTCCCCATTTTATGTGTAATACTCACTGATCGAGGCCGTACCCGATACAAATAAAAACAGTTAAAGTATAGTACTAGGAAGTGACTCCTAGGTCGTCTCCCAAGGAATATCTTATCAAGCAAAAGGTCGAACACATAGTATGCATAGAAAACAGGGTTTTTTTTGTTTTGAATATTGAATAATTGAAATCAAAACAGAATTAAATCAAAACGAAGAAACAGATAAGGAAAAGCGGATAAACCCCTTTGGCTCGCGTTCACAACTCTATCATCGGTCACAAAAGATCAATTTCTTTCCTCTTCACTGCCCAACTCGTGAGAACTAAATACTAAGCGAAAATTCAATTCTCACCCCAAAACCCAAACCTCTAATTAAGCATTAAAAGCCAAAGCATGGAGTTTTTACGAGTTTGCATAAATTAAGCATTCATACACATGGATTATCTCTATAGAATGGAACTAAGCGAACCATAACATATCAATAAGCATGAAAACAGTGAATAAAAACGAAATAGCATTAAGAACAAAACCTCAAGAGTATGTGATACATTACCAAAGGGATTTAACCTAAGAGTTTAGCCTTCCATGAAGAAAAATACCAAAAACGTGTAGAAAGGGAAGAGAGAGAAACCCTAGCAGCCACCACAAGCTTGGAGAGCAAAACTAAGCCTTCTCTATGAGAGAGAATGTAAAAAAAACGTGAATGGAAGGTCTCCCCAAGGGTTTACACGAATTTGGCTTTTTAAATAACAAAACGGGCCTAAATCATGGGCCCAAATCCTAAGGAAAACTTATCTCTAAATTAAATCTAAAAATATCTTATAGATAAAATCTAAATCTTAAAAGATATAACTAAATCTCAACTAATCCTAAAGATAGATTACAATATTCACTTCATCATATATCTTCTCTTCCAACATTAAATCTTCATTCCCAAAATGTCCAAAAAGCCCTTGTGCCAAATATGACCTGAAAATAGAAATAGAATTAATTAGGCTAAATAATCCCAAATTAAACAATATTCAGAATATTAGTCCAATAAACTCTAAATCACTAAATCAAGCTAAACAATGTCAAATAGGCAACAAGTATCAATAATAGGAGTAAAATAATGCAAGGAATAATGGGAAATAAAATGCTCATCACTCACTCCTTACTATTTCCACAGGTACAGAGGCTGAGTTTGCACTTGATCAGGCCGAGCAGGAGTACTCTTCCTCACAGGGAGAGTAAGTTACTTATATATATGTAGGACATGGGAATGTCCTGGGCCCGATGATATGATGTGATTCATTTTTGTTGTGTACATTATATATAGTTTTTTGGGGGCCCAGGATGACTCCTTTTGGGTAGGAGTCTTATTTTGGGAAAAGTACTATTTTCCACAACTTGTTTATATTTCCGCTTAACTCTGATGTTTCATACCTTGCTACTATGATGTGTGCACGATGTTTCACAAGCTGTGATATATGTATATAGCCCTGCTGGCTTCTGGAATGTGAAAATGTTTTTGTTTATCAGGTCGCAGGAAAAACCAGAATTTTGGAAAGTCCTAAAAACAAACAAAACTCCGTCCGTTTGACGGAAGATTTTATAAGTTTAAAAGAAAATTTTAAATTCGCTATTTTATTAAGGGTATTAAAGGGTAGATAACTGTAGGTGTTACAGTCACCCCCTTGAATGCAAGTCTAGAACAGTGAGAGGGACTGGAACGGGGCATTTGTGATTTCCGCTGAGAGCGTGCCTGATTATATGATATGAATGAATGATATGAATTGAATTGATTTGAGGTTGCAGTCCTCCTGGTCTGGGACCATTTGATTGTGAGACAGCTGTCGTGCCCGCGTGGTAAAGGTCATGTACTCCTGCTTGCTTCCGACTAGGTTGGGTGGATGACCGAGGAGATGTAGACGTGTGTGACTTCCTCAATGATGATGTTCCCCCCATCATTGAGTGAACCGCAACGATAAAACTTAAAAGATAAAATAATCAAAAGAAAAGCACATTGAAGATATCAAGCATCGAATAAGATTTATAAGACAAATATAAGAAGAATTCTTGGAATAAGAGATAAGTGTGGAAAATTATGATAAAAGAAGGTTTGAGAAAAGTTGTGAAAGCTCGCGAGAAAGATTCTGAGAAGGTGATTATAAGAACATGAATGAATTATTTTGGTTGTGAATAATGATATCGGTGTGTTTAGAATATTATGATATGCTTTGTTATATGTGATTCATATATGCTATGTGTAACATGTTATATATATGTAGGTTGATGATGATGTGATTGCAGTAGGATAAGTTTCTATGTTATATTGTTTTAGTTACACTGTTCTGTTATATTATCTGTCTACCTTTATATTGAACCTACCCTGAGACCGCATGGTCAACCCGTTAGTGTTCGGAACACTGACTCTCTCCTACCATGTTGCCGTATCGGCAATCGTTGATATTGCAACTGGTAGATGGCTTAGCATGTAGCGATCTATTCGTACCCTACCAAGGAGAAGCAAGTACAAGACGACTCTTTGGAAGAGACTTCTGAGGTGGTTGATGACGACAACTCGACTTGCGGTTGGAGAGCTTGGTCTACCAAGATCTGGAGTTGGACGACGAGTCTTAGTGTGTCTGACTAGAAGCTAGGCATTCCCCCTGGAGGAATGTACTCCATTGTAAGTTCTTGGATTGCCTTCGCTTTATCATACTGTACCCCGGGCAAAGTTTCATTTAACACTGATGTTTTAAAAATGAGTCAATGGGCGATGTTTTAAATGATGTTTTGAAAACGAGTTTCAAAGTGCGGTGTCTTGTGACATCTCAGTTTGGAACTTGAAAGGTTTTACGCAACATGAGAACAAGAATTTTAAATGTAACCATGTTTTGAAAATTTAAATGTTCTCATGTTTATGTTTTACATGTTTTAAAAAAAATGGCCTTAATTTTCACTATCTTTAATTTAAGTAATTGAAGTTTTCAAGTTGCCGAATCGGGGTGTTACAGTTATGGTATCAGAGCAATGGTTAATCTAAGAAACCTTATGCATGGACTTACATACTCCGCTGTATGACTTCGTGTGTGAGTTAGTATTAAGATAGCGATAGATGAGAATAGGAACGTCAGGAGTACGCGGATGTTTTCTCTGGAATGTGATGGTTTTCGACTACAATGGAACGAGGAGCAGAGATCAGTGTCGTCATGGGATGCCGACGTGTGATTCGAACCTTCTTTCGTTGAACTCTTTTTTTGAGGTGAACCCTTTTTTTTGTGATGACCCTTAATCCATAAGATTTGTCTTGTGGCTAGAACCCTTCTTTTCTTGCTGAAACTTTCTTGTGTAAACCCTATGCATTGCCAAATTGCTTTGGCATGATGTTTGAAAAAGCCTTTCCTGAAGACCTTAAACCATGATTTTTGACAAAGCCTTGATTGTTGATGAACCCAGAACTTTCTCTTTTGATCTTTGACCAGACATTCGTTCTTTCCTAAAAATTTTGATTAGAATCTTGAACCCTGACACCTTACCCAGTCAAGTAGATGTACCTAAGTGAGGAAGAGGGTTGAGAAGTGATGTTAGACATGTATTGTAAGGGCTAAGGAGAATAAGGATTAGTTAGTATGGATGAAGGGAGTATGAGTCTTGGAGAAAATAGAAGTATCCTTTTGAATTTTAGAGGAGTGGTGAGTCATGTACAGTGGTTAGGACTAAGAAGTTTTGATGTTGGAATGGTCGGAATAATGGTTTAGTTGGTGATAAGATGAGGAAGAAACTAAGGTGGTAATTAGAGTTTAGAATCGTAAGTGTTTTGATTTGAGTTGGAAAATGGTTGGATAGTGGTGAATGAGTGATGATGTGGTAAATCGAACGGATAAGATGATGGAAATTGTGGTTAGAATTCTTAAGTGTTGACCCAAGGTTAGGTAAACAGCTAGGATTTGATGTGGTAAAGGATAATAGGTCTTGGAGTTGAGGAATTTTGATGGTTTAGAGTATGAGGAAAAGCGTGGAAAGTGGAAAGAGACTTAGAGTGTCTAAGTTATACGATTGAGTGTTTGAAATAAGGAGTGAGATGGTGTATGTTTTTTTTTGGCGATTAGCGGTTGATAGAGTAAGAGAAAGATTTAATAGTGACCATAGGAACCTGATAAGGGCAATTGTCTAGTGAGATATAAGATAAAGGAGGATAGATTGAAGCTAAGAAATGGGAAAATTTTGTAAGATTGATAAAAAGGTGGTGAAGGATAGGAGTATTTAGAAGCTAAGTTTGTAATCATGAGTGTAGTGTATAGTGTAACACCCCAATTTGGACTTAGAATTTTTACTAAAAATTTGCCCCATTTTTTTTTATAAACATTACCAAAGTCAGTTAATTCTTTTTACAAAAAGGTTTTCATAACTTGATTTAATTCATTTGGTTACAAAAATGATTTGATACTCAGACTCGCGTCATAAAATTCTGTTTCCAAAAAGAGATGTTACCATCCAACACATTTCCAAAAACTCATTTTCTCATTGTCATATTTAGTCGATGGTTAACTTGTGGAAAATAGTTTAAGTACCTTTATGAACATGATACATAACCAAAAAGAATTTCTTTCATTTCATTCAAAATAATCCATGTTACAACTGGGGTTACATTCGGGATAGAGTAATCATGTCCTACCAATCCAAAGATGGATTACAAAACAAAAACTATCCTAGACTATTAGTCTTTATCATTTCCTCCACCGCAACTGTCTGGAATATTCCTTGATTGCTGCTTCTGCTTCCTCCTCGTATGTATGTTGTCTCGCGATCCTCTTCCGACTTGAGCAACCGCTACTCGAGATAGTACATGATCTGTCAACAATGTTCACAGGAAAGGGAAATAGAGAGAGTAAGCACTCCAAACGACATGATCGTTGACGGCGTGGGCTTACCAGAGGGGAATATTAAGACCACACAAGCATATACACATCATTATTACCATTCCCTTATAATAACTTCAACTAATCACCATAAAGTCCTTTCTACCAAAAGGATAATTTTCATAAATCATAATCGTTGTATTTAATTATCTTTAGGTTCTAAGTTTCAACGTTATAACCACCGATAATTTAAAGGAAGTACCACCACCGAGGCTCAAGGGTTTAGTAGCACACACGTTACATCTCCTCCATCCTTCCAACCACATCCTAGTTCGGAAAGCAGATGGGACGCACAGGAACCCTAACCATGCTGGCATCGATGTCAAAGGGTACGCACCAAAGAGTATTCAACAACCGAAGTAAAATTATTTCATCCATACAGTTTTACCAAAAATATAGCGACATCTAGCCCCATTCGGGTTCCCTCTCACCATCTAGGATTTGCTCAAGGGGGCGTCAGTTCTATCTCTAGTTGATCGTGCAGTCCTTTGCTACGACATTGTCTACAACCGAGAGACAAGTCCTTGTAGTCTTGTTCCGCCTAGAGAAGCGCTCGAGGCTTCTTGACATTTCACCGTCCTTGCCCTCCCCTATCACAATCGACACTTGAAGAATCACCGACCCCCAAGCATACCTGAGTATCCGTAGATAACCAGGGTGTCTTTCCTCTCCACTACTTCACTTCAACGTGTAGGTTTAGGAAAGGGGTTCCTAAGTCTTTTAAGTGTTTTAAATCTTTTAAGTCTTTTAAGTCTTTTCTTAAACCTAAGTTTTGGTCGACCCATTCTAAGCCTCGCTTCTAACGGGCCTCGACCTCTAAGGGACCACAGCAAAACTTTCTCATCGTACAGTGGGATCCACAAGACATAATCACGGCACAATTATTCACGTGATTAGTCACTTAAAAGGGAATAAATACGAAGTTATTGTGCCACGATGCACCATCACTGTACCCAGACATTACTTTCACATATTCACAAGGTTAATTATTTTCGTATTTCTTTTCATAATAACATTTCCAAAATATGCCAAATACTTTTCATGGAACGACCGTTCGAATTATACTAAGTATCTTTTCATAGGAACCACCGAACATTAATTATCTTTCCACAAGATGAATCATTATTTCCAAAATATAATATACAATTCAAAAATATACAACATGGCAAAATCAATTAGCAACCCACATAAATATCGAGGAATCGTGTTTTTCGTATAAAAGGCGGGATGCACACTCAATTGCCGTTTTACTACTCGACCGATAGATTCCTAGTTCCGACCTTTGAGATGATACGGAACGTCCTAATATTATCCTACATGCCACTATGTCTTAAGAAGGCTTCTCTCTCACCTGAGATCCACGCGTACTCTGTTTCAACCTTTGAGTCCACAACTCCAGCAGCTCGTTCACCTTTGATTCCTTTATTCTTGAATGATGAACGACATACAATTAATATCTAATGAGTACTTTGTACTTTCTAAGTAAAGGCTAAACCCAAAGTACCAAAGTACCCTAAAACAGAAGTCCTTTTTAAAACAGAAATCCTTTTTAAGGCATTAGATAACTTAAACAATTCCTTTTAACATCAAGAAATCCTTTTTGCAAAACAAAATTTAAAACTCACTCCAATACTTGAAAACTTTTAAGAATACATTTTTATTTTCATAAGAACCATACTACATTGCTTATATAACAACTACCATGTTCAAGCACGTATACACATAAACATACATTTACATTTTGATATCATAGATTTCTTAAACTTTATATTACTTTAAAAGAGACTCAACATTATAAAACTCATACATGCATGAATTAACCTAATTCCTATAGTCACACATATACCATTTAGAGAAGCATCATATCAATTAGACATCAATTTTCATAGCATTCATTCATTTATCTAAAAACACTTAACTCTATATCAAAATACAATCCATTTTATACTAAACAATATGACACTCATACCCAAACATATACATACATATATTTAGCAAATCAAAATCATTTTTAGAATTACTTAAATCAATTTATCAAATTTGGACAGCAACTACACACAAACTTGAAATTCACTTTTCTCATAAACTGTACCTCTAAAAATCATGCCTCTTTTTCCTACTTACAAAACACAAATCCTATTATCTAATCAACATTTAAATAGCATACAATCATATTAAAAACAATTCTGGACAGCCAGGTAAGATAGAGTTGCATCATTTCAAAATCACCCGAAAATGCATCTTTTTCAAATTATTATTAAAGGATACATATACCATGGTCTAGAAATAGAGTCAAACTAAATAAATAACATTTTTACTTTATAAAACAATTTTTGGACAGCATACCCTACAAGTCTTGCAAAATCACTTTTTTTTTCTTTTTAGCTTTTAAATTATGAAAATCATCTCCAATCATAACATAAATTTTTTAAAACACAATCAAAATATCTAAAAAAATAAATCTCAATCTTTCCTTTACTGAAAATCCCACTCTTAAGCACCTTATAACAACTACCTTGTCCATCCCACTCATACAGCATGACCTTAAAGTATTTTTCTTTTGATGCAAATTTTCAATCAGACCAAGCAGTAAACAAATTTTGCAAAATCATGTTATAAACACATATAACTAAATGAGAGCATAGATTCAAGTATTCAAAGTTCAAAATACTTTTTCTCTATTGCTAATTAAATTAAATTACGGACTACAAACAACTTACAGAAAATTACTTTTAATCATCAGTACATTCACAAAATCACTTTTATACTTCCTTTTAATTTTTAACTACTTTAGCATAAAGATCATTACCAAATCATTTCAAAATAATTTTCATCATTGATGTAACTATTTTACAATCTTGGACAGCATATACACATTTTCATAAAACTCAGTTTTCTCCTAAACGGTTTATCAGAAACACATGCCGTTTTTTTCCTAAATTCTTTTTACGAATTCCATTATATTAAAATGATTAAATCTAAGTCACATAAAATAATTTCACCTGCTGTACAGTCACCACAATTTTGTTGCATTATCTTAAGAAAATAAAGAAAACAAACTTAAATAATTATATACAAATTAAGCACTACAAACACACATAAAAATAATTATTTGAAGTCTTATATCTTAATAAAATAATGATTTTCCATAATTAAAATAATTTTCCAGAATTACTTATTTTTCAGAATTAAAATAACTAAATACTTATATATATATATATATATATATATATATATACTAATAATCATCTATTCACATCAAACAATTATTAAATCAATTAGGAAAATTATCAAACTCTTTATTTATTTCTTCTAAAAATTTCAGCCACTGCTCATCAGTTAGGAAAAGACTTTTAATTTTATTTTTTTTAAACACCTATACATTATATCTTCAAAAGAATTGTTTTAATCATCAAAAAAATATAAAATAGACCTCATTCATAAAAATCATTTTTTTTCAGCCACTAGACTCACAAATTAACTCAATCACATAGTCATATCATCACACACAATACAATTCTTATTAATCTATTTTTCCTTATTAAAATTACCCAATTACTCCTAGAATTATCAAACAAAAACACTATAAATCATTTTGTAACTTGTACTCAAAATAAATCATATTTTTCGGCCAATAACAACAAAAATCCAGAATTTTATTTCTTTCCACAAAACCATTATTATTTCATTTTCATATCAGAATATCAAAGATTAAATAATATCCATTAGTTTATACTTTTTTTTAAAAAAAATGAATCACTTATTAACTAAAACTAATAATACACATAATATCAAACGATTATCATACTTATATCTATATATATACACACGGCCAGAAAAGAAAAGAAAAGAAAAACCAATAAACAAGTAAAACCAATTGATTTTCCATTAACATTTTAAATCTTTATTTGTTTAAACAAGTCTCATACACTTATTTAATTTGTTATTTTTATTCCAAAAAGACCAATAGGCCTCACGGCCTACTCATCACCACCTTCATTAAATTTTTATTTTTATTCATCATTGTTTATTCATTATTTTGATTACATACTCACTTTCAAATTGAACAAAAGCAACAAAATCAAATAATAAAAATACAATCTATATAATTTTTGAGAAGTAACTTTTATCACTTAAAATCCAGAAAATATTCACTTAATATAACACCCAAAATTTTGGTCATTTTAAGGCTGAGGACAAAGGGGAGATTACTCTCTTTAAACAACCATTGTTTTGTTCCTTTTTCTAAACCTTTTTCATTTGACTCTCAATCAAAATAATATAAACAAGTTACAATTTATTTTTCTACATCAAATAAGAGATTTAGAGATTTTAGTCGTTATACTTTTATTTCCATAGAAGAGAATATAGATTTTTATTTAACAAGATTAATAAAATAAGAGATGAAAAATAAAACAAAGTATAGATTTTTAGTGTTACCTCTTTTCCTAGCCAAATGAAATTCAAGAATGAGAATGAAAAATTGTTCCTCTCCTCCTCACGAAGTGCCACGCCTCTTCCTTCTCAATTTCTCCGGACTTTCTTAATTTTTTTCTCAAAATGGTTTGTATGTCAAGTGTGAAAATAGGAGGGGTCTTGGGTTCTATTTATAGGTGAAGTGGGAAAATAATTTTCTCCCAAAAAATCTGACATACAGAACCTTTTTGTGATCAAAATGGTTTGTATGTCAACTCCAATCTTTCTGTGATCAAAACCTTTATCATAGTTGGATGTGATAAACAGCGGTGGACACTACAGAAATAGAAAGATCAGTTATGGCTAGAGAGATTAACAACCACCGGGATAGGACAAATCTTTGTCTCCCCAACGAAAATGTCTCTAGAACTTGACTATCTAACTAAGTCTGATAGTGATAATTACCCTATCTTTAAGTTCATCTAACTTAAAGACCTGTCGTATGGTCTTTCTTGCGAAAGATTATATCTGAAAGGGATGATTTTGTTATTAATGGATTGAATATTAGGACTGATCACCCTAATGTCTCAAACTATTAAGAAATGAAGTCATACAAATGTTTCTTTGATCGTGCTCGAGAGATCAGAGTGCGCAGCCCAAAAAGTTTTTCCAAAAGGTTTATTGAAAAGTGTATTATTTGAAGAAAGTTTATGTGAAATATATTGCTCAAAGGAATACTTCTTTTAAAAGAAATTCTTTCACATGAGAGTTTTATGCAAAGAATCTTTATGGTTAAAATTGAAATATTTTATTCGAAATGTTTCTAAATAAAAGAATTATATGGAAACTCTTTTAAGTGGGGGAGGACCCTAAAGAACAAATTTTTGGAAGCTAGATGAAGTTTTCTAGTATAAAAACACTTTGGAAAAGCGGAAAATTTCAGAAGATGAATTTCGGGGACGAAATTCCTTTTAAGTGGAGGAGTAGTGTAACACCCCTAATTTTCGTCTCCCAAATAACCAAGAAATTAATTATAACAATTATTTTATAATTGATTTATATTAGTTTTGAAGGTTTTAGTTTTTGTACATTATGTGTTTTTATATATAAAAATATGAGATATATTTTTATATGGTTATTTTGTACAAAAATGTGAATATTGTAATTTAGTCCTTGGGTTGGGACCTAATTGCAATATTAAAAAGGTTTTTGAAGAAAGAGTAATTAAATTATTGATTTTTGAATTTTATCAGTATGTAACCGGTTAGAAGGGCTGTGTAATCACCCAATTAACCCAGAAATTGCCACGATTTCTTCCTTCCTTGAGTGGAGATAGACGTGTCGCCTTGCATGTTACTCCAATTCATCTATAAAAGGCTGGATTGCTGAAGGATTTGGGGTTGATTCTCTGAATTTAGGGTTGAAGCTCTGTTTAGGGTTTGTAAGTTCGTCTCTGAAATTCTCCTTCGTTTCTGAGAGTTAGAACATGAGTGATACAATGTTACAAAGCTTACATCAAGGGCTTTGTATTGATATAAGGTTTGTGAGTTGAGAGTTTCTGAGCTAGGAGAAATCGATTCATGAAGTTGGAGATTCAAAACTGTCACAGTTCTGTATTGGGTTTCTAGAACTGACTTTGAGCTTTGATTTTGGTAAGCTCAAGCCTTCTCTTGTTCTAGACTTGATTTCCTTTCAAAGTTCATGTTGCATGGTTTTGATAATGACCATTTTCCCTAATTTCCATGTCCATTTCATGTTCCAAATTCCTTGATCAATCTACCCTGTCAAAACGATTCTGGTTTGAGGAGGAGCTTTGGGTGTTCGGTGTTCTACCTCAAATCTCTGCTCAAATCTTGCTCAAGCACAAACCTAAGGTAAGGGGGAAGCTTACTATTTTCTAGAATGAGAATAGATTGTGGTAGAATATAGGATGAGTCACCAAGAGACTCAAAAGGCATAAGTTGAAATGGTTAAGTGGCTTGGAGGCCAATCTGAGCTCAATTATTGTTATGAGCAATGTTATCTAGATGCATGCAAGCTATATTGATGTTGGATTCATGACTTATTTGGGTATTCTGTGAGTTGATGCATTAAGTTGTGAAATATGTGCAATTTGAGTATCTAAATTGAATGCATGCAATATAGATAGGTTTCTGTGGTTGAACACACTAGAATTAAGGTATGTGAACTCTATTTATGAATGAAATTGGTTAAATTTGAGTATGGTAGAAAATGGTGTGAAAAACCTCATTTTTCAGTGTATTTCTGCCTAATCTAACCGGTTAGTCGAAATCTGTAACCGGTTAGATACTGTCAATTTTCAAAGAAAATGAATTTCTGAAATTGGCTAAGTATCCATACCATTTGTACTCAAGTTTAAGCTAGAATTTCATACAAAGACCAATCTAAAACCATGTGTTTGAGCACTGTTTGGTTTAGGTTGGAGGTGATGAGTTAGTACCTTAATATCAAATGATAATTTCAAGAGGAAATTATGCATAAATGAAATTGTAATATGACTTAGATCTTTTGAATGATAATATGTGTTGAACTTGAGGTATTTTGATATGCTAAGACCTTGTTATTGGATTGAGTAGAGAATTCAAGAAAGGATTCTTTGAAAATCAGTGGTTTCAAGTTCAGGTCTGTAATTCTAACCGGTTAGGTGGTGATGTAACCGGTTAGTACCTGAAACTTAAAAATAAAAGTTAAGTTTTTAAGTAATGATTTCTAATACCAATGATTATATTCCCTCAATCCAGGTTTATGAGCATATGTTAAATTTAAATTCAAAGGTGAATTTTATGAGTAAAGCCATACCTCAAGATATCATTCAGAAGTTGTGTTTTCTAAGTCATAATAATGGAATTAATGGGAACATGACCCTGTACTCTAGGAGTACCAAACTGATGCAACCTACTTGATGACACATTCTGGGAATGTGGCCATTGTCTGGGACATGGTTTCTTGGATACGTTCTGGGAACGTGATGCACACTCCGGGAGTAGTGCTTGATTATATTCCAAGTATGGTTTGCGATACGTTCTGGGAACGTATGTTAGTGTTCTGGGAACACATTGGTATGATAATAGAATTAAAGATAAAACCAACCTTGATGATTGTGCATTCATGCATATAGAAAGGAAGATGGGTTGGTAGGAACGTTTATCATATTCTGGGAATATGAGGAGGGTACTCCGGGAGTACCAAATTATAACCTACTTGATGACACATTATAGATATGTGGCCAGTGTCTGGGACCTGGTTTTATACGTTCTGGGAACGTATGTTAGTGTTCTGGGAACACATTGAGATGCAACCTACTTGATGACACATTATAGATATGTGGCCAGTGTCCGGGACCTGGTTTTTATGCGTTCTGGGAACGTATGCGTTCTGGGAACGCGATGCACACTCTGGGAGTGATGCTTATTATTCCAAGTATGGTTTGCTACACGTTCTGGGAACGTGGTGCACACTCTGGGAGTGATGCTTATTATCCAAGTATGGTTCAGCATTACGTTCTGGGAACGAATGTCGGTGTTCCGGGAACACAAGGATGTATTGGATGGACGTCCAAGATGGACTTTGTTAGAGGCCTCAGTTGCGGAAGGAAATCATGCATCATGCCACCTGCATTGAAAGAATTATGATTAACCGGGTGTGCTCATATGATTATGCATCATGGTTTGCTACATGTTGACTTGTGGATGTTAGATTTATTCCCATTTGATTATGCGAATATGTATAGCTAACCCCCATGCCCTTATTAGGTGTTGATCGTGCATCTAGCTTGTACAAGAATCAGTAAGGGGAGATGTCCCTTAGGTGCATGCAGAGTGTAGAGAGTGTGGGTTGGGAACCCGTGGTGCAGATATCAAGGATCCGACCAGAAGGATGTTTGGACAAAGGACCAGTGACCAGCTCTATAACATTTCTATTTTTAATAGAATTTATATGATACATATTTTGGAAAGAGGTATCATAAGAGGAATTCAGTTTCATAATAATACTTAATTGGTATTAATGGACTTGTTACACTTGATATATTTTGGGAGTATAATATGCTGATTTTACTATGTTTCCGCAAACTCTGATTTTACTAAGTCACCTTCATTATCAATCAAGTGTTTGTGAAAATAAATTTTCAAGGGAAGGGATAAATTCTTATTTTCAGATCTTTTTTCCAACAACAACAAGTCCAAGTAATCACAAACTTATTACTGTTCTTATAAAGTAAGATGATATACAAGGAGTGTTACATTTTTATGGTATCAGAGCAATGGTCCTGACTCTTGGTCCTTGGGTGTGTGGTCCAATACGCTGGTCATCGATATCTGCAATGTTCCTGGGAAGTATGCTTTCATATACTTCCAAACTAGAGCTAAGGTTATGGGTAATGGCTCTAGATAAGTAGCTTATTCTGCTATTAAAAAGTGTTCTATGTAGTCTAAGTAGAAGTATGATAGTCGTATGCTTCTCTTTAGACATGTGGTAACCCTAAAACCATAGTGTTGGTTTATTCCGTTCTCATAGAACCAGTGATAAGGTTATTGATCAAAGTTGCTCTATGCCTTATCCAATCTGCTATCTCAAAGCAGAGGATCTTACAAATCTTCTTGTAGTTGTTTCCAAGGTATGTTTGAATCGTTCTATTAAGGTATTAGACTTTGTCTATCTACCTGCGTCATGATTACATTCGATCATGGACACGGTTTGGAAGCCGAGGGATCAAGTGATCATGATTAATGACGATAGAACAACCCTGCCTTGGGATTCCCGCTTTCGAATTTGGAATCCAATGAACCCATATGTTGCTTCTGGGAAGCAATAAAGGAAAAAAGGGGTTAAAGAAATCTTGGTTGTAGGAAATGATGCCTGTAAAATCAAATCTCTGATTAAGGTGGATTAATTTTGATGATGACAATGTAATTAAATTATGGACTTAATTTGAAGAATGCAAGCCCAACAATAAAGAAGATCAAGTGCTTAGTTTAATTATTCATTCTCATTTATTCTTAATGTATTTTATTTATGAGAGTGGGTAGTGTAAGTTCCATGATGAATGTTTTGATAATGACAAACTGTTTTGAACAAGCTATCATGTGTTGATCAAGTTCAAGTTCAACAAGCAACAACAAACATCAAATGAAGAAGAGAGAAAACAAGCTCATGAAGACTTAGTTTGAGTGTAATTGTAATTGTTTTATCTTTTGCCTCTCAAGCTTCTTAGGTCTTTTATTTGGGTAGTTTATTTAGAGGGTAGTGAATCTCTATCATAGTCATGATTAAATCATAATTTGAGTTTTCACTTAACCTAGAATCAATAGGTGGCTTAAAGGTTTTAAAGGAAAGCTTTGGTTTTGAGAAAACAAGTTTTAAACAAGTATCAGACATGTTTAATCGATTAAGGATGAATTTAATCGATTAGTACTCGATTAAGTAAAGATTTAATCGATTAAGTACTACTGAACTGGTTTTTTAAAATACGATTTTCACTTCTCAAAATCAGTTTTCAAGTGCTACAACTTTTGGGTATTCTATATAAACCTATTCCTAACCTTTGTGACTGATACACATCATTTTCATAATCAATTTTACAAGAATCAAGCCATTCTATTCTCTCTCAATTTCAAAGATCAAAGCTTTCATATTTTCATATTCTTTGATCAAGAACCTTTGAATCTCTTATTGTGAATTGTCATAGCTATTGATTGAGATTCATAGGAGTGTTATTGTGTTTTCTATTGTGTTGTAATCTTTGCAAGAAGGCAAGCCATCTACAACAAACAAGAAGCCTTGGTGTGTCGATTATCATCAAGCAAATCTCATTGGAGAAGAAGAAAGTCTTGGTTGTGAATCAAGCAAAGTGAAGCCTTGGTGTGTGGATTATCATCAAGCAATTGAAGACTTGTTGTGTCGATTATCAACAAGGGGTAGAGGTTAGATTAGAGAGAAGATCAATAGGATTACAAGGCAAGGGTGTGGTATCTCTTGTAGGCTAGCAAGAAGGGAGTCTTGTGAGGCATTTACTTGTAATTTGAGAACTCTAATTCCTCATAGTGAAGAATCTCTCTTGGTTGAAGAGGGGACTGGATGTAGCTTTCAAGCGGATGAAAGTGAACCAGGATAAATCACTGTGTCGTATCTCTAAACCCTTAACTCTTTACATTCAAGTTTTTAATTGTGTTCTTGGTTGAAAACCTAGAGAAAGATTGATTTTCATAATTGATTGAATTGAATCTTTATTGTTCAAATTGATAAAGGGAAAATCATTTTCATAACTAGGATAATCAATAAGAATATAGGTGTTAATTGTTTCTGCTGAATCTTTGATCATACGTGTTAATTGATTGATTTTCGTATTCGAATGAAAAATTGATTTTTCTGTTTCTGTCAGATTTAATCGATTAAGCATATATTTAATCGATTAATACTCGAGTAAATTTCAGGTTAATCGATTAAGTGTTGTAGAATTTGCAAAAATCATTTGTTTTAATTGTTTCGATTTGTTTCGTTCGAAAATCTTTCAAGGTTTCTTTTACACCTATTCAACCCCCCCTTCTAGGTGTGTTCCTAGGGTTCCTTAGTTGTTTCAACCACCAATTGCGGTTTCTTCAATTGGTATCAGAGCTCGGTCGAAAGACACGAGCATAAGAGCTTTTTCGTAAAGATCCTTTATGAAAATCGCAATGGGATTCGTACCCTTTGGTGGTGAAGGTGCTTCGATAAATCGTCCTCCATTGTTTGCCGGAGAAGGCTATGCTTATTGGAAAGTTAGAATGAAAATCTTTATCCAAGCCATAGATAGTGAAATTTGGAAAGTAGTTGAAAAAGCTCCTCATATCCCCTCTAGTTTAGTTGAAGGTGTAAAACAATTGATCCCCGAGGATAAGTGGAAGGATGATGATAGAAAGAAAGTTCAATATGATTATAAAGCAAAGAATATCATTACCTCCGCTTTATCCTATGACGAGTTCTTTAGAGTTTCTCAATGTTCTAGTGCTAAGGAAATGTGGGACACTTTACAAGTGACTCATGAAGGAACTAGTGAGGTTAGGAGAGCTAGATTGAATGCTTTAATGCGTGATTATGAATTGTTTCAAATGCTTCCAAATGAATCTATAAATGATATGCAAAAGCGTTTTACTCATATTATTAATCATTTACTTGCTCTTGGTAAGACTTTCTTACAAGGTGAACTTTCTAACAAAGTGTTGAGATGTTTAGATAGGAATTGGCAACCAAAAGTAACGGCTATTGTTGAATCTAAGAATTTGGATGCTATGGATCTAGCAACACTCTTTGGAAATCTTCAGGAACATGAAATGGAGCTTGGACGATTAAGTATCAATGAAGAGTCGGATAAGAACAAAGAAAAAAAAGGGACTTGCTCTTAAAGTCAATAGATCATACAAAAAGAAAGAGAGTTCCGATGATGATGATGATAGTGAAGATTCCGATTCGGATGTTGATGAAAAAGAAATGCAACTTTTGCTAAGGAAGTTTGACAAGTTTCTAAGGAGAAAAGGAAGGTTGAACAAAGACAAACGTAAAGAGAAGGATTCCCCACACTAAGACCAAGACATCAAAAGAAGGTGTAGTTTGCCATGAATGCGGAAAACCCGGACATCTCAAGTACTCATGCTCTAGGTATCTCAAGAAGAAGGAGAAAGACAAGAAAAATTCTAAATCTAAAAGAGCATACATAGTTTGGGATAGTGATGAAGACAAGAAAAGCACATCGAGTAGTTCTTCGGATGATGAAGAAGCCGCTTGTCTCAACTTGATAGCTCTAGTAGATGAAGAACAAAGTTCAAATGATGAATCAAGTTATCAAAGCGAGGAAAGCGATGTAAGTCATACTAAATCCGAAATTTCTTCTAAATATGAATTGTTATATAATGCTTATGAAGAAATGCATGAACAATTTAAGAAACTAGCTTTGAAAAACATTGAAAGGAAGAAGCTCATTTTGAAACATCAACAAGAGATTTTAGAACTTCAAAAACAAGTTGATGAGCTTAATCTTGAAAATGAAACCCTTGATCTTATATATGCTAGTTCTTCTTGTGATTGTGCTAGTAGATTGAATATTGTGGTTGATTGTGAGAATTGCAAGTTGCTTAAAGATGAAAATGCTATTTTGAAAAATAAGCTTGCAAGTTTCTCAAATGGTGATATTAGATTGCGCACATTGTTAAATTTTCAAAGAGAAAATTCAAACAAGTTTGATTTGGGTTATACTAATGCTAAGAGTAATTCTCATAGAAATGTTGTTGATTTTTCTAAAGTTGATTTCTCAAATGCACCAACATGTTTATATTGTGGTACTCATGGACATACTTCAAATGTGTGTTATGTTAATGTGCATGGTATACTTAAAGGAGATTTTGTTTGGATGAAAAAAGGTGAAAGTCCCTACACTAACAAAAATGGATCCAAGACAATTTGGATACCAAAAAGCAAAGCATGATTGTTTTGTAGGTATGATTGAAGAGCAAAGGGCTTACAAGTGTTATTCATACATTTGCATCTTCAATTGGTATTACATTTGCATCTCAAAAGAAGTCCTACAAATTTGGTACAAGTGATATTGTTAGATATTGATGATTATAGTATCTTCTCAATTGGTATCTCCTCAATTTCTTTTCTAAAGTTCAATTGATACTAATTTTGATGATTAGATGATTATCATGTTTTTGTTGTTTTTGAAGAAATATCACAATATATCTTATTTCTTTACATTGATGATATCTCAATTGGTATTATGACTTCTTAGTATTTCTATTGGTTCATAATTCATTATTATATTCTCTTGCCAATTGGTATCACATTTCAAAGTATAGTACTTGTTATATTTCAATTGATATTGGTATATATTACTTTGAAGAAATAATTGTGAATTTCTCTATTTTGGCTTAGTATTTTATATTTCAATTGGTATATATTTCTTTTTGATAATGCCAAAGGGGGAGAAATATGATGTTTTGAAAAAGGGGAGAAATGGTATGAATGGTGAAATGGTATGAATGGTATGTTTTTGGAGAAATGGTATGTTTTGAAAAATGAGAGAAATGATATGTTTTTGGGAGAAAGGTTGTTTTGTTGTTTTTATGTAGGTTGAGCTAAGTTGTTGAAGATAGGGGGAGAATCAAGCTTCTATCAATTGGTTTTCAAATATCAAATGCATTGATTGAAGGGGAGCAAGTTTCTCACCAAGTGATCAAAATGTTAAAGCATCAACAACTTCAATCAAATTCAAAACATGGTTTGTCATTTTCAAAAAGGGGGAGATTGTAAGTTCCATGATGAATGTTTTGATAATGACAAACTGTTTTGAACAAGCTATCATGTGTTGATCAAGTTCAAGTTCAACAAGCAACAACAAACATCAAATGAAGAAGAGAGAAAACAAGCTCATGAAGACTTAGTTTGAGTGTAATTGTAATTGTTTTATCTTTTGCCTCTCAAGCTTCTTAGGTCTTTTATTTGGGTAGTTTATTTAGAGGGTAGTGAATCTCTATCATAGTCATGATTAAATCATAATTTGAGTTTTCACTTAACCTAGAATCAATAGGTGGCTTAAAGGTTTTAAAGGAAAGGTTTGGTTTTGAGAAAACAAGTTTTAAACAAGTATCAGACATGTTTAATCGATTAAGGATGAATTTAATCGATTAGTACTCGATTAAGTAAAGATTTAATCTATTAAGTATTGCTCAACTGGTTTTTTAAAATACGATTTTCACTTCTCAAAATCAGTTTTCAAGTGCTACAACTTTTGGGTATTCTATATAAACCTATTCCTAACCTTTGTGATTGATACACATCATTTTCATAATCAATTTTACAAGAATCAAGCCATTCTATTCTCTCTCAATTTCAAAGATCAAAGCTTTCATATTTTCATATTCTTTGATTAAGAACCTTTGAATCTCTTATTGTGAATTGTCATAGCTATTGATTGAGATTCATAGGAGTGTTATTGTGTTTTCTATTGTGTTGTAATCTTTACAAGAAGGCAAGCCATCTACAACAAACAAGAAGCCTTGGTGTGTCGATTATCATCAAGCAAATCTCATTGGAGAAGAAGAAAGTCTTGGTTGTGAATCAAGCAAAGTGAAGCCTTGGTGTGTGGATTATCATCAAGCAATTGAAGACTTGTTGTGTCGATTATCAATAAGGGGTAGAGGTTAGATTAGAGAGAAGATCAATAGGATTACAAGGCAAGGGTGTGGTATCTCTTGTAGGCTAGCAAGAAGGGAGTCTTGTGAGGCATTTACTTGTAATTTGAGAACTCTAATTCCTCATAGTGAAGAATCTCTCTTGGTTGAAGAGGGGACTGGATGTAGCTTTCAAGCGGATGAAAGTGAACCAGGATAAATCACTGTGTCGTATCTCTAAACCCTTAACTCTTTACATTCAAGTTTTTAATTGTGTTCTTGGTTGAAAACCTAGAGAAAGATTGATTTTCATAATTGATTGAATTGAATCTTTATTGTTCAAATTGATAAAGGGAAAATCATTTTCATAACTAGGATAATCAATAAGAATATAGGTGTTAATTGTTTCTGCTGAATCTCTGATCGTACGTGTTAATTGATTGATTTTCGTATTCGAATGAAAAATTGATTTTTCTATTTCTGTCAGATTTAATCGATTAAGCATATATTTAATCGATTAATACTCGAGTAAATTTCAGGTTAATCGATTAAGTGCTGTAGAATTTGCAAAAATCATTTGTTTTAATTGTTTCGTTCGAAAATCTTTCAAGGTTTCTTTTACACCTATTCAACCCTCCCTTCTAGGTGTGTTCCTAGGGTTCCTTAGTTGTTTCAACCACCAATTGCGGTTTCTTCAGGTAGTTTAGGTTTTTATTCTCACATAAGGTCAAATAATATTCATGCATGAAAGGTTGAGATTAAAACCAATCAGACTTGAGAAGAGAATTGAAAACAATGTTAGAAAACTTAGTTTTTCCAACATTGACCAATTCACTCGAGTGATTCTCAATTCACTCGAGTGATTTATGAATTTTCAGTAATATAGCCGTTGGATAAAGTAAAAAGGCAACACTATCAGAGTTGACCACAAAACACTCGAGTGTTTCCAAAAAGACTCGAGTGATTTAGGTCTGACAGCAAATTTTTTAAACGTTAGAAGAGGACAAAAAGGAAGAATAACTTGGTTTTTCCTTCCCCTTTGTCCCCTTACTTATATTCTGAATAGTGGCCAATATCCAGGTGAACAAGCTTACATTCTTTCATTGATTCTTTCTCTCTCAAGTGTTAAAAATCATTTTCTCTCTAAACTCAACCAAGCATTCATCTTTATTATTTGTCTTAGTGAGTTAAGAGAGTGTGCTTCATTTGTAAGAGAATTATTTGTTGTAAAATTCTCAAACACTCAAACACTTTAGCTTGTTTAGAAAATCTTGGTGAGGTATCCAAGTTCTCAAGCCTTGGGAGGTTCTCAAGCACAAAGACTAAGAGGACTCTTAGCTTGGTGGGCTCTTGGAGGTTCCAAGGAGCTTAAGAAGAAGGGACTCTTCATCACCAAATCAAGTTGGGGTAGAAATTTCAAGAGTTTGGTACACTCTTGAAAAGGGTTAGGATTGAGTGAGGAATCTCAATTTATCCTTGTAATTTCTAACAATTTGATTACTAGTAGAAACTCCTAAGTTGATTAGGGGGACTGGATTAGCACTCTATATTGAGTGTGAACCAGGATAAAATTGGTGTTGTCTCTCTCTTTTATAGCTTTCTTAGTTTTCAAGTAAAACCAAACCCTAAGTTCTCTAGAAAGGGGCTTTTATAATTATAGTAGCAATTGATTGCAATTAACTTGTTTTCAACTTGTTTTAACTTAGTTTAATTTCCCTCTACTTTGATTTATATCTGCCCTGGATTAGTCTGTAAAACATTGAATCATTTTGCTAAATTTCTCTGAAACTTCTCCTTTCTGTTCTGCATAAAACACTCGAGTGTTTTTCAATTCACTCGAGTATTTCGTGGACTTTCACTCGAGTGTTCTTCATTTCACTCGAGTAAATTGCCCAGTTTCAGAAAAACAAGCTTTTGATCAATTATATTTTAATTGCACCGAAAATTAGTCACTGTTGCTTCCATATTACTATTTACCCCCCCTCTAGTAATTGCTAAGCCCGCTTGTTGGTTTCCAACAAGTGGTATCAGAGCTCGTTCGAAAGATCGAGCGTAAAAGCTTTTTCGAAAAAGATCCTTTTGGAAACAATGGGCTCTAGCAATCAACAAGAAGGGTCTATGTCTCTTAACCGACCTCCGTTCTTCAATGGTGAAGATTATTCTTATTGGAAGGTTAGGATGAGAGTCTTTGTAGAAGCAATAGACACCGATATTTGGGATGCAATTGAAAAAGGTCCTTATATTCCTAGAAGAGTGATTAATGGTGAAGCCATTGTTATTCCTAGGACAAGTTGGAATGAAGATGATAAAAAGAAAGTTTCGTATGATTTAAAAGCTAAAAATATCATCTTCTCCGCTTTGTCCAAAAATGAATTTCATAGGATTTCACAATGTCAATCGGCTAAAGAAATGTGGGATACCTTGCAAATTACTCATGAGAGAACTAATGAAGTTAGAGACTCAAGATTAAATGCTTTAACTCATGAATATGAACTCTTTCATATGTTCCCTAATGAGTCTATCAATGATATGCAAACAAGGTTCACACATATCGTTAACCAATTGATTGGCTTAGGAAAGGAATTTAGAGATGGTGAAACTACTAACAAAGTCTTGAGATGTCTTGATAGGAGATGGCAACCTAAGGTGACCGCCATCAAGGAAGCTAAGGATGAAAAATCTATGGACTTGACCACCTTGTTTGGAAAGCTCCAAGAACATGAGATGGAACTATCAAGACTTCACCTAAATGAAGATTCGGACAAGAAAAAGAAGAGCATCTCTCTAAAAGCCTCAACCAAAATGTCAAAAGAGGATGAAGATGAATCTTCAAGTGAAAGCTCCGATCATGCTCTAAATGAGGAAGAGATTGGTTTATTTGCCAAGAGGTTCAACAAATTCCTCAAAGGCAAAAAGGGTAGTTCATCATTCTCTAAGGACAAGAGACCTCAAGACAAAAGATCCAAGGATAAAAAGCAAAGAAACAAGAGCTCAAGTGAGAGTGTGAAATGTCATGAGTGTGGTGGGATAGGACACATAAAAATGGAATGTCCCACCCACTTGAGAAAGAATGAGAGGAAGACTCAAGATGGCAAGGGGAAAAGAGCTTTTATTGTTTGGGATGAACCGGAAAAGGATTCCAAGTCATCCTCAAGTAGTTCGGATGATGAGGAAGCCAAGCTATGCCTCATGGCCAAGAATGACAATGAAGCCTCCTCAAGTAGTGAAAGAAAAGACAATGAGAGTGAGGATGAGGTATCATCTAATTATTCTTACACCTCCTCTCATACTATTTCTTATGATGATTTGCTAAGTGAATATAATGAAATGTTAACTCAATTTGAGAGACTTGCTAAAGTTAACAAAGAAAAAGGAAAGAAGCTTTTGGAGTATCAAAAGGAAATCAATGAATTAGAAAAATCTATTAATGATTTGAAACTCCAAAATGCATCCTTGGAACTTTCTAACTCTAGTCATGTTTGTGAGAATGCAAATCACTTATATACCATCACTCATTGTGAAAAGTGTTGTGTGCTTGAAAAAGAAGTTAATGATTTGAAAATCAAACTCAACACTTTTAACAAAACTGATAAAAACCTAGATCGGTTAATTGGTTCTCTTAGACACAACTCAAACAAAACCGGTCTAGGATATGTCCACAAGAAAAAGAAAAATAAAGTGGTTGGTTCATTCTCAAAAATTGATTTTACAAAGAAACCAACTTGCTTTTATTGTGGAAAATTTGGACATACAAACAATAAGTGCCATATCAAATCTTTTGGAATTCAAAATGGTACTTATGTTTGGATTAAGAAGGAAGAATCATCCAAGACTAACAAAAAGGGACCCAACATAATTTGGGTACCCAAAATGAGCAAGTGATTGTGTCTTGTAGGTGTGCCTTAGAACCGGAAAGCAACTTTGGATACTTGATAGTGGATGTTCTAGGCACATGACGGGAGATAAGCGACACTTCATTGAGCTTACTCCTAAGGAAAAGGGATATGTCACATATGGAGACAACAACAAAGGCAAAATACTTGGTATAGGTAAAATTGGTAATTCTTCCAACTTGGTTATTGATAATGTACTTTATGTTCAAGGATTAGAACATAATCTTTTGAGCATTAGTCAATTATGTGATATTGGTAACCATGTATTATTTACCTCTACTCATTGTCTCATAAAAAGTGACAAAGATGAATCTATCAAATTTGTTGGAAAAAGGTCTAATAACACTTACATGGTTGAATTGAATAATATCACTTCTTTAGTTTCAAAAAGTTTAATTAGCAAAGAAAGTGATACTTGGTTATGGCATCGTAGGACCGCTCACATTAATGTAAATTAACTTAAGAAACTTCAATCCAAAGACTTAGTAGTTGGGTTACCAAAGCTCAATTTTCAAATTAAAGGTGATTGCACTCCTTGCAAGAAGTGCAAACAAACTAAAAATCATTTTGGTTCCAAAAATGATGTGTCCACAACAAGACCATTGGAAATGCTTCACATGGACTTGTTTGGACCCTCTCAAGTAAAAAGCTTTGGTGGCAACTACTATGCCTTGGTGACTGTTGATGATTTTACAAGATTTACATGGACATTGTTTTTAAGTGCTAAGAGTGAGACCTACAAGTCTTTTAAACGCCACATTAAACTTGCACAAAACCAAGTAAATCAAAAAGTGATTATTATTCGAACCGACCATGGAGGTGAATTTGAAAACTATAAATTTGATAAATTTTGTGATAAGCATGGAATTGAGCACCAATATTCGACACCTAGAACTCCACAATAAAATGGAGTTGTTGAGAGGAAAAATAGGGTGCTAGAGGAACTTGCTAGAACCATGTTAAATGATTCTCAAGTACCTCAATACTTTTGGGCCTATGTCGTTAATACGGCTTGTTATGTAATGAATAGAATTTTAATTAGGCCCATGATAAAGAAAACCCCCTATGAGCTTTACAAAGGTAGAAAAACCAATATATCCCATTTCCATGTTTTTGGATGCAAAGTGTACATTTTAAATAATGGAAAAGATCAACTTGGAAAATTTGATTCTAAATCGGATGAGGGAATATTTTTGGGTTACTCTTCTCATAGTAAAGCTTTTAGAGTTTATAATAAACGAACTATGACTATTGAAGAATCAATTCATGTTGTTTTTAATGAGTCTTCGAAAGAAGATAATGTTTTATGTGAGGGTAGTGATGATGGACATGAGATTTCAAATGTTGACAAAGAGATGGAAAAATCAAAGGATGAAGGAGAAGTCAAAGATGAACTTGATCCGGCTTGGAAAACGGTGAAAGCTCACCCTATTAACAATGTCATAGGAGATCTTTCAAAGGGAGTATTAACTCGTAGGTCAATTCAAAACATTTGTCATTTTGTTTCCTTTGTTTCTCAAATCGAACCAAATTCAATTAAGGAAGCAATTATGGATGAACATTGGGTTATGGCCATGCAAGAAGAGCTAAATCAATTTGTTAGAAATGATGTTTGGGAATTAGTGCCTATACCCGATGATCATACCATAATTGGTTTAAAATGGATTTATAGAAATAAACTTGATGAATCCGGTTTGATTATAAGAAACAAAGCGAGACTTGTTGCCCAAGGGTACAACCAAGAGGAAGGTGTTGATTATGATGAGACCTTTGCTCCGGTTGCACGTCTTGAGGCAATCCGAATCTTGCTTGCCTTTGCATCAATTATGAATTTTACTCTTTATCAAATGGATGTCAAGAGTGCTTTCTTGAATGGTTTCATAAATGAAGAAGTGTATGTTAAGCAACCACCCGGTTTTGAAAGTCATGAGTTTCCAAACCATGTTTACAAGTTGAAAAAGGCTCTTTATGGATTAAAACAAGCTCCTAGAGCTTGGTATGATCGATTAAGTACCTTTCTATTAGAAAATGGCTTTCAAAGGGGAAAGGTTGATAATACACTATTCATCTATAAAACCAAAGAGGACATTTTGTTAGTGCAAATATATGTAGATGATATTATCTTTGGTGCCACTAACGTGTCCTTGTGTAGAAAGTTCTCTAATTTGATGAAAAAGGAATTTGAAATGTCCATGATGGGGGAGCTCAAGTTCTTCCTAGGACTTCAAATCAAGCAAGTCAAGGAGGGGATTTTTGTGCATCAAGGAAAATATTGCAAGGAGCTCCTTGGAAAATTTGGAATGGACAAATGCAAAGAAGCATACACTCCCATGAGCACAACATGCTACCTAGACAAGGATGACATAGGTAAACCGGTTGATGTTAGTAAATATAGGGGCATGATAGGTAGTCTTCTATATCTTACCGCATCTAGACCGGATATTATGTTTAGTGTATGCATGTGTACTCGTTTTCAAGCAAATCCTAAAGAATCACACCTATCCGCAGTTAAACATATTTTTAAATATCTTAAAGGAACAATTAACACCGGATTATGGTATCCTAGGGATGCTAGTCTTAGTTTAGTTGGCTATTCGGATTCCGACTTTGCGGGATGCAAGCTTGATCGCAAAAGCACTAGTGGTACTTGCCATTTATTGGGAAGTTCATTAGTGTCATGGTTTTCTAAAAAGCAAGCTTGTGTTGCTCTTTCCACCGCCGAAGCGGAATATATCGCCGCCGGTAGTTGTTGTGCTCAACTCTTGTGGATGAAACAACAATTATCGGATTTTGGTTTAAAATTAGAAAGTGTTCCATTAAAATGCGATAACACGAGTGCCATCAATCTAACTAAGAATCCGGTATATCACTCAAGGACTAAACACATTGAAATTAGACATCATTTCATAAGGGATCATGTTCAAAAGGGTGATTGCACAATTGAATTTGTAAGTACCACAAATCAATTAGCGGACATTTTTACAAAACCCTTACCAAGGGATACCTTCTATCATATAAGAGGGGAACTTGGTATTTTAGATGAGTCAAGTATAAACTAATTGATTTGTGCCATTTGAAAATCACCAAATGTGTCTAAATTTAGTGTGTGGTGATACTTGTTTGAAATTGCCTTGAGAGGTTCTGAATGTATGTCTTTAATTGTGTGTGATTATGTTTCCTATCTGCTGTTTTCATTACATGTGGTGAATTTTGTGTTTTATGTTTTAAAACTGTGATTTTCAGCATAACTGATAAAAACACTCGAGTGTTTATAAAATCACTCGAGTGATTTTAATTCAAAATTAAATCAGTTTTAATTGGAAAAGTTTTTGAGCAGGTCTGATGGAAAATACGCGAGTCTTTTTGAAAAGACTCGAGTATTTTTGGCCAACACTCGAGTGAATCCCATTTCACTCGAGTGAACTACAAATTTCTGAAAATCCATCTTTCGGCCAACACGCGAGTGAATTCATTTTCACGCGAGTGTTTTTCAGGTTTTCTGAAAAACACGCGAGTGTTTTAAAATTCACTCGAGTGAATTCATCAGTTATAGTCTGATGCTGCTGCGATTTTCTAAACTCAGTTATCAGTCATATTTCAACTCTATTTCATCTTCTAAACTCATTTCTACTCCTATTTCACATCAAATTCAAGTTTTTGAGCTTCAAATTCATCATTCCCTTTCCAAAACCCTAACTCCCCAAAACCCCAATTTCTCAAAATTTCTTCTAGTTTTTCACTAGATTTTATGCTTTATGACTTTATTTCGTTATTTTGAGACTTTTGTTAATTTTGTTGGGAGTTGGATGTACCTATTTTCAAACTCATGTTTTATGGTTTGTGTATGGTGGATTAATGATGTTTGTGCATTAATCATGTTCCTTCATGGTTTTTCAATATTGCTTCATAGTCATATTTTGATTCTTATTTACTCTTAAGGGAAAGTTTTCTTATTGGTATCCTTCATTCTCCACCTTTGTTTCCAAAATGTTATTTTTTTTTATCATGACAAAAAGGGGGAGAAAGGAGATTAAAGAGAAAAGAGCATTTTTTCCGCTTTCTTGTTTACACTCTGATGATATATGCTCTTACTCTGATACCGATGAGCACTTGATTATGATTATTATTGTATTACGTTGTGCTTGGCATTTTCTGGATTGTACAGGTTAAAAAGGTTCCTAGATTGAGGGGGAGCTCTCAAGTGCTAGAAGTTTAATTATTTTGTCATCATCAAAAAGGGGGAGATTGTAAAATCAAATCTCTGATTAAGGTGGATTAATTTTGATGATGACAATGTAATTAAATTATGGACTTAATTTGAAGAATGTAAGCCCAACAATAAAGAAGATCAAGTGCTTAGTTTAATTATTCATTCTCATTTATTTTTAATGTATTTTATTTATGAGAGTGGGTAGTTTAGGTTTTTATTCTCACATAAGGTCAAATAATATTCATGCATGAAAGGTTGAGATTAAAACCAATCAGACTTGAGAAGAGAATTGAAAACAATGTTAGAAAACTTAATTTTTCCAACATTGACCAATTCACTCGAGTGATTCTCAATTCACTCGAGTGATTTATGAATTTTCAGTAATATAGCCGTTGGATAAAGTAAAAAGGCAACACTATCAGAGTTGACCACAAAACACTCGAGTGTTTCCAAAAAGACTCGAGTGATTTAGGTCTGACAGCAAATTTTTTAAACGTTAGAAGAGGACAAAAAGGAAGAATAACTTGGTTTTTCCTTCCCTTTTGTCCCCTTACTTATATTCTGAATAGTGGCCATTATCCAGGTGAACAAGCTTACATTCTTTCATTGATTCTTTCTCTCTCAAGTGTTAAAAATCATTTTCTCTCTAAACTCAACCAAGCATTCATCTTTATTATTTGTCTTAGTGAGTTAAGAGAGTGTGCTTCATTTGTAAGAGAATTATTTGTTGTAAAATTCTCAAACACTCAAACACTTTAGCTTGTTTAGAAAATCTTGGTGAGGTATCCAAGTACTTGGTGAGGTATCCAAGTTCTCAAGCCTTGGGAGGTTCTCAAGCACAAAGACTAAGAGGACTCTTAGCTTGGTGGGCTCTTGGAGGTTCCAAGGAGCTTAAGAAGAAGGGACTCTTCATCACCAAATCAAGTTGGGGTAGAAATTTCAAGAGTTTGGTACACTCTTGAAAAGGGTTAGGATTGAGTGAGGAATCTCAATTTATCCTTGTAATTTCTAACAATTTGATTACTAGTAGAAACTCCTAAGTTGATTAGGGGGACTGGATTAGCACTCTATATTGAGTGTGAACCAGGATAAAATTGGTGTTGTCTCTCTCTTTTATAGCTTTCTTAGTTTTCAAGTAAAACCAAACCCTAAGTTCTCTAGAAAGGGGCTTTTATAATTCTAGTAGCAATTGGTTGCAATTAACTTGTTTTAACTTAGTTTAATTGCCCTCTACTTTGATTTATATCTGCCCTGGATTAGTCTTTAAGACATTGAATCATTTTGCTAAATTTCTCTGAAACTGCTCCTTTCTGTTCTGCATAAAACACTCGAGTGTTTTTCAATTCACTCGAGTATTTCGTGGACTTTCACTCGAGTGTTCTTCATTTCACTCGAGTATATTGCCCAGTTTCAGAAAAACAAGCTTTTGATCAATTATATTTTAATTGCACCGAAAATTAGTCACTGTTGCTTCCATATTACTATTCACCCCCCCTCTAGTAATTGCTAAGCCTGCTTGTTGGTTTCCAACAATGCCAGGTTTACCTTTGAGTAAAGCGATAGAGTTTGGAATCAAGTCAATTATTGAAACTGATTCTATCTCTACTACCTTTATGATATGATACCATCAGGAATGGTTAAATGGAAGAAACATGTAGAGAAGTTGTTAAAATAGTTATGGTTGGACCAGATTAAAGGAGTCTAAGTGTTTTCTAAGATTGATTGGAGGTTGGATTAACCCCAAATCAGGATTTGGGACAGGGATACACTTAAGACTGCATTTTTGATCTCGATACGGACATTATGAGTAGGAAATAATGCCGTTCGGATTGACTAATGCACCTGTTCTTTTATTGATTATAAGAACTGGACCTTTAGATCATATTTGGATTCGTTTGTGGTTTATCCTGAGAATCCGGAGGAGCATGAGAAACATCTCAGGATTGTGTTGAGAATCCTGCAAGGGGAGTAGTTGTGTGCCAAGCTCACCAAAGATGAGTTTTGGTTGAGCGAAGTTAAGTCCGCAGGGCACGTGATCATTAAAGAAATTGTGGTGGATCCAGCGAAGGCGAATTCAGTGATGTAAGGTGAACAAATTAAGACTATGGTTAAAGTTAGAAGTTTTTTTAGGGCTGGCTGGATTCTACCACCGGATTACTGAAGGATTTTCTAAGATCGCATGGCCTTTAACCAAGTTGACTTGGAAAGATCAACTGATGGTATTAAATGATAGGGTGTTGTTTAATTATGGTGGGGTGGTGATGGATTATACCCCAACATAATATGATTAGTCCAAGAGGAATTATGGAAAATGTGAGTAGATTATGATTTAAATCATTTCAGTGATGGATTCAGTTGGAATCAAGGTATTAGATTATGAATAAATCCTATTTTGAGTTGGATTGGATGATGTAAAGAAAATGGTTTTGAAATTCTTTGGTTTAATTTCTAAAGCTGTACTTCATAGAGTTTCTTGTAGCCAGTTAGAAGCTGAAAGTTTCAACTAAAAATTTAAGTCATTTGTGAAGAAACTTTTGGTATCAGTAGACATCTTCCTCCAATCCAAACTCAATACCAATTACCTAAGTAAAATTTAAGGAAAGGATTTAATGTGGTAAAATAACTTAATGCCTTGATTCATCATTGAAATTGATTTAAGAGGATTGAATCAAAATATTTATGGACTAATCGAGAGTTGAAATTGACGAGCTACTCCAATTAGAGAAGGTAGAGAATTGAGTTAAATGTAAGATAAAGGCGATGGATGGAGTTTCTTAAAGATTATGGCTTTGCGCTCCATTATCATCCTGGCATAGCAAACGTAGCTGCAGACGATTTGAGCTGATAGGCTATTCTTGTAAGTTCAATGATGGTTAAGGAGGTTATTCTGATTGAGGAATTCAGAGACCTAAGTCTAGTAACCCAAGAGGAACCCTCTAGTATTAGATTGGGAATGTTGCCAAGCACCAACGAATTCTTGAATCGGATTCATGAATTTCAACCAGGAAATGAGGAGTTAGATTTCTATGAAGAAATGAACGAGATTTAATCTTTAGAATTAAAGTCTGAGATTATGGATATTAGAAAATATATTATGGAAGTAAGGGATTTAGGAAGTGTTTTCTGGTACTACCTAGATGAGAAATCCAAAGGCATGAACTTCACGAATAGATTATGCTTGAACCCAAGTTAGCTATCAACTATCAAGGAATAAGGAATTTCTTGATGTTGGTAAGCATGTATGAGGACTATGGGAAAGTACACGAATGTCATGCGAGAAATGTCTGAGTTCAGAATAAGAGAAAGAATGATAAAATACAGGCCCAACTGAAGAAAGAGGAAAAGTAAATGGGAGAATATCTACCACGGAAATATCAAGGTTAAGGAATCCTCGATTGGAAAGAAGTAACTAAGGAGGAAATAGGGAAGGGAACATTTGTCCATCTCAAGGTGAAAACTGGGAGGCACATCACTTTGAGTTTAATTGTGATGTACCTAAGGGAATAGTCAATTCCGATTGTAGGAAGCTGGAGTATTATTCACCGAATTGTCTTGAAGGAAAAGGTGAGAAAAGAATGGACGAATCCAGCACGAGAAGAATTCACCGGTCGAGATGAGAGTTGAGTGTCATCCTGACATAGACAACCCAAGCCTATCTCTTCCTTTGATATGAGTTAACGTAATCAAATGTTTTCGATTACGTTAATCTAATCGTTTGAAAATATCAATATCCTGTTGGAAGTTCAACTCCAATCTTTCTGTGATCAAAACCTTTATCACAGTTGGATGTGATAAACAGCGGTGGACACTACAGAAATAGAAAGATCAGTTATGGCTAGAGAGATTAACAACCACTGGGATAGGACAAATCTTTGTCTCCCCAACGGAAATGTCTCTAGAACTTGACTATCTAACTAAGTCTGATAGTGATAATTACCCTATCTTTAAGTTCATCTAACTTAAAGACCTGTCGTATGGTCTTTCTTGCGAAAGATTATATCTGAAAGGGATGATTTTGTTATTAATGGATTGAATATTAGGACTGATCACCCTAATGTCTCAAACTATTAAGAAATGAAGTCATACAAATGTTTCTTTGATCGTGCTCGAGAGATCAGAGTGCGCAGCCCAAAAAGTTTTTCCAAAAGGTTTATTTAAAAGTGTATTATTTGAAGAAAGTTTATGTGAAATATATTGCTCAAAGGAATACTTCTTTTAAAAGAAATTCTTTCACATGAGAGTTTTATGCAAAGAATCTTTATCTTTATGGTTAAAATTGAAATATTTTATTCGAAATGTTTCGAAATAAAAGAATTATATGGAAACTCTTTTAAGTGGGGGAGGACCCTAAAGAACAAATTTTTGGAAGCTAGATGAAGTTTTCTAGTATAAAAACACTTTGGAAAAGCGAAAAATTTCAGAAGATGAATTTCGGGGACGAAATTCCTTTTAAGTGGGGGAGTAGTGTAACACCCCTAATTTTCGTCTCCCAAATAACCAAGAAATTAATTATAACAATTATTTTATAATTGATTTATATTAGTTTTGAAGGTTTTAGTTTTTGTACATTATGTGTTTTTATATATAAAAATATGAGATATATTTTTATATGGTTATTTTGTACAAAAATGTGAATATTGTAATTTAGTCCTTGGGTTGGGACCTAATTGCAATATTAAAAAGGTTTTTGAAGAAAGAGTAATTAAATTATTGATTTTTTAATTTTATCAGTATGTAACCGGTTAGAAGGGCTGTGTAACCGGTTACACGATGAACTCAGAAATTGGGATTAGTGCGTTTGATGAGTAATCACCCAATTAACCCAAAAATTGACACGATTTCTTCCTTCCTTGAGTGGAGATAGACGTGTCGCCTTGCATGTTACTCCAATTCGTCTATAAAAGGCTGGATTGCTGAAGGATTTGGGGTTGATTCTCTTAATTTAGGGTTGAAGCTCTGTTTAGGGTTTGTAAGTTCGTCTCTGAAATTCTCCTTCGTTTTTGAGAGTTAGAACATGAGTGATACACTGTTACAAAGCTTACATCAAGGGATTTGTATTGATATAAGGTTTGTGAGTTGAGAGTTTCTGAGCTAGGAGAAATCGATTCATGAAGTTGGAGATTCAAAACTGTCACAGTTCTGTATTGGGTTTCTGGAACGGACTTTGAGCTTTGATTTTGGTAAGCTCAAGCCTTCTCTTGTTCTAGACTTGATTTCCTTTCAAAGTTCATGTTGCATGGTTTTGATAATGACCATTTTCCCTAATTTCCATGTCCATTTCATGTTCCAAATTCCTTGATCAATCTACCCTGTCAAAACGATTCTGGTTTGAGGAGGAGCTTTGGGTTTTCGGTGTTCTACCTCAAATCTCTGCTCAAATCTTGCTCAAGCACAAACCTAAGGTAAGGGGGAAGCTTACTATTTGCTAGAATGAGAATAGATTGTGGTAGAATATAGGATGAGTCACCAAGAGACTCAAAGGGCATAAGTTGAAATGGTTAAGTGGCTTGGAGGCCAATCTGAGCTCAATTATTGTTTTGAGCATTGTTATCTAGATGCATGCAAGCTATATTGATGTTGGATTCATGACTTATTTGGGTATTCTGTGAGTTGATGCATTAAGTTGTGAAATATGTGCAATTATGTGCAATTTGAGTATCTAAATTGAATGCATGCAATATAGATAGGTTTCTGTGGTTGAACACACTAGAATTAAGGTATGTGAACTCTATTTATGAATGAAATTGGTTAAATTTGAGTATGGTAGAAAATGGTGTGAAAAACCTCATTTTTCAGTGTATTTCTGCCTAATCTAACCGGTTAGTCGAAATCTGTAACCGGTTAGATACTGTCAATTTTCAAAGAAAATGAATTTCTGAAATTGGCTAAGTATCAATACCATTTGTACTCAAGTTTAAGCTAGAATTTCATACAAAGACCAATCTAAAACCATGTGTTTGAGCACTGTTTGGTTTAGGTTGGAGGTGATGAGTTAGTACCTTAATATCAAATGATAATTTCAAGAGGAAATTATGCATAAATGAAATTTTAATATGACTTAGATCTTTTGAATGATAATATGTGTTGAACTTGAGGTATTTTGATATGCTAAGACCTTGTTATTGGATTGAGTAGAGAATTCAAGAAAGGATTCTTTGAAAATCAGTGGTTTTAAGTTCAGGTCTGTAATTCTAACCGGTTAGGTGGTGATGTAACCGGTTAGTACCTGAAACATAAAAATAAAAGTTAAGTTTTTAAGTAATGATTTCTAATACCAATGATTATATTCTCTCAATCCAGGTTTATGAGCATATGTTAAATTTAAATTCAAAGGTGAATTTTATGAGTAAAGCCATACCTCAAGATATCATTCAGAAGTTGTGTTTTCTAAGTCATAATAATGGAATTAATGGGAACATGACCCTGTACTCTAGGAGTACCAAACTGATGCAACCTACTTGATGACACATTCTGGGAATGTGGCCATTGTCTGGGATATGGTTTCTTGGATACATTCTGGGAACGTGATGCACACTCCGGGAGTGGTGCTTGATTATATTCCAAGTATGGTTTGCGATACGTTCTGGGAACGTATGTTAGTGTTCTGGGAACACATTGGTATAATAATAGAATTAAATATAAAACCAACCTTGATGATTGTGCATTCATGCATATAGAATGGAAGATGGGTTGGTAGGAATGTTTATCATATTCTGGGAATATGAGGAGGGTACTCCGGGAGTACCAAATTATAACCTACTTGATGACACATTATAGATATGTGGCCAGTGTCTGGGACCTGGTTTTATACATTCCGGGAACGTATGTTAGTGTTCTGGGAATACATTGAGATGCAACCTACTTGATGACACATTATAGATATGTGGCCAGTGTCCGGGACCTGGTTTTTATGCGTTCTGGGAACGTATGCGTTCTGGGAACGTGATGCACACTTTGGGAGTGATGCTTATTATTCCAAGTATGGTTTGCTACACGTGGGAACGTGGTGCACACTCTAGGAATGATGCTTATTATCCAAGTATGGTTCGGCATTACGTTCTGGGAACGAATGTCGGTGTTCCGGGAACACAAGGATGTATTGGATGGACGTCCAAGATGGACTTTGTTAGAGGCCTCAGTTGTGGAAAAAAAATCATGCATCATGCCACCTGCATTGAAAGAATTATGATTAACCGGGTGTGCTCATATGATTATGCATCATGGTTTGCTACATGTTGACTTGTGGATGTTAGATTTATTCCCATTTGATTATGCGAATATGTATAGCTAACCCCCATGCCCTTATTAGGTGTTGATCGTGCATCTAGCTTGTACAAGAATCAGTAAGGGGAGATGTCCCGTAGGTGCATGCAGAGTGTAGAGAGTGTGGGTTGGGAACCCGTGGTGCAGATATCGAGGATCCGACTAGAAGGATGTTTGGACAAAGGACCAGTGACCAGCTCTATAACATTTCTATTTTTAATAGAATTTATATGATACCTATTTTGGAAAAAGGTATCATAAGAGGAAATCAGTTTCATAATAATACTTAATTGGTATTAATGGACTTGTTACACTTGATATATTTTGGGAGTATAATATGACGATTTTACTATGTTTCCTCAAACTCTGATTTTACTAAGTCACCTTCATTATCAATCAAGTGTTTGTGAAAATAAATTTTCAAGGGAAAGGATAAATTCTTATTTTCAGATCTTTTTTCCAACAACAACAAGTCCAAGTAATCACAAACTTATTACTGTTCTTATAAAGTAAGATGATATACAAGGAGTGTTACAACTCCTAGAATTATCAAACAAAAACACTATAAATCATTTTGTAACTTGTACTCAAAATAAATCATATTTTTCGGCCAATAACAACAAAAATCCTGAATTTTATTTCTTTCCACAAAACCATTATTATTTCATTTTCATATCAGAATATCAAAGATTAAATAATATCCATTAGTTTATACTTTTTTTTTAAAAAAAAAATGAATCACTTATTAACTAAAACTAATAATACACATAATATCAAACGATTATCATACTTATATCTATATATATACACACGGCCAGAAAAGAAAAGAAAAACCAATAAACAAGTAAAACCAATTGATTTTCCATTAACACTTTAAATCTTTATTCGTTTAAACAAGTCTCATACACTTATTTAATTTGTTATTTTTATTCCAAAAAGACCAATAGGCCTCACGGCCTACTCATCACCATCTTCATTAAATTTTTATTTTTATTCATCATTGTTTATTCATTATTTTGATTACATACTCACTTTCAAATTGAACAAAAGCAACAAAATCAAATAATAAAAATACAATCTATATAATTTTTGAGAAGTAACTTTTATCACTTAAAATCCAGAAAATATTCACTTAATATAACACCCAAAATTTTGGTCATTTTAAGGCTGAGGAAAAAGGGGAGATTACTCTCTTTAAACAACCATTGTTTTGTCCCTTTTTCTAAACCTTTTTCATTTGACTCTCAATCAAAATAATATAAACAAGTTACAATTTATTTTTCTACATCAAATAAGAGATTTAGAGATTTTAGTCGTTATACTTTTATTTCCATAGAAGAGAATAGAGATTTTTATTTAACAAGACTAATAACATAAGAGATGAAAAATAAAACAAAGTATAGATTTTTAGTGTTACCTCTTTTCCTAGCCAAATGAAATTCAAGAATGAGAATGAAAAATTGTTCCTCTCCTCCTCAAGAAGTGCCACGCCTCTTCCTTCTCAATTTCTCCAGACTTTCTTAATTTTTTTCTCAAAATGGTTTGTATGTCAAGTGTGAAAATAGGAGGGGTCTTGGGTTCTATTTATAGGTGAAGTGGGAAAATAATTTCCTTCCAAAAAATCTGAAGTTCACGTCCCCCCATTGCAAATGAGTCAACAAGTTTCAATTTTTTACTTTGAAACATGCATGTGTAATTAATGTGACTTTTTGTAACTCCTAAAACTTTAACTCCAAAGATGCTCCCACTAATTTTCAGAAAATACATCCCTCTCTCTCCCTCTTGATTTGGACGGCACTTCTTAGGTAATGGGAGAAGAAGATTTTTCCTTGACTCACTTTGAATTCACCTCTTGTTCTACCAATCAAAATAAAGCATTCTTATTTAAAAATTCAGAAATGAATAGAAAATAAAAATATCTGGACGGTGCAGCCAATAAGAACTTAGATAAATATTTAAATATACCAATAAAAATATTTTATAGCCCAATAAATCATTTTATGCCTCAAAATAATTTTTCTAAGTTAAAAAATACCAATTTTCGTTTTTCTACCTACTGTAGAGTACTTTTTCGTAAATGCCCAAAATAAAAATTTTATTTTTACATATTCAAATACTACATTTCGATACGATCGTTTTCATATAAAGTTTATAATTTTTGGACTTACGGTTTAAAAGTTATGAATTTTTGAAGCTCTAAGATTATTTCCTTCAAAAATGCACTTCATAAGCTTTCAAATAATTTTATAATAAGGAAAATACGAAAATATATTTTATTTGGATGGTAGTCCAATAGAAAACCTCAGAAATGTATTTTTGTTTTCAAAATAAAATACACTTGAGTCAAAAGGTCATTTAATGCATTAAAATCACACCTTTACACTTAAAACTCAAAAATTCGTTCAGTACTGTAGCAGTGATAAAATTTCGAAAACTCCAAAATAAAAATCAAAGCTTTATATTTTCATAATCTACACATATCATTTGTAATTTTTCGACGTACGGTTTAAAAGATATGAATTTCTGAAGATAGAACACCTTAATCCTTGAAAAGCATTTCATTTTCTAAGATTATTTAAATCAAATACTATACCTTAAAATATTTCATCTTAAGAATATAATTTAAATATATTAGAGGAAACATTGGTATGCATATAATATATATATATATATATAAATCATACGATTTTAATTAAACCCAGGTATCACAATTTATCAAAAATCAAATATAATATTTTAAATTCAAATATAAATTCTCTAATAAATTGGGTAAAATTGGAGGTCTCACATATAGAGGTATGAGTCATTCAAGTTGGGGAGTGAAAGGAGATGTGATTTTTGAGGAGTAGCTTGTTTAGGCTTGAACTAATAAGAAGGGTGTAACCTTAAGTGCGGTAGTGTCTTGACCCCAAACGAACGTAGCCCTGTTGTTTCTGAATCCTATTTTGATACCTTTGAACCCCTCAGTCCTTTGTTGTCACTGAAGCCATATTGTTTTGACCCCACTCTGTTTGTCATCGAGAGTACCCCGAGAGATTACTTTTGCAAGTAATCCGTTCGATTTGCTCTTAAGGACGATAAATAGATGATACAAATTCGAAGATGCGACGATTGCGACAGTTAAAGAGGGAAAGAATTTCTTCACGAAGCTACGCGTCCACAGGTCAGACAGATTCTACGCAGCATTTCTCGAGGACGAGAAATCTTCAAGTTGGGGAGAATGTAACACCCCGCATTTTTCCCATACGTGCGTAAACGATTTCGTCGAAATAAACCTCGAAGTTTTGTGATATAAGAGATTTTCAGAAAAGTGTTTACATGAGAAAGAAATAAAATGTTGATTTTCAAGGATTTTTATAAAAAAAATGTTTTTATAAATGAAAAGTAAAGAATTTTGTTGATTTGATTATGTGAAAAGATTTTTGTAATATTGATTCAATGATTTTTAGTTTTAAAAGTTTATGTCTGATTAGAAAATTATTAAACATATGTGATTCGGTTTTGCTAGATTATTTAAAAGGATTAAGTTAAATTATTTTCGTAAGAATAATTGGATTAATTTATTAAGGTTATAATTTAATTAATGATTGTGAATAATTGAAAATGTGACTTCCTGTGTATATGTTTGTAATTGATTTGAATGCTTTGAAATGTGTATGTGATTGTTCTTTGTGCTGCTTGGAATTGTTTTGAATACTGTTTGTGAGTTTTATTTGTGAAAAATGTTTTATTTAAAAAGTGTGATTTAAATAACTTAAATTGATTTGAAAATTTTAAAGAACCTTCTTTGATTAGTGTTTGATGAGGTTGTGAAGTTTAGAAATTAAATAAATCAATCTGATTGGTTTTGAAGTTTACCTTCTTGAATTTTGTATTTGATTTAAGAAAGATTTTCAAAGAGTTGTTTTCTTAAAGATTTCATTCAATGTTTAAAGAAAATGATTTTTCAACCAAAGTGTTTTAAATTAAGAGAAATGGATTTTGTTTTGATAAAAAGAGATTATTTTAGAAATTGTTTTAAAAAGGTTTTCTTGGAAATATTTTATTAAAGAAATGATCTGAATTTGAAAACCCTTTTGATATTGGTAATGTGTTTTCAAGAAAGAAATGGTTTCAAAGTGTTTTCAAAACGAAATTAAGAATTCACGTAAATCGTTTCTAATGCACGGGGAAAAATGTCTAGTTCGGGTGTCGGACGCGAAGAAAGCGTGGCAAGGCTAGCGACTGGGAAATCTTGGAAAACTCTCGGATGTTTCGTCATTGAGGTGAGTGAGAGTGTTGTGGTCCCGTAACGTGGTTGCTCACAATCTGAATAGATGGATTGTGAAAGTACTACGAATTAGGCAATATAGCTATTTGTGTTAAATGTCTACTTGTTTTGTTTGCATACTAAATGTTTATCTGTTACGCATTATTAAATGTATATCTGTTGTGCTTACTTTATCTGTTTAGAAAATGTTTGATTATGTCTGAATAGTGAAATAATAATAATGAAGCTGTGAAATTAATAGATTAAGACTAAAGCGATATGAAATGCGAATAAGAATTATGAAATAATTGAGAAAGAGATAAGATACGATGTGAATGAGAATGTAAAAGAGATGAATATTGAAAGAAAGAGAATTAATAGCTGAGCTGATAAAGAATAAAAAAACGAAAAGATAATTGTAAGGCGATGATAAGCAACACCCGACGAGGCGAACGAAAGCGTGGTGATGATGAGTGATGCTGATGGTGCCATGGAGCCACAACTGAGGAGCAAGATGCTGATGATGATGCTGCTGAGCTAGGATGCTGGAAAAGATGCTGATGAGCTGATGAGAATAATGCTGAGACGCATGAGAAAGTGATTTGAGGCATGCTGCCATTGAGATTCTTAGGGGGAACGGATTGCGATTAGTGGTCGGGTTTCATTGAAGGGATGCACTAAGGATGAACCGACCGTTAGGATACAACCGCTAATTAAAACGTTAAAACATTAAAAGACTTTAAAAGACATTTACAAACGCGGTGAGGCATGAGTGTCGTATCGAAGTAGTGGAGAGGAAGATACTATGGGTATCTGTGGATACTCAGGTGGAGATTGCATGAGGGGAGGATGATGATGGTGAAACGTCAAGAAGTCTAGAGTACTTTCTAGGCAGAACGAACCCCACAAGTGGCGTACTAAAGTGGTAGGGACTGGGTCCAATGCCGTGGCAAGTTCTGCACCGGAACTAGAATTGTACTATCGCCCCCTTGAATGCAAGTCTAGAACAGTGAGAGGGACTAGAATGGGGCATTTGTGATTGCCACTGAGAGCGTGCCTGATTATATGATATGAATGAATGATATGAATTGAATTGATTTGAGGCTGTAGTCCTCCTGGTCTGGAACCATTTGATTGTGAGACAGCTGTCGTGCCCGCGTGGTAAAGGTCCTGTACTCCTGTTTGCTTCCGACTAGGTTGGGTGGATGATCGAGGAGATGTTGACGTGTGTGACTTCCTCAATGATGATGTTCCCCCCATCATTGAGTGAACCGGAACGATAAAACTTAAAAGATAAAATAATCAAAAGAAAAGCACATTGAAGATATCAAGCATCGAATAAGATTTATAAGACAAATAAAAGAAGAATTCTTGGAATAAGAGATAAGTGTGGAAAATTATGATAAAAGAAGGTTTGAGAAAAGTTGTGAAAGCTCGCGAGAAAGATTCTGAGAAGGTGATTATAAGAACATGAATGAATTATTTTGGTTGTGAATAATGATATCGGTGTGTTTAGAATATTATGATATGCTTTGTTATATGTGATTCATATATGCTATGTGTAACATGTTATATATATGTAGGTTGATGATGATGTGATTGCAGTAGGATAAGTGTCTATGTTATATTGTTTTAGTTACACTGTTCTGTTATATTATCTGTCTACCTTTATATTGAACCTACCCTGAGACCGCATGGTCAACCCGTTAGTGTTCGGAACACTGACTCTCTCCTACCATGTTGCCGTATCGGCAATCGTTGATATTGCAACTGGTAGATGGCTTAGCATGTAGCGATCTATTCGTACCCTACCAAGGAGAAGCAAGTACAAGACGACTCTCTGGAAGAGACTTTTGAGGTGGTTGATGACGACAACTCGACTTGCGGTTGGAGAGCTTGGTCTACCAAGATCTGGAGTTGGACGACGAGTCTTAATGTGTCTGACTAGAAGCTAGGCATTCCCCCTGGAGGTATGTACTCCATTGTAAGTTCTTGGATTGCCTTCGCTTTATCATACTGTACCCCGGGCAAAGTTTCATTTAACACTGATGTTTTGAAATGAGTCAATGGGCGATGTTTTAATTGATGTTTTGAAAACGAGTTTCAATGTGTGGTGTCTTGTGACATCTCGGTTTGGAACTTGAAAGGTTTTACGCAACATGAGAACAAGAATTTTAAATGTAACCATGTTTTGAAAATTTAAATGTTCTCATGTTTATGTTTTACATGTTTTAAAAAAAATGGCCCTAATTTTCACTATCTTTAATTTAAGTAATTGAAGTTTTCAAGTTGCCGAATCGGGGTGTTACATCTATAGACCACAATCGTACGACATTGTTATATGGTATAACTAAAGTGTAACACTCTAATTTGATAACTTGAAAAAGAGTATATATTTTTTAATTTTTGATTGACACAATCCCCACAGCTTTTTCGAAGGTTTAATAGGTTTTGACACCTCTTAACCTTTGATAGTGAATGAAGGGGAATTATGACACTTATTCAAGTTCCAAAACAGAATGTTACACAAAGTGTATTCCATGGTTGCTTTAGACTTCTAAAGGCCCCTAGATTGCCCTCACTCTTTAAGGTGAGGACTCACCTCGCAAACTATCGACAAGAGCTTGGCTATGCCTCCAAAAATAGGTAGGACGCACCTCCCAAAAGTCATGCTCACGAGAAATGGTTCCCAATCCGAGTGGTACTTTCGCACACTACAAGAGACCATACACTTGGTAAGTCAAAGGTAAGGCAAAAGCACCCCTAAACATAGGGTTTAAATAATAATACCCGGGTGTAGGGTTTCCGTGTGTGCCAAAATCTGTGTAAAAAACCTATTTTGGGGGCATACAAACCCTTTTTTTTTAATAAAAAAGAAAAGAGATTACAATAAAGAATAAATATAGAAATTAGCCAAAAAAAAATAAAAAAAAGAAAACAAATATATACAATAAACAATTAATTAAACACAAACCAATTAGAAAAGAAAATAGGTCTATTAAAAATAATCAATCATTTAGGCTTGACTCTCTTATTTAGTTTTGTCCCCACCGGAGTCGCCAGCTGTCGCGGTCGGGGTCCCGGGTCGCCCTTGGGGCCTCGCCTACGAGTGGGGCTTGATTGACCCAATATGGAGTCGCCACCGCATTTTGTTGCAAAAACGCGGAAAAATTATTATTAATTAAAACGGATAAAGATTGGTCTCGAACTAGATAGATTCCGAGTTCGGGAGTCGGTTACGAGTCGGGGAAGGTATTAGCACCCCGTTCTCCCATTCGAAAATGGTACTATTGATTAATTTTAATTAAAAGAGATAAATAATTGGTTTGCCAAAAAATATTTGTTTTTTGATTGTTATGCCTGACAAGGTTGCCCCTGGTTCTACGTACCCTCATAAAATGAGGAATCAAGGCTACGTACTTAATTATTTTTTTATGTTTTTTTATATATTTTTGAAAAAATGTTTGATGTGAAGAGAAACATGCACAAGACCTCGACATTTAGTCAAGGAAAGGTGAATTTCCAAAACGCATTAAAATTCTTAATTAATAAAATTTATTAAACTTTAAAAAAAAGGTTGATCTATCTTATTTTAAAACCCAATAAAAAAAAGTGTTTACCATGTTGTTGAATACAAAGAGGAAAGCCCGAGAGATCTTTCCACTAAATGGATGAGAAAAATTAGCTTGCCAAAGCATATCCAATAATTAAAAAAAAAGATTTAATTATTAAAATTTATGATCCCAAATTATTTAATTTAAATTTAACAATTAAATTCATAAAATATCCTAAAATACAAATACATTGATTTAAGGATAAAATTAGAATTTAAAAACTAAATCTAAAGTTAGATGCAAAATAATTATTATTCTGCAACCAAAAAGGATTCATAAAAAATTAACAATTAAGACATGAACAGCAAAAGTACTACATTTTATTTTATTTGTATTTAATTATTTTTTACTTAAAGTAAATAAATAAAATAAATGAAACTAAAACTAATAAAAAAAAGCAGAATACCTGAAGCGGAAATATTACAGGAACAGAGGAGGTCTGCTGGGCCTAACCGGGGTGGACACATGGTGCAAGGAGAATGGTGCGGCAGGACTGCAGCTGCAACCGCTAAAGCTGCAGGGGGAGGGGACGGCGAGCGTGCAGCGCACGCGCAGGAGAGCTGGACTAGGGTGTGAGGGGCGCGTGTAATAGAGAGTGGGCGTCGCAGAGTTGAGGCAGGCAGGGAGCTTTTTCCTTTTTTAGTTTCTATGCACTTCTCTCTCTAATATTTTTGTGTTCTTCAAAGTGAGGAAGAGATCTCTATATATAGGAAAAATTAAGTTAAGAAAAATAGGGTTTTTCAACCGGCTTTGAAAGCCCAGTGGAATATTTCCCAGTTTATTCCTCAATCAAATCTTTCAAATTTTGTTAAAGATTGACTCTCAATTTTTTTAAATAAAAACAAATTTGATGATAATCCTTTCATTAAAAAAAACAAATCTTTTAGCAAAAAAGTTTTTTTTTATCTTTATCCTCACAAAAACTTATCAAATCTTTTACCAAAAACACATTTTTATCTTATATTTTTTAATTTCGTTTTTTTTTATTTTTTTACAAAAATTCTTTTTTTTCAAAATCTTTTTTTTTTTGTTTTTATTTTTATTTTTTATCATTTTTTTTAAAAACAAAACATTTTTTATTATTTTTTATTTTATTTTGTTTGTGGGGACAAAATTGGGTATCTACTTGTGGATTCCTGTGAGTTAGTTGGCATGAGATATAGTGGTTGTTACTATACTTGGTGTAACAAGCAGATTGGTGTGGGTAGAAGTCATTGTAAATTGGATAGGGCTTTAATTAATCAGGCCTGGTGCATGAATGGCCTAATGCAGAAACTATTTTCCTTTAGCTTGGCTTATCTGATCATTCTCCAATCCTTATAGATTGGAAGATTCAATATAATCAATAGAGGGTGAGCTTTAAGTACTTCAATATGTGGTTCCAGCACAAGGATTTGAAGTGATTGTTGAGGCTATCTGGTCTTTGACCTTATTTGGAAATGCTATGTCTAGGTTATGTGATAGACTGGATCTTATGAAACAACCTCTGATGAAGCTGAACAGAGAACATTTTGCTAGAATTGACAAGAAAGAAGAAGATCTGAGATCAAGATTGGACTTTATTCAAACTGAGTTTGCCAATAATCCCACTAATATTATGTTGCAGAAGGCTAAGAAGGATATTGCTAGCCAGTATCACACTGTTCACAAAGCTGCTTTGGCTTTTTTAAGACAGAAAGCTAAGGTTGAATGGCTTAAGGCTGGGGACCAAAACACAAAGCTATTTCATCAAGCAATTAAGATGAGATCTTCCAGGAACAGGATTTTAAAGATTATGACTGAGAGGGATGAGGTCATTTCAGATCAGAAAGAGATTATGCAGTGCTTTGTTAATTTCTATAAGAATATTTTTAGGAGAAGAGCTCAAAGGTTGGAATGGAATGATGCACTGGTGTCTGAAGGTGCAGTTTTGAATCAGGACCACCAGTAGCTGAGCCTGATCCAACCAGTTACTGATGAGGAAATTAAGCAGTCCTTCCTATCAATTCATGTTGATAAGGCACTAGGGCTTGATGGCATTGGTTCAGGCTTTTATAGAGATGCTTGGAGTCATATTGGCAAACAATGTTGTGAGGTTGTGAAGTACTTCTTCCAAACAGGTATCTTGCACAGTAAGTTGAATGAAACCAGTCTTGTTATGGTGCCAAAATCAGACTGTCCTAATTATGTGGCTGATTATAGGCCAATAGCTTGTTGTAATACTTTTTACAAATGCATATCAAAGCTTTTATGTGCTAGATTAACTACTATTTTGCCTAGCTTAGTTCAGGACAATCAAACTGGGTTTGTTCAAGGCAGGAGTATAGTGCACAATATCCTCATTTCTCAGGAGCTTTTGAGGCTGTATGGGAGAAGAAATGTGTCACCTAGATGTCTAATGAAAATAGACATTAGGAAGGCATATGATACACTGGATTGGAGCATCAGTGGTGAGATGCTTGTAGCTTTTAAATTTCCTGAAAAGTTCAGGAACTGGATTGATGTATGCATTAAGTCAGCTTCTTATTCTGTGGTGATTAATGGGAAAAAATTGCAGAGATTTCAAGGGCAAAGGGGTCTTAGGCAAGGAGATCCCATCTCTCCCCTCATTTTTGTTATGGCCATGGAAGTTTTGACTAGGTTTTTGCAGGCTGCTGCAAAGCACAGAAACTTTAGGCATCATCCTATGTGTAAGGATCTGAAGCTTGTGAACTTGACATTTGCTGATGACTTGATGATCTTTTGCAAAGGTCATCCAGCAAGTGTCACAATTTTGAATCAGTCTGTAAAGGAGTTCTCTCTAAGATCTGGTCTCTATGCTAGTCCTGAAAAATCTAATCTGTTTATGGCTGGAATGAATCATCAGAAGCAGGAGGAATTATTGGCAATTACTGGTTTTCAGAAATTTACTTTTCCCTTCAAGTATCTTGGCCTTCCAATCTCTGCAAGGAAGTGGTCTCTTTCTACATGCCAAATTCTTATTGATAAAATTACAAGGAGGTTGGCCAGCTGGAAGACTAGGAATCTGTCATACCAAGGCAAAGTCTGTTTGATTAACTCTGTACCGTTGTCTTTTCATTCTTATTGGGCCTCAGTATTTATAATTCCTAAAGCTACTATAAAAGGAATTGAGAAGCAATGTAGGCAATTCCTGTGGGGAGTTAATGAGACAGGGACATCCACTGCATCAGTTGCCTGGTCTAATTTGTGCAAAAGTAAACAAAAAGGTGGCCTGAACTTAAAGAATAACAGTTTATGGAATAAAGCAGCTATTGGTAAGCATGTGTGGCATCTAGCTTCCAAGAAAGACACTCTGTGGGTAAGGTGGATTCACATCACTTACCTAAAGGATCATGATTTATGGTCAGCAGAGATCAAATCTGGGAATAGTTGGCAGTGAAATCAAATCTTGAAAGTGAGGGATGTTGGAAACCAACAAGCGGGCTAAGCAAATACTAGAGGGGGTGAATAGTATTTTGAAGCACTAATACCAAATATTTCGATTGATAATTGAAGAATGGAGCTAAGACTGAATTTTCTGGAATCAGACACAAAAGACTCGAGTCTTTTGTGAAATACTCGAGTTTTTCAGTGATGAACAACTCGAGTCTTTTCTGAAATACTCGAGTTTTTCCTATCAGATAGCAGAAAAACCAGAAACGAAAATTCAGCAATTTAACTCAAATCAATTCAATAATAAACAGGAACTTATCCAACAGAATAACAAGCAATCTAAATAACTTTTAAACACAAAGATTCCTTGAACTTGCTACCTAATTGTATAAATCCTAATTGATTGAAATGACTTAAGTCTATTGAGCTAGAAAGTAGATTAAAAGCAATAAACCAACACTCAAGCAATTTTATCCTGGTTCACTCCAACAATGAGCTACATCCAGTCCTCCTAATCACTTAGGAGTTTCTACTAATAATCAAATTGTTAGAAATTACAAAGGATTGCTTGAGAATGGCCTCACTCAACCTAACCCTTTCAAGATTGTACCAAACTCTTGATTTCTACCCCAATTTGATTCCGGTGATTGAAGAACTCTTCACAAAGCTTCCTTGAACTCCCTTCAAGAAACTCCACCGGGCTAGGAACCTCCTAGTCTTGTGCTTGAGAACCTCTCAAGACTTCCAACACCCTAAGCCACTTAGGGTTTGCTTGGGAACAATCCAAGACTTTGAATAATCAAGCTTTTTGTATGTGTATTACTAATCTCACAATGGATTAGCACAAATAAGCACAGCTCAATGTAAGAATTGAGGCCTAAAACTCAACTTGGAATAAAATGACAATATGAGTGAGAAGTTGAGCTTTTTGGGAATTAACACTTGAGAAGAGGAAATTATGAAAGCTTGTAATAAATGATGTGTTGTTGTCTTGTTTGTTCTTGCACAAATTCAAAGAGAAATTTTACAATAAGGTTCTGAATTCTCTCTTGGGGTTGGATGAGACTCAAATGTCCTCAATTTGGTTTTTGAGTCTCTCCAACATTCATTTTTGCTGACTGGACAAAAATACTCGAGTCTTTTGGTAAATACTCGAGTCTTTTTGGTCGGTCACGAGTGAATTGGTGCACGAACCAGACTAACGGTCATATTTGCTGACCTGGCACAAATACTCGAGTTTTTCTATAAATACTCGAGTATTTTGATCAGATATGGGAAAAATTATTTTTCAATTTTATTTTTCCTCTCAAGTATTAATTTTTGGTCAATCTCAACTTAATAAACATATAAAAATTTATTCCTAGAAGAGACTAACTATTTCTACCCACTCTCAACCACTCTCAACATAAATTAGAAATTTACAATTAATATTTGATTGAGAATGATTGGGCACTTGTCTTCTTTTCTTGACTTCTTGTTGATGTTGATGTTGCAATATCTTCAAGGCATGATTTGTTAATTATTTTGTCATCATCAAAACATAATCCACCTAATTAGGAGCATTGAATTCACAATCTCCCCCTTTTTGGTGATGACAAAAATAATTAACACTTGATCCATTTGTTGAGCTTGATCCACTTGGAGAAGCAACTCCCCCTCACTATATGATACTTTTCACCTATCTAAAAATTCAGCTTGAGCAAGATGTTATGACAATTTAATTTTAGCACCAAGCCTATGGTATTAGAGTATTTAACAATTATCAGAGTATATACCATAATTAGAGAATTTTAGGTGCAACAATATCAAGACAAGTGTATAATATCTCTCCCCCTTTTTGTCATACGCCAAAAAAGATGTAACAATTTAGGAAAAAGATCAAGGGAGGAGAGGTGCATAATCGGAAAACCCCATAACCAACTATGCAAATAAAATGGAGATATAATAACGATAAAGAGCTCCCCCTGAAGCTTTGCACAAACATCATAATGAAGACCAAATTCATTAACATAAAAACATCATAAAAGGTCCAAATCAAAGGTGCAATAATAAACCCAAAGTCTCAAAACACCAAGTTCTCAAAATACAGAAAATGTAACAAAGACCAACATGATAAAAACAGAATGAAAACTAAGATAAAATCCAAAGGTCAACATCATCAAAACATCGAAGGAGCTGGAGCATCTGGAGGAGAATAAAACCGAGAGAAGAGTTTAGAGGATGAAAAACTAGTAATATTTGACAAAACTTTGAGGAAAATCTGAGTTTTGAGGAGAGAGATATGAGAAAACCGAGAGAGAAGAGGGTCGCAAAAACTCGAGTCTGAGAGTATATATAAACAGTTCAAAATACTCGAGTATATTCATAAATACTCGAGTTGTACTTTAGGATATACTCGAGTTTTTGAAAATATACTCGAGTCGGTCGTGACTCAGCCCAGATTTCCCTAGAAAACTCGAGTAAAAACTGAAAACCTCGAGTTTGGTCCGAAAGTTCAAATTTCAGGAAAACGCAAAATACTCGAGTTTTTGGAAAATACTCGAGTTTGGTCTGAAAGTTCAAAAATTGGGGGTTTCGAAAGACTCGAGTGTTTTGAAAAAAACTCGAGTATTTTCATAAAGACTCGAGTGTTTTGAGAAACACTCGAGTATTTTTATCAGACCCTGATTAAAAACTTTTTCAATTTAAAACTGATTTAATTTTGAATTAAAATACTCGAGTTTTTTTGGAAAAACTCGAGTATTTTGACAGAACAGAAAGTAAAAACTCAGTTTTAAAAGACCAAACACAAATCAACCACAAATGCTTCACTACCAACTTGGAATACAGTACAGAATCACACACAATTAACATATACAATTTCAAATATCATCAAGGACAATTTAACTAAGAATCAATAACACATTAGAGTAAGACTAATATGGTGATTTTCCAAAAATGACACACAATGCAATTAGCCTATATTAGCCTCATCTAAAATACCAAGTTCTCTCCTAATATGATAAAAGGTGTCCCTTGGTAGAGGTTTTGTAAAAATGTCGGCTAATTGATTTGTGGTACTAACAAATTCAATTGTGCAATCATCCTTTTGTACATGATCTCTTAAAAAATGATGTCTTATTTCAATGTGTTTAGTTCTTGAGTGATACACCGGATTCTTAGTCAAATTGATTGCACTCGTGTTATCGCATCTAATCGGAATATTTTCAAGTTTCAAACCAAAATCCGATAATTGTTGTTTCATCCATAACAGTTGAGCACAACAACTACCGGCTGCGATATATTCCGCTTCGGCGGTAGAAAGAGCGACACAAGCTTGCTTTTTAGAAAACCATGACACCAATGAACTTCCCAAGAAATGGCAAGTACCACTGGTGCTTTTGCGATCAAGCTTGCATCCGGCGAAGTCGGAATCCGAGTAACCAACTAGACTATGATTGGCATCAGCAGGATACCATAAACCAGTGTTAATTGTTCCTTTTAGATACTTAAATATATGTTTAACTGCGGATAGGTGAGATTCTTTAGGATTAGCTTGAAATCTAGCACACATGCATACACTAAACATAATATCCGGTCTAGATGCAGTGAGATATAGGAGACTACCTATCATACCCCTATACTTACTAACATCAACCGGTGTACCTTGTTCATCCTTGTCTAGGTAGCATGATGTGCTCATTGGAGTGTAGGCTTCCTTGCACTTGTCCAATCCGAATTTTTCAAGGAGTTCTTTGCAATATTTCCCCTGATGCACAAATATCCCCTCCTTGACTTGCTTTATTTGTAAGCCTAGGAAGAACTTGAGTTCTCCCATCATTGACATTTCAAATTCCTTTTTCATCAAATTTGAAAACTTTCTACAAAGAGACACGTTAGTAGCACCGAAAATGATATCATCAACATAGATTTGTACTAACAAAATGTCATCCTTGGTTTTATAAATAAATAATGTATTATCAACCTTCCCTCTTTGAAACTTGTTTTCTAATAGAAAGGAACTCAATCGATCATACCAAGCTCTAGGAGCTTGTTTCAATCCATAGAGTGCCTTTTTCAATTTATAAACATGGTTTGGAAATTCACTATTTTCAAAACCGGGGGGTTGTTTGACATACACTTCTTCATTTATAAACCCATTCAAGAAAGCACTTTTAACATCCATTTGATATAAAGTGAATTTCATGATTGAAGCATAAGCAAGTAAAATTCGGATTGCTTCAAGACGTGCAACCGGAGCAAAGGTCTCATCATAATCGATACCTTCCTCTTGGTTGTACCCTTGAGCTACTAGTCTAGCTTTGTTTCTTATAATCAACCCGGATTCATCAAGTTTGTTTCTATAAATCCATTTAGTACCAATTATGGTATGATCATCGGGTTTAGGGACTAGATCCCAAACTTCATTTCTTTCAAATTGGTTTAATTCTTCTTGCATAGCAAGAACCCAATGATCATCCTCAATGGCCTTTTTAATTGAATCGGGTTCAATTTGAGAAACAAATGAGACATAGTGGCAAATGTTTTGAATAGACCTACGAGTAAGTACTCCCTTTGACATATCTCCTATGACTTTGTCTATAGGATGAGCCTTGACCGATTTCCAAGTTGGAGGAAGTTCTTCCCTTACTTCTCCTTCATCAACTTTTGAATTCTCTCTCTCTTTTTCTTCTTTTGAAAAGACAATGCCATCTTCACTAGCATCACATAAAACACTATCTTCTTTTGAAGACTCATTAAAAACCACATGAATTGATTCCTCAATAGTTAAAGTTCTTTTATTGAAAATTCTATAAGCTTTACTATGAGAAGAATAGACTAAAAATATGCCTTCATCGGATTTGGAATCAAACTTGCCAATGTGTTCTTTTCCATTATTTAAAACAAAAACTTGGCATCCGAAGACATGAAAATGAGATATATTTGGCTTTCTTCCCTTGTAAAGTTCATAGGGGGTTTTATCCAAAGAGGGCCTTATCAAAATACGATTTAAAACATAACAAGCCGTATTGACGGCATCGGCCCAAAAATATTGAGGTACTTGAGAATCATTTAACATGGTTCTAGCAAGTTCCTCTAGCACCCTATTTTTCCGCTCTACCACTCCGTTTTGTTCTGGAGTTCTTGGTGCGGAGAATTGGTGCTCAATACCATTTTTAGCACAAAATCTATCAAATTTGTGGTTTTCAAATTCTCCACCATGATCGGTACGAATAATAATTACTTTTTGATTTACTTGGTTTTGCAAAAGTTTGACATGATGTTTAAAAGATTTGTAGGTCTCACTCTTAGTAGTTAAGAATAAAGTCCATGTAAACCTAGAGAAGTCATCAACAATTACCAATGCATAATAGTTGCCACCAAAGCTTTTTACTTGTGATGGTCCAAACAAGTCCATATGAAGCATTTCTAATGGCCTTGATGTGGACATCACCATTTTTGATCCAAAGGTGTTTTTAGTTTGTTTACATTTCTTGCAAGGAGAACAAACACCTTCAATAGAAAAATTTAGCTTTGGTAAACCAACTACTAGATCTTTAGATTGTATTTTCTTCAATTGGTTTACATTAATATGAGCGGTCCTACGATGCCATAACCAAGTGTCATTTTCTTTGCTCACTAAACAAGTAGAGACCAAAGAAGTGACTTTGTTCAAATCAACTAAGTAAGTATTATTTGACCTTCTACCAACAAATTTGATTGATTCATCTTTGTCACTTTTAATGAGGCAATGGGTAGAGGTAAAAACTACATGATTACCAACATCACATAATTGGCTTATGCTCAAGAGATTATGTTCTAATCCTTGAACATAGAGCACATTATCAATAATCAAGTTTGAAGAGTTTCCGATTTTACCAATACCAAGGATTTTGCCTTTGTTGTTGTCCCCATAAGTGACATAACCCTTTTCCTTTGGAGTAAGCTCAATGAAGTGCCGCTTATCTCCCGTCATGTGCTTCGAACATCCACTATCTAGATACCACAATTCCTTTCCCGTTCGAAGGCACACCTACAATATGAAATCACTTGTTCGATTTGGGTACCCAAACAATGTTGGGTCCCTTAGGGTTAGTGTTGGGACTTTCTCCCTTCTTAATCCACATATAAGTGCCCTTATTCATTTCAAACTTCTTAATATGGCACTCAATGTTGATATGTCCAACTTTTCCACAATAAGTACAAGTTGGTCTCTTTGATGAGTTTTTCTTAGAAAATGTTCCAACCACCTTGTACTTTTTGTCCTTTTTATGAACATATCCTAAACCAATTTTGTTGTGATTATGTCTTTGAGAGTTCAACAACCGGTTGAGGTTTCTATCACTATGTGAGATTGTGAGTTTGTTTTTCAACTCTTTCACTTCTTTTTCAAGATCATCACATCTCTCACATGAAGTGATAATTTCCTCATGATTTGCACAATCACTTTGATGACTAGAATTAATAAGTTCCAAGGATTCATTTTGAAGTTTCAACTCATTTATAGATTTTTGCAATTCATCAATTTCATGTTGAAACTCCAAAATTTTCTTTCCTTTTTCCTTATTAATTTTAGCAAGCCTTTTAAATTGAATTAACATTTCATTGTAAGCTTCTTGCAAATCATCATATGAAATGGAGTTTGAAGATGAACAAGAAGAGCTAGAGGTTACCTCATCATCACTTTCACTCATGCCATGATTAGCTCTTGATGAGGACTCATGATTGTTCTTGGCCATGAGACAAAGGTTTGCGTTTTCATCACCGGAGCTACTTGAAGATGATTCATTGCTCTTCTCCGGTGCATCCCAAACAATGTATGCACGCTTCCCTTTGGTCTCTTGGGTCTTCTTGTCATTCTTCTTCAAGAATGTGGCACATTCCATTCTTATGTGACCAACCCCACCACATTCATGACACTTAACTCCATCATTGGTACTCTTTTCTCTTTGTTTGGAGTCTTTGGTTCTCTTGAAATTGGATGAAGATCCACCTTTCTTCCCTTTGAAAAATTTGTTGAATCTTTTCACAAACATCCCAAATTCTTCTTGATTTGGTTCACCATCGGAATCTCCACTTGTAGAGCATTCTTCAACTTCTTTTGTAGCTTTAGTTGAAGCTTTGAGTGCTATGCCCTTTTTCTTTTTGTCCGATTCCTCATGCATCCCAAGTCTTGTAAGTTCCATCTCATGCTCTTGGAGTTTGCCAAACAAAGTGGCTAAGTCCATGCTATTTATGTCTCTTGATTCCTTGATGGCGGTTACCTTGGGTTGCCAACTCCTATCAAGACATCTTAGAATTTTGTTAGTAGTTTCACCATTGCGAAATACTTTTCCCAAGGAAATCAAATGATTAACAATGTGAGAGAATCGCTTTTGCAAGTCACTAATGGATTCATTTGGCAACATGTGGAACAATTCATATTCGTGAGTTAGAGAATTCAATCTTGCATCTCTAACCTCACTTGTTCCCTCATGTGTGACTTGCAAAGTATCCCACATTTCTTTTGCCGATTTACATTGGGAAACTCTATAAAATTCATCATGGGATAGAGCCGAAAAGATGATGTTTTTAGCTTTTAAATCAAATGAGACTTTTCTCTTTTCATTATCATTCCAACTACTCCTTGGAATTTCTACAATTTCATCATTTATTTTCTTTTTGGGAATGAAAGGACCATTTTCAATTGCATCCCAAATATCCATATCAATTGCTTCAATAAAAACTTTCATGCGAGTTTTCCAATAAACATATCCTTCACCATTAAATAGTGGAGGACGGTTTATTGAAGCTCCTTCTCCACCAAAGTTATTGCTAGAGCCCATTAAGTTTCCAAAAGGATCTTTTTCGAAAAAGTTGTTACACTCGATCTTTCGACCGAGCTTTGATACCACTTGTTGGAAACCAACAAGCGGGCTAAGCAAATACTAGAGGGGGGGTGAATAGTATTTTGAAGCACTAATACCAAATATTTCGATTGATAATTGAAGAATGGAGCTAAGACTGAATTTTCTGGAATCAGACACAAAAGACTCGAGTCTTTTGTGAAATACTCGAGTTTTTCAGTGATGAACAACTCGAGTCTTTTCTGAAATACTCGAGTTTTTCCTATCAGATAGCAGAAAAACCAGAAACGAAAATTCAGCAATTTAACTCAAATCAATTCAATAATAAACAAGAACTTATCCAACAGAATAGCAAGCAATCTAAATAACTTTTAAACACAAAGATTCCTTGAACTTGCTACCTAATTGTATAAATCCTAATTGATTGAAATGACTTAAGTCTATTGAGCTAGAAAGTAGATTAAAAGCAATAAACCAACACTCAAGCAATTTTATCCTGGTTCACTCCAACAATGAGCTACATCTAGTCCTCCTAATCACTTAGGAGTTTCTACTAATAATCAAATTGTTAGAAATTACAAAGGATTGCTTGAGAATGGCCTCACTCAACCTAACCCTTTCAAGAGTGTACCAAACTCTTGATTTCTACCCCAATTTGATTCTGGTGATTGAAGAACTCTTCACAAAGCTTCCTTGAACTCCCTTCAAGAAACTCCACCGGGCTAGGAACCTCCTAGTCTTGTGCTTGAGAACCTCTCAAGACTTCCAACACCCTAAGCCACTTAGGGTTTGCTTGGGAACAATCCAAGACTTTGAATAATCAAGCTTTTTGTATGTGTATTACTAATCTCACAATGGATTAGCACAAATAAGCACAGCTCAATGTAAGAATTGAGGCCTAAAACTCAACTTGGAATAAAATGACAATATGAGTGAGAAGTTGAGCTTTTTGGGAATTAACACTTGAGAAGAGGAAATTATGAAAGCTTGTAATCAATGATGTGTTGTTGTCTTGTTTGTTCTTGCACAAATTCAAAGAGAAATTTTACAATAAGGTTCTGAATTCTCTCTTGGGGTTGGATGAGACTCAAATGTCCTCAATTTGGTTTTTGAGTCTCTCCAACGTTCATTTTTGTTGACTGGACAAAAATACTCGAGTCTTTTGGTAAATACTCGAGTCTTTTAGGTCGGTCACGAGTGAATTGGTGCACGAACCAGACTAACGGTCATATTTGCTGACCTGGCACAAATACTCGAGTTTTTCTATAAATACTCGAGTATATACTCGAGTCTTTATCAAAATACTCGAGTATTTTGATCAGATATGGGAAAAATTATTTTTCAATTTTATTTTTCCTCTCAAGTATTAATTTTTGGTCAATCTCAACTTAATAAACATATAAAAATTTATTCCTAGAAGAGACTAACTATTTCTACCCACTCTCAACCACTCTCAACATAAATTAGAAATTTACAATTAATATTTGATTGAGAATGATTGGGCACTTGTCTTCTTTTCTTGACTTCTTGTTGATGTTGATGTTGCAATATCTTCAAGGCATGATTTGTTAATTATTTTGTCATCATCAAAACATAATCCACCTAATTAGGAGCATTGAATTCACAAGGGATAGCCTGCGACTTGGCTTTAATAATGATGCTTGGATTCATGAAGCTAATGGTGAATATTCTATAAAGAGTGGCTATAAATTCTTGCTAGGCTAGCAACCCTTCTTCTCACATGCCAAGCTGGTATGCAATTCAATCAATGTTCCAAAACATTGCTTTACCTTATGGCTTGCTATGCAAGATAGACTTTAAGACAGAAATGAGGCTGGCTGCTTATATGACTGTAAATATTTCTTGCAGTTTGTGCTATTGCCTGGATGAGACTCGTGATCACCTCCTATTTGATTGTGCATGGAGCAGGACTTTGTTAGAGCTTTGTTGCCATTGGTTTGGGTTGGACTCTTGCCAGTCAGATTTGCTAATTGGCCTCACTGGATCAAGTATGCATTTCGGGACAAGACAAGGAGGCAGTACATTTCTGCATTGTTTGCTGCAGCATCATACCACATTTGGATTAAGAGGAATAATAGAGCTTTTAACCATTCTGAGAGGAAGTTGATTTTATTTTTAGGACCATTAGAAGAGAAATTGCGCATAGAATTAATTTTGGTATCCCTAAGTTTAGGAGTTGGTCGAATAAGACTTTGGTAGATAGGCTTTGTATTGAGCTTTGATTTTTAGTTGTTCCTTTAGTATTTTGAACCCTTCATAGAAGGTGGCAAGTGCTAAAGGACATTGGTATTGCCTCAAATAGGAACTCTTCCTAGAAGGTGGCTTGTTTGAGGTAAGGACCATTAGTTTGTTGTTAATTTTTGCAAGTTGCTAATGAATTCTTATTCTACCAAAAAGAAGGACTTAAATAGAATAATTAAGAAAATGATATTTTTGTAAAATGTTATGTGTAACAACCCGCAAATTCCTCGTCTGTTTTAAATAAATTTTTGAAATATATTTTATCAATAATAGATGTATGGATGTGAAGATGAGTGTTTTCATGGATTTATAGCCAAAGGTTTCATTATTTGAGATTTCTTTAAGAAGTGAAATACTTGATGAATTTCAATAGATTGAATAACTTTGAAAATTCGTATCTTTTTAACCGTAACTCCGAATTTTATGATCTTTATATGAAAATGATCGTATTGAAATGTAGATTTAAAAATGTAACTTTTATAATTTTCTGGATTGATTTACAAAAATTTATTTCCCAAGTGCATTGTAAACGAATTTTGAGTATTTAAATGAGTAAAAATAGTTAAAGACCTCAAATGAACTTTTCCTTTTGAGGATCTCTTTTATATGTGCAAATATGATTTTAGAAAATGAATTGAGGGCTGTATTTATTGCCAAATAGTGCAGTTAATTGTTTTAATTAAAAGATGTATTTTGGAATTTTATTTGTGATTGTTGATGATGGGTGTGTTATAAAGGAAAATTATTTTATGGATCTTACAAAGTGAATTTAAAATTAAAAAGAGTATTTGATGTGGTGTATGTGTGACTATTTGTGTGATGTATGAATTATTTGCATTCTATTATTTTCCATATAAGTGGCATAACATTTTGATTTTTGTATGATGTGTATGATTGAAATTGAAATGAAAATAAAATGAATATGTTTATGCATGTGTGTGTATGTGTCAAGCATGCATGAAGAGAGAGTAGGAAAGTTTATTTTCTTCTAGGTTAAGAAATTAAGAGTAAAATTTAATCCATGGAAAAGTGATTAGGAGATGTGATGTAAATGAGTGATTAGACCTAAAGCCCTAAATTACTCCTAGATGTCTCCTTGATAAAATCCACCCATGCAACTTGTTAGAGTGCCAAAATTGCCCCTCCCTTTAAAGCACATGAACCGAAATTCCCAAGGGTAAAGAGGGAAGCACATGACTTGTCTATATAAAGCATAACCCTTAGTTCTTTTTCCCTTCATTTTTCATTCACTTCTTCACTTTCCCTTCATTTCCAAACACATTCTAAGAGGCTCATTAAAACTCTTAGAGAGAGAGAGAGGGGCCGTGGGTTAGAGAAAAGGAGGAGAAGAAGTTCAAGCTAGATCCAAGGCTTTTCTTTGAAGATCATAATGTTAGGAAGCTAGAAGATCAATCTCTCTTGGTAGGCGATTCGAAGATCATGAAGGAGATTGTGTTAGTTAGGTTTTCTCTTTTTGATCTTGTAATCTTTCTTCTTTCTTTCTTTGCATGTTGATGTTCATGGCTTAGATGATGAGTGCATGTGATGTTTTTGGTTGATCATGGACTTTTGAGATTGAAAATAACTTGTAATATGCTTGATGATTCGATTGAGGTTTTCATGATGGATTTTGATGCTTTTCAAACTAAATCTTAAAGATCTAAAGAGTTGTTGAGACTTTTGTAAGTTTAAAATAGATTTCTTTGCATGCTAAATTTTCTTGCTAAAACCGTGAACCATGATGTATTTAAGAGATTATGTGATGAATAAATGAATTATTTAAACTTGATTGATGAAAAAGTTGAAGTCTTTAGTCTTGCATGTTGGTTTGATGATGATCTTGGTCGATTTAAGTGCATGCATATCTTGATCTTGACTTGATCTATGAAAAAGCTTTGATCTTGAAGTCATGCATGTTGTTTTTGAACAAAAGCTTTGATCTTGAAGCCATGCATGTTGTTTTTGAGTGGAAAGCTTTGATCTTTTCTTAGTGCATGTCACGGTTTTGAGAGGAAACAAGGAAACAAGCTTTTGAAAATGATTTTTGGTTCAAAGAAAGCTTGATCTATGCATTGTGTTCTTGCATGTTAAAGATTTGGAGTTAAATCTTGATTTCTAATGACATTTATTCGGTTTAAGCCTAGAACTAGGAGATCATGTTTTGTTTTTCATGAAAAAGGCACATGCATGTAAATCTTTACTTGATTTAACGACTTTAAAGTGCATGCATAAGATTTGAAGTTAAAAACCTTGCTTAAGTTATGATGATGATTCGGTTTAGTACTTTAAAAAGGAAATGATGTTTTTTTTTTAAATTTTTTGTGTAAGAAAGTGCATGACTTGATCCATGAACCTTGATCTTTGCATGGTGAAAAGTGAACCAAAAACATTGTCTTTGTCATGATGGATATTCGGCCAATGCATGCTAACTAGGTTAGGATTCCTTTTTATGAAGTGACATGAAGTAATGAGTATGTTTTATGGGATAATGCTAAGTTAAATTGTTTGAAATGGTGTGGTGGTTATTTATTATCTATTCGGTTTTGGTTAAAGAGATAAAGGAATCTATACTTGATTCTCATTTTATGTGTATGCATGTTAATATTTGTTTAATTTAAGGACTTTCAATGCATACATGTCTAAGTAATTTTATTGTTTAAAAATGAACTTGCATGATAATGTTTCAAGTTAGTTAAGTTGATTTAAAGTGTTTGAACTTGTAATCTTTGGTTTATTTTGGCTATTCAATTCGGTCTCTTTTTAATAATGTAAGTAAATATGAAAATGAAATGGTTTTGAAAGCAATTATGTGTTGAATAAGTGTTTAGTTGTGAAAGTGTTTATTTGAAAATGAATGTTTAGTCTAGAATCGAGTTAAGTGAGTGACTATGTGAATGGATTTATTAGAGTGTTGTTTGTTGTTTGTATGTTAGTTGATGCTTGAAAAATATTTGAGTACGTAATTGGTTTTGAAATTAATTGATTTTAAGATAATTCGATTTGATTTATTTCGGATTGTTGGATTGTACTTGGTGGCTGTCCAAGATTTGTTTTATGACAAAAGCTTGAGTTTTAAAGTGTTAATTATTTGAGACAAAAGTGCCTTTATGATGTTTTCGGATTTTTGTTAAAGTGATTCTGTGAAACAATCCTTTGCTGTCCAGAATCGTTTGGACTTGTTTATTAACTTTAAAAATGTGTTCATATGATTTAAAGTATGGTTTTCAAGTGGTATTTAATTTGGGAAAAAGCCAGATTAAAAACGGCGAATTTTTCGGTGTTTTCGGACATGATGAAGGTGCTGTCCCAGACGGACCAGCAACCAAATCAATTGATTCAAATTACCTTATTTGATGTTTTCAAATGGTTTTAAAGTACTTAAAGTACTAGAAAGTATTAGAATCGTTTTGAGAAAACAATTATGTTTTAAGTCTTCTGACGAGGAACGGAATGTGTATTGAGTTAAGAAAAGATTTTCTTATACAAGTTAGTAACGAAAACGTGCTTTGTCTAATACGAGGAATTTTAAGACGGGGGATTGGAGCAGCTGGCAGCTAACAGCGATAAGGATCCGCGGAGATCGTGTGCATATATTTGCTGGGTCTTGAGGTGAGAGAGAAGCTTTCCTAAGACATCGTGGTATTTAGGTGATTTATTAGGACGTTCCGGATCATCTCAAAGATCGGAACTTGGTGGTTCTAAGTCAGTAGTATAGTGGCAATCGTTTGTGTTGTGTGGCCACTTATACGAAGGGGACAAAGACCACATGTTGTTGCGTGATGAAATTATATGATTATGATTTTAATTAGCATGCTTATGTTTATCTGCTTAGCTGTTTAATTATGTATGATGATATTGAATTGTGGATAATATGAGTAGCATGCTGATGGACGTTTGTTACGTCTTGAGATAAGATAATGTGGAAAAGATTGTGAAAGTAAAAGACACAAAGAGAAAGATGTAAACCCATGTTTGGCCTAAGTCCTTATGGAATAAGGCAGCCCTGATAAGACATTAAGAAAAGAAATAATGATATGAGATATGAGAATGATTGGAAAAGAGATATGAGCTGAGAATGAGAAAGAGATGAGAAATAATTTATGATGTGAATGAAAGTATCGTAATGACGTCAAGCCAGAGCTGGGGAAGGCAGTGCTGTTGTTGTTTATTTGAAATGAGATATGATATGAGCTAAATGTTGTTTCTTTGTTGATGAGTATTGGAATGAAATGAGGTGTGATATGAGTGGAGCTGGGCTCCTTAGTGGTGAAAGTGCAACCAGAGGGCTAATGTTTCAAAAGAGATATGTTGTGATTCTGAGGAAGTTTGTGAAATGAGTTTTTGAACAAGTTTGTGAAATGCGATTTTGAGAAAGTTTGTGAAATGAGTTTTTGAACAAGTTTATGAAATGAGATTTTGAAAAAGTTTATGAAATGAGATTTTGAGAAAGTTTATGAAACGAGATTTTGAAAAAGTTTATGAAATGAGGTTTTGAGATTGAGATTTTGAGAAAGTTTATGAAATGAGGTTTTGAGAAAGTTGGTGATATGAGGTGTTGAGAAAGATTATGAGATGAGATTTTGTGAAGGATTATGAAATGTTACTTCGAGAAAGATTGTGAAATGAGATGCAAGTATGTTGATGCGATCCCAGCTCAGTGCTCTGTTGAGAAAAGTAATGTTGAAAGATAGTGGTCGGGACTCGTTGAAGGGATGTACCAAGGATGGGCCGACCGTAGGTTAATTAAAAAGATAAAACACTATAAAGACATTGACGAATGCGAATGCGGTGAGTCATGAGTGTGATATCGAAGTAGTGGAGAGGAAGATACCCCGGATATCAGGGATATTCGGGTTGTGAATACAATAGGGTAGGCTAGGGCGGTGAAACGTCATGATGCCTTGAGTACTATTCTGGGCGGAACGAACTCCATATGTGGTAACCAGACGTGGTGGGGACTGGGTCCTAATGCTGTGGTAAGTTCTGCACCCGGAACTAGAATAGTACTATCACCCCTATGGCAATTCAGGAACAGTGAGAGGGACTGGAATGGGGTTCGTTGATTTTGCCACTGTACCCGATTTGTCTACAGTGTGCCTTGATTAATATATGATATGATTTGATTTGAGACTGTACCCGATTTTCTACAGTTCTCCTGGCTTGAAGCCATTTGATTTGTTGAGACAGCTGTCGTGCCCGCGTGGTAAAAGTCCTGTACTCCTGTTTGCTTCCGACTAGGTTGGGCGGATGACCGAGGAGATGTAGACGTGTGTGCTAGCTGCAAAAGAAACACGTACCTCGATGATACTTTATAATTCCCCAATCATCGATGGTCGTGATCTGATAAGACTTGATAAGAAAAGTTTAAGAGTAATGAAAAGATCTATAATTATGAGAAGTAAAGTCTTATGAAAGATTGATAATGAGAAATGAATCGAGAATGAAATTGTGGAAAAGTGAATGAGATCATATGAGAATGGAAATGAATAAGATTCACAAGTTGAGATTGAGAAAGAAAGAATGATTATGTTGAGAAGTGAAAATGAGTTGGCAAGATAATGATGATGATGATGTTGATAATGATGATGAACTTGAGTGTTATGTTGTGTGTGTGTGCATTGTTATGTATGTATTGTCTTAATATCTTGCCTACTATAAACCCACACCGTCGACGATGCGTCGTTAGAATTGCTTACTCTCTCCTGTTCGTTGGCATATCGGTGTTGCTGGTATTTCAACGGGCAGATGGAACATCGTATGAAGATCGCCACTCTAAATGAAGTGGATCTGGAGCCCAATGACATTGGGGAAGCAGCGTCACGGATGGCATCACCTTTGAGTGTGAAGAAAAGACGCAAGATGAAAGGGAAGCTTCGACAAGTCGTCTTCAATAGAAAGATCGGAGAATAGTGTTTCTCTTGTGGGTAGTATTAGTGCCTTATGGCCTAAGTTTATTGTTATTGTTGTGAGTCAAGGATTACATAAGTGATGAACTATTGATGTAATTCAGTTTATTTTAGATTATGCTCTATTTTTGAAGAAGTGTAAGAATGGAACCTTTTGAGAATTATATAAGTTTTCCCGATGAAATATAAGAACTATGTTAAGTCTGAAACCAAATCATTTTTCACAGATAAAGGTTTTTGAAGATTCAAGTAAGTAAGTATGTGTTTTAGTAACAACTCGGTTTTCGGTAAAAGAATGTTGAGTGCTCCAATGACACTTCAATAATGTTTTAAAAAAAAATTTGGCCTCATTTTTGGCAAATTAATAAATAAAAGTTGGTTATTTTGTGTTACGAAATTCGGGCTGTTACAGAATGGTATCAGAGCTTATGGTAATCCTTAGTGGCCTTAAGCATGGGCTTACATGCTTTGTTTGTGTGACTGTGTGTGTTTGCTAGTGTAAGGATAGGAGTACAAGGTCCGAGTTCTCACCTTTCTGAGATGTGTGACTCTTAGTGTCTGCTGTGTTGGTTTGACGAACCTGTTGGTTAAGTAGTTTAAAGGGGGTAGACCGAGTAGAGAGCAAATAGATTCTAAGATTGAGACCCCATTGATGATATATCATTGCTTGATAGACCTAAGTTTGTTGACCTTGACGTACCTTTTGTACAAGGGTAGTTATTACCTTTAAGGATATAGGATGTTATTCCTGGATCCCCATGTTTGTTGAATTGCTTCAACAAAGACAGTCATTGTTGCTGAAATTCCAACTTTTTCTTCATGAGCTTTACTATCAAACCATAGCATTATTGCTCCTTTCCGAAATCCAGTAGCCTGACTTGAGAAGATGAAAGTGCTATAGTTACCCAGATAGCTTAGGCTTGAATGATCATGGATGAATCAATGGTGTTAATTGAATGAAATATAGGACAATGGTGAACTCAGTAGTAAGTTTGATCGAAGTTGGGGAGTTACAAGGGAGAAAATAGATGTATATTGTCAGTAATTTGAGGAAATTATGGTGAAAATCCGGATGATTAGGATTGCCCTATACTATAACCCGATGTCTAGATGGTGAAAGTGATAGGCATGTTTGATGTTTAAGATGAATCTAACGAGAAAAGTGAAATCGTTTTGAGGAAGTAAAACCAAAGTAGCAATAGAATCCCTCTAAGTCGGAGAAATGATGGATGAAAGCATTAGAGTCAGAAAGAGAACAGAAGGAAGGAGTAGTTATTTATGAATTAGTGAGAATCCAAAGTTGTCGAGAATAGTGAATGCCTAGTGATTTTTGGATCTTTTAGCAGTTTTGAGAGTAAAAACCCCGTACTCATGGAGATGCGTGAAATTATGTTTGCTTGATATTCCCTAAGTTTGTACCTAAGGTTGAGACTTTTGTGACGACGATTAGTTAAGAGACGGTATTCTCTTTGTTTAGTCCGTTGGACTTGACCCGATTCGACACGTGAGTGGTGGTATGAGTGAAGCTTCTTCGTCCGAAAGCGACAAATGAGGAACCTTGTGAAGTAAATTGTGCCAGCAAATAAAATACGACCACAAAGTTAGAATGAGGGTGTTCTCATGGACCTCACCGTAATGCGAGAGTTTTGTGTCCTGCTGCCCAATCCGTAACGTATTTTATCAATAATAGATGTATGGATGTGAAGATGAGTGTAACAACCCGCAAATTCCTCACTTCCTCGTAACAACCCGCAAATTCCTCGTCTGTTTTAAATAAATTTTTGAAATATATTTTATCAATAATAGATGTATGGATGTGAAGATGAGTGTTTTCATGGATTTATAGCCAAAGGTTTCATTATTTGAGATTTCTTTAAGAAGTGAAATACTTGATATACGTACCTCACTTCTCTTCTCTCTCACGACTGTAACCCTCACGGTTGCAACCGTCGCCGCCGGCTTATGGCTAGAAAGAGGGGGAGGCCTCCAAAAACCCCAAACACACCCAAAACCACACCCAAAAACCATGATATTTCTGCAAGCAAGCTTTCAAATGATGCCACAGGAGAAGATGGTTTACTTCTTGATGTTGAAGACTTGGCTGAGATCGATAACTTGTCGCCTAAGAAAGCCTTAGCATGGATCGAAAAACTGGATACGTTGCGTTCAAAGGTTAAGGAGAGGGCTGACATGAATACTCAATCACCAGAGAAGGGTGTAAGTCCCGATCCTAGCCCTGTTTCGTCAGAAAGGGTTTTGGAAACACCAAATCCTATTGCACCAACTGAGGTTGATAAGCCTGTCAATGTTTGGGAAAAGTTTGATATAACAAAGTTGAGGAATGCAGGGGAAAAACTCCAATACTTTCTGTTGGAAGTCAAGCTTGCCCCAAAGGACGTAAAGAGTAATGCTAGAAGGATTCTAGAAGATAATGTTTTGATGATTACAAACAAGATTCAAAGTTTCAAGCATCAAGCTGCATCAAGTTCATGCATCAAGCTTCAAGGCTAAAGTCAAGGCTCAAGCTTCATGTTCAAGTTTAGTATAGCCTGACCCATAGGAAATTTGTAAGGTAATGAATTTTTATTACAAGTGTATAATGGCCAAAATTAGTTTTTCATGTTAAGGAGAAGAAAAGGACTTTTTATGAAAAATGTTTTAATTGCAAAATATGTTTTCATGAAAATCTGTTTTTAACTTAGTTTATGAAAAATGTTTTTAATTGCGAAAATAGTTTTTCTAAAAACATATTTTTTAAAGACTTAACTGATTCACTGTGAAAATATATCTTGACAACCTCTAGCTCGATTTCTCTAAATTGTGAAAATCTGTTAAGACAAGTTTTGACAGAGATAATCGATTACTCTTTCAAGATAATCGATTATTTATGTTGCATCATAGAAAATCCAGAGAGAGTGTAATCAAGTATTTGAACCTGGCTAATCCATTACTTTTTGTATGAAAGTAATCGATTACTTGGCACAGATAATCGATTACTGGAGTTGCATCATATATTTTTCAGAGGCTGTGTAATCGATTATTTGACCAGTGACAATCGATTATATCAGTTGCATCATATATTAAACAGAAGTGAAGTAATCGATTAAATTCTATGTTGTAATCGATTACTGGTTTTTCAAAAGAATTTAAAAGTTTCTATTTTTAAGGGGATAATCGATTATTCTCCTGAAGTAATCGATTACCTCGAGTTTTATTGAAAAACGTGTCAGAATCATTTTGATTTATTTCCTGATTTGTTTTTATATAATTGATTCTGATTTATTTTCAAAATTCGAATTTGAATATTATTTTGAAATATTTCCTTATTTGTTTTTAAGAATCAAATCTTTGATTTATTTCTTAAATCTATTTTATTTGTTTCTGATTTCAAAATTGATTTTATTCTATTCTTTAAATCTATTTGATTTTATTTTGATTTCAAAAATATTATTTTATTTATTTGATTTCATAAAATCAATTTTGAATATTTCCGAATTTGATTTCATTCTTATTTTAAATTTGATTTATTTCCAAAATCATTTTTGATTTGATTCTGATTCTAGTTTCAAATTCAAAATTTGAATTTCAAATATTTTTAAATCTTTATTTTTATTTCTTAAATCTTTAAGATTTGATTTTTGATTTTAAACATGTGTTAAATTGTGCTTTTAAAATGATTTGAAGAATTCCTATTTTCGGCATTGAACTTTTTCTTCTGAACGCTTCTTCTTCTCCTTCTTCAATTCTCTGATTTTATGTTCATATCTGTTGAGAAGAAAAACTTTACTTTGGCCTATACACTTGTGATTTAACTTCATTGCCATAGACCTTTATTGTTGTATTCGTGTTATATAGAACACACTTTTGTTAGAGCCTTATATTGTTGTATCCACACTATTAAGAGTGCAATATAGGTCTTGTACCAATCACTCATACCGTAACCATTTGTGTAAGGGGTGTGTAACCCTTAGTGACTAGGGAGTGAATCTCCTAGTGCGGACGTGCTGCGTTCGTGGTTGTAGGGTGAGGAACCCTGCTGTGTGGGTAGTGCTAGACGAACGGTGGGGCACCTAGTAGTTAGGCTATCTGATTGTTTTTGAGGTCCCTGGCGAAAGGAGGTTCCTAGTAGCTTGCGGGGCGCTCTGGTTGTACTTGGGGACGCGTGACGTCTTGGTTTAGTGAAAAGCTCAAGCGGGTCGCTTGGGGACTGGAGTAGGCTGGGTTTGCCGAACCAGGATAAAATCTCCGGTGCAATCTCTTCTATCCCTTATCTCTTTTATTTATTGTTGCGCATATTTTTATTGTGTTAATTATCTTCTTCGCAACGTAAATATAATATATATTAATTTAGTTATTTTAAATTAATCAACGCGCGTTAGACCTTTCGTTGTTATAGTGTTTCTTATCTTCGCGCGTAATATTAATCGTTGTTATTATTGTTTGCTTCCGCTTACATAATCGTTTTCATCGTTTTTAAGAGTTTTCCGTTGCAAAGTTTATCTATTTCATTGAAAACGATTTAATTCGAATATTTTCCAATGTTTTCATAAACACCCAATTCACCCCCCCTCTTGGGTGTCGGCTGCCAATCCTATCAATAATTCTAACAATTGGTATCAGAGCTTCGTGCTTTGGTAAAGGCTTAACAGCCTGAGTTAAAGATCCTTGTAGATTGGCAGTGTTGGGATATTTTATTTGTTTTAATATGGAGGGTTTTACATTCGATGATGCACCAATTTTTGATGGAAATAATTTTCATTATTGGAGTGCTAGAATGAAAATTTTTCTTCAATCTATTAGTTTTCGTTTATGGCATGTCGTTCTCAATGGTTTTGATTTTCAGCCAAAACATGTTTTAAATGATTTTGACAAAAAATCTTTTTCCTTAAATTTTCAAGCTATGCATGTTTTGAAAAATGCTTTAAACCATGATGCATATGCTATAGTTGAAAATTGTGAAAATGCTAAGGATATTTGGGACACACTACATTTACACTATGCTACTAATGATCTTGTTGAAAGTGTAAGTGTCCACAGGAATGAGGAAAGTGATGTGGAGCATGAAATAACTAACTCCCTAGAAGAAGAATATGATGACATTGAAAGCGTGGGGAGTAGTTCAATGTGCGATGACGATGAACTGGAGCGACTGTTTGAAAGCTTCATGAACTCAATGGAGGAATCAAGCTTTTCGGATGAGGAATCAATTGAAGATGAAAATGAAACATCCGAACACTTGGACCATGAGGAACATGAGGTAATTCAAAATAGTCTATGTTCTAAATTTCTGCAAAATACATATAATGATTTGAATGATGATTTGACACATTTGGAAAATAGAAACTTGAACTCTTTACAAAAATTATCTCTAATTGAAAATGAAATCAATATTTTGAAAAATAGAGATATTTTTGATAAAGAGATATTTTTAGAAAACAACTCCTCAACCATTTTTGAAAATTGCTTACATATTGAAAAACAAGTTGAGGAAGCACTTTTTGAAAGTAACATTGAAAAATCAAATTGTTCAAATTCTTTACTTGATGAAATTGAAAATAATGTGGATATCCAAAAATCAAGTAAAGTGGATGACAATAATATTTTTCAATGTGAAATAAAAAATTCCAAGTGTAACACCCTCACAATTATTTAATTAAACTGAGTTTTATAAAAATATGGACTTGAAAATTTCTTTTTAAATCTTAACGAAAATCCGAAAGAGTCTCCTCTGTTTATCGGACTTTCCCAAAAATAACTTTTATAAACCTGTCAACCAGTACAGTTCAGAAAATCTTTATAAACATACTAATTTAATTTTCATGCCCTGCTAATCCAATAAAACATATTCAGGGCTTGCACGAATGAAATATAACAACTCAAAAGAAAACTAAATTTTAAACATAATAAATAACTCTCTTCTAATTAATTTTACAACACTCCACGTGGTGGAGTGTAGTCCTGCTTCGCCAATAGAATTGCAAGCTCAAACCTCAGTACCTGTGGAAATAGTAAGGAGTGAGCATTACACATAAAATGGGGAAACAGTTTCCAATTACGACATAATGTTATACCAAGCCATACACATTTAACAATTCAATAACAATATAATAAAACTCAAGAAATCACAATTCATTATCAAAGTATTCTGTGACACCCTTCCGGATTACCCAAATATAATCTAGTATTTATGCTTTATATTGGATAATATATGGACTTGTGAGCTAAGAAAATATGGTAAATAAAATTTTCTTTAAAGCGGGTGCACAATTCATCAAATGGAACTCTTGGAGAATAAATTCTAAAATCCTTTAAAACACTTGTATCGAGTTCGGCGATTTCTAAAACCTTTTCTCAAGCAGGATAACATTCGTTCTTTAGAAATTCCTTTACATTTTACAATCAATTGAAGCTATCCATACTTTGTTCAATAAAACTGATACCGTCAATTAATACTTATAGTCGAGCTCATTTATAAGTTGAATCAGAGTAAGCGGAAATTATTGGACTATGCAACTGATATGATATAAACATAGATTTTCATATATACGAAAGAGTCATACATACATAGTCCATGAGATAAGTCACCAAGTTCCAAAAATATAACAAGTCCATGTAAACAGATCTACATCACTATGATACTATAACCCTAGAGTAAAACATATGTACAATATATACATAATCAAAATACAACCCCAGGGATAGTCATGTAGATCCATCAGCATCAGATGCAGTAGTAGTAGCAGTAGTAGTCTCCCAAAAGCATAGGTAATAAAGTGGTAGCATCATCATCACAGCAGCAGCACATCTCCTCCACAGCACGGATCCAAGGGTCCACATCATACACCATATGCACGTACCTAGGGATCATCGTCCCTCCAGTCACTCCCAGTAGAATGCACGACAGGCTCGCTCCCACTCTCGTCCTCCACCGGATCCTCCTCGATCTCATCCGAGGGAGAGTGTACCCTACCACTGGGTACCGGGTCAGGTGATGGTGAAACCCTGACGGGGCTCCTCGGATAAGAAGGGGGAGTCTCCTCGCGGACAACTCTCGAAGTAAAAGGGTGAGAGCGGGTAGGTCGAAAATGAAAACTATGGTAAGAGCGAGCTGGTCGCGTGGGAGGTGGTCCATGATAAGTATAAAACGGGGGTACATGCATAGTGTATTTAATGGGAATCCTAAACCTACGAGGACGGAATCGCATCAGCGGATTAGAGTGGTAGAATGTGAACTCTACCTCCCCCTCATACACCGCGCGATGGTCCTCATAGATCCATACGCCACTAGGAAGTGGCCGGATCTCGATGCAAGCAATGTAACGAGACATCACCTACAAGGGCATAGGGGTAAGCAATTCTACTCACATAATCAATAGAGAATAAATCATGCAACATATGAAAGATAATAATGCATCAATTAATAACAATCACAATTAGCATCTAGCAAGTATCAGATGCACATAGGATGCTCACACTTAATTCAGGTATATCAATTGCATTAAGTGAATGACATGATGCATGATTTTAACTCTCAACTTATCTCCACATTTTCTAAGTCACTCTCTGACGTCCATCCCTGACAACCCAGCACTCCACAGTGCGTTGTATTCCTAGGTATACAACAATTTGTACATTCACCTAGAATGTACACGTCAAGCTTGGTATCCATGCCACCCGAGCATATCCCGTCATCCAAACGGATCGTCATCCAAACGATATATCCATATCGGCACCCACAAAGCCGACCACGTCATCGACGTGTCATCAAGCAAGCGTATTGGCACTCCCAGAGGCCCTCCACATGTTTATCGAAACATGAATACGTCCTACCATCCAAACTCCAGAATGAATGCATTTTAGACTTAGGGGAAATTGATTAATACTTTACTTGCCACCTAGGCTTAATTTTCAAAATGGATCGTCACCGAACGATCTATTTGTATTTATCAATTTCTCTAAGTCTTTGATCCCTTGAATTATCCTTAACAATTCCTTAATTAATTAAGTTAGAATTGAAAATGATATTTTCAGATTCTGGGCATTTTACTCGAGTAAAGTTCATAATACTCGAGTGTTCTGGAGATTTTCCAGATTACTCGAGTGTTCTTAAGCTTACTCGAGTGTTCATGTCTTTCTGAGGATTTGGGTTTGAATTTCAACAATTTACTCGAGTAGTTCATGAGTTACTCCAGTGTTCTTGGACTTTTCCAGAATACTCGAGTGACTTTGAATGACTCGAGTGTTTGACCTATAACAATTCTCAGTTCATGCCGGATACTCGAGTACCATACAAAATACTCGAGTGTTCTTATGACATTTACTTTATTTTGAACACGATTTACTCGAGTACTTTGCCATTTACTCGAGTGTTTCGCAGCTGACAGTATTGAAAACTGGTTTTAACATACCATTTTCATTTCTACTCAATTTAAGTCCATTTCAGGGATCCACAGAGTTAACATATCATTAATCAAACATGTTACAACACTTATTTCAATTCAAAACACAGAATTGACAGAGAAATCATTGATTATGCATAAAAAGGCATTTTAACAACTCAATACCTCAAATCACACAATAAGCATAATATTCATGAAACAAAGCTCATTTAAGTTCACATGCATGATAACAAACTTGCTCAATACGGATTTAGAGCATGGATTGGTCTCCAAACCAAAGTTCCTATAGAATCTAAGCCCTTAGAGCCTCTTGGTGGCTCTCTAACACATTTAATGGATTTCAAACTCTATCTAGTGAATATAATTACTTCCCCTTACCTCTCAGATGTGAATCAACAGAAAGAAATCCAAAGAAAGCTCTCCAAACCCCGAAATCCACTTGAACTTCTCATGCATGACAGTTTTGAGTACCATACCAAAATGGAATTGGTTCGTACATGAAACAGAGAATTAGATTGGGGAAAATTAGATTTCTAAGCTCTATGCAACATCATCTAACTAAAGGAATTGAGTTTGAGACTCAAGAACTCAAGAGCTTACCAGAATCGATGATCACAGTGAGCTCCAGACACCAACTCAAACAAGAACAGCTCCACTTCAAGACTTCGATTCTCTCAATCCACACACTCAAACCTCACAATTTTGGTGTCTATACAAAGCTCGTGATGTGAGCTTTGTATTGGTGTATAGATTATCACTCAACTCAGCTCACAGAGGAAGAATCGAAGAACACAATTCGAAAACCCTAACTCTTCTAATCTTCAACAAGTTAATCAAAATTCTCGACCAAGGGACAATGATGCGTTTAAATAGGCCAATGGAAAGCTCATGCGGGGCGACACGACGCCTATGGCGTTGGCATGATGGTGATTTCGTGTCACCATCACGAAATCGTTGGCTGTGACTCACCAAACGCACTAACTCGTGCAGTTTGACCCAGAATACTCGAGTATTCCAGAAAATACTCGAGTGTTTTACCCAGATTTTGAAAAATAATTATTTTATTTACTTTCCCTCCAAAACCTTTCCTATAATTGCTTCTAGGTCCCAACCCAGGGACTAATATGCAAAATATACATTTTAGGCATTTAAATTATTTATTAAATAATTTCTCACATGCAAGCTAATTACATACACACATATTTTAATCAAGGATTAATTTGAAAACTATTAATTATAATTAAATTATAATTAACATTTCATTAATCGGGGATTAAAATTTTGGGGTGTTACACTACTCCCCCACTTACAAGGAATTTCGTCCCCGAAATTCAACTCATACAAACAAGTCAGGATAATCCTGACGCATCTTATCCTCTAATTCCCAAGATGCTTCTATTACATCTCCACAAACCCAGACAATTTTGACCAGATGAATATCCTTCCCTCTCAGCTGCTTGATTCTTCGATCTTCGATGCGAACTGGCACAGCTTTGAAGGTTAGGTTCTTATGAACTCCTAAGTTATCCGGTTGGATTCTAAGGACAATGGTGGGGTCATGGACATATTTCTTCAACTGAGACACATGGAACACATTGTGGAGGTTAGCTAATGATGGAGGCAGGGCTAACTGATAAGCTACTGGGCCGATTCTTTTGAGAATTTGGTAGGGACCAATGAACTTAGGTGATAATTTCTGGGTTTTCAAGGCTCTACTAACACCTTTGGTTGGTACAATCCTAATGAACACATGGTCTCCTTCGACAAACTCTAAAGGTTTCCTTCTCCTATCAGCATAGCTTTTCTGCCTACTCTGAGCCGTCTTCATCTTTGCTTGAATCATCTTGATCTGCTCCGTGGTCTCTTGCACAAAATCTGGCCCAACCAGAGAATTCTCCCCCACTTGAAACCAGCATAACGGCGTCTGACATTTCCTTCCATACAGAGCTTCAAATGGTGCCATTCCAATGCTCGTGTGGTAACTATTGTTGTAAGTGAATTCCACGAGCAGCAACATTTGTTCCCAATTCCCCTGTTCTTCCAGTGCACAAGCTCGCAGAATATCTTCCAATGACTGAATAGTCCTCTCCGTTTGACCATCAGTCTGAGGGTGATATGCAGAACTTAGCTTCAATCTTGAACCCAAGGCTCTATGCAGATCTTCCCAAAACTTTGATGTAAACCTCGGATCGCGATCAGACACAATGCTTGATGGTACTCCGTGCAGACGAACAACTTCCTTGATGTACAACTAAGTGAGCTTTTCCAATGAGTAGCGCATATTCACGGGAATGAAATGCGCTGACTTGGTCAATCGATCCACGATCACCCAGATTGCATCATGACTAGTAGACGTCCTTGGCAGTCCCGACACGAAATCCATCGAGATGCTACCCCACTTCCATACGGGAACTTCTAAAGAAAGCAACTCTCCTCCTGGCCTTTGGTGTTCTACCTTCACCTTTTGACACACCAAACAGCACGCCACATACTCAGCTACATCCTTCTTCAGCCCCGGCCACCAAAATAATTTCTTTAAGTCCTGGTACATTTTAGTAGCTCCCGGATGCATGCTCATCTTACTCTTATGCGCTTCATCCAAAATCATCCTTCTTACTTCCAAATCATCAGGCACACAAATCCTCATTTTAAAGCGAAGGATTTCATCCTTCCCTTCTTGAAATTCCAACTCCTTACCTTCTTGCATCAACTTCCTCTTTTCCATGAGTTTCCCATCCTTGTGTTGCAATTCTCGAATCCTTTGCAGGAATTCGTTAGCAACCTGTAGCATCCCCAACTTGATACTCGTCGGCTCCACTTGCATCGTCAAACTTAAATCCCGAAACTCCTCTATCAGTGCAGCTTCTCTAACCATCATTGCACTGATATGCATTGCCTTTCTACTTAATGCGTCCGCCACAACGTTAGCCTTCCCAGGATGGTAATGGAGCTCAAACTCATAATCCTTCAAAAACTCCATCCATCTGCGTTGCCTCATATTCAACTCCTTTTGATCAAAGAGGTACTTTAAACTCTTATGGTCACTAAACACCCGGAACGTAGTGCCATAGAGATAGTGCCTCCAAATCTTTAAGGCAAACACCACAGCTGCTAACTCCAGGTCATGGGTTGGATAGTTCATCTCATGAACCTTTAACTGTCTCGAGGCATAAGCAACAACTTGCCCATCTTGCATCAAGACATACCCAAGACCTTGTTTCGACGCGTCACAATACACATCGAAACTCTTCTGTGTATCGGGCAACACTAATATGGGAGACGATGTCAACCTTTCCTTCAACTCCCGAAAACTCTTTTCACACTTTTCGTCCCACAGGAATGGTTGATCTTTCCGAGTCAACTTCGTCAAAGGCAGTGCGACCTTCGAGAAACCCTCGATAAACCTTCTATAATACCCAGCCAATCCGAGAAAACTTCTAACCTCCGTGACCGACTTCGGTTGCTCCCATTGCAAAACCGAATCTACCTTCGTCGGATCAACCGCAATCCCTTTATCTGAAATCACATGCCCTAAAAACTTAACCTCCTTTAGCCAGAACTCACACTTCGTAAGTTTGGCATACAGCTGCTTCTCCTTTAAGATGCTTAACACTACCCTCAAATGTTCAGCATGCTCTTCGGGGCTCTTAGAGTAGATCAGAATATCGTCAATGAACACAACCACGAATGAATCTAGATAAGGTCTAAAGATTCGATTCATGTAGTCCATGAAGATAGCTGGTGCATTAGTCAATCCGAATGGCATTACGACATACTCATAATGTCCGTATCGAGATCGGAATGCAGTCTTAGAGATATCCTCATCTCTAATCCTGATCTGATGGTACCCCGACCTCAAATCAATCTTGGAAAATACTGATGCCCCACGTACTTGATCCATAAGGTCATCTATCCGTGGCAACGGATACTTGTTCTTGATGGTGACCTTATTCAGCTGCCGATAGTCTATACACATCCTCATGCTACCATCCTTTTTCTTGACGAATAGGACAGGAGCACCCCAAGGTGAGACGCTTGGTCGGATCATCTGTTTCTGCAGCAATTCCTCAATCTGCTTCTTCATCTCTGCCATTTCCGGTGGTGCCATTCTATAAGGAGCAATAGAAATGGGACCAGCTCCGGGAATTAGGTCGATACCAAATTCAATCTCTCTTCTTGGTGGCAGACCAGGAATCTCATCAGCAAACACTTCTGGAAACTCTCGAACAACAGGAATCTCTTCCATCTTCGGACCACTCTCCTCCACCTCTGAGTTGAATAGACACATGTAGCCCAATGGTTTTGGGTCTCTATAGGCTACTAGTTTTCTATCACAATCAATGATCACTTGGTTCCGACTTAACCAGTCCATCCCCAAGATCACATCTAATTGTGTCAAGGGTAAGCAGATCAAGTCTACTTTAGAGGTTTGTCCTAACACTTCTATACAACAGTTAAGACATGCTCTAGAAACAACTACTGGAGCATTGGTAGGGGTTTCTATTTGCAAAACATAAGGCATTTCAGACATCATCAAGCCTAAACGGTTTACACATTCATATGAAACAAATGAATGCGTTGCACCAGAGTCAAACAAAACATAACAAGGATGACCATTAAGCAAGTATTTACCTTGCACCAGATCAGAAGATCGATTCGCTTCCACACCACTAAGGGTGAAGACCCTTCCTTGAGTCACCGGTTTATCTGCAACTCCTCTTGAATTGGCCTTGGCTGGCTCCTTGCAATCTCTTACAAAATGCCCCAGCTTTCCACAATTGAAGCAACCACTTGTCCCCCAACATACCCTACCATAGTGATTGCGCTTGCACTTGTCGCAGAATGGAGCTTCATTCCGATAGTTTCTTCCTTCAGAACTACCAGCTTTACCCTTGCCTTTCCCTCTACGATCATAAGGACCTTTGCCTCTATTATTGAAACCCTTTCGTCTCTGTGGTCCATATCCTTGATTGTCCTTCTTTTCCACAACTTGCACCTCCTCAGCCTGGGTATCATCTTCATACATCCTACACATATCCACCAATGCAGGGAAACTTTGAATCCGCTGATAGCTAAAAATTGACTTCAACTTTGGCTTCAGTCCACCTTCAAACTTGATGCACTTGCTCCTCTCGTCTGGATTGTTCTGGTAGTATGGAGAGTACTTCATCAGCTCTTCAAACTTTGCCGCGTACTCGCCCACACTCATGTTCCCTTGCTTCAACTGCAGAAACTCCACCTCCTTCTTCCTTCTCAGATCCTCAGGAAAATACTTCTGGAGAAACTTCTCCATAAATACTCCCCAACTTATCTCCCTTCCTTCATATTGCAAAAGTTGCATGGTGTGATTCCACCAATTCTCAGCCTCATCTTCCAGCATATAGGTTGCATATGCCACCTTCTGAACATCAGAACACTCCAAAGTCCTCAAAATCTTGTCCATAGTATGAATCCACTTGTTGGCCTCTTCCGGTTTAAATCCTCCTTCAAACTTTGGCGGATTGCAACTCCTAAAATCAGCCAGAGTCTTCGCCTCAGTGTTTCCCATATTACACTGATGAGACGGGTTAGCCGGTTGAGATGGTTGCTGAGACTGCCTTTGCATGGCTTCCCATACCGTGGTGATTCGCTCCAACATCGCGTTGGTGTGATTTTGGTTTCTAGTTGCCATATTAGACCTGCGCTATGGGCTTATGGTCACATATGTTGAACTAAAGAAACTTCCATTACACCACCTATACTACGGCTCTAACCTAAACTTATTAATGCTACAATCAGTTGCGTCTTGTACTCAAAAGAGACAAGATACAAACAAGTCAGGGTATTCAAACCTCAATCAAACGATACAATAACATTCAAATAATGTAAATGCGTTGGAGATACCTGCTTGATGTTGATGGCTACCTTTCTGGAACCACTTCTACTACTACAGGATCTGACTTTTGCTCTGATACCACTAAGTGTGACACCCTTCCGGATTACCCAAATATAATCTAGTATTTATGCTTTATATTGGATAATATATGGACTTGTGAGCTAAGAAAATATGGTAAATAAAATTTTCTTTAAAGCGGGTGCACAATTCATCAAATGGAACTCTTGGAGAATAAATTCTAAAATCCTTTAAAACACTTGTATCGAGTTCGGCGATTTCTAAAACCTTTTCTCAAGCAGGATAACATTCGTTCTTTAGAAATTCCTTTACATTTTACAATCAATTGAAGCTATCCATACTTTGTTCAATAAAACTGATACCGTCAATTAATACTTATAGTCGAGCTCATTTATAAGTTGAATCAGAGTAAGCGGAAATTACTGGACTATGCAACTGATATGATATAAACATAGATTTTCATATATACGAAAGAGTCATACATACATAGTCCATGAGATAAGTCACCAAGTTCCAAAAATATAACAAGTCCATGTAAACAGATCTACATCACTATGATACTATAACCCTAGAGTAAAACATATGTACAATATATACATAATCAAAATACAACCCCAGGGATAGTCACGTAGATTCATCAGCATCAGATGCAGTAGTAGTAGCAGTAGTACTCTCCCAAAAACATAGGTAATAAGGTAGTAGCATCATCATCACAGCAGCAGCAGCACATCTCCTCCACAGCACGGATCCAAGGGTCCACATCATACACCATATGCACGTACCTAGGGATCATCGTCCCTCCAGTCACTCCCAGTAGAATGCACGACAGGCTCGCTCCCACACTCGTCCTCCACCGGATCCTCCTCGATCTCATCCGAGGGAGAGTGTACCCTACCACTGGGTACCGGGTCAGGTGATGGTGAAACCCTGACGGGGCTCCTCGGATAAGAAGGGGGAGTCTCCTCGCGGACAACTCTCGAAGTAAAAGGGTGAGAGCGGGTAGGTCGAAAATGAAAACTATGGTAAGAGCGAGCTGGTCGCGTGGGAGGTGGTCCATGATAAGTATAAAACGGGGGTACATGCATAGTGTATATAATGGGAATCCTAAACCTACGAGGATGGAATCGCATCAGCGGATTAGAGTGGTAGAATGTGAACTCTACCTCCCCCTCATACACCGCGCGATGGTCCTCATAGATCCATACGCCACTAGGAAGTGGCCGGATCTCGATGCAAGCAATGTAACGAGACATCACCTATAAGGGCATAGGGGTAAGCAATTCTACTCACATAATCAATAGAGAATAAATCATGCAACATATGAAAGATAATAATGCATCAATTAATAACAATCACAATTAGCATCTAGCAAGTATCAGATGCACATAGGATGCTCACACTTAATTCAGGTATATCAATTGCATTAAGTGAATGACATGATGCATGATTTTAACTCTCAACTTATCTCCACATTTTCTAAGTCACTCTCTGACGTCCATCCCTGACAACCCAGCACTCCACAGTGCGTTGTATTCCTAGGTATACAACAATTCGTACATTCACCTAGAATGTACACGTCAAGCTTGGTATCCATGCCACCCGAGCATATCCCGTCATCCAAACGGATCGTCATCCAAACGATATATCCATATCGGCACCCACAAAGCCGACCACGTCATCGACGTGTCATCAAGCAAGCGTATTGGCACTCCCAGAGGCCCTCCACATGTTTATCGAAACATGAATACGTCCTACCATCCAAACTCCAGAATGAATGCATTTTAGACTTAGGGGAAATTGATTAATACTTTACTTGCCACCTAGGCTTAATTTTCAAAATGGATCGTCACCGAACGATCTATTTGTATTTATCAATTTCTCTAAGTCTTTGATCCCTTGAATTATCCTTAACAATTCCTTAATTAATTAAGTTAGAATTGAAAATGATGTTTTCAGATTCTGGGCATTTTAATCGAGTAAAGTTCATAATACTCGAGTGTTCTGGAGATTTTCCAGATTACTCGAGTGTTCTTAAGCTTACTCGAGTGTTCATGTCTTTCTGAGGATTTGGGTTTGAATTTCAACAATTTACTCGAGTAGTTCATGAGTTACTCGAGTGTTCTTGGACTTTTCCAGAATACTCGAGTGACTTTGAATGACTCGAGTGTTTGACCTATAACAATTCTCAGTTCATGCCCGATACTCGAGTACCAGACAAAATACTCGAGTGTTCTTATGACATTTACTTTATTTTGAACACGATTTACTCGAGTACTTTGCCATTTACTCGAGTGTTTCGCAGCTGACAGTATTGAAAACTGGTTTTAACATACCATTTTCATTTCTACTCAATTTAAGTCCATTTCAGGGATCCACAGAGTTAACATATCATTAATCAAACATGTTACAACACTTATTTCAATTCAAAACACAGAATTGACAGAGAAATCATTGATTATGCATAAAAAGGCATTTTAACAACTCAATACCTCAAATCACACAATAAGCATAATATTCATGAAACAAAGCTCATTTAAGTTCACATGCATGATAACAAACTTGCTCAATACGGATTTAGAGCATGGATTGGTCTCCAAACCAAAGTTCCTATAGAATCTAAGCCCTTAGAGCCTCTTGGTGGCTCTCTAACACATTTAATGGATTTCAAACTCTATCTAGTGAATATAATTACTTCCCCTTACCTCTCAGATGTGAATCAACAGAAAGAAATCCAAAGAAAGCTCTCCAAACCCCGAAATCCACTTGAACTTCTCATGCATGACAGTTTTGAGTACCATACCAAAATGGAATTGGTTCGTACATGAAACAGAGAATTAGATTGGGGAAAATTAGATTTCTAAGCTCTATGCAACATCATCTAACTAAAGGAATTGAGTTTGAGACTCAAGAACTCAAGAGCTTACCAGAATCGATGATCACAGTGAGCTCCAGACACCAACTCAAGCAAGAACAGCTCCACTTCAAGACTTCGATTCTCTCAATCCACACACTCAAACCTCACAATTTTGGTGTCTATACAAAGCTCGTGATGTGAGCTTTGTATTGGTGTATAGATTATCACTCAACTCAGCTCACAGAGGAAGAATTGAAGAACACAATTCGAAAACCCTAACTCTTCTAATCTTCAACAAGTTAATCAAAATTCTCGACCAAGGGACAATGATGCGTTTAAATAGGCCAATGGAAAGCTCATGCGGGGCGACACGACGCCTATGGCGTTGGCATGGTGGTGATTTCGTGTCACCATCACGAAATCGTTGGCTGTGACTCACCAAACGCACTAACTCGTGCAGTTTGACCCAGAATACTCGAGTATTCCAGAAAATACTCGAGTGTTTTACCCAGATTTTGAAAAATAATTATTTTATTTACTTTCCCTCCAAAACCTTTCCTATAATTGCTTCTAGGTCCCAACCCAGGGACTAATATGCAAAATATACATTTTAGGCATTTAAATTATTTATTAAATAATTTCTCACATGCAAGCTAATTACATACACACATATTTTAATCAAGGATTAATTTGAAAACTATTAATTATAATTAAATTATAATTAACATTTCATTAATCGGGGATTAAAATTTTGGGGTGTTACATATTCCATTGGTTTCTCAAGTCAATCTTACCTATTCATTCTTATACATCATTTTCATAAAGTCTTTTATTCCTTACACTTTAATCATATCATAATTCTTTTTAATCTGTCCCTGGTCACGACCTACTGCGTCTGCACTCCTGTGCACTCACGTCTTACTGCGTCCGGGTATGTTTTCATTCTCCCCTGGTCACGACCTACAGCGTCTGCACCCCTGTGCACTCACGTCTTACTGCGTCCGGGTATATATTTTTCATTCTCCCCTGGTCACGACCTACTGCGTCTGCACTCCTGTGCACTCACGTCTTACTGCGTCTCGGTATATTTTTCATTCTCCCCTGGTCACGACCTTCTGCGTCTGCACTCCTGTGCACTCACGTCTTACTGCGTCCGGGTATATTTTTCATTCTGCCCTGGTCACGACCTACTGCGTCTGCACCCCTGTGCACTCACGTCTTACTGCGTCCGGGTATGTTTTTCTCATTCTCCCCTGGCTGCGCCCGGGTGTAATTCATTTCGTTCCTTTATCATTATCAATTCTTTAGCAATTTCCATTACTCAAAATTAATCACCACATTACACATTTTCACTATCCAAACATCACAATTACATATTATAACTTAATTAGCACAATTCAACGTAATATCACATCTCAAATCATTAAACAACATAAGCATTTAATTCATCAACATCACCAAATAACAAAATGAAACATATCAACATCAAAATAATTTCCCTAAGTTATAAATTCTATTTTAACAATTATTCTATATCATATCAACCTATACTAACACAGAAATCTTAGTACCCATTATATGCATATTGTAAACTAAACCCCAGAGTAAGGTAATACTCACTATAACCCACTCCTTACCTTGCGTTCCCATAAACCTGTTTCCTTTCATATAGTTCTGCCCAAACGTAGCGCGGTTCAGTGCTTTCGCTTGCGCTGATCCTAAAGCTCCTTCGTCGTCTAATCGATCATATAAAAATAAATAGTAATCGGTATAATGCGCTTTACGAAAAAGGGACTTTAAGTGAAAACCGAAACTAGTTAATTTTTGAAAACATTTAATTAAAATTCATAAATCATAGTCAAATTAAATTAGCACCATTGTCCCTTCAATAAAATAGTGTAGCTTCTTGTTGAAAATACATTAACTTTCAAGACTAACATATTTATCAAAAATACATACAAATTCAGTAGTTTTAGCTTCAAGTCACAAAATCAAAGCTATATTGCTTGACACTATTAATTCCAAACTAAAAGGAAGTATTTCCGATTCGAAATAAGTATAACTCACGTTTCCAACATTAAGGTAATTACACTTCCTTTCAACTTGGAATTAACGTTCAAGGTTTTAACTCGAATTAACATTATGCCGAAGATCCCAGGTTCCTAATTAACTGATGTATCATTTAGTTCAGGGGCAATCCAACCAAACTAAAGGACAACTCACTTACTTAGGAACCCAATACATTTAACAAAACATTCTTTAAAACTCATCATTCGACATAATGGTCAATTCAGCTTTATACAAACCAGAGTAATTAAATTAAAATCATTAACATTTACAAACAACTTATTATTATAATTATCACTAATTAATATTAAAATTAATATTATTATTAAAGCACCACACCGAGCAGTTAACGAGCGTTAGAGATTTACCCCCAAATATGGTTTTCGACGCAACCAAGAGCATATTGGTCCGGTTCGAAGGCTCCACCCTTGTCCGGTTCATGAAGTCATTGGTTCTCCCAACCGAAGCGGCACGATGAAGAACGGTACCACCCAAAGTAGCAGCATCCAGTCCCGAGGTAAGGGGTTCGTGAGCTTTGTTGCATCTGGCTCGAGATTGGTGGCTGTAGCAGCTTCAGTGGCAGCGAACCTGTGACAGAGATGGCGGCTCGGTCGCGAGTGGTCCTGGTTCGTGGCAGCGAACAACAACCAGCAACGAAGGAAGAGGGGGGTGTCCTGAATAGGGGCTTCTTGGTCCAGGAAGCAGCGGCGGCGGTCCAACAGCAGCAGCGAACGGCGGATCCGTGACTGGAGGGAGGCGACGGCGCGATTCGCGACTCCCTCGGCAGCGACACTATTGAAGCAGAGACAAGGGAGAGAGAAATCATGGAGCTTTAGAGAGAAGGGAACAAAATAAGAAGGAAGGGACCAAGGTGATAGGGGCGGTGGCCAGCAGGGAGGGCGGCGGTTGAAGAGAGAGGAACGAGGAGAGAGAGACCAAACAAGGAGGGTGGTGGCTGCTCACAAATTAGGGTCGGCTGAAGCAAATGGAGGGAGGGGGTCTTAGGGTTCTTTTTTTTTCTCACAGCACACACGTTGTTGTTGTTGTTTTCTTTTTTTTTTCTTTTTTTTTAACTACATACCTTTCCTATATTCTTCTTTTTTTTTTTACTATTATATTTCTTTTTTTTTGACAAAATTAAATAAATAATAATACAAATCAAATATCAAATAACATAGAGAGTCAAAAAATTAGAATCTTGCAAGTATTGAAAATAATTCAATGAGATATATCAAAAGCAAGGTAAAGTATAAAATGTATATTTTTCAGATAGGGTAATTTCTTTAAATGAGTTTTCTTTTAAGATATACATATAAATAAAATAGTCAAATAGAAATAATATAAGGTATGTTATGAAAATGCCAACACTTAATAATCATATATAAAAATTAATCATTTAATTTGATAAACTCACAATTTATAATACAAAAGAAAATCAGGATGTTACACCAAGTTTCATGAAAATAATTTTGAAAAAGTCAAACCATCATCCAAACCCATTATTTGCAATTATTGTGGTTGTTTAGGACATATTTCTCATTTATGCTTTTATCGGAAAAATTTTAATTTGAGAAATAATTTGCAATGGGTTCCAAAGGCTTCTAAGGAACCTAAGACTAACCCCAAAGGACCCAAGATGAAATGGGTACCAAAAAGTTCTTGTAGTGTTCTAAATGTGCAGGAATCCAAACAAAAAGAAGATCTAAGTGGTCAAAAGAAAGTCTTATGGGGTGTACCTAAGAGGACAATAAGTGTATGGGTTGAGAAACGAAACAAGCCTAAGGATGAATCAAGTGGTGGAGAAAAGGATAAACTATCAAGGGTGATGTCTAAGAGGACAAGAAATAGATGGATTGGTCAAAGGAGAAAAGTACCTACAACCAAAGCTTCTCACATGCATAAAAGTGAAATCAAATGGTCTAGGACCTCAAGCAAGAAGCAATGGGTAAGGACAAACGCCTCTTTGATCAACAAGTCCAAGGTATCAAATTATCATTCCACCTATAACAACGACTACACAAAGGTATACCTGGACTACTCTATCTTTTGCACATACCAAGGTGTATCATGAGTGCTGAAATATTTTTTTAAAATTTTTTATCATGATCACTCCTTGGATAAAATAAATCATGTGTGTCTTGCTTTATTTGAAAATCTTTTTAAGCACATGATTATATTTTTTGTGTGTACACTGCATTATTTTTTCACCATATATTGAGTTGTATCATGTGTGTTAAAATATTTTTTAAGAAATTCTTTTTATCACATGAATACACTCTTTATGTGTTGATGCCATGTCATGACATACTAGATATATATTGATATAAGACATGCATTTGTGTACATGAGCATTTTTTTAAGTGCATTTGACTATGTTGTTCTTCATGTGCTTCAATATTTGAAATATCAAAATGCCTATTTATGCTTGTGCTACTAATCTATATGGATCCAATTCTTTTTGGATACCAAAAGAAATGCTCTCAAGTGGTTTTGTAGGTGAGATAAAAAGTGCTAGTTATGCTACCTCTTCCTAAGGATAGGATTCATGCACTATTGGACACAAAGGAAAAGATGTCAAAGGTTGACATGACTCCATTCAAGTAGCTTAAAGGAGATGCGTAATATATTGAACAAGAGGAGAGCCCCTTCAAAATGCTTAATGATGGACATTCAAATAGAAGGAACTCCAAATCAATCAATTCCTGCTACTTGAGAAAGGGTCACATACGATAAGTATCACCACACTTATTTCTTTTAAATACTTTATGTACTTATCTTTGTGATACACATGTTTATCTTGATGCTGAAATTTTTTTTAATAATTTATTCCTTCTTCGATATGTTTGTACAAATTTTTGTGAAGGATAAATTGTTTTTCAGCATGCACTATATTTATGTGTTACTAATTCCTAAGGATCCAATTATCGTGGATACCAAGAGATACACGTGCTAATTAGTCTTGCAGGTATTACTTCAAGTATCAACCTTGCAATACTCTCTAGAATGCTATGATCAATGTTGTCAATTGAAGAGAGGACTTAGCAATACTCAAGTACTTGAAGGTGATACGGCAACATCAAAATGATCACTTGGAATGGAAGAAGAGCAGGACATTGAATAAGAGGAAAATTCCTTCAATTGCAAAATGATGAAATTATCAATAAAAGGAACTCAAAAGTTCTCAATCATCACTATAAGTATCTCTGATCCTTCATTTATTTTAATCATTTTGTGATGCTTCTACATATGATATGTGCTACATGATATTTTGTGTTGAAGTGCATTGAATATTTATTGTCATGGCATATAGGATTTTAAAGTTTTGATGATAGTGAGCATTCACATGTTTTTATGATGCATTTTTCATCTCCCTTCAAGTTATGTTTATTTTTGGAAAAATCTTTTAGAAAGGGGGAGAAAAATATTATTGGAATATTTGCATTGAGAACATGTTTTTGCTTCTTCATCCCATTTTGACATCATGCTGCTTTTTATTGTGTATTGGGAAGAAATTCTTTTGTATCCCATACTTACTTTTGATGATGTCAAATAGGGGGAGAAATTGACCATGTGTCTATGTGTATTTACTCCCTTGTTATTATTAATGTATCTATTCAGTATTTCAGGGGGAGTATAGTACAAAGGGGGAGAAGAACCCTAATCCTGCTAAAGTCTTCTCACCACCTTTTTGATGTTGACAAAAGGGGAAGAAGAATTCTGAGCTTCATGTGCATACTAACCATATATGCAGGGGGAGGTTATGAGAATGAAGAGAAACTATTTCATGGCTTAATCAATTATTCTCTATATTCTCTATTTGTATTTAAATTTCCTATGATATTATTGGACTATATTGTGCTATACTTGCTGCTTAACGCTTGTGATGCAGAAACTCAGAAAAGCGTTTGTCATCATCAAAAAGGGGGAGTGTTGGAAGTCAAGCATGCCCCAAAGGACGTAAAGAGTAATGCTAGAAGGATTCTAGAAGATAATGTTTTGATGATTACAAACAAGATTCAAAGTTTCAAGCATCAAGCTGCATCAAGTTCATGCATCAAGCTTCAAGGCTAAAGTCAAGGCTCAAGCTTCATGTTCATGTTTAGTATAGCCTGACCCATAGGAAATTTGTAAGGTAATGAATTTTTATTACAAGTGTATAATGGCCAAAATTAGTTTTTCATGTTAAGGAGAAGAAAAGGACTTTTTATGAAAAATGTTTTAATTGCAAAATATGTTTTCATGAAAATCTGTTTTTAACTTAGTTTATGAAAAATGTTTTTAATTGCGAAAATAGTTTTTCTAAAAACATATTTTTTAAAGACTTAACTGATTCACTGTGAAAATATATCTTGACAACCTCTAGCTCGATTTCTCTAAATTGTGAAAATCTGTTAAGACAAGTTTTGACAGAGATAATCGATTACTCTTTCAAGATAATCGATTATTTATGTTGCATCATAGAAAATCCAGAGAGAGTGTAATCGAGTATTTGAACCTGGCAAATCCATTACTTTTTGTTTGAAAGTAATCGATTACTTGGCACAGATAATCGATTACTGGAGTTGCATCATATATTTTTCAGAGGCTGTGTAATCGATTATTTGACCAGTGATAATCGATTATATCAGTTGCATCATATATTAAACAGAAGTGAAGTAATCGATTAAATTCTATGTTGTAATCGATTATTGATTTTTCAAAAGAATTTAAAAGTTTCTATTTTTAAGGGGATAATCGATTATTCTCCTGAAGTAATCGATTACCTCGAGTTTTATTGAAAAACGTGTCAGAATCATTTTGATTTATTTCCTGATTTGTTTTTATATAATTGATTCTGATTTATTTTCAAAATTCGAATTTGAATATTATTTTGAAATATTTCCTTATTTGTTTTTAAGAATCAAATCTTTGATTTATTTCTTAAATCTATTTTATTTGTTTCTGATTTCAAAATTGATTTTATTCTATTTTATTTTATTCTTTAAATCTATTTGATTTTATTTTGATTTCAAAAATATTATTTTATTTATTTGATTTCAGAAAATCAATTTTGAATATTTCCGGATTTGATATCATTCTTATTTTAAATTTGATTTATTTCCAAAATCATTTTTGATTTGATTCTGATTCTAGTTTCAAATTCAAAATTTGAATTTCAAATATTTTTAAATCTTTATTTTTATTTCATAAATCTTTAATATTTGATTTTTGATTTTAAACATGTGTTAAATTGTGCTTTTAAAATGATTTGAAGAATTCCTATTTTCGGCATTGAACTTTTTCTTCTAAACGCTTCTTCTTCTCCTTCTTCAATTCTCTGGTTTTATCGTTCATATCTTTTGAGAAGAAAAACTTTACTTTGGCCTATACAATTGTGATTTAACTTCATTGTCATAGAGCTTTATTGTTGTATTCGTGTTATATAGAACACACTTTTGTTAGAGCCTTATATTGTTGTATCCGCACTATTAAGAGTGCAATATAGGTCTTGTACCAATCACTCATACCGTAACCATTTGTGTAAGGGGTGTGTAACCCTTAGTGACTAGGGAGTGAATCTCCTAGTGCGGACGTGCTGCGTTCGTGGTTGTAGGGTGAGGAACCCTGCTGTGTGGGTAGTGCTAGACGAACGGTGGGGCACCTAGTAGTTAGGCTATCTGATTGTTTTTGAGGTCCCTGGCGAAAGGAGGTTCCTAGTAGCTTGCGGGGCGCTCTGGTTGTACTTGGGGACGCGTGGCGTCTTGGTTTAGTGAAAAGCTCAAGCGGATCGCTTGGGGACTGGAGTAGGCTGGGTTTGCCGAACCAGGATAAAATCTCCGGTGCAATCTCTTCTATCCCTTATCTCTTTTATTTATTGTTGCGCATATTTTTATTGTGTTAATTATCTCCTTCGCAACGTAAATATAATATATATTAATTTAGTTATTTTAAATTAATCAACGCGCGTTAGACCTTTCGTTGTTATAGTGTTTCTTATCTTCGCGCGTAATATTAATCGTTGTTATTATTGTTTGCTTCCGCTTGCATAATTGTTTTCATCGTTTTTAAGAGTTTTCCGCTGCAAAGTTTATCTATTTCATTGAAAACGATTTAATTCGAATATTTTCCAATGTTTTCATAAACACCCAATGCACCCCCCCTCTTGGGTGTCGGCTGCCAATCCTATCAATAATTCTAACACTTTCAACCAGAATTAAAGGAGGGAGTAGCTTTTGGAAAGATTGAGGCTTCAGATGTGGAGAAAGAAGTAGTTTATTGGCAGAATGCCTTAGTCTGCTATGTGTTGGGATCAAAACCTCCCTTTCCTATTATCAATGGCTATATTAAGAAGGTTTGGGGCTAGTATGGAGTGGATAAGGTTTTGATGAACACTGATGGTACCTTTATTGTGAGGTTTAATGACATAGAGGGCAGGAACAAGGTTCTGGATATTGGCATTTTCCACTTTGATAAAAAGCCTCTGATTATGTCACCTTGGAATGGTAAGCCTATGGTTAGGAATTTCCTGGATAGAGTCTCAGTTTGGATTCAACTCCCAGATTTGCAATTGAAATTCTGGGGAGCATCTGCTCTTGGGAAAATTGCAAGCCTTGTTGGAACACGTATTATGGTGGATCAAGTTACTAAGGACAGGAATAGAATTCATTATGCCAGAGTCCTTGTGGAAGTTAACCCCACTATTCTGCCAGAGGAAATATACTTTGAGGATGAGAAGGGGGTTGTTCTTACTCAGAAGGTAGTGTATGAGTGGAAGCCAGTTTTGTGTGCTAAATGTTCAACCTATGGTCATGACTCAAAAATGTGTAGGAAGGGAGTTAAGCAGTAGTGGGTGGTGAAGAAAAAACCAAGCCAGGAGGAGATTGATGATGTGGTAGGGGCTCTCAAAACAAATGATGCAATTGAGAAGGAGACAATACCACCTGAAAATGTTGCTAGTGCTGAAAAGGAAGCAATTGCAGTCCTTGCAGCTGCAGTCAGGGACAATAAAGATAAGAAGAATGAAAGTCCAGCCTCAGCTAAGCAGAAAACTCCTATTACTGAGCAGAATGAGATACAGAATCATGCTAATGAGGAAGGTGAGTGGATACCAGTCACTACAAGAGCACAGCAGAAAAAGAAGGTCTTGCTTAAGGGGGAAACCTCCAAGCAACTGTTTAATGGATAAGGTAGCCATTTGGAATATAAGAGGGTTAAATCACCCTCAGAAACAACAAGAGATTGTAAATTTCTATAGGATGAATAAGGTAGGATTATTTGCTATTTTAGAAAATAAATTAAGAACTAATTATGTGCAATCTGTTCTGAATGCTATGGCTCCTGGTTGGGAGTAGTTTTTCATTAATCTTGATTTCTGTCCTGTTGGTAGAATTTTGATTCTGTGGAAAAAGGACATGTTTGATATTGTTATTATAGCTTGTTCAAGTCAGTATATTCACTGCTTTGTTACTGTCAAGACTGATGGTAGCACTTTCTTTATTACTTTTGTGTATGCTTCTAATGATCACACTGAGAGGAAGGAACTCTGGCAAGTTTTGAAAGGCATAAGTACTGTGGCTGAGATACCTTGGTTGGTAGGGGGTGATTTCAATACTTATCTCAGCACTGATGAGAAGTTGGGTGGGAATGAAGTTGATATCTCTGCTCTTCATGATTTTGTAGACTGTGTCCATGACAGCCAGTTGCAAGATATGAGGTTTAGGGGCAGTTTTTTCACATGGTGTAATCAGCAGCTGGGTGATGACAGGTTTTATTGTAAGCTGGATAGGGTTTTTGGTTAATCAAGCATGGTGCAATAGGTGGCCTAATGTGGAAGCTCATTTTATGGTGCCTGGGATCTCTGACCATTCTCCAATCCTTATTGATTGGAATTTGGACTTCACATTCAGAGGCAGTGGTTTTCAGTTCTTTAACATGTGGACAAGTCACCCTGACTTTGCTCATGTGTTGTCAGAATACAGGAATATGCAGTTTGAAGGTTCCAGAATATACACTCTTTGCAGGAAGCTTGACCAGCTTAGAATTCCTTTGGGTGAGTTGAATAGGAGGCATTTTAGTAGAATTGATGCTAAGGAGATTGAGCTGAAGGAGCAATTACAGTCTATCCAGGAGCAACTTCAGCAAAATCCTACAAGCCTTTTTGTTGCAGGAATCAGAGAAGAAGATTCTTAAAGACTATAACCTGGTTTATCAGGCTGCTGCCTCTTTCTTGAGACAGAAGGCTAAAGTTGCTTGGCTTAAGGATGGTGATCAGAACACAAGACTATTCCATAATTCAATCAAGCATAGATATTATATGAATAGGATCTTGAAAATTCAGGATGATGATGGCCAGCTGATTTCAGGTCAGGATAATATCTGTCATGCTTTTTTGCATTATTATAAAGACCTGTACAGAGCAAGATAGCACCAATCATGGAACTCAGACTTCATTGAAGAGGGTAATGTCTTATCTGTTCAGCAGCAGTTAGCATTGATTAAGCCTATCTGTGATGAGGAGATTAAGCAAGCCATTTTCTCTATCCATGCTGATAAAGCTCCTGGCCCAGATGGTTTTGGCTCAGGGTTTTTCAAGTCTGCCTGCGATACTGTTGGGACTGATGTTTGTGCAGCAGTGAAGGAATTTTTTAATTCAGGGCATATGCTGAAAAGGTTGAATGAGACAAAGTTGGTTATGATTCCTAAGGTGGATTGCCCAAACTACCTTAGGGATTTTAGACCTATTGCTTGCTCTAATACTGTGTATAAATGTATATCTAAAGTGATGTGTGCGAGATTAAACTCTGTGTTGCCTACAATAGTGCAGCAGAATCAGACTACTTTTATTCAAGGAAGAAGCATAGTTCATAATGTGCTTATCACTCAGGAGTTATTAAGGCTGTATGGTAGGAGGAGGGTTTCTCCTAGGTGTGCTCTTAAGATTGATCTAAGGAAAGCATATGATACCTTAGATTGGAGTTTCATCAATGATTTTCTGATTGCTTTTAAGTTTCCTCAGCAGTTTAGAATTTGGATTATGGAGTGCATTTCCAAAGTTTCCTATAGGCTGATTATTAATGGGCAGAAGAGTGAGAGGTTTACAGCTTCTAGAGGTCTGAGACAGGGAGATCCAATTTCTCCACTCATTTTTTTTATGGCAATGGAAGTGTTAACAAGGAGTTTGCAGGCTGCTGCCAAGCATGCAAATTTTAGATACCACCCTCTTTGTAAGGATTTAAGACTAGTGAACCTTGCCTTTGCTGATGACTTGATGATCTTCTGCAAGGGTCATCCTACTAGTGTGAGGTGTCTCATTAGTGCACTAAACAAGTTCTCTGCCTGGCCTGGTTTGCAAGCAAATTCTCAGAAGTCTCAGATTTTTATGGCAGACAGAAATAAGGAAAGTATCCTACAGCTCACCGATTTTCAGGTTGGTCAATTTCCTTTCAGGTATTTAGGTCTTCCTATATCTGCAAGGAAATGGTCAAATAACTCATGCCAGGTGCTGATTGATAAGGTATCTAATAGAATTAATTGCTGGAAGTCCAGGAACTTGTCTTATCAAGGAAGGCTTTGTCTTGTGAACTCTGTGCTCATTAGTTTACATACTTACTAGGCCACTGTCTTTGTTATTCCCAAGGCTGTTATTTCTGGTATTGAGCAGAAGTGCAGGCTTTTTCTATGGGGAGGAACAGATACTAAGCATGCTCATGCTAATGTGTCTTGGTAGAAAATTAACTAATCATAAGAGGTTTGGTGGCCTTAATATTCCTGATTGCCATGTTTGGAATGTTGCAGCAATAGGGATACAAGTTTGGGACCTTGCAGCTAAAAAGGACATTTTGTGGGTAAGATGGATTAATTCTGTCTACCTAAAGGATGTGGACCTGTGGGATTATGTCCCTACTGCTAATATAAGTTGGCATTGGAAGCAGGTAGTTAAAACAAGAGACAGGTTTGCAGATGGTTATCATAATGGATCTTGGCTTGGTACATCAGATGGCATATACACTGTCAGAAGTGGATATGACTTTCTGAAAATTCACCCCCCCCCCCCCCCCCGTGTTCCCTTTGCATAAATGTATCTGAAACTCAGTGAATGTTAGGAAACATTGCTTCATATTCTGGCTTGCTGCTCATAACAGATTAACAACTAAGGACAGACTGGTTTTTCTCATTGAACCAATTATGTATGCAGACAAATGAGAGTAGAGATCACTTGTTTTTCACTTGCACTTGGAGTAGGGTGCTGCTTGAACTGTGCTGCAATTGGATTGGCCTTGACAGGTTTCCTTACACTTATAATACTTGGCAGAGATGGATTCTGAATGCATTCAAGGACAAGACTAGAGCCAAGTGCATCTCAGCTATATATGCAGCTTGTATCTATCATGTTTGGGCAGAAAGAAATTCGAGATTGTTTCAGAACATCAGTCATCAGTAGGATGTCATTTTCAGCAGATTGAGGAAGGAGATTGCTAGGAGAATAAGTTTTGTTTTTCCTGATTTAAAGGTCATTAGGAATAGTGTTTTGATTAATAGGATTTCAATTGAATTGTAATTTTATCTTTTGTTCTTTTGGCATATTATTATCTTTGAACCCTTCCTAGAAGGTGGCAAAATAGTTAATATGTCCTTAGTTTTGTATATGAATTTTGCATTGTGGTAATAAGATTATTTCTTCTACCAAAAAAAAAAAAATACTTGATGAATTTCAATAGATTGAATAACTTTGAAAATTCGTATCTTTTTAACCGTAACTCCGAATTTTATGATCTTTATATGAAAACGATCATATTGAAATGTAGATTTCAAAAATGTAACTTTTATAATTTTCTGGATTGATTTACAAAAATTTATTTCCGGAGTGCATTGTAAACGAATTTTGAGTATTTAAATGAGTAAAAATAGTTAAAGACCTCAAATGAACTTTTCCTTTTGAGGATCTCTTTTATATGTGCAAATATGATTTTAGAAAATGAATTGAGGGCTGTATTTATAGCCAAATAGTGCAGTTAATTATTTTAATTAAAAGATGTATTTTGGAATTTTATTTGTGATTGTTGATGATGGGTGTGTTATAAAGGAAAATTATTTTATGGATCTTACAAAGTGAATTTAAAATTAAAAAGAGTATTTGATGTGGTGTATGTGTGAATATTTGTGTGATGTATGAATTATTTGCATTCTATTATTTTCCATATAAGTGGCATAACATTTTGATTTTTGTATGATGTGTATGATTGAAATTTAAATGAAAATAAAATTAATATGTTTATGCATGTGTGTGTATGTGTCAAGCATGCATGAAGAAAGAGTAGGAAAGTTTATTTTCTTTTAGGTTAAGAAATTAAGAGTAAAATTTAATCCATGGAAAAGTGATTAGGAGATGTGATGTAAATGAGTGATTAGACCTAAAGCCCTAAATTACTCCTAGATGTCTCCTTGATAAAATCCACCCATGCAACTTGTTAGAGTGACAAAATTGCCCCTCCCTTTAAAGCACATGAACCGAAATTCCAAAGGGTAAAGAGGGAAGCACATGACTTGTCTATATAAAGAATAACCCTTAGTTCTTTTTCCCTTCATTTTTCATTCACTTCTTCATTTCCAAACACATTCTAAGAGGCTCATTAAACCTCTTAGAGAGAGAGAGGGGGGGCGTGGGTTAGAGAGAAGGAGGAGAAGAAGTACAAGCTAGATCCAAGGCTTTTCTTTGAAGATCAAAGTGTTAGGAAGCTAGAAGATCAATCTCTCTTGGTAGGTGATTTGAAGATCATGAAGGAGATTGTGTTAGTTTAGGTTTTCTCTTTTTGATCTTGTAATCTTTCTTCTTTCTTTCTTTGCATGTTGATGTTCATGGCTTAGATGATGAGTGCATGTGATGTTTTTGGTTGATCATGGACTATTGAGATTGAAAATAACTTGTAATATGCTTGATGATTCGGTTGAGGTTTTCATGATGGATTTTGATGCTTTTCAAACTAAATCTTAAAAATCTAAAGAGTTGTTGAGACTTTTGTAAGTTTAAAATAGATTTCTTTGCATGTTAAATTTTCTTGCTAAAACCGTGAACCATGATGTATTTAAGAGATTATGTGATGAATAAATGAATGATTTAAACTTGATTGATGAAAAAGTTGAAGTCTTTAGTCTTGCATGTTGGTTTGATGATGATCTTGGTCGATTTAAGTGCATGCATATCTTGATCTTGACTTGATCTATGAAAAAGCTTTGATCTTGAAGTCATGCATGATGTTTTTGAGTGGAAAGCTTTGATCTTTTCTTATTGCATGTCACGGTTTTGAGAGGAAACAAGGAAACAAGCTTTTGAAAATGATTTTTGGTTCAAAGAAAGCTTGATCTATGCATTGTGTTCTTGCATGTTAAAGATTTGGTGTTAAATCTTGATTTCTAATGACATTTATTCGGTTTAAGCCTAGAACTAGGAGATCCTGTTTTGTTTTTCATGAAAAAGGCACATGCATGTAAATCTTTACTTGATTTAAGGAATTTAAAGTGCATGCATAAGATTTGAAGTTAAAAACCTTTCTTAAGTTTAAAAAGGAAATGATGTTTTTTTTTAAAAAAATTTGTGTAAGAAAGTGCATGACTTGATCCATGAACCTCGATCTTTGCATGGTGAAAAGTGAACCAAAAACCTTGTCTTTGTCATGATGGATATTCGGCCAATGCATGCTAACTAGGTTAGGATTCCTTTTTATGAAGTGACATGAAGTAATGAGTGTGTTTTATGGGTTAATGCTAAGTTAAATTGTTTGAAATGGTGTGGTGGTTATTTATTTTCTATTCGGTTTTGGTTAAAGATATAAAGGAATCTATACTTGATTCTCATTTTATGTGTATGCATGTTAATATTTGTTTAATTTAAGGACTTTGAATGCATACATGTCTAAGTAATTTTATTGTTTAAAAATGAACTTGCATGATAATGTTTCAAGTTAGTTAAGTTGATTTAAAGTGTTTGAACTTGTAATCTTTGCTTTATTTTGGCTATTCAATTCGGTCTCTTTTTAATAATGTAAGTAAATATGAAAATGAAATGGTTTTGAAAGAAATTATGTGTTGAATAAGTGTTTAGTTGTGAAAGTGTTTATTTGAAAATGAATGTTTAGTCTAGAATCGAGTTAAGTGAGTGACTATGTGAATGGATTTATTAGAGTGTTGTTTGTTGTTTATATGTTAGTTGATGCTTGAAAAATATTTGAGTACGTAATTGGTTTTGAAATTAATTGATTTTAAGATAATTCGATTTGATTTATTTGGGATTGTTGGATTGTACTTGGTGGCTGTCCAAGATTTGTTTTATGACAAAATCTTGAGTTTTAAAGTGTTAATTTTGAGCTAAAGAATTATTTGAGACAAAAGTGCTTTTACGATGTTTTCGGATTTTTGTTAAAGTGATTCTGTGAAACAATCCTTTGCTGTCCAGAATCGTTTGGACTTGTTTCTTAACTTTAAAAATGTGTTCATATGATTTAAAGTATGGTTTTCAAGTGGTATTTAATTTGGGAAAAAGCCGGATTAAAAACGGCGAATTTTTCGGTGTTTTCGGACATGATGAAGGTGCTGTCCCAGACGAACCAGCAACCAAATCAATTGATTCAAATTACCTTATTTGATGTTTTCAAATGGTTTTAAAGTACTTAAAGTACTAGAAAGTATTAGAATCGTTTTGAGAAAACAATTATGTTTTAAGTGTTCCGACGAGGAACGGAATGTGTATTGAGTTAAGAAAAGATTTTCTTATACAAGTTAGTAACGAAAACATGCTTTGTCTAATACGAGGAATTTTAAGACGGGGGATTGGAGCAGCTGGCAGCTGACAGCGATAAGGATCCGCGGAGATCGTGTGCATATATTTGCTGGGTCTTGAGGTGAGAGAGAAGCTTTCCTAAGACATCGTGGTATTTAGGTGATTTATTAGGATGTTCCGGATCATCTCAAAGATCGGAACTTGGTGGTTCTAAGTCAGTAGTATAGTGGCAATCGTTTGTGTTGTGTGGCCACTTATACGAAGGGGACAAAGACCACATGTTGTTGTGTGATGAAATTATATGATTATGATTTGAATTAGCATGCTTATGTTTATCTGCTTAGCTGTTTAATTATGTATGATGATATTGAATTGTGGATAATATGAGTAGCATGCTGATGGACGTTTGTTAAGTCTTGAGATAAGATAATGTGGAAAAGATTGTGAAAGTAAAAGACACAAAGAGAAAGATGTAAACCCATGTTTGGCCTAAGTCCTTATGGAGTAAGGCAGCCCTGATAAGACATTAAGAAAAGAAATAATGATATGAGATATGAGAATGATTGGAAAAGAGATATGAGCTGATAATGAGAAAGAGATGAGAAATAATTTATGATGTGAATGAAAGTATCGTAATGACGTCAAGCCAGAGCTGGGGAAGGCAGTGCTGTTGTTGTTTATTTGAAATGAGATATGATATGACCTTAATGTTGTTTCTTTGTTGATGAGTATTGGAATGAAATGAGGTGTGATATGAGTGGAGCTGGGCTCCTTAGTGGTGAAAGTGCAGCCAGAGGGCTAATGTTTCAAAAGAGATATGTTGTGATTCTGAGAAAGTTTGTGAAATGAGTTTTTAAACAAGTTTGTGAAATGAGATTTTGAGAAAGTTTGTGAAATGAGTTTTTGAACAAGTTTATGAAATGAGATTTTGAAAAAGTTTATGAAACGAGATTTTGAGAAAGTTTAAGGTTGCTTTTTCTTGTGAAATCCCACGCTCCATAACTTAAATTTACAGGTTTGCCTTGAAGGGAAGATATCTAGTGATTCAATATCGAAAAGTTCGAGGGCTCTTAAACCTTCTGGAGATCAAATACCATGGAAATTCTTTGAGCAATTCCAAGACATAGCTTTTCCTTCACTTTCAGGTGGTCACATCGTACGCATTGCTACACACCCTAGTGCCATGAGGGTAACTTCTATTTTTTAGTGTATGGTTTTGTTTAACCAGATTCTTTTGAAGTAGTAACAGTCCTCTTATCTTTGATTTTCATTCTTTATTTTCAGCTTGGATATGGTTCACAAGCTGTTGAGCTTTTAATACAGTGAGTGAATGGCTTCTTTCTTACTTTGATTTTAGCTTCTGTTTTACACTAGAGGTTCCATGAGCATTGAGTGTTCTTTAAAAGTTTTAAATTTAATATAGATCAGTTTAGGGGTTAGCCTTGATTCAAAGTGTGGTAGAAAATACCTCTGGTATTTGTGTGGTCAATTAGTGCTCTTATGATGCAGCTGACTCATCCTTGTAATTAGGAATGTAATTACTGTAATTAATGCTGTATTAGTATAAATATATTCATGTGGTCTCATTACAAGACAAGTCTTGCATACTCTCCATTTTCTATTGCAAGGCATACCTTTGGACCTTTGGACCTGGTGGTCATAGGTTCTTGTCATGATAACAGCCTCTATGTCTATGGAGTAGGGCTATGCACATCCAACCTTCTTAGACCGCAAAATGGTGGTTTAACCTTGCACAGGGATGCTTAAAAATATGGTTTGGTTTGTCTATGAATCTTCCAGTTCATTAATACTTTGCTATAATTCATTTTTGTGCCGTTAGTGGGCCTATAATTTCTAACGGTTGCAGTGGCCTCTTCATGTTTTCATGTTAAAAAAACTGATTTTGTTGATACACGGAAAATTCTTTTTTAGCAAGACATGCATTTTCAGAGATTATGTTTAGTGGCAGAGCGTTCCTTGGTAAGCTTTTTTCATTCAAATATGGAGGAGCAGTCAGTTAAAAATCACTTAATCACAATATTGAGAGGACCTACTCTACTTGCTGTAACTTGGTGCTCTTTTTCATCTTAAGTATGTCAAACTGTTAAGCAGAACATCATCAATTAATCATTTGCATACTGTCTGCAGTTACTATGAAGGACAGCTTACTCCTGTCTCTGAGATTGATGTTGAGGAGGAAGTGCAGGCTCTGCCAATTAAAGTTATGGAAGCTGCAAAGAATGTATGTTACTTCTTAGTCCCTTTATTTGTATAGTTTTAGGACATATCTTCTCATAAAAAGACAATCTTAAACTTGTGATTGCACTTTTTTTTGGTTATCAATGACTTTATACCAATTGCTGGCAAATTAGTGGGCTCTATTATTTGAAGTTATAGTTTATCTCGAAAAACTACTGCGCTCTTTCTATGACTGCTCACCGCAACATTTAGTGCTTTATATGTCCTGTTCTTGTATATAGATATATTATAGCTTGATGTTCATTAGTTCAGCTATTGAGCTTAGATTACAGACTTGTTGCCTCGGTTTTGGTGAATATCTATTCATATATATATATATATATATATATATATATATAAATAATGTGCAATTAATCTATCTTTAGAATTCTTCTAATTTGTAGTGTTCCCTTTTTAATTGGTTTTTCTAGCATTCTTTTATTTATGCATTAGTATTATTTTCTTAGCACGTGCTCTACAATTTCTTGTGGACATTGATAGACATGGTTGTCTGGCTGTTTTCTTGTATGAGTTTTTTCTTATTTTTAGTAATGATATTGTTTCTCTTATTTCAGGAACTTTGTTTTCCTATTTTCTTGTCTTTCTTTGCTAACCTTGACTATCTTCTAAAAAATTTAGCTGATATTATTTTAAATAGCTATGGGGATTTGTAGCTATAACCTTTTGCTCATTCTTTGATTAACATTTTTGCTCATTTTGGATAAATTTTTCTGCATGTATTGGAGCAGATGTTTAAGAAGTGGGAGCAAATGTTTAAGAAGATGATAGCTCTTAACAACTTGAAACCATTGGAGGAAGATGAGATTGATGAAGATCAAATAGATAATAATGATTGATGCAGTTTATTAGTTTATCTTTTAGAAAAATGACTTAAATATGTAATTTTTATTTGGATTATTTAGCTCGAGTGTTGTTTTGTTTTTAAATTATGATTAGATACTTTTTGTATTGTGACTTCTTTGTTTGCACAAGTAATGGATATGTTCTCTATTGAATTATTGTTGTTTCTGAAATGTTTTGAACAGCTTTGTCAAAAAAATAGAATTTAAAAATTACATATTTTAAGATTTGTGAACAAAAGTGTGGGCTGTAGCAGATTTTGGAATTAGAGACGGAATTAAATAGAGACGGAATTTTATTAGTTAGAGACGGATAATCAATCTTGGAATTAGAGACGAAATTATTTGGAACAGAGACGGAAATTTCCGTCATTGTTAGAGACGGAATTTTAAACACGGAACTTAATATTTAGAGACGGAAATTTCCGTCTCTAATTAGAGTTAGAGACGGAAAGGAAAATTCGTCTTGACGTACTTTGCGACGCCATATTTTGGGACGGACTAAAATCCGTCTCTAATTCCGTCTCTAATTCCGTCTCAAAAGTTGTTAGAGACGGATTTTTATTTATTTAGAGACGGATTTCATTCCGTCTCTAAATCGGACATTTCTAGTAGTGAGTTGAGATTGAGAAAGAAAGAATGATTATGTTGAGAAGTGAAAATGAGTTGGCAAGATGATAATGATGATGATGATGATGATGATGATGATGTTGATAATGATGATGAACTTGAATGTTATGTTGTATGTGTGTGCATTGTTATGTATGTATTGTCTTAATATCTTGCCTACTATAAACCCACACCGTCGACGAAGATGGAACGTCGTATGAAGATCGCCACTCTAAATGAAGTGGAGCTGGAGCCCAATGACATTGGGGAAGCAGCGTCACGGATGGCATCACCTTTGAGTGTGAAGAAAAGACGCAAGATGAAAGGGAAGCTTCGACAAGTCGTCTTCAATAGAAAGATCGGAGAATAGTGTTTCTCTTGTGGGTAGTATTAGTGCCTTATGGCCTAAGTTTATTGTTATTGTTGTGAGTCAAGGATTACCTAAGTGATGAACTATTGATGTAATTCAGTTTATTTTATATTATGCCCTATTTTTGAAGAAGTGTAAGAATGGAACCTTTTGAGAATTATATAAGTTTTCCTGATGAAATATAAGAACCATGTTAAGTCTGAAACCAAATCATTTTTCAAAGATAAAGGTTTTTGAAGATTCAAGTAAGTAAGTATGTGTTTTAGTAACAACTCGATTTTCGGTAAAAGAATGTTGAGTGCTCCAATGACACTTCAATAATGTTTAAAAAAAAAATTTGGCCTCATTTTTGGTAAATTAATAAATAAAAGTTGGTTATTTTGTGTTACGAAAATCGGGCTGTTACATTATGCAAAGATCGGGCATTATCTACTTCGTTAACCGTTGGATCTTGCTCAAATTTTTAGACAAGGTTGCTAACCTTTTTATCTTAACATCCAAGAGTGGAAATGTTCTTTTTAGAAGTAAACCTTTAAAAATTAATTTTTCAGTGCCATAGTGTATTATATATTTAAATTTCTGAATTTTAGCAGTAACTAACCTGTTAGTAGAACCAGTAACCGGTTAGTGCGTCTGCATCTGCAGAAAATTAAATCGGTTTAGCTCGAAATTTCGAGGTAAAAACGAGGTTCCACTCCCCTTAAGCCAAATATCACCTATAAACGTCCCAAGACAAGTATGTGGACGAGTTTTAAGCTTTGGGATTGAGTGATTTGGCTCATTTTGAATCAAGAACCCATTATTAAAGCCAAATATCTTAGTTTCCTAGTGATTTCTTCATCACTTTCGTTCTCCCTCTCTAAGTCACCCCAATCCACAAAACTTGTATCAAATTGAAGTTCCTTATCCCATCTTGACATAGAAACCGAGTTTGTTCGATTTGGTTAACTATAGAGAAAGTTATAAGCCTGTAAAGTTGGCTACTCAAATCTGGAAACACGGAAAACATATTCGTCTGGCTCTGTTCTTCAGACTTTTGTGGTAAGCTCAGGGCACCTCAAGCTCTCAAACTCGTTTTAATCTTGAGTCTATACATCCTAGTTTATGTTCTAATCAAATTCCCCAATTTTTCATGTCAATTTCTTGGTTAAAAACCTGACAAAACCAGCTCACCAAGACTGTTCTGGGTTGGGCTGCAAGATGAAGATTGAGCCATTTTCTATTAAATTCCAATCTTTCCGGCCTCAAATCCATTCAAACACTTGAAATAGGTATGTGAGATTTCATTCATATCGCTAGGATTATTGATTATGACGTTTGATATATGTGTTATGTGAATTCGGGTCAAGACATGACACTACATGATTTGGAGGTCATGATAGCCACTTGAATTACTAATTTTAAATCTTGAATAAGGCTTAAATAAGTGAGAATATTGATGTTATGATTATGTGATGCCAAATTGATTCTCACTTTGAAGTTGTTAATGAAATCATGTGTAGTGATAAATGATAATCCCCTCAATAAGCTATTTATGAATTAATGAATAAAGGGACACATGTTCAACTAAATTAAGTCTATAACAAGTCAAGGATCATGTGTTAGATTTTTATAATGTTTTTCAAATATTAGTTTGAGTTATTGGACTGAAACTAAACTTGAAGAGCAGAAATTACTCTCAAATCTGTTTAATCTAACCGGTTAAGGGATACTTTAACCGGTTAGAACCTGAGAGAACTAGGCCATGTTAATCTTGATGTTGAATAACATAGAAGTGAATCACTAGTCCTTTCCTTTACAAGTTTAGAATGTTATTTAATGTTTTGGAAGATAAAGGTTAGATTTAGTTCTTAATCCCTTAATTGATTTGTCATTTGTAAGGAAAAGAAGACAAAGTATTATATCTCAATATAAGTCCATGGTTGTAATGAATTTAGGTTGATATGGAATTTAAAGTGAACGTAAATTGTTGTCTTAGAGTAGGACAAGATTAGAATAAGTCTGGAAATGATTTTGGTGTTGAGAACTGAGGTTATTGGCTGAAAGTGCATACCTTAATTGGTTAAGAGTTACTTTAACCGGTTAAGGATTGATAAAATACACTGGTTTATTCTCAAGTCTGTCTAGTTTAACCGGTTAACAGGCTCTAACCGGTTAAGATCTGAGAAAAACCCATAAATCCTTAAGTTTATTATAATAATCCTTTAGGGTTTTGTATACAAGCATAGCAATATAATGGCATTGTTGTGACAATGATTTTAATGATGATTATATTGATAATGCTTGAATGATTATTGATTCTACCTTGGAAATGGTTATTGAGTTTGATAGTGATTGTTGGTTTGTGAACAATCCTTGATAAACGTAGATACATGATTATGAAGAAAGTAAAGAATGAATAAGCCTCCCTCATGCACGGTTTGGTATGACGGTCGAACACAAAAGATTTCATAGGGTACAAATATTTTATGATGAATTGAGTACAAGGAACGTATACGAGAATGATTAGAATCCCGGTATATCGTGTCCTTTGGGAAGGGACTCGTTGCGAATAGGACACTATTCGTAAGCGATATAGCCATGAACCCCGATATACTGTGTCTTGTGGGAAAAGACCTGTTGCGGGTAGGACGTTATTCGTAAGCCGTATGTCAACGATGATATCCCAATATGACGTGTCCATTGGGAAAGGATCCGTTGCAGATACGAATGAGTGTTTCTGTAAGCGTCATGTCAATGTTGATATTGTAACATCCTCACTTTTATTAGTAAATTTTAAATTTTAATAAAATCAGAGTTTGAAAATTCATTTTAGAATTTTATTTCTTACGAAAGGTTTTACGAAAATCCGGCAGAGTTTCCTTTGTTTTTCGGACTTCCCAAAAATTTCCTTCTTTAAACCTGTCAGTCCAGAAATATTTAAAAACATAAACACAACAGATTAAAACCCAGTTCAGATCCTAACGCCCGATTAGTACCAGTTTCAGGGCATATAACTACACATATTATAAATTACAAAAATAACAGTTTTTAATATAATAAAATCCACTTAGGGTATCACAAATTCACTCCACGTGGTGGAGAGTTTCCAGTTCGGCCCGCTACAGTGTAAGCTCCGCTTCCGTACCTGTAAAAATATAGCAAGAAGGGTAGCATTACACAGAACTTAAAAAGATAAATCCTATAAGAAGACATAGCAAATAACTAAGCCTACATAATTATTAATATACATTTTATTCATAGTTATTCATATAATTAATCTCTTTTAGTTCTTCCCTTATTCTCACATTCTCTTAATCATTGATTCCCTTTTCATTCTTTCTTTCCCATTCTTTATTCTTTTTCAGTTTTTCATTAGGTAGTCCAGCCCCAGCCAGCCGTACGGTACTGAGCGCTAGGAGTTCCCTTATTCATTATTCATTAGGTAATCCAGCCCCAGCCAGCCATACGGTACTGAGCGCTAGGATTTCCCCTTTTTCATTATTCATTTTCTTTTCTTTTTCTTTTTAATTGACACGCCTTACCAGGCTCGCATCGATGCCGATACGCCTTGCCAGGCTCGCACCGGACTTCCATTTTCCTTTTTAATTGACACGCCTTACCAGGCTCGCATCAATGCCGATACGCCTTACCAGGCTCACATCGGACTTCCATTTTCCTTTTTAATCGACACGCCTTACCAGGCTCGCATCGATGCCGATACGCCTTACCAGGCTCGCATCGATGCCGATACGCCTTACCAGGCTCGCATCGGACTTTTATTTTCTTACCTTTCTTTCTCTTTCTTTTTATTTCTCTTTCTCTTTTTCCTTTTTCTTAATCATATATCTTTTCTATTTTTCTGATTTACTGTATTTTTCTCTTTTCTCTCATTTCTTTACTTATATATTTATCATCACATTATTTACTTTCTACTATTTTCAACATCATTCTTTCTTTCCCTTTTTCTTCTTCTTTTCTTTTTCTTTTTGCCTTATAATTTAAGTAATTCTTTTATGCTCATCAAAATCTTTTAATCTTTATTTTCGTTTATGACTTATCACATTTTTCTACATTTTCTACTTTACTCTTTTTCTTTTTGTTAGTTCCCTTCGATTTCATCCAACTCTAATTAATACGGTCAAGTATAGCGTATTCTAGTTCTCGTTACTTATTCTTAGTTATTTCTCAATTTCCATATCTCGGTCGATTACCTAACTCATTGTTCCTATTTCATTAACTATATTTATATTTAATTGCTCTATTAACTTAATCTAGCTTCTCAATTTTTATTACATTATTCTACCTAATTTCCCTCATAATGTACTCTCTCTTCGTTTTATTATCTTTTTATTAATCTGCTTATCGTTTTCCTATTTTCTTTTAAATCTAATTCATTATTTTGCGCCTATTGCCCTAATCAGTCCTGCACGTATATATTATTTCCAATACTAATCCCTCCTTTACCTCACTTTACTTTTTGGGTACTGTTATACTTATTATCTTTTAATTCATTAATTCTATACTCTCTTTCGCCTATTTCGTTTACTCTTTTGTCCTTTTACTTCCCCTATGGTTTTATTTTTATGATTGCTCACGTTTTTGTTTTATTCTCATTATTTTAATATTCTAATTACGCTCATTCGTCCTGGGCCTTGTTCTACGCTCATTCCTTTTATTCCCTAAAGTGTGATTTCAATTAACAATTCTAATTACTCATTTATGTCAGCCGGGACTACCCTAAGGTTCATTAACATACTTTTTAATTATCCTATTCTCAGCTACCACTATAGCATCCTAGAATTTACTTCTCAAGTAAAGGTAACGCGAACCCTCTTACCTCGGGCCTTTTTAAATAGAACCTGGATTTTAGCTCGGCGACGATGACGGCGTCGGTGTTGCTCCTCGTTAGCGGGAACGATCGCGACTGGACCGAGGCAAGAGCTTTGAGCTTCGAGGTTCCCGACACGAGCCCGACACGATCACGGGTCGATAACGGCGCTGGTGAGATCCGTGGAGAGAGAGAGAGAAGGCTCGCGAATGTGAGAGGGGAAGGGAATGAGGGTGAACTTGTGGCTATGGTGCTGGGCTTATGGAGGTGGTGGCGGTGGTCCAAGGGCGGCGGCGGCTGGAGAGGAGGGAAATGGGCCGTGATGGAGGAGAGAGATGAGGGATCTAAGTGAGAGAGAGAAAGAGAGAGAGCAAGGGCCAAGGGGGAAGAGAGAGAAAGGGGTTTATGATGGTGGTGGTGGGTTGTACCGGTGGTGGTGGCCGCGGGTCTAGGTGGCGGCGGCAGTTTCCGGTGGAGGAACAAGGAGGAGAGGGAGAATCAAGTGAGAGGAGGAGAGAGAGAGAGAAAAAAGAGAGAAAGGGACCAAGGAAGGTGGAGCTTCAATGGAGGAAGGATTGGAAGGGAGATTTTGGTGCTTGGTGGTGTTGGGGGCGGTTTTGGGGTGAGGAGGGAGGAGATGGGGCGGAGAAATGAGGGAGGAGGGGTGGAAATGGGGGTTTGGCCTTTAAAACGCGTTTTTGGTGTTGCAGATCGCAGAATTTTCGCTTAAGCGAAATCTGGTCGCTTAAGCGAACACAATTGGTGTTCATACTGGAGCAGTTTCGCTTAAGCCAAAAATTTTCGCTTAAGCCAAAATATTTTCGCTTAAGCCAAATGTACAGGTACTGCTACTTCATTTTTCTATTTTTCAGCTATTTTCTCCCAACTTCAAATAGCCATAACTTCTTCGTTCACCGTCGGATCTTGCTCAAATTTGACGAGTAACTTCCTAAAAATCATAGCTTCATATCCAACGGTGAAATTTTTTTTTTGAGGCTTAAATATTTTATTTTGAATTTCCTAATGTCGGGTGTTTATAACACCGAAAATCGATTTTTAATACTCGTTTGGTCTTCTTTAAATTTGCTTTTCGATGCCAATGCTCCTTAACTCCTTCATGCCACTCGAAGAATTCCTAATCCATCATTTTAAATCCCTTTTAGGATAATCCTTATTTCCAAATCTTATTATTATTCTAATTATTATTAGAATTAAAATTCGGGATGTTACATTTCTCCCCCACTTATTTAGAATTTCGTCCCCGAAATTCCGTTCGATTCCTTAAATGGAGAATCATCCTATTGGTAAAATCCTGACTACGGTCTTCACTTCCCTTCGATTTTTATTTTCAGCTCCAAGTGTGGTTAGGGTCATACCTATTTCAATGCTTGTCTTCTAATATTACGTATTCCCTCTATCTGGACAGGATCATCAGTTTTCTTATTATTAAAGTTCCATCTCCCATTCCTTGGATTGAAATCCTCCCCCACTTGGTATCGGCATACTTGGTTATATCCATACTTTGGGGGTATGCTCATTCGTTATTCAGAATCGAGTACATAGGTTCTCGACCGATATCCAAGGCTGGAAGGGATACGTGGGTGGCTATCTATCGATAGGCAAAGAACTATGTCGGGTTCTTACGACTTGGCGAATCCTCATGTATACATCTGAGATGCTTGAAACTCGAAGAGAGTGAAGATGAAAAGAAGAATCACGAAACACTCAAGGATGGGCTTCATAGTCCTCCTACGACGACCCAGGATGTACTGGATACATGTCAAGCAAGAAGACAAGGGAGATTATCCTCAAGTGTGCATTTTCAGCAGAGAGCTGTCAAAGGATGCGTTTTCTATGAATCTGCAGCTAATTGATTGGTTTCGGTCAAGGCCTAGATGTTACTCCTCAATTCGGTGTTATTTTGGGGAGGTATGGTTTTACCTCTAATTTAACTCTCATTCGATCCTCCGTGAAGCATTTGGAATTATCTATTTAGTAGTCCTATGGCTTATGGTATGATCACTAGTTATTGTCGCTCTGATAGGATCCAAATTGAGTCGTTAAGTCTCCCCCACCTAGTATCAACTTATCTGATTATGCCGGTGCCCGGAAGCAGGGAATCAAACGTGTCGGCTTCTGATTGCCTTTCATATGACTTTCGATGAAGAGTGTAATAATCTAACAACAACAGGAAACGTAATCTTTGGAATTCACAAGGAATTTGCGCTTTCGCTTTAAGGAAAATAGCCTAAGATTATGCGATCCAAGGACCTTTCGCAGAATGTGGCAGCTTATGACTAGAAATTTCCTCGTTCACGAGGAATCGGATCGGATCGAATAAGACTGGAACTCCAGGAACGATGGGTATTCCAGGATAAGAAACAAGGAGAAAATCGTAGTTCACGATGTTAAGTAGATCAGAGCGAGAAATCTTTGATTCGTGATCAAAAGTCTCTACTTCAAGGTAAAGTTAAACCAAGAAGAATGAGGAGGAAGAGATCTACTTGCACGAATTGAGGCACTACTAAACTTTTCAGAATTACTATTAAAGTCTTAAACGATTTTTGATGGTCAGGGGTGGTTCTTATAGAGTTTATTCCATCCTTTCTAAGATAGGGTATTCGATTACGCTATTCTTAAATAGATAAGACAGCTTAAGGCTCCTACGCTTTGGTTCTATTTTGGGCCTATTATCCGCTTCTGTTTAAGGAACTTGGAAAGATCACCATTCGGGTTGGTTTCTTTGCTTCCAAAGGATCTACTCCCTTGGAGAGTTTCCATTTCTATTGTTTCAATTTCATTAAGAGGATTGCAATGATATCATCTGTTAATAGTTGCAAAGATTGAGGTGATCAATCTCAACCTCACGTCTACCAACAGCGCACCATTGTCGGGTTCTTATTTTCACCGAAATCCATTGTTCGAATCTTGGTTGATCTCGGAGTGGATACTTGGTAAGGTCGTCAAGATCTGCTTTTCTCGTGGGCGACCGTTCAGAAGTCTGGTTGATAAGACTCCCAGTAGGTTTCGGACTGCCAAAGTCTGGTTTAACTTTTCAGGGAAGCTGGAGATGGTTTCCAGGGTGAACTTGATTCCCTCAATAACTTCGTGTGAAGGATCCGAAGAAGGTACCGTTCAAGTCGACTTACTTTATTCTAATGGTGGTACTTCTCATGAAATCTTATGTCGGATTGGTTTTTGTGTTACTTCGAAGCTTTCAATGACATTGACAATCGACAAGTGCGAAGATTGAGATGGTCAGTCTCAATCTCACATTTATCAATAGCAACATCATCGTCAGGTTTGTTGACGATATCATCACTTAATAGCTGCAAGAGTAAGGATGACCAATCCTACCCTTACACTATTAAACGACAACACCATCGAGGAATCCAATTGAGTTTAAACTAACATCCTATAGTCTATTGATGTCACAACCTAATCCTGGAGAAGTTAGCAAACGAACACATATATAAATAGGTAGTTATATATGTATCCTATTCGCTTAACTTAGACACTTGACTATACATATCGGTTACTCGCTAAGTGAGTAAACCATAGGAGTTGTGAGTTCACACTCCAAGGCCGAGGGAAACTGCTCTGATACCATAAATGTAACATCCTCACTTTTATTAGTAAATTTTAAATTTTAATAAAATCAGAGTTTGAAAATTCATTTTGGAATTTTATTTCTTACGAAAGGTTTTACGAAAATCCGGTAGAGTTTCCTCTGTTTTTCGGACTTTCCAAAAATTTCCTTCTTTAAACCTGTCAGTCCAGAAATATTTATAAACATAAACACAACAGATTAAAACCCAGTTCAGATCCTAACGCCCGATTAGTACCAGTTTCAGGGCATATAACTACACATATTATAAATTACAAAAATAACAGTTTTTAATATAATAAAATCCATTCAGGGTATCACAAATTCACTCCACGTGGTGGAGAGTTTCCAGTTCGGCCCGCTACAGTGTAAGCTCCGCTTCCGTACCTGTAAAAATATAGCAAGAAGGGTAGCATTACACAGAACTTAAAAAGATAAATCTTATAAGAAGACATAGCAAATAACTAAGCCTACATAATTATTACTCCCTCCGTTTCACTTTAAGTGTCTTTTTAACATCAAAATTTTGTTTCAAAATAAGTGTCTATCTACCAAATCTAGGCAACATTTAATACTGTTTTTCCTTATTTACCCTTACATTTAATGTTGTTTTAGTTTTGAAATTTGTAATACTAGTAACTATGCATTGACAAAATAAAAATATTAAATAGGGGTATTTTTGACAAAATACACATATAACTTACAATAATCATCATAATCAACACTTTCTTAATCTATGTGCAAAAGTCCAAAAAGACACTTAAAGTGAAACGGAGGGAGTAATATACATTTTATTCATAGTTATTCATATAATTAATCTCTTTTAGTTCTTCCCTTATTCTCACATTCTTTTAATCATTGATTCCCTTTTCATTCTTTCTTTCCCATTCTTTATTCTTTTTCCATTTTTCATTAGGTAGTCCAGCCCCAGCCAGCCGTACGGTACTGAGCGCTAGGAGTTCCCTTATTCATTATTCATTAGGTAATCCAGCCCCAGCCAGCCGTACGGTACTGAGCGCTAGGATTTCCCCTTTTTCATTATTCATTTTCTTTTCTTTTTCTTTTTAATCGACACGCCTTACCAGGCTCGCATCGATGCCGATACGCCTTGCCAGGCTCGCACCGGACTTCCATTTTCCTTTTTAATCGACACGCCTTACCAGGCTCGCATCGATGCCGATACGCCTTACCAGGTTCGCATCGGACTTCCATTTTCATTTTTAATCGACACGCCTTACCAGGCTCGCATCGATGCCGATACGCCTTACCAGGCTAGCATCGGACTTCCATTTTCCTTTTTAATCGACACGCCTTACCAGGCTCGCATCGATGCCGATACGCCTTACCAGGCTCGCATCGGACTTTTATTTTCTTACCTTTCTTTCTCTTTCTTTTTCTTTCTATTTCTCTTTTTCCTTTTTCTTAATCATATATCTTTTCTCTTTTTCTGATTTACTGTATTTTTCTCTTTTCTCTCATTTCTTTACTTATATACTAATCATCACATTATTTACTTTCTACTATTTTCAACATCTTTCTTTCTTTCCCTTTTTCTTCTTCTTTTCCTTTTCTTTTTGCCTTATAATTTAAGTAATTCTTTTATGCTCATCAAAATCTTTTAATCCTTATTTTCGTTTATGACTTATCACATTTTTCTACATTTTCTACTTTACTCTTTTTCTTTTTGTTAGTTCCCTTCGATTTCATCCAACTCTAATTAATACGGTCAAGTATAGGGTATTCTAGTTCTCGTTACTTATTCTTAGTTATTTCTGAATTTCCTTATCTCGGTCAATTACCTAACTCATTGTTCCTATTTCATTAACTATATTTATATTTAATTGCTCTATTAACTTAATCTAGCTTCTCAATTTTTATTACATTATTTTAACTAATTTCCCTCATAATGTACTCTCTCTTCATTTTATTATCTTTTTATTAATCCGCTTATCGTTTTCCTATTTTCTTTTAAATCTAATTCATTATTTTGCGCCTATTGCCCTAATTGGTCCTGCACGTATATATTATTTCCAAAACTAATCCCTCCTTTACCTCACTTTACTTTTTGGGTACTATTATACTTATTATCTTTTAATTCATTAATTCTACACTCTCTTTCGTCTATTTCGTTTACTCTTTTGTCCTTTTACTTCCCCTATGGTTTTATTTTTATGATTGCTCACGTTTTTGTTTTATTCTCATTATTTTAATATTCTAATTACGCTCATTCATCCCGGGCCTTGTTCTACGCTCATTCCTTTTATTCCCTAAAGTGTGGTTTCAATTAACAATTCTAATTACTCATTTATGCCAGCGGGGACTACCCTAAGGTTCATTAACATACTTTTTAATTATCCTATTCTCAGCTACCACTATAGCATCCTAGAATATACTTCTCAAGTAAAGGTAACGCGAACCCTCTTACCTCGGGCCTTTTTAAATAGAACCTGGATTTTAGCTCGGCGACGCTGACGGCGTCGGTGTTGCTCCTCGTTAGCGGGAACGATCGCGACTGGACCGAGGCAAGAGCTTTGAGCTTCGAGGTTCCCGACATGAGCCCGGCACGATCACGGGTCGATAACAGCGTCGGTGAGATCCGTGGAGAGAGAGAGAAGGCTCGCGGATGTGAGAGGGGAAGGGAATGAGGGTGAACTTGTGGCTATGGTGCTGGGCTTATGGAGGTGGTGGCGGTGGTCCAAGGGCATCGGCGGCCGGAGAGGAGGGAAATGGGCGGTGATGGAGGAGAGAGATGAGGGATCTAAGTGAGAGAGAGAAAGAGAGAGAGAGCAAGGGCCAAGGGGGAAGAGAGAGAAAGGGGTTTATGATGGTGGTGGTGGGTTGTACCAGTGGTGGTGGCCGCGGGTCTAGGTGGCGGCGGCGGTTTCTGGTGGAGGGACAAGGAGGAGAGGGAGAATCAAGTGAGATGAGGAGAGAGAGAGAGAGAGAAAGAGAGAAAGGGACCAAGGAAGGTGGAGCTTCAATGGAGGAAGGATTGGAAGGGAGATTTTGGTGCTTGGTGGTGTTGGGGGCGGTTTTGGGGTGAGGAGGGAGGAGATGAGGCGAAGAAATGAGGGAGGAGGGGTGGAAATGGGGGTTTGGCCTTTAAAACGCGTTTTTGGTGTTGCAGATCGCAGAATTTTCGCTTAAGCGAAATCTGGTCGCTTAAGCGAAATCTGGTCGCTTAAGCGAACACAATTGGTGTTGATACTGGAGCAGTTTCGCTTAAGCCAAAAATTTTCGCTTAAGCCAAAATATTTTCTCTTAAGCGAAATATTTTCGCTTAAGCCAAATGTACAGGTACTGCTACTTCATTTTTCTATTTTTCAGCTATTTTCTCCCAACTTCAAATAGCCATAACTTCTTCGTTCACCGTCGGTTCTTGCTCAAATTTTACGAGTAACTTCCTAAAAATCATAGCTTCATATCCAACTGTGGAAATTGTGTTTTGAGGCTTAAATCTTTTATTTTGAATTTCCTAATGTCGGGTGTTTATAACACCAAAAATCGATTTTTAACACTTGTTTGGTCTTCTTTAAATTTGCTTTTCGATGCCAATGCTCCTTAACTCCTTCATGGCACTCGAAGAATTCCTAATCCATCATTTTAAATCCCTTTTAGGATAATCCTTATTTCCAAATCTTATTATTATTCTAATTATTATTAGAATTAAAATTCGGGATGTTACAGATATCCCGGTACGACGTGTCCCTTGGGAAAGGACCCGTTGCAAATACGACGGAATGTATTTGTAAGCATCGTAGCCCAGTGTACATATGACCCTTGTACAGTTGAGATGTTTTTGAATAGTGATGAATGTACCTATGAATTCTTTTGTAGAAGAGAGAAAAGTCTAGCATTGCATACAGATAAAAAGATAATTATTGTGAATGATAAGACACTTGATTAGCATGCATCATTTGCATTGTAAGTGACTGTATGTGTAACACCCTATCTTAATTAATAATCTAATTACCCCGATTGATTTAGTGACTTGAAAATTTCCTTTGAAAACTCTTACTTAATTATAATGCTTATGAAAATCTCTGTAAAATCGGACGGAGTTTACTTTGTTTTATGGACTTTCCAAAAATATGAGTTTGCCTTGAAAACCTGTAATAATATTTTCATATAATCAACAGTATGCCAGCAGGGCAAAATATAATATGTTGCATTTAAATACATCATTTCCAAACTAATAAACAAGATATAAAATAGTTTGATCCCCAAAAGATAATACATAGCATATATATATACATCAAAAGTCTAATTTAAAGTCTCGGACCAACATATGGTCCCACCCCTAAATATTCACACTCCACGTTGCGGAGTGCGCCCCTGCTCGGCCACTACTCGTGCATGCTCCGCCTCGGTACCTTTAAAAAAAATGGCAAGAAAGGTAGCATTACACGGAACTTAGAAATATAGCTTCTACAAAAGCATAGTAACAAACCAATGTCCTACCCTATACCATAATACCCCATTCATATACTAATTCGCTTTCCTTTTATTCATCTCAACCTTTCCTTATCTTTTCAATTCCATACTTTACATATGCCTTGCTAATCTTTTCATTCTGTTCTATTCTTTCGCTCACCTTTCGGTGGGTCTTATTACCATTTAATCACACACCACAAGGGCAGGTCCTATTTACATACTACAAACTCCAACTTGGAGGGTCCATAATATACATAATCACGCTCCCTTATGGAGGGTCCATTATTCACATATATTCACCATATTCACATATATTCACGCTCCCTACGGGAGGGTCCATTATTCACGCTCCATTATGGAGGGTCCATTTATATACGCTCCGTTATGGAGGGTCCATTTATATACACGCTCCGTTATGAAGGATCCATTATATATATTTTCACGCTCCCCTTAGGGAGGGTCCTTATAGATTATACATATTCTCACTTCCATCGGAAGGGTCATTCATACACATTCACATATTCGCACTCCCTTTTTGGGAGGGTCTTATATACATACACCATCATATAAATCATAATTTCATCTTTTCACATTCCTATATACACACACCTATATAGGTGGGCCCTTCTCACATTGTCAACATAGTTCCATTGTTCAATTATTCCACTCACTACTAATCCATTCATTATATAACTTCCTTTCAATTTCATTTCAAGCTTTAGCACTCTTACCCCATTTTATTCACAATTACCCTTTCCGTTATTAATCCAATTTCATATGTAACACCCTTCAAAATTCTCGTACTGTTTTAATCTCTAAAAAGAATTATTTTTGAGAAAAGTATTTTTAAAAGGGTATTTTCTAAAATAAATTTCTTTATTCATGCTTTCAAAGTGGTAAATGATTTTAAAGAAATGATTTTTCTTGAAATAATGTTATGAGTTCTAAAGTGGAGTTTTGAAAAATAATTATGTGTTTAAAAATTCTTTTAAGGAAATGATGGATTTTTCAACAAGAAGTTATTTTATGAAGGTGATCTATTTTCTATAAATGAGTGTTTGATATTTTTGGGGAATTATGATTTTTGGTACATGAATGATTTTATAAGGAAGAAAATTTATTTTCTATGTGCGTGCATGAGTATGTGTGGTATACGTATGTACGGTTTTATATGTATGTATGCCTAGGACTAGGTGAAAATTTAATTAGTGAAAGAACATGATTATATATGTATATATGTGTGTGTGTTAGGCGTGTAGGTGAGTGTGTGCATGTATGTGAAAATGTGTGTATATATATGTGTGTCGTATGTGTATGTATGTGTAGAGGGAAGCTTAGAATTTTCCTAAGTGATAGACAAGTAACTAAGTGAACCAAATTCCTAACCAAGACCAAACTAAATTAGTGGAAACCCTAAGGAAGAGCCAACAAGTCTTTGAACCTAAAATGACCCCTAAGTACCTAATACCCCCTATATTGTCTCCTTAGCAATGCTAACCTCCACCCATGCAAAATTAGGAAGAGCCGAATTTACCCCTCCCTCTAAAGCTTGTGGCCGAACCAACCAAGGACAAAATAGGAAGCCACGAATTGCTTATATAAGTCTTGGCCTTTTGATGCATTTCATTCATTTCTCACTTCATTTCTTCATTTCCTTCTTTCCAACACCCAAACACAAGTCTAAAGAGCTCATCAAACTCTTAGACTAAGAATTAGAAAATAGAGAGAGAAAGAGAAGAGGAGGCCGTGAGTAGGAGGAGGAAGAAGAAGAAGGAGTTCAAAGCCAAAAACCTAGGAATTCCTTTGAAGATCAAAGTGTTGGAGACTAGAAGACCTTTCTTTCTTGGTATAGCCGAAGATCCTAGAAGTATTAGAGTTAGTTTTGATTTGTAATCTTGTAATTTTGTTTCTTTTCTTTGCATGTTCATCTTTATGGTTTGATTTAAGGTTGCATGTGATGTTCTTGCCTTGATCATGAATTTTTAAGAGCTAAAGAAATTTGTAATAAACTAAACAATGGACTCAATGATTCGGTTAGTGTTTTTCATGGTAGATCTTGAGGTTTCAAATTAAATCTTTAAGATCTAAAATTTTGTTGGTGATCTTTGTGAACTTGAAGTAGATCTCTTTGCATGTTAGATTTTTATGCTTAGAACCGTGAATCATGAGGTGTTTAAGTGTTTATTTGGTAAATCAATATGTGATCTAAACTTGTTTTTGAAATTTTTGGTCTTGCATGTTGTTTGATGATGATTTATATGGTCTTGAGCTCTTGCATGTCTTGAGTTTTTGTTTAATATTAGAAAGAGCTTTGATTTGTGTTTTGATCTTTGATTTTGTTTTGATCTTGAATTTTATATGTGATCTTTGAACCAAAGCTTTAGTGTTTTTCCAATATGTGTCACGGTTTTGGTTCTTTTTCATTCAAAATGATTTTTGTCTTTGATTTGTGTTATTATGTTTAATTTCATGACTTGATTTACATGATTTAAGTGCATGCATGTTGATGTTGAACTTTGAAAAAGCTATTTTCATGTTCTTTTGAAAATCAATTGAAAGTGTTTATGTGATCCATGATTTTTTCATATTTTGGTAGAGAAGTTTGAGATTTGATCATGCATGTCAATATAAGTGAAAAAGATCATGTTTTCTTTTGATGCATGTCTCGGTTTTTGGGAGAAAATTAGGGAAGCAAGCTTTAAAATAATTTTCCTTGTATGAACATAATTTAATCTAAGTGTTGATCTTGTGCATGTTGTATTCGGCCATGTTTAAATTAAAATCCATGCTTTTTATTTTGTGAGAACTTGATATATGCTCTATGTTTTTGCATGATCTTTGATTTGATTTAGATTAAAGTTTGATAATTTTTCCAAGTTTTAGCTCACGGTTTTTGCTAAGAAAAAGGAGAAATAATTTCATGATTTTTTGTGTTTGATGATGAATGAATCTTGCTTGGATTTGTGTGAGTTTCGGTCAATGTATGATTATTAGATTAGGATTCTTTTTCCATGAAGTAAAATAGAAATAATGAATGTATTTTTTGAAAGGATGTTAAGCTAATTGATTTAGGAAAAAGTTGTGTGTTTAAATGAATATGTGTGTGTATTCGGTTTATGAGTTTGAATATGTCTAAGTGTTTTTGTTTTATAATAATGAAATGGTTTTGAAAGTAATTATGTGTTGAATAGTTTAATTAAGTGTTTGATTTGTGAATGTTTATTTGAGAATGAATGTTTGTTTATGATTTAATGAAAAAATTGGTTAATTGTTTATGTGACTTGAATGATCAAAGTGTGTTGTTCGTTGTGTGTGTGATTGGTTTTGAATTTAATTTGATTTGATTTATTTGAGTTTGTGAGATTGTGTTTATGATTTTCTAAAACTTGTTTTATGACAAAAACTTAATTTTTTAAAGTATTAATATTGAGTTAAAAAGTATTTGGAAAAAAAATAGTTTTTACAATGTTTTTGGATTTATTAAATTGATTTTTTTTGTCAAACAACTTCTTTGCTATCCAAGGTTATTTAAAATTGTTTTCTCGATTTCTAAAATGAGTTTATGAGACTCAAAGTTTGGTTTTTAAATGGTAACTGATTTTAGAAAAACCCGGATTGAAACCGGTGAATTTTTCGGTGTTTTCGAATGCGGTTAAGGTGCTGTCCAAGACGGACCAGCAACCTAACCAATTGATTCAAATTGTTTTATTTGATGTTTTTAAAATGGTTTTGAAGTACTTAAAGTCCTATAAAACGTTTGAGTCATTTTGAGAAAACGGTCATGTTTTAAGATTCCCGATGAGGAATGAAAAAGCGTTTTAAGATAAGAAAAGATTTTTCTTAATAAAAGTTGGTAATGAAAATTTGTTTTAATTAATACGAGGGATGTTACAGACGAGGGATTAAGGCAGTGGCAGCAACAAGGATCCGAGAAGACTGCACGTATTTAATCGCTGGACCTCAGGTGAGAGAGTAGCTTTCCTAAGACACCGTGGTAGTAGGTGATATATTAGGACGTTCCGTATCAGCTCAAAGATCGGAAGTCAGTGGTTCTGAGTCAGTAGTGTAGTGGCAATTGTTTGCTTTGTGTGGCCACTTATACGAAGAGGACAAAGACCACATTGTTGTGTGTGATGATTGTGTGCTAATGATGTGATATGGCATGTTTCTATTTCCTTGCTTATTCATATATGCTTTGTTGAATATGAAATAATGTGAAATAATTGGTATTAATGATAAAAGAGATTAGAAGTAAAAGACACCAAGAAAAGAAATAATCCATGTTTGGCCTAAGTCCTTGTGGAATAAGGCAGCCTTGATAAGACATTGAGAGTGGAGATAGTGATAAGAGAATAAGAATTGATTGGGAAAAAGAGATGAGATTGGAGAAGATTGTTTGATAATGATGTGAATGAGCCAGAGCTGGGAAGGAATGTTGATGATGTGTGGAAAGTAAAAGGTGACGAGAGTGAAGCTTGATTCTTGTTATTGTTTTCTTGGACTGAGACTGATGTTGAGTTGAGCTTGTTCCTCCATTAGTTCTCAAGAAAAGAAAGTTTTTGAGAAAAACTTTTGAAAATAAATTTTGTGAAAAAGGTTTTACGAAAATGAGATTTTTGACAAGGACTTATGAAAGGAAATTTTTAGAAAAGGGTTTATGAAAAGGAAATTTTTGAAAAGAGTTTACCGAATGAAATTTTGAAGGGGTTCCCAAAATGAGAAAAATTTTCCAAAACAAATTTTTGACAAGGTTTTACGAAAATGGGATTTTTTTGAAAAGGGATTATGAGAGGAAATTTTTGAAAAAGATTTACGAACGGAAATTTTTAAAAAAGTGTTTACGAAAATGAAATTTTGAAAGGGGTTCCCAAAATGAGAATTTTGAAAAAGAGATTTTTAAAAGGATTTTTGAAAGGAGATTTTTGAAAAGGAACTATGAAATGAAATTTTTAGAAAAGGATTTATGAATTGAAATTTTTGAAAAAGGCTTTACGAAATGAAAAGTTTGAAAAGAGTTTGCGAATTGAGTTTTTTGTGAAAATTTATAAAGGTTGTTTTGAGAAAATTTTTTGTGAGGAGATTTAAGCTTTGAATGCAATCCCGCTCTGTGCTAAGTTGTGTAATGAAATGAAAAGTGATGCAAAGATAGCGGTCGGGACTCATTGAAGGGATGTACGAAGGGTGAGCCGACCATTAGGTTAATTAACAAGATAAAAGACTTTAAAAGACATTAACAGCGAACGCAGTGAGGTATGAGAGTTAACCCGAAGTAGTGGAGAGGAAGGAACCATAAGTATCTGCGGATACTTAGGAGGAGATTGCATTAGGGGAGGACAATGACGGTGAAACATCAAGAAGTCTAGAGTACTTTTCCAGGCAAAACGAACTCCATATGTGGTATACGAACGTGGTAGGGACTGGGTCCAATGTCGTGGCAAGTTCTGCATGATCAGCTAGAATTAGTACTGTCGCCCCCTAGATTGCAAATCTAGAACAGTGAGAGGGACTGGAGTGGGGCATCTTGTTTGCCACTGTGAGACAGTGTGCCTTGAGTATATATGAATTGAATTGATATGATATGATTTGAGGCTGAGTCCTCTTGGTCTGGGACCAATTGATTGTGAGACAGTTGTCGTGCCCGCACGGTAAAGGTCCTGTACTCCTGTTTGCTTCCGACTAGGTGGATGGATGGCCGAGGAGATGTAGACTTGTGACGTGAGTGCTAACTACGAAAGAACGTGTACCTTGATGATTCTTTAATCCCCCGATCATCGATGGTTATAATTCAATAAGACTTGATAACGAAAAGATTTATACCTAAGAAAAGAAAAGCTTATAAGTTTCTGATGAGAATGGAAAGTGTGCAAGGAAGAGATGAAACCCTTGAAGAGGGAAAGGGAATAAGTGAAGGTTTGGAAATGGAGAATGAGAAAGGAATTGAGGAATCAAGAGTAACATGTTAAGAAGTGATAATAAGATTGAGTAAGATAAGGTTAATTAAAATAATGATAAGGATGTTAATATGATAATATGCTTGAGTGCTGTGTTGTGTGTGCCTTGTTTGTATTGTGTGTGCTGTCTTGGTATCTCGCCTGCCGTAAATCCACAACGTCGACGATTCGTCGTTCGGATCGCTGACTCTCTCCTGTTCGTTGGTATATCGGCGCTTCTGGTATCTCAACGGGCAGATGGAGTATCGCATGGAGATTGCAACCTGGACTAGACATGGATGTGGCTGGAAGCGTACCCCATCTGGTTGGGTATGGATTAGTGACACTCAGATCGTGATTCCAGACCCGGAGCATCAACTGAGCGAAGCCAACCTAGGACCGCATTTGGGACAAGTATCTGTCCGAGGATATAGAACCTACGAGGAGAAGGTGCGGTGTGAAGCTCAGAGGACTTCTACTCCAACTAGGAAGCAATGGGTACCAAAGAATGGCGGACCAATAGCAATGGAGATGGCTTCATCCTCGGGAGTTAAGAAGGAATGCAAAGAGGAACGAGAGTTGCACCCAATAGTTTTCTATAGGAAGAGTCTGAGGTAGGGTAATTAGTTTAAGTTGTTGTGAGTGTTGTTGAGTCAAGGATTATCTTAGCAAAGTATCACCTCTGTAATTATGCCCTACTTTTATTTTGTGAACTGATGGAACTGAATGAAACTATTTTGAAAGATTTGAAAGTTTGGGTAAGGAATGGTTTTTAGTAACAACCCGGTTTTCAAGTAAGGGAGTTTAAATGCACCAATGGTTTTTCCAAAAACGTTTCAAAAAAAAAATTGGCCTCATTTTTAGCAACTTTTTAAATAAATGATGATTACTTTCGGGTGGTGAAAATCGGGCTGTTACATCATACACATTTATCATTCGTGTTTCCCCCTTCTAAATCCATTCTATGTTCCAGAGTTTCCTAACATACTCATTTATCAATCACATTATTTATTTAGCACACATTCATCATTTTCCCCTAGCATACATTCATCATTTTCATTTAACATACATTTTCTATATTTCCATATTTATTATCCATCATCAATCTATATTAAAATAAGTCTACCACTAACGCTTTCCTTTTCTTTATCTGCCTCTTAATTATCCCTATAGTGTCATATTCCATTTCTACCATAAATTTCCATATCTTTTCAAGCATGCAACAAGTTTCTATTTATTTTCACTCTATTATCCACTCTTATTTCTTTTATATTTTGCTTATGATTAGTCAGCTTAATTATTCTCATTACTCCCTAATTTAATATCTACTTAGTCAATCATTCCTTTTCTATCCATCATCATATATATACTTGTTCTCATACATTACACTAGTTTTTCTTTCTATTCTCTATTAATTATTTCATTTATTTTCATTATCAACTACCCCAAGGTTTTGTATTCTACACATCCCTCTACCCCTAGCCATAACTATAACCAAAGAGAATCTATTCCCTAAGCTAAGGTAATACAACCTTCTTATGTAACATCCCAATTTGAATAAGGAAATATAAACTTTTATTGATGAAAATATTAAAATACAAATTGTTTTGATTACAAAAAGTTGGGATTTACAACTTGATATTAAAACAGAGTTGAAGGAAAGTGGCTGTGCTTTGTCGTTTGCGTTGTGAAACTCCGGTTCTGAACTCCTCCAAGCATTACCTAAAATGTTGAACCACAAGGGAGTGAACAACTTTTCATAATAGAATAGAAATTAAGAATTGAAAATAAGCAAATAACACCGATAAGAATTTAATTATCAATTCATTAAGCTATTAACTTTATGCGCCCTTATCTTTGTCTGTATTTAAATTACGTTGGGATTTGTAAGTTCATTTAAACTTCGTATATTTATTTAGTTCCCATCATTTTACAGGTGTTTCCTATCTTTATTGTGCGAGTGGAAGCCAGCGTACTCTTTTAGTTACATTTCCTTGAGTTCTGGGTTTTCATAAGTTACATTCTTTACTTGTATAATGTATTTACTAAACATAGCTCCTTTGAATCATAGTCCTAGAGTTCAAGTAAATATATTAATTTATATGTGTTCTTGCATAATTTGTAATATTGCTCTGTATAGTTTAGTAGGCATTTTGGGACCCCATGTATAATACTAAACTTCATTAGTTTCCTATTAGTATTTATACTTTTCATAGTTGTTGTTCTACTTATTCAATATTTATTATCTTATCAATATCAAATGTATATAGTCGTGTCAACATGTCTTGGGTTTTATGCTCATGAAATAACTCTTAAATGTGTGTTTTAATTACTATTAAGAGCTCAATTAGGAAGGTTGGCATTTTATCGAACACCTAGAGTACACTAAGTATTTAGTTGACTAGGAGGATTGTTTCATGTATCAAATCAAGCCTTTGAATAATTCTTTCATATGCACAGGCATATGGCATGACTGAGTCCACTATCTTAGGGTTTAATTTACAAGATTCAGTAGATATTTACTAATTCCAAGACTTAAAATCTATTCTAAGAGAAAAGAGTTCCTCCCTTACCTCAAGGGGAGAATATCCAGGCTCCAAGCTATTGAATGATATGATTTTACTTCCAAACTCTTCTCCTTTGGTTAGAATGTAAGAAAACCCCAAAGTTATGCATGAACTATAGTCATTGGAATGAGAATGAAAGAGGGTTTGATTGGAAAATTATGAGATTAAGAGTAATAATTGATAAGAAGGTGTTTAGGGATGTTAATTTATGATTTAGAGGTGGTTTTTGGAGGTTTTATAGATGATTGGTGCAAGAAAATTTGAGTGGGTGCATGAAAAGTGGGTTCTGGTGCTTAAAACTGAGTTCTGGTGCGTTCTGGAGCTGGTTGGTGCGGTCAGGGATGAGTTTGGTGCGGGCTGGGGCTGAAAATGGCGCCGAAATCTGGTGCCTGGTGCCTTATATAGGCACCAGGCGCCTGGGCGCAGGTCTTGCGCGCTTGGGCGCGCCGAGGTTTCTGGAAAAATCTGGTGCACGCGAGAAAATCTGGTGCTACAGAGTCGGTGCGCCTGAGCGCAACTGGTGCGCGCCTGCGCATCCCGGTGCTGCTGATTTCTGCACCGGTGCGTCCTGGGCGCACCGGCTCGGGCCCCGGCGCACCGGTTCGCCCCAGAACGCCGATTTTTTGCATTTTTAACCTATTTTAATGGATTTTAGCCCTTCCTAACACTAAATCAAACTAATGTAACATTAATTTACGTCCCTCCTATATTACCCTTTTATTAAATACTCGAGCACAAAACCCCGAAAATCCTTACTGACTAGTCTCCGATCGTACTAGAACCTTTCTCTATTTACCCTTATGGTTCAAAGTAACCTACCAATTCCTTCCTTTAGTATATGCACCTTTGGGGAAGGGTTATTCCCTCCTCCTAATACTTGACTAAATTTATGACGCGTTCTAATCCCTGTTATTCATGTTTGCATCTCTTAATGACATACATAATTTAAGTGTTCATTAATGATTCGTTCTCACCGTTCCCACCAATACTGAATTAATACATACCTATTAATGAGTTGTAAGATTTGGTTCGTTACAATACTCCCCCACTTATTGGAATTTCGTCCTCGAAATTCTAGTTAAGAGTAGTGGGGTGAGATCTTCCCAATGGTTTATTTATAAAGGTTTAAAATGTTAGAAATTTTATAAATAAGTTCAAGCTACATAATTACATTCATTTATAGTACATCTAGGGTTCTTTTGATTATATAACAAAGTTTCTTAATATGTCATAGTTATAACACTATAAAAGATTACTCTAACTTCAACAAACTATAGATCTCTCTTTCTTTTATTAGGACAATGTTTGCCATAATGCCCTGTTTCCTTGCAACGATTACATTTTACTCGTAACTTCCGACATTTTCCTAAGTGGCATTTTTGGCAAATTGAACATCGGGAGGGGTTTGTTGGTTCAGATTCTTCATTATCTGTTTTCTTCTTGCTTCTAATCTCATTCTCATTTATGGTGTAATGTTCTTCTTGTACCAAGGGTTCCTTGCCTTTCTCTTCATGTTTCTTTTGAATTTCTAAATCTTTTTCATAGGTAAGGCACATGTTCACTAATGTTGGGAAGCTTCGGATGTTTTGATACCCAAAGGCTACTCTGATTTCGGGTCGAAGGCCGCTCACAAATCTTGCACATTTGAATTTCTCGTCGGGGTTGGATTCATAATATGTGGAGTATCGGAGAAGTTCTTCGAATCGGGCCACGTATTCTTCCACACTCATGTTTTCTTGTTTTAGATCAAGGAATTCCATTTCTTTTTGACTTCGAATTTCTTCTGGGGAATATCTTTCTAAGAACTTTTCTTTGAATAGTATCCAAGTAATTTCTCTGGGTTCTCTTTCTATCAGTCGCTTAGTATTTTCCCACCAATTGTCAGCCTCGTCAGTTAATACATAAGTGGCACAGAGAACTTTTTGTGTGTCGGAACAATCCATTATTGTGAAGATCTTTTCCAAGTTTCGAATCCATTTTTGTGCCTTGGTCGGGTCAGAGCCACCTTCAAATTTAGGAGGATTTACTTTGCAAAATTCAGTAAGTCTTTGGAAGTTTGTTGTCTCAGGGTTTTGGTTAGCTTGCACAAGGTTTCCTAGTATAGTTGTTATCTTCTCCATTAAGTCTTCATTCCTTTCTGCCATTTCTTGGGAATCTGCAATTTAATTTTAACTAAAGTTATCATAAATCCAAATTTTAACATGGTTTCCCTTTGGTGTCAATCTAATCTTTCTACTATGTTGTGAGGGTTCTAACTCCCCCACTTATGATTTGACTAGCTCCTCTTTTGTTCTTTCATTACAAAATTTCCTATTGCATATAATTTATCTAATATTTGGGAACATAATTGATAACTATATATATATTCTTTAGATTCCTTTACTCTCTTCCTATCTGAATCTTTTACTATCATATGTCTTTATTAGACTTTTAAGTTATCATATTATCTCCTTTCGACACCTATCATTATTACTTTGTCCCTTTCTCAATTCCAATTACCATTTTATTCATTTATGCATTATGATTAAATGTCACTACATATATATATATATATATATATATATATATATATATTCAATGCAGCTTACATTCCTTAAAAACGGTTGCACATTGATTGCTTTAATTCACACTCTTTTTTTTTATTTTATTTTTTTATTTTATTTTTTTATTTTTTTTTAGCATCCAAGTCATCTTATCCTTTTATCCATTTATTTTATATATATCGATAATTCTAATTCATCTTTTATAAGGTTCAGGGTTATAGTATATTAAACTTACACTCAATCCACTTACATAATTAATTTAGTTTATTGAATCCCATAAACGTACAAAGCATGTTTCATTCTAGATATATTATTTGGACCTTCCATTACTTATCATTATCATGACTCATCTCATTCTCATTGAATATGGTTTAACATTTCCTTTTATATATTTAATACATCATTATTATACTTCACTTATCACACTCTCATTGTTCAAATGTATATCCATAAACATCACTTTTCATTTTTCTCTTACCGTGTTCCATAGCTAACTTTATTTTCTATCATTGTAACATCACTTTTGTTATTCCACTTTCCGGCACTTCCTTTATGCATATCTAGAATATGGAGGGTCAAAAGGACTAGCACCTTTAGCCACAAGCAAATCACTTTTCTTTATTTAAGATGTTCAAGCTTATAGATTTTGATAGCATTGCCTCTTGATGTAAGCATTGGGGTGATCAGTCCCAACCTCAAATCCTCTTAGTGATAATATTTATTATTATATAACTCAGTTTCTCTCACTTGGTACTTTCCAATTCACATCTTGAAATTCATATCACACATACATTCTTCTCAGTATCAATAGTGTTGTATGAGACATTTATCATTTCCTTCAATTTCCTCACTTCACCCTCCACTCCAGGGAAAGACCAACCGGGAGTAAGTGTCCCTCTACCACTGCTTGCACAGTACTGGACACCCATTTTCAGTCCAGTACAACTTGGGTTGAAGGCCCAAGTTGGCTTTAGTAGGGAACCACCCTCAACCGGTCCCGAAATGACTCTGTGACCAATAGAACTACCATAGTTAACGCGGAACCAATCCCCCGACATAGGTGGCCAGTCTATGCCCTCCTAGGAGATCAAAGTTCCACCCATGATAATTCCTAATCACATATCATTCACGTGCCTCCGCGTATGTCTTTCCCAACTTCCTCACCGTCCACCTTATAACCTCTTGACATTCGCTTCTATGGGTAGATTACATTCTCAATTGATTTCAGATTCAACTTATAATTTTTTTTTTCCAATCGAATGATTCAATTGATTTAGAATCCCACCTTTATTATTTTCATAAATCGTATATTATCGGATGAGTTTCCAAATCAATTGAATAATTTCTAAATCATTTTGCTTTGAAAAATTCTTTCATTTTCCCCAACATGTTAAATTGAGAATGTACTTTGTCTACATAGATTATTTTACCAGGGTCATTGAAAAGGAAAATTACATGTAAATTCTTGAAATTTTTGAAAACAATTCATTTTCCGTAAAGAAACATGTGATTTAATTCAAAACATTAATTTATTAGTATTTTCCTTTTCACTGGCCTCAGTAGGGTATTCACTCATGTTGTGGTGTATAATGTAATTGATTCACAAAAGGACTTGAATCATTTGTCTTTTCTTTAAAATTGAATCTTTTGATTTTTCAAAATCACTCTTTTTTTTATATATTTATATATTCAAGTCCCATTGAGAATATGTCATGATTTCTAAAACAATTTCAATATCATACCGATTGGAAAGGAATGAGTTTCAAAACTCTTTCACTTTTCAATTTAGTTTTAAACTGAAATTTATATAAGGCAAAAGTTTGAAAATACATTAAATCAAAAAGATGTTCTTTTCCTTTCCAATAATCTTGAATATATTCATTATGCACCATTCAACATTTAATTTACCTTCAAGATTTCACTCCAATTTGTCTCATACAACAACAACAATTTGGCATTGGTCAGCTACGCATTCACAGCAGACTCGGACTGTGTATATCACACTAGTCGACTACGCCGTGGCGGAAAAACCCGACCATTTCCCACACAAAGATCAGAACTTCCATTCCTTTCCCACATGATGCCAATATATTTTCTTTCATATATTTTAGTGGTATCCTCATTTCTTTCTTTTTGAATCCTTAATATTAACCGAAAATTGTTTTCATTTTCTTATGGTGCTATATCCTTTTGAATTCCTTTAATCCAACAATCTATTACTTTAATTTGCTATACATAATCATATATTTCACTCCCTTGTGTATTAAGAGAATAGAACTAGAGTTTCACAATGGAGTCGGGACCATTTCCCCCAGGCCGAAAGGAAAGAACTGCTCTGATACCAAATTGTAACATCCCAATTTGAATAAGGAAATATAAACTTTTATTTATGAAAATATTAAAATACAAATTGTTTTGATTACAAAAAGTTGGGATTTACAACTTGATATTAGAACAGAGTTGAAGGAAAGTGGCTGTGCTTCGTCGTTTGCGTTGTGAAACTCCGGTTCTGAACTCCTCCAAGCATTACCTAAAATGTTGAACCACAAGGGAGTGAACAACTTTTCATAATAGAATAGAAATTAAGAATTGAAAATAAGCAAATAACACCGATAAGAATTTAATTATCAATTCATTAAGCTATTAACTTTATGCACCCTTATCTTTGTCTGTATTTAAATTACGTTGGGATTTGTAAGTTCATTTAAACTTCGTATATTTATTTAGTTCCCATCATTTTACAGGTGTTTCCTATCTTTATTGTGCGAGTGGAAGCCAGCGTACTCTTCTAGTTACATTTCCTTGAGTTCTGGGTTTTCATAAGTTACATTCTTTACTTGTATAATGTGTTTACTAAACATAGATCCTTTGAATCATAGTCCTAGAGTTCAAGTAAATATATTAATTTATATGTGTTCTTGCATAATTTGTAATATTGCTCTGTATAGTTTAGTAGGCATTTTGGGACCCCATGTATAATACTAAACTTCATTAGTTTCCTATTAGTATTTATACTTTTCATAGTTGTTGTTCTACTTATTCAATATTTATTATCTTATCAATATCAAATGTATATAGTCGTGTCAACATGTCTTGGGTTGTATGCTCATGAAATAACTCTTAAATGTGTGTTTTAATTACTATTAAGAGCTCAATTAGGAAGGTTGGCATTTTATCGAACACCTAGAGTGCACTAAGTATTTAGTTGACTAGGAGGATTGTTTCATGTATCAAATCAAGCCTTTGAATAATTCTTTCATATGCACAGGCATATGGCATGACTGAGTCCACTATCTTAGGGTTTAATTTACAAGATTCAGTAGATATTTACTAATTCCAAGACTTAAAATCTATTCTAAGAGAAAAGAGTTCCTCTTTTACCTCAAGGGGAGAATATCCAGGCTCCAAGCTATTGAATGATATGATTTTACTTCCAAAACTCTTCTCCTTTGGTTAGAATGTAAGAAAACCCCAAAGTTATGCATGAACTATAGTCATTGGAATGAGAAAGAAAGAGGGTTTGATTGGAAAATTATGAGATTAAGAGTAATAATTGATAAGAAGGTGTTTAGGGATGTTAATTTATGATTTAGAGGTGGTATTTGGAGGTTTTATAGATGATTGGTGCAAGAAAATTTGAGTGGGTGCATGAAAAGTGGGTTCTGGTGCTTAAAACTGAGTTCTGGTGCGTGCTGGAGCTGGTTGGTGCGGTCAGGGACGAGTTTGGTGCGGGCTGGGGCTGAAAATGGCGCCGAAATCTGGTGCCTGGTGCCTTATATAGGCACCACGCGCCTGGGCGCAGATCTTGCGCGCCTGGGCGCGCCGAGGTTTCTGGAAAAATCTGGTGCACGCGAGAAAATCTGGTGCTGCAGAGTCGGTGCGCCTGAGCGCAACTGGTGCGCGCCTGGGCGCATCCCGGTGCTGCTGATTTCCGCACCGGTGCATCCTGGGCGCACCGGTTCGCCCCGGAACGCCGATTTTTTTGCATTTTTAACCTATTTTAATGGATTTTAGCCCTTCCTAACACTAAATCAAACTAATGTAACATTAATTTATGTCCCCCACCATATTTCCTATATTACCCTTTTATTAAATACTCGAGCACAAAACCCCGAAAATCCTTACTGACTAGTCTCCGATCGTACTAGAACCTTTCTCTATTTACCCTTATGGTTCAAAGTAACCTACCAATTCCTTCCTTTAGTATATGCACCTTTGGGGAAGGGTTATTCCCTCCTCCTAATACTTGACTAAATCTATGACGTGTTATAATCCTTGTTATTCATGTTTGCATCTCTTAATGACATACATAATTTAAGTGTTCATTAATGATTCGTTCTCACCGTTCCCACCAATACTGAATTAATACATACCTATTAATGAGTTGTAAGAATTGGTTCGTTACATCTTACCTCTTTGATGATGAGAGCAATCAAAGTCCTAGCTCTTCTTAGCTTTGTGAACCCCTAACCCTTTGAGCTCTTATGAACCCTTGATCCTCTTAAATCACTTCTACTAAGAAATCACCAACATGAAAAGAAAGCTTGAAAACCTAGAAATGAAGAGGAAACCAATGCGTGTGGGGAGGAGGAAGAGGAGGTAATGGCCTTGAGCTTGATCGCACGATAGGGATGATGACTATGAGGGTTCTAAGGTTGGATTTTGGTGTTTGTTTTAATGTTGATGAAGTTGAGCTCTTGGAGCCCTAGGAGATAGAGAGACACGAATTTTAGGGAGGAGAAGAGGAGAGTTTGTAGCTCACATTTTTGGCTTGATTCTTGATGGTGATGATTATTGTAACATCCCTAAGTTTAATTTCGGTATAATATGATTTATGCCAAGCATTTAGGAGAATTATCAAGCTTTAAGAGAGGATTTTAAGTAGTAATCAAAGCCTGAATGAGAATGGGGGCCTAAGGAAATGGATTGGAGTTAGAAAATCATCAAAATCTGACTTTTCACTGAAGTAATCGATTACTCTGCAAGGCAGTAATCGATTATAAGGCCTCTGGTGGAAACACTTAAGATGTTGCAGCAAATTAATCGATTACAAGGGTAAAGTAATCGATTACTTTAAGTAGTAATCGATTACATTCAGGGGGATAATCGATTACTTAGGCTCTGGTGAATGTACTGAGAAATGTTGCATCACATGGGTAATCGATTATTTGGAGTGAGTAATCGATTACTCACTGGAAAAATCAGAAAAAAAATATAACACGTGGGAGCCACCCGTCCGTGACTTAATTGAGAAGCATGCCTTCTCAGCCACACAAACCAATGGGAGGCTAAGATCAATGCATAAAAAAAAAGAAAAGAAAGAAGTAAAAACACAACAACATAAAGAACCCTCTTCTCCTGTCTCTTCCTCCTTCAACTTCGAGCCCCTCTTCTTCTTCTCGGGTTCCTACTTTCCATCATCAACCTTCAACCAAGAAGCAAAAAGGGGTTTCCATCCACTTCATCATCAAGGAGCCATGAGTTAGAAGCTTTTCCTCCTCTTTTCTCTCAAGTTCCACGCCTTTCTCTCTCTTCTCTAAGGTTTCTCTTCTCATCAATACTCATCCAAGAAACCAGAAGTGATCATCACCCTCATCAATAATCATATTCCTATCAAGCTTCAAGTAAGTGTTTAAGTTCAAAGCATCCTTCCTTTTCCTCTTTAACTTAGTCGATCTCTCTCCCTTTCTCATATTCTGGATTTCCAACTCAAATCCATGAAAACCTCACTATTTTATGGATTCTAACAAATAGCCAGATGATAATAGTAACCTTTGTTTTACAACCCTCACAATAGGTTATTCATAAACTTTGGCATAGTACCTCTTTTGAGGTGGAAAGCTAAGTGGAGAAAGCTCAAGGTTTCAAGATTTGTAAGCTAGGAGAAGTTGGGCAAACACTCTATCTCTTAATATTTTGAGGTAAGGAGTGAGTATTACCTTAATTTAGGGATGAGTTTCTAGTATGTATATAATACTTGCTGAGAGTTAAGTGTTAGTTAGGGTATAAACCATAGGGTAATGAATATTAGTAATGATTATAGAATTGAAGTAAAGGAATTTAATTAATCATGATGTTGTGTATAAGTGATTATTTCTGAATATGTGTATGTTTGAATTTAAGTGTATATTGTGGAATTGTTGGTGATGATGCTAAGTAGTTTAATGATGTGTTGCTGGCCATGTGACTAAATGAATAATGGATTATGGAAATAAATGAATGGGATTAGTGTTGACAATACTTGGAAAGTGAATTGATTAAGAGATTAGAGAAAAGGGGAGTGATGGTTAGAAAAAGTGATGTGAAGGAGTGGAGAGGGAATTATGAATGAATAAAGGAATGAAAATTTAATAAAAGCGAAGGTCATAAAGACCCAGCGCGACCATTTAGAATTTATGTTGCGAAGGTCACGGTGACCCAGCGCGATGAAATAAACTTAATAATGCGAAGGTATATGTACCCAGCGCGATATGCGAAGGTCATATCACCCAGCACGATAACAAAACATAATAATGCGAAGGTTATATCACCCATCGCGATAATAGAACTTATTAATGCGAAGGTCATATCGACCCAGCGCGATCATTTATATTTAATAATGCGATGGTCACATCGACCCAGCGCGATCATTTATATTTAATAGCGCGAGGCCGACACCGACCCGACGCGATAAAAGGTTAAAACAGGGGGGAAAATAAAGTAGACCTATAGCATGATAAATTAGAGAATAAGAATGAGCTGATTAGAAAGAAAAGACAAAGGTATAGAGATAAAAGAATCATTGGCATTTGTTTGTACTATTGCTTCCATGTGTGAATGACTATGTGAAATACTTGAACTATATGTGTTTGGCTTGGTCGGTTATTATGTCATATGAGAAACTGCTATTCCTACTTTACTGTGTAGTGCTCACCTCCTTACCATTTTTCAAGTACTGAGCTGGAGCATACACCAGATTCGGCCGAGCAGGATCACTATCCCTTACAGGGATAGTAGGGGTGTTAGGGGATAGGATATGACGTGGGACCTAAGCCTCCTATATTATTTTGATGTAAATGTGTTGTATATACTTTTTGAGCGAGGCTTAGGATATATCTCTTGGTTAAGAAGCTTAGGGTCTTTGAACGTATATTTCTAACTTGGTGTTTCGCTGCTACTTTTAACTCTGATATGGAATTTATAATTTTGAGCCTTTGGGCCTCGTTATGATGAAAATATATTCTCGATGTATGCCCTGCTGGCTACTGAATGTTTATTTGATAAATGTTTTCACAGGTGAAATTTTGGATAAGTCCGAATTTCAAACGAAACTCCGTCCGTTTGACGGTTGATTTTATTAAAATAAAAAGGAATTTTCAAGTTCATATTTTTTAAATGATGGGGTTTTAAGGGTAATAATCCTAGGTGTTACAATATGGTATCAGAGCAGTTTCTCCTCGGCCTTGGAGTTATGCAACTCCAATGATTACTCACCTAGCGAGTAATTGATGCTCATAGTAATGGTTTAGAATTTCTATAAGATATTTATAGTACTATATATATATATATATATATATATATATATATTTAGTAATCCTTACTCGTCTGTTCTCCGTGGATAAACAGTATGGCTGGAAGAAGGGTAGGAAATGATGGTCTAGCAGCCATTCTGGAGCATCTGACTCAGATGCAGCAGCAACAAGGAGAACAGATGGCAGCTGCAGCAGCAGCAGCAGCCACAGCAGCAGCAGCTCTGCAACCAGCTCCGGTTGAGGTGGACTGGATGGCTAGGTTTCGAAAGAATGATCCACCCCGTTTCGAGGGTGGAAATGACCCTGATGGAGCCCAGAGATGGATTCAGGAGATCGAGAAGATCCTCCATTCTATTCACCCACCCATGGAGCAGCATGTTCGACTGGCTGAATTCATGCTGACTAATGAGGCTGAGCATTGGTGGGATCAACAAAGGAGGGGATTGGTGGCAGCCAATCCGGTTGTTTCTTGGGAAGTGTTTAAGGATCTTTTCCTGGGGAAGTATTTCCCAGAAGATGTCAGGAGGGAAAAGGAGATTGCTTTTCTCCAACTGAGACAAGGCTCTATGTCAGTTGGAGATTACACAGCTCGGTTCGAAGATCTTATTTGTTTTTCTGATTATCGCGATGCAAGTGAGCGCGGTAAATGTGTTAAGTTTGAAGCTGGACTTCGAAGTGATATTCGTCTCTCTTGTGAGTATCACAATATTGACAACTTGGCCCGCTTGGTCAACATGGCAAGCACTTATGAAAAGGGTCTTAAGAGGAAAATGTCGGAAGATAAAAAGCAGGACAGGGCAGGGAAGTGGTGGTCCAATTAAGGATAAGGGACCAATTCTGAAGTCAGAACCATATCCTTCACCTAGGGCACTAGTTCCCATGGCACCTGGACAGACAGTGAATGCGTATGGTCCCATTCCCACTTTCCAACATTGTGGCAAGATGCATAGGGGAGTGTGTTGGAGTCTGAACCCAAATAGAAAAGAAGCACTTTTCCATCATTGCGGGAAGCCGGGTCATTATGCAGTCACTTGTCCCCAAAGGACAATGAAGAAAGAGGTGAACGTAGTTAAGGCACAGAAAGATGGTAACGACAGACCACCTAAAAAGGGCAAGTTATTCACCCTCGATGGCGAAGAAGTGACGGAAGCTGATGAGTTGGTTGGAGGTACACGGTAGGTATTCTTTTCTATTAGTTTTGTAAAGCATATGACGTATATCTTATTTCTCGTTCCAATTCTGGGCGGGGGTTGTTCGTTATAAGACTGATCTTGTAGGAAGTTAGAAGAAGTTTTAAGGAAAGTAGTAAGTGTAGAAATCATAAGTGAAGTAGCAACTTTGATTTTTAATCAAAGATCCCTTTTACTTCAACCTACCCATGATTCTCTTCTCGTTTCTTGTCCTAGAACGCCTTCGGTTTCTTGAAAATTCTGTTCTGATTAATCCATTCGTTTCTCTAATGAAGAGAAGAATCCTTACCCCGGACGGATGTTCTTTTGCAATTAGTCATCCAAATTTTATGGCCTTAGTTGTTCTCTCGGAAAGCAAGTTTAAGTTCCTTGAGAGTTACCATGAATCCATTCCTCTTTGTACCTTAAGTCCTTATGCTATTATAGAAGTGGCATAAAAGCCGACTAGAAACCGACATATCCAAATTCCTATCTTGTTGGCAGCAATTCAAGTAGTATGCCAATGCTAAGTGGGGGAGAGCTTAGCAACCTAACTTAGAATCCCTTTTAAATAAGAGTGAGACATAAGGGAAGTAAAGGTAGAGTTATAGGCCCTACCTTGGGATGGTTCTCCATTTAAGGACCTACACGGAATTTCGGGGGCGAAATTCCAATAAGTGGGGGAGAATTGTAACATCCCTAAGTTTAATTTCGGTATAATATGATTTATGCCAAGCATTTAGGAGAATTATCAAGCTTTAAGAGAGGATTTTAAGTAGTAATCAAAGCCTGAATGAGAATGGGGGCCTAAGGAAATGGATTGGAGTTAGAAAATCATCAAAATCTGACTTTTCACTGAAGTAATCGATTACTCTGCAAGGCAGTAATCGATTATAAGGCCTCTGGTGGAAACACTTAAGATGTTGCAGCAAATTAATCGATTACAAGGGTAAAGTAATCGATTACTTTAAGTAGTAATCGATTACATTCAGGGGGATAATCGATTACTTAGGCTCTGGTGAATGTACTGAGAAATGTTGCATCACATGGGTAATCGATTATTTGGAGTGAGTAATCGATTACTCACTGGAAAAATCAGAAAAAAAATATAACACGTGGGAGCCACCCGTCCGTGACTTAATTGAGAAGCATGCCTTCTCAGCCACACAAACCAATGGGAGGCTAAGATCAATGCATAAAAAAAAGAAAAGAAAGAAGTAAAAACACAACAACATAAAGAACCCTCTTCTCCTGTCTCTTCCTCCTTCAACTTCGAGCCCCTCTTCTTCTTCTCGGGTTCCTACTTTCCATCATCAACCTTCAACCAAGAAGCAAAAAGGGGTTTCCATCCACTTCATCATCAAGGAGCCATGAGTTAGAAGCTTTTCCTCCTCTTTTCTCTCAAGTTCCACGCCTTTCTCTCTCTTCTCTAAGGTTTCTCTTCTCATCAATACTCATCCAAGAAACCAGAAGTGATCATCACCCTCATCAATAATCATATTCCTATCAAGCTTCAAGTAAGTGTTTAAGTTCAAAGCACCCTTCCTTTTCCTCTTTAACTTAGTCGATCTCTCTCCCTTTCTCATATTCTGGATTTCCAACTCAAATCCATGAAAACCTCACTATTTTATGGATTCTAACAAATAGCCAGATGATAATATTAACCTTTGTTTTACAACCCTCACAATAGGTTATTCATAAACTTTGGCATAGTACCTCTTTTGAGGTGGAAAGCTAAGTGGAGAAAGCTCAAGGTTTCAAGTTTTGTAAGCTAGGACAAGTTGGGCAAACACTCTATCTCTTAATATTTTGAGGTAAGGAGTGAGTATTACCTTAATTTAGGGATGAGTTTCTAGTATGTATATAATACTTGCTAAGAGTTAAGTGTTAGTTAGGGTATAAACCATAGGGTAATGAATATTAGTAATGATTATAGAATTGAAGTAAAGGAATTTAATTAATCATGATGTTGTGTATAAGTGATTATTTCTGAATATTGTTGGAAAACAAGTGTGTAGTACTATTCCCTATAAAGGAGGTGAATAGGCGAAGAGTACGAATCTTCACCAATTAAAAATTTATCGCTTACTAAGGCCTTTAAAATAATCAGAGTAAAAACATATAAAACGCATATACTTAAATATATGAAAATTAATCACGTGGAATTGTAAAGAGATAATGAAAGAGAAGCGAACACAAGGATTTTATCCTGGTTCACATTAGTGTGTTAACGAACACTAATGCTAATCCAGTCCTCCCTCTCTGAGATGGGAGATTTGCTTCACTATGAACAAGAATTGTAAGTACAAGTAGTGTAAGAGAAAACCTTTCCCTTAGACTAGTCCCTCCAAAGAACCTCTTTGGAACTTGTGTCTTCGCAAACAATTCCTCGAATCACAGCGAACCTTGTGCTTGAAGAAACCTTCTTCAATTCCACTTGAAACCTTCAAGTATACTTGATGAAAACCTTTCACCAATTTGCGTTTGTCAATGTCTTGTTGTTGGCACTTTACACCTCGTTGTGTGGATGAACAACTCCAATGAAGATCAATGGTACTTGCACCTTTCTTGTGTGGATTAGCAACTTACTTAAGAACACTTTTAGTACTGAATCAAAATCTAGATCAATGAGAATGAATGCAAGTGTATATCAAAGTGGGTATTTGTGAAAATTCAATGCAACACTTGAATGTTCTTCTTGATCATATGTGAAAATGCAATTGATTCATGAAGAACACTTGAGAATTCTGTAAAAACGTGTTTAGGAGAAAGTTCAGAAGTGTTAGAAGGTTGTAAGAACGTTGTCTCATGTTTTGAAATCGTTTGGAACATATATATATCAGTTAGGACAGCAAACGGCTATGTTTATGACAGTTTTAACTGTTTGTATCCGGATACTTTTGAAAGTATTCGGATACATCGTGTTTGATTTCAAAAATTTGACTGTTGTTTTAAAAAAGTATCCGGATACTTTTGGATGTATCCGGATACATTTGATCAGATACACTTTTTCAATTTTTTATTTTTATTATTTTTTTTATTTATTTATTTATTTTAAATACTTTCTTGACTTCAAAAACATTTAAAAAAAATTTCTTAATAATTTTTATTTTTATTTTTTGAAAATCACTTTCTTTTAATTTCGAAAAACACTTTCTTTTCATTTTCATTTTGAAAAAATACTTTCTTTTATTTTTTTGAAAATCACCCACTTTTGATGTAACTTAACATGCATACTATTTTTCTTTAGATTATGATTTAGCTTCATTCTAACTTAGACTTAACCATTAAGCACCTAAGGAACTCTAAGAAAAGTAAATTTAACATTACAAGTTTATAAGAATCCCTTTTTGACTAACTTGAGTCTAAGCTTCAATGTTGTGGACTTTTGCCTTGACTTGCACTTTGTAATCATCAAAACTACCCATGCTTAGGCATTTTCTCAACAAATATGTGTATGTTTGAATTTAAGTGTATATTGTGGAATTGTTGGTGATGATGCTAAGTAGTTTAATGATGTGTTGCTGGCCATGTGACTAAATGAATAATGGATTATGGAAATAAATGAATGGGATTAGTGTTGACAATACTTGGAAAGTGAATTGATTAAGAGATTAGAGAAAAGGGGAGTGATGGTTAGAAAAAGTGATGTGAAGGAGTGGAGAGGGAATTATGAATGAATAAAGGAATGAAAATTTAATAAAAGTGAAGGTCATAAAGACCCAGCGCGACCATTTAGAATTTATGTTGCGAAGGTCAAGGTGACCCAGCGCGATGAAATAAACTTAATAATGCGAAGGTATATGTACCTAGCGCGATATGCGAAGGTCATATCACCTAGCGCGATAACAAAACATAATAATGCGAAGGTTATATCACCCAGCGCGATAATAGAACTTATTAATGCGAAGGTCATATCGACCCAGCGCGATCATTTATATTTAATAATGCGATGGTCACATCGACCCAGCGCGATCATTTATATTTAATAGCGCGAGGCCGACACCGACCCGACGCGATAAAAGGTTAAAACAGGGGGGAAAATAAAGTAGACCTATAGCATGATAAATTAGAGAATAAGAATGAGCTGATTAGAAAGAAAAGACAAAGGTATAGAGATAAAAGAATCATTGGCATTTGTTTGTACTATTGCTTCCATGTGTGAATGACTATGTGAAATACCTGAACTATATGTTTTTGGCTTGGTCGGTTATTATGTCATATGAGAAACTGCTATTCCTACTTTACCGTGTAGTGCTCACCTCCTTACCATTTTTCAGGTACTAAGCTGGAGCATACACCAGATTCGGCCGAGCAGGATCACTATCCCTTACAGGGATAGTAGGGGTGTTAGGGGATAGGATATGACGCGGGACCTAAGCCTCCTATATTATTTTGATGTAAATGTGTTGTATATACTTTTTGAGCGAGGCTTAGGATATATCTCTTGGTTAAGAAGCTTAGGGTCTTTGAACGTATATTTCTAACTTGGTGTTTCGCTGCTACTTTTAACTCTGATATGGAATTTATAATTTTGAGCCTTTGGGCCTCGTTATGATGAAAATATATTCTCGATGTATGCCCTGCTGGCTACTGAATGTTTATTTGATAAATGTTTTCACATGTGAAATTTTGGATAAGTCCGAATTTCAAACGAAACTCCGTCCGTTTGACGGTTGATTTTATTAAAATAAAAAGGAATTTTCAAGTTCATATTTTTTAAATGATGGGGTTTTAAGGGTAATAATCCTAGGTGTTACAATTATTTGGGTTGATTTTGGGTGTTGGATGCTTGATAAAAATTGTGTGTTCTTGGGGTTTTTGAGAGTAAAGTGTAGGAGATGATGAATAGTGGTGTTGGTGATGAGTTATGTTTTTATTTTATTTTGCTTTTGCCAAGAGGGAGCCATCGTGTGGCTGGGGTTGATTGACTTGGTCCCCAAGTTTAGATCCAACAGCTGAAATTGTTTCAGCAGACCGCATACGCCTGGGCGCAAGATCTGCACCAGTTCCATATCTGGTGCATGGCGTTGGGAAGTTGGTGCTTGGCTTTGAGCATTTGGCGCGCCATTTCCCAGACTGGTGCGTGGGAGGCGCGCTTGGGGGCACATAAGGCCCGCCTGAGCGCGAAACTAACTGTGAAACCCAATTAAATTTTAATTCTCGCGACTGAGCGCGACCCTGGCGCGCTTGAGCGCGGCTTTGATTATTTAGAACAACTCAAATTCAAACTGCTATATCTTTTCCGATACTCGTCGAATCTTGCCCAAAATTTGCAACAAGCTTCCTAAGACCCTAATCTTTATATCCAACGGTGGAATTTGCATTTGGAGTTATAAATCTTTTATTTTGAATTTCCCAATACAAGGTGTTTAGAACACCGAAAACGCCAATTTTAACACTCGTTTAACCTTTTTTAAATTTCTTTTCCGATGCCAATGCTTCCTAATTCCTTCATGGCATTAAAAGAAGTTCTAATTTATCACCTTAAATTATTTTATGCATAATTATTATTTCCAAGTCTTATTATTATTCTAATTACTCTTGGAATTAGAATTCGGGATGTTACAGTATGTGTGTGACTTAATCATTAATCTGCTTGTGCGATATGACAAGGGATTTACTCCTATCTACCATGTCTGGTGGTAGTTACACGTTCCAGGCAGAGATAGCTAGTCCGTCCAAGCCAGAGACTCAAGCGGAGAAGGAAGTTACTCAATTGGTCTTGATCCTTTGTAACCCTAAGAAAAGATGTACTTTTAAAAGAAAAATTTTATTCACTATTCTTGAATAAAGGGAATTTTTATTTTCAGTTGTAATTTTTTTTTAATAAATTATCTTATTCCCTTTATAAAAGAATCAGGGTGTTGGAAGTCAAGCTAGTGTTGGAAGACATGCTTCAAACTCTCTTATGGACTTCAAGTATATTTCAAGATAATGTTTTGATGATAACAAACCAACTCAAGTTCAAGCTCACAAGTTTCCTTCATGATCAAGAATGAAGTTTCAAGCAAGGCATAGATTAGAAACCTTTTCCTTAGATCATTTGTAAGATAATGAAGTTTTCTATTCTTTATGAGTTTACAAAAGCCAATAAGTTTTTCATTTTAAAAGAGAGAAGAAGAAAATGTGTTTTTCATGAAAAGTTGTTTTCTATCTAAGTTTTTGAGAAAATACTTGATGTTACAAAACTCTGTATATTTTTATGTATGCAAGAGAGAGTAATCGATTAGCTGCTCAAGATAATCGATTAACTTTGTTGCATCATAGAAAAATCAGAGAGGTTGTAATCGATTAAATGAATCTTGTTAATCAATTACTTTCTTATGGGAGTAATCGATTACCTGGCTCAAGTAATCGATTATAATTGTTGCATCATATATTTTTCAGAGGCTTAGTAATCGATTACAGGCTCTGTAGTAATCGATTACATGATGTTGCATCATATGCATAACAGAGGCTCAGTAATCGATTAATTGTTTAGTGTAATCGATTAAATGAGTTGCATCACATATTGAACAGGAGTGATGTAATTGATTAATCATTGTTGGTCTAATCGATTACTTGATTTTCAAATGAATTTAAGAATTTCTATTTTTGAAGGAATAATCGATTACCTTCAGAAAGTAATCAATTACTTCAAGTTTTATTGAAAATCGTGTCAGAATCATTTTGATTATTTCCTGATTTGTTTTTATATAAAAGATTCTGATTTATTTTATAAAATTCGAAAATGATTTTAAATTTGAATTATTTTCTTTTTCGTTTTAAGATTCAAATATTTATTTTATTTCGTAAATCGTTTTGATTTAGTTTTGATTTTAAAACTTATTTCAAATCTTATTTTATTTTGTTTTTATTTTTTTTTACTAATTCAAAATCCTTTTGATTCTATATGTTTTATTTTTTTATAAAATCTTCACTCCAATATTCAGAAGAAAAGAATTCTTCTCTGACATATTTTTCTGATCACACGTTCCTTCTTCCTCTTCTCTAATCTTCTGGTTTTCACGTTCATACTTTTTGAAGAACAAAAACCTTATTGGCTGTGTAACTCTTAGAGAAAAAGCACTTCATTATCATAAGAGCATATTGTTGTATCCGTGTTTTTGAGAACACACATTGCTATTGTAATCACTCTCATATTCACTGTTGTTGAAACCTTAGTGGTTAGGGAGAGAATCCCTTAGTGGACGTTTGATACGTTGTAGGGCGAGGAACCCTGCTGTGTGATTTGAGGCCCCTAGTGAACGGAGGTTCCTAGTAGTGTGCGGGGTGCTTTTGGTTGTAATAGGGTGCGGCTCTATTGCTGGTTATAGAACTCTCAAGCGGGTCGCTTGGGGACTTGACTAGGCCTTTCGACGGGAAAGCTGAACCAGTATAAAATTCACCGGTGCAAGCTTTTCTATCCCTATCTCTTTATTTTTCCGCTTATTTCAATTGTTTACGTTTCCGCGCTACTCAATTTATTTTATCTATCATTTTCGCGATCCGTTTCAAACGCTTAATCTCTCCATCTCAAAACAATTTTTTAATTTCTAAAGGATTTCACAATACATTAATAAAACTCGATTCACCCCCCTCTCGAGATTTTGAGGCCAAAACCAACAATTGGCATCAGAGCTAGTCTCTTGTGTTAGGACTTAACCGTCTCAAGAGTATGGCTTCAAACTCTCTGTTTGGTGGTGAAGGGAGTTCTATTAACCATCCTCCCATGTTTGATGGGGCAGGGTACGCGTATTGGAAAGCCCGTATGAAAATTTTTATTCAAGGAGTCGGATTAAAAGTTTGGGATGCCCTCGTAAATGGTCCCTATGTTCCTACCTATGTGGTTAATGATAAAACCGTTGAAAAGCCTATGGCTGAGTGGACGGAGGAGGAGGAACGCAGAGTCCAGTACGACCTGAAAGCGAAAAACATTATAACATCTGCTTTGAGCTATGATGAGTTTTTCAGGATATCAACATGCGAGACTGCACAACAAATGTGGGATATGCTAGAAGTCACGCATGAAGGTACAACTGAAGTGAAAAGGTCGAGAATCAATACTCTGACTGGTGAATACGAATTATTCACAATGAAAGATGGAGAATCGATTCAAGAGATCCAAAAACGATTCATAATGATTGTAAATCAGCTAACAACATTGGGGAAGAAATTCACTAATGAGGATCTCATCAACAAAGTTCTAAGGTGTTTGGGAAGAGAATGGCAACCCAAAGTGACGGCGATTGCTGAATCAAGAAACCTTTCAACTATGACGCTGGCAACTGTCTTCGGGAAGTTACAAGAACATGAAAGTGAACTAAAAATATTGGCTCAACACGAAGAAGAGAACAAGAAGGTCAAAAGTTTGGCATTCAAGGCTGAAGCACCAGCAACAGAAAGTGACTCGGACAAAGAACTGTTAAATGAAGAACACATGGGTCTGTTGGTCAAAAAGTTCGGGAAATTTCTGAGGAAGAAAAACTTCAATAGAAGGGACAACAACAAGAGTGGAGGGTCATCCATTACAGGTCATGAGTGTGGCAAGCCTGGTCACATCAGAGCAGACTGCTACCAGCTGAAAAGAAAAGAAAATTCAGAAAAAGGCACCTCAAATTCAAAGAAAGGGAAGCAAGCGTATTTGGCGTGGCTAGACAACGAAGGAAGTTCGGATGAGGATTCAGACGAACAAGAGGAGACTGCCAACATATGCTTGATGGCTCACGGAGATGAGGTAATTTCTGAAAACTTTTCTTATGATGAATTGCAAGAGGCTTTTGAAGAATTACACAAGGAGTCGATGAGGTTATCCTTATTGATCTCTTTAGAAAAGAAAAATTCAGCTTCTCTTTTAGAAAAGAATAAAAATCTTATTAAGGAAAATGAATTTTTGAAGAATCAAAATAAGGAGCTGAATTTGACTTTGAAAAATTCTTCAAACACCTCGAGTAACGAAGTTAAATTTAAAGCTAGTTCTTCTTCTTGTAAATTCTGCAAGGACCTTGTTAAAGAAGTAGAAGATTTAAAAGAAACCCTTGCAAAATTTACAAAAGGTAGAAATACTTTAAATTTAATGCTAGGGAGAAAAAAATGTTTCTTTAATAGAGCGGGTTTAGGATATCAACCCGGTAGGAATCAAAAGAAATTAAGTACCATTTTTGTCCTTGCTAGAAATCATAAGAAACCTTTAATTATTTGTCATATTTGTGGTAAAAAGGTCCATGGTGCACATGAATGCATACACTGAAAAGTGAAGTTCGTTAAACCGAACAATGAAACTAAAAGGTGGCATGATTTAAACTATGGCTACACTAATGCTCAAGGACCCAAAAAGATATGGGTACCTAAAAAGAAACCTTGAATTTTTGCTTGTACGTTACTCAGGAAGAAAGAAAATTGTGGTGGTACTTGGATAGCGGATGCTCAAAACATATGACGGGAGACAAATCTAAATTTTTGCATCTCGTTCCAAAGGACCAAGGTCATGTGACTTTCGGAGATAACAATCAAGGAAAGATTCTCGGAGTCGGTAAAATTGGTACATCTCCTAACCCTTGCATTGATAATGTTTTACATGTTGAGGGCCTAAAACACAATCTGCTAAGTATTAGTCAGTTGTGTGAAAAGGGCAATAGGGTTATTTTTGATTCTGTTAGATGTATTATCGAGGGTAAAGTTGATAATTTTATTAAGCTAATTGCTCGCAGGATAAACAATGTTTATGTTATTGATTTTAACTCAATACCCTCAAATGATGCGAAATGTTTATTAAGTAAAGAGGATGAATCATGGCTATGGCATCGTAGAATAGGTCACATCCACATGGCTCATTTAAATAAAATTTCTTCTAAAAACTTAGTAGTTGGTTTACCAAAGCAAAATTTTTCTATTTCTTAAAAATGTGATCCTTGTTCAAAATCAAAACTCTTAAGGGCATCTTTTCCTTCTAAAAATCTGTTTTCAACTCAAAAGCCCTTGGAACTTTTACATATGGATCTTTTTGGACCTTGTCAAACAAAAAGCTTTGGTGGCAACTATTATTGTTTAGTTATTGTGGATGACTATTCTAGGTATACATGGACGCTTTTTATTACTCATAAAAATGACGCATTTCATGAATTCAAAAAGCTAGCCAAGATTGTTCAAAACCAATTGCATTTGAGCATTGCATCCATTAAAACTGATCATGGTGGAGAATTTAAAAATCATCTTTTTGAAAATTTTTGCGAAAAACATGGAATTAAGCATTATTTTTCAGCTCCAAGAACTCTTGAGCAAAACGGGGTTGTGGAGAGGAAAAATCGTTCATTAAAAGAGCTTTCAAGAACAATGCTTAATGACATGAATTTGCCTGCATATTTTTGGGCCGATGCATTGAGTACAGCTTGCTATGTTATGAACCGTGTTTTAATACGACCTATTTTAAAGAAAACCCCCTATGAGCTGTACAAGGGGAGAAAACCAAATATTTCCCATTTTCGTGTTTTTGGATGTAAATGTTTTGTGCATAATAATGGTAGAGAAAATCTAGGAAGTTTTGAGGCTAGAGCTGATGAGGGCATATTCCTTGGATATTCTGTTTCGAGCAAAGCATATAGGATTTACAATAAATCTCGTAATACTATTGAAGAATCTATTCATGTATCATTTGATGAATCCGATCCCAGAAAGTTGGGAAAGGTATCTGTTAATGACATTTCAGGTATCCTTGGAGATCTATTCATTGATGAGGATGAGGATCCAAATACTAAAGGAAAAGAACATTCCGAATGCAATGAAAAATCAGTTGAATCAGTTGAGGAGAAAAATCAAGAACAATCCATGGAGCTCAACGCTGATTTGCCTAAGGAATGGAGAACATCGAGGCACCATCCCATTGATCAAATCATAGGTGACATCACAAAAGGTGTAAGTACTCGCAATTCTATTAGCAATCTATGTAACTACTTTGCATTTGTTTCTCAAGTGGAGCCAAAGAATATTTCTGAGGCTAAGCTTGATGAGCATTGGCTTTTGGCAATGCAAGAGGAATTAAACCAGTTCGAAAGAAATCAGGTTTGGGAACTTGTTCCTAGGCCTGAGTCTCATCCGGTTATTGGAACTAAGTGGATTTATAAAAATAAACTCGATGAGGCTGGTTTAATTGTTCGAAACAAAGCTAGGTTAGTCGCACAAGGTTACAACCAAGAAGAGGGGATAGATTATGAGGAAACATTTGCCCCTGTTGCTAGGTTGGAAGCCATTAGACTGCTTTTAGCTTTTGCATGCATTTTAGATTTTAAATTATATCAAATGGACGTAAAGAGTGCCTTTTTGAATGGTTTTATAAATGAAGAAGTTTATGTGTGTCAACCTCCCGGCTTTGAAAATTATGAACACCCGGATTATGTTTATAAATTGAAAAAGGCTTTGTACGGACTCAAACAAGCTCCTAGAGCGTGGTATGACCGTCTTAGCAAATTTTTATTAGAAAATAATTTTGAAAGAGGGAAGGTTGATAACACGCTTTTTATTAAAAAGAATGGAAAGGACATTCATTTAGTTCAAATTTATGTAGATGATATTATTTTCGGTGCTACTAATGAAACCCTTTGCAAGGATTTTTCGAGTATGATGCAGGAAGAGTTCGAGATGTCTATGATGGGCGAGCTGAACTTTTTCCTGGGATTGCAAATAAAACAAGCAAAGGATGGGATTTTCATTAGCCAAACGAAGTATTGCAAGGAACTATTGAAAAGATTTGGCATGGATAAGGCCAAGGCAGTAGCAACACCAATATGCACATCTTGCTATCTGGACAAAGATGAAGGAGGTAAATCCGTAGAAATCACTAAATATCGAGGTATAATCGGATCCCTTCTCTATTTAACGGCAAGTAGGCCGGATATAATGTTTAGTGTTTGTTTATGTGCTCATTTTCAAGCGAATCCAAAAGAAACGCACATGGTTGCTACCAAACGTATAATGAAATATCTGTCTAGCACAACTGATATGGGTTTATGGTACCCCAAAGGTTCTTCGTGTAACCTTGTTGGGTATTCTGATTCTGACTTTGCTGGGTGCAAAGTAGATAGGAAAATCACTAGCGGCACTTGTCATCTTCTTGGCAATTCTTTAGTATCATGGGCTAGCAAGAAACAGTCGAGTGTAGCCCTATCTACAGCTGAAGCTGAATATGTCGCCGCCGGTAGCTGTTGTGCGCAAATCTTATGGTTGAAACAACAACTCCTAGACTTCGGTGTAAGTCTAGATCACATTCCTATAAAATGTGATAATACCAGTGCTATTAGTATCACCAAAAACCCTGTGCAACATTCTCGTACTAAGCATATTGAGATTCGTCACCATTTTATATGTGATCATATTCAAAAGGGTGATTGTATTATTGAGTATGTTGATACTTCGCGGCAGTTGGCTGATATCTTTACGAAACCGCTTCAAAAATAAAATTTCTTTTTCATTCGTAGAGAAATTGGTTTAACTTCTGCCTCTCACCTATTTTGAGTATGTGAGTCTGTTTATCTCTCTTGTTATTATTGATGCATCTTCTCAGTGTTTCAGGGGGAGATAGCACATTCTTTTTTATGATTACAAAAGGGGGAGAGATATTCTGATATTTTGATACAAGGGGAGAGATTCTCCGAAGATGCAAATTTGAATTGATATATATTCTATGCATCAATAAAGGGGGAGATGCTACAAGATGCTATGAATTGTTATATTTTGAATTATTATTGTTATAAGGAAGGTTATTGTTATATATATATATGTGTGTGTGTGTGTGTTTGTGCTTGTATAACACTTGTGATGCAGATAGTAAAAAGCATATCAGAATCGTTGTTTGTCATCATCAAAAAGGGGGAGTGTTGGAAGTCAAGCTAGTGTTGGAAGACATGCTTCAAACTCTCTTATGGACTTCAAGTATATTTCAAGATGATGTTTTGATGATAACAAACCAACTCAAGTTCAAGCTCACAAGTTTCCTTGATGATCAAGAATGAAGTTTCAAGCAAGGCATAGATTAGAAACCTTTTCCTTATATCATTTGTAAGGTAATGAAGTTTTCTATTCTTTATGAGTTTACAAAAGCCAATAAGTTTTTCATTTTAAAATAGAGAAGAAGAAAATGTGTTTTTCATGAAAAGTTGTTTTCTATCTTAGTTTTTGAGAAAATACTTGATGTTACAAAACTCTGTATATTTTTATGTATGCAAGAGAGAGTAATCGATTAGCTGCTCAAGATAATCGATTAACTTTGTTGCATCATAGAAAAATCATAGAGGTTGTAATCGATTAAATGAATCTTGTTAATCAATTACTTTCTTATGGGAGTAATCGATTACCTGGCTCAAGTAATCGATTATAATTGTTGCATCATATATTTTTCAGAGGCTTAGTAATCGATTACAGGCTTTGTAGTAATCGATTACATGATGTTGCATCATATGCATAACAGAGGCTCAGTAATCGATTAATTGTTTAGTGTAATCGATTAAATGAGTTGCACCACATATTGAACAGGAGTGATGTAATCGATTAATCATTGTTGGTCTAATCGATTACTTGATTTTCAAATGAATTTAAGAATTTCTATTTTTGAAGGAATAATCGATTACCTTCAGAAAGTAATCAATTACTTCAAGTTTTATTGAAAATCGTGTCAGAATCATTTTGATTATTTCCTGATTTGTTTTTATATAAAAGATTCTGATTTATTTTATAAAATTCGAAAATGATTTTAAATTTGAATTATTTCCTTTTCCGTTTTAAGATTCATATCTTTATTTTATTTCGTAAATCGTTTTGATTTAGTTTTGATTTTAAAACTTATTTCAAATCTTATTTTATTTTGTTTTGATTTTGTTTTACTAATTCAAAATCCTTTTGATTCTATATGTTTTATTTTTTTATAAAATCTTCACTCCAACATTCAGAAGAAAAGAATTCTTCTCTGACATATTTTTCTGATCACACGTTCCTTCTTCCTCTTCTCTAATCTTCTGGTTTTCACGTCATACTTTTTGAAGAACAAAAACCTTATTGGATGAGATACTGTAGCTGCTGCTGTTGATGATGATGATGTTTACTTCTGCTACCTGGAGACTGCTACTACTATCACTACTACTACTACTGCTGCCAGATCTATGTGACCACCTCTAGAGTTTCATATTTTTGTGATGTATATTTTGTATATATACTTTTGAGAACTCTAGGGTTATGGTTTTACTTTTGGTATAGATCTTTATGACGGACTTGTGTATGGATCTTGGAGATTTGACCATGCATGGAACTATGTACTTTATGACTTGCTTATAAATATATGCATCTTATGTTTATCTTATAATTATGCATAGTTCCACTATTTCCGCTTGCTCTGATTTAACTTATTAAAGGAATTCGGCTACGACAGAAATGTATGGTATCAGTTCCGCAAAACGAAACAAGGGATGGCATCGCTTAATTTCTATTATATGAATACGATTTCAAAGTATTGATGCTATCTAATTTGTGAAAAAGTTTTAGAGTATGCCAAATTCAACACAATGTTTAAAATGATATGAACTATCCTCTCCAAGAATTCCATGTTTTGATTGTGCACCCGCCTTAAAATAAAATTTTATTTCTACATTTTCTAAATACTTACAAGTCCATATTTTATCCGAGTAATAGTATAATTAGTACAATAATTACTGGATTATGAAATGGGTGTCACACTGAGTGGTACCAGAGCAAAAGTCAGATCCTGTAGTAGTTGAGGTAGTCTCAGAAAGGTAGCCATCAACATCAAGCAGGTATCCACAAGGCATATTTATTGTTTTGAAAATTAGTATCTTGCTTGTTTTGAGCATTAGATACAATTGAATGTTTTGTTTGAGGTTTTGGTTAAGATCTTAGTATAGGTGGTGTGATGAATGTTTCTTTAGTTCAACATATGTGACCATAAGTCCATAGCGCAGGTCTATTATGGCAACTAGAAACCAAAATCACACCAACACGATGTTAGAAAGGATTACTGCGGTGTTGGAGTCCATGCAGCAGCAATCTCAGCAACCACCTCAACCGGTTAATCCCCCTCACCAGTGCAATGTGGGTAACGCCGAGGCGAAGAGTCTGGCAGATTTTAGGAGTTGTAATCCACCCAAATTCGAAGGAGGATTTAAACCTGAGGAGGCCAATAAGTGGATCCACACCATGGACAAGATCTTGAGAACTTTGGATTGCACGGAAGCTCAGAAAGTAGCATATGCAGTAATCACACGGTTCAGCTCCTACACTATGAAGGAAGGGATGTGAATTGGGGTGTATTTATGGAGAAGTTTCTCAATAAATACTTCCCTGAGGATTTGAGGAGAAAGAAGGAGGTGGAGTTTTTGCAGCTAAAACAAGGAAACATGAGTGTGGGTGAGTACGCGGCCAAGTTTGAGGAGTTGATGAAGTACTCTCCATACTATCAGAACAACCCTGATGAAAGGAGCAAGTGTATCAAGTTTGAGGGAGGCTTGAGGCCCAAGTTGAAGTCCATTTTCAGCTATCAATGGATCCAAAGCTTTCCTGCACTTGTGGACATGTTTAGGATGTATGAAGATGACAAGAAAGCTGAAGAGTTGCAAGCAACAGAAGGAAAAGATAGTCGGAATTATGGACCTCAATGGCACAAGGGTTTCAACAACCGAGGCAAGAATCCGTATGATCACCGAGGGAAAGGCAAAGGGAAGATTGGAGGTCATGATGGAAGGAACTTTCGGAGCGAGGCTCCATTTTGTGACAAGTGTAAGCGCCATCATTATGGCCGTTTTTGTTGGGGAACAAGTGGATGTTTCAACTATGGGAAATCGGGACACTTTGCGAGAGACTGCAAGGAACCGACCAAAGCCAATGCAAGAGGGGCAGCTGATAGGCACGTGGTTCAAGGAAGGGTTTTCACACTTAGTGGTGTGGAGGCAAGCCGATCTTCTGATCTGGTGCAAGGTAATTACTTGCTAAATGGTCAGCTTTGTAATGTTTTGTTTGATTCTGGTGCAACGCATTCATTCGTTTCATATGAATGTGTAAATCGTTTGAGTCTACCTATGTCTGAATTGTCATATACTCTGAAAGTAGAAACCCCTACTAATGCTCCTGTAATTATTTCTAGAGCATGTCTTAACTGTTGTATAGAAGTGTTAGGACAAACCTCTAGGGTAGATTTGATCTGTTTACCCTTATCACAATTGGATGTGATCTTGGGGATGGACTGGTTAAGTCGAAACCATGTGATCATCGATTGTGATAGAAAAGTCGTGATCTATAGAAACCCAACACCCTCTGGCTATATGTGCTTGTTCAACATTGAAGTGGAGGAGAAAGGCCCAAAGATTGCAGAGATCTCTATTGTCAGAGACTTTTCGGAGGTATTTGCTGATGAGATACCGGGTTTGCCACCGAAAAGAGAGATTGAATTTGGAATCGACTTAGTTCCGGGAGCTGGTCCCATTTCTATCGCTCCTTATAGAATGGCACCACCGGAAATGTCCGAGATGAAGAAGCAGATTGAGGAATTGTTACAAAAGCAGATGATCTGACCAAGTGTATCACCATGGGGTGCTCCGGTTCTGTTCGTCAAGAAGAAAGATGGTAGTATGAGGATGTTCATCGACTACCGGTAGTTGAACAGGGTCACGATCAAGAATAAGTATCCTTTACTAAGTATCCTTTACCAAGGATCGATGACCTTATGGATCAAGTTCGTGGGGCTTCAGTATTTTCCAAGATTGATCTGAGATCAGGGTATCATCAGATCAGGATTAGAGAAGAGGATATCTCCAAAACTGCATTTCGATCCCGATACGGGCATTATGAGTATGTGGTGATGCCGTTCGGATTGACCAATGCACCAGCTATTTTCATGGACTACATGAATCGAATCTTTAGACCCTATTTAGATTCATTCGTGGTTGTGTTCATTGATGATATCCTTATTTACTCTAAGAGTCTGGAGGAGCATGTTGAACACTTGAGGATAGTGTTGAGTATCCTGAAAGAGAAGCAGATGTACGCCAAACTTACAAAATGTGTGTTCTGGCTGGAGGAAGTTAAGTTTTTGGGGCATGTAATCTCAAACAAGGGGATAGCAGTTGACCCAGCGAAAGTAAGCTCGGTTTTGCAATGGGAACAACCGAAGTCGGTCACGGAGGTGAGGAGCTTTCTTGGTCTGGCTGGTTACTACAGAATATTTATAGAAGGTTTCTCGAAATTAGCATTGCCCTTGACGAAGTTAACTCAGAAAGACCAACTCTTGATTTGGGATGAGAAGTGTGAAAGGAGTTTTCGAGAGCTGAAAGAAAGATTGACATCATCCCCTGTGTTGATTTTGCCTGATACACAGAAGAGTTTCGAGGTGTTGTGATGCATTGAAACAAGGACTTGGGAGTGTTTTGATGCAAGATGGGAAGGTAGTCGCTTATGCCTCGAGACAGCTAAAAGTTCATGAAATGAACTAACCAACTCATGATCTAGAGCTGGATTTGGAGGCACTATCTCTATGGCACTACGTTCCAGGTATTTAGTGACCATAAGAGCTTAAAGTACCTCTTTGACCAGAAAGAGTTGAATATGAGGCAACGTCGATGGATGGAGATCTTGAAGGATTATGAGTTCGAGCTTCATTACCATCCCGGGAAAGCAAACGTGGTGACAGATGCATTGAGTCGAAAAGCAATGCATATCAGTTCGATGATGGTCAAAGAAGCTGCATTGATTGAAGTGTTTAGAGATTTAAGTCTGACGATGCAAGTGGAGCCGACAAGTGTCAAGATGGGAATGTTGCAAATTGCTAATGAATTCTTGTAAAGGATTCGTGAAATGCAACAAGAAGATGAGGGACTCAAGGAAAAGAGGAAGCTTATGGAGGAAGGCAAGGAGTTAGAGTTCCAAGAGGGAAAGGATGGAATCCTTCGTTTTAGAACAAGGATTTGTGTACCTGACAATCTAGAGGTAAGGAGAATGATTCTGGATGAAGCGCATAAGAGCAAGATGAGTATGCATCCGGGAGCTACCAAAATGTATCAGGATTTGAAGAATATATTTTGGTGGCCTGGTTTAAAGAAGGATGTGGCTAGTTATGTGGCGTGTTGTTTGGTGTGTCAAAAGGCGAAGGTGGAACACCAAAGGCCAGGAGGAGAATTACTTCCCTTAGAAATTCCGTTATGGAAGTGGGATAGTATCTCGATGGATTTCGTGTCTGGGTTGCCAAGGACAGCTACTGGTCATGACGCAATCTGGGTGATCGTAGATCGCTTGACCAAGTCAGTGCATTTTATTCCAGTTAACATGCGCTACTCTTTGGAAAAGCTCACTCAGTTTTATATCAAGGAAGTTGTTCGCCTGCATGGGGTACCATCAAGTATCGTGTCAGATCGCGATCCGAGGTTCACGTCGAAGTTTTGGCAAGATCTGCAGAGAGCTCTGGGTTGAAGACTGAAGTTGAGTTCCGCATACTATCCTCAGACTGATGGTCAAACGGAAAGGACTATTCAGTCACTGGAGGACATCTTAAGAGCTTGTGTTTTGGAAGATCAAGGGAATTGGGAGCAAATGTTGCCGCTCGTGGAATTTACTTACAATAATAGTTTTCACGCGAGCATTGGAATGGCACCTTTTGAAGCTTTGTATGGGAGAAAGTGTCAGACACCATTATGCTGGTTTCAAGTGGGGGAGAGTTCTCTGGTTGGACCAGAATTTGTACAAGAAACAAATGAGAAGATCAAGATGATACAAGAGAAGATGAGGACAGCTCAGAGTAGGCAGAAAAGCTATGCTGATAGGAGGAGGAAACCCTTAGAATTTACTGAAGGTGACCATGTGTTCCTTAGAATAGTACCAACCAAAGGCGTTAGTAGAGCCTTAAAAACCCAGAAACTATCACCTAAGTTTATTGGTCCCTACCAGATTCTTAAAAGAGTCGGCCCAGTAGCCTATCAATTAGCCCTGCCCCCGTTACTAGCTAATCTTCACAATGTGTTTCACGTGTCTCAGTTAAAAAGGTATGTCCATGATCCCACCATTGTTCTTAGAATCCAACCTGATGATCTAGAAATCCATGAGAACCTAACCTTTGAAGCCATGCCTATTCGCATTGAAGATCGAAGAGTCAAGCAGCTTAGAGCGAAGGATATTTGTTTGGTCAAAGTAATCTGGGTTTGTGGTGATGTGATGGAAGCATCTTGGGAATTAGAGGATAAGATGCGTCGGGACTATCCTGAATTGTTTGTATAAGTTGAATTTCGGGGACGAAATTCCTTGTAAGTGGGGGAGTAGTGTAACACCCCAAAATTTTAATCCCTGATTAATGAAATGTTAATTATAAAATTTATTATAATTAATTATTTCTATTATTAGTCTGTGATTTTATTAGTGGTGGATGTGTGAATTTATTTTGCAAGTATAATCATGCATGAATGATCGAGGCCGTACCCGATCAAAATAAAAGGTGTTTATTCTGTAGTACTAGGAAGGTGATCCTAGGTCGTTTCCCAGCGAATATCGGTCTAGGCAAAGTATCAAACACGTAGTGTGCAGTAAAATGGGGGGGTTTTTGTGTGTGACAAATGTGAAGAACAAAACACAAACAGAATATAAAAACTAAGAAAATCAGAAACAAAAGCGGGCAAACCCCTTTGGTTACGTACACTACTCAATCCTAGCTCACTAAAGATCGATTCCTCTCCTCTCCTCTGTCCAACTCGTGATAACCAAATACTAAGCGAAAATTCAGTTATCACTCCAAACCCTAACTTCTAATTAAGCATCAGAAACCAGAATTGGAGTTTTTACGAGTTAATACAAATTAAGCATTTATATTCATGTATTATCTCTACGAAATGGAATTAAGCAAACCACTACACATCGATAAACATGAAAACAGAGAAGAGAAAACGAAATTGCATTAATAACAAGAGCTCAAGAGTAGATAATACAATACCAAAGGGATTAACCCTTGAAGTCTAGCCTTCCATGGCCATAAATGAAGAAAAACGAGTAGAAATGGGGAAGAACAAAACCCTAGCAGCCACCATCACTTGGGAGAGCCAAGAGAGAAGTTCTAACCTAGAGAGAGAGTGAGAAATCTGAAATGAAAGTGTGTCTTGGGGGTTACACGAATTTCCCCTCTTTAGACATGAAAATGGGCCTAAAACATGGGCCCAAGTCCTAAGAAACACTATTCTGAAAATTACAATTAAAAAGGGACCTAAATGCAAATTACAATCTTCACTTCAATACTTCAATCTTCATTTCCAAACTTCCCAAAGTGTCCTTGTGCCACATATGACCTGAAAATAGAAATAGAATTAATTAGGCCAAATAATCCCAAATTAAACAATATTCGGAATATTAGTCCAATAAACTCTAAATCACTAAATCAAGCTAATCAATGTCAAATGGGCAACAAGTATCAATAATAAGAGTAAAATAATGCAAGGAATAATGGGAAATAAAATGCTCATCAAATACCCCCACACTTATCCTTTTGCACTCCTGGGCAAAACCAAAAGATAGGACTATGAAGATCAATATGCACCAAAGTGAATCATGCAACAAGATGACTACAACTAAGAAATGCAAACCTAAGAGATTACATACTTCACAATGAATTCTAGGAAATGCAAAGAAATGGGCAAACTCAAGCACACAAAATGGTTAAGGATCAAAGAGTCAAAGCATCCGCGAACATCATCCAATTACTTCAAGTATGCAAAGAAACCAATGACATCAAGAGGATAGTCACAAAGATGATAGAAACTCACAAGGATCACTCAAAAGTGTTTACACTCAAGTGTTTGGGGTTAATCATTATTTACACTCAAGGCACATCATGAAAAACAAACACAACCATAAGCTTGACAAGCCTCTAACATCAACCATCAACACACATGCACAAAATGATCAAAAGGTCTTTTAAGGGTTGTAATGGGGCCAAGGACAAGGTAGGATAAAAATATGGGAATGTAGCTAAAACCAAGGGAATAGAGGAGCAATGGGGAATAAGTAAAAAGTAAGCAAAATCCACCCCAAAATCAACAACCACTAATTCCAATCCTCTTTGCCTCAACAACCTTTTATTCACTTTTTTTTTCTTTTTTTTTCTTCTTTTTTTTTTCTTTTTATTTTTGCATTTTTTTTTTATTTTTTTTTGTTTTTGAGAGATATACAAAAAGAAAAGAAGAAACAACACAAATGGCATGAAGATGAAGCCATAGCTACAACAACCAAAGAGGCATAACCAAGAACTCAACCAATTGAAGCATAGAGCACACTTCTTACCTAATACCCATTCCCAAAACAATTCCAAAGCTCCAAAATTCCCTAAGGTTAGGACAATCATGGTTTTTCAGTCATAGGCTTGTAATGAGCTAAAGAACAAGGAAATGGATAAAAAGGCTCAAAGGGGCTAGCAAAGGATACATTCATTCAAGGTAGGCTCATATGGCTAGTAGTTTATTCAAGAAAGAAAGTGCCTAAATCATTTCAAAATGTGCATGAGCAATCAAGTATCAACAAGAGTCAAGTCAAGTTCTAGAGTGCAAGTAATCCAGAGTGCAATCACACATGAAAGAAAATTAGGTGGCATATATAGCAATCCACCCACAATTAAGGCTCAAATCCTCACAAAAGGGACAATTCTATCACAGTGTTACCACCTCTTAATTATCAAAAGCAACTTTACACACAGAAATGCATGAATTCAGACACAAGATACCAAAACTCTACTAAAATGAAGCAAAAACATGCAAGAAAATGCCCAAAACTAAGCAAAACCTAAAAAAAAAAAAATCAAAGCAAAATATGCAACCTAAACTACTCTCCCCCCCACACTTAAATCACACATTGTCCTCAATGTAACACAATCAGCAGAATCAGATAGATATAGACAAGTGCAATGAAAGTAGTGAAGAAGGAGAAAAGAAAACTCCCGAAGTCATGGTGGGAAGAAGGTGAGTGCTCTCTTCAGCGGATCGAATGCCATCTTGCATTGGTCTCCTAATCGAAGGACTATGTTTCTGAAGTTCACAAGTGGCACCCCAGGTAGATATGCTAAAGTCCATCCGATTGCCCTCTTGTTCTGTCTAATCATATCTAGCAGTTTCTCCTCTTGATCAACAGAAAGTGAGGTAGAGATGATCACTGGGAGTTTCTGCTCATCCTCAAAGTAAGCATATTTGAGATGAGGAGGGAGGGGCTCCAGGTCCAATGAGGGTGCCTGCATAATGGATGGAACTAAAGGGACAGTAGAAATGGATTCTGCTGCCTGCACCTGAACAAAAGAATCAGACTCTTGCATAACAGAGAGGGGGTTAGCAAAATCTATAATATGAGAGTCATCAACAGATGCAGTGTCAGAAGCTAGAAATTGATCAATGCATGACATGCACATTTCGGAATCAGTACATGCAGGACAAGAAAATGAGTCTGTAAATGATGGCAAATCAGGATCATGCAAAACATCAAGCACATGTTCATCAATCTCATCAAGAAAGTCTATATGAAAGACAGAGTGATCCTCAGGAAAATGTTTCATAGCATGGAAAATGTCAAATCGGATCACACTGCCATCAAACTCCATGGAAAGTGAACCTGAATGCACATCTATCTTGGTTCGGGCTGTTTTCAAAAATGGCCTCCCCAAAATAATAGGAACAGCATTACGGGGGGAGTCATCTTCCATATCAAGTATGTAAAAATCAGCAGGGAAGATCAGCTCTTCAACCCGAACCAAGACATCCTCTATCAAACCTGCAGGGTGGGCAGTACTTCTATTTGCCAATTGAATCACCACACCCGTAGGTTGAAGAGGTCCAAGAGAAAGAGACTTAAAAACAGACATAGGCATGACATTTATGGATGCTCCTAAATCTAGCATAGCATTTTCAAACTTCACATTGCCTATGATGCAAGGTATAGAGAAAGTTCCAGGATCCTTACATTTTTCAGGAATGTGAGGGATAGGTTTACCTATGAGAGCGGAGACATTCCTTCCCATGCTTATCCTCTCATTGCCCTTGAGTCTTCTCTTATTAGTGCACAACTCCTTAAGGAACTTCGCGTACCTTGGAATTTGTTTTATTACATCAAGAAGGGGTATGTTGACTTCCACCTTCCTGAATGTGTCAAGAATATCCTTGTCCACCTCTTCCACCCTTTTGTTTTGAGGCACTCTTGGTGGGAATGGAAGAGGAATGGGAGGAGGTTGCAGGACAACAGCAGGTTTTGTGGTTGAGCTTGAGGAAGGTTGAGTTGGATGACTCTCCTTGGTGCTAGGGTGTTCACCTTCCTCTATCACTTGGCTCTTCCCTTTAGAGGAAGCTAGAGCATCATTGTTGAGGTGAGGTTGTGGTGTGGGTCTGACAATCTGCTTTCCTGACCTCAGGTTGATGGCACTCATATTCTGATTCTGAGGGTTGATCACTGTTTGGGAAGGTAACTTGTCAGAATTTTGAGATTGCAAGTTGTTGAGAGAAGTTGCCATTTGACCCATCTGATTTGTCAAAGTCTGAATGGATACCTCTTGTCTCTGAATGGCTGCTCTAGTTTCTTGTTGAAATTGGAGGTTTTGCATGGTCATTTGCCTCACCAACTCCTCCAAGGTAGGTTGGTTGGATGGAGGGGCTGATGGTGCAGGATGAACCACTTGCTGTTGTTGTTGCCTTTGCTGTTGGATTGGAGGAGGTACATATGGTGGTCTGCTCGGTCCAGCGGTGTTCTGAAATGGAACATTAGGAGGAGGTTGTTGTTGATCAGACCACTTCAGATTGGGATGGTTCCTCCATCCAGGGTTGTATCTATTGGAAGAGAGGTCATGATTGTGTTGTTGTGGACCTCTATTGTTGTATATGTTTGCTGCATAGGCCTCGGGTTGGTCACCACTGGTCATCGGCTGTTGCTGCTGAAGGGAAGGGCATGCATCTGTGGGGTGCTCAATGGATGTGCATATGCCACACACTCTAGCAGGAAGTATCATCTTTTTCTGATTGACAGCCAATTGTGTGACCAATGTTGTGAGAGAATCAATTTTCTGCTCAAGCTTCTCAACCTTGCCCGAGTCTGCACCAACATCATTTACATCCCTCACAACTATTGCATCACTGTTGCTTCTTGCATGGAATTGTTGACAGTTGGAAGCCATCTTCTCAATTTTGCTCCTGGCTTGTAAGGGTGTCATATCTCCCAATGTACCACCACTTGCAGCATCTACCATGTTTCTTTCCATGAAGTTGAGACCTTCATAAAAGTACTGGATGAGAAGCTGCTCTGAGATCTGATGGTGAGGGCAGGAAGCACACAACCTCTTGAATCTCTCCCAATAATCATAGAGACTCTCTCCATGTTGTTGCCTGATACCAGAAATTTCCTTTCTGATTGCAGTGGTCCTATTTGCAGGGAAGAATTTTTCCAGAAATGCCCTCTTCAAGTCATCCCAGCTTGTGATGGAACCAGGGGCCAAGTCAGATAACCAATCTTGTGCTAGACCCTCTAAGGAATGTGGAAATGCTCTGAGACAGACATGATCCTCTTGCACATCATGTGGTTTCATTGTGGTGCACACTATATGGAATTTCTTGAGATGCTTATGAGGATCCTCACCTGCAAGACCATGAAACTTGGGCAACAAATGGATTAGTCCTGTTCTAAGCTCAAAAGGAACATCCTCATCAGGATACCGGATACACGAGTCTTCAATAGTGAAGTCAGGTGCAGCCAGCTCCCTAAGTGTCCTTTCCCTTGGTGGGGGTTGAGCCATGTTATCACAATGTATAGAATCAGATTGAATAAAAGTAGAAGGAATAGAAGAAATAGAAACAGAATCAGAATTAGATGGACTATAAGATGACTCTGACTCACTACCTAATGACTGATTCCTATTTTGTCTAACTAATCTGTGATAAGTTCTATCAATTTCAGGGTTATAAGGATGCAAATAACTTGGGTTGCCCCTAGTCATGTACTGAACAGAACAGCATCAACCATAGCATACTGTAACAGATATGCATGACCAAAATCGGCAACAAAATTTATTATTTTTTAAAATTTTTTTCTTTATTTTTTTCAGCACCCTAAAATCATGAAAACATATCACAGAAAGTTTGAGGACAAAATTCAAAAGGGAACCAAGTCAAAGAATTAAAACAGTGACCAAAAACTAAGAAAATATAACTTGTAAAATAAAAAAGAAATAGTAAACAGGCTTTTTCAGGATCCAAACGAAGGGGTTTTCTGACGAAGTGAGAAAAATCAGATTATTCAGAAAATTCCCTTCGATTTGATATAAAATTCGTCCAATTCCGACAACCTGATCAAAAGTTATGCCTATTTATAGTAAGTGCTGCTGAAACTTGGAAAATTTTTCTGGAACTCACAACCAGTGCATATCTGAGTGTCTGTGATGCATCAAAACACTAATATATGATGAAACAAGTGTGGATACCAATTTTCGTGCAAAAATTCCACCCGCAGCTATGTTGAATGGCACTCACAGAATCACTAGAATAGCATCAGTTGTGCAGAACAGCAAATCAGCGAACATGGCAACTTTCAATCAGTTATCAGAATGCTTATTCACACACTAACTACACTAACTAATCTAATTAACTACTGTATGATCTTTGGCAAGAACCGATAGTCCCCGGCAACGGCGCCAAATTTTGATCGAGGCCGTACCCGATCAAAATAAAAGGTGTTTATTCTGTAGTACTAGGAAGGTGATCCTAGGTCGTTTCCCAGCGAATATCGGTCTAGGCAAAGTATCAAACACGTAGTGTGCAGTAAAATGGGGGGGTTTTTGTGTGTGACAAATGTGAAGAACAAAACACAAACAGAATATAAAAACTAAGAAAATCAGAAACAAAAGCGGGCAAACCCCTTTGGTTACGTACACTACTCAATCCTAGCTCACTAAAGATCGATTCCTCTCCTCTCCTCTGTCCAACTCGTGATAACCAAATACTAAGCAAAAATTCAGTTATCACTCCAAACCCTAACTTCTAATTAAGCATCAGAAACCAGAATTGGAGTTTTTACGAGTTAATACAAATTAAGCATTTATATTCATGTATTATCTCTACGAAATGGAATTAAGCAAACCACTACACATCGATAAACATGAAAACAGAGAAGAGAAAACGAAATTGCATTAATAACAAGAGCTCAAGAGTAGATAATACAATACCAAAGGGATTAACCCTTGAAGTCTAGCCTTCCATGGCCATAAATGAAGAAAAACGAGTAGAAATGGGGAAGAACAAAACCCTAGCAGCCACCATCACTTGGGAGAGCCAAGAGAGAAGTTCTAACCTAGAGAGAGAGTGAGAAATCTGAAATGAAAGTGTGTCTTGGGGGTTACACGAATTTCCCCTCTTTAGACATGAAAATGGGCCTAAAACATGGGCCCAAGTCCTAAGAAACACTATTCTGAAAATTACAATTAAAAAGGGACCTAAATGCAAATTACAATCTTCACTTCAATACTTCAATCTTCATTTCCAAACTTCCCAAAGTGTCCTTGTGCCACATATGACCTGAAAATAGAAATAGAATTAATTAGGCCAAATAATCCCAAATTAAACAATATTCGGAATATTAGTCCAATAAACTCTAAATCACTAAATCAAGCTAATCAATGTCAAATGGGCAACAAGTATCAATAATAAGAGTAAAATAATGCAAGGAATAATGGGAAATAAAATGCTCATCAATGAAATAAATATTTTTGCATATTAGTCCCTGAGTTGGGACCTATTGGTAATTATAGGAAAGGTTTTGGAGGGAAAGTAAATAAAATTATTATTTTTCAAAAACTGGTCAAAACACTCGAGTATTCTGGACAGAGTTGCACGACTTAGTGCGTTTGGTGAGTCACCACCAACGATTTCGTTTTGTTGACATGAAATCATCACCCTCCCACGTCCATGGATGTCGTGTCGCTGTGCATGAGCTTTTAATCCTTCTATTTAAGCCATTCATCAACGAATTTGGAGTTTTTGTTGATGAAATTGGGAAGTTAGGGTTCTGAAGTTGTTGCCTTCGATTCCTCTTCATTTCTGAGTATTAGAATTCGAGTGATACATGATTACGAAGCTCACATCCAGGGCTTCGTAAAGAGACTAAGTTTGTTAGCTGAGAGCAAGTGTAGAGTGAGAATCGAATCTGAGAAGGGAAGGAGTTGAAGCTAGTTTCAGTTTATGGAGCTTACTTGAGCAATTGATTTTGGTAAGCCCTTGAATCCTTGAGACTTCAATTTCATTCCATTCTCTAATATGTGTTGCAGAGAACGATTTCTAATTACTTTCCCCAATTGTTTTGCATGATTTCACCATCAAAATCTTTGGTTTTATGACCTCACTCAAAATTGTGTTGCTGTCATATGATTCTTGGGGAAATTAGCTTGGAGTTCGTTTTTCTGTCCAATTTCATTTCTCACACGACTTTGAGGTAAGGGGAAGTCTTTCTATTCACTAGAAAGAGTTTAAATTCCATGACTTTCATTAGAGAGCCACCAAGAGGCTCTAAGGGCTTAGATTGAATAGGGAATATGGTTTGGAGACCAAATGATGCTCTATGGCTGTGTTGAGCAAGTCTCATATGTTGCATGCATGCTATCTTGAACATAAAATCAAAAGTTTATTGAGTATATTGCAATTTGGCATATTGAGTTGTGAATTTTCATGTTTTATGCATAATCTTGTGATTCCCTGTCAAATCTGTTATTTGATGTGTTCTGAGTGTTTGAGCATGTTCAATATGTGTTATATAAACTCTGTTGATCATTGGATTGGACTAGAAATGGTTAGAATTGAAAATGGTATGTTAAAACCAAGTTTCCAGTCTGTTCTGCAAGAAAAGACTCGAGTACTTGGCTTGATACTCGAGTAAAATTTTGATAAAACAGTGTATTTTGTGTTAGAACACTCGAGTACCAGGCCCAGAACTCGAGAATCAACTGATGCTCAGAAACTTGCTCTGGTAAATCACTCGAGTAATGCATGAGTCACTCGAGTATTCTGGATTTGATGAAGAACACTCGAGTACTCATTCATCACTCGAGTAATATGGACAAAACTGATGAACCACTCGAGTATTATGAAGAACACTCGAGTATTTTACCCAGAATATTAAAAATTCCATTTTTAATTCTGAATCATTGGTTAATACTTAAATGACAATAATCTAAGTGATCTAAGACTTAAAGGAAATTGATTGATGATATGGTAAATTTTTGTTTGGACGACGAGACGTTGCTCGGATGGCACGTCGGGAATTATTAAAAAGAAAAACCACCAATCAATTCCTTTAAGTCTCACTTGATGACACGTTATGGTTGACGACGTGGTCGGCTTAGTGAGATGCCGATATGGTTATACCGTTTGGATGACGGGCCGTTTGGATGACGGGACGTGCTCGGGTGGCATGAATTCCAAGCTTGTCGTGTACATTCTTGGTGCATGTACGAATGTTGTACACCTAGGAGTACAACGCACTGTTGAGTGTTGGACGAAGTAAAGGATGGACCTCAGAGAGTGACATAGAATGATGAAGATAGGCTTGAGAGCTAAGTTCATACATCATGCCACGCATTTAAACTAAGATTGATAAATGAAATAAGTATGAACATCTTACTTGCATCCTATATCTGCTAAATGCTAAATGTGATTGTTGTTTATTGTTGCATGTATATACCTTCACATTGTACATACATTTATGCTCTATTGATTATGTGTATAGAATTGCTTACCCCTATGCCCTTGTAGGTGATGTCACGTTACATCGCTTGCATCGAGATCCGGCCACTTCCTAGTGGCACATGGATCTACCAGGACCATCGCGCGGTGTTTGAGGGAGAGGTAGAGGTTACCTTCTACCACCCGAACCCTCTGATTCGATTTCGTCCTCGTAGGTTTAGGATTCCCATCATATACACTATGCACGTACCCCCTTTTTACGCATATCATGGACCACCTCCCACACGACTAGCTCGCTCTTATCACAGTTTCCGTTTTCGACCTACCCGCTCACACCCTTTTTCTTCGAGAGTTGTCCGCGAGGAGACTCCCCCTTCTGATCCGAGGAGCCCAGTTAGGGTCTCACCTTCTCCTGACCCAGTACCCTGTGGTAGGGTGCCCACTCCATCGGATGAGATCGAGGAGGACCCAGTGGAGGACGAGAGCGGAGGCGAGCCAGTCGTTCATTCTACCGGGAGTCAGTGGAGGGACGATGATCCCTAGGTATGTGCGTATGGTACATGATGAGGATCAGGGGATCCGATGTGGGGATGCTATGGAGGAGATACTGTCGTTGCTGTTGTTGATGATGATGATGTTTACTTCTGCTACCTGGAGACTGCTACTACTATCACTACTACTACTGCTGCCAGATCTATGTGACCACCTCTAGAGTTTCATATTTTTGTGATGTATATTTTGTATATATACTTTTGAGAACTCTAGGGTTATGGTTTTACTTTTGGTATAGATCTTTATGATGGACTTGTGTATGGATCTTGGAGATTTGACCATGGAACTATGTACTTTATGACTTACTTATAAATATATGCATCTTATGTTTATCTTATAATTATGCATAGTTCCACTATTTCCGCTTACTCTGATTTAACTTATTAAAGGAATTCGGCTACGACAGAAATGTATGGTATCAGTTCCGCAAAACGAAACAAGGGATGGCATCGCTTAATTTCTATTATATGAATACGATTTCAAAGTACTGATGCTATCTAATTTGTGAAAAAGTTTTAGATTATGCCGAATTCAACACAATGTTTAAAATGATATGGACTATCCTCTCCAAGAATTCCATGTTTTGATTGTGCACCCGCCTTAAAAGAAAATTTTATTTCTACATTTTCTAAATACTTACAAGTCCATATTTCATCCAAGTAATAGTATAATTAGTACAATAATTACTGGATTATGAAATGGGTGTCACAAATGTGGGACACCTTGCAAGTCACACATGAAGGCACTAGTGAAGTTAGGCGTGCTAGATTAAATTCTTTGATGCATGAATATGAATTGTTTCGTATGTTGCCTAATGAATCTATATGTATTATGCAAAAACGTTTTACTCATATTATTAATCATCTCATTGCTCTTGGAAAAACTTTAATGAATTGTGAACTTGTTAACAAAGTTTTAAGATGTCTAAGTAGGGAATGGCAACCTAAGGTTACCGCAATTGTTGAATCAAAGGACTTGGACACCATGGACTTAGTTACACTTTTCAGAAAGCTTCAAGAACATGAAATGGAGCTTGGACGTTTGCATATGCATGAAGAATCGGACAAGAACAAAGAAAGAAAAGGAATCTCTCTTAAAGCCAAAAGATCATATAAAAAGGAAGAGAGTTCCGATAATGATGATAGTGAAGATTCCGATTCCGACATTGATGAAGAGGAGATGAAACTTCTAATAAGAAATTTTAACAAGCTTCTAAGGAGAAAAGGAAGGTTGAACAAAGACAAAAGTAAAGAGAAGAATCCCCCACACTACAAGACCAAGACAACAAAAGAAGGAGTGGTTTGCCATGAATGCGGAAAACCCGGTCATCTCAAGTACTCATGTTCTAAGTATCTCAAGAAGAAGGAGAAAGAAAATAAAAATTCAAAGCATAAGAAGGCATACATCATTTGGGATGATGAAGAGGAAAAGAAAAGCATATCAAGTAGTTCTTCGGATGATGAAGAAGTCGCTACTCTCAACTTGATAGCTCTAGTTGATGAAGAAGAAAGTTCAAGTGATGAATCATATGAACAAAGCAAGGATAGCGATGTAAGTGAAACTAAATCCGAAATTTCTTCCAAATATGAAATTTTATATAATGCTTATGAAGAAATGCATGAACTTCTCAAGAAACTAGATTTGAAAAACATTGAAAGAAAGAAGCTCATTTTGAAACATCAACAAGAGATTTTAGAACTTCAAAAACAAGTTGATGAACTTAATCTTCAAAATGAAACTCTTGATCTCATTTATGCTTGTTCTTCTTGTGATTGTGCTAGTAGATTGAATATTGTGGTTGATTGTAAGAATTGCAAGTTGCTTAAAGATGAAAATGCTATTTTGAAAAATAAGCTTGCAAGTTTCACAAGTGGTGATATTAAATTGCGCACATTGTTAAATTTTCAAAGAGAAAATTCAAACAAGTTTGGTTTAGGTTATACTAATGCTAAGAGTAAGTATCATAGAAATGTTGTTGATTTTTCTAAAGTTGATTTTTCAAATGCACCAACATGTTTCTATCGTGGCACTCATGGACATACTTCAAATGTGTGTTATATTAAAGTGCATGGTATACCTAAAGGAAATTTTGTTTGGGTTAAGAAGGGTGAAAGTCCCTTTACTAATACAAATGGATCCAAAACTATTTGGATACCAAAGAGCAAAGCATGATTGTTTTGTAGGTATGATTGAAGAGCAAAAGGGCTTACAAGTATTATTCATTCATTTGCTTCTTCAAGTATCAAGAAAAAGTCCTACAAATTGGTACAATTGATATTGTTGGATTTTGACAATTGGTATTACTTCTACAAAGTTCAAGTTGGTATTATTGTGTGATCATTAGATGATTATCATGCTATTGTAGTTGTTGTGATATTTATTTACAATTAATATCTTACTTTGTTAAGTGATATGATGACTTTTTAGTTACAATTGGTATTATATTTCATTGTCATATTTCTTTCCAATTGTTGTCACATTTCAAAGTATAGTGACAATTAGTTTCATTTGGTATCATTGATTAGTTGGTATCAATGTTGTGAAGAAATGAATGTTGATTTCTCTATTTTGGCTTAGAATTTTATATTACAATTGGTAGATATTACTTTTTGATAATGCCAAAAGGGGGAGAAGAGGTTGTTTTGTTGTTTTTATATAGGTTGAGCAAAGTTGTTGACGATAGGGGGAGAATCAAGCTTAACTCAAATGGATTTCAAATGTCAAAAGCATTTATTGAGGGGGAGCAAGAGTCTCACCAAGTATCAAATGGTTCAAGCATCAACAACTTCAAACAAATTCAAAATATGTTTGTCATTTTCAAAAAGAGGGAGATTGTTAGATCTAGTGAGAATGTTTTGATAATGACAAAGGTTTTGAACAAGCTACAAGTGTTTGTGATCAAGCTCAAGTATGGAGAAGTTCATCAAACAACAACAAACAACAAATGATGAAGAGAGAGCAAGCTCATGAAGATTCAATTTGTATTTAATTGTAATATCTTTAGTTTGAGTCTTTTATTTTAATGAGTTTGGGTAGAGGCTTTAGAGGGTAGTGAATCTCTATCAAATGCATGATTATATTATATTTTGAGTATTCACTTAACCTAAAATCAATAGGTGGCTTAAAGGTTTGAAAGGAAAGGTTTAGTTTTGAGAAAACAAGTTTTTAATTGAATTTAGCAGTGGCTAATCGATTAATGGGTTAGGTTAATCGATTAACACACATGTTACAGTGGTTAATCGATTAAGCCATGTGTTAATCGATTAACACCTGCAAAACTGGTTTTTAAAATACGTTTTTCACTTCTCAAAATCAGTTTTTAATGATCCTAACTTTTGGGTATTCTATATAAACCTTTTCCTAACCTTTGTGAATTATTAGAACAAACTAATATCATTTTCATATCAATTTTACAAAGATCAAGCCACACTATTATCTCTCACTTTCTCAAGATCAAAGCTTTCACTTTTACATTCTTTGATCAAGAATCTTTGAATCTCTTATGTTGATATTTTCATATCTATTGAAAGAGATTCATAGGATTGTTATTGTTTTCAATTGGGTTGTAATCATTGCATAGAAGGCAAGCTATCTACAACATTGGAAGCCTTGGTGGTTGTTCATCAAGCAAAAGAAGTCTTGGAAGTCTTGTTGGGTTAACAAGCAATTTGGAAGCCTTGGTGTGAGGTATCATCAAGCATTTGGAAGACTTGTTGTGGGGATATCAGCAAGAAAGGGAAGAGGTTAGATTAGATTCAATAGGGTTGCAAGACAAGAGTGTGGTATCTCTTGGAGGCTATCAAGAAGGGAGTCTTGAGAGGCATTTTCTTGTAATTTGAGAAACTCTAATTCCTCATAGTTAAGAATCTCTCTTGGTTGAAGAGGGGACTGGATATAGCTCACGGTGGTTGTGAGTGAACCAGGATAAATCTCTGTGCAGTATCTCTATTCCCTTATCCTTTACATTCTTGTCATTTCAATATTGTTCTTGGTTGAAAACCTAGAAAAGATTGATTTTTCATAAGTGATTGAATTGAATCTTAATTGTGCAAATTGATTTGGGAAAATCATTTTCATAACCATCAATAAGAATATTGGTGTTAATCAATTCCTCTTAATCTCTGATCTTACGTGTTAATTGATTGATTTTCGTATTCGATTGAAAAGTGATTTTTCAGTTTTAACAGTGATTAATCGATTAACTGGAGGTGTTAATCGATTAGCCAAAAGCAAGCTTTCAGGCACTAATCGATTAGTTGGTCAGCTTAATCGATTAACTTGTGTTTTACAAGGGTTAATCGATTAATCAACTTGCTTAATCGATTAAGGGCTGAAACTTTGTGTAAAAATCATTTGTTTTAATTGTTTCGATTCGTTTCTTTCGAAAATCTTTCAAGGTTTCTCTAACACCTATTCAACCCCCCTTGTAGGTGTTCTCCTAGTGTTCCTTAGTTATTTCACCCACCGATTGTAGTTTTTTAGTTTTACAATTAAACCACTGGGTCTTATGACCAACCTGCGCTCGATTTCTCTTTTATTAAACCAAAGGGTCTTGTGACCAACCTGTGATGAGCCACAGGGTCTTATGACCAACCTGCGCTTGTTTTCTCTTTTATTAAACCACAGGGTCTTATGACCAACCTGCGCTCGATTTCCTCTTTTATTAAACCACGGGGTCTTATGACCAACCTGTGTTGAGCCACGGGGTCTTATGACCAACCTGTGCTCGGGCCGCAGGGTCTCATGACCAACCTGCACCATGTCTATTCTCCTTACCTTTCATTTTCTTATCCTTTCTCTTTTCTTTACTTTCTCGTACTTTATGTGGTTCAATTATCTTTTCGTTTCTACTCTTTATTCTTTATTTTCGTATGCGGATTTTTCCTAATATTCATACGTTTTGTTCTCTCACTTCTCTTTCTTACTCTAATAGCTTGACACTTTAGTTTTTCTTTCTCTATTTCTCTCCCTACAACTCTTTGTTGTACATTCGTTATTTCCTATTGTTTACTTACACGTTGCTCACGTTAGTTTTCTAACTTCTTAACCTAATCAAATCCCTCCACCTTCTTCTTATATTCTTTCCCCTAAGTTCTTTTATCGGCTTCCAATTTACATTTAAAATTTTGTTCCCTAGGTATTTTCTTAACTCAACCATCTCGTTTATTCGATTATTATACTACCTGTACTTCTATCTATTAAAGTGGGTTTTACTTTATTCTATTTATTCTCTTTTTATCAATGGGAGACTACCCTATGGTTCGTTAACATACATTTCTATTACCCTATCCTTAGCTATCACTATAACATCCTAGAATCTACTTTCTAAATAGAGGTAATACGACCCTTCTTACCTCGAATGGAGAGAGAGATGGAACCTTTGAACCTTAACTCTTTCCCATAGACATGTTTCTTCTTGCAAGATGATGCCCAACCATATCGAGGATCATTGTTTCGCATTGCGGCTGGTTCTAAAACTCCTTCGTCGTCTAACCATATTATATAAATAAAATAATAATCAATTTCATACGCCATACCCGACTCCAACGCGACAATTGAGCTATCACTTAATCCTTTTTGGTTTTTGGTTACGATAAAACAATATTAATATTGGATTAGTTATTAGGTTTGTAATGTTATAAAAACACATTTCTTTTCATTATAACCAACCAATTAACGAAATATCATTAATAGTATAAAAGACCCTTCAATATTTCTTAAAGCAAACTTTTAAACTTAACGTAAAAGGGAATTTAACTATGAAATTTCAAATTAAGATCATTGCCTTCTTAATCAAATAGTACAACTCTTTATTTAAGAATAAATCAACTTTTAAAACCAACGTAACTATCAAAAATACCTTGAAATCCAGTAGCTTTAATTACGACTCACAAAATCAAATGTTACATTATTTGACACTATTAATTTCGAATTAAAAGGAAGTGTCCACGGTTCAAAATAAGTCCAAGTCACAATTATAACATTCAGATAATTGCACTTCGCTTCAATTTGAAATTAATGTTCAACATTTTGACTCGAATTAATGTTATGTCGAATATTTCAGGTTCCTAATTAACTAAGGTATCGTTTAGTTCAAGGACAACTCAACCAAGCTAAACGACAGCTCACTTACTTAGGAACCTAACACATTTAACAAAATACTTTTAAAACTATCCGTTCGGCATAATGGGTAATCCGATATTATCCCAAATCAGAATAATTAATTAAAATCATTATACATAACAATATAATTAAAAAAACACTAAATCACAACATCACTTATTCTTCCAAAATAATATAACACTAAGTCATTGTTATCAATACTAATACCATTAGTATTATCAAATTATTATTAAAACATAACATAAAGCAAATAAAAGGTAATAGGGGTTTACCCTCAAGTCCGATTTTTGAAGCAAGAAAGAGGTCAATACCGGTTCAGTTCTAAAGCTCCTTCAACGATCACGGGTATGGCGGTTTCGGCGTCGGTTCACAACTAGCAGAGAACCATGCCGAGGGCTTCGATCCCGGTGACGTCGGTGCAAGCTGTTAGGGGTAGCAGCTCTCGTGGCAGCGGTGACGAACGGCGACGCAAGGACCAATGGCGACAGGGGCGGCGATGATTCGTGAAATTTGCCCATGGTCCTGGTTCACGATTCTGCATTGCTGGTGGTGGCTAACGTCCCTTCATGTGACGGTTGTTGTGGGTGGCGTCACTTCGTGCGATGGGTGTGGTAGCTGGCGTCGGCGCTGTAGCTGGGTCCCGTGGCAGCTCTGTGAACCGCGTTTCGCGGTGCGGGACCGAGAGGGACAAAGCGAGCAGTACAGGGAGCAGAGAGAAAGGGAGAGCTGTGACGGTGTCGGCGTGTGGTGGCTGGATCGGGAGCGACGGTCCGATCTGGAGGGAGTCGCGGTTCGCGACTTGGTGGAGAGGGAGAGCACGAGCAACGTTCGCTGGTTGGTGGTGGCGCGATCGACAAAGCCTTCATGGGTGGCATCACGAGTTCGCGATTTTAGAAGAAGGGAGGTCGAGCTTTAATGGCTGTGCGCGATACGAAGGAGAAGAAGAGAGAGGGCATCACGATGGTGGGCGGCGGAGCACCGGCGAAGGAGAGAGAGAGATGGTGTGAGAGGGAGGAGAGAGAGACTGCCCAAGGAAGAAGGAGAAAGGGGGTGGCGGTTGTAACCCCCCTTAGACAAAGAATAGGGTTTCACCCTCACCACACAGCACACACGCACGTTTTTTCTTTTTTTTTATAAATATACTTTTGTTTATTTATTTATTAATTAATAAATAAAAATCAATATTATTATTTTAAGGGAAACTAATACTAAGAATTGAATATCATACTATCACATAAAGGGATATCATAAAGTTAAAAATTGATATTACTTACGAAGTAATTTAACGTTGGTATGTCCAAATTAAGGAAAATATAAAAAGTATATCCTTCAATGAAGGTGATTATTTTTAAAAGCATCAAAAATAGAATTTAGTCATCAAATCAAATAAGTAAATATATTTTTACGAATGTTATAAAGTCAAATATTTAAAAATACTAAACATAATTCCTTATTGAATATATAAAAGTGAAGTAAAGTATTCAAAATATTTAGCATTATGTTAATATGTTAATTTTCTTTAAAAGAGTTCACTTTAAAATATAATTAAATATTCTTTCGTAATTAACATAATGCATTTTAGGAAAATACAGAACACTTAAATGATAAATTCTAGGGAACAATTATTTAATTCAATAAAACTTATAATTTATAACGTAAAATAAATCAGGATGTTACACCCATTGGACGACGGAGATTGGGAGTTGACTCCATCAGGTTGGAGATGGCGTGGAGCCATTGGTTTGGAGGTCATTGACCCACTGTCCACTTTTACGGATTCGGATTTGGGAGACATGATGATCAGGCTTGTGTTGGAGAACTAGGAGCGCACGATGAGTCCGATGTTTCCTAATGGAGATGATGGGAGGTTCGATGATGCAGAGGAGCTTTTCGAACTGGCAGGAGTGCCCGGTGAAGGTGGCGATATGTAGCTTAGGTTCCTAGTCATGTTTTAATTATGTATTGCACCCCCTTGAGATTACTGAGATGAAATTGCTCTGCCCTGATGTAATTGTTTTATGAGACAATATGTTTTGTAAAAATTTGTCACCCTGATGGATGTGATCGGATTTAGAAGTGGTATTTACAAAACAAGGTTTATTTTGACGGACGGAATACTTTATGATAATGGAAGAAAGAATTTCAAAGCGTGATGTTGGTAACATCTCGATTTGGAACTTGATGCGTAATGTGGGACATGAATGATTTATTTTTATAACGAAAATGTTTTTGAAAACGGAAATGTTTTATAAAGGCGAACTCATGTCCACGTCACCAATGCAAATAAAAAATAAAAAACCCAGATTTTTACTAAATAAAAGATTTTCAAGTTGTTAAATCGGGGTGTTACAATGAACGTATGTAGACAAACAGGAGGTTCTTAATAAGGCCGGTGTCGAAAGGGTATTAACGTGGAAATCGAGGAGGTCAGAGTAATAGTAAGAGATGATGATACTCCATTGGGAACAAGGAAACAGTCACATCAGCATTTAATACACCTTCTCATGGCTATAAATACATCACTTCCAACGTTCATAGGTCCATGAGTGTGTAAATGAAGGAAATGATGGAGCAACCTTACGATTTCTGGAAAGAAGAAAAACTGTTCACTTGAAAAGAAACTAGAAATCATTCAGAGATTAAAACATGTGAGATTAAAGGGATTCAGAAGAGGGAGGAACAATGTCAAAATCTTTGCCCCGAATTCCCACTTTTACCCGTTGGTGGTGAAAGATTAAACACGTGAGATTACATAAGGGTCACCTCTTGCGTTTCAAGATGGCGTAAAAAGCGTGGATAGAAGGGAACATTCCGTTTGAAACGTGAGCCTGTGTGGTACCTAGTATTCTTCCGTAGCCCCAAGTCGACACCTTTTCTAGGTAAGAATTTGGGTATCTTTCCATTCAACGAGGGAAAAGAAAAGTCCTCTAAGAACCATCCCCTAAGGAAAATCGTCGACAGGTCCTCTGGTTAGATTGGTGGGCGATCAATCAGAAACCTGTTAGATCTAGTGTGCATGTGCATATGGAAATCGTGAGATCTATTATGCAAGTGCATGGTTTTGATAATGACAAATATTTTGATCAAGCTCAAGTTATGGAGAAGCTCACCAAAATTACAACAAACAACAATGATGAAGGGAGAGCAAGTTCATTAAGATTCATTATGTGTATTGTATTGTAATATCTTTATTTTGAGTATTAGAGTTTGATGAGTTTGGGTAGAGTTTATTAGAGGGTAGTGAATCTCTATCAAGTGCATGATCATATTATGATTTGAGTATTTCACTAACCTAAATCAATAGGTGGCTTAAAGGTTTGAAAATGTAGTGTCTAAGATCTGTGGCTAGCTCAGAGATATGGGATGACCTGAGAGTTAGGGTATGATCTGAGGTTACTGTATGATCCTTTAGGTATTCTAGATATCCAGTTGGGATAACTAGGGTTTCCCTAATCACTGGTGTGTGCAAGTGAGCAATTAGGGAGTGAGAGAACGTACCTGAGCCCCTAGCTGGAGACAGCTATTTATAGGGGGAGTGGCATTGTACCTTATGGGCCTGTACGGAGGTCCAGTTAGTCTGCTGACGTGGCCCTTTGAGGATAGGGGGGATGAATCAGTCATCCTTATCATGTATTAGAGGGCCTTATCCCTATGGCAAGTTGGATTCACGCGTCGTCAGCACAGACTCTCAAGGGGTAAAGTCCCTGTGGTCGGTCCGAGTCCGCTGGGGTGAAAGTCTGAAATGCGCTCAGCCTTCATGGGCACGGTCCTTTATATAGCTTATTATGGTCAGCTAGCTGTTATAAGGGTAGGACCGAGGGTCGGTCCACCACATAAGCCCCCTAGCTCAGTAAGACTTTTTAAGTCTTGAGCCGACCGAGTGGCTCGAGCGTCTTGATAATGGTGAGATAATAACCTGTCCATCTGCTTTGTTGTCCTTTGTCTGCTCAACTGTCCTTTCAGCTGGTCGAAGAGACGTTTGAATCCCTTCCAGCTGGTACGTGTCCTGGATGCCAACTACGTCATTAATGCGTGTGCTGCCTTTTCAGAATTTTGAATGTTTTGACCTATAGCTGGATGCCACATTTTTCTCTCGTGGCTCAATGCGATATTGGGCTTTTATGAGCCAGGCCCATTTATCTAAGACATAGTGGAGGGGGAAACCTTTTTAAACTTAACTGCCTTTTCTTTTCCTCTTTTCACTTCATTCCAATCTTTATACCCTGTATTCTCCCCTTCGCTCTCTGCAATTTCCCCTCTTCATACTCCTAGTACTTTTAACTTTTTTTTTGGTAGCATTCGTATAGGCTTCCCTCCGTCACTTCCTTCTTTCGACGTCGTGGTTCCTTTTCAGAGGTTTCCCTCTCGCTTCACTATTCAGTTTGTGCCAACTCTCCTTCTACTGCAGGTATGAACCTTTCTGCTTTTGCCATTTTCCTTTCAAATTCTGTTGAGTTTCCTTTTTTCTAGGTTTCTGTGTTCGTCTGGTTTTCTGGTTTTTTCTGAGTTTTCCTGGGTTTTTCTGAGTTTACTTGGGTTTATCTGAGTATTTCTGGGTTGCGATTATGGGTAGTAGGTGGTTTGAGAGATGGTCTAAGGTCTTAGATTTGAGTGATATTGATGATTCTTCTTCTTCCTCATCTTCTTCCTCTTCTGGAACGGAGGTTTTGGACTTTCTTCCATCCCCTTTTCGCCATCGTATGGCAGACCCTTCGGTGGAAACACCATTATTCGTAGAATGTAGGAGGAATCGTATCAGTTGGCGTATCAGTTGGCGTACCATTATTCTGCGGAGGAAGAATGTAGGAGGTTAGCGTATCAGTTGGCGGAGGAACGGGCGCAAGTAGCGCCGCGGTCCTCACGTCGGTCCATGGAAAAAACTTTCTGGGGGAAAGCCATGAGGGTTAGGGGAAGATGTAGTCGGCTCGGCTATAAGGTCAGACGGACTAGGGTCAGGGTGTCTAAGGATATTAATTTTGTAGATTCTGACGCCGAGTCATGTTCCCTTTCCCCAGGTATGGTTCGTCGGTGCATCACGCATCCTTAAGAGTATCCTCTACCATCCAATGCGGCAATTTATGATCGGGTTGACCGAGAGGTACTCGGCACGAGATCAGACTTGGTTGCCAGCAATCTTAGTCACATTCGGGCTCATGTGCTCCCGTGTCCAGGAGATGAGGTTGGGACTTCTTATACCGTCAGTGCTCCGTCAGCTAATGACTAAGTATGCACTTTGGTTTCTGGGAACAACAAAGAATTTTTTATGTATGAGGAGGTGGTCATAAGGTTAGGGATCAAAATGCCTTTTAAACCATTTGAAATTGCTTTGTTAAGGCGGCTGCGTCTAGCTCCCACGCAGTTGCATCCTAGTGGTTGGGCTTTTGCCCGAGCATTCCAAAGATTTTGCGAGGCTCGAAGGTTAGAGGGTTCCCTCTGAGCGTTTCTATGGTTGTACATTCCTCAGGTCAATGTTTTTGAGAAAGGGTCAAGAAAGACGGCTTGGGTGTCGTTGAAGGCACGTAATGACCATGCTCTATTTGCCAAGTTTACTGATTCCTGGAAAACCTTCAAGCCTTTATTTTTCAAGTACCAATTTGTCGGAGAGGGAGCTTGCTGGTTTATGGACGGTGATCAACCTCGGTTCCCCCTGTCTTGGGCTCCTGATTTTTTCAATAGGCATCCGAAGCTATACTAGTATGATTATAATAAGGAGTTGTCGGATGCCGAGAGGCGTACGTGTGATACTTTTTATGAGTATCTTAAGTCGAATGGTCAGGTCGACATTAGGAATATCGTTATTCTGCCAAAAGAACTTGTACAATCTGAACTTGGTAAAATGCGATCAATCTGTTTTTTTTTTACTCCTTTTTTGCTTTTGCAATTAGAATGTCTAAAATCAACAAGGCTGCTGCTCGTCTGAAAGAACTTGCAAAGATCAATATGGACGAAACAGTTGGATCTCTGAGCACTGCGGCCTCCAGCGAGGCGACTCAATCTGTCACAGTTGCAGTGGCACCACCTCCCTCTAGTGTCGAGGATGTGCTGGATAAGTCGGCACCTTTTGCTCCTGCCGACGATATTGCCACTACAGTCCCCCTTGTCAACGTGGAGGAGGAAGAGGTGGAAGATCGCGAACCCTTGGCCAAGAGGGCCAAGCTTGAAAAAGGAAAGGGTAAGGCGGTCGATCTGCTGAAGCCGATGAAGTCGTCCTCAGACAAGAAGTACTTATGGTTTGATATATCTGATCCTTCGGAAGAGACTGTCTAGGCTCGGAAATTGCAAGAAAAATTTGTGGATATGGTGTATACTCCAAATGACAAAAAGAGGCTCTTGAGCCAATCTGCGCATACCCTAAAAAATAACTGTCGCATTCTGGGCAAGGATATGCTAAGGGCGGCTAGTTACGCCTTTCATATTGCTGAAAATGCTAAGGATATTAGCGAGGCTCTGTCGCCTGTTGAGAAGGAAAAAAGGAGGGCTTCCAACCTTCGGGAGGAATTTCTTCTTAATCTAATCAAAGAATACGAGGCTGGTAGTCAAGCATTGGCGGATGCCATTTCCGAGCTTCAGAGGAACCTTGCCGAAGCCGAGAGGGCACGAGAAGTTGCCGAGAAGGCTAAGGAGGAAACTGAGAAAGCCAAAGAGGATGCAGTCGAGATGAAGGTCGAGGCAGAGAGGTTGCTGCACACTGCTCGGGAAGTTTTGGCTGAGGCTCGTCGCCGAATCACTGATTTGGAAGGAGTTCAAGGGCAGCTAACTGAATCTGAAAATGTGGTGACCCGGTTGCAAGGTGATCTTGCGAAGATGCGTCAGAAGGCATTAAAGAATAAATTTATGGCCAAGCAGAACCAATTCAACTGGGATCATGTGATGACAGATTCCTTCGTTAATGTCGTCCAGCAGCTGAGCTTTATGAACCCTGGGATTCAGGTCATAGGGGCGAATCCGACCTATGGGGTCGTAGATGGTCGTATCGTTGACTATGGCCGAGGGGATGTGGAGGTGGACTTGTCAGCTCCTAACCTTCCGAACCCATTGGACTTGGCAGATGAAGATGAAGTTGATTTTGACGGGTCGTCAATTGTGCTTTCAGATGATGAAGAGTAGATCTTTTTTCCGTTCCTTTATTTGTAATTTGATTAAGATGTTAATCTTTTTTTTTGTAATTTGATCAGGATGTTATTGATCAGGATGTTAATCTTCTTTACGATTTGATCGCTATTGAGTTCGTATTCATTCTGCTTTTTGTCGTTAGCTTCATAACTCGGGTGTAGCCGAGGTTTATCCTTTTCTTCGTTATAAACTATTATCGAGATTTCGGATCTTCAACCTTTGGCCAAGGTGGGATCCTCGGTCCGCAACTGTAAAAACTGTATAGAGCTTTTTTTAGTTGGGCATCACTTAAAGTACTTGTTATTTTAGTTTATAAGTCCTCGTTGGAAGGACGTGTATAAACAACCCAGTTCGACTCGGTGGCGAGCCGAGAGGAAAGGGCTACTACGTTAACAGAAAGAGTTTGGAACTGAAATACTACAAAAAATTCATTTCATTAAATCCTTCCATTGCATACAAGTAGTGTTTGTAGAGACAAAAGCTTTGAAATGACTTAAACATAAAAACATGAAAGTAAATGACAATAAAGTAGATACTTGAAAGTAAAACAGCTAATTTAAAGCAATGGGTGAAGAAGATCTGCAAGGATGGTTGTGGGACTTGTGTTTTCATCTATAGTAAGGTTTCAGTTTTGTGGCATTCCAAGTGTTTTTAACTTCTTGTCTTGTTAGTGTCTACAATCTATATGCTCTTGAGTCTGTCTTTGAGGTGATCCTGTAGGGGCCTTCCCAATTTCTGGCCAACTTCCCTTCTTTCGCATTTTTCAACCCAATATCTGCTCGTCTGAGGACCAGGTCCCCAACTGCGAAACTCCTAGGGACCACCAACTTGTTGTATTCTTGGGCTTGTCTTTCCTTTGCCCCCTTATCTTTGGCCACTGCAATGGCTCAGATTTCTTCACTAAAGGTCAATTCTTCTCCGATCAATTCATTATTCACTTCGACTGGGCGCTCTGCCACTCGAAATGTGGGAATCTGAGTCTCAATGGGGATCACCGCCTCACAACCATACGTGACTTGGTATGGGGTTTCTCCTGTGGAGGGTGTGCACGGTCGTACGAATCGACCATAGAACCTCAGGAAGAATATTCGCCCACGACCCTTCTGCTTCCAAGAGCTTTCTTTTCATACCATCTATGATAACCTTGTTTGCTGCTTCTGCCTGCCCATTAGTATGTGGGTGCTCAACAGACGAGAAGTGGTGGGCGATGTGAAAATGATCTACTAAATCTTGAAAGACCCGAGCAGTGAATTGAGTGTCGTTGTAACATCCCGAATTTTAATTCTAATAATAATTAGAATAATAGTAAGATTTGGAAGTAAGGATTATCCTAGAAGGGATTTAAAATGATGGATTAGGAATTCTTCGAGTGCCATGAAGGAGTTAAGGAGCATTGGCATCGAAAATCAAAATTTAAAGAAGACCAAACGAGTGTTAAAAATCGATTTTTCGGTGTTATAAACACCCGACATTAGGAAATTCAAAATAAAAGATTTAAGACTCAAAACACAATTCCCACCGTTGGATATGAAGATATGATTTTTAGAAGGTTGCTCGTCAAATTTTAGCAAGATCCAACGGTGCACGAAGAAGTTATGGCTAGTTGAAGTTGGGGAGAAAATAGCTGAAAAATAGAAAAGTGAAGTAGCAGTACCTGAAGGTTTCGCTTAAGCGAAAATCCATCGCTTAAGCGAAAACGTGAAACTTCACCACCGAAGCCATTTCGCTTAAGCAAAACTGGTCGCTTAAGCGAAACTGGTCGCTTAAGCGAAAAGCGTTCGTGTCCACTACTAAAGCTAGTTCGCTTAAGCGAATGAATTTCGCTTAAGCGAAAATGGTCTGACTGGCTTTAAATCGAGGGGAGACCCTCTTCTCCATTCACTCTCCCCCTTTGTTTCTCTCTCCCTCCGATCTCCCTCCCTCCTCCGACTTCGACCACCACCATCGCCGCCCTAGGCCGCCCCACCTTGGCCTCTCTTTCCCCTCTCTCAACCCGTCTCTCTCTCTTGCTCTCTCTCTCCTTCCCTCACAATCTCCCTCCTCACACTCTCTCTCCACCACCACCAACCACGGTCGCCGCCGCCCAGAGCCGCCACCGCCACCAACTCCACGGTCACCACCCTCACAAACCCCATCCCCCTCTCTCTCTCCCTTTGACCCTTACTCTCTCTCTCTTCCTCTCCTCTCTCTTCGATCTCTCTCTCCTCTCTCTTTTCCGGCCGGAGCCGCCACCGTGGCTGCCGACCGACCACCACGGGCCACAACCACCATAGCTTCTCCCTCATTCCTTGCTCTCACATCCACGAGCTTTCTCTCTCTCCACGGATCTCACCGGCGCCGTTATCGACCCGTGATCGTGCCGAGCTCGTGTCGGGAACCTCGAAGCTCGAAGCTCTTGCCTTGGTCCAGCCGCGATCGTTCCCGCTAACAATGAGCAACACCGACGCCATAGTGGTAGCTAAGAATAGGGTAATTAAAAGTATGTTAATGAACCTTAGGGTACCCCCATTGATATAAATAAAATAAATAAAATTCTGACGAGAAACCACACCCTAGGGAATAGAATGTATGTGTGTAGAATAAAGTTTGGAAGGAGTGAGTGTATTTAGAATACTAAAAGAGTTAATATAGAATGAAAATGTAGAAAAGTATAAAATAAAACCAAGGAGAATTGTTAGGGAGAACCAACGAAACGTGGGAGTAAAAGAATAAAGAAAAATTGTGTTAGGCGAGGAGAGCTATTAAACTAAAAGTGAGGAAAAAGAGGAATTTAAAATGTGAATACTATAAGTATGGGCGGAGTGGACATAATTAGGAGTTGTTGGAAAAATTAGAAAAAAAAATATAGGAACGAAGCAATAAACCAAATTCAGTTATAAAAAGGACGCAGGTAAAAGAAACTAGGGAAAAGATAATAAATCGAGATGAGAGGACGTCATGATGAAAGTTAGATTAGAATGGTGTAATAAAATAGGGAAACCAAGTGGAGTTATTAGGGTAGTTAAATAAAATGAAATTAATGAAATAGAGATAATAAGTTAAGTAATAATGTGAGTTAACAGAGTAGTTAAATAATCTGGAGGCAATGAAATAGAAATAATTAGTTAAATAAGAGTGAGAGATAAATGAAATTAAGAAATAACTAAGAATTAGTAACGAGAACTAGAATATACTATACTTGACCGTATTAATTAGAGTTGGATAAAATCGGGGAAAGCTAACAAAAAGAAAAAGAGTAAAGTAGAAAATGTAGAAAATGTGATAAGTCATAAACGAAAATAAAGATTAAAATATTTTGATGAGCATAAAAGAATTACTTAAATTATAAAAGGAAGAAAAGAAGAAAAAGGAAAAGGAAAAGAAAGAAAGATGTTGAAAATAGTAGAAAGTAAATAATGTGATGATAAGTCTATAAGTAAAGAAATGAGAGAAAAGAGAAAAATACAGTAAATCATAAAAAGAGAAAAGATATATGATTAAGAAAAAGGAAAAAAGAGAAAGAGAAAGAAAAAGAAAGAGAAAGAAAGGTAAGAAAATAAAAGTCCGATGCGAGCCTGGTAAGGCGTGTCGATTAAAAAGGAAAATGGAAGTCCGACGCGAGCTTGGTAAGGCGTATCGGCATCGATGCGAGCCTGGTAAGGCGTGTCGATTAAAAAGGAAAATGGAAGTCCGGTGCGAGCCTGGCAAGGCGTATCGGCATTGATGCGAGCCTGGTAAGGCATGTCGATTAAAAAGAAAAAGAAAAGAAAAGGAATAATGAAAAAGGGAAAATCCTATTGCTCAGTACCATACGGCTGGCTGGGGCTGGACTACCTAATGAAAAATGGAAAAAGAATAAAGAATGGGAAAGAAAGAATGAAAAGGGAATCAATAATTAAAAGAATGTGAGAATAAGTGAAGAACTAAAAGAGATTATTTATATGAATAATTATGAATAAAGTATATTAATAATTATGTAGGTTTAGTTATTTGCTATGTCTTCTTATAGGATTTATCTTTTTAAGTTCTGTGTAATGCTACCCTTCTTGCTATATTTTTACAGGTACGGAAGCGGAGCTTACACTGTAGCGGGCCGAACTGGAAACTCTCCACCACGTGGAGTGAATTTGTGATACCCTGAGTGGATTTTATTATATTAAAAACTGTTATTTTGGTAATTTATAATATGTGTAGTTATATGCCCTGAAACTGGTACTAATCGGGCGTTAGGATCTGAACTGGGTTTTAATATGTTGTGTTTATGTTTTTAAATATTTCTGGACTGACAGGTTTAAAGAAGGAAATTTTTGGGAAGTCCGAAAAACAGAGGAAACTCTGCCGGATTTTCGTAAAACCTTTCGTAAGAAATAAAATTCTAAAATGAATTTTCAAACTCTGATTTTATTAAAATTTAAAATTTACTAATAAAAGTGAGGATGTTACAGTCGTTGTCGGTTACCAGAGAGTGGGGGATGCCAAAGCGAGCTATGATCTGTCTAAGGAAGAATTTTTGAATCTTGGTCAAGGAAATCGTTGCCAAAGCCTCGGCCTCAACCCACCTGGTGAAATAGTCTACCGCGACCACTACAAACTTGAGTTGTCCCGGGGTAGTCTTCAACTTCCTGATGATATCCATGCCCCATTGTAAAAGGGCCATGGGGAAATCATCGAATGAAGTTCTGCTGGTGGTCGTTGGTACACTTTTCCATGAATTTAACAAGATTTGCACTTTTTGACATGAACCGAGGCATCAACTTGGAGGGTCGGCCAATAGTAACCTGCCCGGAGGATCTTGCGGGCCAATGCTTTTCCCCCTACGTGATGACTTGAGATTCCCTTGTGTACCTCGGTCAAAACCAATTCTGCTTCGACTGGGTTAAGGCATTTCAACATGGGGTAATCCACCCCTCTTCTGTACAGAGTATCACCAAAGATAGAATAATGGGCTGCTTGTCTAACCAATTTTTTAGCATCCAGTGGATCCGTGGGTAGGATCTGGTGCTTGAGATATTCTTTAATCGGGGTCATCCAGTCAGTGGTCAGGGAAACCGCGAGAACAACGCTCGGCTCGTGCACGGTTTCCTGCACTAAACTTTTATTATTTTGGGAACACTTGGTGCTGGCTAGCTTGGAAAGGATGTCCGCCCGACCATTGGATGCTCTTGGGATGTGGGTAATAGAGAAACTTGAGAAAAGACAAGAAAGTGTTTTAACCTGCTCCAAGTATTTTTGAAGAATTGGCTCCTTTGCCTGGAATTCTCCATTAACCTGGGAAACAACCAACTGCAAGTCACTGAATATCTGGACCTGTGAGGCTCCCGGTTGATTGGCCATGCGCAAACCTACCAATACTACTTCATACTCTGCCTGATTATTAGATGTGGGAAACTCAAATTTCAAAGAGTACTCAACGCTGAGTCCTTCAGCGTTTTCAAGAATTATATCGGCGCCAGCCCCCTTACTGTGGCTGGAATCGTCCACATAAACTTTCCAGAGCTGTAGCTCGACAGTATGTTGAGGATCTGAGAACTCCTAGATAAAATCAGCTAGTGTTTGAGATTTAAGTGTCCTTCTTGGTTCAAAAGTTATATCAAACTCTGATAGTTCGACCGACCAAGAAACCATTCTTCTCGCCAAATCTGGTCGATGAAGTACCTGCCTGATTGGTTGGGTTGTTCTGACTGTGATGGGGTGGCTCTGGAAGTACTGCCTGAGCCTTCGTGCAGTTACTACCAAAGTGAAAGCAAGTTTTTCAATTTTTTGAGTACCTCGTCTCAGGTCCCTGAAGGGCCTTACTTACGAAGTACACTGGTTGCTCGGTTCCTGAGTCATCCCTGACCAGAGTCGAGCTTATTGAAGATTCTCTAATGGATAGGTATAAAAACAAAGTCTCCCCTTCCCAGGGCTAGTGAGGACGGGAGGGGAGGATAGATATTCCTTTAATCCGACGAATGCTTGTTCACACGATTCGTCCCAATTAAAATCCTTGTTTTTCCTGAGCAACTGGTACCATGGGAAAGCCTTTCTGGCTGCCTGAGGGAGAAATCTGGATAGAGCTGCCATTCGTCCTGTCAGCCTTTGGACCTCCTTAACATTGGAAGGACTATGCATTCTCAGAATAGCCTGACACTTTTCTAGGTTTTCCTCTATGCCCCTTTAAGTGAGCATGAAACCCAGGGAGGCTCCTTCCGGAACACCAAAAGTACATTTTTCCGGGTTGAGCCGCATGTTGTGTTTTCTAATCCTGGCCAGGATTGCTGCTAGGTCACGAGAGTGATCCTCTTTCCTTCTGCTCTTAGTTATCATGTCATCAATATACACTTCCAGGGTAGGACCGATCAACCCGGAGAAGACCTTGTTCATCGTACGCTGGTATGTTGCTCCAGCGTTTTTTAACCCAGAGGCCATTACTGTATAGCAATATGTGGCCCTTTCAGTGATGAAGGGCGTTTTCTCCTGATCTGGGGGGGACATTGGGATCTGGTTGTACCCCGAGTAAGTATCCATAAACGAGAGAAGCTGATATCCTGACGAGTTATCAACCAACTTATCAATGACTGGAAGGGGGTATTGATCCTTCGAGCAAGCCTTGTTCAAGTCAGTATAGTCGACGCACATGCGCCATTTGTCGTTTGATTTCTTGACCAGAACTGTGTTTGATAGCCACTCGGAGTAATTGACTTCTCTGATGAATCCTGCGGATAGGAGCTCAACCACTTTTTCTTCAATTGTCGTGGCCTACTCCGTCCCTACGCTTCTTTTCTTTTGAACGACCGGTTTCGCGGTCGAGTTAACACTGAGATGATGACAGATAAAATTGGGATCAATCCCCGGCATGTCCGCCAAGGTCCAAGCAAAGAGGTCTTTGTTTCTTCTTAAAAGTTCGAGCATTTATGCTCTTGTGTTCTCGGGAAGGCCAGTACCCAATCTTATCCTTCTGGTCGGGTCTTCCTTGTCCAACTCTATGAACTCCCAATCCTCTTGGGGAGTTGGCCTGGTGTCGTCTTGATCAGCCCTAACATCCAGGTCAGTTAGCAATACATTCCCTTTGTTCAAGCTTGGCTTTGGTTGTTGAGTCTTTTCCTGGTTCTTAACTTTCGCAAGACTGACGTTGTAGCATAACCTGGCCTTATCTTGCTCGACTCTGACGGCGACGACCCTTCCATCTGAGCCCTCAAACTTCATGGATAAATGACCAGTTGACACGACCGCGCCGAAATCTTGGAGACACGTTCTGCCGAATATAGCGTTGTAAGCTGACGGGCAATCTACCACCAAAAACTTAATGATTTCGGTTCTTGCCGAGGGTTGGCTCCCTAGAGTTACCGGGAGTTGGAGGTATCCTTTGGGGACGATCATATCTCCTGTGAAGCCAATCAATTTCCCCTCAAAAGGGGTTAGGTCAGCTATTTTCAACTTGAGAGCTTCAAAGAGGTTTAAAAACATAATGTCGGCTGAACTGCCCTGGTCAACAAATATTCTGGCGACCTCATAATTGCCGACCAAGGCTGTTATCACCATCGGGTCATTGTGCCCCGGAATGATTCCTTCCAAGTCCTCATCACTGAAACAAATTGGGACACTCTTTGAGGCTTTCTTGCGAATTGGGTGGTCCTGAATGGCTAGTACCTGATTGATATATCTTTTTCTGTCGGATCTGTTTTCTCCTCCCCCGACAAATCTTCCAGCAATGGTGTTAATTCTGAGGTTTTGGGGTGGCTGATTTGTGTTAGCTATCTCTATCATAGCTATTCTCTGCTGATTTAATGCCTGTTGTTGGTTGGGAGGGTGATTGGTTTGTCTTGTTGGGGATGGGGTTCTTCTGCCAGCATTTCTGTCCGGGGAAGGGGTTTTTCTTCTGGCACGCCGAGTGAGAGCTTCTCGCACGTACTGTTGGAGTTTCCCTTCTCTTATGAGTTGTTCAATAACATCACTCAGCCATGTGCACTCATCCGTGGTATGGCCGTACCCCCCGTGGTACGAGCAATACTTTGACCGATGCTGGCGCGAACTTCTTCTCAAAGCGGGGGGGCCTTTCGACCATTCTCAAATCGGTTTGCATAGTTTCCTGCACAATTTGACTCCTCAGAACTGTGAGAGGAGTGTATTCATCAAACTTGGCCCTAGGAATGAATCTTCTGTCATTCCTAGGCCCTCTCCCCCACTCTTCCTTCTTGTCATCTCTCCTTATCCTGCCTTGAGAAGAGAGCTCACCTCTGTCACCTTTTTCTCTCTGCCTCTGCCATGTGTTAAATTCCTCCAAATTGATAAATTTGGTGGAGCGGTGTCTTAATTCTGCCATGTCCCTCGGTGGTTTCCCCACCAGTGAGTTTTTTAAAGTCTCCGTTGCGGAGCCCCTAGGTAAAAATAAAAACTGCAAAGCTCGACTCGAGGTTTGGCATAGATCCTGCCTCCGAATGGAAGCGATCCAGATACTCCCTCAATGGCTCTTCCGGTAGTTGCATTACTCCCGCCAATGCATGGTCTGATTTTGGTTGTATGCAACTTGCTGTATATCTGTTGAGAAAAACCTTCATCTCTGCCCAGGAATTAATGGAGTTCCTAGGAAGAGCCGAGTACCACCTCAGTACCGGTGGTTGAAGGGTCATCAAGAAAGCTGGGCATTTCATCAAGTCTCCCCCGTCACAGAAATTCATGGCTCCTTCGAAAGATAGGATGTGCTTCGTGACACTAGTGGGACCAAGGAAAGCAGATGGTGTTTCGTAGGCCATGATACGAGGAGTGAAGGGGTGGCCTGTGTGAGTGTTACTTTCAATTTCATAGATGGATGATAGGACAGGGTTTATTGGAGGTGGCGAGGGTAGGATAATTGGACCTTGCGGATCATGAACTAGTCTGGTTGCTGGGGCTGTTTCCACTGCTCGTCCAGCAATCGTGTTCATGTGGATCTGCTGGAGGTCGGCTATAGCCTTTCCTTGCTGTTCCAGCATTTGAGCTTGCTGCTTGATTATTTCTTCGAGCTGAGTTTCTCTTCGACCTTGGGAGTGTTCCCTTTCCTCTCCAGAAATACGGGCATCACAGGATCGTCCAGATCCGTGGTTCTATGTGGGATTGGGCAGGTTGGGGTTTCCTTGTCTGGAATGGACAGTGTAGGGCCCGCTGTGTGTGCTGGTGGGTGCGATTTGGTGGGTGCGAGCTGGGATCTCCAGTCGGACTGAAGGAACGCTGTGAGAGGGTGGCTGGGGTGGGCCTCTTCCGCCGTTGGTATTGCCTTCTAAGTCCCTCCCGTTGTCAGCGCTACCATCCAAAAGTCTGTGACGGTTTCTTCCGGGCTAGTGGCGTATGTCTAGGGAGTTATTTCTGGTGTTGCCACGTGTGTGTACCATTGTGGATGGGAATGACAATTCATCTTTCCCACAGACGGCGTCAATGTTGTGTCTAAGATCTATGGCTAGCTCAGAAATATGGGATGACCTGAGAGCTAGGGTATGATCTGAGGTTACTGTATGATCCTTTAGGTATTCTAGATATCCAATTAGGATAACTAGGGTTTCCCTAATCACTGGTGTGTGCAATTGAGCAATTAGGGAGTGAGAGAACGTACCTGAGCCCCTAGCTGGAGACAGCTATTTATAGGAGGAGTGGCATTGTACCTTATGGGCCGGTACGGAGGTCCAGTTAGGCTGCTGACGTGGCCCTTTGAGCATAGGGGGGATGAGTCATTCATCCTTATCTTGTATTAGAGGGCCTTATCCCTGTGGCAAGTTGGATTCACGCGCCCTCAGCTCGGACTCTCAAGGGGTAAAGTCCCTGTGGTCGGTCCGAGTCCGCTGGGGTAAAAGTCTGAAATGTGCTCGGCCTGCATGGGCATTGTCCTTTATATAGCTTATTATGGTCGGCTAGCTGTTATAAGGGTAGGACCGAGGGTCGGTCCACCACAGAAAGAAAAGGTTTAGTTTTGAGAAAACAAGATTTTAGAAGTGTTTTTACATCTTGGAAGTCTTGTTGTGTTAACAAGCGAATTGGAAGTCTTGTTGTGAGGAATCAACAAGCAAGTGGAAGCCTTGTTGTGGGGTTATCAACAAGCAAGGGAAGAAGGTTAGATTAAGAAGTTCAATAGGATTGCAAGACAAGAGTGAGGTATCTCTTGGAGGCTATCGAGAAGGGAGTCTTGAGAGGCGGATTACTTGTAATTTGAGAATTCTAATTCCTTATTGAAGAAACTCTCTCTTGTGATAAGAGGGGACTGGATGTAGCTCACGGTGGTTGTGAGTGAACCAGTATAAATCTCTGAGCAAGCTTCTCTTCCCTTAACTCTTTAGTTTTTGTCATTTCATATTGTTCTTGATTGAAAACCTAGAAAAGTTTGATTTTCCATAATTGATTGAATTAGGGTTTAAATCTTCAAATTGATTTGGGGAAAACCATTTTCATAACCTAGGTAATCATTAACAATATTGGTGTTAATCAATTCCGCTTTATCTCTGATCTTATGTGTTAATTGATTGATTTTCGTTTTCGATTGAAAAAGTGATTTTCTGATTTTTGCAGTGGATAATCGATTATCCATCATCATAATCGATTATATTAAGCTTTGCTGTCAGATGATAATCGATTATCTCCCTTCATAATCGATTATCAGGTTCAGTTTTTGTAAAAATCATTCGTTTTAATTGTTTCGATTTGTTTCATTCGAAAATCTTTCAAGGTTTCTTAAACACCTATTCACCCCCCCCCCCCCTTCTAGGTGTTCTCCTAGTGCTCCTTAGTTAATTCACCCACCGATTGTAGTTTTTACAATTGGTATCAGAGCTCGGTCGAAAGACACGAGCATAGAGCTTTAGTTTCGTAAAGATCCTTGAGGAAACTACAATGGATTCTACGAATCCATTTGGTGGTGAAGGTGCTTCAACAAGTCGCCCTCCTATGTTTGTTGGAGAGGGTTATGCTTACTGGAAAGTTAGAATGAGAATCTTTATAGAAGCCATAGATATGAATATTTGGGAAGCCATTGAAAATGGTCCTCACATTCCCTCAAAACAAGTAGATGGTGCATCTCAACTAGTTCCCAAAGATAAGTGGACCGATGATGATAAAAAGAAAATTCAATATGATTTAAAAGCTAAGAATATCATCACCTCGGCTCTATCTTATGATGAGCTCTTTAGAGTCTCACAATGTCGTAATGCCAAAGAAATGTGGGACACCTTGCAAGTCACACATGAAGGCACTAGTGAAGTTAGGCGTGCTAGATTAAATTCTTTGATGCATGAATATGAATTGTTTCGTATGTTGCCTAATGAATCTGTATGTAATATGCAAAAACGTTTTACTCATATTATTAATCATCTCATTGCTCTTGGAAAGACTTTTATGAATTGTGAAGTTATTAACAAAGTGTTAAGATGTCTAAGCAGGGAATGGCAACCTAAGGTTACCGCAATTGTTGAATCAAAGGACTTAGACAACATGGACTTAGCTACACTTTTCCGAAAGCTTCAAGAACATGAAATGGAGCTTGGACGTTTGCATATGCATGAGGAGTCGGATAAGAACAAAGAAAGAAAAGGAATCGCTCTTAAGGCTAAAAGTTCATATAAAAAGGAAGAGAGTTCCGATGATAGTGAAGATTCCGATTCGGACATTGATGAAGAGTCTATGAAACTTCTACTAAGAAAGTTTAGCAAGCTTCTAAGGAGAAAAGGAAGGTTGAACAAAGACAAAAAGAAAGAGAAAAACTCCCCACACTACAAGACCAAGACAACAAAAGAAGGAGTAGTTTGCCATGAATGCGGAAAATTCGGTCATCTCAAATACTCATGCTCAAAGTATCTCAAAAGAATGGAGAAAGAGAAGAAACATCCAAAGCACAAAAAGGCATACATTGTTTGGGATGAAGATGAAAAGGAAAGCACATTAAGTAGTTCTTCGGATGATGAAGAAATCGCTGCACTTAACTTGTTAGTTCGAGTAGATGAAGAAGAAAGCTGAAATGATGAATCAAATGAACAAAGCGAGGAAAGCGATGTAAGTGATACCAAATCCGAAATTTCTTCTAAATATGAAACTTTATATAATGCTTATGAAGAAATGCATGAAGAACTTAAGAAACTAGCTTTGAAAAATTTAGAAAGGAAGAAGCTCATTTTGAAACATCAACAAGAGATTTTAGAACTTCAAAAACAAGTTGATGAGCTTAATCTTCAAAATGAAACTCTTGATCTCATTTATGCTAGTTCTTCTTGTGATTGTTCTAGTAGATTGAATGTTGTGGTTGATTGTGAGAGTTTCAAGTTGCTTAAAGATGAAAATGCTACTTTGAAAAATAAGCTTGCAAGTTTCACAAGTGGTGATATTAAATTGTGTACATTGTTAAATTTTCAAAGAGAAAATTCAAACAAGTTTGGTTAGGGTTATACTAATGTTAAGAGTAAGTCTCATAGAAATGTTGTTGATTTTTCTAAGGTTGATTTTTCAAATGCACCAACATGTTTCTATTGTGGTACTCATGGACATACTTCAAATGTGTGTTATGTTAAAGTGCGTGGTATACCTAAAGGAAATTTTGTCTGGGTTAAGAAGGGTGAAAATCCCTTAACTAACAAAAATGGATCCAAGACTATTTGGATACCAAAAAGCAAAGCATGATTGTTTTGTAGGTACAATTGAAGATGCAAATAATGTTCTATAAACCATCTTCAAGTATCAAAGAGAATGTCCTACAATTGGTATTATTTCTACAAAAGCTCACATTTGGTATCGAGTGAATTTCTCACAAGAGATAACAAGTATTTACAATTGATATCTTCTAATCTTACTATTGGTATTTACAATTTGTGATGAAAATTCACAATTATTGTCACGATATATTCTTCTACAATTGGTATCATTGTGTATTCATTATGTGATTATCATGCTATTGTGGTTATTGTGAAATTTCTTTACAATTGATATCATACTTTGTCAAGTGATATTATGACTTTTAGTTCCAATTGGTATCATATTTTATTGCCATATTTTTTTTCAAATTGGTATCATATTTTATTGCCATATTTTTTTTTCAAATTGGTATCACATTTCAAAGTGTATTTCATTGATTAATTGGTATCAATTATGTAGAGAAAATATTATTGATTTCTCTTATTTTGGCTTAGGATTTCATTGTTATATTACTTTTTGATAATGCCAAAAGGGGGAGAAAAGGTTGTTTTGTTGTTTTTATATAGGTGGAGCAAAATTGTTGAAGATAGGGGGAGAATCAAGCTTCACTCAATTGAATTTCAAATGTCAAAAGCATTTATTGAGGGGGAGCAAGAGTCTCACCAAGTGATTATATGGTTCAACAATCAACAACTTCAAACAACTTCAAAACATGTTTGTCATAATCAAAAAGGGGGAGATTGTTAGATCTAGTGTGCATGTGAATATGGAGATTGTGAGATCTATTATGCAAGTGCATGGTTTTGATAATGACAAATGTTTTGATCAAGCTCAAGTTATGGAGAAGCTCACCAAAAGCACAAAAAACAACAATGATGAAGGGAGATCAAGCTCATTAAGATTCATTATGTGTATTGTATTGTAATATATTTATTTTGAGTCTTAGAGTTTGATGAGTTTGGGTAGAGTTTATTAGAGGGTAGTGAATCTCTATCAAGTGTATGATCATATTATAATTTGAGTATTTCACTAACCTAAATCAATAGGTGGCTTAAAAGGTTTGAAAGAAAAGGTTTAGTTTTGAGAAAACAAGTTTTTAGAAGTGTTTTTACAGCTCATAATCGATTATGAGGAAGCCATAATCGATTATCATGATTTGGATCAGGTAATAATCGATTATCCTGTATGCATAAACCTTTTCCCAACCTTTGTGAAAGATTAGAACAAACTAATTTCATTTTCATATCATTTTCTAGAAAGATCAAAAGCCACACTATTCTATTTTCTCTCAACATTCTCTCTCACTTTCTCTAAGATCAAAGTTCTCATTTTCATATTCTTTGATCAAGAAACCTTTGAATCTCAATTGTAATTGTTCATAGTTCTTGAAGGAGATTCATTAGGTTATTGTGTTTTCTATTGGGTTGTAATCTTTGCAAGAAGGCAAGCATTCTACAGCAAAGGAGAAGTCTTGGTCGTTGTTCATCAAGCAAATCATCTTGGAAGTCTTGTTGTGTTAACAAGCAAATTGGAAGTCTTGTTGTGAGGAATCAAAGAGCAAGTGGAAGCCTTGTTGTGGGGTTATCAACAAGCAAGGGAAGAAGGTTAGATTAAGAAGTTCAATAGGATTGCAAGACAAGAGTGAGGTATCTCTTGGAGGCTATTGAGAAGGGAGTCTTGAGAGGCGGATTACTTGTAATTTGAGAATTCTAATTCCTTATTGAAGAAACTCTCTCTTGTGATAAGAGGGGACTGGATGTATTTCATGGTGGTAGTGAGTGAACCAGTATAAATCTCTGAGCAAGCTTCTCGTCCCTTAACTCTTTAGTTTTTGTCATTTCATATTATTCTTGATTGAAAACCTAGAAAAGTTTGATTTTCCATAATTGATTGAATTAGGGTTTAATTGTTCAAATTGATTTGGGGAAAACATTTTCATAACCTAGGTAATCATTAACAATATTGGTGTTAATCAATTCCGCTTTATCTCTGATCTTATGTGTTAATTGATTGATTTTCGTTTTCGATTGAAAAAGTGATTTTCTGATTTCTGCAGTGGATAATCGGTTATCCATCATCATAATCGATTATCTGAAGCTTATATGTCAGATGATAATCGATTATCTCCCTTCATAATCGATTATCAGGTTCAGTTTTTGTAAACATCATTCGTTTTAATTGTTTCGATTTGTTTCATTCGAAAATCTTTCAAGGTTTATTAAACACCTATTCAACCCCCCCCCCCCCCCCTTCTAGGTGTTCTCCTAGTGTTCCTTAGTTAATTCACCCACCGATTGTAGTTTTTACAAAACCATGTCACCGATATCCATTAGAGGGATTAATTCATTTAGAGGCTGACACCTTGTGCAGCATAGTGTCGAAGGAGCTTGATATCAATAGACATCACAAAAGCCCAAGAGGCAGGAGAATGTCACTTCGAGGGAACTACGAAAGGACTTAATGAAAAATCCCAAGGATTTTAAGTTGCATGATTTCAGTTGCGGGAAGATGTTTGTCGAAGAACTCCTGTCGAAAGACTACCGAAGACGTGACAAATGGGTAGAAAACGAAGAAACCGCATCGTGGGTAGTTACTTAGTGGGTAGTTATTTAGAACGTGGCTGCTGCGGTTATGCAGAACGTGCCCAATAAGGTAGTGTAGGGGTATTTTATTCTTAGGGCTATAAATATGTAATCTTTTGTTTTTAATCGGGGTTGGCACTTCGGTAATCATCCTACATATCTCCCCGCAAGCAGATTGACGGAGAAAATGCCTTTGTAATAACCACTTTCCATTCCAACACTTTATCAATTCAATGCAATCTTTGGCTTTCCCTTTTACGATTCCAGCATTTTAATCTCCCGCAACTTTAAATTCTGCCTTTACCGCTTCATCGCACGTTTAAATTCTCGCATTTAATTCCTGCATTTACTGCTTTACATTTACCATTCTGCGTTTCTGTTCATGCTTGTCGATATACTTTCCTCGTCAATTTACGATTCGCAAGCCCATTTACTTACTCGCCAAGATAAACCCAAAAAAACCAACAAAAAATAGTCAGGTCCGTTACAAGATTACCACATAACCAGTCGATACCCACACCCTGCGCACTCATCCTCATCTCAACCCACGTCGAACAAATCCCACGTTGAACAAATAGGCATACCCAGCACTAGCCCTTCTTTTTTTTTCCCGTAAACACACTCCCCTCAATTATTATTTTCTCTTATTGCCAATCTTTTAGTCATATCAAGTTGTCTTCTAAACTTTTCAAAATTTGGACCACAAAGTCCTTTTGTAAATATGTCTGCAACTTGACCTTCGCTATTGATATACTTCATTTCGATGTCATATCGACCCGCAACACCTTTTCTCTACAAAATGGTAATATATCTCCACATGCTTGGTCCTTCATCTTCTAGCTCTTTATTAGAGTTAGGCTCTTCTGCAGCAAATGACGCTTGGAACTCTCATTCTTCTTGATTGTCATTTTGCTTATCTGTAATAATGTTACTTTCTACCGTCTTGGTCCTGCAATCTCGAGCAAAGTGGCCTTTTCTTCTACACTTGAAACACCCATCATCATCTTGATGATACCTCTCTTTGTATCGGCGGTGTCTACCACCCCATCATTGTGGACCTAGCTCTCCCTCGTTGGCCTCTTTGCCAACCTTATTGGCCTCTCTGCCAGCCTTGTTGACTTTTACTTGAACTTGCACCTTCATTGTTCAACTTTGCAGTTGCCTTATCTTCTTTGGGAACTCTCCTTTTGGCAAAGAGAGCTCCATCTTCTTCCTTTATTGAAACTCTAGAAATCGACTTTTCTAAAGCTTCTTGGTTGTCTAATATGCTTTCCAACTCTTCCAAAGTTGGTTCTGTGACCCATCCTTGAGTAGTTGTAGATATCTTATGGTATTTATGATTCAATCCATGGATAATTATGCTTCACTTTGTGCGTTCGCCTAATCCAGTTTTGCGATTTTATTGCAAATGGACTTTACTTTGGTAAAATATTGGTTAACCATCATGTCACCTTGTTTGACGAACATGAACTCATTTTCCAACAACTGCAATTTCGCATAACTCTCTCTCTCTCTCTCTCTCTCTTGTGAAGAGTGTCGCCAAAGTATCCCAAGTCTCCTTTAGTGTTGTCAAGCCCTTGACCCACTACAAGAACTCGTCTTCTATGGTGATAAACAACACTTACATAACTTTATCAGCTTTAATCTTCCACTTTGTTTTCTCCTCTTCATTAGTTGGTGACTTTATCTCCGTACCACCAAGAACACCCCATAAGTCTTGCATGAGCAAATAATACTTTATTTGGGTGCTCCACGTATCACAATTGTTGTTGTTGAGCTTCTTCATTGAACTAATTGAAGATGTGAGGTCCACCATTATTATTGGTTAGTGCTTGACACTTAACCAAATCAACTTAGTCCCGGATAAAAAATATCATAACCAAATCAAGTAGATCAAATTTACAAAATTTCATAGAATATAAAAATTATTTGATACTTCATTCGACTATTCTATTTTAACGGATAATACGTTATTTAAAATATAAGTAAATATACATAATCTTCATGATAATAACATAATTCAACAGTTAAATTGACAAATTGCATAATATATAAAAAGCTATGTAAAGGTGTAAGTGACCAAGTTTTACACCTAGTATCAAAGGATCCTAATTCACATATACTCACACACACACACATATATAACTGATTGTACCGTATCGTTAGTTTAACTCGTGTACCATGTAGTTCTTTAGAGCACCCACAACTGTGATTTTACACTTAAAATAAGAATCATATGCATGGTTCTTTATTTTTGAAACATTGGCTTTTTATGATTCTTGAGGTATGAATTAAGAACTGTTTCTTATACAAGAACTGGTTCATGTCTCAGAAGAAATTAAGATCATTTAAACTACTAATTGAATTATAATTCACTGTAATGTAACTATAAGTGAATCAACTAAATCTGTGGAAACAAACCTTGTACTTGGCAAACATTAGTGATTTGTTGTTACTTGCTCAAGTAAAGTACTTATTTTTCAAACTTTCCCGCAAGGGGTGATTAATTAAATTGGCAATTAAGCTCCAACTCAACAATTGAGAGGTTTATACAATAATGGCATTCAAATCTACATGAAGAACTTCTTGGGAGGGGCAGTGAGTACTAATAACCGTAAGTCTCATCCCAAAGAATACAGGAAATCTAGTAAGAATGAAGAGAAAAAATCGCAACAGAATCAAAACAAGTTACTAAACTTTTCAGGGGAACCAAACTTGGATAACTAGGAGACCAAAGGGACACTTCCTAAAGAGTGAAGACCCTGCATGTTGATGTGAGTGTGTATGAAAATCGAGGTACCATGTATTTCGAGATATAACAGATGTACTGTACAAATGCCACGTGTCAGTGTCGTCTAATTGTTACTTCTAGTTGGACAAATAATGAAGTTATACCATGAAAATTCATTAAATCATTTCTGATAAGAATCCTCAATGTATTTTAAAACATTTGAGCCAAATAATAGAGTAGAGCCGGATCGTTTACTACTTCCGGCAGAACTCATCAATCCCATTGTACAGCAGATTCAAGTCTTATGCGGTTTAATCGGACGGTTCCAAGAATGTATTCTGGCAGCTCTTCCTCTTCTTTTGCCTGCAAATATCACATTAGTAAATATCTGAAGTATGTGATTCGATTCAATCATTATTACCAGCCCACATTCCTTTAGATGCAAATTTGGGCAAGCTTTATGCAAGGTCATTTGAACAACTATTTTGATTAGTTTTCCAACATATTTGCTATTTATATAAGGCTTAATTATGTCACAAATCTCTAATGTTTAGGGTACTTTTGTCAGATACCCTTATTCTTTTTTTTTTTTCACTCCCCGAAGTTACTTCTGGGTTTGTGGTATACCCCTATTATCAATTCTGGCCAATTTTGCTGACATGCAACATTGGAATCCTGATTAGACGAAGGAGATTAAGCACCTGGTGCCCCATGGTAGAAGATCATTTTTTAAAAAAAAATTAAAAATTAAAAAAATTTAAGAGAGAGGTCGTCTTTGTCCGTATGACATCACGCGACATCGTATGACCAACCTCCTGCATTGATTAGGATCCTGATGTTACATGTCATCAAAATTAACCAGAATTGGTAGTAGGGGTATATAACAAACCCAGAAGTAACTTCGAGGAGTCAAATATTGAAAAAAAAAATATAAGGATATTTGAAAAAAGTATCCCAATTTTCAAGGACCTGTGACATAATTAAGCCTTATATAAATAGAAAAATTGTCGATAATATTGAATAGGTTTATTTAATTTTTTAGTCCCCGAACTTGTGTGCTCTTTTGGAATTGGTCCTTGATCTTTTTTTTCGTTGTTTTGTGTCCCTAAACTTTTTCAATTTTTGGAAAAGGACCTTGTTGTTGCTTAAGTGATGATATGACCAATGAAATGTCACGTCACTTGTCCAAGATCGAAGAATGAAGTGCTATGTAGCCTTTTGTAACACCACATGATTTTTTTTTATTAAATTTTTTTTTTCAAAATTATTAAAGGATTTTATTTTATTTTTTTAAAAAATACAAATTTTAATTATTTTTAATAAATTTGAATTTTTCTTAATCTTTAAAATTCACGTGGCATCATCTAGTATGTTATCTATCGATACTGCGAAGGTTATGTAGCATTTCATCGGTCATATCATCACTAAAGCAACAACAAGGCCATTTTTCAAAAATTGAAAAAGTTTAGGGACCCAAACAACAAAAAAAAAAGATCAAGGACTAATTTCAAAAGAGCACCTAATTTTAGGGACTAAAAACTTAAATAAGACTATTGAATAATACTTTGAACAACTTGTCGACAACTTTGCTAGTTGTAAGGAAAGGTATTGTCCATAAGTAAGTTTTTCGACAACTTAATATGCCAATAATATACCGTGGCAATCCTATTGCATGTACCATAATTTACTCTTAATTCTCTTCTAAAATAATTCGAGGCAGAGGAAGCATGGACATCGAAAGTAACAAATTCCAAATTCCTGCTCATCTGACTATTTAATTTTTGGCTAGAGAGGGATGATTTTTATCTGTACCAACTAAAGAAACTTTCAGAAGGTGAAAAGGATTCTTAAAATTCATATACTGAAGGAGAATTATGTTTGATATATCATATCAGTTCACCACCTTGCCTCTTAATTCAGATTTTACAATCTATTTATCTTTGTTTTCTATCTCCATCTTTTCTCTATTTCACTTCTATTTCCAATCTTTTTGCAATCTTTTGTACCTTATCTTTGTTTATTTGTTATCTTCTTGGGAGGTTTATACATTCAGATTTTGCAATCTTTTTATCTTTGTTTTCTATCTCTCACAAGAGTAGTGTGTGGTGGTATGTACATATTTCATTTTTTGTGAGAAAATGAACAAAGGAGCAAAAACACAACAGAGACAAGAAATCCTGCTAAATGCAAGAACTGAAAGAAAACAGAGAAACAAAGTTGTATAATATCTGTGCGTATCAGTAATGGAAATTCTCTTTGAACAACCATGAGCATGACACCAAACAGAAGCACAAATATATATACTATTATACAATCCTGTCTAGTAAGTAGTAACTAATGTATGGGCAGAGAGACACCCTTGACCTTTGGAAATAGAAGCATAAAATACACCAAAGAATATCTTAATTTCACATTCCCTAAAATCAGACTCCTTATTCTTGACAAACATCTAGTCTATATGAAAGGAACATCAAAATATGATACCATACAAGGATAATTAATTATTGAGATTAATGGGTGTGCGCTGACGGTGTAAAGTTTTTTACACTGTCGGTCAATCATCCATCATTCATTTGTATTACTTTTAACTAAAAATCAACGACCATAAACATGTGAATGGTGGATGATGCACAGATGGTGTAAAATAGCTTTACACTCTCAGTGCACCAACTTTTTTCTCTTAATTATTTTCATAAATATTGTGACCAGAAAGGTACAAACCTCTATCAAAATTGCAAGGTCAACGACGAGGCTTGTGACATAACCCAGAACAAGGCCAATGACACTCCTAGCTACAGAGGATGATCCAATATCCACATCCATCTGCATAATACATAAAATTGCTATCAAAGTGTGCAACTCACCAGAAAATTTATCAAAATGGAATAGAAGTTACAGGAACACTGAAGTTCAATTATATGACCAACTTGCACAATATAGCAAGCAATTAGGGATCCCTCAATGAATTGCGATAGATGTCTAAAACCATTGGTGTTCTTCATGCAACAATTTATGTTTTTGAGGAGAGTTGGTGATTGAATTGGTAAAGATGGTCCTGAGGGGTTTATCATATTTACGTTAACACCACTATTTACATTTGGAGTTGGTTGCCTAATGGGTGTTGATAGGCTGCTACAGGACCCCTTATCTATAATTATGCCTAGATGGTAAACCAACATTGATTTCAGGAAGATTGAGCATGTTAATGTTTGTGTTAATGCTCTGGTTTATTAGTGTAGCCTAGAACAAAATTGAGGCAGTCAGATCGAGAGGAGAGGATACTATAATGTCAGCGGTTTAGTTATTTCAAAGATCATTTGTGTGCACCTATGTGTGCTATTCTTCCTAATTCATGCATAATTTAGCCTTTAAGGACAGAGAGATGCATGCTGACAGCATAATTCTCAACATCAATGCAATAAATTATTTGAAAGTAAAAAATATTCCATGAGAAAAAGTAGGTTCAAGCATAATGTCCATGAGAATTTGATGGGAAAAATACGAAGCATGGATTAGCATAGAAAAATACACTGCTATGAAACTCTAGTTAATACCAGAGAACAAACATTGCTATGCATAAAGGCAGAAACTTCACTTTCATAGCTGTTCCATAACATTTGAGAACATAAACTAGTTGTTTAATGTTTACTTAGTAACTTGATATTGTAGCTTACCTCCAAAAAGTTATCTTGTCTAAGGTATTTACAAGTCACCGCTTTCCCCATCAGGCAAGCTTTCGTTCCAACTGCTCGCTTGACCATCCAATATCCCTGTCCCCAATGAAAAACATTAGCTGCTCAATGCTATCAGGCATCAAAAAGGGTATATGACACTTTATTGAGAATCACACCTCAATTATACTTGGAATTAGTTTGAATCTTGAGTCTCGAAATGCATCACTTCCATCCAAAAATTTAGCCAATAGAGAATCTTTATTTATAGGTCTGTCAGATGCAAAATAGTGAACCAAACTGTAGTTTGGTTTAGCTGGAACCTGATATTGACAAGAAGATAAAAGATGACAACACGGTCCCTGATATGAAAGCTCACTGAGCTTGAAAAGTAGAAAACAATTACAATATACCAAGGCAAACCACTTAATTAGAATTGTTAGTGTAAGAAAGAGTAATATACTAGTTGGTCAACTATGCTTTGATTCACAGTAACCAGTTTCTCGGTACTTTTTGGTATGCCTAAGCAGTACCAGTAAGTGGTTCATCCCTATGTCGCATAATATTACAACTTTCTTCACATTGCAAATTACCATGAAGTAGTAATCAGAATGCAAGAATTGGTGTGAGGTGCACAGGAATTCTGAAAGAATCCTGTAACTGTAACTATACTTCGATTCCTCTTTTTTTTGGTAGGCAAGAACGATTTTTGTAATACAAACATACTAACATGTTTATTAAACTTCACTTTGTAATAAAATAACAAATGTGAAAAGCAATAACAATCATATGCATACCTGGAGGTTAAATACAAAGATAAATGGAAGCTTCTTCCCAGCTTCTGACTGAAATTCAGAAGGTAAGAATTACACAGTGTAATGATTTTAAATATAAACATTAAGAATCTCAAAGTCTCCATCCAGATTAAGGTTTCCAGATTCTCAAGGTAAAATACATACATAATTTCAGCCACGAGTATTGAGCCTACAGCAAGCACGAGATTAAAATCCTACAAAGCTAGGACACTAATTTAAAAAGTTGCAGAAGAGGTACGACTTTATGAAAAATAGATGATCTAGAACATACATATGGCAACCACACATTGGAATTAAATGTTGCAGAGGGCGTGAAAGAGGCACAACCATGCATATGACATTGTACATAATTGGAAAAAAAGAGACAGTATACCAAGCTAAGCTCTTGAACTGATTGTCAATCACTGAACAGTGAGATATTAAAGCTCCATTGGAATAAGAAATAAATGAAGGTCCATGTCAGAACCACTGATCTGGTACTTAATTTCATAAAGGTCAATTTTGAGCTAGGGAAGAACTTAAGAAACTTAAAAGAATTAATGCTTTAGAAAAAGAAAAGATTCATAAATCAACACTTGTAAACCCAAATCCAAAGGGGCATCTTTTCTCCCACACTATTTTATCAATAATCTATGTAAAGTCCCAAAGAGCCTGCTAAATTGGTAGAGCTGCTGGACATGAAAAGCCCGAACCCAGGTTCAATCCCTGGTGGCGACGCTTTCTCGCCCTCCCCCATGAAAAAAAGGAAATAAAAAAAGTTGCCAAAAAAAAAAATCCATGTAAATACTGATGATATGAAATTTTATAATATCAATTTACCTGCACAAAACTTTTGGGATGCAGTGCAATTCTATCTACAGATTTGTTGACTTTTAGCCAATCAACTGCTACGAGCTTGAGAAGAGGATCTCCTCCAACTACCTGCATGAGAAATGTCGTGTCCATGACATTCGGCCAGATCAAAATGACTCAGTATGTAATGGTCTTTGCCAACAATATGACAATATTTAAAAGCTACAGACATAGATCTTTAAAAAACTGGAGATTAAATAACCAATATGCTTGAAATCTCCTAATGTCTCCTTTGGGAGGACAGAAATAAGGGGCAAAAAGGAGACGTAAGCAAATGCACTAATAAATCTGTACTGAAATTCCAAGAAACTGAAGAAAGAAAGAAAGATGACAATTTTTCTGTTATTTTTCTCTATATGCTTAATCAGGTCAGTTAAAAATATTCTTAAAAACAATTAGAAACACTAAGTGATCAGAATACAGAATAGATCTTTCATCTTTGAATCTTTTTCTTTTTCTCCAAAAAGGCAAATCCCTCTCTAATCATGCCCCTTCCATAAGCCAAACGTATAATCAATGGACTTAAATGATCAACTCACCTTAGAATTATCTTTCAGATAGCTCTTTCCTCTAATCATGAATCCTTTACCACTAGGTGAAGTCCAACAGTTTGTGTCACTGTCATCCTCTCCTTTGTGCAAAGAACCATGCAAGCCACTTGCATCAATTGTGATAGGAGTTACATGAGGATCTAATTCTTTGCTTAGATCTGGAGCTGCAAGTAGAGTGACTATTTTAGATTGAAATTTTGAATTAAAGAAAGAGAGTTGTCAAATGAAGAAGCTGTACGTATCTTTAACTTGTTAATTAAAATGACAGAATAAGTGATTCATTATTAAGCTATTCATACACATTTTCACGTAATATGTAAACTGTATAATATTAAAACCATATAAATAATAAAAAATTAAAAATATATTACGTCATTAATGAATATTATAATTTAAGCTGCAAACATTCATATCCTCTCTCCTTATAAATATATTATACTTATGGACTTGTTTAGTGGACAGGATAAGAGAGACGAGATAAGATAGTCTGTACTATCTTGTTGCAATCCAGTGTTTGGAGAGCCAGCAAGATAGGACAACACTACCTTGTTGGCCTATCCTATCTTGTCCACCTCGTGTAATTTTTATCCCAAAGCAGGAGCAAGATTGGATAGTGTAGTTCTTCCCCCCATATCCTCACATATTAACACCACTCCCGTCGCATCAATGTCATCGTTATATGGTGCGCAAGTGTGCCACAAACAACAGATAGGATAAGAGCTATCTTACTTATATCCTATCCTATTCATATCATGCTCTTTATCCTATCATGTCCTTATCCTATTCTGACCACCAAACAAGAGTTATAATTGTTGGATGAAACACTAAAACTATTGGCAATGTTTCAACTTTATTTAGTCTAAGTTTTCCGGACATGGATCGGCAGGCTGGGATGTTAAGCCCATCGAATCCTAAACACAGACCAAATAAATCCAACAATGATTAATTATTATTTCCATTCATTAAGTTAGGTGATTTTTTATTTTTGATAAAGACTCCCTCCAATCTCAAATATAAGGAAAAAAACATCTCATAAGTAATCTCAAATATAAGAAAAAGTTAACTAACTCTCTGTTATTAAATAAAATCATTCATAAAATACCCCTACAAAGTGGTTGTCTCAATTAACTTTGATTTCATTTCCAATGCTACTTTTCTAAAGTACCCTATCTTTTTTATGAAGTTGAGAAAATTAAATGCACTCGATTAACCTCCTTAATAAGTGTGGAGTTAGTTTTTTTTTTTTTTCTTATATCGGAAAACAGAAGGAGTATTAAGTTAGATGATCTTAACCAATGGGTTTTAGCCTTTTAAAAAAAAAAAGCCCAAAGGTTGTAACTCAAGTTGTAAGCAAGGTTGGGTTAAGTGAATGATGGATCTCTGCAATATTAGGGGTTTGAGTTTGAAGAAACACACTGCCGGGAGGGGTAACCTCAATCTTAGTACCCTGAACGGGATTAGTTTCACATTCAATATAGTGTGGGAATACCCCCAAGACCAAAAAAAAAATAATAATGATAATAATAATGGTAATCTGTGGATGTTTTAATCTTAGCCCTTGAATTTGATATTCAATAGCATGTAACAGCTGTTATTATTTTAGGTTAACCCTCCTTCCTTGGCATTGTTCCTATCTCCGAAGTATAAGCTCGGGTTCAGGAGCATCTCACTCTCAATTCTTGTAATTTCACACAGTTTTGTTGGAAATAGATATAGAACTCGACTACAATTGAGAGGAAAGAGAGAGAAAGCAGAGAGGAGAGAGAGCAGAAAAGAGAGAGAGTGTAACTAACTTGCTATCATTAGAATATCAGGAAGGTAATACAATAATGGTAACCTCTTATTTACAGGAGAGATTGTCATAATGACTGCTGGCTAACAGCCTGATAGTAATAGGTGTGAGCCTTCTAACTCAATTCAACATAATTCACATTATATTAACTAGTCTAATATTCCCCCTAGAAATTGAGATACTCTAATATTCCCCCTAGTTAGTAAGGGCCGGTTAACAGAGGAATGTTTGTGTGCTGCCTGAAACATATCAGTTATGTTGAGTTTATCCCTTAGTAGGTTTGGTGAGGAGGTCTGCAATTTGATGATCACCAGGAACATACTCAACTATAAGTTTCTTTGCTATAACCTTCTCTTTGACCCAGAATAGATCAAGGTCAATTGTGCCCTTGAGATACTTGAGAACACGTTTGAGTGCTTTCCAATGTTCCTCTTGAGGCTGTGACAAAAATTGGCATAGTTTACTCACACAAAGAAATTAATGGCCTTGTTGTAGTTACATATTGCAGAGCACTAGCCAAAGACCTGTATAGACTAGGATCCTCAACATAATTGCTGCCATGTTCAGTCAACTTGCTGCTTCCATATGAGATGATTTTTCTCTGAAAGCTTTACAGAAATTGCTTGAGAAAAGGTGACTGAAGAAGAAAGAACCGTGCACAATGGTTGAGGTTGCTGCAACGGTGGAGTAGGCACGGAAGTTGGAGAAGAATGAGGTTCTTCCATGGTGGATAGAACTTAAGCTCTGGATACCATATGAGAATGTGATAGTAAGGAGGAGAGAGAGAGAAAGCAGAAAGGAGAGAAAACAGAGAAGAGAGAGAGAGAGAGAGAGAGAGAGAGAGATTAACTAACTTTCTGTTAGAAAATCATGTAGGTAATATAATAATGGTAACCCCTTATTTATAGGAGAGGCTGTCATAATGACAGCCGGTTAATAGCCTAATAGGCCGCGAGCCTTCTAACTAAACTCAACATAATTCACATAATATTAACTACTCTAATAGTAGACGATAGACGATGAGAATTGGATAGTCAAAATCATAAACAATGTTAAAATGGCATTAGGCCCATTTCCCCTTGAAAGTAACAAGGAACAAAGGAAACGCTGACCTGCAGTTCGCTTCAAATCTAAGGTTGTTATGGCCCTCTTCTCCTGAAATATTGGATAACGCATTAGACTAAAGAACTTAACCCAAAACCTACATTTTCTTTGTTTTAAACCAGTCAGACAAATATAACTCCATTTCTAATAGACTTTCTTATAGTTGATCAGAATATTCAAGAAAACCTTTTGATCAAGTTCTTCATTCTCATCACTTTCTTCATCTGATGTTGATGACTCCGCAGCAATTGCATCATAAAACTCATCCTGCACTTCTGCTTCTCCATATGCAGCAGTGGACATGGAAGCATCGGCGGCAATCTTGGAATGATCATCAGTGGTGGCATATTGTTTCCATTGGTGGACTCCTGGATTGGCTCCAATATATTCCTTTAGACCTATCATTATTTTCAAACAAATATTAAATGCCACTAATCAATATGAGAATATAGGTCACACATCACACCAGAAGTACTTAGCAAGTAACTTGCTTTTTTATTTTTTACAAACATGAGATGATTAATGAATAATTGGAGTTCATTCCTGTCTGAACTGTTTCAAAAGTCATAGCCAACATATATGGTTGTAAGCTTAAATGTTAGGACTTAGAAGTGTAATGCTTTGGTTTCCTTTGAAAAACTCTTCTCTTGTTGATTCCAAATTTAGGACATTAATAATAAAATTGGATCAGATCTAATCATATTCTTCCAGAAAAGGAAGTTAACTCGACAATTAACTTTCTCTATAATTAAAATTGAAAGATTTTCCGCTTGTAATTGTGAATAGCTTAGTTAAATGTAGAAAGAAAGAATTTCTACATAAGAATCGTGACTCCCCGAGGCAAAATTAAATGACTAGATGTGAGTACTCTAAGCCATATATAATTTCCAATAGTCAAAAGTGCCAATGATTATAGACACTGCGGAAAGATTAGATACAAGATGAAAACAAAAGTTAAATTACTCAACCTGCTACTTGGGACAATAATGCATAAGGGATGCTATTTTCAAATTTCGATGTCTGATTGTTCTTCCATCGACCCCAGGATGCAGAGTGTATCTCTAAGGTGTGGGTCACCATGCATCTTGGTCTATGTGATCCCATAGGCGTGTTCAAATTTCTAATCTCCCATGTAGATGCTGCAGCCAAATATACAATACATATGAGGATAAAATTCGTCAAACCACTTGTTGAAGTAACCAGTAAGCACACCACAAAGTTCAAGGGAGTGATAATGTCAATTTATTTATTTGCATTAAAGTTTTGCCTACAATAACTAATTTGAAAAGCATTATATCAAAATTTAGGAAAGCATTACCGGAAATGAAGGAATTTTACTGGTAGAAACTTTCTATACTTTCTTCCATAAACATTGTACTTTCTTTATGTGATCAATTAGCTTTCATTGGTTACCTACGACTCCTAAATCAGGCAAGGGTAGCATTGGATTTGGTGTAAAGCACAAATTATTAATCTCGGTAGAGCTCAATGAAACATGTTATGGATGATGGCAAAGGTGGCAGGACAATACCATTTTAAGAAGACTGATAATGAGTCAATATTTGTGGCCATCAGTATGTCATATTTTTATGTCAATTTCCATTTCATGTGCACTCTATAACTGTCATTCATACCCTTTAATTAGTTGGTTTTGTGAGATGTCTTTATGACAAGGCTATGTATGTTGGTTGATTCTATTTGCACCCCGAGATGTGCTGCGCGAACCCATCAGATGAGCCATCCGGCCATTCAATGGGGGGGTGCAAATAGAATCAGCCATGTATGTTTGGTGTCTGCAACTAGGTACATTGAGATGGCTGAAATTGTCACGACATAAATTTCTACTGCTCAAGAAATTTGAGCTCTCCCTGTATATGGTGATAAAAACTTCTAAATTTTGGACGTAAAGCTTTTTTATTTATTAGTTTGTCTTCAGTTAGGTTCATTAGCAATGAAAATTGTCTGTGCTTCACTTGAAAGCTTTTGCTCAATGATAATTATAGTATTGCCTTCCTTTTATTCTTCTGCCTGAAACTAAAATATAAATTGACCAGAATATAAGGAACTTCCAAGTCTCTCGAATTTGTTAGAAGAAGTGGTGATGTTATAGTTTCACAAAAGCGTGCATAGTCCTCAATGCATTTATTTTTGGATCTTGAAGCACATTTTGTTCAACTCCACAGTTACTTTCAACAATGCACGTCTCTTTAGGTGAAGGTGGAAATTTCTCAAACTCCTTTTATCTTTTAGGATGCCAATAATCAAAACCAAGTCAACACAAAAATCTCGAAAAGCTGGTGCACCAATAATAAAGGAAGTTGAATCACTAATGTAAATAACATATCTTACGATTAATTTTTGTTCGTCGATATCCTGATCTTGGAGGTTTTTTCTTATGAATAGCTGGAAATTGCAAGATAGCTGCATCAATTAAACACATAATTATGTCAGCATATACAGCCAAGTAGGCCAAAATTCTTCATAATTTCAACTAAACTGAAAAAACTAATCCAATAATCACTTCTGATGATCTATGCAATCCAAAGGCTACATCAACTGCCATTAGGGTTGGGAATGAGCCAGGCCGAGCCATGCCTTAACAAAAACAGGCCTGACTGTGTTCCAAACTCAAGGCCCAAGCCTACCTATGGGTTCGTCAAAGGCTAAATTTGAAGCCTAAGCTCAGCCTATTTCAAAGTCTGGCCTGACCCATAAGCCCGCTTAAAAGCCTATTATTCAATAAAATTCTTACATTTAAGTACAAACATAAAAATGCCTCATACTCTCAAATTATGTGAACGAAATAGAATAAAGCGAATTATAAACAACATCAAAACTCAAACTATATATCAACAAAAATAAAACCATACAAAAACATAAACGACCTCAGGCCTCAAATTAATAAACCAACAGAATATAATCATTTATAAATATTATAGGCATCATGCATCAAATTACTAAAAGTTAAATAAAATCATGTTTTTAATTCAACGGTTTAATAATAGAAAATGACATCTAACAGTCTACACCAATGACAGCAACAAATAGTGACTGAGCCTCCTAAAAAGCAATAAAGAAGAGTGCACCAAGCAATTATTGTGAATATGTTTCCATGAGAGAGTGACTGCAGAGACTAATATTATTAGGATTTGTTTTTTTTTACATGTTAGGATTAGGTTTAATAAAGAGTGAAAGAAATTATATTTTTATTTTTAATTATAATATTATATATAATATATTAAATTTTTACTTTTAGTTTAAATCACTAATAAAATATAATATATTAATATTTAAAAAATTAAATAGGCCGGCCCCATGAGCCTAATAGGCTTTTTATAAAGCTCGGGCCCGGCTTATTTAGATATATAGGCTTTTTAAAAAGTTTAAATTTGACCGTTTTATTAAACGAGCCGAGTCGAGTTAGGCCTTAAGTGAGCCGAGCCATAGGCCCCCATGAGCCGACCTGGCTCATTCCCACCCCTAACTGCCATGGTAATAGCAAACTGCTGTACTAAACTTCATTTCTGGACTGATTTAAGTTTGAAAACTGAAAAGTATTGTTTAAAAGTTTGTTACTTGAAATTTCAACAAAGGGAAAATATTATTCTTACTGTATGTTCCATCTTGTCCACGAAACCATTGCCTAGAGAAGACAAAATCCCTCTTTGAATGCCACCTGGATTAGGTTAGCACAACACAATTAATAAATGTAAGTCAATGATTTTTAGTAAAATATTCTTTCTATTGACAGATGAAAACGAAAAATTTTTAGGCAGCAGAAGAAAATGCAGAGAAGCGATGAAATTAAGCTACTCCACAATGAAAATTTTATCACAATTAACTATACCGTGGACAGAGACAATTAAAAAAAAAAAAATACAATCCATAACGTAGCACATGTCTGATATGAAGAATTCTACAAAATGAGATCAGAATCAATTCAGCCAACATAGCTAGTTTGCAAATCTCTATCAAATATAGCAATCCACACTTTACATACAAAATGGAGAATTTACCAAGCTATTTTATGAGAATTTTATGTACTTAGCATAGTATTGTGGCTATGTACAGAGCATAGTATTAAGCAATGTAGTTGCAATAATGTTTATAGTTTTGAAATCGTATATGTTATTTGACTCCACCGATTCAGACAACTTCTAGCAAAACCTGATAGTTTTTTTTAGAAAAGTACACCTGTTATATGCGTAAAACTATCATTGTCCCGAAAAGTTGTGTGAATCACTTATTCAAGTAATACTTCTCTTGTAAGAAAGTCAACATTCACTGATTACCGGGTTAGATACTTGGGATCATATGTCCCATAAACAACATCATAATGTCCGTCATAAGACTCTACCAGCTCCAGATCACCCATCAACATATCCCACCTGCAAATTAATTATAAGAAAGATTAATTTCCGGATATGATATCCAATGTGCTACCAAGCCTGCCACTTAATTTTATGGGATACTAACTCATATCTTTTCTGTTGTTCAGTGTTTAAAAAAACTTCGAAAACACTATCTGCAGTTGCATCAATAACACCAACTGATTTCGCGAGTATACCTTTACCAGTCTACAAAGCATAAAAAAGAATGTCAAAGCAGAAATCAGATATGAGTTTCTATCTCATCATAATAAATGAAAGCACTCGTTCAAATTTTTTAAAATGTCATATCTGTAGTTTCAGCGACAGAAAAGTTAGAGAATAGAAGTTATACAACAAGAACATGCATAATGTTTAAGATATTATCGCAATGAAATGAATATCGGATGACTCATTATCATGAACGTAAAAGTTGAGTTATACAATCAAGGATTTTTACTGTCAACACTTTCTTATTTCATGAAAAAGTAAAACCAACTTAAATCTTCATTTACCATATAAAGGACAACAATACACACAAAAGTCTTTCACATATAAATAAACAAAACAAAAATTGTTCCTTTCAGTGGTTTAAATAAAGGTACTTCACACAAAGGTATTTTACATCTCAGCTAGGTTATATGCATGTAAAAAGAAAAAATTACATCTCTTTTCACATATAATAGTATTTACATAAAGCTATGTTTTATACAGTGAACAGTAATAACCAAAGGAGTGAAACAACAAGAATGCAATCAACTTTTCATTTTGATAATTTCACATTGATATTTAAAGTTCTACCAATTGAGTAGAGAAAAAATTGCATACCATTAAAAAAGCACCTTTTAATGGATGAATTAATAATTGCTTTAATAGTAATAAGAAACTTAGGTGTTTTCACATATAATTATATCAACCAAACACTTGAATGTTAAAGCATAAATGACTACTTTAGGGAGAAAAGCTGCACCTATGGATTTGATTCTTTGACTGAAAACCAGTTCCTTTACGTTCATTATAGTTTTATCCAAAATTCACCATTTTTTTGTCATGAAATTTGTTTGATTTGCAATAAACCATTTTGTGTATCATTCCAGGTAATTTCTAATTAGCACTGTGTTATCGTTAAAATTAATCAGCACCTGTAAATACACACACATGCACCAAATGAAATATATTAAGTTTAAAGAACATCAGTTAAAACAACTTTAAGTTGTCAGGCTTTACAAGAAAAATTTTGATCTAGAGAAATATTATTAGCAGTAAATGAATAAGGAAAAAGCAAAATATTATTGTACTTTTAAGACTCTTGTTAAATAACAGAAATGAATGCAAAGCCAACTAGTTTCAAGATATATGGTTATAATCAGACTTCCTATGAGCCTCAAAAAATTATACCGTACATACCTTATGATTCGAAACATCCTCAAAAATTCTAATTCCTGCAGCCACAAACAAAAAGCATATTGTAAGATAAGAATAATGCCAACTATAAAATTTTCAATCATGTCTGTTAGAAAGTGAGAGAGAGAGAGAGAAAGAGAGAGAAGAGAGAGAATCTGAAAATGTATTCTGTTATTGTTAGTTAGAAAATGAGTACTCCTATCTATTTATAGTAGGAGTCTCAACTAACTTAAGTTACAATGTACAGCTGTCAACACATAGTGTTACAGCTGTGAATTCTAAACTACTAAACTATACAATATGAAAGTACATAAACTATACAGTATCTAACATTCCCCTTTATAAACTAAGCTATCCTATTAGATATTCTCTAATAGTCCCCCTTGAAACTTTAGCCAGGAGAATCTGTATAGGCTGGGCTTTTGTCATCTGTCTTTGCAACATCTTGATTTGAATCTGAACTTAGTGGAAATAGAGAAAAAGAACCAAGAACAGACTTGTTGTGATGAGCTTTAGCAAGAGCTTGAGACATGTCTGTAACATTCAGCTTTCCCTTAAGAAGACTGAATCTAGTATTAGAGAGGGCTTTTGTAAGTATGTCTGCAACGTGATGCTCTCCAGGAATATGTGCAACAATTAACTTCTTGCTAAGTACCTTTTCTCTAACCCAAAACAAGTCCAGCTCAATATGCTTAGTTCTAGAGTGAAGAACAGGGTTTTTAGTGAGCATCACTGTACTAAGATTGTCACAATATATGACAGGTGTGTTAGTGTTGAAGTAACACTATGTGTTGACAGCTGTACATTGTAACTTAAGTTAGTTGAGACTCCTACTATAAATAGATAGGAGTACTCATTTTCTAACTAACAATAACAGAATACATTTTCAGATTCTCTCTCTTCTCTCTCTTTCTCTCTCTCTCTCACTTTCTAACATGGTATCAGAGCCAGAGCTCAACTTCTTTCCGGCCGGTTGTTATGGGCCAAAAACTGCCTCATAATATATGGCATGGTTTAAATACTTGTTGGGTTACTCCTCTCATAGCCAATTGGTTTTGAGATGGAACCTTAACAATGTCCAATAAAAGAAAGAATTACAAGCAGAAAAAAATATAAGCACAAGCATCAACATTTTACGTCAATAGTCTAATAAACAGATCCTGCACGTAAGAGAAAACATGTAGACCACTACTAATGTTATCTTATCCTAAACAAATACAAGTAATGATTTTATTCTCTTGCAGTGTTTCTTTTACTTTTGCTTTTCTTTTTCCTGGAGCCGAACTTTTTTATAACATAATTCAGAAAAGAATATATATGACACGAGGATAAAGTTCTCCTAATTTTCTCTCCTGATAAATTCGCAGAATTAATTGCCCAATAATCTCAATGAAAACCTAGAAGATGATGTTATATGTTAAAATCTTAAAACAATTTAAAAATATCTACCTCAACTTTAAGAAAGGATTCTATTCAAGAGAAATAAACATGAAATGGAGCATGAGAAAACCTCTAGGGGGAAGTAGCAGTTTCAACTTTCAAAAACAAGGCCCTCATCACTGAATATAGATGTCAAATTTCTCTGAACAAACCATGAGGATAGCATCAACCAAACACTACCATGGAAATTAGTAACTAAACTTTACTTCTAAAAGATTCTAGAGTTCTTCAGTGCTGGAATATACCGAAAGATTGCAAATAAGAACCTCTTCACAAAACTGTATTAAACATGAGAGGCATACGTAAACTTCTGCATGTTAATTCGATAAATTGATCCACCAACATGGACTCCAACCTCAAGACTCTTTAAAACCATCACCTTTGTGTGGCTTCAATTCACTTTTTGCTGGGGAATAGATTCTTATTCATTTTTTTGGTTAAGTGGTCAAGAGGAGAAATGATATAGACACAGGTTTTGTTCGTGGACTCATTCAAAACTTTTGAAATTTTTTTATACCTTTGTTCTCTCTCTCTCCACTTGACCACTTGAAAAAAAATTGACAAGAGAGGATCCATTCCCATTACTACCCCAAGTGATGGCTACTTTTGTATGGAATATCCTTTTAGGATAGTAGAGTATGATGTAGAAGCTCACACAGTTAACTTCGGTTAAACTTGTGTGCTTCCTGTTTATCTTCTGTTAAAGTTAGCTAGAGAGGTAGTTATGATTGTCTAAAGTCTCTTGGCTGTCACTGTCAGCTAATGACAGTCAGCCTGTGACAGTTAAGTATGTGACTGTCACAAGGCTATAAATAGAAATCTGTTGTATCTAATCACTTCAGGAATGAGAATATTTGATTTCAGTTAGTTAATTACTTTCTCTCTCATCTCTCTTCTCTCTCTCTCTATCTCCTCTGATTTATCTTTCTTACATGGTAACATCGTAAACCATGGCTGATCCTGGCTCTGATTCCAGCAAGGGTGATGGTGCTCCGATTCGAGCTCCACCTCTGCACACTGTTTCTCCTGCGATTTCGCTTCTGCAAGCTTCTTCGAAGCTTACAGAGACGAATTTTATTCGTACTTTTTGTTCTAGGGGCTTCGCATCTCCTTCAATTCGTCACAGATGTTCCTGTGATTCCACCTGAATTTCTCACTGACGATGATTGCCGCAATGATCGTGTGAATCCAGAACATGTGAAATGGGAGGAGACGGATCAAACCATATTTTCGTGGTTACTGAACTCCATCTGACTCAAAGCGACCTCGTTTCATTGTTTCACAACAATCGTGGCATCTGTGGGATTAAATTCTTACTCATCTGTCATGTGCAAACTAAGGCTGGTTCGTGTCAATTGCGATCAGAGCGTCGATCGGTGTCCAAGGGAGGTCTCTCTATTGATGAGTATTTCTTTAAGGTAAAAACGATCACAGATGCCCTAATTTCAGTAGGAACACTTGTTTCAAATGATGAACATGTCGATGCTTTATTAGATGGGTTACCTGAGGAGTATAACCCTGTAATTGTAGTAATTGACAGCCACTTAGAGCCTTATACTATGACTTACGTTCTCTACCGTTAACATTTGAAACATGTTTAAGTCAAGCTGCTAAAAAGACTGTTAGTGATGCTATGTCTGTAAATATAGCTGAATGACAAACAGGGAATCATTCCCCAGCAGAGGGTTCAAAGAATTCTGAGAACTCACATTCTCATAATCAAATTCGTGTTGCTCAACACCAAGGGTCTAATCGTGGTGGCCGTGGAGGCCGTCGTGGCCGTGGACTTGTTGGTGTGGCAGAGGAAATGGTCACTACTGTGTGTCATAAGTAAGGTCATGATATCTCTTACTGGTACTACAGAGATGATGTTGACAACAGTCATTCTTACACTCGGAATCAGAACTATAACTTAGGGAATCAGTCTCAATCTGCCTGTGGGGGGAATCAGTCTTATACCTATGGCTTTGGTGATTATGGTCCTAACTATTCAATGCCTGTCCCAAGGCCTCCACCTCAGTATGCTCATGCTGTTCGAAGGATCAACACTGGTTAGTATCATCAGTACGGGAATCAGGCCAACTATACTGGTGCATGTTTGCTCCCTACTCGTGCAACACATTACCTTTAATCCCTTGTTACCCTCAGACCTATAATCAGAATCCTGGTCCTTATGCCATGACAGCAGTACCTCAGCCTTCAGCCCCTCATCATTGGTATCCTGATTCTGGGGCCACACATCATCTCACACCTCAGACCCAGCTCAAATCCATCTTCCTGTTGAGCAACACCCCTTTGACCAAATTTACATGAGTAATTGTCAACCTAATTCTATAACTGCTTGTGGTAATTCTAGCTTTTAGTCACCTGAACTTGGTCAGAAACAGCTATAATTTAATAACTTGTTATTGGTACCTAAAATAATAACCAAGAACTTAATGAGTGAGTAAATTTTCAAAAGATAACAAGTATTATTTTGAATTTCATCCTAACTTTTGTGTCGTAAAATCTCAGGGAACTAATAAGGTACTTCTCAAGGGTCATCTGAAGTACTTTATATCTTTCCAGCTTTGGCTTCTCCTTCAGATCCTGTGTGTCATACCTTTAGCACTACGATTTTTCCTGATAATTCCCATTTCTCTTCTTGTAAATACTCATCTGCTTCATCCAGTACTAGTACTAGTAAGTCAGTACAGTGTGTGCCATCCTCTTATATGTTATGGCACTATAGGCTTGGTCATCCTCATGAAGATGTAGTCAAGTCTGTTCTAAAATCTTGTATTCAAATATTATTTCTCTATAGTAGATGCTGCAACAAAATACACTTGGTTATTTTTGTTAAAATTAAAATCTGAAACACTCACACTCTTTAAGCAATTTCAAGCTTATGTTAACAACACAATTCTCAACAAACATCAAGGCTATTCAAAGTGATAGTGGTGGTGAGTTCGACCCTTTACTTAGTATTTGACTGAACACGGTATTGTTCATAATTCACATGCCCTCACACTTCTCATCAGAATGACATGGTTGAGAGAAAACACAGGCATGTCGTTGAGACAGGTTTAGCCCTACTAGCCAAAGGTTCAGTTCCTATGGTTTTCTGGGATCATGCATTTACTTCTGTTGGGTACTTAATCAACAGAAAGCCATCTCCGGCAAACAACTACAAAGTTCCTTATACTTCACTCTTTGGTCACACCCCTAACTATCATGATCTAAAAGTATTTGGGTGCTGCTGTTATCCTTATCTCAGACCATATAATCAGCACAAACTTTGGTACAGATCAGCTGCCTGTGTCTTTCTGGGCTATTCTACTTCTCACAAGGGCTATAAGTGTCCATCAGAAGATGGAAGGATATACATATCCAAGGATGCTATCTTTGATGAGTTCAACTTTCCTTTTGCTAAAAGCTCTCAGTTTCCTGTCAAATTACCTAACACTACAGACCCTAAGTTTGACACTGAACCTCTATATTTTCAGATTCAGCCTACCTTATTTGCTTCTCAACCTACACCATCTTCTTCCTCTTCATCCACATACTCTTCTCATTTCTCTCATCATCACTCTCCCCCTGCTCCACCTGACTCCTCTATTCCTAATGAGAGTCCTTCTCAGCCCTATCAAACTTCTTCATCTCCAACTCCTGCTTCTTCCTCTCAACATACACTCTACCTTATCTCTTCCTCCTCTTACCTATTCTCATCCTATGCAAATTAAAGCCAAGTCTGGCATTTCCAAAGCTATACTTCCCTCTGTGCATTTGACTCATAGAGTCAACCACAGTCAAGGAAGCTCTCAATGATAATGATTGGCGTCAGGCCATGGAAGCAGAATACACAGCACTCATTTCTAATAACACTTGGTCTCTAGTTCCACTACCTTCTCATAGAACTGCTATTGGTTGCAAGTGGGTGTTTAGGGTTAAGGAAAAACCAGATGGCAGTGTACACAAGTACAAAGCTAGGTTAGTGGCAAAAGGGTTTCACCAGAAACCAGGGTTTGACTATTCAGAGACTTTCTCCCCTGTAGTCAAACCTATTACGGTGAAGATAATTCTTACTTTGACTCTCACTAATCACTGACCTTTAAGACAACTTGATGTCAATAATGCTATCTTAAATGGCATATTGGATGAGGAGGCATACATGCAACAATCACCAGGTTTCAAGCATAAAGACAAGTCTCTTGTCTGCAGACTTCATAAGTCTCTTTATGGTCTTAAAGAAGCCACTAGACCCATAAGCAATGGTCTGAAAAACTCAAAGGGACTCTCCTAACCTTTAGTTTTAAAGTCAGCAGGTGTGATAATTCCTTATTCACTTACATTACCCCTGCTGTCACTGTACATTCTTGTCTATGTAGATGATATAATAGTGAGTGGCTCTAATCAAGACTTTATTCAGTCTCTGGTCACCAAACTTCATAACTCCTTTGCACTTAAGGATCTAGGAGAACTTGACTATTTTTTGGGCATTCAGGTAGTAAAAGTGCAGAGTGGTGGTTTGCTACTCTCACAATCTAAGTACATCAAAGATCTCCTTGAGAAGGCTAATATGACTAATGCTAAGAACATTGCCTCTCCTATGACTGGAAGTTATAGACTTTCAAAGAATAGTGATAGTCCAATTCCTGATCCAACACTGTACAGATCCATTGTAGGAGCATTACAATATGCCACTATTTCAAGACCTGAGATTAGTTTTAGTGTCAATAATGTGTGTCAATATCTTTCCCAGCACCTTGACACTCACGAGGCAGCAGTGAAAAGAATCCTAAGGTATCTAAAAGGCACACTTCAGCATGGTTTACTTCTCAGGCCTACAAGCCCTCACACTCCCCTCAACCTCATTGGCTATTGTGATGCTGATTGGACTACTGACACTGATGACATGAGATCAATTTCAGGTGCTGCTCTCTTTGTTGGGCCTAACTTAGTCACAGGTGGTCCAAAAAGCAGAACTCTGTCAGCAGATCCAGTACTGAAGCAGAGTACAGATCCTTGGCACTAATTGCTACAGAGCTTATGAGGGTTAAATCTTTGCTTACTGAACTAAATGTTGCCTATAAATCACCAGTGATATTTTGTGACAATCTCAACACTGTTGCTTGGCTCACAATCCTGTGCTTCACTTTAAGACAAAGCACATTGCCTTAGACTTATTCTTTGTCAGAGAACAAGTCCAGTCAAAGGTTTTAGCTGTTCAACATCTATCCTCTGAGCATCAGATTTTAGACATTCTAACAAAACCTCTAATACAACAAGATTTAAAGACCAAAGACAACTCAGAGTTGTTAGCAGAGCAGATCTTCAACCCGCCCTTGGCTTGAGAGGGGTGTAATAGAGTATGATGTAGAAGCTCACACAGATAACTTCGGTTAAACATGTGTGCTACCTGTTTATCTTCTGTTAAAGTTAGTTAGAGAGTTAGTTAGGATTATCTAAAGTCTCTTGGTTGTGATTGTCAGCTAATGACTGACAGTCAGCCTGTGACAGTAAAGTATGACTGTCACAAGGCTATAAATAGAAATCTGTTGTACCTAATCACTTCAGGAAGGAGAATATTCAGTTTCAGTTAATTAATTACTTTCTCTCTCCTCTCTCTTCTCTCTCTCTATCTCCTCTGGTTTATCTTGCTTACATAGGATTATTGGAGGGCGCCAGGCATGACCCTCTCCTCTAAAACAGTTGTTTGGGTTGGGAATGAAGGAGTTACACTCGTATCTTGGGTTTACAAGGTTTGTTTTCACAAATTATTTGAACAATTAATTCAAATAACTTCTTGTGACACCTGATAATTTATTTAGCAAGGTACATGTACTTTGAACATAAAACTATTAGGTGACGCGAGACATTTTGGTTTTTTCCCTCCTCATTTTGGTTTATGTTGTATTTATCTTTCTATTTTGGGAGGATTTATCATCCTCCCTTAATTGTCCTTTTTTTCTACAAAATAAAAAAAAAAATTATTCAAAAAAAAATTACATCCTTTACAAAGACTTGATTAAAATGGGCCAATATTATTTTTAATAAATATTAGCAAAAATGTATTGAAGCAGCAAGACATTGGCTTGCAATAGGGTGCAAAATAGTGTAGTGTAGGCAGAAGAAAAGTACCAGACATAGTACGAACACATTTCCACTGATGTGCTTCAAATGCATCACCGCCTTCCGTTTCATATCCATCTGAATTACTGAAGAACTTTGATGATTGCCGTAAAAGTGTCTCTGGGCCTTTAGAATGTAAGAAATACAATAACGTTAACAAATATATAAAGAGAGACATATAATGCAACAACCTCACCAACAAGCATAGAAAATTATAAATTAGAATACAAACTTGGGATTCCGAGCAAAACACATCAATATTAATTCAGAATCATGCTTGCACAACTCTTTCTCTACACATTTGGTGCATATATCAATGTTGTAAATTTATCTTCTTTGAAATAGGAAACTTAATAGACAAACCATCACCCTGGAAATATACATAACAGGTGGATGATCTATTCCATTCCATAATGTAAGATACTAAGATGACAAAATAGAATGATAACTACACGTTACAAATCAAACCAATTAAGCATTTAAGACCTCAAAACTCAAAAGCACCCTCGTGAAGAATATTATCAATAAAACAATGCATATCATTGTACCTTGGCCAATTCTGATAAACTTCTTCAACCCAGAGGCATATCGCCTCATTCTTGGTCGATGTCCATCAAGAGTGATCCTTCCACAGCATAAAGAGAAATGATATGTCAGTTTATTATGAGTCCTCCAATAAAAGGAAGACATCCAAGCCCCAAGGCAGGCCACCTAACAATAATCTCAACAATTTTGCAGATCTTTCATTAAGTTTAACTCATCGAAACTAGACCAGTGTAAGGTACATTCCTTGAAAATGGCCTAGTTCATATAATCATATTCATAATGAAGGAATATTATAAGAAAATGAAAGACAATTTAGACTCATAGGCATCCCTTATTAACATGTACATAGAAAAGACCATCATTAATAATTTACCAACCAGCATTGCTATCAAGACCATTTTAATAATTGTATTATAGATGTGGAGAAAAAAGGCATACTCGTCGCCCTTGTTTAGTTTGTCTCTGGCACTTCCTCTTTTTGTCAGTTCATACTCAGCCTGCAAAGAGCATATGTTGACAAAATTTCAAATAAGCATAATTATGGTAAAGGTGAAGATAGTTCTATGACGTCCAAATTCTTTTAGCTAGCAAACTTTAGATACAGTGTGATCCCTTTGAGTAAGTTTATCAAAATAACTTATGACTTTATGAAGGAAAAAAAAATAGCTTATTTCAAGAATGTTTATTGGTTAGGTGTTTAATCAAGCTCTTAAAAGTGCCCTCCTATTCCACCACCATCGCAAGTTTTTATTTTTATTTTTTTTATAAGCAAAGTTTTTGGTATGCACCAAGGATATCCTCTCGCTGATAGCCGAAGACTAATCCCTCCGAAGCATAGAGATTACCGAAATGGGTTTTGCCTCTACCAACAAAGCATTTTCCATACCCATGGCAGGGATCGAACATCTAACATCATGCTTAAAACCATTTGCCAACTGTGCTAGGCCTTGTTGGTGTAGGCTAAGTTTTTAACAAGGAGAGAAAGAGGAAAATTGTGCAGCCGACGAGGATCAAATCCATATTACATCACACACTGCTCTACCAACTGAGCTACTTATTGAGAACCCATGACATGTTTTGTTGGGATTTTCTTTATAAAGATTGAAAAGAGATCCAAAACTTGTTGGAATTAAAAAGGAGTAGAGTGCCATTTTTCGTCCTTAAATTTGTGAGATTCTTTCCTAACATTATCAATTTACACGATCATCCTTACGATTGACAAAAGTTATTTACATTAGTTCCTCACACCCTATCCATGTTATTGCTTTACCCTTTGCCAAGGACTAACATGAACGTCAAAGCCCGAGATGAATGTGAGTAATTTGGATAATTTAAAAGACGAAAATGATAGGCACCTTCAAAGGCGGGGAAGGAAGAGTTTGTTAATTAAAGATAAATGCTAACAAATGCCCTATAAGCAATAAAAATATTGGAAAATGAATTTTTTTTAGATTCTCGAAAAAAAATAAATGCTAACTTATGATTATTTTTCCATTAAAGCAGTGTCTAGCAAGACCCTTAATTTAAAAGGACTCACCAACACCATGACTTCCTAGCTTCCAATCGCCACCGCCGAAATCCAAGCCCAAGACAAAAACCACCACCGCGAGCCACCTGCGCCACCGCTCTAACACAGCCACCCACCGTTGCAGTAATCTGGCGCTGGGTCGCGTTGCCCCTGCTTGTTTTCCGGTGAAAGGAGCTTTGTGAGTGGATGGTTCGTGGTGGGTTAGGAGAGCGGTGGTGCATTTCGGGTTCGCTTGTCGAGGGAGTCGGTGACAATGGCGGGTAACAGGATGGGATCATTTTGGGGATTTTAATTTCATTTTTGGCCTTTCTTTCTCTTTCATTTGACCAAGGAGTGGCCGAGTATCGATACTCCCTCTATTTTATATTATAAGCAAAATTAATCATATCTGCGCTTATTAAGGAGGTTAGTTGATTGTATTTAATTTTCAAAAATTTATAAAAGAATAGAGGTATTTTAGGAAAATTGCATTGGGAATGAAATAAAAATTGAATAAGATAACAATTTTCTAGAAATGTTTTAGAAAAGTGGCATTGAGAATGAAATAAAATTTAAGAAAGTTAGTTAGTTTTGCTTATATTTTAAAACAAGATAATGATGTTTTTTTTGCTTATATTTCAAAACGGAGGGAGTACTTAATATGAGTATGAACATGAGATTCGATATTTTTTTAAAAATTATAATACCGTTAATATCTATTTTTAAAAGGCTTAAATACTGTTTTGGTCCTTTATCTTATATCTAGGTTTCAATTTGGTCCTTTAACTATTAAAAGAGTCAATTTAGTCCTCTATTTTTATGAAGTTTGTCAATGTTGCTCTTCCGTCATAACACCGTTAGAATTAATCAGAATATTTCAGATTCTTACCGGAGATTCCTTCAAACAGTGCATGTGTTGGCGATAGATTTTGCTACGGATTAGCGACGGATTTTTAAAAAAAAACAATAAAAAAATTTGAAAAATAATAAAAAATTCAAATTTTTTTTTTAAACTGTAAAATATTTTTTAAAAAATTTTTCAATTTAAGAGTTGCATCCCAGAAAATGGCAGGCTATTTGTAAAAAAATTTTATCAATAAAATTTAAAAAGAAAATGTAAAAGTTCAACTAAAAAAATATTTTACTGATTATTTAAAATTTTTATGAAAATTTTTATTATTTTTAAAAATATCTAAAATATTAAAAAAAATAAATTGCAGAATTTTTAAAAAAATATTTTACAGTTTTTTTCGAATATTGCAGAATTTTTTATTATTTTTCGAATTTTTTATTATATTTTTAAAAAAATCCGTCACTAATTCGTCGCAAAATCCGTTGCAAAATCCTTCGCCAACGCATGCACTGTTTGAAGGAATCTCCAGTGAGAATCTGGAATATTCCGATTAATTCTAACGGTGTTATGACGGAAGGGCAACATTGACAAATTTCATAAAAATAGAGGACTAAATTGACTCTTTTAATAGTTAGAGGACCAAATTGAAACCTAGATATAAGATAAAGGACCAAAACTGTATTTAAGCCTTTTTAAAAAGAGTAATATGTCATATTAGTCTCTTACTTTGTAAGCATCGGTCAAGTTAGTCCTTGATTTTATCGAAATAGCAATTTAGTCCCTGAGATACATCCCTGCGATAGTGACGGCAGGGACCAACTTGCTCGACGTTCTCCTATCTCAGGGACTAAATTGCTATTTCGATAAAGTTAGGGACTAACTTGATCGACGCTTACAAAGTCAGGGACTAATATGACATATTAGTCTTATGATACCGACATGGATTGTAAAAAATATTGAGTAAATATGGTATTTGTAAAAATAAGTAATTAATGTTATTGAAAATTAGAAAAATGACTTAAAAAAATGTTTATAAAATAGACTTATATTAAAGATCGGAGAAGGTAACATGTAAATCCATCTTATCTATCCATCAATATAAAATAAAAATATTAAATCGATCATATTTGATTGAGTTGTGTAAAAAAAATTAAATTTGTTGGATACAACAAAATTAAATTCCTATTATTTTTTTATTTATTTAATTATATTTCTAATGTATTATCTTCAAATCGAGGACCAATGTGAGAGTAGAGTATATGGACAAATTAGAGGTCGGAGTTGGGTAAACGAGTAGGTCGAGGTTGATGTCTTGATCAAACCCTGGATTGATTTTGATGTCGAGTCGAAGGTTGATGTGAGAGCTAAGTCAATGTATGGTTGGTCTTGAGTCGATTTAAGGGTTGACAAGAGAGAACCGATGTTAGTTAGCACAAGGTCAAGATGGGGTAGGTCAAGTCAAGGTTAGGGGCTCATGTTGAAGTCAAATAAATGTTATGGTCAAGATGGGATCGATGTGTGGTCAGGTCGAGGACGATTTGGAGCGCGCTTGTGCACGAAATGTTTTAAAAAAATAATTTTGTTAAGATTTTTATTTGGTCTAGTTGCAGGTATTTCCTGTAGGAGTCAATCATGTTCGAGCCGAGAACATCCACAATATAATTGGGCTAACTCTTCCAACAAGCTAAGAATTTTCTCCATAATCAAGACTCGAATATAAATCTTTGCTTAAAGGGAGGTTTGTATCACCTGAACCAATCCTTAGGTTAATTGTTGAGGTTTGTATTATTAAGCACAAAATGTTTTGTTACATTTTTTTAGTTAAATAATTTAGTAACATTGAACACTAATTTCAATTTTTTAGAATTTTTTCTAAATATTCATGACTTTTTTTTTAAAGTTTACTTCTACTAATAAAGTATTTTTATGTACATGAAAAATTGTGTCCTTAAAAACATGTATAGGAAATAAAACCTAATCATTTGTCATTTGTACTAACATATTACTCTTGTTTCTTTGTTTATATATTAAATTAAATAATTATATGTATGGAAAATAATATTCTAGAGTATAATACTATTTTTATTTTATCTAAAATTTTCACTTGCATATAGATTTGGTTTGGTTCATATACATATAGATAAAAAAATTTACCTATATAATATTAGTATGTAAACATAAAATAAAATAATTTAACCTATCCAATATTAAAATATGAAATCACATTGTTGATATCAATAACTATTTTGAAATGTATTGACTAAAATATAAATGGCAAAACTCCATATAAATGATGTCAAATGACAATACCTTTTCCCACGTATAAAGGTAAAATTTAAAAACTTTTGAGAAAATAGGTTATGTAATAACAATATAAAGATTGTTTATGTTGTCAGTTCATCATCAATCATTCGCGAGTTTATGATCATTAACACTTTTAAGTAAAGGTTATGTAAATAAATGATAAAATATATACTGACAATGTAAAAAAATTTATCTTATCAGTACATACTAATTAAACTCAAATTGTTTATATTAGATTATAACAGATATCCAAGTTCATCTAGTACATCTTATTAAATCCTTGAAACATGATAGGAAATGCCCATTTTGACCTAAAACTCTTAAATTTTAGATACATTTTAGAGATTGATTAATTTATATTAGTGTCTTTTAACATTAAATTTAGATTTTTACCTAAAACTCTTAAATTTTAGATACATTTTAGAGATTGATTAATTTATATTAGAGTGTCTTTTAACATTAAATTTAGATTCTTGAAGACTCTGATGAAATTTCTTATTTGAGGCTCAGTTTTGTAAGGAATGAAATTGAGTATTTATTCGCTTTTATAAATGTAACCGATTTTGCATGTTCTACAAGCAATAAAATTCAAAGTTAATAGTGTATTAGGTTTCCTAAAAATACATCTAGCATCAACTTTGTAGAATAAACCGACCACCATCGAACAAATCCGACCACACGACCTTAACCGATCATGCAAGGTCTCATCCTACTATTACAGATCAATGTCGACAAGGCCCCAGCTCTGACCAACCATAACTTGAACAAGCCTCTAGAACATGGCTTCCATTTGGCCATCGAGACTAGAAGGACTCACCCAAATCATGGCTTGCTGATCGTCCAGCCTAACTGCCAAGCCTTATCTGCTCCATGATCCTCTCCTAGATTCTCGCGTCGGCCTAGACATGAGATCACCATGTACTAATCCATTAGAATTCTATAGGAATATCTCTAACAAAATCCTACATCAGTACGTTACCTGGCCAGGCCCACAACCAGGCCCAGGCACACGTCATTCCTCCCCCATAAATAGCACATTGCTGCTAGGGACTCAGGTACGTTCTCTCATCCTTAAGTTGACACTCTGCACGCATTATTGTTGAATGGGGAGATCCTGGTTATCCTAACTGGATACACATAAATTCCATTGAAGTCATACATTAAAAGCTTGACAATGTATTGATCTTAAACTTTCCCGTAGTCTAATCATACAATGTTAAGGACACCCCTTAGTACCAGGACACTACAAACTTAACTCTCAAAAGATTTTTGAAATCAATTGAATTTCCCGAAAAATATATCCACATCGCGTTAATCCTCCCGTCCATTCATCCATTAGTGGATTCATTAAGTGTCACGTGACACTATCTTATTGGTTATTTCTCGTAACTCAATACACGCAGAACCCCTCAATCATTTCTCTCAAACATTTTTAACCGTTGGATATATCCAACAATTTAAATCTTAAGTTAAAATTAAAAAAAAACTCTCCATCTTTAACCTCATATATGTCTTTGGCTATACTCGACACATACAAACAATGGAACAAGGATATAAAAGTTCCTTGGGTGCACTTCAATTTTTCGAGGTAAGACGGATTAAGGCCAAGAGCTTCAGACAATACCATGAATTTTCAATCTTAATGTCTCTGCAACCACAAGAATATTTTCTTTGTACTGCTTCTATACACATGCTCAACATGTCCAAGAAGGTGCTAGAATGGAACATGTGTGGGATCTTTTTCACTCCAAAACTGAGGATGTTGAATATGAAGACCTTTTTTTTTAAAATCAAAATTTAAACCGTTGGATATATTCGATGATTAAAATTGCTTTTGAGAGATGATTTAGTGGTTTGTGTATATTGAGTTACGATAAATAACCGATATGAAAGTATCACGTGGCACTTGATGAAAAAACCACTAATAGAGGAATGGACTCGGGGACTAAAGTGATGCCAAAATGCTCATTGAGAAATTTAATTGGTTCCAAAAATCTTTCGGGAACTAAATCGATGCCAAATGTATCTTTGGGGTACCTAATAAATTATTAACTCTAAAAATTATGGCTCTAACATGAGGTACACACTATGCACCATAATATTGAAAGATTCAACGTAGAAGCTCTCATTCTTTTCTATCATTAAAAGTAACACATATATTCCAATCTTTCTTATTAGGATATTTGAAATGATTAGGTAAGTAGGTGTTTATCATTGAAGGAGAATGGAGTGAAGTGAAGGGGAGAAGAGAGATTTTAATTAAAAACTCTCTTTTGATTTTGAAATTCGAAGATAGAGTGAAAAAATTAAAAAGGTTAAAAAAATTTCATCACATTCTTTTCTCCTCTCAAAAGCTAAGATTTTGGAAGATGAATAACCGTTGGCCGTAGCAATTTTGAACTTTCTCTCCTTCCCTTGCCAAAAAAAACAAAGCGATGGAAATAAATGTCTCATATTGTCTCTCTCTTTTAACCAAATCGTATAATAATAATTGCATTCCCTCGTCTCCTTTAAATCAAGCACACTATAATAATAGATACTCACTTACTTGCTAAGTGTATATGCTACTATAACGTTTAGAATAACCTACCCTTGTTAGCTTCAACCGAGAGCTATTATAGTACCTATTAAGGTATTATTGTCAAGATGAGTTGCAAATAATTTTGCCGTTAATTTTATTACTATAAGAACCACAATTGACTTTGAGATCATTAGTGGGAAAGTTAGTCTGACGACACAAGTGAGATTGTTCTACCCAGGTAACAGGTTAGGGATACCAAAAAAAATAAAAACTTGCCCTAAATTTAATAGAGAAACAACTTGCCCTAAATTTAATAGACAAATATCGAGTGATTTAAGATGCATCTTAAGTATTGGCAACCTTGAAAAAAGCTTGGTACCAAGGCAATCCCTGGATTACTAACATGTACACTTATTGACATTAACATTAATTATATACCTAGCATTGTTATTTTCTCATACCTGCTGCTTGGCGTGATCAAATGCTTCCATCCATCTTTGGGCTTCCCCGGCCGTAGCACAAGCAATCTTGAACAAAATTTATATGTGAAAATGTATATAACTCATTTATACAGTAAAAAAAGAGTAGGAATAAAAAACTCATAACATCTAGGACTTGCAAGCTAAAGAACCTAATGTATTATTTTAACGGATTAAGTTATAATCTTATATTATTTAACTACATCACTCTTCAATCACAACATCTTATCCTTTTACTATTGATCTTGCACTCGTGTTTAAGATCTAGAAAATGGTAATAGGAAGTTAAAAAGCAACCTTGATTTTTTTTATGCATTACTACACCTATTAAACACGATGTATGCCATATGACAAGTAATGACTTTCTATCAGCGGTTATTAGAAGAAACAATTTGTAGCTATAACTTACTTCTCCTTTTTTGGCCTCATCTAATCGATTGTAAAATCTTATTACATGAACATCCTGCAGAAAAAGTAAAAAAAAATGTAATTTTCTTCAATTGTACAAATAAACGAAACATATAAATAAATCTTTAGATCACTAGACAAAAGCTTGTTTATGGTTTTCTCTCAAAGAAGATGAAATACAATTAAATCAATGCACAACCATTTTAATTTAGTAAAATATATAATATTAATGTCTATGTCTTACCCCACTATTGATCTTTCGACACCCTAGCTCCTCCACCACTAGTGTGGGCCCTACGACTCCTTGCCTGATAGGTTTCTGTACATAGTAAAGTTTCAACGTGGTATATCTAATCAATATAAAAAGAGACATTATAAAAGAAAAGAAGAAAAATAATTTTCATTTGATGTATCTAACAACATTTAAATTTAATAAAAATTATAAAATTATAAAAGTTTATCGAAATTTTGTAGAAGAAAAAAACTAAGCATGCTAAATTGAGTATAATTTTATTCACAACTTGACATATTACCGCATTTATGTCCAAATAAATCCTGATTTGTATTTAAGATTACTCTAAATACAAAAGGTTTAAGATCCTATAATAAAGGATTTTAAACTTCATCATGCATGATTTGTTCTTTTGACTATTGGATGGCCAACCAAGTGAAATTTCCCAATGGTAACATTAGATATTGAATAAAAACATGATGACAAAAATTAAGAAACGTACAATGTCAGGGTGCTCGTGGGGGTCACGTTTGTACATGGTAACATACTTGCCCCTAATGAAAAGGAATCGGAGGTGACGATACTCATGACCAATGGAATTCACACCAATGTGATAAACCCAACCAAAGTATTCAAACATCTTGTTCTCTTCACTACGCTCCGCTCCTCCATGTGTTGATGATTCATTCATCACTGAAGCAACGTCCATTCCATTCAATTCCTTCTAGTTAGAGCTGGATTGATTAGATCACGATGGAAGGGAAAAAGTGAAATGGATGTTGCACATAATTTTTATCTCTCCTTATTCCATTTTTGCCTTAAATTCTCCGAAAAGATTGGACATTGTCATGTGCATGTTAATATACGTTCCTTGTTTGAACACGTATCATACTTGAACTGGAGCCCATTGTCTACTTCATGTTAATCACAAATTAGTTATTTTATATTTATATTTTAATAATTTTTAGTATTTTTTTTAAAAAAAATATTTTGTTTTCATTTATGTCATTATTAAGTAAGTTTTGGTTAGCTGTTTACATCTCAAACAAAGAACTCCATTGTTAAAATACCTGGAAGCGGTTTTGTCCATAAAATAAGCACTTAACTTAGAATCACTGACAATATATGATTAAAATTAAGGAAAAATAATGTTTTTAATTACTTGTCTTAATTATTTTGTTCAAGTAGGTCCCGTGACATTTATTAGTATCAAATTGATAACTAATTGTTGTTAAACGTTTTTTTAAGTGGTTGTTAAACGTTAACATTATTATTCTTTCAATTTTCATCTAACATTGTTAGTATAATGTTAAATTTCAATGAAATAACTTTTTTTTTTCTCTTTTTCCCCTCTTGACCTAGAAGTTCTATTTCTTTTTTGATTCATTTTTTTAGGTAATTAAGAAAACCCTCATTCATATTTTTTTCCCAATTTCTCATATACTTCCATAATTGTATTATACTATTATGTGTTTTGCCTAGAACATTTCTCTTCATCTTTACCAAAATCAAGAATGTGAGTTATGTTCTTAATTTCCTAACACGACACAACAAAATAATGTGATCGATCTAAGCGCTTAATTTTCGCACACGACACAACAATGGCAAATTTTGGATGTGGATTGAGATACAGTTGTAAAATTTATAAATGAAGAAAAGAGAAATGGAATGGAGATGAATAAAAACACCTACACAAATAAAGACAGAAGGAATGTTTTGAAAGTTAGAGTATGAAGTTGGAATAAAAAAGCAGGGGAAAACTTCTTAAACTGAGCTTGTTTCTAAAGTAAGAAAATAGAGTTGTATCTAATTTGAATAATTTAGTAAGTAGAGATTTTTATGCACTAGACCAAATAAAAGTGCATATGCTTCCATATTCCCACTTTAGATCCAATCTAACTTTAGAGTAGTTTGATCATGAATAGATACACATGAACAAATAAAACAAAGCTAAGAAATGATTTATTCCCATTATTGACTAATTATGGAGTATTAATTAATTGCAGATACATAACTAACAAATTGGATTTGAAAAATGGTTACTACACCATAGAAATAATGGCAAAGTAAATGAAGAATGTAATATATTTACATCAAGTACAACATGTAAATAAAGCTTTTGCTAGACTCGATATTCTATGTGTGGTGCATCTGGTAATTTTATCTTTTACTACCGTTACTTAAATTTGATCAACCATTGCATGTGTATAATTATGCCTTTCGTGAATAACTTTTTTTAATTATTTTAAAAAAGTTTGCATATAGTACATGTATTGATTCACAGTTATTTTCTTCTCAAAAGAGCTATATTTGGGTGCATATAGTAGTACATGTATTTGCTCACATTTATTTGTGTATTGTGCAGTATATTTATTGGAATATGTTAAATACATTTTTTTAAGGACAAGGGAATACTGATAAAACATCTAGCACCATGAAGAAAGATCATATTTTTTTAAAAAATATGTTGAATACATGTCTGTCCACTATTTAATAGTTATAGTGATTTTTTTTTAAAAAAAAACATGATTAATTTTTGGAAAATGCTAACAAGTGCCCTATTAAAAGAACTATATGTAGTTTGAAAGTATTAGAAAATGTTATTTTTGATATTTTCAAGAGAAGAAGAAATATGGGCCTGTGTTGTTTTTTGTTTCCTAATTTTAGAAAGCTTAACAAGTGTCCTAACTTGTTAGCAAGACACTTAATTTTTCCTCATCCGTGTCATGCAAAATAGGCTAAATGTAACACCCCGTCTAAAACCTCATATTTGTTTTAAGCAATAAAAGGATTTGTTTTTTTTGAAAGAGTATTTGAAAAGAGTATTTCTTGGAGTAAATTTCTATTTTATGATTTCAAATAATGAATGATTTCAAAGAAATTATTTTTATGAGAAAATATTATGAGTTTTGAGTTGAGTTTTTGAGAAATAATTATGTATTTGATATTTTCATGTTTTAAAGAAATTGAGATTTTTATGCATGAGTTATTTCATTAGAAAAATTTATTTTCTATATGTGTGTGTGTGCATGTATGTGTTCGGCATGTATGTATGCATGCTAGGGCCTTTGATTTTTCTAGAAGCCTATGGAGTAGACTAGAATCATATAGGATTAGATTAGTGGAAAGTGTAGTTAAGGGAATTGACCAACCAATAGGACATGAGATTAGAGCCTAATTTCACTCTCTTTGTCTTGTGACAAGACCTAAGCCATGCAACTTTTTGGATAGCCAAAATTGCCCTTCACCAATTCACTCTTGACCGAATTTCTCTCAAGGGCAAGAAGGGAAATGCTCGTTTGCCTATTTATACCCAAAGCCCTTAGTTCATTTCACCATTACTCATTTCATTTTTCTTCATTTCTAAAAACCCTTCTAAGAGTCCCTTAAGCTCTTAGAAAAGAAAAGAGAGAGATATAGAAAGAGAGAGAGGCCGAGAGCTTGGAGGATAAGGAAGGAGATCAAGACCAAAAACCTAGGCTTTTCTTGGAGATCAAGTGAAGAAGGTTGTAGATCATCTCTTTTTCTTAGTGTATTTCGAAGATCTTAGGAGTATTAGAGTTGGTTCTATTTTTCTAAGTCTTGTAAAGTCTCTGTGTTGTTGCATGTTCATTTTTCTAGTAGATCTATGGTTGCATGTAATTTCTAAGCCTTGATCTTGAGTTTTCAAGAACCAAACAAACTTGTAGAACTCTAAACCATGGACTTTGTGATTCGGCCATGACTAGGAAACTAGGTCATGATGATTTTTATTTTGATTCAAGTTCTTGCATGTTAGTTTTATGTTGATGAAAGTTGATTTGAGTGGTTGAAGTGCTTTGATCTTGGTTTTTATCTTGATAAAGCTTTGATCTTTGGTTTTTATCTTGAAAAATGTTTGATCTTTGCTTCAATCTTTAAAAAGTTTTGATCTTGGTCTTTGCATGTGATTCTTGAAACAAAAAGTCTTGATCTTTTGTTGCATGTCACGGTTTTAGTAAAAGAGTCAAGGAAATCAACTTTTGAAAAGTGGTTTTGCTTTGATCTAAGTTTATTGTTGTTGCATGTTGAAGATTTGAGCTTTTCTCATGATTTTTGATGATGAATATTCGGCCAAAGCTTTGAACTAAAAGATCATGATTTGTTTTCCATGAAAAGGCACTTGCATGTGGTTTTCTTTTTGATCCAAATATTTTTTTAAGTGCATGCAAGGAAAATGAAAATGAAAATTGGTTTGAAGAAGAAAAGAGGTCACGGTTTTATGCTTGAAAAGGGAATGGTATTTTACAAAACCATGTGTTCAAAAATGCATGATTTGATTTGGTGTTTTTAAGGTTTTCATGTTTGAAAAAGTGCATCAAAAACCTTGTTTGCCATGATGATGATTCGGCCTAGGCTAGGTTTAGTAGGCTAGTTTCTTTTCCATGTGAATTGACTTGATGTTATGAGTGTGTTTAGTGGTTTAATTTTAAGAGAAATTATTTAAATTGTGTTGTGGTGATTTTCTTTTAAATTCGGTTTTTTGTGAAATAAAATGAGTGAGTGAAATTGATTATTCAAAAAGTATTTTAATGGTTTTGATTTCTAGTTCTTTGCTGTCCAAGATTTAATTGTAAAGTATTTCAATTTTAAAAGTGTTTTTGATTTATGAAAAATGTGGATTTCAAATGCTATTTGAAATAACAAAAGTTGGAATGAAAAACACCAAAAAATCAATGTTTTAAGAAATAAAAAGGTGGCTGGACTTATTTCATACAGCCACATAAATCAATTATTTAGTTTGTTTTAATATGAGTTTTCAAATGATTTTGAAGGATTTCAAGTACCAGAAAAGATTGTGATTTGTTTTGATAAACAATTGTGTTTTAAAGAAATAAGGGATTTTCTATTTCAAGTGAAGAGAACAAGTGATGATTTTTAATTGAAATAGATTTTTACAAAAGCGTATTTTATTTACTATGAGGTATTCTCTAGACGTTGGGAACGAATTGCAAGGAGAAGCTTGAGACTTCCGAGGACAGAGCGTTTCGTTTGCTGGGATAAGAGGTGAGTGAGAGTGCTGTGATCCCGTAACGTGGTTGCTCATAAGGCGAATATCTGGACTGTGAACGTATTGAGATTTATGTGATACATATATCTATGCTAAATGTTTATTTATTTGTTAACTATGATGCATGAGTGATGTTGTTATGTATTGGGTCTCATTATGATTATATTGTTGGTTATATTTTATTCTATCGGGAAGATCTGAATGTGGTGATATATGATAATGGGAATCATGAGAACGAGTAAGACTTGAGGTTAAGCGGAAAAGTGGTAAGTGATGAGATCCAAGAATGTTTCATGGAGCAAATGATGCACTAGATATGGAGTTCGTGTTCGTGAAGCTGAGATCGTGCTTGCGGATTCAAGACGGAGGATGATCGTCAAGTGGCTATTGAGAAGGCAAAAGAATGCAAGAGAGCTATGAGAATTCCTACGAGAACAGTTTGATGGAATTGTTGCCAAGTGGCTAGTGAAAGTGAAAGTGATATGTGAATGTTGGGGAACGGAGATAACCCTTAGTGGTCGGGACTTGTCGAAGGGATGGATCAAGGGCGAGCCGACCTTATGTTAATTAAAAGAATTAAAAGACTTTAAAAGACTCTAAAAGACTTTAACATAAGAGGTGAGGTATGAGAGTGGGAAGTAGTGGAGAGGAAGATACCATGGGTATCCGCGGATACTCAGGTGGTGATTGCATGAGGGGAGGGCAAGGACGGTGAACGTCAAGAAACCTGGAGTATATTTCTAGGCGGAACGAATCCCACATGTGGCATACCAACGTGGTAGGGACTGGGTCCTAAGCCGTGGTAAGTTCTGCACAGCTAACTAGAAATGATATTGTCACCCCCTTGATTGCAAGTCTAGAACAGTGAGAGAGACTGGAACGGGGCATTGTGATTTGCCACTGTACCCGAGTTATTCTACAGTGAGCCTTGATTAAATGATATTATATGAATTGAAATGAAATGATTTGAGACTGTACCTGATATTTCTACAGTTCTCCTGGCTTGGAGCCAATTGTGAGACAACTGTCGTGCCCGCGTGGTAAAGGTCCTGTACTCCTGTTAGCTTCCGACTAGGATTGGATGGAGACCGAGGAGATGTAGACGTGTGCGTTTTTCCTCAGTGATGGTTTTTCCCCACCTTATTGAGTGAACCGATTACGATAAGACTTAAGCTTAATAAAATATTCAGAGAATGAAAGCATAAGTGAAATTCTGAATGATTGAGAAAGATTGTGAAAGAACTTGGATGTTTGAAAAGAGTGGTGATGCTAAGAGTAATGAGTTATGATTTTGAATAATATGATATGCTTTGCTTATATGTGATTTAAATGTTTATGTGTATAACATGTGTATTTATGTTAATAATGATAATGATCATATTGCACTACCTGCTTATACTATCCTGTTCTGGTTATCTATTATGTTCTGTTTATCTTTTCTGCTCTGGTTATCTTGTCCTGCTCTGGTTATCTTGTCCTGTTCTATATATATATATATATGTCATCTGTCTGTCTTCTATCGAGTCTACCCTGAGACCTCACGGTCAACTCGTTAGTGTTCGGAACACTGACTCTCTCCTACCATGTTGTCATATTGGCATTTGCCGGTATTGCAACGGGTAGATGGTGTATCGTGTAGCAATCCACATGTGGCCTCTTTAGGGAGGAGCATGGGAGGTTGTACCTGAAGGTTGGATTTGGAGAGGTGAAACTCGGTTGGAGATTGATGATCCAAGGCATATTTTGCGAGGAACCAGTCTGGACGTGCACGTAGGGCAGGTCACTCTTCGTGACTATCAGGATGGCGGACCGAGGGAGCATCACGAGTATGATGGCGATCCCGCACCGTTGACTGTTGTGATTCCTCAACCGATGGAAGAGGAAGACGCAAGTGACTTTGGTCAGGAAGCGGAGACGGACTCTAGCGAGGAAATGGAAACGGATGCTAGTTCGGCTGAAGAGTGATGTCCGGCGTTCTGTGTCTAGATGTTCTAGTGTGTCTAGGATCTAAGTTTCCAATCGAGGATTACTTTGTGAAGTACCATGGATGTAATTCAGCTACTTTTTAAACTATGGTTATGTAATCTTTTTGTAACTATGAACTGCTTTTGGAAAACCGCTGGAGGTGAGACTCCTATGTTTATGAATTATGTTTCAATTATAATGAGAATGATGTTATGATATGTTGGTGGTGTTTCGGTTACGAGAAGTTTAACTCGATTTTCAAGTAAGAGATAACAGCAGTTAATGAACTCATGTTTAAAAAAAAATGGCCTCATTTTTGCAATAAATTAACAATAAATCAGTTTTGGTTTTGGAAGTGAAAATCGGGCTGTTACACTAAAAGAACATGTGATATCTACCGGTAAATATGTTATTGGAAAATAGAATAATAGATATGAAAAAAAATAACACCAAACATTTTAACATAAAAAAACCTCATCAAATTGGAAAGTAAAAAAATCACGGGATTGAGTCAAAAAATATCTTCCCGTTGTAAAAAGTCTTCAAATCAAACATGATATATAATTTCTAGAAGGTGCACTTGCTTTATTTAATTAAAGTGCAACTTGTTAGTAATTTAATAATATATTATATTCGTGGAACAAGATAGTGAGATAAACTTATTTTTATATTTATGACACTTAAAAACTAATATGGTTAGTATTGAAGAGATATCTTCGTCCAATTGCAAACATGTCTTTCTAACTTGTTTTGTACCAACTAAACTCTTAAACTTCTTCGAAGAGCTTTTCTTGTTTGGATCTTTCATTGGGTTGGGTTTCTTCAATGTTGCATTTCACATGTGTATTTTCTTTGTGCTTGTTTCATCAACTTGTTCATAAGCAACTGGTGTAGGACTTCATGCTTGAATCTTTTGTTAAAATACAAGTGGGCTAAATCACACACCTAGAGGGGGGTGAATAGGCGTGAAGGTTACTTTTAGCAATTTTTGTGTATTAGAAGTGAGAGAAGCAAAGAGAGAATCATTAGTGCAAATGGAATTGGTTGTTGTGACAGTTTGCAATGGGTTGTAATGTATCTATGAACCAATTATGATACAGTAATTAATTCAAGAACTCAATTTTTTTGCAAAATCTTTTCTGAAACCTGTTTGTATGCGAAAAACCAATTATATTTGAATGCCAAAGAGTTGATGAATCGTGCAAAGAAAACTTCTTTAGGTGAAAGTGATTCAAAAACGTATTTGATCGGTTTTTCACAAAATTCAATATAAATCGCTAAAATAAAAGAGCAAAGGGAAAGAGATACGACACATTGATTTTATCCTGTTTCACTCTCAATCCATGAGACCTACGTCCAGTCCTCCTCTTCCGATTTAGGAGATTTGCTTCACTATGAATAGAAAATCGTTTGTACAATCACGCTTGCAAAGATGCCTCACTTGACAAGCCTACCAAGAGATTCATCACTTTTGTTGTACCTCTCACTCGATCTTCTAAACAGTTCTGTGAACCCAGCAACTAGAAAGATCCCTCACTTTCTAGAGAACAAGAAGATACCACACTCCTTGCACAACCTTCAACTTGGTGATGCCTCACACCAAAAATCAAAACTCACAATTTATTGTTTTTCTTATTGCACTCTATTGCATCACAACAACTCTTACATAATCTTTGTGAATCTTGAATCTCATTCAATGCATATGAAGAATAAACACGAACAAAGAGAATTCAAGATGAAAGGTGAGAAGAAGAATGAAAACTATGCACTTTTGATTTTTAATCTCGGAGAAAATTTGTGACTTTGTGTTTCTATGATTTGAAAGTGTAAAACTCACATATTATACGTCATAAGGATCATAAGGTATTTATATTGAAGTCCCAAAAGCGTTAGAAACAAATAAAACTGGTTTATGACATTATACCAGTGTGCAACCAGTTATCGACTTTGCTTCAAGGCTGTATGTTTGGGCAAATTGAACTGTTGCAACATGTAACATCCCAGTTCAAAAAAAGAAATGTAATATCAATTTTTTTTTATATTAAATAAAAGGTTTGAAGTATAATTTAATAAGTTAAAATCTGGGATTTACAACATGAAATCAATCGCGATTGGGTTGAGCTCCTTTCTTTACGGCCTTCAACATCATCAAACTCTGGTTCTTCGCTCCTCCAAGCTTGACCTAAAATGTTAAACCACAAGGGAGTGAACATCTTTTCATAATAAAATAGAAATTAAGAATTGAAAATAAGTGAATTAGCCTTATCAATATTTTAATTATCAAATTATTAAGATAATGGATTCAAACATATACATTTCCCAAAAGAATTATAGAATTTCATAAATTTATTTCTTTTGTTACATTTATTTCGTAACTACCTTAATACCATTTCCTTTAAACATCCTGTCGGTAATTATTATTATTATTATTATTATTATTATTTTAACTCTCAATTATCACGTTCTTAGTTATAATTCAACTATATTACATTTTCCTTTCCATTCATAAAAGCTTTTGTTTCTTTCATTCGCAACTATCTTACATTATCATCAATCATTTAATATATATATATATATATATATATATATATATATAATTATTCATGTAAGTCATAATCCTATAACTTATTTCAGTATAACTTGTCTTATATTATTTAGTTATAGAGCCATCATTCCATATGTATTCTAATTAGTACAATAACATTTCATATTCATTCAGGCCTTTCATCGAACATTATAGCTACACTAATCTCTAATTAGTAAAATTATAAGTTCTTAATAATAATCAAACACAAGAATGTTTAACCCACCTACACAGGTAGGTGGTAGAGCAGAATCTACTATCCTAGGGTTTGATTCATATATTTTAATCATTTACTAATTCCAAAATCTAATCTCTATTCTAAGATAAAAGAGTTCCTCCCTTACCTCTAGGGAGAAAATCCAGATTCCAAAGCCTTCCTCTAGCTTATTTATGTTTCCTTTAAAGCTTTAGACTCCTTGTGTATTGGTGATTGATTATTTCCAAGGATGGAGAGGGGTTTGTGTCATAAAAAGGAGGATTAACTTAATATAGGTATAGTTTGATGGAGTAGATGAGAAATCAAGGGATAAAATCAATGGGGAGATAAGTATTATTGTTGATTTATGGTGTTGGCGTTGTATTTGGATGCATCTAGGATGGTTGGTGCATGAAAAACTAGGCTGGGTGCATAAAAATTGGACTTTGGTGCGATTTGGTGCGTCTGGTGCATGCTGGCTGGAGACTGGTGCGGACTGGTGTGGCTGGCCAGGATTTCTGGTGCGTGTTTTTGGTGTTGGTGCCTTTTTATAGGCATCGTGCACCTGGGCGCGCGTCCCGTGCGCCTGGGCGCGCCATGGTTCTAGAATTTTTTGGCATTAGCGCGAGACTTCTGGTGCGCGTGAGATTTTTCCTGATGCAGCTGGTGCTGCGCGCCTGGGCGCCTGACGCCCAACGCCTGGGCGCGGATGGGTCTGTAGCACCCGAATTTGGTGCACCGGTGCGTCTGTGCGCATCGGCTTATGCCTGGGCGCACCGGTTCACCCGAAACCTCGATTTTCGCACTTTTAGCCTGATTTAAGGAATTTTAACTCTTCCAAGCACTAAATTAAACCCACATAACATCAAATTATATTCCAAATCATAAAATTACATGTTCCTAATGTTGTTCATACGAAAGGTAGACGATTCTCTAACCGAGGCTACAAACTTAGTTTAATTTCTTTTTCTTCCTTACCCGGCTTAAGTCAACTTGTTTACTCCTTGCTCTACTATTATTCACCTTTGGGATATGATTAAGTGGTCAAATACTATTCAGAGTCCCTGATGTCTAACTGGTTTCACTGCCTCACAAGAAACTATAGTAAAGAATTTCTCTAGATTGGATGCTTGTTATCCATGTTAAATTCATATTCTATGTTTAGCCTCCTATACCAACACTGATCCAAACTGTGACACCCTTCTTGAATTGCCATAATAATTCATATAATAACTATCTCTTAATTGGATAAAATATGGACTTGCAAGTATTAGGAAAATATAGAAATAAAAATTTTCTTTTAAGGCGGGTGCACAAACCAAAACATGGAATTCTTGGAGAATATAATTTATGTCGTTCTAATCATTGTGTTGGATTCGGCATTTGCTAAATTAAGAAAACCTCTTCATAATCCAGATAGCATCAGTGCTTTTGAAAACGTATTGACATAGTAAAATTTAAACGATGCATATCCATTCTTTCTTTCGCGGAACTGATACCATTTAAATAACATAACCGAATTCGTTAATTAATCTTTATCAGAGTGAGCGGAAATGGTAGGACTATGCATAGTTATAATATGAACATAAGTTATATATATATAAGTCATGGAATACATAGTCCCAGTAGTAATGTCTCCAAGATTCCCATACAAGTCCATAACAGATCTATATCAAAATATAACCATAACCCTAGAGCTCTCAAGAGCATATCTACAAAATATACAAATCAAAATATGAACTCTAGAGGTGGTCACATAGATCTGGTCGCAACAGTAGTAGTAGTGATAGTAGTAGCAGTCTCCAGGTAGCAGAAGTAAACATCATCATCAACAGCTGCAGCAGCAGTATCTCCTCCATAGCATCCCCACATCGGATCCCCTGATCCCCATCATTTACCATACGCACATACCTAGGGATCATCGTCCCTCCACTGACTCCCGGTAGAATGAACGACTGGCTCGCCTCCGCTCTCGTCCTCCACGGGGTCCTCCTCGATCTCATCAGACAGAGTAGCTCACTACACCAGAATTAAGGATCAACAACGCCAATTTTGGTTTTTCAACAACGAATTTCGGGCGTTTTCAAAGCCATCGTTGTTAAAAGAACAACAGCGCAAATAAACAGCGTTGTTGAAACGAAAGCTGTAACGCCCCAATTTTCACCACCCAAAATAATCATCATTTATTTAAGAAGTTGCTAAAAATGAGGCCATTTTTTTTGAAAACGTTCTTGCAAAGCGATCGGTGCATGCTCATGTTCTTACTTGAAAACCGGGTCGTTACTTAAAAACCATTCCGCACCTTCCCTTCAAAATCCTTCAAAACAGTTTTAAAGATTCGGCCAGTTCACAAAATAAGTAGGGCATAGTTACAAGAGTGATACATTGCTAAGATAGTCCTTGACTCGCACTTACAACAACTTAAACTAATTACCCTACCTACGACTCTTCCTAATGAAAACTATCGGGTGAAGCTCCCGATCCTCCTTGCACTCTTTCTTAACTCCAGAAGAAGACGTCACTGCTGTCGCTGCTGGCCCACCATTCTTGGGCACCCACTGCATCCTAGTTGGAGCAGAAGCAATCTTCTGAGCTTCACATTGCACCTTCTCCTCATAGTCTCTGTATCCTCGGACAGATACTTGTCCCAACAGTGGTCCTAGGTTGGCTCCGCAAAGTCGATGCTCAGGATTCGGAATCAAGATCTGAGTGTTGTCAATCCATACCCAGCCAGATGGGGTACGCTTCCAGCCGCATCCATGTCTGGTCCATGTTGAAATCTCCATGCAATAATCCATCTGCACGTTGGAGTACCAGAAACACCGATATGCCAACGGGCAGGAGAGAGTTAGCGCTCCGAACGACAAGTCGTCGACGTTGTGGATTTACCGCAGGCGGAATATCAAGACAGCACGCACAATACAAACAAGGCACACCACACAACACACAAGCATGACATCACAATTCTTATTATATTAACTTATTAACATTCTCTTATAAACATCTTTTAAATTCCAATCATTTCCTCAATCACTTCCTCATTCACCATTCTCAATCTTTCACTTATTCCTTTTCCCTCCTCCAGGGTTTCCATCACTTGTTCCAACTTCACCTTCTCATCGTCAAAACTTCATAAACTTTACTTTTCTTAATTATAGATATTTTCTTATAAGTCTTATCAAAATATAACCATCGATGATTTAGGGAAATTAAAGAATCATCGAGGTACGCGTCCGTTCGTAGTTAGCACTCACGTTTCAAGTCTACATCTCCTCGGTCATCCATCCACCTAGTCAGAAGCAAACAGGAGTACAGAACCTTTACCGTGCGGGCACGACAGCTGTCACACAACAAATGGTCCCAGACCAGGAGGACTCAGCCTCAAATCATATCAATTCATAACAAGACACACTGTCTCACTACAGTGGCAAACAAGATGCCCCACTCCAGTTCCTCTCACTGTTCTCGATTTGCAATCTAGGGGGCGACAGTACAACTCTAGTGTGCACGCAGAACTTGCCACGGCATTAGACCCAGTCCCCACCACGTTAGTGCGCCACTTGTGGAGTTCGTTCTGCCTAGAAAAGTACTCGAGACTTCTTGACGTTTCACCGTCATTGTCCTCCCCTAATGCAATCTCCTCCTAAGTATCCGAAGATACCTATGGTTCTTTCCTCTCCACTACTTCGGGTTAACTCTCATACCTCACCGCGTTCGCTGTTAATGTCTTTTAAAAGCTTTTATCTTTTATTATCCTAATGGTCAGCTCACCCTTCGAGCATCCCTTCAATGAGTCCTGACCGCTATCTTTGCATCACTTTTCCTTTCTCAAACTTGGCACAGAGCGGGATCACAATCACAACTCGAATCTCATCACAAAACTTTTCTCAAAACAACCTTTTATACACATCTCTCTCTTCATAGAAAAATCTCACTTCACAACTTCTCAACTCCTCTTCAAAAAATTCATTTCATAAATCTTTTCCAAAATCTCCTTTAGAAAACTCATTTCAAAAATTTTCCTTTCGAAATCCTTTTTCAAAACCTCTTTTCACAATCACTTTCATAAAATCAATGTTGGAAAATTTTTCTCATTTTGGGAACCCCTTCAAAAATACATTTTGTAAACTCTTTTCAAAAATCTCATTTTTGGGAACCCCTTTCAAAAATACATTTTCAAAAACTCATTTTCAAAAACTCATTTTCAAAAAAAATTTCAATTTGCAAACTCTTTCCAAAATCCTCTTTCATAATTCCTTTCTCAAAATCTCATTTTCAAAAACCCTTTTCAAACATTTCTTTTCAAAAGTCTTTCACAAAAACTTTCTCTTCTTGAGAACTAGTGGAGGAGCAAGCTCAACTCAACACCAGTCTCAATCCAAGAAAACAAAGCCAAAGAATCAAGCTTCCACTCTCATCAACTCATCACTTTCAGTTTCACATCATCATTCCTTCCCAGCTCTGGCTCATTCACATCACATCATTACATCTTTACCACTCTCATCTCATCATCTCTTCTCAATCACCATTCCCTTGATTTCCTTTTTTTAATCATTCTCAATCCTCTTATTATTATCTCCACTCTCAATGTCTTATCAAGGTAAGGCTGCCTTACTCCCCAAGGACTTAAGCCACACAAGGGTTATCTTTCTTGGTGTCTTTTATGCTTAATCTCTTTTACTATCATTATCAATTATTTCTCATTATCACATACTTAACTATATATATAATATCAACAAGCATAGATAACAAACATAAGCAATTCATCATCACACATCACACACAACAATGTGGTCTTTGTCCTATTCGTATAAGTGGCCACACAACGCAAACAATTGCCACTATACTACTGACGCAGAACCACTTAGTTCCGATCTTTGAGCTGATACGGAACGTCTTAATACAACACCTACTACCACGGTGTCTTAGGAAAGCTACTCTCTCACCTGAGGTCCAGCGATTAAATGTACGCAGTCTTCTCTGATCCTGGTTGCTGCCACTGCCTTAATCCCTCGTCTGTAACGTCCCTCGTATTAATTAAAACACATTTTCATTACTGACTGTTATTAGGAAAAACATTTTCTTAACTTAAAATGCTTTTAATTCCTCGTCGGAAGTCTTAAAACATGATTGTTTTCTTAAAACACCTTTAACTTTTCTTAGTTCTTTAAACACTTGAAAACATCAAATAAAACAATTTAAATCAATTGGTTAGGTTGTTGGTCCGTCTTGGATAGCACCTTAACCTCATTCAAAAACACCGAAAAATTCACCAGTTTCAATCCGGGTTTTACTCAAATCAATTACCAATTAAAAACCAAACTTTGAGTCTCATGAACTCAATTTAGAAATCAAGAAAACAATTTTAAATAAACGTGGACAGCAAAGAAATACTTTACAAAAAAATAATTTAATAACATCCGAAAACATCGTAAAAACTCGTTTTGTTTCAAATACTCTTTAGATCAACATTAATTCTTTAAAACTCAAGTTTTGTTATAAAACAACACTTAAAATACAACTTCACAAATTCAAATAAATCAAACCAAATAATTCAATTATCCAACACATAATCAACTTTAGAAACACATTATTTTCTAAAACAAAATTAGTTAAGCATATTTAAGTGCACAAACCGAATGCATGCATACATAGTCATTCAAGCACAAAACTTTTTCTTAAACCTAATTAGCTTAGCATTATTTCATATATATATATTCATTATTCCTAATTCACTTTATAGAAAAGGATTCTAACCTAATTGACATGCACAAACCGAAGCTACACACATATCAAAACAAGATTCATGCAATCATCAAACACACAAAAACTTATGAAATTATTTCTTCTTCTTCTTAACAAAAACCATGAGCTTAATCATTAGAAAACCCATCAAACTTTAATTTATTTCCTTAAATCAAATTAAAATCATGCAAGAACATAAAGCATATATCAAGTTCTCACAAAATACAAAGCATGGATATGAATCAAACATGGCCGAATGCATCACATACAAGATCAACACTTAGATTAAACCATGTTCATGCAAGGAAAGTTATTTCAAAGCTTATTCTCCTAATTTTCTTCTCAAAACCGAGGCATGCATTACAAGAAAACACACAATCTTTTAGTTAAATTTAACATGCAAGATCTTAAACTTTCCTACAAAAATAAATAAAAATCATAGATCAACACAAGCACTTTCAATTTATTTCTCAAAGAACATAAAAATAACTTTTTCAAGTTCAAGGTCAACATGCATGCATCTAGATCATGTAGATCAAATCATAAAATTAAATATAAGAACACATTTCAAAGACAAAGATCAATTTAAATGAAAAAGGGACCAAAACCGAGACATACACAAAGAAAATACTAAGGCTTGTTGTTTCAAAAATTACATGCAAGGCTTGTAGTCAAAACAAAATTAAAGATCAAGACACAAATCAAAGATAAAAATTACTTTAGATGAAAAAGAGACCAAGAACCGTGACATGCTTTTGAGAAAATAAGAAAGCTTTTGTTTCAAAAATCATTTATAAAACTCAAAACAAAATCAAGATCAACATCATAAACTAGCATGCAAGACCAAAAATTAAAAATAAATTTAGATCAAACATAGATTTATCAAATAAACACATAAACACCTTTTGATTCACGGTTGTAGGCATCAAAACCTAACATGTAAAGAAATCTTCATCAAGTTCACAAAGATCATAAACAAAGCTTTAGATCTAAAAGAAAAACATCAAGATCCAACATAGACAACATCAACCGAATTATAAAGTCCATCATTTAGTTCATTACAAATTCATTTAGGTCTTAAAAATCAAGATCAAAGCAAAAGCATCACATGCAAGCTTAGATCAAACCATAAAATAAACATGCAAGGGAAGAAAAGAAAATTACAAGGTTACAAAATAAAAACTAGTTCTAATCTTCTAGGATCTTCGGCTATACCAAGAAATAGGTCTTCTAACACTTGTTCTTCAAGAATTTCCTAGGTTTGGGAGTTGATCTCCTCTCCTTCTTCCTTCTCCTACTCTCGACTTCCTCTTCTTCTTTCTCTATCTTTCTATTTTCTTTTCTTAGTCTAAGAGTTTAAGGAGCTCATAGACTTGTGTTTGGTTTGGTGTGTGGGACGAAGGAAAAGAAATGAGATGGGAAATGAATGAAATGCACCAAAAGCCAAGCTTATATAAACAACTCATGGTTTCCTATTTTGTCCTTGGGTTGCTTTGGCCAAGAGCTAAAGAGGAAGGGGTAATTTCGGTTCCTCATAAAGTTGCATGGGTGAAGTTTATCATCTCCAAGGAGACAAGGTAGGGGACATGAGGGACTTAGGGTTCATTCTAGGCTTTTGACTTAAGGGTTCTCCATTAGGGTTTCAACTATTTAGTTAGGGTTTAGTTAGGGTTTTGGTTTGTTCTTGGTTCATTTGGTTACTTGCTCACCACTTAGGGAAATTTCTAGGTTTTTCTTCACACTCACATACACACGGCACACACATAGACTCACACATACACACCTTAATCACACCCACATTCATGCATGCACACGTTGCACACACACATACATGCATATATATGTATTCACACATACATTCATGCATACATTCACTCATTTTCACGCCTCACACCTACACTCATGTACATATATATCATACCAACACACATATATTCATGCATGCACCATCATGTTTATTTACTAATTAAAATTTCACATAATTCCAAGCATACACATACAAAACCGCACATACATACACATAGAAAAATAAATTTTCTCATTTATAAAATTATTCATGCATAAATTTATAATGGCACCAAAAATATCAAGCACAAAACACACTTTCATAAAATAATTCTTATCATATAATCATTTCCAAAAGTCAACTTTAAAAATCATGGCATTATTTCATGAAAAATCATTTCTTTAAATTCATTTACCACTTGGAAAACATGATTTAAGAAATTTATTTAAGAAAACATCCTTTAAAAATACTTTTCTCACAAAATAATTCTTTTTAGAAATTAAAATCGTACGAGGATTTTGAGGGGTGTTACAAAAGCATTGACGACACTATCTTGATATGACGTTGTTGAAACAAAGGTATTGACAACACCATCTCTAAATAGCGCGGTTGAAAGTAAGGCATTAACAACACTGTTTTTACAAGGCATTGTTGAAACTAAAACATGGACAACGTTGTTTTAAAATGGTGCTGTTGAAACTAAAGCATTAACAACACCATTTTAAAACAGTGTTGTCATATATTCATTTTACTACAGTTTTTTTTGTATTAGTTGCAGTTATAACCGTGGCTAAGTAAGAAAGTAAATTTAAAAAAAATATAAATAACCACAAATGAATTTGTGGCAAAATCAACACCAATTTTTTATAATGTTTTTTCCACTAATCGTGAAACTTTCTAAAAAATAATAAAAAATTAGAAATAAATAAATAACTAAAGAAAAAAATTAAGGTCAACATAATAATTTTTTTTTAGAATAAAAATTTCATTACAAATAGAGTAAATAAGTACACTACATACTTTCCACAAACAAAATCGAAAACTACCTTAATCTCCATCAATTTCAAAGGTTTACTAAGAAAGTACATAACATATGAGCTTTCTTAGTCCCTTTTACAATAAAATTTCCATCACTACATAACATGTGAGCTTTCTTCCATGCAGAGCTAAAATGAGACAACAACATCATCAAAAAACCATAATCCCCCACTTTATAAGGCAAACTTTCAGTTCCAATTTTTTTAGCATAACTAAGTTCTTCTTTACCCTTCAATTCAGCATCATCATCCAAAGAATCGACATCCACATTTGATATTTTAGCCTCCAAATCTTGCTTTCTTGTCCTAAGGTCAGTTGTTAGATTAGTTTCCAGCTCTGATTTCCGTGCTTCAGTCTGTCAAATCGAAGTTAAAATAAGGATAGTAGCCCTGAAAAGATTAATCATGAACACAAATAAAATTAATTCAATAACCTCAACACGATCGGCCTTGTAAGCAACAAGCTTTTCTTTAAGATCTTTAATTTAAGGATTCAAATCTGTCAAAGGCTTTTTTTCTGGGTTGCATGAGTACGGGTACGATACTGGTACCCGGTACGGGTACGGGGTACGACAATTTCTAAAATTGGACAAGAATGATACCATTGAATGGCCATAGCTGACTCCAGAGATCAATTGTTGAAAGAAATATCTTGCCTATGTGAGCAAAAAGAAGAATTTAGGATGAAATTTTGCTTTTCACAAATATCTAGAGTGTGATGTATGATTTTTTTTAAATAATAGTAATAAGAAAGCACAATATATGATGTCCAAATTATTTTCATTGAAACGAACTGTGGCCATACTTGCTCTGGATATCTTTGATCCTATGGTGGGAGAAGCAGCAAACCAGTTTGCAGGGCCTGACCACTAGCTGGTGATGATGAGCCTGCTTTTCTCGACAAGTACGGGTCAACCATATCATCGTCATCATCCAATAATTGTTCATGCTCATCTCTCACCTGTGGCAGATAACGAGAACAAGTCACTGGGGAAGGAAAAGGAATAAATGTTTTATTCCGCTTAAATTAAAAAATAAATGATCTAGTAAATTTACAGCCATGTGGGATTCATAAAACCCATCACCCACAATTGGGTAAAATGTTGTTGAAGACACTGACGAGAAGAAGTCAATCATATGATTACAAAATACAATGAACTTTCAGTAGAAAGGAGGACTCACGCTAAAATGAGGCACGACATGCAGTCAAGTGAAGTAATGCATAATTTATTTATGTAAGAAGCAGCAGGTGCAGAACTTATTCGCATCCAAGTGCAGCAGAATTTGACATACCTTTTGAACCGTAGCAGTCAGCCTAGTCATTACTAACTTTGTCCAAATTACAACTACTAATCTGCAGATTACAATAATTCAAAAAGTTGATCACAACTGAATAACAAAACAGTCACAAATTTTTCTTAAAGAAAAAGGTTCAAGCACGGAACCACATTTCATGCCAACCGAAAAAAAAGGGTCATAAATAGAGCAATCATAATTAGAATGAACACCTCAGCCATGTTAAATATAAGCAATCAAATGAAAGGATAAGATATTAGCAACAGGAATCCACTCACCAAAAGGAATCAAGATATATTGAGGAAATGATGCAGGGATTCATGTTAAAACCAAAAGAAAAGTAAAAACAAAAAAAATAAGGAATTCAATTATATATGTACCTTGGAGGTAAGTTCATCTAATGTAGGATAAGCAGCTATCTCCAACTCTGTTGTACGTGCAGCAAGGAAACTACAAATAGCCTCTAAAGCCACCTCCAGGGTCCAGAATTCAAATGGTGACTCTCCATTGCATAATCTAGATCATTCAGATATGAAAGAATAAAGCAATGTTTGAAAAGATCAATGCTAATATTCATTAATGAAGAACAACGACATGAGATGATACATCTAAAAAGAACATTTCCCCGAGGAGCAGAAATAACCAATAAGTATGATATCTCTCATGTTTCATCTATAACAACACCAGCTTCTCTGATGAGTAAATATGATGCTTAAGAATGAGACCAAAAAAGGGCAATTTACCTCTTTGAATCTAATGATATTGGGATGCTTCAAGGACCTATGATTGATAATCTCCCTTTGCACGTGCTCATCAATATGCAAAAAACCAATATAAAAACTCCATTAACCACATGATGTAACAACTGAAACAAAAGATAGATAAGCAAAGAAAATAAAGGAGTTTTAAGAAAAGTAATAATAGAATTAACCTTGTGACCTCTCTCAATAAGCTTGACAGCAAAGAATGGCGGAGACCGACCGGCAGCAACCCACGAGCGGAGACAGCAGCACAACGACGAGCGGCGGAGACAGCAGCACAGCGAGCGGCAGCGACCGGCGGCGACGAATGACGGAGAAGGAGGGAGAAGAGCGCACGCCGCCGGATTTGGGGTGGATTTTGGTATTTAGGGTTAGTGCAGAAGAAAGGAGAAAAAGAAGTGAAAGAACCGAAGAAATAAGGGCAAGAAATAACGTGTCTTGTATTTTCTGGGTTGGGGGTGGGGTTCCTAATTAAAAATGGGGTCCCGAATTAAAAAAAAGGTTAGATCGTACCCATGGAAGTATTCGGAGTACCCAACAATGTATCTTTTGTCCCAAAATCATATTTTTTTAAACATCAAATAAAATTAATAAATTTATCTATATGCTAAAATAATAATGAATTTTTAAACATCAAATAAATACTCTTTTCGTCCCTTATTATAGGAGCCCTATGAGTAAAAAAAATTTGGTTCTAAATATAAGAACCTCTTCTAATTTTTTTCCAAAATTACCCTTGACATTTAATAATAATATTCTAAGTTTTAATAAGAAAACATAATTAAAATTATATTGGAAAATGCAAAAATTTTGCAAAACTTGTAGTTTTAATGTTTTAGGTGGTTGATGTAAAGTAAGTATTGAAAAATCAAAAAATTTATTTCATTCAAATTATTCGTAAAAGGGTATTTTTGGAACAACATATCAATTTTGGTATAAAATTTATCAATCTTGATAGAAGTAAAAATATCCAAAGGGGTCTTATAATAAAGGACGGAGGGAGTACATATAGACAAATCATGAAGTTAGAAATTTGGAAGCATTAAAAATAATATAATATTGAATATATCAAAGTAAAGTATAAAAGATATATTTTTCACGTAGGTAATTACTATAAATTATGTGAGTAAAAAAAACTTTTTTAAATAATATAATTATGATATGTAGAGTGGAAACAAATTAACAACGCCCAGTAAAGATGATGTTGTTATATGTGAAGAGAAAAGACAACATCTTTTTAAAATAATGTTGTCTTATATGGAAGTGCTAGAATAGAGAGATATTGACAACGCCTAGTGAAGAGAGTGTTGTCATTTATTTCTCATAGACAACACAAAGTAAATGCGGCGTTGTTAATACTTCCGTGTGAACTTTCAATAGCATCGTTCTCAAAAATGTTGTTAAATGAGAGTTGTTAAATCCATATTTTGGTGTAGTGATAGGTACCCTACCACTGGGTACCGGGTCAGGAGAAGGTGAGACCCTAACTGGGCTCCTCGGATCAGAAGGGGGAGTCTCCTCGCGGACGACTCTCGAAGAAAAAGGGTGTGAGCGGGTAGGTCGAAAACGAAAGCTGTGATAAGAGCGAGCTGGTCGTGCGGGAGGTGGTCCATGATATGTGTAAAAAGGGGGTACGTGTATAGTGTATATGATGGGAATCCTAAACCTATGAGGACGAAATCGAATCAACGGGTTCGGGTGGTAGAAGGTAACCTCTACCTCTCCCTCGAACACTGCGCGATGGTCCTCGTAGATCCATGTGCCACTAGGAAGTGGCCGGATCTCGATGCAAGCGATGTAATGTGACATCACCTACAAGGGCATAGGGGTAAGCAATTCTATACACATAATCAATAGAGCATAAATGTATGTACAATGTGAAGGTATATACATGCAACAATAAACAACAATCACACTTAGCATTTAGCAGATATAGGATGCAAGTAAGATGCTCATACTTATTTTATTTATCAACCTTAGTTTAAATGTGTGGCATGATGTATGAACTTAGCTCTCAAGCCTATCTCCATCATTCTATGTCACTCTCTGACGTCCATCCTTTACTTCGTCCAGCACTCAACAGCGCGTTGTACTCCTAGGTGTACAACATTCGTACATTCACCAAGAATGTACACGACAAGCTTGGAATTCATGCCACCCGAGCACGTCCCGTCATCCAAACGGCCCGCCATCCAAACGGTATAACCATATCAGCATCTCACTAAGCCGACCACGTCGTCAACCATAACGTGTCATCAAGAGAGCCGTCAATTGGCACTCCCAGAGGCCCTCCTCATGTTATCAAAACATGATAAACGATCTATCATCCAGACTTCAAAATGAATGCATTATTTTTCGCTTCGAGGAATTGATTGGTGTTTTTCTTTTTAATAATACCTGACGTGCCACCCGAGCAGCGTCTCGTTATTCAAACGAAAATTTCCATATCATCAATCAGTTTCCTTTAAGTCTTAGATCACTTGGATTATTATCATGTAAGTATCAATCAATGGTTCAGAGTTAAAAATGGTAATTTTTTAATGTTCTGGGTAAAATACTCGAGTGTTCCTCAGAATACTCGAGTGTTCTTCAATTATTTCCAGATTACTCGAGTAATTCTCAGTTACTCGAGTTGTTCATGCCTTTCTGAGGATTTGGGTTTCAGATTCATAAAAATACTCGAGTGATTCCTGAGTACTCGAGTGTTCTTCATCAACTCCAGAACACTCGAATGACTCCTGCATTACTCGAGTGGTTTACCATAAAATTTCCCCATACATCAGTCGATACTCGAGTTCTGGGCATGGTACTCGAGTGTTCTAACACAAAATACACTTTTTTACCAAAAATTTACTCGAGTATCAAGCCAAGTACTCGAGTCTTTTCTTGCAGAACAGACTGGAAACTTGGTTTTAACATACCATTTTCAATTCTAACCATTTCTAGTCCAATCCAATGATCAACAGAGTTTATATAACACATATTGAACATGCTCAAACACTTAGAACATATCAAATAACAGATTTGACAGGGAATCACAAGATTACGCATAATAACATGAAAATTCACAACTCAATATGCCAAATTGCAATATACTCAATAAAATTGTGATTTTATGTTCAAGATAGCTTGCATGCAACATATGAGACTTGCTCAACACAGCCATAGAGCATCATTTGGTCTCCAAACCATATTCCCTATTCAATCTAAGCCCTTAGAGCCTCTTGGTGGCTCTCTAATGGAAATCATGGAATTTAAACTCTATCTAGTGAATAGAAAGACTTCCCCTTACCTTACAGACGTGAATCAACAAGAGTTTTGCAAAAGAAAGCACCACAACACCAAAAACCTCTTCAAGAATCACATGCAGGACAGTTTTGAGTGGAGGTCCAAAATGGAATTGGTTGACATAGGAAACAGAGATAGAAATTGGGGAAATTAGTATTTTTATACTCTATGCAACATCTACTAACTATAGAAACTGAATTAAGACTCAGAGAACTCGTGAGCTTACCAAAATCAAGGCTCCAAGTAAGCTCCAGAAGCTGAAACTAGCTTCAACTCCTTCCCTTCTCAGATTCGATTCTCACTCTATACTTGTTCTCAGCTAATAATCTTAGTATCTTTACGAAGCCCTGGATGTGAGCTTCGTAATCGTGTATCACTCGAATTCTAACACTCAGAAATGAAGAGGAATCGAAGGCAACAACTTCAGAAACCTAACTTCCCAATTTCATCAACAAAAACTTCAAATTCGTTGACGAATGGCTTAAATAGAAGCTGGGAGCTTGCATGCAGATCGACACGACGACTATGGACGTGGGAGGGTGGTGATTTCGTGTCAACAAAACGAAATCGTTGGTGGTGACTCACCAAACGCACTAACTCGTGCAACTCTGTCCAGAATACTCGAGTGTTTTCAGAAATACTCGAGTGTTTTGACCAGTTTTTGAAAAATAATAATTTTATTTACTTTCCCTCCAAAACCTCTCCTATAATTACCTCTAGGTCCCAACTCAGGGACTAATATGCAAAAATATTTATTTCATGCATGATTATACTTGCAAAAATAAATTCACACATCCATCACTAATAAAATCACAGATTTTTAATCAAAGATTAAATTAGAAATAATTATTATAATAAATTTTATAATTAACATTTCATTAATAAGGGATTAAAATTTTGGGGCGTTACACAAACTCATAACACTCAAAATGTCCTCTAATCCTTGTTACTCATGCTTTCCGAGCATACTTTATAAATCTTGATCAGACCAAGACAACAACACACACAATTTGCCTTTTATTCAAGATCACTTTACATCACTATCCTACATAGATTAAACAAATACATAATTATCATTATTTATTTGTTTAGAGAAAATTTAGGTTGTTACAACACTCCCCACTTATAAGAATTTCGTCCTCGAAATTCGGTTTATATAGAAGTTGGGGTTGAGGCATTCTAGGTCTAAATTTGACTTATGTTTTTCTTGCATCAAGAGTTGAACCCTAGGACTTCCAATACGAGTTTTATAAAGAAGTTTAAACTAAGGATCAGTTCATGAAGTAGTACATTTTCCACATAAAAAGGCACATATATACATTTATTCTTAGCATTTTTACAATTAAAATACACTACAAAGTTACTTAATATACTATAATTATAAAATTAGGAAAGATTAATCTAACATAAACAAATTACAGGTCGTTCCTCTTTCTTTTGTAAGGGCATTGTTTAGCATAATGGCCTAATTCTTTGCAATAATGACATATCGCCCACAGTTTCCGACATTCCCTTAAGTGGTATTTTTGGCAAATCTCGCACTGGGGAGGGTTGATCAATTCATCTTCTTCATTGTTCATTTTCTTTTTGTTTCCATTTTGATTATGATTGGTGGTGCGAAATTCATCTTCTATTAGGGGTCCTCTACCTTTCTCTTCATATTTCTTTTTGGCTTCTAAATCCTTTTCATAGATGAAACACATATTCACTAATAATGGGAAGCTTTGAATATTTTGGTACTCAATGGCTAGTTTGATCTCGGGGCGAAGACCACCCACAAATTTTGTGCATTTGGCTTTCTCCTCAGGGTTGGATTCGTAGTATAGGGAATATCAAAAAAGTTCTTCGAATCGTGTCACATATTCTTCTATACTCATATTTTCTTGTTTTAGTTCAAGGAATTCAATTTCATTTCGTCGTCGAATATCTTCTGGGAAATATCTCTCTAAGAACTTTTCCTTGAATAATTCCCATGTAATTTCTCTTGATTCTGCTTCCAAGAGTCGTTTGGTGTTCTCCCACCAATGGTCGGCTTCTTCGGTTAGTACATATGTTGCAAATAAGACTTTTTGTGCATCGGGGCAATTCATTATTCTGAAGATTTTTTCTATGCTTCGAATCCATCTATGTGCCTTGATCGGGTCGAATCCTCCTTCAAATTTGGGGGGTTTTACTTTGCAAAATTCGGCAAGCCCATAAAATTCCGTTGTTTCAGGGTTTTGGTTGGCTTGCACTAGGTTCTCACGTATGGTTGCATTCCTTGTGTCATTTTGTTGGGTCTGCAAATTTCATTTTGATTAGAGTTGTCCTCACTTTTTACTATTATAAGATTATTCTTTTTGTCACTATAGTTCATTTTCTGATTATCTTTTCTACTATGGGTTATTGGGAGTCTCTACTCCAGATTTGGGTCTAATATATGATGTTTTTGAGCTTAATTTCACTTCCTTTTGCTATGGTTTTGGCTTGTTTCTCTTGTAAATATAGGTACTTTTTATTAGTTTTAGGAATTTTTAGTTTATTAGAATCCCTTGAACGTTTTGATCCATTTTGGGTATGTTTCAGGTGCTTTGGAGCTTTATTTGGAGAAAATATTATTGGAGCTAAGAAGAGCATAAAGAGACCTTGAAAATGGCACAAGAACGGAGTGAAACGGAGTCGGAAAGTACTTGGCACGCCCAGGCGCGTGAATGGTGCGCCCAGGCGCGCGTGCAGCGGTAATTAAATGGCGTCAGATATGGCGCGCCCAGGCCTAGGCGCGCGTGACACGAGGAGGCCCAATTGGGCCAATTTCTGAGCAATTTCGAGGGTTTCTATTAGGATTTGTATTTTAGAGATATATTTATGTGTTTAGGACTAGGTTATGCAACCATAATCAGTCATCATAAGAGATTAGTATCAAGTTTGAGGGAGATTACATTCTTTGGAGAGCATTCGGAGGAGGAATCCTTTGAAGGCTGAAGATTCAGATCAAGGATTAGTGGTAATTTAGGAATGAATTACTTCTATTCTTATTTGTTCTTCTTCTATATGATGTGTAACTAAACCCTCTTGTGTTAGGAACATGGTGGATTTGATTATGTAGTTTATTTATATGAATTAATGTTTTTCAGTTTTTAAATCAAGTGTTTAATTGTGTTTTCATTGTTGTGTATGAATTTGATCAATTCATGTTATGGATTTTTAGATCTAAATTGGAAAATTAGGATTTAAAATAGGCCATGCAATTAAACAATATAAGGATTCAACTTGTAGGAATACTTTTGGATTTTTATATAACTTTTCATAATTCACTGTTCTTAATCAAGGTTATTCAATAAATTAAATTTCTAAGGAATTAGGATTTAACAAATTGGATAATAAAAAATAATTTCATTAGAGGAATCTGGGTATTACTAATTTTCTGAATTAGTTCTTGATTTAAATGAAAAACATTGATTTATAATAAATAAATGAAATATTCAATGAAACAAGTTCCTAACCACTATTCACCCATAGTTAATTGTTTTTATTTATTTTTCAAGTAGTAAAATATTCTTTTTAATTAATTTATTTAATTCTGAATTTTAATAGATTTTACTTTTAATTACTCTTAGGTAAGAATAAGTTAAATAATTCGTAGTCCCTGTGGGAACGATATCTGGTCTTCCTAGACTATATTACTTTGCGATCTAGTATACTTGCTAGAGAGTGAACAACTTCCCCACTTAGGATTTATCTAGTTTCTATTTTGCTTTCGGTTTATAATAAAGTTTCTACAATTAATAGCCAAACTAGATACCATACATACATATATATATATATAATTAAATGATGTAGGTATCTCCAATTCTTTAAATCCTTTTTCTACACATTAGGTTCCATAATCCTTATAGTTCATTCAATTTCCGTTACATAATCATACAATCTCTTTTAAGCATTAATTCATCAAATCTTTACTTTTATTCTATATTTCCAGTGAAAATTTAAATACAATTTTTCTTATTTAGACTACATGTATCAATTTCAACATTTTCATTGGATTTATACTCATTTGATAGACTTCACATTCTCAATTCACCACATTTACACAATTTATTTCTATATCAAGATCATACTTATTTGCTTTTATCTCTTGGATACAATTCTTATACATATTCCTGCAATCCTTACCTTACCTCCATTTTGCTTTTTACGTCATTCTTCTTATTTCATGCACACCTTAATGTATATAGTGTACTAAAGGACATGGAGGGTCAACGGGATTAGCACCACGTGTTACCAAATATTTAAACTTCTGGATCTTTGACAACTTCATCACCTAATGAATGCAAACATTAGGGTGATCAGTCTCAATCCCACATTCTATTGGTGGTAACATGCCCCACATTCCACGAACGCGTCTCAAACTCGGAAAGCACATAAACAACGCCCACGTTCTTAGAACGTGTCTTGAGTTTGGCCATTCTAAAGCATGCCCACTGTAACACCCTAGTTAATTTTACCCTTAATTGATTTTAGCACTTAAAAAATTCTTCGAATTAAAACGTGTTAGTCTGATTCATATATTAATCTAGACCAGAGTATCAGCGAAAGAGGTTTATACAAAAGAACCGACATGCAAAATAACATAATCACAAACTTCCGGTTACATATACAAAAGGCAAGGTATTAGTATTCTGCTCGGCCACAAGGCCGAGGACTTGGACTATTGTCTGACTAAATGAACTTACTCTCCCTGTGAGGGAGAGTGAACCTGCTCGGCCAGGGACTGCGCTTGCTCGGGCTCGGTACCTGAAAAATGGTAAGGAGGTGAGCATTACACATAACTTAAGTAAGCAGTTTCTAATATCATACCGACCTACCAAGTCAAACACAAGTAAACAATTAAGCAAATTAACACATATTCGGTCGAACAATGCATCATACACAACAACCTCATTATGCTCGGATTATACTTGTTTCCCACCGTAGGCTTTACCTATCATTTTTATTCCCACATTTCCGATCATTTACTCTCTTATTCCCTTCTCAAGTCTTTACTCTCTTTTTACTCGGTCTCTGTTTCCTTTTGCTCGGTCTCTTCTTCTTATCATTCATCCTTTTCAAGTCTTACATCTTTTTATTCTTCTCGGCTTCGTACACCCAGTGCACGTCTTACACCATTTATGCTCAGATTCTGAAGTGTCCATAACTGCGAGCACCCTGTACCTGTCTTACAGCTGCGCACACCCAGTATGCCTCTTACGCGATCAATGCATGCACCCAGTACGTGTCTTCTATGACCAGGAGCACATCTAGCCGATTTCTTCTATGGAGTTAAGGAGTGTCCATAACTGCGAGCATCCAGTACCCGTCTTACAGCTGCGCACACCCAGTATGCGTCTTACGCGATCAATGCACGCACCCAGTACGCGTCTTCTATGACCCGCTCACACAACCATTTCTCTTTAGTTACTCTTTTATCTTTATATACAATTATTATTAAGTTCCTCTCGGCTCATCCCCCTTGTTTACCCTGTTCACTTGTCTTCTTATTACTTTTTTATTAACTAATATTTTCTCCCTTAATCAGTTAATCAGTATTTTACCCCATTTTCCCATCTCGGCCTCTCACGGTCGGCCTACATGCAAAGCTAGCAGTAGCAGACATGAACAACAGTTGTCACAGTTTGTAATCGTTTATGCAGCAACACAACATGATTCAACATACACACATCTATAACTCATTTATTGGTTTTATGTTCATTTATCCATTTCATTCCCTAAAATTTCTCTATGTCCAAATCCTAAACTAGCACCCATTCTTGGTACCCGTCATAAACACACTAGGAACCCAAACCTAAGCTAAGGTAACACTCACTCCTTTCCTCAATCCGTGAGAGATAAGAGTGCTGTGAGTTTCGCTTTCGATCTCTTGAACCCGAAATCCCTTGGACCGTTGCAACGCCTCCACTGAGCCTCAGAAATGTCGTGGAGAAACTAGAAGCTTCCGAAAAGATGAAAGAAATGGTTTTCGGTTTAATGAATATTGATAGAGAGGAAGAAAAGTAGAATATGTGAGTGAGATGAGAAATGGTGAGTTCCTGGTACTAGAGTTTCTTAGAGAGAAGAGGGAGAAAACGAAGAAGAAGTGTTCATGTATTGGTTATAAGCTTTTCTTTTATTCCCCTCTGGGAGCTAATTGTGTGGTCTTGATTGGAGGCTTCCTTGAGAAGTTTGGGACATTTGACTGAGATTAATTGGCTTCTAGAGGAAGCCACCAATAGTGACTTGAAAGGGACATAAAGTGATTGAAAGAGACGTTTGTACATTGAGCGCGAAAAACGAGGCCTAAGCTGCTTGGTTCGAGCTTAGCACAACGAAGTAGAGGAGTCGAGAGGCCTCTGCTTTGATAAAGAGAAGAGAGAGAAGGCAAATCCTAGGCTTGGTTAGAACAGCGTGACACGCCGCGGTCGGCTACATATGGTTGATGCCAGCTCGTGAAATCGCGTGCCATTCTCGTTCTGCTCGGTTGGGGTAGGTCCGAGGCCCAGCATCTCTACTGGCTGGTCGGCTTAGATTCCCTATTCTCCCAATAAAACTTTACCTAATTCTATGACTTCCTATTATCCTTAATTAGATTTAAATTAAATTAAATATTAGATTAAATATCAAGTCTTGGGATGTTACAATCCTCTCCCACTTACAGGAATTTCGTCCTCGAAATTCAGTCAGCGCTGAACAGTTGCGGATAGGATAGTTTCATCTTTTCCTCAAGTTCCCAAGTAGCCTCTTCCATGTTGTTTCGTTTCAAGATAACTTTGACCAAAGAGATCTCCTTGCCTATGAGCCGTCTAACTTGTCTGTCCTCTATTTTGACCGGAAGAACTTCAAAGGTCAGATTATCCTTAATGGCAGTTCGTCCACTTCTATCACATGCGAGGGGTCATGGATGTACATCCTGAGTTGCAAAACATGGAATACATCATGGAGTTTGGACAGATGTGGAGGTAGGGCAATTCTGTAGGCAACTGGCCCGTCCTTCTCCAATATTTGATACGGTCCGACGAACCGAGGGGTCAGCTTTCTTGATTTGATTGCTCGGCCGATTCCCGTTGTAGGGGTCACCCTTAGAAACATATGATCACCTGCATTGAAGTCCAAAGGCTTTCTTCTTTTCTTGGCATAGCTCTTTTGTCGGTCCTGAGCTGCTTTCATTTTTCCTTGTATTATTCGGATTTTCTCGGTCGTTTCTTGCACAATGTCAGGGCCAAGCAACAAATTTTCTCCTATCTAAAACTAGCATAGAGGCGTTCGGCATTTCCGACCATACAGTGCTTCGAAGGGAGCCATTCCGGTGCTCGAGTGAAAGTTGTTGTTGTAGGTAAATTCGACCAAAGGTAAAAGTGTTTCCCAACTTTTCGACTGTTCGAGCACACATGTTCTTAACAAATCTTCCAAGGACTGAATGGTGCGCTCGGATTGGCCATCCGTTTGAGGATGATAGTCAGTGCTGAACTTTAACTTTGTACCCAGGGCCTGCTGCAAACTCTGCCAAAATCGAGACAAGAAGCGAGGATCACGGTCGGACACAATGCTGCTCGGCACTCCGTGGAGTCTGACTATATCCTTTATGTACAGCTGCGTTAACTTCTCAAGACTGTAATTCATTTTGATCGGCGGAAAATGAGCACACTTGGTCAACCTACCTACCACAACCAAAATAGCTTCACATCCTGACCTGGTTTTTGGCAGGCCTGAAACAAAGTCCATTGAGATGTTGTCCCACTTCCATTGTGGAATCTCCAAAGTTCTGAACAATTCGCTGGGTCTCTAATGCTCGATCTTGGCCTTTTGACAAACCAAGCACCGAGACACGTAGTCGGCCACGTCTGTCTTTAACTTCGGCCACCAAAACAATCTCTTCGGATCTTGGTACATTTTTGTGGCACCTGGATAAAGACTCATCTTCGTTTTATGGGCTTCCTCTAATATATCTCTTCGAACTTAGAAATCCATGGGGATGCATACTCGATCCCTAAATCGTATGAGACCATCTGGACCTTTAGTGAAATCGGGCTCTTCTTCGCCCCCTGCTCTTTCTAATAATTTCTGAAGCTCCGAGTTGTTAGCCTGTCTTTCCTTGATGAAGCCTACAAAGTCATTCGTAACTTGAAACATCTCAAGGACAACACTATTTTCTTTTTTCTTCATTCCAAGATTGAGGTCGCTAAACTCTTGCATCAACTTCATTTCTTTGACCATCATATTACTCAGATGAAGGCTCTTTCGGCTTAACGCGTCGGCTACTACATTGGCTTTCCCAGGATGATAGTGTAGATTGAAGTCATAGTCCTTCAAAAATTCCACCCATCTACGCTGCCTCATATTTAATACTCCCTCCGGTCCTTATTATAGGGCATACTTAACCGAATTACACATACCAAGGAAAGTGGTTGGTTTTATGAATTCTATGAGAATATATTGTAACATTACAATTTTACCCCCTTAACTTTTCTTGGAAAATTCACACTCATTAATGAACAACAAAAAACACATAGATAGTCAAAGCATTTAATAAGGGCAAAAAAGAGAAAAATCAATAAATGATGCATAGAAAATATAAAGTGACTTATAATTAGGACCAAGAAAACTTTCTAGAATGTGACCTATATATAGGACCGGAGGGAGTACCTTCTGGTCGAACAGATAGCCGAGACTCTTATGGTCGCTAAACACTTCAAACTTCGTGCCATACAGATAATGCCTCCAAATTTTTAGAGCAAATACCACGGCTACCAACTCGAGGTCATGAGTGGGGTAATTCTGCTAATGTTGCCGAAGCTGTCTGGAAGCATAGGCCACTACCTTTCCTTATTGCATCAACACACAGCCGAGACCCTGCCTTGAGGCATCACAGTACACGTCAAACGTTTTGGTCGGATCTGGCAAAATCAAAACTGGTGAGCTCGTCAATCTGCTCGCACTCTTCGGTCCACCGATAAGGCACGTCTTTCTTGGTCAATGATGTCAACGGAAGGGCCAACTTAGAAAACCCTTCGAAAAACCTTCGGTAATACCCTGCAAGTCCGAGAAAACTCCTGATCTCAGTTACCGAATTGGGTCTCTCCCACTTAAGCACGGCCTCCACCTTAGAGGGGTCGACTGCGATGCGTTGCTCAGATATCACATGACCGAGGAAATGAACCTCTTTGAGCCAGAAACTGCATTTCGAAAGCTTGGCATAGAGTTCTTTGTCCTTCAGAATCTGTAACACCGTTCTCAAGTGTTCCTCATGTTCGCTCGGACTTTTGGAGTAGAAAAGGATGTCGTCAATGAAAACTATCACGAACGAATCCAAGTAGGGTCGGAAGATCCTATTCATGTAATCCATAAAGATGGCAGGGGTGTTGGTAAGACCGAAGGGAATGACGACATACTCAAAGTGCCCATATCTTGTCCTGAAAGCTGTCTTCGGAATATCTTCTTCTCGGATACGAATCTGGTGATATCCTGATCGGAGGTCTATCTTTGAGAACACTGATGCTCCCTTCAGCTGATCTAACAAATCGTCTATCCGAGGAAGGGGATATTTATTCTTCACCGTTACAGCATTCAACTTCCTATAATCGGTGCACATCCTGAGACTACCATCCTTCTTTTTAACAAAAAGAATTAGGGCTCCCCAAGGTGACACGCTCAGCCTAATCAGCTTTTTGGCCAAAATTTCCTCCAGTTGCTTCTTCAGTTCTTCAAGCTCGGGGGGGGGGGGGGGGGAGGGGGCATTCGGTACGGCGCAACAGAAATCGAGCCTGTTCCCGGAATGAGGTCGATACTGAACTCTACTTCTCTTCTCGGTGGTAAGCCATGCATTTCATCCGAGAAGACTTCTGAGAAGTCACCGACTACAGGAATTTGATCTGCGCTCGACACATTTGTTGCCTCTAAGACGACCACGGACGAATCACTGAGGATCACAGTCTTCTTGTGACAGTCCTGCAGGACATGGTGCTGAGACATCCAATCCATGCCGAGGAAAATGTCTAGTCTAGTCAAAGGTAAGCAAATCAGATTGACCTTAAACTCCATGCCTAATACTCGGATGGGACATTCCAAGCACATTTGAGAGGGAATCACCGAGGAGTTGGTGGGGGTAGAGATAGACAACTTATAGGGCATTTCTACTGGGGATAATTTCAGCTTGTTCATGCAGTCGAGGGAGATGAAAGAATGCGTTGCACCACAGTCGAATAAAACTGCACAGGGAATACTATTTACACAACAAGTACCTCATCTCGTCGACGTTGATCACTTCTTCACCGTCCATGGTGTAAACTTTGCCTCTCTGCATCGGTCGACCAGCACCAGTCTGCTGAGCTCTTGCAACATTAACTTCTTCCTTCACAATATTCTCGGTACACCGAGCTGCAAAGTGGCCAGCCTTGCCACAACGAAAACAAAATCCTCTTGCTCTGCTCGGATCCAGACTCCAGCATTCTCCCTTGTGTTGCTTCCCACAGTGTTGACAAATCGGTTAGGGGCCAGGGACGACCACCGTCTGACCACCGCTCCTTGGTGCTGCTGGCGCTTTGAAGCTCAGATTCACATAGGGGGCCGACCTCTGAATGACTCCTTTCCCCCTAATCGGACCAACTACTTTCTATGCCGACTTACTCCATTTTCCGTCGGCCTTCCTTCTGAGCCCCTTCTCATAAGTGCTGGCCATATTCACCAGCTGAGAGAGATTGGCCACATTCTGACACTTAAAAGCAAGCCGAATAACATCTCGGAGGCCAGACTCGAACTTGATGCACTTGGTGCGTTCGTCAGCATCTCCGTAGCTACCCGAATAGCGGATCAAATCCTCGAACTGTGCCGCATATTCCCGACACTTAAACTCCTTTGTTCCAACTTGAGAAAGGCGAGCTCTTTCTCCCTCCTAACATCCTCGGGAAAATACTTGCCGAGGAAGCGGATTCTGAACAAGTCCCAAGTGATTTCCTGGTTAGCCGCCTCCAAACCCCGCCGTTGCTGTTCCCACCAATGCTCGGCCTCACTAGCCAGCACATACTTGGCTAATCTCACCCTGTGCTCGGCAGGCGGTTGCAGGGATCGGAAGATCTTCTCAGTTTCTTGGAGCCATCTTTGAGCTTCGTCTGGGTTATAGCCTCCTTCGAACCTAGGCGGTTCATTCTTCCTAAATCGGCTCATCCAATCGATCTCGGATGGTGCTGGAGGTGGAGGTTGAAGGGCTGCAACGGCAGCTGCTGCGGCCATGGCTATGTTTTGGCCAAGGTTCTCAGCCTGGTTCTGCTGAGCTTGTGCTTGGTTCTGCTGCATTTGAACCAAAGCTTCCAGGATAGCAGTAATTCGATCATTGTCGCCCCTTCTCCCAGCCATACTACTCGGTCATGGAGGGAAAGCCAGTTAATGATCAAACAAGTAATTAATAGTATATATATATATATATATATATGAGCTCTACCGACTAACCTAGACACCTAACTCTACTCATCTGTTACTCTCTTGCTGAGTAACCACATGAGTCACTTGCAACTCCATTAGGCCGAGGAGAAACTGCTCTGATACCAAATGTAACAGCCCAGCCCCAGCTTGACGTACGGTACTGGGCACTGGGGCCCAGCGCACCGCCACGTGGATATTGTCCGCTTTGGGTTACGCTCACCCTCATGGTTTTTCTCTTGGTCTCATCTTCCGTGAGCCCCAAAACGCATCCACGTGAGGTAAGGTATCCACACCCTATATAAGGCATGCTTCGTTCACCTTACCAGCCGACGTGGGACTAAGGCTTGCCCTTACATCCACCCTCCCCCTTGGAGGCCCAACGTCCCCGTTGGCACACCGACCCGGCCCTGGCTCTGATACCACACATGTAACACCCTAGTTAATTTTACCCTTAATTGATTTTAGTACTTAAAAATTTCTTCGAATTAAAACATGTTAGTCTGATTCATATATTAATCTAGACCAGAGTATCAGCGAAAGAGGTTTATACAAAAGCATCGACATGCAAAATAACATAATTACAAACTTCCGATTACATATACAAAAGGCAAGGTATTAGTATTTTGCTCGGCCACAGGGCCAAGGACTTGGACTATTGTCTGACTAAATTGAATTACTCTCCCTGTGAGGAAGAGTGAACCTGCTCGGTCAGGGACTGCGCTTGCTCAGGCTCGGTACCTGAAATATGGTAAGGAGGTGAGCATTACACAGAACTTAGGTAAGTAGTTTCTAATATACCATACCGACCTACCAAGTCAAACACAAGTAAACAATTAAGCAAATTAACACATATTCGGTCGAACAATGCATCATACACAACAACCTCATTATGCTCAGATCATACTTGTTTCCCACCGTAGGCTTTAACTATCATTTTTATTCCCACATTTCCGATTATTTACTCTTCTATTCCCTTCTCAAGTCTTTACTCTCTTTTTACTCGGTCTCTGTTTCCCTTTGCTCGGTATCTTCTTCTTATCATTCATCCTTTTCAAGTCTTACATCTTTTTATTCTTCTCGGCTGTGTACACCCAGTGCACGTCTTACACCATTTATGCTCGGATTCTAAAGTGTCCATAACTGCGAGCACCCAGTACCCGTCTTACAGCTGCGCACACCCATTATGGGTCTTACGCGATCAATGCACGCACCCAGTACGCGTCTTCTATGACCAGGAGCACGTCCAGCCGATTTCTTCTATGGAGTTAAGGAGTGTCCATAACTGCGAGCACCCAGTACCCGTCTTACAGCTGCGCACACCCAGTATGCGTCTTACGCGATCAACGCACGCACCCAGTACGCGTCTTCTATGATCAGGAGCACGTCCTAACCGATTCCGTTGCTCGGAACCTTGTGTGAGTCATAACTGCAAGTACCCAGTACCCATCTTACAGCTGCGCACACCCAGTATGTGTCTTACGCGATCAATGCACGCACCCAGTACGCGTCTTCTATGACCCGCTCACACAACCATTTCTCTTTAGTTACTCTTTTATCTTTATATACAATTATTATTAAGTTCCTCTCGGCTCATCCCCCTTGTTTACCCTGTTCACTTGTCTTCTTATTACTTATTTATTAACTAATATTTTCTCCCTTAATCAGTTAATCAGTATTTTACCCCATTTTCCCATCTCGGCCTTTCACGGTCGACCTACATGCAAAGCTAGCAGTAGCAGACATGAACAACAGTTATCACAGTTTGTAATTGTTTATGCAGCAACACAACATGATTCAACATACACACATCTATAACTCACTTATTGGTTTTATGTTCATTTATCCATTTCATTCCCTAAAATTTCTCTATGTCCAAATCCTAAACTAGATCCCATTCTTGGTAACACTCACTCCTTTCCTCAATCCATGAGAGATAAGAGTGCTGTGAGTTTCGCTTTCGATCTCTTGAACCCAAAATCCCTTGGACCGTTGCAACGCCTCCACTGAACCTCAAAAATGCCGTGGAGAAACTGGAAGCTTCCGAAAAGATGAAAGAAATGGTTTTCGGTTTAATGAATATTGATGGAGAGGAAGATAAGTAGAATATGTGAGTGAGATGAGAAATGGTGAGTTCCTGGTACTGAAGATTTTTTAGAGAGAAGAGGGAGAAAACGAAGAAGAAGAAGAAGAATAAGAAGTGTTCATGTATTGGTTATAAACTTTTCTTTTATTCCCCTCTGGGAGCTAATTGGGTGGTCCTGATTGGAGGCTTCCTTGAGAAGTTTAGGACATGTGGCTGAGATTAATTGGTTTCTAGAGGAATCCACCAATAGTGACTTGAAAGGGACATAAAGTGATTGAAAGAGACGTTTGTACAGTGAGCGTGAAAAACGAGGCGTAAGCTGCTTGGTTCGAGCTTAGAACAACGAAGTAGAGGAGTCAAGAGGCCTCTTCTTTGACAAAGAGAAGCAGTAGAAGGCCGATCCTAGGCTCGGTTAGAACAGCGTGACACGCCGCGATCGGCTACATATGGTTGATGCCAACTCGTGAAATCGCGTGCCATTCTCGTTCTGCTCGGCTGGGGTAGGTCCGAGGCCCAGCATCTCTATTGGCTGGTCGGCTCAGATTCCCTATTCTCCCTATAAAACTTCACCTAATTCTATGACTTCCTGTTATCCTTAATTAGATTTAAATTAAATTAAATATTAGATTAAATATCAAGTCTTGGGATGTTACACCCACGTTCCACGGACGTGTCTCCACTCTCGTGGGAAATCTTATGGTACACCCTGGTGATCGACATGCCCCACGTTTCACGAACGCGTCTCAAACTCAGAAACCACATAAACAACGTCACTCATAGAGTGCCCGCCCATATTCCCAGAATGTGTCTCGAGTTTGGCCATTCTAAAGCATGCCAACGTTCCATGAACATGTCTCAGTTTGGATATTCTAACGTAACTCTTCGAGTATACGCCCACGCTCCCAAAATGTGTCTCAAACTGGAATTCCATCAATCAACCTAATGTTCAATGCTTCTACTATGCATGAATATCATAAACTCATTAGGTTCTCATCAGTTTTCACATTACAAGTCCAATTACTTAGTAATTTATTTACCTTTAATAAAGTTTGAGAAGGTATTGTTGATTTGGTACTTTTAAACTTTTATGACACATTGGTAATCGATTATTATTCCCTGATAACCGATTACCGTATTGTATTTCAAATTCTGTTTTCATTTTTAACTTGGTAATCGATTACTCAAGCCTGGTAATCGATTACCATGACTACAGATTTCATTGAAACTGGTTTTTAAGTACCAAATTCAATAACACTCAATTTCTATCAAAACCAACCTCAAACAGAGCTTAAAGGGAAGTATTAGAACTTGTCCAAAGCATCAATTCAGTATCAAACTCGTTTAATCAAATTCTCATATCAATTTTGCACAAATTCACAAATATGACAACTTAACATATCAAAACTTAATCCAGAGGTTTTTAGTTCAATTAAATTATTCACACAGCATCCTCATGCATAATTAAACTTGTCCAAATCAATTTTAATCATCAAATTGGCCTCCAAGCAAGAAAATCAATTTACTAAGTCCTTGAACCTCTTGGTAGTTCATCCTATATTCAAACACACATACTATTCCATTCAAGTAAATGCAAAGCTTCTCCCTTACCTCTATGAAGCTTTTCCAATAGGTTCCAAGTCAGAGAATGCCCAATTTTTCTCAACACCAACTCACTATTTCAGGTCTAATTCCAGTTTCGGGTGAGCATGTTCATCAAATGATTGGAAATAGCAAATGGGCATGAAAACAAGTGAATAGTGTAACACCCTATATAATAATTACCCTTAAACCCGAAAATTAGGATTTAAAATTTTCTTTTAATTAATACCAAATCATCAGAGTTATAAAGCGGAAGACTTAAATCATTAAAAGAGAAAAAGTGAAATAGCATAGTTACACCGAGTTCTTAATCAAAATACAAAATAACGTTTAGCTCGGCCATAGGGCCGAGATCCATACAAAATACATAATACTTTAGCTCGGCCAACTGGCCGAGGCCCATCTAGGCTATCAGACTCTAATAACTTACTCCCCCTGTGAGGGAGGGTGAACCTGCTCGGCCGGGGACTGCGTCTGCTCGGGCTCAGTACCTGAAAAATGGTAAGGAGGTGAGCATTACACAGAACTTAAATAAGCAGTTTCTAACATGCCATACCGAACTACCAAGCCAAACACAAGTAGTCCGTTAGCATAAAAATAACAAGTAATCAACCATATAATCACATGCATACATCATCATCATTTAGCTCGGCTCACATCATACAATCTCATCTAGCTCGGTTCACACACACACACACACCATCTCGCTTAGCTTGGTTCACCCGATTAACTCCCCTTATCCTCTTTCCTTAATTCCTACACTTAGTTTCTCAGCCACTACTCTCTTACCTCGGATTGCCATCTCTATCTCGGATTCATTACTCATTATTCAACTTTTACATAGTTTCCAATCTTTTACTCTTCTCGGATGCATACACCCAGTGCATGTCTTACACCATTTAAGGTCGGATATCGGAGTGTCCATAACTGCGAGTACCCAGTACCCGTCTTATAGCTGCACATACCCAGTATGCGTCTTACGCAATCAATGCACGCACCCAGTACGCGTCTGCTATGACCAGGAGCACTACCGCCGATCATTATATGGAGTAAGGAGTGTCCATAACTGCGAGCACTCAGTACTCGTCTTACAGCGGCGCATCTTGGCGACTTACGCGATCAATGCACGCACCCAGTACGCGTCTGCTATGACCAGGAGCACATCCCACCGATTCCGTGCTCGGAACCTCGTGTGAATCATAACTGCGAGTACCCAGTACCCGTCTTACAGCTGCGCATACCCAGTATGCGTCTTACGCGATCAATGCACGCACCCAGTACGCGTCTGCTATGACCCGATCACACAACCATTTCTCTTTAATTCCTCTTAGCCTTTTTAATCATCTCTTTTAGTTCGGCCTATCTCGGCTCAACCCTTTAAATTATTCCTCTTTACATTAATCTCATTATTTTCTTAGCTCGGCCTCTCTCGGCTCCGCCCATTTAACCATTCCCCTTTTTCCCTTAACCTTTCTCATTATCTGACTTATTACTCTATCTCTCCTACTTTCAATATCTACCATGTTCCCATACACACTCTCAACCTCTCTCAGCTCGGCCACAGATATAAATAGCAAATATCAAAGCTCATAAACACTTATACCACAACAACAATATGAATAAAGCATTTAACCAGTCCATCATGTAAATATAAGCATATACCCAATAACATAATATTCCCTCTTCACCTAAAATTCATGTTTCTAGTTCATTCATTGGTTCCCATCACCCTTTTTACCTTTTCTTTCTAACATTAACCTATATTCATTCCCTAATCTAACACCCTCTCTTAGTACCCTTTATGAACACCCTAGAAACCCAAACTCAAGTAGAGGTAACACTCACTCCTTACCTCAAACCGTGAGAGATAAGAGTTGAGGGTTAAGAATGGCTTTCCTCATAAGCTTGACCTTGTGAGCTACACACCCCTTGAATCCGTGTCCTCCTAGCTGCAACCACAACACCACGCCGGCCCAGGGAAGCGTCCGAAGCGGGAAGGAGAACGGAAGGAAGGAGGGTCTCCGGTTGGTACCACGTGGTGGAGGAGAGGGAGGCGTTCGTGAGAAAAAGGGAGAAATAAGGTATGTTGATGCTGGGTTTTCAGAGAAAAAGAGAGAGAGACGAAGGAGAAAGAGAGAGAGAGAGAATGCGAAGTGTGTTATGTTGTGTTTGGGCTTTCTTTTATTCTTTTAGGGGAATTATTTGTGTGGTTCTCATTGGAGGCTTCTATGAGAAGTCAAAACATGTGGCTAGGATTCATTGGCTTCTTGAGGAAGCCATGAATAGTGACTTGAAAAGGACATAAAGCAATGATAGTGACATAAAGTGAATGATAGTACGGATGGTGCGAAACCCAAGGGGCCAACAGCTCAACATGAGCTGACACGGAGGAGCAAGGAGGTGTCGGCTCGGTATAAAGGAACCGCAGTAGTCCGAGCTTCCTTCTTGGATAATACTGTGAGGTACGCTGATGTCGGCTAATCCGAGCTTGACAACAGGTTCCGCGCTTGACCCCATTTAGCTTGGCCGGGATCGGTCCGAGGTCCAATACTTACATACAAGGTCGGCCTATGCTTCCTATTACCTTACTACCCTTATACAATTTCTACGGCTTAATCCTACCCTTAAATAAATATTTATATATATTATTTTATAAATTTACTATATTACTATTAATTTCTAGGATGTTACATTCCTCTCCCACTTACAGGAATTTCGTCCTCGAAATTTAGTCGGCATTGAACAGTTTCAGATATGACTGCTTCATCTTCTCCTCGAGTTCCCAAGTAGCTTCCTCCACATCATTTCGATTCCAAACGACCTTGACCAAAGAGATTTCCTTCCCTCTGAGCCATCTGACTTATTTGTCCTCAACTCGGACTGGAAGAACTTCGAAGGTCAGGTTGTCTCTTAGCGGCAGCTCGTCCACTGGTATCACATGTGAGGGGTCATGAATGTATCTCCTAAGTTGCGAGACGTGAAATACATCATGGAGCTTAGACAAGTGCGGAGGTAGAGCAATTTTGTAAGCTACTGGTTCGACCTTCTCCGATATCTGGTATGGTCCGACAAACCTAGGGGTCAACTTCTTTGATTTGATAGCTTGGCCAATACCCGTTACAGGGGATACCCGAAGGAATACATGATCTCCCTCAATGAAGTTCAAGGGTTTTCGTCTCTTGTCGGCGTAGCTCTTCTGTCGATCCTGAGCTGCTTTCATCTTTCCTTGTATCATTCGGATCTTCTTGGTTGTCTCATGCACAATGTCGGGACCAATCATTAAGTTTTCTCCTATCTAGAACCAACATAACGGCGTCCGACATTTCCGACCATACAATGCTTCGAAAGGAGCCATTCCGATACTTGAATGGAAACTATTGTTGTAGGTGAATTCGACCAAGGGCAATAGTGCTTCCCAACTTTCCAATTGTTCGAGCACACATGTCCTCAGCAAGTCCTCCAGAGTCTGAATGGTGCGCTCGGATTGTCCATCGGTTTGAGGATGATAAGCTGTGCTAAACCTCAACTTTGTACCCATGGCTTGTTGCAAACTCTGCCAGAATCAAGATAGGAAACGAGGATCACGATCCGATACTATGCTGCTCGGAACACCGTGAAGTCGAACAATGTCCTTTATGTACAGTTGCGTCAACTTCTCCAGGCTGTACTTCATGTTGATCGGCAGGAAATGGGCACATTTTGTAAGTCGGTCCACCACAACCCAAATGGCTTCCTGCCCTGATCTCGTTCTCAGTAGACCCGACACAAGATCCATCGAAATGCTGTCCCACTTCCATTGCGGAATCTCCAAAGATTTGAGTAATCCTCCTGGTTTCTGGTGCTCGATCTTGGCTTTCTGGCATGTCAAACACCGAGACACATAATCTGCCACATCGGTCTTCAACTTCGGCCACCAAAATAACCTCTTCAGATCCTGGTACATCTTTGTGGCTCCTGGGTGAAGACTCATTTTCGTTTTATGAGCCTCTTCCATTAACTCTCTTCGGACTTCAAAATCCATAGGGATGCAAACTCGGCCCCGAAATCGTACGAGACCATCGAGTCCTTTAGTGAAGTCGGGTTCATCCTTGTCTCCGGCTCTTTCTAGTAGCTTTTGGAGTTCTAGGTCGGCAGCCTGTCTTTCCTTGATGAAACCCACAAAATCATTTGTCACTTGTAGCATTTTCAATACAACACTGTTTTCCTTCTTCTGTATGCCGAGGTTAAGATCACTGAACTCCTGCATCAACTGCATCTCTCGGACCATCATGTTGCTCAGATGAAGACTCTTCCTGCTCAGTGCGTCGGCCACCACATTGGCTTTTCCGGGGTGATAGTGCAAGTTGAAATCGTAATCTTTCAAAAATTCCACCCATCTGCGCTGCCTCATGTTCAATTCCTTCTGGTCAAACAGGTAGCCGAGACTCTTATGGTCACTGAACACCTCGAATTTCGTGCCATACAGGTAGTGTCTCCAAATCTTAAGGGCGAACACCACAGCTGCCAATTCGAGATCATGAGTGGGGTAATTCTGCTCATGTTGCCGAAGTTGCCGAGAGGCGTAAGCAACCACTTTTCCCTGTTGCATCAACACACAGCCAAGACCCTGCTTCGAGGCGTCACAAAACACGTCAAAGGCTTTGGTCGGATCGGGCAAAATAAGCACGGGCGAACTCGTCAACCTTTTCTTTAGCTCTTGGAAGCTCTGTTCGCACACCTCGGACCAATGGTAAGGTGCATCCTTTCGGGTTAACGAGGTCAACGGTAGAGCCAGTTTGGAAAATCCTTCAACGAATCTCCTGTAGTATCCTGCAAAACCAAGGAAACTCCTGATCTCGGTTACCGAGTTGGGTCTCTCCCACTTAAGTACCGCTTCCACCTTGGAGGGATCAACCGCAACGTCGTGCTCGGATATCACATGTCCGAGGAAATGAACCTCTTTGAGCCAAAAACTGCATTTAGAAAGCTTGGCGTAGAGTTCCTTGTGTAACACCCCGATTTGACAACTTGAAAACATAATTCATTTAGTTCAATATAGTGAAAATTTGGGCCAAATTTTTTTTTTTAAACAGTGTTACACAAGGTGAGAACACTTAGATTTTCAAATTATGTTTGCAATTTAAACTCATGTTCTCACATTGCATAAAACCTTTCAAGTTCCAAACCGAGATGTTACGAAACATCGCACTTTGAAACTTGCTTTCACAAAACACATTTAAAAGCCCATCTCTTTTATGTTTATCCAGAAAACTTAATATTGATTATCCAGCTTTATAAAACATCTTTCGGGTGCACATGTGGATGCAGCTAATGATGTCTAAGTACCTGGTAAGGGAGTACAATACTTGATCATAGATACTGTGACAATAGATCTCCATCCAACGCTTTCCCCTCAGAAGGGTCGAATCATCAACCATCGAGTCCTCGAGCCGAGCTTGACCATCTTCTCCTTCGAGACTCCATCTCGGTCGTGTCTCCGTAGGCCATCACGTGAAACGCCGACTCCCAATATAATCTACTTACTCTGTCGCTTGTGGACATCATCACAGAAGTCCACAGGGACGGGAAAAGACAGAGAGAGTAAGCATTCCGAACGACGCATCGTCGACGGTGTGGGTTTACGATAGGCAAAATATTAAGACAATACAAGCACACAACAATACACATTCACAGCACAATAATACAACATGTAATTATGCAAGATGCATGGGGATGAAATGCAATAGTCGCATTATCTAACACTATCTCCTTTCCTTAGGGAGTCCCTAAATCAGTTCGTCTCGCAAAGTCGAATTTCTTAAACAGCTTGTCTCACAAAACCGAAGTCTCTCGATCGGCTTGTCTCGCAAGGTCAAAGTCTCTTTGTTCACGTATCTCGAGTCCATAGTATCGGGATTCAGGTTTAATCGTTTTGGTTTCGAGTCTACATCTCCTCGGAATCCATCCACCTAGTCGGAAGCAATCAGGAGTACAGGATCTCTAACCACACCGGCTTTTACTGGATGGCAAAGTGAATGCATTCATAAAATAACAGCCCGGGAAAATAAATACAATAACCTCATCCGGCCGTGTTCGAGCATCCCTCTCACTGATCAAGAATTAGTCAAGGGGGTGTCAGTCCTCTGTCTAGTGTACATGTGGTACTTCGTCCACACCACTGAGTGACCAGCTCCGACCGGTTCAGCCAGGGGCCCTATGGTTTTTCCCACCTAGACAGACTTCTCAAGGCTTCTTGACGAATCACCGTCATTACCTTCCCCTATCCTAATCATCAATTGAGTACCACGCAGGTAAACACCGTGTCTTCCTCTCCACTACTTCGGGTAAAGGTTTAAGGTCGTGGGGTTATACTTTTCTGTCCTAACGTCGACCCATCCTAAGTCATCTCCGCCATACAGCTCCGACTATATGCGGAATGCTTCTGTGGGACTCGACCACTGTCTCTGATGAGCTCCGACCCATCCTGAATCATTTCGGCATACGGCTCCGACCAGTATGCAGGATATCCACAATCTCTCTGACGGGCTACAACCCATTCAGAGTCAACCTCGCCATATAGCTACGACTATATGCGGAATATCAAACATCATTCTGACGGGCTACGACCCACTCAGAATCACCATCGGCATGTGGCTCCGACCACATGCGGGATATCCATCAATCATCAATAGATAGGCTCCAACCTATCCCATGTCACTCATACTCAACATATGGCTACGACCATATGGAGGCTATCTCAACACATGGCTACAACCACGTGGAACTATCTCAACATATGGCTACGACCATATGGAAATCATCTCAACACATGGCTACGACCATGTGGAAACCATCTCAACACATGGCTACGACCATGTGGAAACCATCTTTGTAGAAACCCACAGTCATTTCGTCCATGTTCAAAGCATCGTCGTCACAATCACATCGTCAGCTCGTTCCACGTATTCGGCGCATCAGCATCATCCGGTTCCACCGCGTGTTCTGTCCTTTAGAGCTTTGCTCTATTCATTGGGGGATTTCTTATATTCTTCTATGTCTTTTCTATTCTTATCTTATATCGCGGGATGATGCATTATGCTCATGAAATGACATTATATCAACAATACATCTCAACATAAACAAGTACATCAATCAATCAATACCATACAATGGTATAGGTCTGAGTCTTCGTATACCGCGATACAAACAATCACACAATTTATCGGGTATACTACTAGCTACGATAGACCTTTACTCCGACTTTGAGAGAGTACGGAGTGTCCTAATAGATCACCTAAATACCACGGTGTCTTAGGGAAGCTTCTCTCTCACCTCAACTCCAGCAAATACCTCGCCCGAAATCGTTGCGGGTCCTCCCAACTGTCAGCTGCTCCAGTTTCTTGACTCATACGCACCTTATATTAGATAGGAGACACTAACGTTACTAGTCCATCCAAATGATCGTCATACTTAAAATCAAAGCGCGTTTTCGAAAACTCCTTTCACTCCTTGTCGGAAAATCGTAAAACGTCGAGATTTTCTCAAAACCAAAACCCAACTTTCACTATGCTTTAATTACTTTGAAATAATTATAATAAATCAATGAAATCATTTTAAATAAATGGATCGGTTGCTGGTCCATCTTGGACGGCAGCTTGCTCGATCCCGAAAACATTGAATAACGTCATTTTTGAAATCCAGCTTTTCTTAAATCACGTACCATTTAAAACTTAAACTTTAAACCCATCAAACACATTTTCAGGATTGAAAAACAATGTAAATAAAATCGGGACAGCAAAGATACAAGTCCATAAAGCACTCTTTTAGAAAATCCGAAAACATCGTAAAGTTGCACTTTTCAAACCAACTTTATCTTATATTAAAACTCAGCTTCAATTCACTTTGAAAACATTTTTAAATAAGAAATAAAACTTACAAAAACTCTGGACAGCATCATATTCCAAGCCTTAGATTCATTTTCCATTGTCTAAAACCAATTTAAATCCATAAACAAATTAAGCATCTTGAAACAATCAAATAAACACTTTGACCAACAATTTCTCAATCAAACAAAGTAATGAAACATATAGGCACATACACACCGAATCATACTCATATAAACACTTTGAATAAATAAATGAATTGGTTGTTGGTCCATTCCGGACAGCCACAACCAAGATTCGAAAACACCAAAAAATCGTTCTTTAATCTCTTTAACACTCCATGTTAAAATGATCATTTGAAATGATTTATTTTCAAACATAACACTTAAACATGGTAGTTCAATTAACATGTACCGCTTGAAACAAACCATTGGCACATAACACACAACACATTTCGAATCATAATTTCAAACTAATAGCCTAGACCGAAACACCGTAAACAATCAATCTTGTAAACTCAATCATGCATAGTCTAAAAAGATCATCAAGCAATCATTCATTCAATTACTTCAAGACATAATGATCATCATACAAGTCCAGCCAAACCACAAAACAAAGCACAAAACTCATGTTTGTCAAAAACGTTTAAATAAAGCTTTTATTCAATCACGGAAAAGTACAAAAGATAAAATTTAAAACTACATCAAATCAACTTGTTTAATCCTCCGGAACATACCAATATATGTTAAAGTTAATCATATAAAATTTCCAAGTCATTTGAACAATCTTAAGTTAGGTTTCCAATCAGATTTGGCATAAAAAGCAGGATAGAACTGTCGCTGACCTGAGGCCAAAATGCCATTATTAAAAATAGTGTTTCAACTCCGAATTGCATGAAAATTGGTATAAATCTTCCCCACACAATCACGATCATCTCATAAAAATTCCAGATCATTTGGAGTTGTGAAAGTCATACTTTTTCAATTAAATTCGTCACTAAGTCTGGAAAATCTGAACCAAACGGTTCACTGTTTTTCAATTCGTAAAAATATCAAACCAACTCCAAATCACCTCAAATTTCACAGAAAGTCACATGACATGTTTAAGGAGCTACCATAAAAAATTCAAGCAATTTAGAGTAGTTTAGGTCAGAAAACTCGGTTTAGGTATTTCCTTGAAAACTTACTTTTCCGAAATCGTTTTCACCAAAATGACTTCATTTCAATTAACAAACCAATTCCAAAAATCTTATAAAATTTCAGGGACACTAAATCTAACCTACTTAAAATAGTGTCCAAGTTTCAGATTCATAAAACATGTACAAGTGCTACTTATCAAAATCTTTTTCACTAAAAACCTTAGACTTCCATAATTAACACCGAACAACCAAAATTCATTTGAATTACCAAAACAATTCCAAATCCCTTCAAATTTTCCAGAATTCATTTAAATAGCATCAATGACCACATATCAAAATTTCAAGGCAATCCAATTAGCATAACTATTCTTTCTTAAAGTTTCTTACAAGAAAATCACTTATGAAACAAGATTTCAGCACTAAATCAAATCGTTCAAACCAAACATTTTCATTTAACTTTCACTTAGTCAATTTTATCTTAGAAAAACTTCATCTTATCATACTCAATCATGTTAAAACCGTATGCTTCACTAGTTGCTCAAAACTTATCTTCTCAAGGAATAACTTTACAAATCAACATGTAGTTTCATGGCATCAACATGCATACATCTAAGAAAATTTAAACTCAAAGTCTAAGGTCCAATCCGTGACCTTGACTAGGTTTTCTCAAAAACATTTTCAAAAGATTCAAGACTTCTAAAAACAACTTCAAATGCAATAACAATTTCACATCATTCATTCAATTAGACTTAAGAAAATCTTAATCCTTTTCATTTAACCGCGACTAATGCTTAAAGATCACATCATCACATAAATTTTATTCTTCTTAAAACATCATCAAGTTTCAAGATTATGACATGCAAGAGATCAAACAAAAGGAAATCAATCTTTCAATCACCTCATCGTCAAACCGTGACCAACACAAAGGAAAATCACTAAGAAAATTCAATCAATCATAAAGATCTTCACATTAAAACTCAAACATCAAACAAATCATAGTTCGAGCATGGATCTAAACATGCACGCAAAAAAAACACTAGTTCTTTGAAAAACCTTTCAAGAAAACTCAAAATCAAGTCCTTTTCGAAAACACTTTTAAGAGATCAAGAAGAGAACTCAAGATCATGAGCAAAACTTCAAGATCAAGTTCAAAGATCAACATGCATGTAAAGGAAATCATTAGATTTATCACCAAAAACAAACATGCATCACACTTTTAAACCAAGAATCAAGTGTTTAGAAGAAGATCATGAAAAAACGAAAATGAATCAAAGAAAAGGTTTAAAACTTTTTAGGTCATGAATTAAAATTCTTACTTAATCAAAAACTTTAAAGAATTCAAGTCCAATTCCTTGGTTTCTCCTCTCTTTCCTCACGGCTCACTCACTCTATCCTAGTCCATGGTTTTCTCCTTCCCTTCTTTGCTAATCTTAGCTTAATCTTGCTTAGATCATGAAGGATTTTGGGTTAGTTCTCCTTCTCTCTCAAGTTCGGCCACTCTCTTTCTCTCACTTTCTCACTAAGAGCTTGATGGTGCTCTTAGTGTTGTGTGTTTGGTTTTGGAAAGAAATGAAGGAAATGGAAACAAGAGGAGTGTATGTGTTTTGATCATTCTCTCTTCACTCTCACGGTTTTGAGAGTGTATGTTGGTGTGGGTTGTTGTTGTTGTTTGTGTTGATGGGGGAAGTAGAAATGATGAAGATGTAGGAATGAAGAATGATGGAATGAAACAACTCACTCACTCACACGGTTTGGTCCCTCTTTCTTTTATCTTTCTCTATTTCTCTTATTTGCCAAGAAGGGTTTGCATGGAGGGCTTTGATGCAATACTTAGGGATTAAGTCATAAACTTGGAGGCCAAGTCTTTGCCTCAAGGCCCTCACGGCCTCTCCCTCTCTTCTTCCTAGTCTTCACTTTTTCTTCTTCCTTATGTCATGCTTAGGTCATTAGAGTGATGTCATCATGTTGACTATTAAGGCATGCCACTTGTTGATCAAGTAAACAAGCTTGGTGGCTAGGCTAAGCACATAGAATTCGGCCACATGGGCTTAGGGTGGTTTAGATTAGCTAATTAGGTTTAAGGCACTAATTAGGGTTCTAATCATGATTAGGGTAGGATTAGGTTATTTAATCTAGGTTTAGTCTACTAATCCTTAGTAATTAAGGCTTAATCAGGGATTAAGGTGCTAATCAAAAACTTAATCATAGGTTTAGGGAAAACTAATTTTTGGATTAGCTCACTAACCAAAAGAGTTTAGGGTTTAAGAGAGTGATTAAGCACTTAATCAAAGCTTAAGAGCTCGATTAGGGTTTAATCCACGATTAGGGCACCAATTAGGGTTTGTAGAGGCAATTGGACTTTGATTCTTTGAAGTCTAGAGAAAATAATTTTCCATGAAATCAATAAAACAAAATATTAATTGAACCTTAAACAATCAAGCACACGAAGTCACACACACACAAGCAAATCAAATTTCAAAACATAAGGATTCATCATGGAATCAAAACTTTTTTTTTAGATCAATTCTTTAATTAATTAGGTTAAGTCCATAAAAATGCACAAAGAGATTCATTTCTCAAATGAAATCATAAATAATAGAATTATTCCAAACCCAATAAAATCATTTGCTTGAATTCTATAAAAATCTTTGTTTACCAAATTCCAGAAAATCGAAAATTGATTACGCAGTCGGATAAAATATTCATTGAAAATCATTTGTGAAATAATATCTCAAAATTTCTCTTTGATGAAAAATTATTTATTTTAGTTAGGAAAATACGGAATGTCACACCTTGTCTTCAAAACCTGCAACACCGTTCTCAAGTGCTGCTCATGTTCACTCGGACTCCGAGAGTAGATGAGGATGTCGTCGATGAAGACTATCACAAACGAGTCTAGATAAGGTCGGAAGATCCTATTCATGTAGTCCATAAAGATGGCAGGGGCGTTGGTAAGTCCAAAGGGCATGACCACATACTCAAAGTGCCCATATCTCGTCCTGAAAGCTGTCTTCGGAATATCTTCATCTCGGATACGGATCTGGTGGTATCCAGATCAGAGGTCAATCTTAGAGAATACCGACGCTCCCTTAAGTTGGTCCAACAAGTCATCAATCCGAGGGAGGGGATATTTGTTCTTCACTGTTACCGCGTTGAGTTTTCGATAATCAGTACACATTCTGAGGCTACCATCTTTCTTTTTAACGAACAGGATCGGAGCTCCCCAAGGTGAGACGCTTGGTCGGATTAGCTTCTTGGCCAAAAGTTCTTCCAGCTTCTTCTTAAGCTCTTCTAGCTCGGGTGGTGCCATTCTGTACGGAGCAATTGAAATCGGGCCAGTTCCCGGGATGAGGTCTATACTGAACTCTACTTCTCTTCTCGACGGTAAGCCAGGCATTTCGTCCGAGAAAACCTCTGGAAATTCTCCGACTACAGGAATTCGGTCTAAGGTCGGTTCCTCTGTTGCCTCTAACTTTGCAACCGAAGGGCCACTAAAGATGACAGTTTTCTCTCGGCAGTCGAGAAGGACATAGTGTTGAGACATCCAGTCCATGCCGAGGATGATATCTAGTTTGGTTAGGGGTAGGCAAATCAAATTGACTTTAAACTCTCTGCCTAATACTTGGATAGGACACTCTAAGCACATTTTAGAAGTGATTACAGAAGAATTGGTTGGGGTAGAAATGGATAGTTTGTAAGGCATATCTACTGGGGATAGTTTTAGCTTGTTCATACAGTCAAGGGAAATGAAAGGATGTGTGGCTCCACAATCAAATAACACGGCACATTGAGTACTGTTTACTTGACAAGTAACTCGGATCAGCTCGTCGGCATCAGTCACCTCTTCACCATCCATGGTATAGACTTTGCCTCTCTGCATCGGTCGGTTAACACCAGCCTGTTGTGCCTTTGCCACATTGACCTCTTCTTTCACAATGTTCTCGGTACACCGAGCTGAAAAATGACCAGGCTTGCCACATCGGAAACAGGATCCTCTTGCTCTGCTCGGATCCAGACTCCAGCATTCTCCCCTGTGCTGCCTCCCGCAGTGTTGGCATATCGGATAGGGACCAGGGACAATCACCATCTGACCACCGCTCCTCGGAGTCGTTGACACTCTTGAGCTCGGATTCACATAGGGAGCAGATCTCTGAACAGCTCCCTTTCCTCGGATTGGACCCACTGCTCTTTGTGCCGACCTGCCCCGCTTTCCGTTGGCTTTCCTTTTGAGCCCCTTCTCATAGGTGCTAGCCATGTTTACCAGCTGCGAGAGATTGGCCACGTTCTGATATTCGAATGCGAGCCGAATATCATCACGGAGACCAGATTCAAACTTGATGCACTTTGTACGCTCATCAGCATCTCGGTAGCTTCCAGAATAACGGATCAAATCCTCGAACTGAGCGGCATATTCCCCAACACTCAAGTTCCTCTGTTCCAGCTTCAGAAAAGCGAGCTCCTTCTCCCTCCTGACATCTTCGGGAAAATACTTTCCGAGGAATCGAACTCGGAACAAGTCCTAAGTGATGGCTTCATTAGCCGCTTCCAGTCCACGACTCTGCTGCTCCCACCAGTGCTCGGCTTCACTCGCCAGCACAAACTCGGCCAACCTCACCCTGTACTCATAGGGAGGTTGCAAAGATCGGAAAATCTTCTCAATGTCCTGGAGCCATCTCTGCGCTCCATCAGGATTGTAACCCCCCTCAAACCGAGGTGGTTCGTTCTTTCTAAATCGGCTCATCCAGTCAATCTCGACTGGAGCCGGAGGTTGAGGCTGAAGGGTTGCAGCTGCAGCTGCTGCGGCTGCGGCGATGTTCTGAGCGAGGTTCTCAGCCTGGTTCTGCTGAGCCTGCGCTTGGTTCTGCTGCAATTGAACCAGCGTTTCCAACACAACAACAATTCGGTCGTTATCAGCTCTTCTCCCAGCCATGCTGCTCGGTCATGGAGAGAAAGCCAATTAACCACCGAATAAATATATATATATATATACATAAACATATACATCTATAAGCTCTATTGTCTAACTTAGACTTCTAGACTTTACTTATTTGTCACTCTCTTGGTGAGTAACCACTGGAGTCCTTTGCAACTCCAATAGGCCGAGGAGAAACTGCTCTGATACCAAAAATGTAACACCCTATATAATAATTACCCTTAAACCCGAAAATTAGGATTTAAAATTTTCTTTTAATTAATACCAAATCATCAAAGTTATAAAGCGGAAGACTTAAATCATTAAAAGAGAAAAAGTGAAATAGCATAGTTACACCGAGTTCTTAATCAAAATACAAAATAACGTTTAGCTCGGCCATAGGGCCGAGATCCATACAAAATACATAATACTTTAGCTCGGCCAACTGGCCGAGGCCCATCTAGGCTATCAGACTCTAATGACTTACTCCCCCTGTGAGGGAGAGTGAACCTGCTCGGCCGGGGACTGCGTCTGCTCGGGCTCAGTACCTGAAAAATGGTAAGGAGGTGAGCATTACACAGAACTTAAATAAGCAGTTTCTAACATGCCATACCGAACTACCAAGCCAAACACAAGTAGTCCGTTAGCATAAAAATAACAAGTAATCAACCATATAATCACATGCATACATCATCATCATTTAGCTCGGCTCACATCATACAATCTCATCTAGCTCGGTTCACACACACACACCATCTCGCTTAGCTCGGTTCACTCGATTAACTCCCCTTATCCTCTTTCCTTAATTACTACACTCAGTTTCTCAGCCACTACTCTCTTACCTCGGATTGCCATCTCTATCTCGGATTCATTACTCATTATTCCACTTTTACATAGTTTCCAATCTTTTACTCTTCTCGGATGCATACACCCAGTGCATGTCTTACACCATTTAAGGTCGGATATCAGAGTGTCCATAACTGCGAGTACCCAGTACCCGTCTTATAGCTGCACATACCCAGTATGCGTCTTACGCAATCAATGCACGCACCCAGTACGCGTCTGCTATGACCAGGAGCACTACCGCCGATCATTCTATGAGTAAGGTAAGGAGTGTCCATAACTGCGAGCACCCAGTACTCGTCTTACAGCGGCGCATCTCGGCGACTTACGCGATCAATGCACGCACCCAGTACGCGTCTGCTATGACCAGGAGCACATCCCACCGATTCCGTGCTCGGAACTTCGTGTGAATCATAACTGCGAGTACCCAGTACCCGTCTTACAGCTGTGCATACCCAATATGCGTCTTACGCGATCAATGCACGCACCCAGTACGCGTCTGCTATGACCCGATCACACAACCATTTCTCTTTAATTCCTCTTAGCCTTTTTAATCATCTCTTTTAGTTCGGCCTATCTCGGCTCAACCCTTTAAATTATTCCTCTATACATTAATCTCATTATTTTCTTAGCTCGGCCTCTCTCGGCTCCGCCCATTTAACCATTCCCCTTTTTCCCTTAACCTTTCTCATTATCTGACTTATTACTCTATCTTTCCTACTTTCAATATCTACCATGTTCCCATACACACTCTCAACCTCTCTCAGCTCGACCACAGATATAAATAGAAAATATCAAAGCTCATAAACACTTATACCACAACAACAATATGAATAAAGCATTTAACCAGTCCATCATGTAAATATAAGCATATACCCAAGAACAGAATATTCCCTCTTCACCTAAAATTCATGTTTCTAGTTCATTCATTGGTTCCCATCACCCTTTTTACCTTTTCTTTCTAACATTAACCTATATCCATTCCCTAATCTAACACCCACTCTTAGTACCCTTTATGAACACCCTAGAAACCCAAACTCAAGTAGAGGTAACACTCACTCCTTACCTCAAACCGTGAGAGATAAGAGTTGAGGGTTGAGAATGGCTTTCCTCTTAAGCTTGACCTTGAGAGCTACACACCCCTTGAATCTGTGTCCTCCTAGCTGCAACCACAACACCACGCCGGCCCAGGGAAGCGTCCGAAGCGGGAAGGAGAACGGAAGGAAGGAGGGTCTCTGGTTGGTACCACGTGGTGGAGAAGAGAGAGGCGTTCGTGAGAAAAAGGGAGAAAGAAGGTATGTTGATGCTGGGTTTTCAGAGAAAAAGAGAGAGAGACGAGGAGAAAGAGAGAGAGAGAGAGAGAGAGAAGGCGAAGTGTGTTATGTTGTGTTTGGGCTTTCTTTTATTCTTTTAGGGTAATTATTTGTGTGGTTCTCATTGGAGGCTTCTATGAGAAGTCAAAACATGTGGCTAGGATTCATTGGCTTCTTGAGGAAGCCATGAATAGTGACTTGAAAAGGACATAAAGCAATGATAGTGACATAAAGTGAATGATAGTACGGATGGTGCGAAACCCAAGGGGCCAACAGCTCAACATGAGCTGTCACGGAGGAGCAAGGAGGTGTCGGCTCGGTATAAAGGAACCGCAGTAGTCCGAGCTTCCTTCTCGGATAATACTGTGAGGTACGCTGAGGTCGGCTAATCCGAGCTTGACAACAGGTTCCGCGCTTGACCCCATTTAGCTCGGTCGGGATCAATCCGAGGTCCAATACTTACATACAAGGTCGGCCTATGCTTCCTGTGGTAGACCTACCCTCGGACTACCCTAAAACATCCTTGGCCGACCGGAATATTCATTGGCCGACCAAAATACTCATTGGCCGACCAGAATACTCATTCTGCCAGGTCACACATCTTTGGGCCGAGCGCATGCCATAGGACCCACCCTAGCGACTCTGGGCCGAGCATAGGGACCTCTTCCCTTAAAGAGTCCAAGCTAAGGGCGCGTGAGCCTAGCTCGCTAACCAGATAAGACTAACCGCTAACAGGATAAGGATGAATGACTCATCCCTTATCCTATAAAGGGACACGTCAGCCCTACTGGACCTCCGTACAGGCCCATAGGGTACAACACCGCTCCCCCTATAAATAGCTGTCTCCAGCTAGGGGCTCAGGGACGTTCTCTCTCCCTAATCATACACTAGCACACACTCGTGATTAGGGAAACCCTAGTTATCCCCACTGGATAACTAGCATACCAACAAAATCACACAGTAACATCAGACCGTTTTCTAGCTCTTAGGTCTTCCATACCCTTGAGCTAGGGATATACTCTGAACATTGTGTCTAGGACATTACATTGGCGCCGTTTGTGAGAAACCGTAAACTGCTATTCCCACCCCAAAATGGTAGACACGCGAGGAAACGCTGCATCACGTGGCGCAAACCGCCAAGCAGGGCGAAACCGTCAGAGGTTGGAGGAAGGCAGCGGTGACAACGGCAGTGATCTCGAAGGAAGAAACCCTCCCCATCCCAGCATGCCATCAGTAAGACAAATTCCAGCCCGGAGCCACCACTCCATTCCAGTCCGCACGCATAGTGGCCCTTACACCGTTCATTCCAGGCAAACAAACCCTGTTAACCCTAACCCTTTTAACTCAAACCCTGTTAACCCCAATAATACACAAAACCATGGATCGGGCCGATCCATCGACGCTCGTGTTTCTGGAGGGGATAGGGACTACTCCCGTGGCCAAAGAGAAAGCCAGTTGGAAGAAATCATTAAGCAACAAGCTCAGATCCTGGAGCGGCAGGGAAAAGCCATCGCCGACCTCCAACAGCTCCATATGCAGGCGGTGGCTGAAAGGGCGTTAGCAACAACCCCTGCAACTCAGCTGATCCCCCACCCTACCACCACTCTACCTCCACCACCTCCCATAAACCCAACCCTAGAGACCACATATGAAACCGACCACACTGCTCACCCTGGCCATCCCTTCACTCCGCGAATCATGGCATATGAGACACCCTCAGCCTTTCTCGGCCCAACGAGTGTTTCCAAGTACAACGGGTTAACCGACCCCCTGGAGCATATCTTGTCTTTTGAAGGAGCTATGAACTTTTACGACGGAGGAGACCTGATGAAATGCAGAGCTTTTTCCATGACTCTGCAACCACCCGTCTTAAGATGGTACTCAGCTTTGCCCAGGAACTTTGTCAATTCCTGGGCAGAAATGAAGAAAGTTTTTCTGAACAGATACACTGCTAGTTGCGTCCAGCCGAAGTCCAACCACGCACTAGCAGGCGTTATGCAGCAACCTGAAGAGCCTTTGCGAGAATATCTCTCACGCTTCCATTCGGAGGCAGGGACCGTTCCTAACTTGGAACCGAGCTTTGCAGTTTTTCTCTTCACTTAGGGTCTCCGAAACGGAGATTTCAAAAACTCGCTAGTGGGAAAACCGCCGAGGGATATGGCGGAGCTGAGACATCGTTCTACTAAGTTCATAAACTTGGAAGAATTCAGCAAATGGCAAAGAAACAGAGACAGAGGCGAGCGAGGAGAGCCATCCTCCCAGGGAAAACCAAGAAAAGACGAGAGAAGAGATGACGGAAGGGGTGACCGAAGAGACGATCAAAGGAGAGGACCCCGAGGGGATAGGAGATTTGGACCTCCCCGAGGGAAATTCGAGCAATACACCCCTCTCACAGTTCCAAGAAGCCAAATTCTGCAGGAGACAATGCAGACTGACCTCCGAGCAATAGAAAGACCACCCCCCTTGAAGAGAAGTCAACGCCAGGATCGCTCCAAATTTTGCTCGTATCATGGTGGGTATGGGCACACCACAGATGAATGCACTTGGCTCAGGGATGTGATCGAGCAGTTGATCAGGGACGGCAAGTTACAGCAGTATGTCAGGGAAGCACTCAACCGACATGCTCGCAGAAGAACTCCATCCCCAGATAGGAATGGCAGATCCTCAACCAGGCAGGCCGATCAAAACACCAACCAACAACAACCACCCAACCAGCAGAGAGTTGCCATGGTAGAAGTGGCCACGACGGATCAATCCCCACAAAACCTGCGAGTTAACACCATTGCTGGAGGTTTTGCGGGAGGAGGAGAAAAACGATCCGATAGAAAGAAATACATCAATCAAGTGCTTGCCGTCCACAACCATCCAATCCGAAAGAGAGCCACAAAAAGTATTCCCATTTGCTTTTCTGATGATGATCTTGAAGGGGTGATCCCGGGTCATAACGACCCTATGGTCATCACTGCATTGATCGGCAACTATGAGGTTGCCAGGATATTTGTCGATCAGGGTAGCTCGGCAGATATCATGTTCCTGAACCTTTTTGAAGCACTGAAGTTAAAAACCTCAGACCTAACCCCTTTCGAGGGGAAGCTGATCAGCTTTACTGGAGATGCAGTGGTTCCCAAAGGACACATCCAGCTGCCAGTGACCCTTGGGAACCACCCCTCGGCGAGAACCGAGATCATCAAGTTCCTCGTCGTCGATTGCCCATCGGCATATAACGCCATCCTTGGCAGGACATGCTTGCAGGCCTTCGGCGCGGTCGTCTCAACTGTCCATCTGGCTATGAAGTTTGAAGGCACTGACAGAACTGTAGTTACCATCCGAGCCGAGCAGGAGAAGGCTCGACTGTGCTACAACGCCAGTTTGGAAAAGATCAAGATTCCAGAAGAAATTCAGCCAAAGTTAAGTTTGAACAAAGGAAGTGTACTCTTGACGGACCTAGATGTCAGGTCCGATTTGGATGATTCAAGACCGACCCCTCAGGGAGAGTGGGAGTTCATCGTGTTGGATGAGAAGCTATCAGACAGAAAAGTGAAACTAGGAACCAACCTTCCAGAAGAAATACGAGCAGAAATGCTCGAGCTTTTAAAGAAAAACAAAGATCTTTTCGCTTGGACCTCGGCAGACATGCCGGGGATTGATCCGAATTTGATATGTCATCGGCTCAGCGCTCATCCGACCGCCAAGCCAGTCGCCCAAAAGAAGAGAAGGGTTGGCACCGAAAAGGCTGCAGTAATAGAGGAGAAGGTATCCGAGCTCCTTTCCGCCGGGTTCATCAGGGAGGTTAGCTACTCGGAGTGGCTCTCCAACACCGTTCTGGTCAAAAAATCAAATGGGAAGTGGCGCATGTGCGTCGACTATACCGACTTGAACAAAGCGTGCCCAAAGGACCAGTACCCCCTCCCCATCATCGATAAACTAGTGGACAACTCATTGGGCTACCAACTCCTCTCTTTTATGAATGCATACTCGGGATACAATCAAATCCCGATGTACCCTCCTGATCAGGAGAAAACGACCTTCATCACTGAAAGGGCAACTTACTGCTACACGGTAATGCCTTTCGGATTGAAAAACGCTGGCGCAACCTACTAGCGTATGATGAACAAGGTCTTCTCGGGTTTGATCGGACCCACTCTCGAGGTGTACATTGATGATATGATAGCCAAGAGCAAGAAGAAGGAGGACCATCCTCGGGACCTCACAGCTATTTTGGACAGAATCAGAAAATTCAACATGCGCCTGAATCCCGATAAGTGCACCTTCGGGGTCCCAGCCAGGGCCTTCTTAGGTTTCATGCTCACGGAGAGGGGTATCGAGGCCAACCCAGAAAAATGTCAAGCTATTTTGAACATGCACAGCCCATCTAATGTCAAAGAAGTTCAGAGGCTAACTGGTCGGATGGAAGCCCTCTCCAGATTTCTCCCTCAAGTAGCCAAGAAAGCTTTACCATGGTACCAACTGCTCAGAAAAAACAAGAATTTTCATTGGAATGACTCTTGCGAACAAGCGTTTGCAGAACTCAAGCAATACCTCTCGGCCCCTCCCGTCCTCACCAGTCCTCGGGAAGGGGAAACTTTGTTTTTGTACTTATCCGTGAGTGAAACATCTGTTAGCTCGGTCCTGGTCAAAGACGACTCGGGTACCGAGCGTCCCATCTACTTTGTCAGCAGGGCCCTCCAAGGGCCTGAGATAAGATATTCCAAGATTGAAAAGCTCGCCTTTGCTTTGGTAGTTGCTGCTAGGAGGCTCCGGCAGTACTTTCAGAACCACCCCATAGTACTCAGAACAATTCAGCCGATCAGGCAGGTGCTACACCGGCCTGACTTGGCAGGAAGGATGGTCTCTTGGTCTGTTGAACTATCAGAGTTCGACATCACCTACGAGCCAAGGAAAACCCTCAAGTCCCAAATTTTGGCAGATTTTGTTTCAGAGCTATCAGATTCTTCTTATTCCAACCTCTCCCAACCATGGAAGATCTATGTTGATGGCTCCAGCCACAGTAAGGGGGCAGGAGCAGGGATAATCCTTGAAAACGCAGCAGGCATCTGTGTGGAGTATTCCCTCAAGTTCGACTTCCCCACCTCGAACAACCAAGCAGAGTACGAGGCGGTGATAGCCGGCTTGTGAATGGCCCACCAAATGGGGGCGTCGAAAATCAAAGTTTTCAGTGATTCCCAGCTTGTAGTATCCCAAGTCAAAGGTGAGTTCCAAGCCAAAGAACCAATCCTCCAGAAATATCTAGAACAAGTCAAAACCCTCACAGATCTCTTCCCCCAATTCTCTATCACCCACATCCCTAGGTCTTCTAACAGCCGAGCAGATATCCTGTCAAAGCTCGCAAGTACTAAAGGGCCAGAGAACAACAAAACCCTAGTCCAAGAAACTGTCCATCAGCCGAGTGTTATCTTAGCTATATCTTTGACCACCAGCTGGATGGACCCCATCAAGCGGTATCTCCAATTCCAAATCTTACCAACCGACCCCTCTCAAGGAAAGAAGATAGTCAGGCAAGCAGCTCAGTACACCATGGTCGGCGACATTTTGTACAAACGGGGAATGGACTCCCCAATGCTAAGGTGTCTGGACCGAGCAGAAGCTGATCTGGTACTGGCCGAGGTTCATGAGGGAATCTCGAGCCACCATGTAGGTGTGAAAGCATTGGCTCGCAAAGTGCTCCGAGCGGGCTACTATTGGCCTACACTTCTCAGCGACGCCTCGGAACATGTTAAAAAATGTGAGTCCTGCCAGCTTCACGGAAAGGTGTACCAACGTCCCCCGACGGAGCTTCACTCAATGATCGCACCATGGCCCTTCTATCAGTGGGGTATGGACATCATTGGGAAATTCAAAACAGCTCCAGGGCAATTGAAGTTCGTAGTAGTTGCTGTTGATTATTTCACAAAGTGGATTGAGGTCGAGGCATTGGCTACAATCTCCTCAGCCAAGATTCAGAGGTTCTTCCTCAGACAAGTCATCACTCGTTTTGGTGTCCCACACACTCTAGTCACTGACAACGGTACTCAATTCACCGCAAAGGTTTTCCAAGAACTCGTCGATCACTTCCACATCACCCACCACTTCTCATCAGTCGAGCACCCACAGACCAACGGGCAGGCTGAAGCTGCGAATAAAACCATCATTGACGGTTTGAAGAAAAGATTGCTGGATGCCGAGGGTTCATGGGCTGACCTCCTTCCCGAGGTGTTATGGTCAATCAGAACGACCATACACACCTCAACAGGAGAAACCCCATTTCGGCTCACCTACGGTTGTGAGGCTTTGCTACCTATTGAAACTCGGATCCCTACCTTTCGTATATTCGAGCGTCCAATAGAGGCGAACAAAGATTTGCTAAAGGAAGATTTGATCCTTAGCGAGGAAATCCGATCTCTAGCCTCTGAACGAGAGAAAAAAGCTAAGGAAAGGCAGTCCCGAGAATACAACAAATGGGTGGTTCCGAGGAGCTTTGTTGTGGGAGACCTGGTCCTTAGGCGAGCTGATATTGGTCTGAAAAATTCAAGAGAAGGGAAGTTGGCAAGGAACTGGGAAGGTCCCTACCGAGTCATCTCGAAGACCGGCTCGGGGGCTACAGACTAGAAACACTAACCAATCAACAGTTGAACAACTCCTGGAATGCTACCAAGCTTAAGCCCTACTATAGCTAAGTGGGAATCACAGCACTTTCTGCAAAGCTACAATTCTGTCATTTAAAATTCTGTCATTTAAAATTATTGTCATTTATCTTAAACATGATCTTAGTTATCCCTTTTTGTATTTAACTCCTGTTTACAAACGGATCAAGTAAATTTAATGAAGTTTTTCGTTTCAATTATCTCTCGTATCTTCTTACTGTCAACGTACTAACCATTTCCCCTCGGCTCGCCACCGAGGCGAACTTGGGTGTTTATACATGACCTTCTAACAAGGACATATAAACTAACAGTCGCAAGTACTTTAATAGATTCCCGGCCAAAAACTCGATACAGTTTCCTCAAGCCGAGGACCGAGGATCCCACCTTGGCCAAAGGTTGGAGATTCGAAATCTAAACAACAGTTTATAACGAGATAAAATACATGAAAAACAGAATGAGATTCACTTCTTACAGCACAATATTACAAAAAGAAATGTTTAGGTCTAACCGACCATTTCATACTTGAAAGAAATTCAAAACAAGATCAAATTACAAAATAACACAGCAAAATACATCTCAAAGGAGCTAATCCTCGTCCTCGGACAAAGCAATGGACGACCCATCAAAATCTTCTTCGTCGTCTTGCTCCAAGTCAAGGGGGTTCGGCAGGTTGGGTGCTGACAAATCCAATTCAGTGTCATCGTGGGAATAATCAACCATCCGATCACCATCAACCCCATAGTATGGACTAGCCCCAACCACTCTGATCCCAAGGTTCATGAACAATAACTGTTTCACAGCATTCACAAAAGAATCAACAGCAGAATGATCCCAGTTGAAATGGTTCTTGTGAGCTAGCACTTTATGCTTTAAGGCCTTCCGACGAACTTTGGTCAGTTCCCCCTGAGCCTTTGCCAGTTCCCCTTGCAACCTATTCACCTCCGCCTCTGAGCTCGTCAAACGACCCTCAACACCTTCAAGCTCGGTAAGCCTTTGCCGAGCTTCAGTCAATTTTGCTTGGGCCGCTTGCAGCAACCTTCCTTTCTCAGCATCCTTTCCCGCCGTATCCTCCAGGGCCTTTTGAGCAGTCTCCCGAGCTCTCTCAGAAGCATCAAATCTTTTTTGAAGCTCGGCATTTGCTTCTGTTAGAGCTTGAAGATTTGCCTCACTTTGCTTAACTTGACTTAGCAGATTTTTAGTTTCAGCAGCAGCAGCTTTCCTTTTCTCCTTCTCAGCTGCCGAGAGGGTGGCACTGATATCTTCAGCATTTTTGCTTAGGTGAAACATATAACTGGCAGCCCTCAGCATGTTTCTGCCCAAGAGATCACAATGGCACCTTAAGGTGCTTGCCGTCTGATCCGACAGCCTTTTTTCATCATTTGGCGTATAAACCAAACCGACAAACTTCTCCTTCAGCTTCTTAGCCCAAACACTCTCCTCGTCTGGGTCAGACATATCAAACCGTAGATTGGTCCTTTGAAGGTCGGCAACCTTCGTCTTCACCACCTCCACAACCTTGCCTTTGCCTTTATCCAATTTAGCCCTTTTGGCAAGGGGCACCCGATCCTCCTCATCCTCCTCTTCCCCCACAACCTGAACCGAAGGAACCCTAGTAGCAATTTCCACCCCTTTAGCCGATGAAGGTTGGACGTCTTGCATAACTTCAACCTCAGAGGGACAAGCCTCGGCAACGGTCACCGAGCGAGTGGCTTCCGAAGAAACGTCCCCGCTCCAAGAACCAACCGACCCTGCAGTTGCCTTTGCTTTTGCAAGCTCCTTCATGCGAGCAACAGCCTTGTTTTCCTTAGCCATTTTTTCTGCAAAACCAAAAATCCAAGTGTTAAAAAAAATACATATTTGTACCAAGCTCGGCTTTTATAAGCTCTTGAGGAAAAATAATGATGTTCCTGATATCTACTGGACCATTCCGCCTAAGGTAGGAAAAGAAGGTATCACAGGTGATCCTCTCGGCTACCGACAGCTCGGTTTCATACTGATACTGGTAAAGTTTGGGATTACGGTTAAAAAAATCAGGCGACCAAGACAAGGGAAACCGAGGTTGATCACCCTCCATAAACCAACAGTCCCCATTTCCGACGAACTGATACTTAAAGTATAAAGGCTTGAAAGTCTTCCATGAATCTGTGAATTTATCAAAAAGGGCATGTCCGTTGCGCGCTTTCAACGACACCCACAGTCTCTTGTACGACCCCTTCTCAAAGACGTTCACTTGCGGTATGTACAACCATAGAAATGCTCGGAGCGAGCAAGTCAACTTTTGAGCTTCACAAAACTTTTGAAAGGCCCGAATGAAGGCCCAACCACTAGGGTGCAGTTGGGTAGGAGCCAAGCGCAACCGACGCAACAGCTCTATTTCTATGTCAGAAAAGGGCATCTTCACCCCCAGCCGAATAATAACTTCTTCGTACATGAAAAACTCTTTGCGATCCGCGGCGATCGCCGTACATACTCGGTCGTTGGCTGCAGGTGAGTTAATTGCATAAGACGTCCCTGCTTCATCCGTGGGGCAGGGGAGTATGTGAGCTCGGATATGACTTAGATTGCTGTTGACTAAAGCCGACGGGTTACCGAGCACCTCCAAGTCAACCCAGTCATAATCTCAAGAGTTCGGAGGCACAGGAAACTCGTGAGGATGTGAGACGCACCGTCGAACCATACCTGGGGAAAGGGAATACTCGGCGTCAGAGTCTATAAAATCAAAATTCTTAAACAGCCTAACCCTAGGTTTATTAGTCCTATAGCCGAGCCTACTACACCTTCCCCTAACCCTAACAGCTTTTCCCCAGAAGGGTTTCTCCCAGGAACGGTTCGAAGGGCGGCGGGATACTTGGGCCCGCTCTTCCGCCGCATCATACAGTAGTTTCCTACTTTCCTCCTCCTCGGAATTCCGAGGGTAATCTACTGATAATGGTACCTCCGTCATCGGATCTGCCATGCGATGGCGGAAAGGTGAGGGTAAGGAGTCCAGCACCTCCAGATCGGAAGAAGAAGAAGATGAAGAGGAAGAATCCTCAAGATCACTCAAACCCAGAATCCTAGACCACTCCTCATACTGAAACCAATTGATACTCATAATGAAATCTAACTTACCCAGAAACCAACCCAGAAAATTAGAAAACACAGAAACCAAAAACCAAAAACCCAGAACCTAAGGAAACAACAGTTTAGTAGAAAAAGAAACAGAGAACAGAAGCAAAACCAAAACCAGAAAGCAAAATACCTGAGAATTGAGGACGAAAACTGGCACGAGCGAACTGAAGAATCAAGACAGAAGCCAAAAAGCTTCAAAGACAAACTGGCAGAAGAACGATGGAGTAGAAAATTGTAATCCAAAAGGCCAAGGAGACGAATTGCAGAAAGAGGAGGAATGTCAGAAGTCCAAGTTTTGGAGGAAAGTATGGAAAAGGAAAGAAAGAGGAGTAGTTGAAGTTCAAGAGGTAACTTCCCCCCACGTTTGAAAATTTGGGCCTAATTACAAAAGCCCAAAAGCCTGCATCGAGCCACGGAGAAGCCACGTGGCGCGCAATTAGTGGAAAGAAACATTTCGAAAACCCAAAAGGCAGCATGCACCATCATGACCCCTCTGACACAAGGCAGCACGTGTCAGGAGAAGGACATCCAAACGTCCTTTCAGTCAGTCAATGGGACAGCGAGGCAGGGTGAGCTGTCCAGAACTCATCATCCACTGCCGAGCCTATCCCTCGGCACCTTGAAAGTCACCTACGAAGAACGCTCAGCTCGGCTCAAGACTCAAGAAGTCTTACCGAGCTAGGGGGCTTATGTGGTAGACCAACCCTCGGACTACCCTAAAACATCCTTGGCCGACCGGAATACTCATTGGCCGACCAGAATACTCATTCTACCAGGTCACACATCTTTGGGTCGAGCGCATGCCATAGGACCCACCCTAGCGACTCTGGGCCGAGCACAGGGACCTCTTCCCTTAAAGAGTCCAAGCTAAGGGCGCGTGAGCCTAGCTCGCTAACCAGATAAGACTAACCGCTAACAGGATAAGGATGAATGACTCATCTCTTATCCTATAAAGGGACACGTCAGCCCTACTGGACCTCCGTACAGGCCCATAGGGTACAACACCGCTCCCCCTATAAATAGCTGTCTCCAGCTAGGGGCTCAGGGACGTTCTCTCTCCCTAATCATACACTAGCACACACTCGTGATTAGGGAAACCCTAGTTATCCCCACTGGATAGCTAGCATACCAACAAAATCACACAGTAACATCAGACCGTTTTCTAGCTCTTAGGTCTTCCATACCCTTGAGCTAGGGATATACTCTGAACATTGTGTCTAGGACATTACACTTCCTATTACCTTACTACCCTTATACAATTTCTACGGCTTAATCCTACCCTTAAATAAATATTTATATATATTATTTTATAAATTTATTATATTACTATTAATTTCTAGGATGTTACAAATAGGGTCAATAACAAATCTACATACTTACTACTTGAAGTCGAGACAGATTATTTAACTCGAATTGATAACTTGTGCTTACTAAAATTGAAGCCTAAAGTGAGCGACTCGAGTCTGTGTGCTCTATTTTCGGTTTCCAAAGCCCAACTTCCCAGACCCAATACTCACAGCACAAGCTACCAAAGTCCTCAATCTCGGTATCTATTTGAAGATCTCGTTGCAAGCTTCAAAATGATATAAAGCTTGCTTACAGTTTTTGACTATGGAAGGAGAACAATCGCGAAGAAGAAGAGTAATTGTATCAGGTTGAAGAACAGGGATTATGAGCTTAAGAGCTCGTTTCCTGCAACCAAAGCTCAATTTATAGCTCTCACTGCGTTGCATGTAGTTGGACATGCGTATTCCACCTTCTCTGATCGTGTATAGGTGTCAACCAAGGGATATCTTCATGTTTAAGTCATCAAACCCACCATCTGGTTCTGCAGGTATCGTGGTAATCGATTATTGCATCGTGGTAATCGATTACCACGTCTTCTTTTTCAAATATTAATATTTTATTCTCTTTCCCTCCAAAAATCTTTTCCATACTGCACTCTAGGACATTCCCAAGGATCAAACAACAAAAGTATTACTTTTTCACATCAAAATATTTTTCATTTACTTATAATTCATTACAACCACTAATAATAAACAAAACTAATTATTTTCTTTATAATTAATTTTGTTTATTACAATTTTTTTATTCGGGAATTAAAATTCAGGGTGTTACACATTTTATGATGCATGAAAAATGTCTAAAAACATTGTTTAACAATTATGCTTCATTTTATAAAGATTTGGATCTCTTATGAAACTTAATGCATGATAAAATCAATTATGCTATGGATGTGATTCACTACTCAACTTAGATTCTACCCAAACAGACATCTTAAGGACCTAATAAAAATACGGAAAATGCTAAAGAGTGCCCTTAGGGCACTTGTTAAGAGGTTAAAAGTTATGGAAAAATGCACTTTTTTGAATTCTCGAAAGAGTAAATAACTTGGACTTATGAATTTTTTCCACTTTTGAAATCCTTAACAAGTTCCCTACACTTGTTATCAAGACCCTAAAAATAAAAGACAATTAAAATAAAGTCTTTGAGCAAACTTTGCGGTATTCTTTCTGTAACTTCCTGATTTAGTAACTTGAATTTCTTTTTATTTAGTAAAAATCTGAGAATTTTTTCTTTTACATTGGTGATGTGGTCATGAAGTCATCTTGTAGAACATTTCTTGCTCAAAAACATTTCCATTATCAAAAAAATCATTCATGTCCCACATCACACGTCAAGTTCCAAATCGAGATGTCACCAACACCACGCTTTGAAACTCAACTTATCATAATCATAAATCATCAAAATACTATTTCAAATGTCAAGTTGGAAAACGTTATTGTCAGTACGGGTTACATGATATCCGAGTAAAGTTATCAGAGTCTACCTGAACCAAATTACAGCACCACAGCAAAACATGATAGACACTGAAGAGAACGAATGGCTTTCGTCCTTCGAATTTGCAGTTGGCGCCTCCTCTGAAGACGATCCTTCCCCGTTCGTAGGTCCACCATCTAATTGGTCGACAAAAGACCGATAGAAACAAACAACAGAGAAATAGAGAGAGTCAGCTCTTCCGGGCGGAAAGCCGACGGTGTGGAATTACAGCAGGCAACATATCAAGATAAAATAACACAACAACCACACCAAATATATACTTACACATTTCAATTTATCATTCCAATTATTATTTCCACATTACCGTTATCATTGTCATTTCTCTTTTTGATCTCTTTCTCAACTCGTTCTTCACTTACTTCATCGCCTCAACGTTATCACAATTATCTCTTCCTTCGCCTTATCCGTAGTGTTCTCATCACTCGGCCATTCTCATTCTCATCATTAATTTCCTTATCATTCTTAACTCATAAGTTATAAATCTTTTCAACATTCTTAGTCTTTCCTTGTTAAGTTTTATTAGATCGCATCCATCGATGACAGGGAATAAGATGACGTCATCGTGGACTTGGTTAGCACACATACATATCCTCCAATACTCCCAAGCCTAAACGGAAGCAAACGGGACGTACAGGAACCTTAACTCACGCAGATCGAACAGTCGAGAAAATCCAACAACATATATATTTGTCAAGGCCACAACCGTACGGGCCGGCCATCATGACAATTAACATTTTACGCGATACCGCAAGGGCCCAACATCCATTCGACTGACCACCTCGTTCAGGTTCCCTCTCACCGTTCCAAAATTGATCAAGGGGGCGACAGTACTTTTCTAGTTCCGGGTGCAGAAAACGCTACGATCCCTTGAGTATCAATCCCCGATCACTTATAGACATGTTCTGCCTAGAAGAGCACTCTAGGTTAATTGACGTTTCACCGTCATCATCCTCCCCTATCACAATCACTCACCTGAGTATCCGCAGATAAACAGGGTATCTTCCTTTCCACTACTTCACGCTCAACTCACCGCATTATATAATTTCTATTAATGTATGATTAGTATTTTATTAATCCTAGGTTTGGTCGAGTCACCCTTGTTCATCCCTTCGGTGATCCTCAACCTTTAATTAATAATTTTTCTCAACAATTCTTTCACAACATCTCTTTTTCCATAAACACTTGTTTATCAAACCCAAGGGCTCGGAACCACGGGGTACAACTCATGTGGCCAGCACAAAAATCCACCTCGATGCATATCAGGGAGATTAACCTTTCACCTCATCCTCTCTTTCCTTGTACTTATACCCTTTAAAATCCTCATATTATCAATCATTTCGTCATAACCAAATCTTGCCTTTATCCAAAATCTTTTATTATTTATCATGAACTTTTATTATTATTACATTCATTTTTAACAACATCCCCATCTTACTTTAATCATTAAAACTGAGCAACATCTTACATAGCATGATTGTTTTCGGTTACAGGTAAAAGTTCAGCAGACATATGGATATGTAAATAGGTAACATCAGCATGGCATCATAACATATCATTCACAACTTGATAATCATCTAGAAAACAAAAAGGGATCCAGCCCGTCGTATAAGTGACCACACACACGCAACCATTGTCAACCAACTCTCTTAGACCCCTATGTTCCGGCTTTTGAGATGTTCATTAACCTCTTAACACATTACCCACCAACCACGGTGTCTTAGGAAAACTGATCTCTTACCTCGATTGCCGACAAAAATCCAGAGAGCCTTTACGGGTGCAGTCTTCCTACGCGTCCATGACTGACACCTTCTACATCCTCAAGACAGATACTATATTAATATCATAATTTAAATCAAGCATCAAGTCTCTAATCAAAAATCAACCTTTGAAAATTCTTATTAAAGTCCTTCGAGTAGAATCAAACACAACCCCGTTTTCTCAATTAATTTCAAGGTAATGCAATAACTTAAACACGTCAAAACACTTTGAAAACAATTAACAAATAAAATTTAAACAAAGTAGTTAGCTGCTGGTCCATCTTGGACAACAGCTCGTTCGGACCCGAAAACACCGAAAAACTAAAATCTCTCAATCTAGCTTTTACTATAATTTAAAACACTTAAAACTGATGCTTTAAAATACATGAAAACATTTTTGCAACTTGAAAACACAAGAATTAAAATTCTGGACAGCGAAGGAACAATTCCATAAATCATATTTTTGAATATCCGTAAACATCGTAAAGTCACATTTAGACTTAATTATGTCACAGGCCCCTGAAGTTTGGGGTACTTTTGCCAGATACCCTTATACTTTTTTTTTTCAATGTTTGACTCCCTGAAGTTACTTCTGGGTTTGTCATATACCCCTACTACCGATTCTGGCCGATTTTGCTGACATGTAACATCAGAATCCTGATCAGACGCAGAAGGTTAAGCGCCTGGTGCCTTGTGGGTAAAGATTTTTTTTAAAATTTAAAAAACTAAAAAACTTAATATTTTTATATTTTTAGTTAAATAAAAAAATAAAAAAAGAATTGAAGAGAGAGGTCGTCTTCAACCGTGTGACATCACACGACACCACATGACCAACATCCTGCGTCTGAGTAAAATTCTGATGTTACATGTCATCAAAATTGCGCAGAATCGATAGTATGGGTATATGACAAACCCAGAAGTAACTTCGGGGAGTCAGACATTGCAAAAAAAAAAGTATAAGGGTATCTGACAAAAGTACCCCAAACTTCAGGGACCTGTGACATAATTAAGCCTTTTTCTATTCTTATGGCACTTTGGCATAAACCAACACTTAAACACTTTATTTTCCAAACATTAGCACCAAAACAAAACTTGGACAGCCACTACACATGTCCAATAATTTTCAATCACATCAACTAACCAATTCAAAAACAATTAATTTTCAAGAATTAGTTACGTAATCAAACGCTTTTCAAACATCAAGTAAAACATAAACGACATACAACGCTTTAACTAGTCAAATCATGAAATCAAGCATCTCATGTTCCTTCATGTATTTCAATTAAATTAAGCAAGTAGACATATACACAATTAATCAACATGTAGCATTTAAAATAAATTAGCTTAATCTTTAAACTTAAACATTTAGCCGAAAAATAATCAACAAACAACTAACTCTTTAATTCTATTTCCTTATAAGCTAAACATACTCCAAACAAAAATTAGCATTTAGCATAAAATAAATTCTTTCTTTCATGAACAGACCCTAAGACCGAATCATGCATCAAAAGAAACTAGGATCAACTTATTTCCTAACACTTCCTAAAAGTACATACACAACCATTCTTAAATCAAACTTTAACATACAATTCACTAACTAATTTGAAATCTAACCCATACTCAATTCAAAACAATTCACACGTAGTCAAATAAATAAATCATTTCCAATCCCTAAACTTATCCTAACCGAATCATGCATTCATTTAATTTAAACAACTCCATTAACATGCCTTGAAGCAACTTAGAACAAATCATGTCCAACAAGTATGCAACGTAACAAAAAACAACAAATTTTCACAGCCACATCTTTACTTATACAAGAACCGAAACATGGATATAAAACAATTAGGGCAAAAATATTCTTAACACTTACATCAATTAAGTCACATGGCATACATCTCTCTTCATTAACATAAAATAAATCTTCTAAACCTATTTGATCACATCCAAGTATCACAATCACAATGAAAAGTCAAGCCGAGTCCATACAAAGCACTAAACATATCAAAATGTCAAATGAAGTATCAAATCAAATACGGGAAGGACAAGAAAGGAAAATTTCAAAATCACATCAAACCAAAGAGTTTCAGTCCCAAAATTTGCAGAACACTAAAATGTATTCCAAATTTCAACCAATAAAATTTTCAAGTCAATCTAACACTCAGAACACATGTTTTTATTCAGATTTGCCCTGAAAACCAAATGAGACCTGTAACAAACCTGAAGCGAAAATGCAATTACTAAAAATAGTAAACTGACTCCAATTCACACGAAATTTGGTATAGAACATATAAACACATACAATATTATCTCCTAAATATTTCAGATTATTTGTAGTTTCCTAAGTCACATTTTTTCATTTAAAACCCTCTCTAGTTCTGCAAAAACAGAAGAGACCTGTATACGGTTTCGTTTTTATTTAAAATATGAAATCAACTCCAAATCATCTCAAATTTCACAGAGATTCTTATAACATATGTAAGACCTTACCATAAAACTTTCAAGTTCATTGGAGTAGTATAGGTTCGAAAATTATGTTCATTCCTTATCCGAAAAACTCATTTTTCTAAAATTGTTTCTTCAAAAGTAATTCTTGTAAAATTAGTAAGAAAACTCTATAAATCCTAAAAAAATTCAGAGGCTCTTATATCAACCTTATAAAAATATTGGTTAAGTTTCAAGACCATTAAACATGTGCAGGTCTTATTCGTTCAAATCCCTTGCAACCAAACTCACTAATACTCCGTAATCACCTTGAACAACCTAAATTCATTTACAAATCCTTAAACAAGTCCAAATCAATTCATAATTTCCAAAACATACCTAAATATCACCAAGAACAACATATCAAATTTTCAGGACAATCTAATAAGCACAACTAGCATTTATCAGAACCTCCTGCAATTGAATCACTTACTAATTAAAATTTCAGCATAGTGTCCAATGAATATTTTCTATATTATTTCTCAACAATCAGCCCTGACATGGTTTTAATCATACTTCCAACATACAATATCACATAAGAAATCACAATATTTATCAACCAAAATTAATTTCTTTAAAACACATACAAATAGATAATTCGGTCCTATTTTTGAATAAATAAAAGAAATATTTTCTTAGCTTAAAATTTTCACTTTATTAGTTATAACACTATCATAAATCAAAGTTTAAAAATCAAAGTCCAAATATTTATTTTTCCTAGACCCATTCAGTCCAAACAACAAAATGAGGTAAAAGTAACTTTTGACTTCAAAAACTCATTCTTTTTCAAATAGCATTTTCATACAAACTCAAGATCAATCATACATGCACCAAATAGATTGTAAATCCACACTAAGGGCATATTATTAACATGCATCCAGCCAACATAAAAATAAACTAATCTAATGCGCACACACACACATATATATATATATATACACCGAATCAAATAAATAAATAAGCATAAAATACAATAAGTCACATTAAAATACACACATGCATGTCCTTAGTATTAAAAACAAAAATCAATTTATCCCTTATATATATATGGACCGAATTGTAACATCCCGAATTTTAATTCTAATAATAATTAGAATAATAATAAGATTGGAAGTAAGGATTATCCAAAAAGGAGTTCAAAATGAAGGATTGGGAGTCCTCTGGGTGACATAAAGGAATCAAGGAGTGTTTACATCGGAAAAGAAATTTAAAGTAGACCAAACGAGTGATAAAAGTCGATGTTTTCGGTGTTATAAACACCCTAAATTAGGAAATTCAAAATAAAATATCTACATCTCTAAAAATGAATTCCACCATTGGATATGGAGATAAGTGTCTTAGGAAGCTTGTCTCCAAATTTGGGCAAGATCCGACGGTTAACGAAGTAGTTATTGCATGGTCAACACAAAGTCAACAAATCCACGCCCAGGCGCGCGAGCGCGCATCAGACCTGCACCACAGCAGCATTCTCGCCCAAGCGAGCAGGAGGCCGCGCCCAGGCGCGCGACGCGAAGCTGATTCACACCAGCACCATAAATGGTGCGAAAATACCCCCCAAACCCCCCATTTCTTCCACCCTTTCTCCCTCCTTCTCTCTCCCTCCTCCTCCACAACCTCCACCACCGTCGGAGCCACCAAGCCGCCGCCACCTCCTTGACTCTTCCTCTCTCCCCATAGATCCACTCTCTCTCTCTTCCCTATTGGTTTCTCTCTCTCTTTCCCTCACAATCGGTTCTCTCTCTCCACCACCCCGCCTCCTCCGGCCATCACGACCCGCCACCGTCAAGAACCACCACCACCATCATAGATCTCTCTCCCTCTCCCCTTTCCCTCTTGATTCCGAGTTCCCTTTCTCTTTCTCCTCTTCCTTGAGCTTTCTCTCTCTTTCCCTCCCTCCACCGGCGCCGTTACCGACCGTGATCGCACCGGACTTGTGTTGGGTGCCCTGTGTAACATCCCAAATTTTAAACCTAAGTGCAAATAAATTAATAATAGTTGGGATAATTGAAATAATAATAATAAAACCATAATTAGACATTAAAAGAAGTGTTCAAGCATTATAAAAGATTAACAATAATAATATTGGTTTAGGAAAAGAAAGGAGCATTAAATTGGAATTAGGAACAGGCCAGAAAAATAGATAACTCGGTACTAAAACATAACGTAGGTTAGAAAATCAAAATAAAAGATTTAGGACTCAAAACAAAATTTCCACCGTTGGATATGAAGGTATGATTTTTAGGAAGTTGCTCGTCAAATTTGAGCAAGATCCGACGGTGAACAAAGAAGTTATGGCTGTTTGAAGTTGGGAGAAAATAGCTGAAAAATAGAAAAATGAAGTAGCAGTACCTGTGCATTTTCGCTTAAGCGAAAATTATTTCGCTTAAGCGAAAATGTCACAGTTTCAACACCTAAAGAGCTCGCTTAAGCGAGTAGATTTCGCTTAAGCGAAATAGGTTCCATGGCATCACTGTAAGGGCTTCGCTTAAGCGAAAATGCTTTGCTTAAGTGAAAATTCAGCGATCTGCAACACTGAGAACGCGTTTTTGAGGGCATTTCCGCCATTTCCCACCCTAAAAACCCCTTTTTACACCCCAAACACTCCCTCCCTCACATCATTCGAACCTCCTTCTCCTCCCACCTTCTCCATCTTCTTCTTCCTCTCCAAGGAGCTAAGGTTTCTCCTCCCAACCCTCCCTTCTTCCACCATCACCATTGATTCTTAAAGATTAAGCCTCCAAGCTTCAAGGCACCCCTCAATCTCTCTTTTCCCTCTTCCAATTTGAGTCACCATCACCACCTCAAGCTTCTCCATCAACATCCTCATCCTTTAGCTCTCCATGGCTTCCATGGTGTGAGTTGCAAGCTCCAATCTCCATAGACATCAAGGTTTCCTTTTCCCTCTTTCCTTTTCAATCTTTCCATTTCCTTTTGATTTGGGTATTCTCATAACCCTTATTTATTATTGTTGTTGTTATTGTTCCTTGCCCCAATCTTACAAGAGTAGTTGGAGCCTCCCACACTCTAAGAGGGAACTCATCAAGCTTGCTCTGCTTCGTGGATTAGTGGATACCGACACCTCTCCTACGTTAGGGCTCAAAGCTCTCTTAAGGTTTAGTCTCCCTTAATTATATATAAGGTAAGGGGTTTATTGCCGCATGGTGGTTGTGTAACTGGTACTGTGTAGTCATGCCTGAGATTATCTGATTATGTGTGATTAGGGAACTTAGAATTTATTTTCATGATTTGGCATGCTTGTATGAGTTAATTGCTAACTGAAAAATGTTAAATGCTAATTGTTGATTAAATGTTTAAATGTTAATAATTATGTTTTAAATGTTGATATGTGAATGTCGATGCATGAATTGATTGGGATGTGAGTTTGGTTTAGAGTAGTATTAATATTAGCGAAGGAGTGAAAATTGAGGAAATTTAGTGAGAGCTCTATTTTTAGAAATAAAGTGATTTAGAAGGAAAGAAAAGAAATAAATTAAAGAGAGTAAGGTGAGAGAATTAGAATAAAATGAACCATTAAAATGTGATTGAATTAAAAAGGGTAAAGAAGGAAAGACAGGGAATGTCACAGGTTGGTCATAAGACCCTGTGGCTCAACACAGGTTGGTTGTGGTGACCCTGTGGCTGGCGCAGGTGGTTGTGGTGACCCTGCGGCCAATTAAAAAACACTGTCACAGGTTGGTTGTGGTGACCCTGTGGCTGGCGCAGGTGGGTTGTGGTGACCCTGCGGCCAAGTAGAACACACCGTCACAGGTGGGTTGTGGTGACCCTGTGGCTGACACAGGTGGGTTGTGGGGACCCTGTGTCCTGGCGCAGATGGGTCGTGGTGACTCTGCGACCAGTGGTGACGATCGGCACAGGTTGGTTGTGGTGACCCTGTGGCCCATGATAGAAACCGGTGTCTGTGGGTACTGGACCCTAGAAGACGTGTGGTAGATGGAACCCGCACGCATGGGTTGAGTAAGACGTGCGGCCTTTGGGGATCCGTACGCATCGGTAAGACGTATCATCGGCAGACGGGGAACGCAGTGGCGGGAGCCCCACGACACGATAAAGGATAAAAGAAAGTAATAAAAGATAAAAGAAAGTAATAAAAGATAAAGGGAAAATAGTAAAAGATTAAGTGAAATGTAAAGAGATAAGAGGAAGGCAAGGGAGTAAAGGAAGTGCGAATAGAATGAATAGAATAGGTAGAATAGGTAAGGAGATAAAAGGAGAGAGGATAGGAAAGTGGATAAAGGAAAGGATTAGAATTGGATGAAGCATGGGCGTAGGACGAAAATGTGAACAAGACAGTGATTAAATAGAGTAACTGTGAATATTGGTTGGAAGGCACAAAGAATTGGAGATGGATGTGTTTGTAGTGAATAGGTGATTGGGTGTGTTTATCTTCGTAATATTTGATTATTTGCTAAATGTGCTTGACTTAGGTTATGTTCTATGCTTTATCAGTTAGTGCAATTCTCACCCTTACAACCAACACAGGTACAGGTGCAGGTCAGGAGCTTAGCTGAGAGTTGGGCCTAGCAGGAGCACACTTCCCCACGGGAAGTGTGAGTGTCCCATTTTAATTTTGTGTCGCCCCGGGCCATTTTATGTAATTTATGTATTTTCAAATAATTATGAAATTATGTAATTTTAAATATAATGCGTAATGTCGGTGGCTCGGAGATATTAATTTAGAATTTGAGAAGTCGGGTATCCGTGTTTAGTATTTTATCGGATACCGTAGGAATTAAAACAAATATGTTATATTTACTATTCTGGATATCTGGAAAGGTAATCAGTGAAAACTAAATTTTTGGGAATGTCCATAAAATAGAGGAAACTCTGTTCGATTTTCCGAAAAAAATTATACTAAGTATTTCAATTAAAAAGAAATTTTCAAATCCATATTTTCAAAATGAGTAAAATAAAATAGGTTGTTACACCCTGAAGCTCGAAGCTCTTGCCTTGGTCCAGCCGCGATCGTTCTCGCTAACGAGGAGCAACACCGACGTCGTCATCGTCGCCGAACCACAACCCACGTTCTTTTTAAAAGCCCGAGGTAAGACGGGTTGCGTTACCTTTACTTAGAGAGTAAATTCTAGGATGCTATAGTGGTAGCTAAGAATAGGGTAATTAAAAAGTATGTTAATGAACCTTAGGGTAGTCCCCGCTGATATAAAGGAAGTAAATAAAATTGTTAATAGAAACCATACCTTAGGGAATAAAATGCATATACTTAGAATAAGGTCTGGGATGAACGAGTGTATTTAGGATATTAATTCGGTTAACATTGAATGAAAATATAAGAAAGTATAGAATATAACCAAAGGGAAAAGTTAGGAAAAACTAATTAAGCGTGAGTGTAAAAGAACAGAGAGTAATTGAATAGGCAAAAAGAGTAGAATAAATAAACTAAAAGTGAGATAAAAGAAGAGTTTAAATGCGAAGGTAATAGGTATGTGCGGAGTAGAATTAGTTAATAGATGTTGGAATTAGAAAAATAGAAACGAGATAATAAACTAAATTTCAAGTATAAATAGGAAACCGGTACAAGAAATCAGTAAAAAGATAATAAGACGAGAGAGAGGTCGATATTAGGGAAGTTAAATAAACTGGCATAATAAAATAGGGAAACTAAGTTTAATTAATAGGATAGTTAAATAAAATGGAGTTAATGAAATAAGAATAATAAGTTAAGTAATAATGTGAGCTAATAGAGTAGTTAAATAAGCGGGAGTTAATGAAATAGAAACCATAAGTTATGTAATAGTATAAGACAAAGGAAACAAAGAAATAACTAAGAATTAATAACGAGAACTAAAATATAATATACATAACCAAGTTAAGTAGAGTGGGATATAAACTAGAATAATTAATAAATAGAAGAAGAAAAAGAAAAAGGAAGAGAAGAAGAAAAAAAAGAGAAGAAAGAGAACTGGGGAAAAACCAAGAATCTAGTAACAATTATTTAAATATATTGTACATGACCAAACTAAGTAGTGTTAGTTAAAGATGAGAATAATTAGTAAAGAAAAATACGTAAAATCTAAAAAGATAAAGAAAAAGAGAAAGGAAAAATGGCACTATCATATTAATAGAAAAGTAAAGGAAATAATAGAGAAATAAAAGGGATAATGGACACGATGGTAGGCGGACGATAGTCACTGCCATCACTAAAAGAAATAATGGACACGATGGCAGGCAGGCGAAAGTCACTGTCATCACTAAAAGAAATAAGAAGAAATGGTTTCGATGTCAGGCGGGCGGAAGTCACTGACATCACTAAAAGAATGGATTCGATGACAGGCGGGCGGAAGTCACTGTCATTACTAAAAGAATTAAAAGAAAAGAATGGATTCGATGACAGGCGGGCGGAAGTCACTGTCATCACTAAAAGAATTAAAAGAAAAGAATGGATTCGATGACAGGCGGGCGGAAGTCACTGTCATCACTAAAAGAATTAAAAGAAAGGAATGGTATCGATGGCAGGCGGGCGAAAGTCACTGTCATCACTAAAAGAATTAAAAGAAAGGAATGGTATCGATGGCAGGAGGGCGAAAGTCACTGTCATCACTAAAAGAAATAAGAAGAAATGGTTTCGATGTCAGGCGGGCGGAAGTCACTGACATCACTAAAAGAATGGATTCGATGACAGACGGGCGGAAGTCACTGTCATCACTAAAAGAATTAAAAGAAATGAATGGTATCGATGGCAGGCGGGCGAAAGTCACTGTCATCACTAAAAGAATTAAAAGAAAGGAATGGTATCGATGGCAGGTGGGCGAAAGTCACTGTCATCACTAAAATAAATAAAAGAAAGGAATGGTATCGATGGCAGGCGGGCGGAAGTCACTGCCATCACTAAAAGAAATAAAGGAAGTAATGGTAACTGGCTCTAACCCAAATAATTTAAAAGGAAAAGAATGGAAACAAGTGAATGAATGCGAGAGAATGAACGAAGAATTAAGTGTGAAAAGAAATATAAGGAAATAAATAGAGAACAAAAAATGATAATGAATGTAAGAAAAAGAGAAGAACTAAAAGAAATTAAATATATGGATATTTATGAATAACGTATGTTAATAATAATAATGTAGGCTTAGTTTATTACTATGTCTTCTTATAGGATTTATCTTTCTAAGTTCTGTGTAATGCTACCCTTCTTGCTATATTTTTACAGGTACAGAAGTGGGGCTTACACGAGTCATGGCCGAGCAGGAACACATTCCACCACGTGGAATGTGCATTTATTATGAGAGGACCGTTATTTTATAATTTATAATATGTTGTAGTTGTATTGCCCTGAAGCTTGTATTAACTGGGTGTTAGGTTTGAACTGGCTGTAGAACTATTATGTTTTATGTTTTTAAATATTTCTGGACTGACAGGTTTATAGAAGAAAATTTTTGGGAAGTCCGAAAAACAGATGAAACTCTGTCGGATTTTCGTGAAACCTTTTATAAGAAATCTGGTTTTAAAATAAATTTTCTAACACAAATTTTAATAAACTTTAAATTAACTAATTAAAGTGAGGATGTTACACGAATCATCAACATTATACCAAAAATAAAATCAATTCCTCTAATACTTTGCTTGGAGATACCGAAACAAAAATTAAAGAAAATAAAATTACTTTACCCAAATATGACATGCATTTGAAAAATAAACACAAACAAAAAAAAATCATTTTCCTCAAGTTCATACTTAAACCAAAACACATAGAGGAAAATAAGATATATATATATATATATATATATATATATTGCAAAATAATTTGACAAATCCACATGCATGCTCTATTTTCATTTCAAGCTTGGATCTTTACATGCATGCACTTAAGAAACATGGATCAATATTAAAAATTAACATGCAAAAACACATTTCAAATAAATCACCAAGTTTCCAAGAAAAGCTAAAAAAAAGAAAATAAATAAAATAAAGGAACTAAGGAACAATGAGAAAATACCTAAGTGAAGATGAAAATACAATTGAAAAATCAAAAATCCTCTCTTTCTCCCTTGGTATGCTTTGGTCCCTCCTTCTTCTCACTTGGGTGTCTTTTCCATTTTTATTTGCTTTGTTGAATGAAGGTAAGAAGGATAAGAGAAGATAGAAGAGAATGTGTATATGTGTGGGGAAGGGAAAAATTCCTAACTCACTCTCCTTTTGCTCCCTACGGTTTCGTTCTATTTGGGTGGGGTTGGGGTACTTTCATTCTATTGTTTTTTTTAGGTTAGTTTAGAGTATGTAGGGTGGCTTAAATGGGTGTGCATTGGGAAGAGTGAGGGTAAGAAAAGGAAAGCCATGCATTGGCTGGATATCTCCAAGGGATAAGGGGATATTATTTTTTTATAGTAAGTGGGATACTTGAGGATAAATTGTATTCAATTAGGATACCCTAGGGTCTTGTGTACTAATAAATGTATGTCTAACAATTGAAAATTCAAAAATTGAAATGCATAAATTAAATATCAAAACCGTGTACATCATCATACTTGTAGAAAATAATATTTTTCCAATACAGTGAATAACACTTGAAAATCATAATTCCATTTGCTTAAATAAAACATCATAATTTTCTCAAAAATAATAAAAATTTCGTGGCAGCAGATATAAAAACCAAACTTCACAAAAATACATTTTACATTTCATTACGATCGTTTTGACTATAAATTCGTCAGATTCCGATTTACCAGTAAAAAGTTATGAATTTTCAAATTTAAATAAATCAAAGAAATCAATAGATAACCATTTCTCCAAAACACAAAATACTTTATCACTACAAAATAAATCCTCTAAGTTTATAAAATACAAGAATCAGATATTTAATCAATTTAAAATAATTCCCTCATTTTCACATATTATTATAAATCAAATAATATTTTTATCTAAATTTAAAAAGAATTGACCAATCAGAATTCTCCAAAAATCAATTTATTAAAATGGGGAAAATTGCGGGTATTACATTCCTCCCCAACTTAAAAATTTCTCGTCCCCGAGAAATGATGCAAAAAGAAAAAACAGACAATCAAACAAGGCACAACACACCGCTCCTCGATCTCTTATTCCGTCCATGATATTCCTTCCTGACAGGGAAACTCCCTTCACCAAACTACTCACGCGCCGAATTGAGTCTGGTTTAAACAAGGTCAAGCAAAAGAATCTTCGACAACTTTTCAGGGTATCAATTTTCTAAGGTTTTATTAAGGTTTGACGGAGATAGACGGATAGAAATAGGTCACAAGATATAGCAATAAAGTATTGCAAACAGTCATACGCATAAGGCACCTTTGGGTATGGTTATGTTTTTCCAGTCCCATACCAACTTTGCTAATAACTACTCACTCATGGGTATCTACTTCCTTGACACTTCAATAGGGTTACTCCTTTTTACCTAATTATCACATTCCGTTCAGTACTTCAAACGACCAAGATTCCAATCTTAGACACTAACTCGGGCTACACTCAAACAGTTGCGGGTTTACCCATCCTCAAAGCACAAAACCATATCTTAAAACCATTAAGGTATCTCTTACTATCGGGAAATCAACCATTCTTAGCAACACTTGACCCTCATGATTAATCACAGCAATCTAACCCCTTGACAGTCTCTTCTCACTTAATACTCCAAAAGATGCTAAACTATACTACTTTTGTCCATTATTTCTCTTAACTTACAAGGATCTCACCATAACTTATGCTCTATATCCTCAAATTTCATCCGAAATCCTCAAATTAACTTTATTTCACCTTCCAGGCTCATCCTAAACACCACTAACTTCCTATTACCTTTTGTATTTTACTTACTTAACGTCAAAATTCTTAGATTCCAACACCAAAATTCCTCTGAAATCCTGAATTTGCAGACATACCTACTCTACCTTTATCTCCTTCTTGCTCCCTAACTTTAATCAAACTTATCACAATAACGGTCTAACCCACAATTCTTACTCATGTCCGATCATTAAATCACACTTGGCTTTTCAATCTTACACTACTAAAGGTAGACATCCTACTCTAATCCTTAAAGTTTACGCCATTTCGGGGTATAACTGCCACTTTCAAGCCTATATTAGATTGGTATTCTGTCTCGGGTCACTCCATAATTCACGGTTTATTTGGGATATAGGCCACTTAAGGATGCCACTTCTATCTCCCTAAAATGAATGAAGGCACTTTCTATCGTGATTCAACTTATGGGTAGGGTCTATCTCTTGCTAATTGGCCTTACAATGGATCGGTTTTGTCACTAAGCTCCTTCTAATCCTCAAATTTTACACTACTAAGGTTGAATCTCATACCTTAATCCTTAAAGATTACACTAACGAGAGGCACTATTGCTATGATTAGGCTTCAACTTTAATGGTGTCCTTGCTAAGGTCATTCCATGCTTACATCCTTCCTGGGTTTCTCCTCTTTAAGACATTACTTTCTAACTTCCTTTGACCCGCTAGAACACTTTCCGATAGGATTCCACTTTCTCACTAGGGTATGATTCTTGCCATACGACCTTAGATGGGTTAGTTTCCTTACTAAGTACTCCCTTGATTGGTCAAATTTCCACCATTTCTTATCCCTCAACTCGCTTTCCTGAGCTCCTCAAGGAACAAACTCCCAAAATTTTCACTCCCAAGTCCTTAGTCATCATCTAACGATTTCACCACCTTCCAAATTTGAAAATTCTTATGGCCAGACCTACATGGTTTTCATTCTTACTAAAGGATCCGCAAAGATTTGGCAGGGCTACTCTTACGTAACGAAGGTCAGAAAGAATGACTTCGGGTTCAACAAACTTTATTACTTTGCTAAAGCAATTTGACAAAACCAGGGAACCAAAGAATAACATTCCACTTTTCGAATGTGCAATGGTCACAATAAAAGGGTTCGTCAAAATCAAGAGGTTTGTGCCTGACAAGCGGAAGACATAGCAATTGGATATCAAAGAAAAGGGGTACAAGCTGGCACAGGGTACTGGCTCAATTTAGACTCAATTCATTTTCGTCACCACCAACTGTGACACCCTCAAAATAACCCAAGTAGTTAATACAAAATAAAGGCTATTACTTCAGAATATATGGACTTGTGGAATATTAGAAAATACTGGATTAAAAATTTTCCTTTATATTTTCTAAAGAGTCGGGTGCACAAACCAAAACATAGGATATTTGGAGAATAGTTTACGTATTACTTTTAAAATCGAATTCGGCATTTGCTTTGCTCAAAAGATAGTTTCGCAAATCTGAGATAGCATTCTCTTTGAAGATATATGTAATATATTTCATATAAAGGAACTTAAGTAATGCCATCCAGTTTTCATCTATCCAAATGGTACCATTTCCAAAATGTCATAGCCGAATTCTTTTATCAGAGTAAGCGGAAATAACAGGACTATGAAATACACCATAAAATAAACGCAGATTTTATATGTAACCAAGGTTCGTAATGCATAGTCCAGTGGTAAAGATCTCCAAAATCCCAGTACAAGTCCATAAGGCTATGTATTTATATGTACACCAAAATAGACCATGACTAAAGAGTTTTCAAAAGAAATTCCTATAATATATAAAACTCCCAAGCTGGTCTCATAGCACTGATAGCGGCTGTAGTAGTAGTAGAAGTCTTCCAAGAAGTAACAGCAGTCATCATCCAACATCTTCAGCAGCAAATTTCCTCCACAGCATCCACCAAATCAGATCCCTGATCCTTATCATCTACCTTATGCACATACCTAGGAATTATTGTCCCTCCACTGAGTCCCGGTAGAATTAACGACAGGCTCGCCTCCGCTCTCGTCTTCGACAGGATTCCTCCTCGATCTCATTTGAAGGAGTAGGTACCCTCCCACTGGGTACAAGGTCTGATGAATACGTGACCTTAATAGAACTCCTTGAAATAGATGAGGGAGTCTCCTTTCGATCAACTCAAGGAGTAAAAGAGTGTGAGCGGATAGATTGGAATTGAAAATTGTGATATGAGCGAGCTGGTCGAGTGGGAGATGATCCATGGTAATTATAAAAACAGGGTACATGCATAGCGTATAAGATGGGAAAACTAGACCTACGAGGACTGAACCGGATCAGTGGTTTATGGTGGAAAAAGGTAATCTCTACCTCCCCCTCCTACTCTATCCGGAGATCCTCGTAGATCCATATGCCACTAATAAGTGGTCGGATCTCGATGCAAGCGATGTGACGTGACATCACCTACAAGGGCATAGGGGTAAGCAATTCAATACACATAATCAATAGAGCTTAAATGTTGAAGCAACATAATTATGCACAAATATAACCCCAAATCAGTTAACAGCCACAGATAACACTTAGCAAGCACTTAATGCAAATAAGATGTTCGCACTCATTCTTGGTATGAAGCCTTAACTTAATTAAGGGTAAATGGTATGATGCCTGACATTCTTCTTTTTCTGAGATTCTCCATCTAATGTCCTTACAGACGTCAAACCAATACAACAGTGCATTTCCAGATCACGAATACGTTACCAAAACGTATGGCATACTAGCTCGGAAGTGATAAAAACGTCACACTACCTGGTGAACGTCACGTCGCCCAAGGACGCAAACCTATCACTTCTCAACATGCAACGGGTGTGATAAAAAACGTCACCACATCTGATGAACGTCACGTCGCCTAAGGACGTAAACCTTATCACTTGTGATACACAACAGAGGTGATAAACAACGTCACCATGTCTGATGAACGTCACGTCGCCAAAACGTAAACCTTACCACTTGTGTGCATCACACCGTTAACCATCAAATCAACAGTATACCACATACTGCCCACATTGTCCACCTTAATGTGTCATCGAGCTAGTAGCAACTTTTAGTATTTCCAGAGGTCCTGCTCATGTCACCCGAACATGAATAAACAATCTGGCACTCAAGATCTTAACTTAAAGAAATTGATTGGTCTAACTCAAATGATAATATATAACGTGCCACCCGAACTACGTTATGACGGGCCACCCGAGTAACGTCCCGTCATCCAAACGGAATAACCATATCATCAATCAATTTCTTTTAAGTCCTAAATCACTTGGATTATTGTCATTTAAGTATTAACCAAATGGTTCAGAATTAAAAATGGTATTTTTAAGTTTTTGGCCAAAATACTCGAGTGTTCTTCAGACTACTCGAGTGGTTCTTCAGTTTTTCCCAGATTACTCGAGTGATTCATGAATACTCGAGTGTTCTTCATCAAATCCAGAATACTCGAGTTACTCATGCACTACTCGAGTGGTTCTTCAGAAGATGTCCTTGAGCATTAATTGATACTCGAGTTCTTGGCCTGGTACTCGAGTGTTATAACAGAAAGACACACTGTTTTATGCAAAATACTCGAGTGCTAAGACAATTACTCGAGTCTTTTCTTGCAGAACAGACTGGAAACTTGGTTTTAACATACCATTTTCAACTCTAACCATTTCTAATCCAATCCAATGATCAACAGAGCTTACATTAAACATATTAAACATGTTCCAACACAAAAACAACAACTTATTACACTGAATCGAATCTGAGCAGCAATTGTGCATAAAAACACATTTTTAACAACTTAATATACCAAATTTAGTTCCAAACACTTTTGGCATGAAAAACAACTTGCATATAGCCCACATGCAGCATATAAAACTTGCTCAGAACGACATTAGAACACAGGTTGGTCTCCAAACCAATTTCCCTATTCAAACTAAGCCCTTAGAGCCTCTTGATGGCTCTCTAATCAAATGCATGCAATTTAAACTCTATCTAGTGAATAGAGAGCTTTCCCCTTACCTCTTAGACGTGAATCAACAGAGACTTAACCAAAACTTAGCTTCCAAGCTGGATTCCCAAAAACTCCACACTGAAACAGAGCAGTTTCAGCATAGCACCAAGATTGAATTGGTTGATGCATAAGACATTCATAAAAATTGGGGAAATTAGTTTCTATATACTCTCTACAATTCGTACTAGCTAAAGGAACAAGATTTACATGTAGAGGTTGCCTGAGCTTACCAAAATCAAACTCCAAAGTAAGCTCCAGGAAACCTGAGACAACAAACGGACTCCAACTTCCAAGCTTCGATTCTTCCAATCTACGAACTCTCAGCTCACAATTTTGGTATCTTTGTGAAGCCCTGAATGTGAGCTTCACAATGGTGTATAATTTGTATGTCAACTCTTAAGAATCAAAGAGAATCGAAGGCACGAAGTTAAGAACCCTAAATTCAGAAATTCTTCACGGATTTGGCAAAATGAACGGTTTATTCATCAACCATAACCTTATATAGCTCAATTGAATGCTCATGCACAACAACACGAGTCCAAGGACGTGTTGCTGAGTTGCAATCGTGTCAACTCGTGAGGTATTCCGAGTGGTGACTCAGCAAACGCACTCACGAGTGCAACTCTGTACAATTCACTCGAGTATTTCCTGAAACACTCGAGTCTTTCGGGCAAATTATGAAAAATAATTGTTTTATTTTCTTTCCCTCCAAAACCTTTCTAAAATTACTTCAAGGTCCCCAAACAGGGATTAATGTGAAAAATATTTATTTTCTCATATTAAAACTCTCTAATATTATCATTCATAATAAATTACTTTGAAATCAAGAAAAATAATTAATTATAAATAAGCTTTATAATTAACATTTTATTAATCAGGGGTTAAAAATCTGGGATGTTACACTCTTCCCCACTTAAAAGGAATTTCGACCCCGAAATTCTTTCTTTAGAAATCCTATAATTTCCAAGGTTACACAAAAAGTTGTTCTAAGGTTATTTATATTTTCAAAATATAGTTAGGAAGAACCCTTCCCCACTTAAAAGGAATTTTCTTATACTTTTTCAAACTCTTTGTCCCAAAATGTTTCACAAAATATTTCAATGAACTTGTTCTCAAATAAAACTTTTGCATTCCAAAGCATATACAAATCCTTGTTCACATAAAAGGGTTTTTCTTAAACTTCCTCAAAAATTATCTTGCAATTCCTTCAAATGAAATATTTTGACTAAAAACTTTTTCGGATAATATCTTTAAAATATATATATATATATATATATATATATATATATACATGCTCCTCAGTTAAAACATTTTCCAAAGATGCTTTTGAGGAAAAACTTGTCCCGTTGCGCACTTTGATCACTCGGGCACGAGTAAGGAAATATTCATATGGCTTCATTTCTTAGTAGTTGTAAACATTAGGGTGATCAGTTCTAATATTTAAACTATCAGTAATGAAATCATCCCTCTCAGATATAATCTTTCTCAAGAAAGACTATATGATTTACCTTTAAGTTAGATGAACTTAAAGATAAAGAGCATTATTGTCACTGTCAGACTTAGTTAGATAGCCAAGTTCTAGAGAAACTTCCGTTGGGGAGACAAATACTTGTCCTATCCAGGTGGTTGTTAATCTCTCTAGTCTTAACTGATCTTTCTCTCTCTGTAGTGCCCAAAGACATTTATCACATCCAACTGTGATGAGGGTTTTAATCACAAAAATTCAAGTTAAAGACTTGTTCAGATATTCGGATTACAAAACGATTTAATTAACGCAATCGAAAACATTTGACTACATTAATTCAAATCGGTGAAGGGATAAATCAGACTACCTATATCCGAATCTAACTCGCATCCTAGCAGGATGGAAAACTCTCCCATTCTTGATTTGCTGGTTGACCTTTCCCTTTCTTGCATATCTCCCTCAAACAATCCGGCGAATAAGGCTTCTTTTTCTTGCGACTGAAATCAAATATCCCTTTCCGTTCATCACTACTCAATCCATGATGATGCACCTTACCTTCTCACTTTAAATTGACAAATAATTTCTTTCCATCGGCTTTTCAGTTTCTTTCGATGCAATTGCGGTTTCCTTAATTCCTTATGCATGAAATTCTGGTCCCCATAATTAATTCACTTATAAGCTTCCCGTGCTTATAAGCTTCCTGTGCTTTCCTCATCATCCATACCAATTCTACACATGCTTGCTAATGTCAGGAAATCCCTTATTCCTCAATGGTTAACAACTGGTTTGAAATTAAGACATCATTTTTTTCGGACTCCGCATGTTTGAACCTTCTATCAAAATTGGCAATGAAACATACTTCTCCGATCTTTTGAACATGGTAATGTTTTCCCCGAAATTTATATTGCCCTACCTTATTTACAACAATTTAATCTCCTTTCTCTAATTTTTCCAAAACTTCATCCTTGAGTAATTCCCAAGTGACATGCCAATCCTATGCTTCCAATATCATATTTACATGGTTCCACTATGTCTTAGCTTCACCACTTAGCATATGAGTGGTATAACCTTCACTCATCCATTTTGCTTAATTCCATAATTAGCCTTAAATTTCCAAATCATCCGGAATCCAAATTCTTGTCCTTAAAATGTCCCTTATGGAGTTTAGGTTTCTTCCCTTTCGAAATCAATCTCTTAATTGTCCTTAGTTTTTCAGTTCTTTGGTGCAATTCACGAATTCGAGTTAGGAATTCTATTGTGATTTGCAACCTTCCCTCCTTACTTCTCGTCAGTCTACTTGTATCATCAAGCTCGAATCTATTAAACTCCTTAAAACCACTTCCTTAAACCCCATAAAGCTTACATGAATTGCCTTTCAGCCCATTGTAATTGCTTCCTCATTTGCTTTGTCATGACGACGACAGAGTCTCCGATCATGAGCCTTTAAAATTATGTCCATCGGCGTTGCCTCTTGTTCAACTCCTCTTGGTTGAACAATTACTTCGACTCTCTAGGGTTATTAATACTTAAAGCGTAGTGACACGGGGAGAAGGCCTCAAGCCCTCAAAGCAACCATGATCGTTGCAAAGCTCAAGTCATGCGCCAAGTGTATCACCTTGTGTGTATTCAATCACTTTAATGCATACACATCTACCTTCCTTTCTTAAAACTACCTCCTTCCAAGTCCTAGTCTCGACACATGAAAGTATGCTCCAATACTTTGGCATGAATTGAGTAGGAGTAACACAGGAGGAAATGTTATTCTTCCCTTCAATGACTGAGAGTTCTTGTTGTCCTTCCTATTGCATGTAGAAGGCTACTTCTTCCGGATTACCTTGATTAAAGATTTTTTTTGACTTTAGAAAGTCCACTTAACACCCACAATAGGATTCGATCAATCTCTTCCCCAAAATCGCATCCAAATGGGACAATAGATCGAATTTAACTTAGTGCCGCGATCAAATATCTCGACACTATAATCCAAACAAACTTTAGAAACAAATTTGGATAGTTTCATGGGGTCTCTAATTTTAAAACAGTTAGGGGAATTCGACTTCAACCTACTTACACATATATATTGAACAAAAGAATGGGTAACTCCCGAATCGAACACAATCATGCAAAGTTGGTTTTGGAATAAATGGTTACCTTGCACGAGATCAGGAGATTGGTTAGCTTCTACTCTGTTCAGAGTAAACACTTTGCCTCGAGTCTTTGGTTTGCTAGCAAATCCGGTGTGGTTACTCTTCACAGATTCTCGGCAGTAACGTGCAATATGACCCTGCTTTCCACAATTGAAGCAATTACTCGTTGCCCAGCAGATCCTTCCATAATGATGATGTTTACACTTCTCACAGTAAGGAGCATTACTGCGAGACTTAACTCCATCCTTAACTTCAACTCTTCCTTTGCCTCGGTTCTGATCAAAATATGGACCCTGATTCCGAGGATCAAATCTTTTCTTTCTTTGTGGTCCATAATTCTGCTGGTTACTCTTTGCCTGATCAGCTAATACTTCAGCCTTCTTATCATCCTCATACATTTGACACATATCTACCAACGTAGGAAAACTTTGAATCCTCTGATAACTAAAAACAGATTTCGGTTCAGGTCTCAGACCACCTTCAAACTTGATGCATTTGCTCCTCTCATCGGGATTGTTTTGATAGTAGGGAGAGTACTTCATCAGTTCCTCGAACTTAGCTGCGTACTCACCCACACTCATGTCTCCTTGCTTTAATTGCAGAAACTCAATTTCCTTCTTCCTTCTTAAGTCTTCTGGGAAGTATTTATTGAGAAACTTCTCCATAAACACCCCCCAGTTAATATCCCTTCCTTCATAGTGCAGAAGCTGAACTGTGTGATTCCACCAATTTTCAGCCTCGTCTTCTAACATATAAACTGCATATGCCATCTTCTGAGCCTCAGTGCAGTCTAATGTTCTAAAGATCTTATCCATAGTATGAATCCACTTATTAGCCTCCTCAAGCCTAAATCCTCCTTCCAACTTCGGTGGATTACAACTTCTAAAATCCGCCAAACTCTTAGTTTCTGAATTACCAACATCATATAGATGAGGTGGTTGTTGAGATTGTTGTAGTTGAGATTGCTGTTGTTGCCATTGCTGCATAGACTCCAACACAGCGGTGATTCTCTCTAATATCGCGTCGGTGCGATTTTGGTTTCTAGTCGTCATAATAGACCTACGCTATAACTTATGGTCACATATGATGGACTACAAAAACATTCTTCCCACAACCTATACTAAGGTTCTAACAATAGCTTTCAACATTGTATTCAACTTCTACACTGTATCAATTTCCCACTTCGAGCAAGATACTAGTATTCAAAACAATAAATATGCCCTGTGGATACCTGCTTGATGTTGATGACTACCTTTCTGGAGCTACTTCCACTACTACAGGATCTGGCTTTTGCTCTGATACCACTAAGTGTGACACCCTCAAAATAACCCAAGTAGTTAATACAAAATAAAGGCTATTACTTCATAATATATGGACTTGTGGAATATTAGAAAATACTGGATTCAAAATTTTCCTTTATATTTTCTAAAGAGTCGGGTGCACAAACCAAAACATAGGATATTTGGAGAATAGTTTACGTATTACTTTTAAAATCGAATTCGGCACTTGCTTTGCTCAAAAGATAGTTTCGCAAATCTGAGATAGCATTCTCTTTGAAGATATATGAAATATATTTCATATAAAGGAACTTAAGTAATGCCATCCAGTTTTCATCTATCCAAATGGTACCATTTCCAAAATGTCATAGCCGAATTCTTTTATCAGAGTAAGCGGAAATAACAGGACTATGAAATACACCATAAAATAAACACAGATTTTATATGTAACCAAGGTTCGTAATGCATAGTCTGTAACATCCCAAATTTTAACCACAAGTATAATTAGAATAATAGTGAGATTGAAATAATAGTAATAATAATAATAAGGTTAAAGGTGTGTTTAAAATGACTTTTTTAACGTTAAAAGCGTAAAATAATTGAAAATTAAGAATAAAGTAATTAAATGATTTAATATGATGTTTTCAAGATTTGAGTGTCGTATTAAAATTTTGATTTTATCATTTTAATTGAAATATGTTTTCTAGTCAAAATAAGTATAAATTTGTTATAATACGTTTTTCAAAATAAAATAATACTTTTATTTAGTTTAATTAACATTTTGACAGGAAGCTCAAGTGGCAAGCCTTAGAGGCATTTTTATAAATAGTTTCTTTAGAAAAATATGTTTAATTTAATATTTTGAGCGTCCCTATAAATTTTCAGAGCATTCGGAGGCTTTTTTTATTTTTAGCTTCTGGACTGATTTTAATATATTGCCGGTATATGCTATATTTAATGATTTGTTATTTCAAAATTATAAATATTATATTTTATCAAGTTTAATATCAGGATTGAGAAATTATATTTACTTTTGAATTTCGATACTTTTTGTTATGCAATAGCTATCTGTAGGGACATGTAACTTTATTATTTTTCAAACAGTTTTGAGTAATTAGAAATATAATATTCTTTTACTTAAATGTATTTTATTTTTAAGATCGTCAAACTTTTAATTATAATGCAAAATACTTACACACATTATCCCACAAATAAGAAAAAAACATAAAAATATATAAACAATTTCCTAAACTACCCAAGTTCCCCACCCCGCCGTAAACTCTAGTAAAAGAAAAAAATAATAATTAAAAGCTGTGGCCCTAAGGCCACCACGTTAGGAAAAAAAATAAAGCAAAAAGTGGCACAACACTTAAATGAATCAGCACATAACAAGAGCACATAAGTCATAACAGAATCAATGCATAGAAGAGAGAAGGGAGGGGTCGGCGACAGAGAGAAGGAGACTTTATCTCTTTCAAACTTCTCGATCCGATTACTCAAGATTCGACCGTTCAATCTCAAATCCGTCTTAGGTAAATAACATTCTCAACTTCCTCTACCCATCTATGTAATTTATTCGACGATCCATCAATATTTATATTATCCCTATATTTTCAAATAAAGAGATGTTTTGGGGGAAAAGTAATATATTTTTATTGTATAATGATATATATTTATTATTTTGACAAAAATGAATTTAGTTGATTATATTTAGATATATATATATATACGTATTTAGTGTTATAATTATTTTAACGTGTGTCTCTGTTTAGATCCAACACGCTATTGTTGTCTCTAACCCTCGAGTAAGGCGCGGACCTGAACGTGTTATTGTTCCTTTTGTCAGGAACCCCAGGTAAGAGGGTTCGCATTACCTTAGCTTAGGAAATAGATTCTCTTTAGTTATAGTGATGGCTAGGGGTAGAGTATGAGTAGAGTACCAAACCTTAGGGTAGTTGATAATGGAAATAAATCAAATAATTAATAGGGAGTAGAATGAGAAGCTAGTGTAATGTAGGAGAACAAGTATATAAATGATAATGGATAGAAGGGAATGATGGACTAAGTAGATATTAAATTAGGGAGTAATGAGAATAATTAAGTTGACGAATCATAGGGAAATTATAAAGGAATTAAGAGTGGATAATAGAGTGAAAATAAATAGAAACTCGTGGTATACTTGAAAAGATATGGAAATTTATGGTAGAAATGAAATATGACAATATAGAGATAATTAAGAGGTAGGAAAAAAAAAGGAAAGTGTTAGTGATAGACTGGTTTTAATTTAGGAAGATGATGGATAATAAATATGGGAGGTATAGAAAAATGTATGCTAAGAGAAAATGATGAATGTATGCTAGGGGAAAATGTTGATTTTGTGCTAAATAAATAATGTGATTAATAAATGTGTATGAAAGTGAATTAATAATGGAAAGGGCATTTGTGGCTAAAAAGGGGTAAGAGTGCTAAAACTTGTAATGAAATTGAATGGAAATTATATAAAGAATGGGTTAAAAGTGAGTGGAATAATTGAACAATGGAACTATATTGATAATGTGAGAAGGACCCACCTATTTAGGTGTGGATATAGGAATGTGAAAATGGTAAGTTTGTGTATGAACGACCCTCCCAAAGCGAGTGTGACTATATGAATGAAAAGGAAGGACCCTTCCAAATGGAAGTGAGAATAAGCATAATTACATATGGACCCTCCCTAAGTGGAGTGTGAAAATATATAAATGGACCCTCCATAACGGAGCGTGTATATAAATGGATCCTCCATAAAGGAGCGTGTATATAAATGGACCCTCCATAACGGAGCGTGTATATAAATGGACCCTCCATAAAGGAGCGTGTATATAAATGGACCCTCCATAACGGAGCGTGTATATAAATGGACCCTCCCTAAGGGAGCGTGATTATATATGTAATGGACCCTCCATAAAGGAGTGGATATGTGTATGTATATGGACCCTCCATAGAGGAGTGGATAGATGTATGTTATGGACCTTTCGAAAGGAGTGGATTGAAATATATAATAGGACCCGCCTATATGGTGTGTGTAAATGTGATTAGGACCCGCCCTTGTGGTGTGCGAATAAATGGTGATAAGACCCACCGAAAGGTGCGCGAAAGAATGGAATGGAATGGAAAGACTAGAAAGGCATAGGGAAATCATGTAATTGAAAGGATAAGGAAAGGTTGAGTTGTATAAAAGGAAAGTGAATTAGTATATAATTTGGATAGTATGGGTTAGGGTAGGTCCTTGGTTTGTTACTATGCTTTTGTAGAAGCTATATTTCTAAGTTCTGTGTAATGCTACCCTTCTTGATATATTTTTACAGGTGCCGAAGCAGAGCATGCACTAGTCGTGGCCGAGCAGGGGCACACTCCACAACGTGGAGTGTGAATATTAGGGGCGCGATAATATGTGGGTCCGAGAATTGCAAACTTGGCCTTTGATGTATATATATGTTATGTATTATCTTTTGGGGACTAAAACTATTTTATAATCTCTTTGTTATTTTGGAAATGATGTATTGAGACGCACTATATTATATTTTGCCCTGCTGGCATACTGTTGATTATATGAAAATATTTATTACAGGTTTTCAAGGCGGACTCTTATTTTTGAAATATCCATAAAACAAAAGAAACTCTGTCCGATTTGACAGAGATTTTTATAAGTTAAAATGGTTTTAAAAAGAAATTTTTAAGTCACTAATTAAATCGGGGTAATTAGAATATTAATTAAGATAGGGTTTTACATAGTCCAGTGGTAAAGATCTCCAAAATCCCAGTACAAGTCCATAAGGCTATGTATTTATATGTAAAGCAAAATAGACCATGAATCAACAGTTTTCAAAAGAAATTCTTATAATATATAAAACTCTCAAGCTGGTCTCATAGCACTGGTAGCGGCAGTAGTAGTAGTAGTAGAAGTCTTCCAAGAAGTAACAGCAGTCATCATCCAACATCTTCAGCAGCAAATTTCCTCCACAGCATCCACCACATCAGATCCCTGATCCTCATCATCTACCTTATGCACATACCTAGGAATCATTGTCCCTCCACTGAGTCCTGGTAGAATTAACGACAGGCTCGCCTCCGCTCTCGTCTTCGACAAGATTCCTCCTCGATCTCATTTGAAGGAGTAGGTACCCTCCCATTGGGTACAAGGTCTGATGAATACGTGACCTTAATAGAACTCCTTGAAATAGATGAGGGAGTCTCCTTTCGATCGACTCAAGGAGTAAAAGAGTGTGAGCGGATAGATTGGAATTGAAAACTGTGATATGAGCGAGCTGGTCGAGTGGGAGGTGATCCATGGTAATTATAAAAACAGGGTACATGCATAGCGTATATGATGGGAAAACTAGACCTACGAGGACTGAACCGGATCAGTGGTTTATGGTGGAAAAAGGTAATCTCTACCTCCCCCTCCTACTCTATCCGGAGATCCTCGTAGATCCATATGCCACTAATAAGTGGTCGGATCTCGATGCAAGCAATGTGACGTGACATCACCTACAAGGGCATAGGGGTAAGCAATTCTATACACATAATCAATAGAGCTTAAATGTTGAAGCAACATAATTATGCACAAATATAACCCCAAATCAGTTAACAGCCACAGATAACACTTAGCAAGCACTTAATGCAAATAAGATGTTCGCACTCATTCTTGGTATGAAGCCTTAACTTAATTAAGGGTAAATGGTATGATGCTTGACATTCTTCTTTTTCTGATATTCTCCATCTAATGTCCTCACAGACGTCAAACCAATACAACAGTGCATTTCCAGATCACGAATACGTTACCAAAACGTATGGCGTACTAGCTCGGAAGTGATAAAAACGTCACACTACCTGGTGAACGTCACGTCGCCCAAGGACGCAAACCTATCACTTCTCAACATGCAACGGGTGTGATAAAAAACGTCACCACATCCGATGAACGTCACGTCGCCTAAGGACGTAAACCTTATCACTTGTGATACACAACAGAGGTGATAAACAACGTCACCATGTCTGATGAACGTCACGTCGCCAAAACGTAAACCTTACCACTTGTGTGCATCACACCGTTAACCATCAAATCAACAGTATACCACATACTGCCCACATTGTCCACCTTAATGTGTCATCGAGCTAGTAGCAACTTTTAGTATTTCCAGAGGTCCTGCTCATGTCACCCGAACATGAATAAACAATCTGTCACTCAAGCTCTTAACTTAAAGAAATTGATTGGTCTAACTCAAGTGATAATATATAATGTGCCACCCGAGCTACGTTATGACGTGCCACCCGAGTAACGTCCCGTCATCCAAACGGAATAACCATATCATCAATCAATTTCTTTTAAGTCCTAAATCACTTGGATTATTGTCATTTAAGTATTAACCAAATGGTTTAGAATTAAAAATGGTATTTTTAAGTTTTTGGCCAAAATACTCGAGTGTTCTTCAGACTACTCGAGTGGTTCTTCAGTTTTTCCCAGATTACTCGAGTGATTCATGAATACTCGAGTGTTCTTCATCAAATCCAGAATACTCGAGTTACTCATGCACTACTCGAGTGGTTCTTCAAAAGATGTCCTTGAGCATTAATTGATACTCGAGTTCTTGGCCTGGTACTCGAGTGTTATAACAGAAAGACACACTGTTTTATGCAAAATACTCGAGTGCCAAGACAATTACTCGAGTCTTTTCTTGCAGAACAGACTGGAAACTTGGTTTTAACATACCATTTTCAACTCTAACCATTTCTAATCCAATCCAATGATCAACAGAGCTTACATTAAACATATTAAACATGTTCCAACACAAAAACAACAACTTATTACACTGAATCGAATCTGAGCAGCAATTGTGCATAAAAACACATTTTTAACAACTTAATATACCAAATTCAGTTCCAAACACTTTTGGCATGGAAAACAACTTGCATATAGCCCACATGCAGCATATAAAACTTGCTCAGAACGACATTAGAACACAGGTTGGTCTCCAAACCAATTTCCCTATTCAAACTAAGCCCTTAGAGCCTCTTGGTGGCTCTCTAATCAAATGCATGCAATTTAAACTCTATCTAGTGAATAGAGAGCTTTCCCCTTACCTCTTAGACGTGAATCAACAGAGACTTAACCAAAACTTAGCTTCCAAGCTGGATTCCCAAAAACTCCACACTGAAACAGAGCAGTTTCAGCAGAGCACCAAGATTGAATTGGTTGATGCATAAGACATTCATAAAAATTGGGGAAATTAGTTTCTATATACTCTCTACAATTCGTACTAGCTAAAGGAACAAGATTTACATGGAGAGGTTGCCTGAGCTTACCAAAATCGAACTCCAAAGTAAGCTCCAGGAAACCTGAGACAGCAAACGGACTCCAACTTCCAAGCTTCGATTCTTCCAATCTACAAACTCTCAGCTCACAATTTTGGTATCTTTGTGAAGCCCTGAATGTGAGCTTCACAATGGTGTATAATTTGTATGTCAACTCTTAAGAATCAAAGAGAATCGAAGGCACGTAGTTAATGTAAGTTTCATTGAGAATGTTTTGATAATGAAAAAAGGTTTTGAACAAGCTACAAAGATATTGATCAAGTTCAAGTTCAACAAGCAACAACAAACATCAAATGAAGAAGAGAAAGTCAACTCATGAAGAGTTATGAAGATATAGTTTATGCTTTATTGTAATATCTTTAGCCTCTCAAGTCTTTTAGTTTATGAGTTTGGGTAGAGTATTTAGAGGGCAGTGAATCTCTATCATAGTCATGTTTAAATCATAATTTGAGTTTTCACTTTACCTAAAATCAATAGGTGGCTTAAAGGTTTGAAAGGAAAGGTTTAGTTTTGATAAAACAAGTTTTCAAGTGATTTCAACAGGGGTTAATCGATTATGAATCAGTTTAATCGATTACTAATCGATTATGCATGTATCTAATCGATTAAACACTGTAGAACTTATTTTTAAAATACGTTTTTCACTTCTCAAAATCAGTTTTGAAGTGCAAACAACTTTTGGGTATTCTATATAAACCTTTTCCTAATCATTGCGATTAATTAGAACACTTTCATAATCAATTTTACAAAGAAATCAGGCCACTCTATTCTCTCTCAATTTCAAAGATCAAAGCTTTTCTATTTTCATATTCTTTGATTAAGAACTCTAGAATCTCTCATGTTGATTTTGTCATAGCTATTGGAAGAGATTCATAGGAGTGTCATTGTGTTTTCTATTGTGTTGTAATCTTTGCAAGAGGCAAGCCATCTACAACAAACAAGAAGACTTGGTGTGTCGATTATCATCAAGCAAATTTCTCATTGAAGAAGAAGAAGTATTGGTTGTGAATCAAGCAAAGTGAAGCCTTGGTGTGTGGATTATCATCAAGCAAGTGAAGACTTGTTGTGTGGATTATCAACAAGGGGTAGAGGTTAGATTAGAGAGAAGATCAATAGGATTACAAGGCAAGGGTGTGGTATCCTTTGTAGGCTATTAAGAAGGGAGTCTTGAGAGGCATTTACTTGTAATTTGAGAACTCTAATTCCTCATAGTGAAGAATCTCTCTTGGTTGAAGAGGGGACTGGATGTAGCTTTCAAGTGGATGAAAGTGAACCAGGATAAATCACTGTGCCGTATCTCTAAACCCTTACTCTTTACATTCAAGTCAATTCATTGTGTTCTTGCTTGAAAACCTAGAGAAAGATTGATTTTCATAATTGATTGAATTGAATCTTAATTGTTCAAATCAAGTTGGGGAAAATCATTTTCATAACCTAGGTAATTAATAAGAATATAGGTGTTAATCTTTTTCGCCGAATCTCTGATCTTACGTGTTGATTGATTGATTGATTGATTTTCGTATGCGATTGAAAAGTGATTTTTCAGGTTTCTGATAGATCTAATCGATTAAGGACATTCATAATCGATTAAGGAAAAGTTTACTTTCTGTCTTAATCGATTAGATTAGTTTAATCGATTAAATGCTGTAGATTTTGCAAAAATCATTCGTTTTAATTGTTTCGATTCATTTCGTTCGAAAATCTTTCAAGGTTTCTTTTACACCTATTCAACCCCCCCCCCCCTTCTAGGTGTTCTCCTAGGGTTCCTTAGTTGTTTCAACCACCAATTGCGGTTTCCTCAATTGGTATCAGAGCTCGGTCGAAAGACACGAGTATAAGAGCTTTTTCGTAAAGATCCTTTAAGAAAATCGCAATGGATTCCATGAATCCCTTTTGTGGTGAAGGCTCTTCGATAAGTCGTCCTCCACTCTTTAATGGTGAGGGATACGCTTATTGGAAAGTTAGAATGAAAATCTTTATCCAAGCCATAGATAGTGAAATTTGGAAAGTAGTTGAAAAAGGTCCTCATATCCCCTCTAGTTTAGTTGAAGGCGTAGTACATTTTAATCCCCGAGGATAAGTGGAAGGATGATGATAGAAAGAAAGTTCAATATGATTATAAAGCAAAGAATATCATTACCTCCGCTTTATCTTATGATGAGTTCTTTAGAGTTTCTCAATGTACTAGTGCTAAGGAAATGTGGGACACTTTACAAGTGACTCATGAAGGAACTAGTGAGGTTAGGAGAGCTAGATTGAATGCTTTAATGCGTGATTATGAATTGTTTCAAATGCTTCCAAATGAATCTATTAATGATATGCAAAAGCATTTTACTCATATTATTAACCATTTACTTGCTCTTGGTAAGACTTTCTTACAAGGTGAACTTTCTAACAAAGTGTTGAGATGTTTAGACAGGAATTGGCAACCAAAAGTAACGGCTATTGTTGAATCTAAGAATTTGGATGCTATGGATCTTGCAACACTTTTCGGAAAGCTTCATGAACATGAAATGGAGCTTGGACGTTTAAACATGAATGAAGAGTCGGATAAGAACAAAGGAAGAAAGGGACTTGCTCTTAAAGTCAATAGATCATACAATAAGAAAGAGAGTTCCGATGATGATGATAGTGAAGATTCCGATTTGGATGTTGATGAAAAAGAAATGAAACTTTTACTAAGGAAGTTTGACAAGTTTCTAAGGAGAAAAGGAAGGTTGAACAAAGACAAAGGTAAAGAGAAGGATTCCCCACACTACAAGACCAAGACATCAAAAGAAGGTGTAGTTTGCCATGAATGTGGAAAACCCAGTCATCTCAAGTACTCATGCTCTAGGTATCTCAAGAAGAAGGAGAAAGACAAGAAAAATTCAAAACACAAAAGGGCATATATAGTTTGGGATAGTGATGTAGAAGACAAGAAAAGCACATCAAATAGTTCTTCGGATGATGAAGAAGTTGCTAATCTCAACTTGCTTGTTCAAGTCAATGAAGAGGAAAGTTCAAATGATGAATCAAGTGAACAAAGCGAGGATAGCAATGTAAGTCATACTAAATCCGAAATTTCTTCTAAATATGAATTGTTATATAATGCTTATGAAGAAATGCATGAACAACTTGAAAAACTAGTTTTGAAAAACATTGAAAGAAAGAAGCTCATTTTGAAACATCAAAATGAGATTTTAGAACTTCAAAAACAAGTTGATGAGCTTAATCTTGAAAATGAAACCCTTGATCTCATTTATGCTAGTTCTTCTTGTGATTGTGCTAGTAGATTGAATATTGTGGTTGATTGTGAGAATTGCAAGTTGCTTAAAGATGAAAATATTATTTTGAAAAATAAGCTTGCAAGTTTCACAAGTGGTGATATTAGATTGCGCACATTATTAAATTTTCAAAGAGAAAATTCAAACAAGTTTGGTTTGGGTTATACTAATGCTAAGAGTAATTCTCATAAAAATGTTGTTGATTTTTCTAAAGTTGATTTCTCAAATGCACCAACATGTTTCTATTGTGGTACTCATGGACATACTTCAAATGTGTGTTATATTAAAGTGCATGGTATACCGAGAGGAAAGTTTGTTTGGGTTAAGAAGGGTGAGATTCCCTTAACTAACAAAAATGGATCCAAAACCATTTGGATACCAAAAAGCAAAGCATGATTGTTTTGTAGGTATGATTGAAGAGCAAAGGGCTTACAAGTGTTATTCATACATTTGCATCTTCAATTGGTATTACATTTGCATCTCAAGTGAATGACCTACAAAGTGGTAAAAATTGGTACAAGTGATATTGTTGAATATTCTTATTTGGTATCAATTATAGTCTTCTCAATTGGTATAATTGATTGTTCTCAATTGGTGTTACTTTTCTAAAGTTCAATTGATATCATTGAGTGATCATTAGATGATTATCATGCTTTTGTGATATTTTTGTCAATTAGTGACAATTAGCTTTTCAATTGGTATCATTGATTATTTTAGTTCTTATCTTTCAATTGGTATCAATGTTGAAAAGGAATGAATGTGAATTTCTCTTATTTTGGCTAAGCATTTTATATTTCAATTGGTATATATTACTATTTGATAATGCCAAAGGGGGAGAAATAGTTTGTTTTGGGAGAATGGTTGTTTTTGTTGTTTTTATGTAGGTTGAGCAAAGTTGTTGAAGATAGGGGGAGAATCAAGCTTCTATCAATTGGATTTCAAATGTAAATTGCAATGATTAAGGGGGAGCAAGAGTCTCACCAAGTGATCAAATGGTTCAAGCATCAACAACTTCAAACAACTTCAAAACATGTTTGTCATTTTCAAAAAGGGGGAGATTGTAAGTTTCATTGAGAATGTTTTGATAATGACAAAAGGTTTTGAACAAGCTACAAAGATATTGATCAAGTTCAAGTTCAACAAGCAACAACAAACATCAAGTGAAGAAGAGAAAGCCAACTCATGAAGAGTTATGAAGATCTAGTTTATGCTTTATTGTAATATCTTTAGCCTCTCAAGTCTTTTAGTTTATGAGTTCTGGTAGAGTATTTAGAGGGTAGTGAATCTCTATCATAGTCATGTTTAAATCATAATTTGAGTTTTCACTTTACCTAAAATCAATAGGTGGCTTAAAGGTTTGAAAGGAAAGGTTTAGTTTTGAGAAAACAAGTTTTCAAGTGATTTCAACAGGGGTTAATCGATTATGAATCAGTTTAATCGATTACTAATCGATTATGCATGTATCTAATCGATTAAACACTGTAGAACTGATTTTTAAAATACGTTTTTCACTTCTCAAAATCAGTTTTGAAGTGCATACAACTTTTGGGTATTCTATATAAACCTTTTCCTAATCATTGTGATTAATTAGAACACTTTCATAATCAATTTTACAAAGAAATCAAGCCACTCTATTCTCTCTCAATTTCAAAGATCAAAGCTTTTCTATTTTCATATTCTTTGATCAAGAACTCTAGAATTTCTCATGTTGATTTTGTCATAGCTATTGGAAGAGATTCATAGGAGTGTCATTGTGTTTTCTATTGTGTTGTAATCTTTGCAAGAGGCAAGCAATCTACAACAAACAAGAAGACTTGGTGTGTCGATTATCCTCAAGCAAATTTCTCATTGAAGAAGAAGAAGTCTTGGTTGTGAATCAAGCAAAGTGAAGCCTTGGTGTGTGGATTATCATCAAGCAAGTGAAGACTTGTTGTGTGAATTATCAACAAGGGGTAGAGGTTAGATTAGAGAGAAGATCAATAGGATTACAAGGCAATGGTGTGGTATCCTTTGTAGGCTATCAAGAAGGGAGTCTTGAGAGGCATTTACTTGTAATTTGAGAACTCTAATTCCTCACAGTGAAGAATCTCTCTTGGTTGAAGAGGGGACTGGATGTAGCTTTCAAGTGGATGAAAGTGAACCAGGATAAATCACTGTGTCGTATCTCTAAACCCTTACTCTTTACATTCAAGTCAATTCATTGTGTTCTTGCTTGAAAACCTAGAGAAAGATTGATTTTCATAATTGATTGAATTGAATCTTAATTGTTCAAATCAAGTTGGGGAAAATCATTTTCATAACCTAGGTAATTAATAAGAATATAGGTGTTAATCTGTTTCGCTGAATATCTGATCTTACGTGTTGATTGATTGATTTTCGTATGCGATTGAAAAGTGATTTTTCAGGTTTCTGATAGATCTAATCGATTAAGGACATTCATAATCGATTAAGGAAAAGTTTACTTTCTGTCTCAATCGATTAGATTTCAGTTTAATCGATTAAATGCTGTAGATTTTGCAAAAATCATTCGTTTTAATTGTTTCAATTCATTTCGTTCGAAAATCTTTCAAGGTTTCTTTTACACCTATTCAACCCCCCCTTCTAGGTGTTCTCCTAGGGTTCCTTAGTTGTTTCAACCACCAATTGCGGTTTCCTCAGTTAAGAACCCTAAACTCAGAAATTCTTCACGGATTTGGCAAAATGAACGGTTGATTCATCAACCATAGCCTTATATAGCTCAATTGAATGCTCATGCACAACGACACGAGTCCAAGGACGTGTTGTTGAGTTGCAATCGTGTCAACTCGTGAGGTATTCCGAGTGGTGACTCAGCAAACGCACTCACGAGTGCAACTCTGTACAATTCACTCGAGTATTTCCTGAAACACTCGAGTCTTTCGGGCAAATTATGAAAAATAATTGTTTTATTTTCTTTCCCTCCAAAACCTTTCTAAAATTACTTCAAGGTCCCCAAACAGGGATTAATGTGAAAAATATTTATTTTCTCATATTAAAACTCTCTAATATTATCATTCATAATAAATTACTTTGAAATCAAGAAAAATAATTAATTATAAATAAGCTTTATAATTAACATTTTATTAATCAGGGGTTAAAAATCTGGGATGTTACACCAATTGTGGTCATAAGTATCTAGAGGAAGAGACGGACAGACAGACAGACAGAACGCTCGTGCTGATTGACACAGAACATTGGTATGGCTTCCCATCGGGCAAGCACAACAAGACAGACACGACTCAACACAGGCACACAAACAAACAGACAGAGCTCAAATAAAGCATGTAAGCCCATGCTTAAGGCGACTAGGATAAAATTTAGCTCTAATAAACTTTAGCTCTGATAAATTTCGAATTTGTAGTTGGCGCCTCCTCTGAAGACGAACCTTCTCCGTCCGTAGGTCCACCATCTAATTGGTCGACAAAAGACCGATAGAAACAGACAACAGAGAAATAGAGAGAGTCAGCTCTTCCGGGCGGAAAGCCGACGATGTGGAATTACAGCAGGCAACATATCAAGATAAAATAACACAACAACCACACCAAATATATACTTACACATTTCAATTTATCATTCCAATTATTATTTCCACATTACCGTTATCATTGTCATTTCTCTTTTTGATCTCTTTCTCAACTCGTTCTTCACTTCTTCACTTACTTCACCGCCTCAACGTTATCACAATTATCTCTTCCTTCGCCTTATCCGTAGTGTTCTCATCACTCGGCCATTCTCATTCTCATCATTAATTTCCTTATCATTCTTAACTCATAAGTTATAAATCTTTTCAACATTCTTAGTCTTTCCTTGTTAAGTTTTATTAGATCGCATCCATCGATGACAGGGAATAAGATGACGTCATCGTGGACTTGGTTAGCACACATACATCTCCTCCAATACTCCCAAGCCTAAACGGAAGCAAACGGGACGTACAAGAACCTTAACCCACGCAGGTCGAACAGTCGATAAAATCCAACAACATATATATTTGTCAAGGCCACAACCGTACGGGCCGGCCATCATGACAATTAACATTTTACGCGATACCGCAAGGGCCCAACATCCATTCGACTGCCCACCTCGTTCAGTTTCTCTCTCACCGTTCCAAAATTGATCAAGGAGGCGACAGTACTTTTCTAGTTCCGGGTGCAGAACACACTACGATCCCTTGGATATCACTCCCCGATCACGTATAGACTTGTTCTTCCTAGAAGAGCACTCTAGGTTAATTGACGTTTCACCGTCATCACCCTCCCCTATCACAATCACTCACCCGAGTATCAACAGATAAACAAGGTATCTTCCTCTCCACTACTTCACGATCACTCACCGCGTTATATAATGTCTTTTAGTGTATGATTAGTATTTTATTAATCCTTAGTTCGGACGAGTTACCCTTGTTCATCCCTTCGGTGATCCTCGACCTCTAATTAATAATTTTTCTCAACAATTCTTTCACAACATCTCTTTTTCCATAAACACTTGTTTATCAAACCCAAGGGCTCAGAACAACGGGGTATAACTCACGTGGCCAGCACAAACTCAACCTGGAAAGCACAAAAATCCACCTCGATGCATATCAGGGAGATTAACCTTTCACCTCATCCTCTCTTTCCTTGTACTTATACCCTTTAAAATCCTCATATTATCAATCATTTCGTCATAACCAAATCTTGCCTTTATCCAAAATCTTTTATTATTTATCATGAACTTTTTTTATTATTACATTCATTTTTATCTAAATTTAAAAAAATTGACCAATCAGAATTATCCAAAAATCAATTTATTAAAATGGGGAAAATTGCGGGTATTACACTTTCTCCTTGGCTCTTATTCTTTTCAATTTTTGTTTCATTCTCAATACTCGTACTTTCCTAAAATACATATATTTTTTTCTTATAAATTTGAGAAAATTAAATATTATTTGTAGTTGATAATATAAGAAAAAAAATAAAATCATGCTTATTAAGGAAGTTAGTTGTTTGCATATAATTTTCTCTAATTTATAAAAAATAGATGTATTTTAGAAAAAAATACGAGTATAGAGAATGAAATAAAAATTAGATGAGATAACAATTTCCTATGTATTTTTTAAGAAAGTAATATTGAAGAAACAAAATTTAAGAAAATTAATTACTTTTTCTTATAATTTAAAAAAACACCAGGTGATCTCTACATCTCGGAGGGGATTAGTCTTTGGCAGTTGGCCGAGGGATACCCTTAGTATAAAAAAAAAACACATTTTTTTTTGTTGAAACCAGGTGGAGTCTGGATTTCACATTTTTTGTGGTCTAACTAATACATCCCAGATCTGCGAATTGTGCGAGTCTTTGACTCAACGGTATAAATCCTCCCCAAAAATTGTTGCCTCGACTTAGCGTTTAACTTTAAGTCCCTAATTGCCCAACCAATTTCCACTGTCACAATCACTTGGGTAAAACACTTTTTTTTTCTTTTATATTTAAAATCGGAAAGAGTACAATTAACTAACGTGTTTATTTTCTTCTTGTGCTACTATTATACAGTTATACAGCGGATTGAGTACACAGATACAGATAGAGAGGCAGGCAGCACGGGGAAAAAGGAGCCGGTGGAATTGCAAATGAAAAGCCTCATTCTATTTCCTAACCCAACTCCCACGATTTTGACGTGCCGTTCAATGCCTCCTCCACTTAACGTTGTTTATAACTATGTTGTTCCTCCCTCTCCTTCTCCGCTTCGGTCCCACCCTTCTCTACCTCAACAACCTCTCAGGTACATTACATGTCTCTTCTTTTCCATTTGTTTCTCTTTCACAAACCAACATTCTACACAGCGTGCACATTATAACTGTATAGTGTACTTGGTCAAAGAAGTTTTTTTTGTTTGTTTCAGGTGTGCAGTGCTTGGAGCTGGATTTGCTGGGCTTTCAGTGGTTTGGCATTTGTTGAAGGTACTCTTTTTGTCTCTTAGAAACTCATATTCTTTAGCCAATTTTAATGTATGCTAGCTTCTTTTGTTATGTTTTCTTGTGTCATGTTTTCCTTTTCTTTAAAGGTGCTGGTTTTATGGACACTGAACTGAAGTCGTGTTTAACCGGTGAACAGAACGAAATGGAACATATTGTAAAGACTAAATGTTCTTTTGTTCCTCTTTTAACCCCGTTTCCCGTTTCTATTTACAAAATGCACCTATCAGGGGCAGAGCTAATAGTTTTCCATTGTGGAGGCCAAAGAAAACAACAATTTATTTAGGAGGGACAAGTGAAAGAATTTGCACATTTGTTATAGGGAGGATAAATATCTGCAGTCTTACCCTGTAAGTGCTAGGCTCCCACCTGATAGTATAGGAGGTAGGGTAAATATATGCTCTTACCCTATAAGTGAAGGTGTTTTCGGGATTTGAACATGTGACCTCTCGATTACAAGGCAGCAACCTTACTATTGTGCCAAGGCTCACCCTTTAAAGGGTGGCCAGTGCATGAGGCTTCCACCCGGTGAGGTCTGCGGAGGGTAAATTCATGTAGCCTTACGGCCTTACCCCTGCAAGCGGAGAGACCATTCACAAGGCAACAACCTTACTGTTGTGCCGAAGCTCAAAAGAATTAGGTTTTGAAAATTCAAGAGTAACCTTAGCTATCCAGTTAACACTGAGCCAGCCTCCCTTGGCACCAAACATTAAATAGAAACGTGTTGTGTTCTATTTTGTTCTTACATGTCTACCTGATGCTACCGAATAATAATATTACCTCCAAATTGTTTCTCAAATGAAATTCTCTGTCAGCAACTGATTTTTTTTCTTTTTTTGAAAATTAATCTTGCAGCATAGTCCTAATGACTTGAATCTAAGAATTGATGTATATGATGAAGTGGGCATTGGAGGGGGTGCTTCTGGAGTTTCTGGAGGTCTTCTTCACCCTTATTCCCCAAAAGGTTTTTCATTTCACTTTTTTTTATGTCTTGTGTTATGCTATGTTTTCCTATGGTGTAATATCAACTGATGGTTAATCCCAATGTAGTTAAGCTTCTCTGGGAGGGTGCTCAGTGTTGGAAAGAGAGTATTAAGCTTTTAAGAGTTGCTGAAGAAGCTAGTCTTTCCAACGAATGCAAAATTGGAGAATCTGCTGAAGATATGAAAGCATTTGTTGCGCATAAAAGGTTTTTTAGTTTGTTCTACTTTAAAAAACTGAAGACCACCATCCCACTCCCCTCTCATGAAAGTTTTATTTTGCTTTCCTTGTCTGCATATTCCTTAGTTTTTGCATTTTACACTCCCCATTGGAGTCTTAGAATTGATTTACACTGCTCATGAAATCAGCTGACTTCAGGGGTATCTTAAGACCGGCAACGGATATGAAGAATATGACCAAATTGATTGATGTAATCTCTCTGATTTAACAGATTATAGAAATATTTGTTATTGGATTGGGTTTCATACTGATAATATTTCTTTATTTGATTAGAATGTCAAGACTTGCCTTCCTAGCTGCAGAGTAGAAACTCTCGATAACAAACAGACTCAAAGTCTTGTACCTGATCTATGTTTACCATTCAGTACAGCTTTCTATATGCCTGAAGCTCTAAATATCCATTCTCAGCACTATCTTCAGGTTTTGATGAGTGATGCGCCTTTTTTTTTTTCTTCTGTTGATTAGTGTGTATGTTTTCTTTTCTTTTCGTTTCTTTTTTTTTTTTTTTTTGTTTCCTTTGTGTCTTATATTCATTTTGATAATTCTATTAGGCACTTTTTCGAGCATGCCAAAATTTAGTGAAAGAATCCTCCACTTTTGACTCTGGACAGAAACAGCTCAGTTTACACAAAAGATCTGTCCCCGGACTTTCTGAATTTGAAGGTGATAGAGCATTGTTATTCTTTGGGTCTTTTTTAGTTTTATTTAGCATGTTCACTCGTGATTGTAAACCTGCTAGAGTTCTACAACGTCTTGAGTCCTTTTGCCTTCTTTATTTCTTTAAAAATAATTAAGTAAACAATTCAAATTTAGCATTTTATGTTGTAGCTTAATAAAGAGCAAATACTCATAAATTATAGTAAGCTTGAATTTGTCACTTTTTGAAAAATCTTGTTTTCTTCACCTTAGTCAAACTCTATTGCATAGCCCTTTTGAGTGTAACTATTAGAGTAGGTTATTTATGGACTCATCAACTTATAATATATTGGTAAGTCAGTCAAATCATATGGGAAGAGGATTATGACACAAGGGATAATTGTATCTTAATATGAGCAAACGTGAATGTATAAATTTGACTCAAGGAGATGGCAATAATACTAGAAAAGTATTGAAAGGAATATTTGTGGAGTGAGTTTAGGAAATATAGAATTATTGCAATATTTTTTTGAATTAGTTCCCATGCCAATGTACATCATTATTTAGACAGGAGATTATGGCGTCTTAACCTACCCTTTGTTTTTAATTCTCATTTAGAATTTTCCTGTTTTTGCATCCAAAAGGTATTGTTGGGCTCACCTGGTTATCTAGAATCTTTTATGGCACATTAGGGAGAAGATGTATTGGTTTTAACTTTTAAGTGTATAAACAGCTTTTTTTTTGTTTTTTTCCCCTCTTTTTCTTTAATTGTCTTTGTTGAGAATTTCTTATACTCCAGCCTTTTACTTCTATCTCTTTCTTTCTCTGATAAAATTTCTTCCTTTGTCAATTGAAAAAAGGGTGCCAAAGTGCACTAGGTTGTTCATCAATTAAAAGAAATAAAATTGAATGCTATTCATGCCAACGGCTTTGGAATATTTTTGTTTGGCTCATTTTGTGATAGCTTATGAGACATGAGCATACTTTTGACAGGCCATACTTCTAGCTTATTAGGCATGAGCATATTTCTGTCTATTTCTTTCTCTATTAAATTTCTTCTTTTATCCCCCCCAAAAAAAAACTATTCATATAAACAATTTTGAATTTATTTTGCTTGCCTTATTTTGTGATAGCTTATGAGTCATGAGCTTACTTTTGGGTGGCAGAGCATTTCATTTGTTCATCACTTCAATTCTTTCTTGTCTCAGGGGAATATGATGCTGTCATTGTATGCTTAGGTGCCAAAGTGAATATGCTTCCTGAGATCAGTGGGAGGCTTCCTTTGAGGACATGTAGGGGTGTTATTGCCCACCTGGAATTGCCTGATGATATAAGGTATAGTTTATGTTCTTCCTTGCATATGCTATTAATATGAAAAATCTGTGTACACTTGATGTCTTGTGAAATGAGTATGAGTATTGGGCTGTATTCTGTTTCAAGAGCATTTATTTATGAGAAAAGGCCTTTCATGGCATAAGATATGCTATTGAGATTGTTTCAATGTCATGTTCCATTGATAGTTTTCTGGTGTTGTTTTCCAGAAACAGTTATCCTGAGCGTGGGCCCTCAATATTATCAGATGCATGGATTGCAGTTCAGGGTCCTCGAAGTCTAGATGTGGGCTCAACTTGGGATTGGAAATCAATAAATTCATCACCGGATGTTTCGACTGACGAAGCTTCAAAAGCTCTTCTAGAGCTTCTACCGAAGGCTTCTGCCATTTATCCCGGAATAAAGGATTGGGTTTTCACAGGAGCAAGAGCTGGTCTGAGGGCAATGCCACCACTCACTTCCCTTGGGTCCCTTCCACTTTTGGGTTGTATCAATGATATCATAGGCAGAAATCATACCTGTAAGTATTGGTTATTTGGAGGACTAGGTTCAAGGGGATTGTTATACCATGGTTGGCTAGGTAATTTGACAGCACATGCTGTGCTTTCTTGTAATGAAGAAGTAATTCCATCTGAATTGACTTCTTGGAAGAATACTAAACTCTAGTTTAAACATTCAACTATCAATGTAGCATTGTTGAATTTAGAAAGTAGATATTCCCATACTTTGAATCTTGAGTAATGATGCATGGGGAAGTTACAATTGTTGGTTTTCCAAATGTTGAATGACACATGGTCACTTGAAACAGACCCGAACAACTATTTGGATTCCAGAATTGGTCATTATAAAAATTCTAGCATTAGAGTGCAGTTAAATTACCATACGCCAATATCGAAGCGCATGAAAAATAGATTAAAACTAACCCATACACACTGTAGAAGCGTATGAATTTTTATTTTTTTTTTGCATACGCTTTGACAATGGCGCTTGGGTTGCATATGAGTCATTTTTATTTTTATATACGCTCTTGTCTAAGCATACATATTGATAAGTTTAGTATGTTCCAGTATTCTTCGACAAGGGCGTAAAACACATTTTATACAAAGAAAATTAAGATAAAATAGACAAATAAATGTTATGAAGAAATAAATAATTTATGTGGGTATGGTTTAAAAGGAAGAGTAAGTGGAAACAAAGAAAAAAAAAGAAATGGAAGAGAAGTTGAGGGAAAAGGAGGAGAAAAAGAAAAAGGAAAAATGAAGAAAATATTATTTTAAGTGGAGATATTTTGGATATGAATGAAAAAAAGGATAAAAACTCAAAACGGGTGGTTAAAAAATTAAATCCCTTTTTACACGGAGATTGAATCCAAAAACTTGTACCTTGTGACTCAGTTCTTCTACTCAAACTCCTCCAAATATAGAGCCGAACTACTCAGCTACCTCTGCTACAGGTTTGCTATATATTATAAAAATGCTGTATATTTCTTAGTAATGTAAGTGGCTCAGATGCATCAGCAATTCAGCATGTTTTCTACCAAACCGAACAAGAAGATAAATCTCATTGTGAGCAATAGACAAGCAAGGATATACACACCCGTTGGTGGAAGCAATTTGAAGCCGAATTAAGGAAAAATAGCAGGAAAAATTTAATAATTAATTTCAATTATAATAGATAATTGATCATGGATTAAGATGCATCTAAAAATTTTATTGACTGGATTCACCATAAGAAACATCATAAGGATGGACAATATCTTCTCTTTGTGGTGCCAATCATATTTTTAATTTAAGGAGGATCTTTTATTCTTCTAACTATGTGATCGTGTTCTCTTTGTAAATGAATTTCTTTCTTTATTAAAAAGAAGGTTAAATTACTTCTTCATATGATAAGTAACCCTTTATTCCTTAACAGGAATGCTTTTCAGTACGAAAATTTATTTCGTAACAAAACACGAACAATACATATTATTGTAGTCACCCAACATTACACCCAACTACCCCGTGATTTCTGCTCCATCCAAATTTTCATTGGTCAAAACTCAATTCGTGAGCATTTCGTAAGTTTTTTTTTCGCAACATATAGCATCACTGATTCCTTAATTTATATAAATAAGGCAAGACAATGAACTGAGATTCCTATGTTGACACTAGAACTGAATAAAGAATTTGGTTTCGAAACTACTCAAGAGCTTCATTTGTTCCTTTTTACTTGCCATACAATAAGTGTTACACTATGTCTTCAACATACCACTGACAAGCAAGGAAGTATGGAAACGATACGAGATATGGATACGGATATGACAGAAGTCACATGACACAGGATATAGCGATACGGCGAAAAAAATATAAAATGTCAAAGTGAATGGTTAGAAATGTCTAGAATGGATACGTATCTGACACAACATGATATGTATCAGACATAATATGGTGACAAATATGAAGTTTCTATGCATTCTTACCGACGAGTTCTTGGTAAAATTTGCCAACTTACGTGAATAGATTAGGATTATTCATTGAACCAAATCCCATATAAAACTACGAGTTTCACATTGTTTAAGTGATGTGTTTATTTGACATGCTCGACCTTGTTAATTTTTGTTAAATTAGTTGGATCAATACCCTATTGTTAATTGCAGGTTTTCTTCCAAAAGATTAAGTTGTTAAGCGATTAGCAGATTACTTAATCTAGTTAATTGTGTTTGACTAAGTGAGTAAATCAGAAAATAGGTTTAAAATGTAAGAGCCATACTCCTTGGGGGGTAGGCTGGTGGAATTCACTTTGCTATAAAAAAAAAAAGATTGTATTGAAAAACCTATCTCTCTCAGATATTCACTCCAATTTTAATAACTAACTGAATGTAAAATGAAATAATAAGGTAAGATGATTAGAGACAAGTAATGATTATTCATCTTCTATTTTAAGCTCGGTCTCTGATCACAACTTCATGAATGGCCTATTTTAGCTTCATTTACATCATGTATGAATCAGCTCTATTTCCATCCATTGTAAACTTTTTAGACAGTGTAGTGCTGTTGGATGGTGTCAATGTCAAGACCCTTCAACTTCACAACCGATTCAACATGTCCCTTGAGAGTGTGAAGCTCCCTCAACCTGCAAAAAATTCATAACAAAACACAAGCATCACTGTCATGTATTTGAATTCGCCTCCTATTCGTTGTTTGCTAATGCACAATGATCATATTGATAAATGCATTTGTTTGAAGGTAAGTTTAGGACAATTTTACCTAGCAGCCTCGGCACGTTTCCTGGCCTGCTCAGCAATTTCAGAGTGCTCATGGTGGTTGTTTACATGAGTTTCAGGAACTTGAAGACCGTGCAATGTGCGTTGAGCCACGGCCCATTGTGCTTCCCTCTCTCCCCTTCCGTAGTCCTTCTTTGTTGTGAATGCAGTCTGCATCAACACACACACACAATGATTGTAGTGAGCAGAAAAATCTACATAAAAAAGAAAAAATAAAACAGGAAGATCTGACGATTGTTCTGTACCTTGTTTTGGAGCATGTTGTCCCAAGCACTGCCTGAGAGTCCCATGCGAATAAAGAACTTGAGGATGTCAAGAGGGATGTAGGTAACAATGCTGTAGATCCAGATTACTCCAGCCCATCTCCAACCAACTCCATTGATTCTGGCAAATTCCCAGTGTGCATATACAGCAATGATAGTGGCCACCTAAGTTTGAGAACTTTCCAAGTTAAAACAGGATATGTTTGCAGATAAGTTTTTCACACCAGTTTTTTAATCATCGTTTATGATGTATAAATATTTTTGCCAATAGCATGTGTTATATATGGTTAACTAGAAATTTGAAGATGGGGGGTTAAGGCAGGTGTAAAAAATGTGGTGCGAATAGAAAAATTGATGGATTGTTTCGGAAGATTAATTTTTAGCAGCATTATTTGAACATTCGGTTTAGACAACTTTTAATGATACCTACTTTGTGCATAAAACTACAAGTATCATGAAAAGTTGTTTGGATCAATTGTTCACATCACATTTTCAATAGATTTGAGAAAAATGCTTGAAGAAAGAAACTAACCAGCTGGGCACAAAGGAAGGCTATACAAAGCATTGCACCAGGGCGTTCAAAATATGACCAGCTCCTTGATCTGGTCACAAAGATGAGTGCTTGACTGATGATACTCACTTGAAGGTAGAGAGCAGAGTTAAGATTCTCCTCACTGTCTGCAATTGACTTGACTCCAAAAATTCTCTGAAAGAGGGAGGGATACAAAACACTTTCATGTCATAATTTTGTAATGTGTTGTTTTTCTATAGCTAAAATTTTGGGCTAAGTTACTTACGGAGAAGAAATTGGTGTCATGAGCAGCATAGAAGAAGACCGCAGTCATGATGGCCATGTATGTCCCAAGAACGATTCCGGTGGCAAAGATTTCCTTAAGCTTCCATGAGTCAGGAAGAGGGGATGGCTTTACCCTATCTTTGGAGATGGTCATGATGGTTCCATCATTCAAGATGGCAATGATCAGAACCATGAAAGGTGAGAAGTCAAACTTCCAGATTAGAGCAACAAGCAAGAATCCAAGCACGATACGGATTGTGATGGAAACAGCATAGATTGTGTAGTTCTTCATCCTTTGGAAGATAGCCCTGCTCGTTAGCACAGCACTGATAATCACACTAAGTCCTGGCTCTGTCAAAACAATGTCTGAGGCACTTCTGGCTGCATCAGTTGCATCAGCCACTGCAATACCAATATCTGCTTTCTTGAGTGCCGGTGCGTCGTTCACACCATCTCCGGTCATTCCACAAATGTGCTTCCTATCTTGCAACCTCTTGACAATTTCGTACTTGTGCTCTGCATAGCACATAATCAAAACTCAGTTTTTGTTGGCCTTGAGCATTTTTTTATTACCTTTTCAATATAAACAAGTTTGGGTTTTGAATAACTTATTTTTAATTCAAAATAACATAATCAAAATCATCTTGAGAGAGCTTCAAAAAATAGATGATTATTCTATCAAAATTATTCTTTTCCTTAACATGCTTTAAGACTAATCTCATTACCAGGGAAGACTCCTGCAAATCCGTCAGCCTTCTCAATGAGTTCATCAATTGGGACTGATGCAATGGCAGCATCCTTGCTATCTCCAAGAAGGGAGGATGAAGGGTACATGTTGGTGCCCATTCCAAGCCTGCGACCAGTTTCTTTGCCAATGGCAAGCTGGTCACCAGTGATCATCTTAACGTTGACACCGAGGTCAAGAGCACGACGAATAGTCTCAGCACTGTCATGCCTTGGAGGGTCAAAGAGGGGCAAGAGACCTATGAACTCCCATGAATCTCCTGCACTCTCCTTAGTTTTCTCTGAAACAGTCTGTCAAGAAAGTGCCCAAAAAAATGCATACAATGTACATTTGTTAGATAATGTCCATATTTGTTTTACGAGAAACGAATTCATGAACTCTTATATTATTCCTTTTACTCACCTGGCGTGCAACACCCAAGGAACGCAGACCACGGTCAGCATATGAATCAATGATGCTGTGGGCCTTTTTCAAAGTCTCTCCCTTGAGGCCACAGAGTTCAATAATCTGATACATGTTAATAGGTAGTCAGATATTAGAAGTGATAATTTTGTTTTATAAAATAATGAATTTTTCATGGTCATTCATGCTATATCGATAAGCATGAGTAAATTCCTTACTTGCTCAGGAGCACCTTTGCTGCTTCTGTGCCAGTTGCCATCGCTGTCAATGTAAGTAATAGCAGTGCGCTTATCCACAGGATTGAAGGGCAAGAAATGCACCTCAGTGATTCCTGCTCTTGCCTGAGATGTCACAACAGAATCCAGTAAACAAAGTTAAGCCACTTTGCATATTTCATTTAATGCTAACCCCAAGTTTTGGTTTATAAAAGAATGTGAATCATAGTACCTCCTTGGGGTCACTCAACATTCCGACAATTGATGCATCAATGGCATCCTGGTTTTCTGTCCTAGAAGCCCTGGCAGAATACAAGACAACGCTGTCCTTGTCCATGCCACTGGGGAACACCTACATTCACAAACAACCCATGATTAGATAGATGGAAGCTTTTGATGCAAATGCAACTTCACACACTTGTTGATTTATACTCATGAAACATTTATAGTCATGATATTATTTAAAATCCATAATTAAGTAGTTTGTTCTGCAAATGTTTATATTATCAGTGATATATTCAAAATTGAAAAATTAATAGTTCTTAAAATTTGAAATATGGTAGTTTAATTTTGTGGTAGAGCTAAATATTGGAAATGTTTAATTGAACATGGGAATCATAAATATTTATGCATCTTACAATATTTGAAAATCAGACACAATGGTAGGTGTTGACATTATTATATTTCAGGCATATAATATCTTCACATAAAGTGAATTGAATAACTGATTCAAACAACTTCTCACTACAACTGATATTGTTTTTAACATAGTATGCACACTTGGTCCATAAAACTATAAGATGTAGAAATTAGTTGATCAAATTAGTAATTAAATAATAATGCTCAAATCTTTAATGTTGGTCACTAACCTCAATCAAGCTCTTGTCCACAGTAAGTTTGTTAAGGGTGAGAGTTCCAGTCTTGTCACTGCAGAGAACATCCATGCCAGCCATTTCTTCAATGGCTGTCATCCTCTTAGTGATGGCTCCTTGCTGAGACAGGCGGTGAGATCCGATAGCCATGGTCACAGACAAGACAGTTGGCATGGCAATTGGGATACCTCCAATGAGAAGCACCAACAAGTTGTCAATACCATCTCTGTATGACCTGTGCTGGATAGGGTACATGACAATGATCTCAACCAACATTCCCAAAGCAATTGAGCAGATACAGAAGTTACCAATGGATGTCAACACCTAAGCCAATCAAATATCCAATGATTAGTCCAAAATTGGATCAGAATAAGATGAGCACTCAATTTCAAATACTTAAAGCTTAAGATATGATATGATACCTTCTGGAAGTGACCAACATTGTTGGTGCTATCTACAAGGTGTGCGGCCTTACCGAAGAAGGTGTGGACACCAGTGGCAATGACAACAGCCTCAATCTCACCTTGTTTGCAGGTGGAACCTGAGAAGACCTCCTGACCAGGGTGCCTTGTCACTGGCAAGGACTCGCCTGTGAGGGCAGATTGGTCAATCTTTAAGGGATCTCCCTCCAAGAGACGAGCATCAGCAGGGACAATATCTCCCAACTTGATGCTGATGATATCTCCTGGTACCAAAATAGCTGCCTCTTCTTCACCCCATTTTCCATCTCTCAGAACCTACAAATTGGTTTCTTCTTGTTAGCTAGTGAATTTGAAATCAGTATGGAATTGTGCCAATGAACTTATAGCAATCAAAAGAGCATGAAAACTTGAAAGAAAAATGCTAAACTATCAGAATATATTTTTTCTTCATTTTTTTTTATGGAATGATGTGGCATATTTACTAACTATAAAAGATTGGTCTTTACCGCTTTATTCCATCTAACAATTTCCTTTGGGTTCTATCAAAATTTTTGATTTTGTCTTTTTGGCTCTCTGGCATTGCTCAGATTGAAAACAACTTCTGTATTTGTACAATTAGAATTGACAATGCCGCGAAACCATCACTCATTTTGCATATGCTACTACTCCTCTAGCTTAAAATTGAGGATACCTCAATACCTATCTACACTCATATCAACATATAGTGCCAATAGTTGTGACATCCAGTTATTCAGAAAGTCATTTCCCGATTGAAAATGAATGAACAAACTAATGAATGTTACCTTGGTTTTGGGAGCAAGACCAGCCATCAAAGCGGCTGCAGCATTGCCTGCATTGTTTTCCTCAATGAAACTAATGGTAGAGTTGATGATAAGCAACACCACAATACCAGTGAAATCTTGCCAATCCGGTGGCTTGCCCTGATGACATATTCAGAAGTTGTTGTTAGAGAACAATATAAGGCAACAGATCAAAGATAGATAAGAGAGAGAGGGATGAGAATAAGATATTGGTAAGTACCCCTCCATTTGCCAACACAATGGCCATGATAGCAGCTGCTTCCATAACCCATGACAAAGGATTCCACATAAAACCCAAGAACTTGAGGAACTTGCTCTCTTTTTTCTCCTCTAGCTTGTTGGCTCCGAAAATCTGGAGCCTGCTCTGCCCTTCCGCTGATGTCAGACCCTCTCTGGTACATTTTAGCTGCTGAAACACCTCCTCAATTGGAATGTTTTCCTGCACAATCATATACAGCATTCATTGTAAATACACGTCCTATCATCAACCAATGGATGGGAAAGAAATTAAATTGTAAAGTTTCAAACATAGTTACGTGGTTCACTCATTTAACCTACTTATCACATACCGAATTCGGCGTACCAGATACCGGATTCGTGATAAAGAAAGTCTTATAAAAATAATGTAAAAAGTGACGTACCAAACCCAGTACCGTGTACGATGTAACTATGGTTTCAAATATGATTCCCTCAAAACTTGATAAACAAGAGAACCTTATGAGGTGTAGTGAATGTGAAACATTGTAAGATATTAATTAATCTCTCGCTGATCGAATTGAGAATAGTTTGGGAAACCAAAAATAAAATTGGTATTCAAATAACAGAACCATGTCACTTTACTTACGAGATCAATATTTTCATTCTTGAGTTCTTCAAACGAGATGTCAGAAGCCATGATGCCGTTAAGAAGAAGCTCTCAGATGTGAGCTATTCGCTTCTTCCTTGAATTTTATTTTTTGCTGTTCTTTTTATTCTCTTCGTTCAACCCTGCTTCTACCGCCCACATAGGCAGGTAGAAAGAAAATTAGAACGAAGAAAGGTGACAAAACAAGTATGTGTGTTTCACAACACAGGGGTGAGACAGCAAGCATGTGTCTACTTTCCCATTCATTTTATAGCAAAAATGGTTGGAGACAAAAAAGGAAAACCTATTAGAATGCTAGAATGTCTTTTGGCCACTTGCATGCTGCTTCGTGTTCCTCGGACTTGTTTTGCATGGCTTTTGTGGCTCACCAAACTCCCCGGTATTCTTTGGGGACTTAAATTTTTCAAATATAAACCTACCAGGTTGTGCAAACAAAAGATGCAAGCTATTGTAAGTTTGTAACAAGTAACCAATCCCATATATAACAAGCTTATTTTAATCTCAAGAATTTATTATACATAAGAGGTAGGGTGTATTTATGATTTTATTTTCGTTATATTTATTTGGAAATACTCATTAGTAAAAATTTAAAATGCTTTTATTAACTTTTGAATGAAGTACCATTTTGATCCCTCATTTTTTTTGGATGAAACACTTTAGTCCCTCAAAACGTGAAAATTCACTTTTAGTCCCTGAAGATTTTTTATGGGACACATAAGTCCCTATGTCCACTCCACCAACTGACTCGACTACAGACTTAAGTGTCCCATAAAAAAATCTTGAGGGATCAGGGACTGAAAGTGAATTTTCACATTTTGAGGGACTAAACTGTCCCATCTAAAAAACATGAGGGACCAAAGTGGTATTTCACTCTTAACTTTATATATATATATATATATATATATATATATATATTTAAATATGTAAATTAGTATTATTAATAATTATTTGAAGAAAAAGAAATAGACACCAAAGTTTTGAACTAAAGTTAGTGACCCCTATGGAGCATCAAATAGTTGGTCCAATATTGTAAAATATCACTAGATCCTTAAATATCCTACAAGATGAAATATCAATGTTTGATTTTTGAAAACTGTACTTATTAAGAAAAACATATAACTATATACTCTGAAAGAGATTAATTTCCTTTACATAAAGTGAGATACACTTGGTTAAAAAAAGTGATAGTAATGACCACTTTTTTCTCCATATATAATATAGTATAGATGTAAAAATTTAATTCTGTTGGCTTTTTGTTTTCATGAACATTCATATCTTCTTACTATTTTGTACAAACATTAAAAATGAAATAACAAACTACATATCATATTTAATTAAATTAAAATAGCAAATTGTTTAACCTTTTGGAAAACCTTAATTTATCATCATATACCATACTCTTTAAATTGAAATAGCATACTAGCTGTTTAACTATTTTATTTTTATTATTTTTATTTTTTTGAAAACTAGTGGTTTAACTATTTTTTGTCAATAACTTTAAAAACTTTCTTTTAAACCAAAGGTTCCTCCACTGATGGTTAAAGATTGTCCTTTTCCATATATAGCATGGTAGCTTTTCAACTTTTATTATCGAATTAATTTTAAATTACAAATAGATTCATATTTCAAAATTGCACTAATTATTATTTTATTTATTTGAAATATTATTGGTTTTATTTAAATTTATTATTATTTCATTTAACATCTTTTTATATTTTTCTTTTCATTTTCTATTAGAGTTTAATTTTTTTTCCTGTGAACTAGAGTTTAATTTTGATGTATCGGGTGTAAAGATTATATATTGTAACCTAATCATTTATCACATTTTGCATGACTTTGAGGGTTGTTGTCATAAGAATACAATATTTTTATGAAGTGGGCAATATATATTTGGTTTATTGTGTATAAACTTTGGATAAAAATAAATTACCTATAAAGAGAGACATTGTTGTCGTTGCAATTGCAATTGACTAAAAGGAATGTCGTTGCAATTGCAATTGACTAAAAGGATTCGCCACGACACTAGTCGTTACCTAAGAAGAGAGACATGTCAGCTTTTTACATCATTTGCTATGAATTTTGTTGTTGCTAAATAACAACAAAAATTGGCAATGACATTCCTCGTTACCTAAAAGCAAGACACATTAGCAGTTATTGGTCATACAAACATTAGCAACGACAATTGTTGTTGCTTAAAAGGGAAGCCATGTAAGCTTTTTCTTGTATCATTGACAACGACAAAATATTTGTAACGACACGAGCCGTTGCGAAACATGAATTAATAGCAACAACAGTTTGTCATTGTGATACTTACAAGGTTGTTGCTATACTTTTTTGTTATGCCATGATCCGCAACGACAAATGTCGTTGCCAAAAAAGTTTTTCGCAACGACTTTACCAGCTTTCTTGTAGTATATATGTATATGTAAGTGAGTATCAAATGGTTTGCTTAAGTTATATGAAAATACTCACTCTCTTTGTTGTCCATTTTTAGGTACTGGAAGTGTTTTCCCACTTCAAGGAGAGTCATACGCCCCCTAGTGGTGGAGTATGAATTGTTTGTTCTGGACTATTTGTTGTGCAGCCGCATTGCTTTGGGCCGTCTTTGTTTATTTTGTATTTAATGCATATGTACTTAGGGAATGATTTCTAGACGTGGTTGTATATGCATTAACGAAACTATATATGTTTTTGACCTAGAGCCCTTATTTTAATAAATCATATTCTTGAACTGAAGATAAACTGTATTTTACGAATATGAGTTTGGGCTACAATTCTAGACTGTTTATAATTTGTATTGAAAGTCATTGCACAAATAATTTGAGTAAGTGCACCCTCCAGGTTACGACTTGGAAGTTTTTAAAATTCTACGTTTTGCATTATAAGGTTTATATCATATAAAAACATTAAACTAATTACAGGGAATATTTTACCACATAATATATTATTATATATATTAAATCCTACATTGTCATATAGTTAAGGTGTTACAAGTATCACCCGAGAAAAGCTAATGTGGTTGTCGATGCTCTTAGCCGCAATTCCCTTCACATTTGTAGCATAATGGTGAAGGAATGGGAGCTATTGGAAGAGTTCAAAAATATGAGTCTTAGGGTGGAATTCAAAGACAAGAGCATAAGTGTATGGATACTTCATATCACTAATGAGTTTTTGGATCAAGTTCGACAGTTGCTATCCTAGGACGTTGAACTTCAAGAAAAGAAGCGCAGGTAACTAGATTTCCAAGAGGGAGTTGATTGTGTCCTAAGGTTCAAAGGCAGAATTTGTATTCCTTATAACCAGCAGTTGAGGAGGATTGTTCTGGATGAAGCCCACAAAAGTAAATTAAGCCTGCATCTGGGATCTACAAAGATTTATTAGGACTTGAAGAAGCTCTTTTGGTGGCCTAGCCTTAAGCTTGATGTTGCGGAGTATGTGTCACTGCATGCTTGACTTGTCAAAAGGCGAAGGTTGAGCATAAGAAGCCGGGTGGTTTGTGTTGGAACAGGCAGCTATCGCCCAAGAGGGGTATGGTGAATTGGGTTTTTACAAATTCATTGCCAAATATTAATTTTAAATGGTTTTCAACTAATTTAAATAAACTTTGAAGCAGAAAACAATATAACGTTGAAAAGCGATTGTGCGCAAGCGGATAATAATATTAATAATAATATAACGTATATGCATGGAGTCAATTGAATGAGTAAATATAAAATTGTTGCCACTCTTTAATAAATTTAAAACTATTAAATTAATTTATTAATAAAAACAATTGTTACGTTGCGGAAAATATAATTAATACAATAATAAAATAATATAACGAAGATATATGCAACAATAATAAATAAAGAGAGTATGGATAAAGAGATTGCGCCAATAATTTTTATATTGGTTTAGTCTTTCGATGGAAAGGCCTACGTCTATTCCCCTAGTAACCCACTTGAGGTTCTATTACCAATTATGTAAGGGAAAACCCCTTGTACAACTAGAACACCCCGCACACTATTAGGTTTGATTGTTCGTTAGGGCCCTCAACAATACTCTCGGATTCTTCACTCTACAAATGGTGTCACACCCTCACACTAGGGACATCTCTCCCTAGACACTAAGGTAGCCTAACTATTAGGTGCCCCACCGTTCGTCTAGGACCATTATCCAATAACCAAAAGGGTGACTCACCCAATTACAATGAATATGGAGATATAGTAAGTGTAACAACAACAGCACTCTAGGTAGTGCGGATATTACAACTTGAAGCACTATAACAATGGTTATTTCTAAAGCACTCTACGCAGTGCGGATATTACAAGTTAAAGGTTTCTAATGGCAAGGTAATATGTTTCACTAAAACTTAGGCCAAACTATCAGAATGGAGAAGAAGAAGATTGAACGTTAAAGACATTTTCTCTCAAAAAATAGGATTTTTTTTAGAAGAAGGGGGAGAGTTGTTTGTTTTTAAGAAATAAAAGGAATATATAATTTAAAAACAAATCACATTAGCCATTTCAAATTCGAATTAAGGATTAGAATAAAATTAAAACAAACAAGGAAATAATTCAAATTGATTCTGAAAAGAATTTGAAAAAATTCAAATAAGTAATCGATTATCTTTCAAATTAATTGATTACTTTAACCAAAGTAATCAATTATCCTCTTTCACGTAATTGATTCACTACTCTCAGGAAAATGTATAATGCAGCTCAAAAAATCGATTTTTCTTATCAGTAATCCGTTACTTTGTCCCAAGTAATCGACTACAACTAGCCTTTTGAGTAATCGATTCCAAAGTCTCTGGAAAATGTTTGATGCAATATTTTTAATCGATTATTTGAGTAAAATAATCGATTACTTTCAGACAAAGGTAATTGATTTTCCAAGTTCAAATACTCGATCACAAGCTCTCTGATTTTTCTATGATGCTGCAGAAGTAATCGATTACCCTTTCCAAGTAATTGATTACTCTAATTGGAATTTGTAAAAACAGTTTTTCATAACTTAGAAAAATATAGCCAAAGATTTTTATGAAAGCATTTTCTCAGAATCAGTTTTAAAATCATTTTCAAAGAATACTTTTAGATTTTAAATAATTTTAAGTGGGGGGAAATTGTGGGTCTTACTAGTATTTAGGAAGGAGACCCCTGATTTCTAGATTATAACATTGAGATTTTGTTTTGTGGGAACATCTCATTATTATGTTTGTTGTTATCTGAAATTAATAGCATGATATTGCCTTTATTAAACTAAGATGCATGTTTACTGTTGTATTTAATTACTATCATTGTCGCTACATCGAGGAGTATATACACTACAATGATACTCATTCCATCCCAAAAATTTTGTAACTTTTTGAAAATTTAACAAAAATAAAGGAACATGCTAATAATGCGTTGTCCCCCCAAATCAACCAATTAACAATGCAAGTATTTAATGCATGTTTCTTCAATTAACCAATCATAGAATATACAATGCAATTTCAAATTTTTTTTATTCACTATTTTAACTTTGATTTGGGACAAAAAATTTCCATGTTTTTTACTAATTTTATGGGACGGAGGGAGTACAACGATGTCAAATTGTGAGGCGTGGAAATTTTGATGTATATGATCGAGTGCCGTCGGACGAAATTGAAATTCTACTTTAAAGAGTTTTTGAAATCTAGAAGACACAAAGAAATATATTGTTGGCCCTTGCGGGTATAAGTCCTTACGAGGTAAAGCACTGTTCATAAACTATCTATAACACTTTATTATGTGATTCATAAAATGAAGATGTCTGAGGCATAAATGATTTTTCGAAAATGTTTTCTTGGGCTCTCTGTATGACGTGTTGGACGTATGTTGTGTTCATTTTTGGGTTGGCCACGTGAGCTGAATTGATGTGATTACGAGCGTTATTTATTCTACTATACTGGTATATGATGATGTTATGTAATAGTTATAAGTTATTTAGAGGTCGAGTCCCTTTAGAAGCCCTTTGAATAGTAACTACAATTATTATTTCAAAGTGGGGCTTAGAATGAGTTTATTAACTTTTATAAATAATTTAAAAGACTTTCCTATCCTTGTGAACTGAGCGTGGAGTAGTGGATAAGAAAGATATCTTGAGTGCCTGGTGTAACACCCGCAAAATTCATCGCATATTTTTAATATCGAAAAAAAAGTAAAATAAAAATTTGAATAAAGTAATTTGATTTATAAAATTCAGTTTTTTGTGATTTAATTTAGCAGTGTTTTAATTTGATTTTTATGAATTAAGATATTTGAATTTTTATATTCTATAATTTTTAATAAAACCGTGAATTAATTTATTATTTATTTAATTGATTTTATTTTTGTACTTCTTTTAAATTTGAGAGGAAAAATTTTATTTTCCCTCTTGGTGAAGTGCCACGGCCTACATGTATAAATGGGGAGGAAAATTTTAATCTTACACATTAAGTTCAAAGTATATTTAGTGCCTTAATTCAAATTATTTTCCTTCTTGGGTTATATTCCCAATAAAGCAACTTTTACTTTAACTTAAAAACCCAACTACTTTATTTAAACTTAAAACCTATAAAAGTTACTTTTTAGCCTTTAAACCTAGGACCCTAAAGTTACTTATTATTGCAAAAATGCCATTAGAGACTCCTGAATTTTTAAGACCCCACTTTTAGCCAAGGAACCCCGCTTTAGATCCTTAAACCCCCATTTTAAACAATGTACCCCACATTACAATATGGCTATAAATATTCTTGAATCCCTCTTGTCCTCTCATTTGGCAAATCACTTTTACAAACATAAGAAAAATTTAGAAAGAGAGCAAGAGAGAAGAAGGGGGTTGTAGCAAGCACCAAGGGAGGAGGAGAGGATTTCAACTTGATTTTCATTTTTGAGCTTCATTCAAGTAAGAGTTTTGAACCTTTGTTTTTATTCTTCTTCTTGGTCACGGTTTTGATCAGGGTTTTTACATAGGTTTGTTTGTTTGCTTCAATCTTTGTGTGCATGTTGAGTTTGATAATAAAGCTTGCATCTTTAGTGATTTTTTTGCTTGAAAATGAGATTTTAAATTGAAAAAGTGACATGCAAACACACATAGGTGCTCACGGTTTTGGTTCCATAGATATCAAAGTTAAATCATTTTGTTTTGCATGTGTATTTTTATGATAGATCTATGCTTTTTAGTTAATATTAAAGTTGAATTTAATGGTTAAAAGTTGAAAATGAACATGTACCCAAACTAAGGCCTATACGGTTTTGATGAGTACAATGCTAAAGTTAGTTCATTTTGTTTTGCATGTATGTTTTCTTGATAGATCTATGGATTTTAAGCTTATTTGAACTTGGATTTTTGTTTAAAAATTTGAAAGTGAATTAGTACCCATTTTCATGCTCTATTCGGTTTCAGTATAAGTTTTACCCAAATCATTTTATTTTCTCTATGTGCCACGGTTTGAGCTTAGATTTAGGTAAATAAAATTGATTTCATGCTAAGTATTTGATGCATGTTAGTTTTATTAAGTGTTTGACTTATTTTCTTTATGTTTGATTCGGTTTTGGTTAGGAAATAAATAAAATAAATTGATCTTGCTTTGCATTTTAGTTTTAGGTCAAGACTAATTGATTTAAATGATCTTTGATTTGGTTTTGATTGGAAATGTGTTAACTTGTTAAATTTTGTTTTGTTTTGATACTTTAGGGACTATACGGTTTTAGAGTATGTGTTAGGTATTGTTGAAATAAATTTGTAATTATTGTATATATGTATGTATGATACGGTTTTGACATAGAAGAATTGGTATGTTATTTGATTTTTTTATGTTTGCTACTTGACTTATGGTTCCAATCGGTTTAGGTGAGTTTAGTTGTTATTTGGTTTTAGTTCTTGAAAACTTGTGTAAATATGAACTTGTCTAAATGCATGAACTTGATTTAAGGTGTTAGAAGAATTTGTAATGATGCCTAATTGCTTATACATGATTCGGTTTTAGGGTTAGGTTTGATTACCTGAAATAATTTTGTCAAGATGATAACTATATGATAATGTGTGTTTGATTTGTGAAAATGAAAATGAGAATATGTTTGTTGTTGTTGTGTAATTCGGGTTTCATTAGGGTTAGAGTTTAAAGTTTGAAACTTAATTTATTCTAAGTGTTTACTTAAAGTATGACTTGTCTTGAGTTAACTTGTGATGATATGATTAAGTTTTAAATTGATTATTTGACGATGATGTGCATATGGTTTTGTAGAAGGATAGGTTAAAACTTGATTTTTGTTTTGACTCTAAATGCTAAGTGTGATTCGATTTTGAGTTAGATAAATAGGTTTGAGTTTGATTATTTTTGTAAGCTAAGTGCTAAGTGATTGAATGTGACATACATGAAATGAATTAAGTTAGAATAAACTTATAAGAGATAAAAATGATATGCTTACTTGATTATGTGGCTTGATTGATTTAAATGATTAAAGTATTAAGTTTAGACTTGTTTTTAATTTAATAGTGTTTGATTGTTGATTAAAGTAGTTAATCTTTGAAACTCGTTTGATTTTAAACTTGATTGGTTGGTTTAAATTGAAAATTTAGGGACAAGCGTAGATGTTGTCCAAAGTTTTAATTTAAGTTTAAAAGTATTTGAAAAGTACTGTTTTACGTATAAAAGTGATTTTTATTAAAGTTAAGAGGTATATAAATTTGCAAACTTTTTTTAGATAGTCTTGAGGGAACCCTTCCTAGAAGGTGGCCCTTGACTGGAGTTTATTTATTAGTGTTTCCTCTTTGTCTTAATCTGAACCCTTCCTAGAAGGTGGCAGGTAAAAGACTTTGAGTTGATTGATGTATTTATTTTTTATTGTGGTAATAGAATTTTTTCTTCTACCAAAAAAAAAATAAATTTGCAAACTTATTTTGTGTCTTTTCTGTCCTATTTAAGTTTATGATGCTAAGTTTTGACACTTAAAGTATTTAAGTGTTTGTTTTATGGAATTGAGTTATAGGATTTTTATAGAACTTTACGGTGTTTTCAAACTTTGCAAAGATGATTTTCTGTATTTAATCCATTGCTTTCCAGAATTCTTTCAAGTTGTATTTCAATTCTAAAATTGATTTCAAGTATTTTAAAGCTTGAGTTTTAAGTGTTGTTTGAATTAAAATCATGTTTGGTTTAAAAAGTGAGATTTTACGGTGTTTTGGATTTTAAGTTGGTGACTGTCCAATCTAGACCAGCACCTTATCATTTTATTTAATTATTGATTGTTGGTTATTTTCAAATTATTTTAAAGAATTTGAAGTGTTGAAAAAGGTTTGGAAATTTCAGAGAAAGAAGTTGTATTTTAAGTTTACCCGTAAAGAATTTTCGTTAAGTGTTGGAGCTTAAAGTATGAATGTGAAATCTGAATTTGATCAATGATTCTAATTTAAGTCATTATGTTTAAATGCGATGAAATGAAAGGTGTTAATCTCAATCGTGGGGGAGCAGACCAAAGCTTTGTGGAACGTCAAGGAGCTTTTGCATACAATCAAGGTGAGTGAGAATGAAAGCTTAGTTCGTATATATAATACGATCAATATTCTTGTTTAGTTTCGATTGTTGGGAATCAGAACTGTGATCTAAATGGTTAAGTAGTATGAGGGCAACCCTGTCTATTTGTTTGACCACTCGTACGAAAGACTAAGATCACTATTTGATTTGAGAAGCATGTCTGTTCTGTATATGTATGCATGATCTCCTGAACCATATTTAAATTCCTGATGCATGATCATGGCATTGCTCATTGATATTCATGGAAATATGTTAATGAATTGATGGACAACTGCAATGTCCTGATTTTAACTAAGTCTAAAAAGATGATAACGAGATAAAGTGAATAGCTTTGTAGTAAGTGTGTTGATGGACTTTAAAGTGTTGACATAAAGTACAATGATGGAAATCCAAAGTGTCAGATTATGTGGAATGCTACGTGTTCGTGAATGTGGATCTTGCTTCAAAGAGAATGATGCTTGATGATGATGTTGGCCCAGAGAGCTCAAAAGCTGTGATTACAAGTTTCTGATCATGATTAAAGTTGTCAGCTGGAAAGCTATCTAGTTGTTTATGGCTTAGATGTAACATCCCTAATTTTAATTCCTAATTTATTTATAAATTGTATTGACTTAAATAAATGTTTCTTAAAAATCAATTATTTAGTTGGGTATTTTTATAAAAATACATTATGTTAATTACGAAAATATATTTCATTTATTTTATGTTCTGAAGTAAATTCATTTAAAATAGTTATCCTATATCAAAAATATACTTTATGTGTTTTACTTTATTTCGATATATTTCATATGAAAATATTTCATTGGAAATACTTGTAAGTTTCTTACTTTATAATTTTTATTTTAGTATTTAAATTGATTATTGGTATTTTGAGTTTTTAAAATAAAAGAATGAATAAAATAAAATAAATAAATTAATTAAAGTGTGTATTAGTATGTATGTTTAGTACTTTTAAAATGATAATAATAATAATAATAATAATAATAATAATAATAATAATAATAATAATAATAATAATAAAAGAAAAGAAAAAGAAAAAAATAATAAAATAAAATAAAATAAAAGGGGAAGGGGTTCGAACCTTCCCCCTCAACTCCTTCTTCTTCTCAAAACAAAGGGGGGCTCCATCGCCGGCCCTAACCCCCATCCCCAACAATAGCCTCCTCCTCTCCCGTCGCCGGCCGCCAGCCACCAGCCACACCACCTGTCCCGTTCTCTTTTCTCCACCTCGCGCTTTCCCTCTCTCTATCTCCCTCATGCGGACTCTCTCCTTGGCCGCCGCTCTCCGTCCTCGGTTCGTGCCTCCAGCAGCGCCGCCTCCCTCCGTTCCTTGTTCTCTCCCGTTCGTTTCCCTTAGGCCGCCGCTCGCGTTTCCTCCTCCATCCGGTCGCGATCGCAACTCGTCTCCCCTCCCTGGAGTCGCGACCGCCGCCGCTGCTGGGTTATGCTCGCCGCTCCGCCACCGTTGCTGGTTCTCTTGCTGCTGCCGTTCGCGTTCTCTCCTTCCAGTCCAGCCGCCGGTCTTCGAAGCCAGCACTGCCGCCGCTGCCAAGGACGGAATCCGCCTCCGGTGGCTGTGTTGTGCTTGTTGTGGGATGCCTCTTGGTCCAGATCGGTGGCCGTCCTCGCCACCGACGCCGATATCGACGCCACATGACCGAATCTCCATGGCTGCTGCGCCTCCCTTCATGGTGATGCCGTGAACCGATCAACCTTGCTGTGAACCGTGATGAACCGAACCCGGTTGGCTGCTCTGGTTCCGAACCAGATCTGAACCGATTCCCTTATGAGCTCTTGGCGTCAAACCGGACCGAACCTTTGCTTGCAGCTGGAAAACAAACTTGAACCGAACTTGTTTAGTGCCTCCGATGTTCAAAAATCCAATACCATGGGTAAATCCTAATACTTTTCTAACTGCTCTGTGTTATGTTTTAATTTTTATATTAATACTAATTTTAATATTATTGTTAATAATTATTTAATATTAAACTGTTTTGGAAATTAAATATGTAATTATAATTTATATTGATTTTAATTATATTGTTATTAATAATGATTTTTAATTAGTACGTTGAATTATGTTAGGGCAGAATTAACTGTTATGTCGAACGATTAATTTTAAAAGTGCTTTTGTTAAATGTGCTGGGTTCCTAAGTAAGTGAGCTATCGTTTAGTTTGGTTGAGTTGTCCCTGAACTAAATGATATCTCAGTTAATTAGGAATCTGATATATACGACATAACGTTAATTCGAGTCAAAACCTTGAGCATTAATTTCAAATTGAAGGGGAGTGTATTGTTGAACAAAGAACGCTCTCTTTCAACCCGAAATTAATGGTGTCGAGTCACGACATTTGATTTTGTGACTTGAAGCTAAAACTACTTAATTTTAATGTATTTTTGACTATTATGTTTGTATTGAAAGTTAATATATTTTCAAGAAAAAACTTTATTTAAGGGACTATGGTTCTAATTTTATTTGATTTTGATTCATGAATTTTAATTAAAGGTTTTCGAAATTAACTTGTTTGATTTTCAAGTTAAAGCCCCTTTTCGTAAAACGCATTATATTGATGATATTTAATTCGTGTGACATGGTTAGACGACGAAGGATTTTGGGAACCGCTGTTATGCGAACAACAAACCGCGTAGCGTCATGAGCAGGAACAGGATAGCCCGGTCGTGACTCGAACCAGGTTCTGATAGAACCCCAAGGTGGGGTTTCATTACCAGTCCTTAAGGGGTGTATTTCTGGGTAGTTATATCTATCGCTAGGATCGGGGGAAATGTTAATTGTTAATGAACCTTAGAGTAGCCCGCTAATAGTGAAGGAAGATAATTAGAAAATAAAATTTAGTTAAAGAAGAGTTGAATGATTAGCAACGAAATAAACGGAATAATAAGAAAGAAATAAATAATCGGAATTATGAGAACGAGTGAGTAGCGTAAGTGAGTAAAGGGAGAAATTAGAGATTAACTAGGGAGAGCCGGTACTAAATAAAGAAAATGTAAGAATGAGTTGAGAACTAAATTAGGATAAACTAAAGTTAAGAGAAATAAATGGAGTGAATGAGCAATTAGCCATTAGAGGAAAGAAGTAAACGGAAAATAAGAAAGAGAGAGTTAACAAATAAAAAGAGAAATAAGAAATGATATAAGTGGTTCTAAATGTATGAACTAGGTATTATTAAATATGAGTGATGTAGGAAAAAGAAACAAAGGAAGAGAAGAAGAAAAAGAAAAGAAAGGGAATGGAATTAATTAAGAGTTAGTAACGAGAGTTAAAATATAAAGCATATGACCAAGCTAGGTAGAGTTAAATAAAAGTAAGAATAAATCATTAAAGAGAAATATTGAAAATAGTGGAAAATAAATAATATGATAATAAGCCCTTAAGTAACGGAATGAGCGAAAAGAGAATGATTTAGTGAACCAGAAAAAGAGAACTAAGGAACTAAAAGTAAAAGAGAAAAGACTGAGGTAAATTAATAATGAAAAATAACAAGGAAAGATGGAAAATAAAAAGGAAAGAGGCTAAGGATGTATGCAGATCATTTGCTTGTGGTTGCATACATCGTAAATAAGATTATGGATATATGCAGATCATCTGCTTGTGGTTGCATATATCTCAAATAAAAAGTGGGCGTATGCAAATCATCTACTTGTGGTTGCATACGTCGTAAATAATTGTGGGTGCATGCAGATCATCTGCTTGTGGTTGCATGCATCGTAAATAGATAGTGGGTGTATGCAGATCATCTGCTTGTGGTTGCATACATCGTAAATAAGATTGTGGATATATGCAGATCATCTGCTTGTGGTTGCATATATCTCAAATAAAAAGTGGGCGTATGCAGATCATCTGCTTGTGGTTGCATACGTCGTAAATAAATTGTGGGTGCATGCAGATCATCTGCTTGTGGTTGCATGCATCGTAACTAGATAGTGGGGGTATGCAGATCATCTGTTTGTGGTTGCATACCTCGTAAATAAATAAGGTGTAGATCTCTGATTGAGGTTACACATATTGGAAAAAGTAATAAAGGAAAATGGAAAGAATAAAGGGTAATGAGAATGAAATAAAAAGGAATTTAAAATGGAAATACAAATGGAAAATGAGAATAAAAAGGGGGAAATAACGAAAGTAATGAGGAACAAGAATAAATAGAGATTAGGGATTATCTAAAAGAGAACAATTAGAAAGAAAAAGAATTGGGAATAGTTAGGAGGTAAAAAGGGAAAGAAGAACATGAATTGAGTAGCATAGCATAGGCTTGAATGGTTTTGGCGTGTCGTATATATCTGCTTAGAAATCTCTCTTTTAAGTTCTGTGTGATGCTTCCCCTGTGTGGTTAATATTTTTCAGGTACACAAGTGGAGCATACACCAGTGCTGGCCGAGCAGGAAACCCTCACCACGAGGGGTGTCATTTATGATACCAAGAGTGAATTTTAATTAAGTTTAAGGATGTATATTTATAATTAAATGTGTGTATTAGTGTATGCCCAGGGTTGGGTAATTGTGGGCATTAGGTTTTCATTTATTGTAATATTTATGATTTAAGCTTTTGAACTATGCTGGTCTGGACAGGTACAAACAGGAAATTTTGGGAAAGTCCGAAAAACAGAGGAAACTCTGCCGGATTTTCGTCAAAATTTTCAGGTCCATATTTTTATAAATCTTAAATAAAACTAAATATTTGTGAGGGTGTTACATTTATGGTATCAGAGCAGTTTCTCCTCGGCCTCGGAGTTATGAGTTACTCCGTTGGTACGCTCACCCAGCGAGTGACCAAAGTTGTTGTCGAATCCAGCTATAGTTAGTCAGTATATTTACATATCTATGATATCGGACTTAATTAATTCTAGGAATATCCGACTATTCGTGCCTTAACTTGTTTCTATTACTGAACTCTAGTATTATGGGAGACACATTTAGTAATAGAGCTAAGGTTGTGTCAATTCTAAGGGACATAGTTCAGATGGACTTAAGTCAAATAGAGGCGATTGCCGTTTCATGTGCTACACCACTATGCCCATGATGTGGGGGACCTCATCGGGGTATATGATGGTTCTTGGCTCAACTCAAAAAGGAGGAATGTATCTTATGGTTGAAAAGGATGAAGGGAATCCAGACGGGAAGTGTAGAGGCATATTATGTCTCTAAGATAGGAAATTTCATCAGAACCTCAAGTCTCCGTCCCGATTCAGTTATATAAGACGAACTTGTCCAATTCAGTTTAGAAAGAAAAGACGAGAGCTAATATTCTAGTTAGAGACCCACCAATCGCATTGATAATACTGTCACTAATGGAAAGTAAGGTTAGAACTGATCACTCTAACTTTTACATCTGTTAGGGGATAATGTTATCGACAGACCCGACAGTGATATTGCTCTTAGTAGAGGTGAGATTTGGGATTAGCTACCCCAGTCTTTGCGTTTACTAACAGATGATATCATTGCAATTTCCAATTTAATTAGAACAACCAACATAGGAGATTCCAACCCCGTAGGACCAAATCGAACTCCCGCTCCTTAGGAATCTGTTAGAATTCATAAACATCCATTAGTTAGACATATCAATTCCTGACAACACCTTCAATTTCTTCCATTTAACTCAGCTCGGTAGAAACGCCGACTCACTTTTTCACTTGGTGCAAGAGTTCGGAGAGATGTAAGTATGTGTGATTTCCATACCTTGGAAAATTTAATACATATTTGATAGCACGGACAAGTAGTCAACATGGTCTTAAATCTTGCCGTGCTAACTAATCGAAAGGTAGACAAACCAACCCTTGCAACGGAAGCGAACCTAACGCCAGAACTTAGGAGATGAAAGCCTTAAGATATCACCCTCGCCTAAGGTAAGCACCATTAGACATAGAACCCCAATAGGACCTCGCGAACTCTATAGTGGTCACCTGAGACCCTTTGAAAACCAAATTAGATAGTCAGAAACTCAAAACTCCCTAAGTATCTATTCAGACTTTTAAATAGTTGCCAGAGAAGCCGACAGATATCCATCCACTGCAATTCATATTAAGACCAATCAAGTCGATCATTAAATTGTAGAAAATGCGTTTTCGATGATTCTTCATTGAAGATGCAATCTCTAGAATAATCTCTATTGTCTTCTTGCTGGACATGTACTCAGCCATGTGTTAACCGGCGATACCTGTGCGTGCATGGCACTTTCATGCCGACAATCTACTCGTATTCGTCAATTATAATATATCCAACAGAAGAACAACGACATGGCCTTATCTGACAATTTCTCAACCTTGTCGCCTAAAACATACTTGGTCACCTCGTGGAGACCATTGAACCCTCCTTGCATAATTCTTCTTTTCATCTTCACTCTCTTCAAGCTTCAGATACTTCGTGAAAAGATTTGGATACACTCTGGAGCATTCGCCAAGACTGCAGGAACTTAACCGAACTCAATATTCACCAACAATTAGTAAAACCCCGTGTCATTTCCAATCTCAAAATAATATGTTTGGGAATCGGAACGACCAACTTTTGATAGCGACCGAACCTACTCCCTCGGCATTGATATAACTATGTCGATGCTAAGTGGGGGAGGATTTCAATCCAAGGAATGGAAGATTGGAACCGAAGGAATTAAAATGACATGGTCGAAAACTATGACAAGGGATACTCCTTCCAGATAAGGGACAACTGGAATTTCGAGGACGAAATTTCAATAAGTGGGGGAGAAATGTAACATCCCTAATTTTAATTCCTAATTTATTTATAAATTGTATTGACTTAAATAAATGTTTCTTAAAAATCAATTATTTAGTTGGGTATTTTTATAAAAATACATTATGTTAATTACGAAAATATATTTCATTTATTTTATGTTCGGAAGTAAATTCATTTAAAATAGTTATCCTATATCAAAAATATACTTTATGCGTTTTACTTTATTTCGATATATTTCATATGAAAATATTTCATTGGAAATACTTATAAGTTTCTTACTTTATAATTTTTATTTTAGTATTTAAATTGATTATTGGTATTTTGAGTTTTTAAAATAAAAGAATGAATAAAATAAAATAAATAAATTAATTAAAGTGTGTATTAGTATGTATGTTTAGTACTTTTAAAATGATACTAATAATAATAATAATAATAATAATAATAATAATAATAATAATAAAAGAAAAGAAAAAGAAAAATAAAATAAAATAAAATAAAAGGGGAAGGGGTTCGAACCTTCCCCCTCAACTCCTTCTTCTTCTCAAAACAAAGGGGGGCTCCATCGCCGACCCTAACCCCCATCCCCAACAATAGCCTCCTCCTCTCCCGTCGCCGGCCGCCAGCCACACCACCTGTCCCGTTCTCTCTTCTCCACCTCGCGCTTTCCCTCTCTCTATCTCCCTCATGCGGACTCTCTCCTTGGCCGCCGCTCTCCGTCCTCGGTTCGTGCCTCCAGCAGCGCCGCCTCCCTCCGTTCCTTGTTCTCTCCCGTTCGTTTCCCTTGGGCCGCCGCTCGCGTTTCCTCCTCCATCCGGTCGCGATCGCAACTCGTCTCCCCTCCCTGGAGTCGCGACCGCCGCCGCTGTTGGGTTATGCTCGCCGCTCCGCCACCGTTGCAGGTTCTCTTGCTGCTGCCGTTCGTGTTCTCTCCTTCCAGTCCAGCCGCCGGTCTTCGAAGCCAGCACTGCCGCCGCTGCCAAGGACGGAATCCGCCTCCGGTGGCTGTGTTGTGCTTGTTGTGGGATGCCTCTTGGTCCAGATCGGTGGCCGTCCTCGCCACCGACGCCGATATCGACGCCACATGACCGAATCTCCATGGCTGTTGCGCCTCCTTTCATGGTGATGCCGTGAACCGATCAACCTTGCTGTGAACCGTGATGAACCGAACCCGGTTGGCTGCTCTGGTTCCGAACCAGATCTGAACCGATTCCCTTATGAGCTCTTGGCGTCAAACCGGACCGAACCTTTGCTTGCAGCTGGAAAACAAACTTGAACCGAACTTGTTTAGTGCCTCCGATGTTCAAAAATCCGATACCATGGGTAAATCCTAATACTTTTCTAACTGCTCTGTGTTATGTTTTAATTTTTATATTAATACTAATTTTAATATTATTGTTAATAATTATTTAATATTAAACTGTTTTGGAAATTAAATATGTAATTATAATTTATATTGATTTTAATTATATTGTTATTAATAATGATTTTTAATTAGTACGTTGAATTATGTTAGGGCAGAATTAACTGTTATGTCGAACGATTAATTTTAAAAGTGCTTTTGTTAAATGTGCTGGGTTCCTAAGTAAGTGAGCTGTCGTTTAGTTTGGTTGAGTTGTCCCTGAACTAAATGATATCTCAGTTAATTAGGAATCTGATATATACGACATAACGTTAATTCGAGTCAAAACCTTGAGCATTAATTTCAAATTGAAGGGGAGTGTATTGTTGAACAAAGAACGCTCTCTTTCAACCCGAAATTAATGGTGTCGAGTCACGACATTTGATTTTGTGACTTGAAGCTAAAACTACTTAATTTTAATGTATTTTTGACTATTATGTTTGTATTGAAAGTTAATATATTTTCAAGAAAAAGCTTTATTTAAGGGACTATGGTTCTAATTTTATTTGATTTTGATTCATGAATTTTAATTAAAGGTTTTCGAAATTAACTTGTTTGATTTTCAAGTTAAAGCCCCTTTTCGTAAAACGCATTATATTGATGATATTTAATTCGTGTGACATGGTTAGACGACGAAGGATTTTGGGAACCGCTGTTATGCGAACAACAAACCGCGTAGCGTCATGAGCATGAACAGGATAGCCCCGTCGTGCCTCGAACCAGGTTCTGATAGAACCCCAAGGTAAGGGGTTTCATTACCAGTCCTTAAGGGGTGTATTTCTGGGTAGTTATATCTATCGCTAGGATCGGGGGAAATGTTAATTGTTAATGAACCTTAGAGTAGCCCGCTAATAGTGAAGGAAGATAATTAGAAAATAAAATTTAGTTAAAGAAGAGTTGAATGATTAGCAACGAAATAAACGGAATAATAAGAAAGAAATAAATAATCGAAATTATGAGAACGAGTGAGTAGCGTAGGTGAGTAAAGGGAGAAATTAGAGATTAACTAGGGAGAGCCGGTACTAAATAAAGAAAATGTAAGAATGAGTTGAGAACTAAATTAGGATAAACTAAAGTTAAGAGAAATAAATGGAGTGAATGAGTAATTAGCCATTAGAGGAAAGAAGTAAATGGAAAATAAGAAAGAGAGAGTTAACAAATAAAAAGAGAAATAAGAAATGATATAAGTGGTTCTAAATGTATGAACTAGGTATTATTAAATATGAGTGATGTAGGAAAAAGAAACAAAGGAAGAGAAGAAGAAAAAGAAAAGAAAGGGAATGGAATTAATTAAGAGTTAGTAACGAGAGTTAAAATATAAAGCATATGACCAAGCTAGGTAGAGTTAAATAAAAGTAAGAATAAATCATTAAAGAGAAATATTGAAAATAGTGGAAAATAAATAATATGATAATAAGCCCTTAAGTAACGGAATGAGCGAAAAGAGAATGATTTAGTGAACCAGAAAAAGAGAACTACGGAACTAAAAGTAAAAGAGAAAAGACTGAGGTAAATTAATAATGAAAAATAACAAGGAAAGATGGAAAATAAAAAGGAAAGAGGCTAAGGATGTATGCAGATCATCTGCTTGTGGTTGCATACATCGTAAATAAGATTATGGATATATGCAGATCATCTGCTTGTGGTTGCATATATCTCAAATAAAAAGTGGGCGTATGCAGATCATCTGCTTGTGGTTGCATACGTCCTAAATAATTGTGGGTGCATGCAGATCATCTGCTTGTGGTTGCATGCATCGTAAATAGATAGTGGGTGTATGCAGATCATCTGCTTGTGGTTGCATACATCGTAAATAAGATTGTGGATATATGCAGATCATCTGCTTGTGGTTGCATATATCTCAAATAAAAAGTGGGCGTATGCAGATCATCTGCTTGTGGTTGCATACGTCGTAAATAAATTGTGGGTGCATGCAGATCATCTGCTTGTGGTTGCATGCATCGTAACTAGATAGTGGGGGTATGCAGATCATCTGCTTGTGGTTGCATACCTCGTAAATAAATAAGGTGTAGATCTCTAATTGAGGTTACACATATTGGAAAAAGTAATAAGGGAAAATGGAAAGAATAAAGGGTAATGAGAATGAAATAAAAAGGAATTTAAAATGGAAATACAAATGGAAAATGAGAATAAAAAGGGGGAAAATAACGAAAGTAATGAGGAACAAGAATAAATAGAGATTAGGGATTATCTAAAAGAGAACAATTAGAAAGAAAAAGAATTGGGAATAGTTAGGAGGTAAAAAGGGAAAGAAGAACATGAATTGAGTAGCATAGCATAGGCTTGAATGGTTTTGGCGTGTCGTATATATCTGCTTAGAAATCTCTCTTTTAAGTTCTGTATGATGCTTCCCCTGTGTGGTTAATATTTTTCAGGTACACAAGTGGAGCATACACCAGTGCTGGCCGAGTAGGAAACCCTCACCACGAGGGGTGTCATTTATGATACCAAGAGTGATATTTAATTAAGTTTAAGGATGTATATTTATAATTAAATGTGTGTATTAGTGTATGCCCAGGGTTGGGTAATTGTGGGCATTAGGTTTTCATTTATTGTAATATTTATAATTTAAGCTTTTGAACTATGCTGGTCTGGACAGGTACAAACAGGAAATTTTGGGAAAGTCCGAAAAACAGAGGAAACTTTGCCGGATTTTCGTCAAAATTTTCAGGTCCATATTTTTATAAATCTTAAATAAAACTAAATATTTGTGAGGGTGTTACATTAGAGGTCGAGGTCCGCTGAAGGGATGAACGGGAGTGGATCGGCCAAACTTAGGTTTAATAATAAAACCCTAACAGACTTTAAAAGACCTTAATTAAGCGGTTAGATGAATGTGAAGTAGTGGAGAGGAGGATACCCAGTTTATTTGCGGATACTCAGGTGAGCAATTATGATAGGGGAGGGTGATGATGGTGATACGTCAAGTAATCTAGAGTGCTTTTATAGGCGGAACTAGTCTACATGTGATCGGGGATTAATATCCAGGGGATCGTAGCGTGTTCTGCATCGCGAACTAGAAAAGTGTTGTCGCCCCCTTGATCAAATTCGAAATGGTGAGAGGGAAGTTGTCGGCTGTTATTGCGCCCTTGTGTTTTGAAATGACTAATGAATTATGAGAAATGCTTTGATGGTTTTGATAATGACGATTTGCTTTCTCGACAGTTAGACCTACGTTGGTTAAGGTTCCTGTACTTCTCGTTTGCCTCCGATTAGGCTTGGGAGGAATGCCGAGGAGATGTAGGCGTGTGTGCTAACTTACCCCTAGTCTCAATGTTGTCTTTTCCCCACATCGTTGATGAACTCAAAATTGGTTTAAGTTTTAAGAATGGAAAGGAAAGAGAGAAGTAAGAAAGTTATATAATGGTGATAAGTTACAAGATTATGGAAAGAGAATGATAATATCGATATGAAAAGTCTTAAGCTGTTGTATAAGATGATGATGATGATCATGAATTGCATTGCATTATATTTGTTCTGCATTTATTGCCTATTATGTTTGAGAGTCGATTGGCGAAGCGTTATGTTTTCGGAAAAGCTTATCTATTCTCCTACCACGTTGTTTCTCTTCGTGTTCAGGGACGATGCAATTGGTAGATGGCCTAAAGAGTAGAAATTCAAATGTGGCCCCTGACGGGGGGAGTGTGGGAAGTTACCCCTGAAGGATGGATATGGAGAGGAACCACTCGGCTGGAGATTACAGACTTGCGACATGTTTTGAGAGGAGCTAGGATTGATCTGCACATCGGCGGTATTACTTTGAGAGACTATATGGATGGTGGACCTTGGGAGCATCATGCACAGCCTTCACCGATCATCGTGTTGGATCCTGAGGATGGGACAAAGGAGAGTGACCCTGATGAGGAAGAGGAGAAGCATGTAGTTGAGCCCGACGGAGACTATGATCCAGAGGAGAGTTCTGACTCTGACTCTGACTCTGATTCAAACAGAGGATCGCAGGAGTTGTTGTGCTAATGCTGTTGCTGCTTAGCGTGTTTTAGGTCTTAGTATTTTGGGTCGGGTCTTATTTGTAGCTGAGGAAACAATTGCTTATGTACTAATGAGGTAACCCCTTTTGGAAACTGATGTATTTTGGAAACAAAACTTGTAACTCTTTTCTGATGTACCAAACTTAGCTTTTGTGGATATGGTGCTATTGTGAACTAAACTATGGTAAAGATGTTTATGAAGTATCTTTTGATGGAAAGTGATGTGTTGTTAATGTAACAACTCGGTTTTTGTTCCAAGTAAATAGTTGATGTAACATCCCGACTCTCTAACCTTAATTTATTTATTATAATGAAAATAGAGAATAATTATTCGCAAATAAATTTCAAAACTTTATTATTCAATTGCGGAAGCAAATCAACAGAACTTGTCCAAAAATAGTTCAACTAATTTATTTTATAAGCAAATAGACTCTGAGCTACTTAAGACACTAATCGTAACCCAGAGCATGGTTCTTCAAACTCCATCCTTTGGAAAGGGAATCTCAAATCCCTCGCCAACGCTACTCTTCCCTTTGGAAGACAGGACCTTTGTTACCTACAAGGGTAACAAGGGAGTAAGTCATAGCTAATCACGTTAAAACGAATAATAAATAACAGAGGCTAAAAACAACAAACACAAGTATTCAAATAGTAACAATTTACAAATGCATATACACATGTCAAACCCCTTTTTATCCATGCAATTTATCTTTATTATTAATGGCATGATGCATGCTGACCTCAACAATTTCTCGGGGCATCACAGTTTGGAGGTGGTAGGACTTACGAGCTTCGCTCTGCACTCATGACTTACGAGCTTCGCTCTGCATAGGACTTACGGGCTTAGCCCTGCACTCACGACTTACGGGTTCCCATCTCCCGGCGTTGTAGGACTCACAGGCTTAGCCTTGCACTCACGACTTACAGGCTTCATCCGCCCAGCGTTAATAGTATAAAAGGGAAAGTCCTCGCAAACTGGAGCAACAAATGCATGTATGCAAACATAATTTATTACCAATCCTTCTTATCACATTCATTATCATTTCCATCAAGGACATGATCCATCATCTATCTTTCCATTCATTAATCTCATCCTTAACAATTCCTTTCATCTTTCTTTTAGCTGGTGCTGTTGTTTTCATAGAAAAATCCATCAGCCACTTTGTGATGGTTTTAGAATTAGTGGTTAATAATCCGTCGGGGCCTAGCCTCCTATTGGCGGATATTTATTGCAACGACCCCATTGGGACTCCCTTCGAAAATATCAACCAAGTGGGTAAAGACTTCCATTGGGACATGGGAAAATAATCAACCAAATGGGTGTACGCACTTCCATTGGGACATCCTGTCCGAATATGTCGACCACTAAATAAAATTCCAGTAGGACTCATCCAGGATAAAAATCAACCAATGGGAATTAAGTAAACTTATACATTTATCCATTGGGACTCCTGTCCGAATATATCAACCACTGGAGGAAATTCCAGTAGGACTCTTTCAGGATAATAATCGACCAATGGAAAAACGTATAAGAATTAGGTATTTAATATTCTCAAGAAAGATAAGTGTTTTCTTCAGTTTTTGGTCAAAATACTCGAGTATTTTACAAAATACTCGAGTGTTCTTCATTTTTTCCAGAATACTTGAAGTCCTTGAAGAAAAACTCGAGTTGTTCTTCATTTTCCCAGAATACTCAAGTGTTTCTCAAAAGACTCGAGTGTTTTTACTGCAACAGCACCAGTTTCTGCATTTTAAGCACCAATTCGAATTCCATGCATTGTTTTTCCATTCTTATGCAAAACAGAGGCATAAACACATATAAGGAATATGTTAGAACACATAAACAAGTACATAATAACATAAATCAACATCAATCACAGAATTAACACAAACTTGGAAAATAGCCATTTCAATATATGAAATTCATTTCCACTCGGTTTTAACTTCGAAAATCAATCCAGTGAGCATCATTAGGTTCAATTAAACTTGTTTGAACATAAAAACAATGAGTTCCTGACCTCCAAGTCAGTTTCCTAATTCAAACTCTATTGCCCGTGAACCTCCTATTGGTTACTATGGATTTAGCTTGTTAAATACCATTCTAGTGATTAGGTAACTTCCCCCTTACCTTAATGAAGCTAAAGGAATGATTGGTTGTGGAAGAAAAGGTCTGAAACGGATTTTGAGCTTCAAAGCTCAATTCTGAACTTGTGCAAAAACTGTTGCACCGGCTGACTTTAGCTACAAATTACGTCATGAATAAGCCATGAAAAATAACGAACCAAGTTAGCTTAAGCAACTAGGAAGTACTAACTTTAATTAGAAACAAGTTTGGAATCAAGAGGGTTCCTGAGTTTACCAAACCAATTCAAGAAAGATAGGTAGTTGAAGCTGTTTGTGCTCTGTTTTCAGTTTTGAGTGGCTAACTTTGGAGGCTTATAACTTTTTCTACAGAGACTCAAATTTCGTGGTTCTTGTTGCTATTTCAAGATTGGAAATAGAACTAGAAGTGTGTTTCGGTTGCACTCAATTTCATGGTTTGAGGAGGGAGAATCGAGAGCTTAAAGTTAGCACCAGAAAATAGAGGAAATGTGAATATAAATCCGGGTTAGGAGGATTTGAATGAGTTTGGGACTTCCCCAAGCCTCTATTTATAGCCTAAGGTTACCCTCCTATGAAGTAAGGTCCAGCTCTCTGCTTGGAACCTCGAGAAAACGCGTTTTGGTGCGAGTTTTGAATCAAAACCGACTTATAGGTTCAGCACCACTGCTCGAAATACTCGAGTATTTTCCCTATTACTCGAGACTTTTTCAGCACATCAGAGAACACTCGAGTCTTCCATGAAAGACTCGAGTCTTTCGGCTCAAAATTCAAATTTTTCAAACAGTTAAAGATTATACTCGAGTCTTTCCCAAAACACTCGAGTACTTTAACCTAATTTCATAAAATTCATTATTTTATTTAATATAATAACATTATTATTTTAAATACTTTAATATTTACTTATTTATGAAAATATAGGGTCTTACAGTTGATAAATACGTTTGGTCATCAAATGAAATTCAAATGATACTTGTGTAAAAAAATAAAAATTTACCCTCATTTTTGGCAATTGTAATAAATAAATAAATAATATTTTTGGGAAACAAAAATCGGGGCGTTACGCCTGGGGTGCTCATGTGCGGATTGCGAATGTGGAGGGCAAAGACCGTGAACGTCAAGAAGCCTTGAGTACTTCACTAAGCAAGATGAGACTATAATGACTGTAACATCGCGAATTTTAATTCCAAGAGTAATCAAGGTGGTGGATTAGAGTCAAGTTGGGACTATGAAGTTGATAGATAGCTTTAGCGCGGGATAGAGGTTGAAAGAGATGGAAAAACGAGTGATTAGAACCAACGTTTTCGGTTATCTGAATACACTATATTAGGAAATTAAAAATAAAAGATTTGAAACTCAAAACACAAATTCCACCGTTGGATGTGAAGGTTAATATGTAAGGAAGCTTGCTTTCAAATTTGAGCAAGATCCGACGAATAACGAAGAAGATATGACATTTTGAAATGTGAAGGAATCAAAAGAACACACAGTTGAATCGATTCAACTAGTGCTTGAATCGATTCCCTAATCGATTCCCCAAATCGATTCAAACATGTTCAGAAGCTTAAAAACACGTTTTTGGTTGTCTCCTCATTCATTTCCTCCATTGTTTCTCTCTCCTAGGGCCACGAACTTCTCTCCTTCTCTCTCTAATCTTCCATCTCAAATCACCACACAAATCCAACATAAACAGCTCAAAATCAATCCCCATCACCCATAAACCCTTAATCTCCTATCAATCTCTCCTAGTGTTCTCTCTCAAGCCATGGTTATGGGTTAGGGTTCAAGAGCTCCATCACTCATTCTTGATTTCCATCATTCCAAGCTCAAAGTAAGTTGGATTCAAGCTTTCCCACCTCTTTCCTTCATGTTACACAAATTTCCATCCTGATTCTCACTAATATTGCCTCTTTTGTTTCTTGGCTCTCTCTCTCCTCCATAGCTTGATGTTTTCTCTCTCTACAAGGAAAGGAGGAAGACCATCAACATATCCTCATTGTGCCTCCTAGTCACTCTCCGTCGTCACCGCACATGGCTCACTCGGTATTAATTTAAAGCTTGTTATAGCAAGGGTTTGGTACTCAGTTCTCTCTCTTTGTTGGTTGAGGTAAGAGGGGGTGTTACCTTAGCTTAGGGGATGTATATCTAGGTAGTTTATATTGATGATTAAGAATGTGTGATTTTGTATGCTAATGAACCTTGGGGTAATCGGTAACAATCAAGAATAATGACTTAGGGAAAAGAATAGAAAACCTTCACTTGACATTTATGTATTACATGAATTATGTGTTGATTTGAATTTAATGTTTGATACTTTTCTTGGAAATAGGTGTGGATGGTCGAGTGCATTAGTTGTGGTTATTTAGGTGGGCTTAGGAGAAAGAGTAGAATGATGTAGGAAATGATAATAGTGTGGTGATTTAAATAGGAAGATTGCGGTTGAATGATTGAGTTAGAGAAATGAAAGAGAAGGTGATAAGAGGTTTAGGGATTTTTGAGTGATAAGAGATCTAGGGATTTGGTGAGCGGATGCCAAGCCATATAAGTACGCCCCGTTTGGGTGCATTGGTTGCGTAAGCCGCACGATTTAATGGCATATGTAGCGGTAAGTCGCACGGGATGTGCGCAGTGGTGGGTTCGCAAACCTTCAGGGGATTAACGATCAAGGGATTGGGTGAGCGGATGCCAGGCCATGTAAGTACGCCCCGTTTGGGTGCATTGGTTGCGTAAGCCGCACGTTTTAATGGCGTATGCAGCGGTAAGTCACACGGGATGTGCGTAGTGGCGGGTTCGGAAACCTTGAGAGGAGTAGCTATGTTATGTGGATGCCAAGCCAAGTAAGTACGCCCCGTTTGGGTGCATTGGTTGCATAAGCCGCACGATTTAATGGCGTGTGCAGCGGTAAGTCGCCCAGGATGGGTGTAGTGGTGGGTTCACAGAACATTAAAGAGAGGTTTAGGTACGCCTAGCGATTTCCAGGCCAAGTAAGTACGCCCCGTTTGGGTGCATTGGTTGCGTAAGTCGCACGATTTAATGACGTGTGCAGCGGTAAGCCGCACGGAAGAGTGCGCAGTGGTGGGTTCGCGAAGCTGTTAGAAAGAAAGGTATTAGGATGTCGGTAGAAAAACGTGAATGAGGATAGTTGGATGAATAAGAGTTGATCGGGAATAGTTGAATGAAAAGAGTCGGTTAGGAACGAGAGATTGAGAGTAAGATGAGAATGAAATGACAAGTGTTTGTGAATGACATGAGTTGGTTTGTAATTGTCTGATACTTATATGATTATCTGTTGTATTGTGTGTGACTTAGTTATTAGTATATCTATTTAGATTTCATTCGCTAAGTTTTGTGTCATGCTCACCTTTTAACTATTTTTACAGGTTCAGAGCATGAGCAGATCGATATTGTAACATCCTACTTTTTATATTTAAAGAAATTGCTTTTAATAACATTTATTTATGAAAACATTCGGGGTTTACAAAAATTTTGGCGGAGCTCCCTTTGAAAATCGGACTTTTCCCCTAATAAAATTAAACTTGTTAGTCCAGAACAGCTTCCAATCCAATAAGAAATATAACTTTCAGTTCAAACTAAACAAAATTATTAAATTCTTTCAATTAACAAAAGAGAAGATATAATTTCTACATTAATAAAATACACTTAAATAAAAACATCATTTTCAATTAAACAACATTTACAAAAATCTAACTATTACAATATTGAACCTATGAATGGTTGCACTATACATGGGACCGCAAGGTCACCAATACCAATATACTCTCCAGCGAGAGCATAACTTTCTCGGCCTTGACATTCGATGTGTATGTCTCCTTGGTGTACCTAATATGTCCACTGTAAGGGTGAGTACTTTGAAATCTAGATCAAAGAAAACGTTTAAAAACAGTAATAAACCATAAGGAGGCATATTCATACAAAAACAATAACCATTATACAATTCACAATTCAATTAAAAAATAAAGCACCACAACACTGTTCAGTTTAATAACTATAAATGTAGAGGGTATAATACTTTAGTATAATGCCATAATGCACAATCACATGGTTATGCTCTGCTAACGTCACAGTTAGATGATTTAATTCTCGAATCCGATATTACACACTTCATTTCATTCTATTAACTTTAACACTTTGATCGAATTCAACAAATTAAAACATCTATTCAATGCATTCACACTTTCCCTTTTTACTTTCACACTTTTAACAATAACAATTAACACTTTAACACTTTTTAACAATTGGGTACATTGTGCTTCACATTCTCCCTGAAGGAGGGTTCCTCACACAATGTACCTATAACACTTTTCCCTTTTCCAATAACAATATACATTCTCACATACACCCTCCATTATGGGGAAAAACCGACCAGGAGTAAGTATTTCTCAACCTATAATTTGGTGCTTCACCTCTACTTAGGAAGGTCCCTCGCTCACCCGCTTGCACAGCACTTCACCCCTATAGGGTTCGTCATGCAATTTGGATTGATTTGCCCAAATTGGCTTTAGCAGAAATCACCCTCGACTGGCCAAAACGAGCCAAAGTAATGGAATTACTATGGTTTGCATAGAACCAATCCCCAACACGGAAAGCAAACCCGTGTCCTTTGCAGGATCAAAGTTCTCCATAATATTCCCAATATTTTACTTTTGCCCTCATCAATCGTAAAACGACGTATGTTTTTCCCCTACTCCTAACGTCCACCTTTACTCCATGCATGATCCAATATTCTAAGTATTTCTCAATTGCATTCAAAGCCCCTTTTTGTCCTTTAGAAAATATCATTTGTTTGGTCCAAATTCAATTGAGAAAGACTTGGCCCTATTAATGCATAGCTATATGAATGTCATTTTATACTTTATAAACATATCATTTATACTTACAACAATAATAATTACAAGTACAACAACAATTTCTAATCGATCAACATAAAGCACGCATAAGGAATAGTCATTAACACTTAGAGTTTCTATCTTGACACTACCCTCCTAACCATCAACCTAACCAATCAATAAATACACCTATTTATAACTCTATTACTATAATTAAACCCAATCTCTAATACTAAACTCAAAGTACACCCCTTACCTCTTGAAGAGAAGAGGAGAAGATGAGAAATTGAGGGAGCACCAATACCAACTCCAATCCAAGCTCCTAAGCTCTTCCTCTCTTGATTCCTATGGCTCCCCAAGCTCCTTGAACCAATTTGAGGCTCCAATTGATGAATTGCACCATTTAGGGTTTAGGGTTAATTTGGGGGTTTTGTGAGAAAGAAAGGAAATTGAGAATTGAGAGAGGGAAATACATGAGGGAGTGATAGGGAGATGATTTGGTGGTTTAATTTGTTGATCTTCTGGGTGATTGCTTGAGAAATTAAAAGCCCTAGGAGAGGAGAAGAATAAGAACTCGTGAGAAGGAGTGAGAGACTTTGTGAAAAATGGCCAAAAACACGTGTTTAGAGTCTGATATATCAGTGGTTAATCGATTAACCACTTTGGTTAATCGATTAACACTTGACAATTACACAGGGTTAATCGATTGGCCTTGACCATAATCGATTAGTGCCAGAATGTGGCTAAAAACTTAATCGATTAAGCTACTCATTAATCGAGTAGTGGCTGAATGTTGCATAAAATCTAATCGATTAATGCTTCAGTTAATCGATTAACTCACTGAAAATTGCCTTTCTTTCATACTTCTAAGAGTTCTAAGCCCTCACCACTCATTCTAACTTATTCTAAGCTAAAACCTACCTTCTAAACACTTACTAATCTATCCTTAATCCATATCTCTTCACACTTAACTAAATACTAACCTTAACACAAACTAATTCTAATACCAATTAACGCTTATAAACGAAAATCGACGCTAAAGAATACTACGACACTTATCAAGATCCTACTCACTAATGCACCTAACCACTTAGTAAATTTGTGGATGTTACAGATATCGAGGTCGAGCAAGTTCTCACTCCCTCACAGGGAGTGTGAGTATCCATTAGTATGGTCGATGTTGGGTCTTGGGCCAGTTTTGAGTCTTATTTGTATTTATGATCCTTGTACGAGTTTTATATGTTTAATTTGACGTAGATAATTAGCAGGGTCGGCCCAGGACTTGTCTTTTGGTTTTTGGTTTATATTTGAAGGATAGTTTTATTTCCCAAAACTTGTAAACATTTTATGAATTATATATGGCTGTCTGGATGTTCTTATTGTTATGGAACAGGTTAACAGGAAAAATATAATTTTTGGAAAGTCCATAAAACAGAGTAAACTCCGCCGAATTATTCGCAGATTTTTATAATAATTTTATGTTTCAAAATGAAATTTTTAAGTTGTTAATTTTGTTTAAGGGTTTAATTAGAGTTAAAAAGTTAGGGTGTCACAATGGCTGGGTTACGACTGGCAGGCCATGGCATGGATTGCACTAGAGAACTATAGAGGTACTGTCGCCCCCTTAAGCAACTTATGAATGGTGAGAGCACCTGAACAAGCTAGGTTAGAGAGGGTCATTGTACCCGGGGCACTTTTATTTCAGAATTCCATTGATAGTTTTTGGCTGGCTATTTGGAGTGTTGCAAGCATCATTTTTATGACATCAATGTCGGAGTGATATGGTTTCTGTACGTCCTGTTTGCTTTCTGACTTAGGTTTGGTCAGACTTTAGAAGAGATGTAACCATGAATGCTAACAAAACCTGATACCCCAATGATATCTCTCCCAGTATCATTGGTGGATATATTAATAACACTTAAACTCCCAACGCAAGACATTCTTTTTTAAGAATAATTATATTGGGAATAGAAAATTAGTTAATTTTTGCTTATATTAGTGAAATGTCTTTTTTTCTTATAACAAGACCGAAGGCGGAGGGAATACAATCCATAATGATTTTTTTGGGCAGTTTTTTTCGTGGACGGTATTAGTGATTCAGTCTGTTTCTTTTTGTGAAATTAATATTAAAAATAAATAAAAATAAAAATAAAGTGTCATGTAATTATTTAAAATATGCAAGACCGAAAAATTTAATCCTATTTCTAAGACATTATTTTATCGCGGAAAAATATTTAATTATTTGTTTTTTAATAGAGTTATGATCCGTTGACAATAGGTGTAAAACTTGATCACTTACACCTTCATATAACTTTTTATACATTATGAAATTTGTCAATTCAACCGTGAATTATATGTTATTATCTTAATGGGAGATTTCACATCTATAAAGAAAACTGATCAATTTAGTTAATTGTATTGAAAATGTGAGTTTTTGATATGTATTTTCAAAATTTTCTCTATTAATGTTACTAAGAATCTAAAAAGTGTTAAATAAATAGAAGTGTTTGTGGAAAAAAGTACTCCCTCTGTCCCTAAATATAGGAACCCTTGGGAGAATTCACGTCCATTAAGAAAGTGGAATAATTTAGTTAATTGTATTGGAAATGTGAACTTTTGATATGTATTTTCAAAATTACCTCTATTAATATTATTGGGAATCCAAAATGTGTTAAATAAATAGTGGTATTTGTGGAAAAAAGTAATTAATACTCATTAAAAATTGGTAAATGGTCTTATAAATAGGAAGAAAATAAAAATGTCAAAAGGTATTTTTTATATATATTTAGGGGGTAGTAATAGATAAAATGTTATATATGTACCATAAAAAAGTGTTATACTAACATAAGACCCTTTTGACACTTTTATTTTGTCCCTATTTATAAGACCTTGTACCAATTTTCAATGACTATTAATTACTTTTTCCACAATCACCCCTATTTATTTAACACTTTTTAGATTCTCAATAATATTAATAAGGGTAATTTTGAAAGGCTTATTTATGTCTTTAGTCCCTGAAAGTTCATCGTGTTTTGGTTTTAGTACCTAGATGTTATTTTGATCGGGACTAGTCCTTAAATTTTCAAACATTTTGGTTTTGCTCCCCTCTATTAGTAAACATCTATTACTTGTTTATGTAGCTAGCGAAACATCACATCAGCAGTCCATATGGTCTGAAGTAACGCCAAATTGGTGATATAATGTGGATGATACAGATCCACAAACCCAAAATGATCTGCTATGCAAAATGGTCCCGTACGCAAAATTTTGAGTTCATAAGCCTAAATCGTCCATGTTACATCACCTATTTGGCGTTACCTCACACTCCGTGGGCAGCTAGTATGGATTTTCATTAATCATGACAACAAATAATTGATTTTTTGTAACGGATAGGACCAAAACCAAAATGTTTGAAAAATTAAGGAATAGTCCCGGTCAAAATAACTTCTAGGGATTAAAACCAAAACACGTTGAATTTTTAGGGACCAAAACCTTAAATAAGCCATTTTGAAATTACATGTCAAAAATTCACATTTCCAATACAATTAACTAAATTCATCAATTTTCTTAATGAACGTGAAATCTTCCAAAGGGGTCCTATATATAATAACGGAGGGAGTATAATTTTTGTAAAAAAACATATACTGTAATTAAATATTAAAATGTATCAAAAAAATTAACATTATTATTAATGAAAATAATATTTATAGCTGAAACAATAATAATAATTTAATACTCCCTTAGTCCTTATACATAGAACCATTTTGGGAGATTTCATGTCCATTAAAAAAAGCTGATTAATTTAGTTAATTATATTAGAAATTTTGATATGTATTTTCAAAATTACTCATATTAATATTACTAGGAATCTAAAAAATGTTAAATAAATAAGAATGTTTGTGGAAAAAAATAACTAATGATCATTGAAAATTAATATAGAGTCTTATAAATAAAGATAAAATAAAAATGAGAAAAAAGTCATATTTAAGTACGAAGATAGTAATATTTACTATAAAAATTAAATAAAATAAATAATGTTAATAAATTTTATTGGTATTATTAGTTAAAACATATTAATTAATTAATTATTAATATTATTTCGATGCAGAGGGTGGCAGAGTGCAGGTCGTGTAGGGGGTAGGCGGGATGTACCACATGTTAATATTTGTGTGACTATGGGTGCAGTGGGAGGAAAAAAATGGAAAAAACCGATAAAATTTTATCTAAACCGGATATAACAAGTCACCATAATTAGTATGAACAGTAAAATGACTCTTATATTATTTTCGTAAATTATGTGAAGTGTCTTTTGTACTTTACTTTGGGCAAAGTCCGTAGTAGTCAAATTGTATAGATCCACTTTTATTATAAATTTTTGTACAATACTGGATTATTATGACAACTCTCAAAATTAATGTTCTGAACTCATGTGCAATGCATTATTTGGTGAATAAATATTTTAATTAAGATTAAAACCGTTGGTTTTTGAAAATGTGACACTTTGCTTAGACTAGTGTTTTAATTTTTGAAGTTTCAATGTCATAATTTATTATTATTAAAAAAATATTTACTGTTAAGTTTTCCAAAAAAAGAAAATCTTGGTTATCTTTCGTTTACCAGGATGTTACAAAATTTTTTTTCCTTAACTAACAGGGGACCTTTGTCTTTTTTTTGGGTAAACGAAAAAATTCATTACCAAACGAACAAACAATAAAGTCTCATACAAACTAGGAGCAATTACCCCACCTACTATGTAGGGTTGGCAAAGCACCTAGAACACCAGAAAGAAAAACAAATTATAACTCAATTACAATGCGATTAGCTAGAGTCTTATTCATCCATGTTCTAAAATCTGAAAAATATAACGAAATTCTGAGAGCAAGTTCTTTCCTGAGAAGCACAAAGACTTGATCAGGTCTCATAGACATATGCTTAAAGGACCTCCGATTCCTTTCCAGCCAAATATGGTAAACTGCAGCTGCCATAGCACTATAGATTACCTTCCTATGCTTCTTATGAGTGAAACTGAATTGCAGCCAACGACACCAGCTTTCAAATTTATAGTGAAAACGATCAAGACAACACCAATTACAAATCTGCTCAAGTAAATCACGACTCCAAGCACAAGTGAAAAAAAGGTGGTCACGGGTTTCCATAGCCGAATTACATAAAATGCAGGTAGGCATGATATTTAGAAACCCAACAAGGATATCTTTGGTTCTCAATCTGTCCTTCGTTGCTAGCCAAAGGATGAAGCAGTGTTTTGGTATGGAAGCATAATTCCAAACCAGTCTAAAAGGGAAAGAACCTCTTTTGAATCCTGTAATTGTCTTGTTTGGACAAAACAATCATATTTTCTTTTCAAAATTAATAAATCACAATTATCTTTTATTTAGAAAAATGGGGTATTACAACATTCACAAATAACAAAAGTTAACCAATATTTTTTTACACCAATCGGTACCCATATCTGGTTTACCTAGAATCCGACTCATCCGGTCCGACCCAACTGAGCTCGCACTAAGCGGTAGGGGTCTCCCAGCGGGGGTTGCTCCATACCCAAAGCTCGAATTCGAGACCTGTTGGTTAATGGATCAAGTGAGCTACCAGTTAACCAACCCCACGTTGGTAAAGTTAACCAATTTTTTTCATCTAACTATCTTAACTTTCAAAATTTTAACCTGTAAATTGATCTTAAAAGTAAAAAAAAAAAGAATTAAATTTTTGAAAAGTAAAAAGACTAAAACTGGAAGAAAAAAAATTAGAGTAGGGAGTAAAATCATAACTTACCACAATTCTAACCGGTAAATAACATATTTAAACCTGTAAGAGTATATCAATGTTTTTGTTTTTGTCCTATTTTTAAAGGAAAGGAGAAGAAAAAAATGTTGTTTTTTTACAAAAACTCAAATCCAATATAACCAAGCCATAGTAGTACATCAGGATTCCATGGGGGTAAATTATTTATTCAAGCATAATGGTGTTTACGGAACCGAATTTAATGACCATTTTTGAATAAAAAAAAAGGGTAAAAGATCACATATAACTCAAGATGTTAAAAGTATCCCTTCAAAAAAGAAAAAGAGATGTTAAAAGTAAGAAAAAAAAATTTCAATTCTTTAAAAATAAAAAAAAAACTAAAACCGGAAGAAAAAAAATTAGAGTATTGAGTAAAATCATAATAACTTACCACAATTCCAACGGTAAACAACAATTTTAAGCCTGCTTAACATTACAATTACAAATTGGTTATTAGTTTACACCAAAACCTTCTAGCAGAATTAGAAATTTACACCAAAACCTTTCCCTCCAAGAAACTACATCAAGAAACCCAAGAAACACAGCAAAATTTCAATGGAAGAGAGTGAAAACTCTGCTTTTGGACCTCCTTCTCGTTCTCCTCCACCTCCACCTCTTCCTCTTCGTCCCCTCCAACACATCATGATTACCATACATTCAGCAACGCTTTCCATTTATATAATCATTGGTTATGGTAGAGTGCGTGTCTCAACCTATCATATCCCAGGCAATCCTATTGTTCAGCCACCACTACATTCCCTCTGCATAACCGGGGCTGTTCAACATCATGAACCCCTTCCGTCTATTCCGACTCTTCCGGCCTCCATTGGTGTTTTTAATGGTGACAGCATCTATGGCGATTTTTTGGATGAAGAAGGAAATTCGCGAGTTGAGCTAGTATACCATGGAATAGGAACAAGAGTTAGTTCCAGTGTAATATCTGCCTTTGCAAGTATGACTTATCCCATTACGTGGACGACGCGGTTCTTGACCGGAGACCACTCAGTGCTGACACTCTGCTGGGCAATTAATGAGAACGGTATGCACTTGATGCATAGGAGTATGACGTTGCCAGGTGAAACTACATCGAATGTATTAGTGATTTCTTTTGGGCCACAGTAGCTCTATCGGGTGCACAAGTGATCTTTTGTTTCTTCATTCAGAATGCATGTTTTAGGAGTCTAGGATTAGGTGTTCTTTCAATCCGGGTGCACAAGTATTCTTTTTCTTCAAATGTATGTTTTAGGACTTAGGTCGATATTCTTTCAGTTTGTTTTCAGTTTGCCATGGTATGATTTCAGTGGATTGGATTTTGACAAAAAAATCAATTAGACCTTATTTTTTTTCTTTAAATTTGTTTTGAACTAGTACTATAATTTTGCACGGAATTAGTTCCAATTGTTATGTGTTAATATAAATTTTAGGGTTATCAATTTTTTAATCTATGAACTTGTGTGCTTTTTTGGAATTGGTGCTTAAATTATTTTTTTATGCTCTAAGTCCCTAAACTTTACTCAAATTTTGGAAATGGTCCTTTTATCATTTCAATGATGATATGACTGAGGATATGTCACGTCACATTCACCACATCGATAGGTAACGTGCCAGATGATTCCAGGTGAATTTTTTTAAATTAAAAAATTTCAAATTTATTTAAAATAATTTAATTTTGTATTTTTATTAAAGAAAATCGAATTTTTAAATAAATTTTAAAGAAATTATATTTTTAATAAAAAAAAATCATGTAGTGTCTCGTGGCTCTACTTATTAATATGTTATTCGTTGTGAAAGTGATGTGACATGTCGTTAGCTATATGATCACTTAAGTGATGAAAGGAATATTTCCAAAAATTAAACAAAGTTTAGGAAACCAAAGCATCGAAAAAATAAGTTTAAGGACCAATTCGAAAAGAACACCTAAGTTCAAGGACTAAAATATTAAATAAGCCTAAATTTAATTATTACTCCTTCCGTCCCATAAGTTAAGTCTCTTTGGTTTTTAATTTTGTCCTATAAGTTACATTCTTTTAAAAATCTCAATACTCGTTTATACTTCTTTTTCCAAGCATAATCATATTTATTATATTATCTTTTTCACCACTCATCTTTTTATCTCTCTTCAATATAATCTTCATACATTTATTATTACTCTCTCTCCTATTATTAAATGGGGGTATTTTAGTCTAACCATTTCAAAAGTTTTACATCATTTACCTATTTCTTAATCTATGTGAAATCTCTAAAAAGACATAACTCATGGGACAGCGGGAGTATTAAATTATGTAAGATATGATACCAAATTCGATTACGTCCAACTAATCCTACGTGAAGTCATGCTTACATGCCTCTCCAAGAAAGATGACTTAAAGCGAAAAAATGAACCTGAGATTTCTTAGCTTGGGGTCCATACCCAAGTTCTAAAGCTGGCGAAACAACATCACTTGAGTCATCCACCATTTGTATGAATTACATATTTAAATATTTTTATTTTTGAATTCTAATGACTGCTGTTAATGGTTCATAAATTCAGGGACTAATTTGATCGATTTCGATAATCTAAGGGACTAATTTGACCAATACTGAATGGTCTTTTATTATTTTTTTCGGCCAAATTGACGTCGTTTTGGTCATTTCTTTAGTCCACGATGAGGACCATTAACACTCATTAACGTCAGAGACTAATATGACTAACGTGTTACTATCTCAAGGACCAATTTGTAATTTCGAAAATCTCAGGAACTAAATTGATCGATGCCTACAAAATCATGGACTGATTTAACATATTACTCAATCTACATAACATAACTCAAACTCTATCCTCTTTATATTATCTCTACCCTCTATGTACATCATATTACAGTGGTATGAGTTTTCTCTCTCTCTAACTTTTATTGTTAGATTAAAGAGTTCCCTGCTTGCCCTGCTACGGTATTTGTCACTCTTTTTTCTTTGCTAAAGTTTGTATTTTTACGTAGATGTTGCACCTGGTTCTTCTTGCTGCGGCGAAGAGCAATTGAATTGCAGCAATGACAGAAAGAAGCAGAAACAAAAGAAAGGGAAAGGGTTTGGGGAAATGATGAATGTATTTTTGGAATTAAAATTTGTTTGGGCATTGAGAACTAAAAAAAATGAAGGTTGTGGACGACAGATTGAGACATCATAGCCTCCACTATGTTTTTTCCCACTTAAAGCATGTTACAATATATAAAAAAAAAGAAGAAAAAAGAAAAAAACATATTCAACACGATAGCTATTTTTTCCCTCTGAAAATAATTAAACATTGAATAAAGCACAACGAACGGCTCTCAAAAATGAAGAGCAAAGGGAAGAAATAGTCATTTCGAAAAGTAAGCTTAGAAATAAAAATGAATGTCAAATAACTAAGGAGAACATCAAATATTCATGTATTTCAAAAGTTCCTTCAAGAAGCATCAGAACACTAAAACACAATGGTTGAACCAAAGGGATCCTCTTTCTAGAGTGAAAAAAATCTAACTTTCAATCTCACTTTTTCGACTGTAATTGACACTTTGTTAACTCTGCATCAACTTTGCAGCAATATTTTGAACGTTAGAACTATTTAATTAAAATCCAAAATAATGTTGTATTAAAAAAAAAAAAAAAAAGGAAGACACTTATGCAATCATATATGTTATTAAACATATGATGTTCTCACTAATATCTTGCTATCTTTAGAAATACAATTGATTATCATATGTGTAATTAGAGTAAATCCAAAAGACACTTACGCATCTAATGAGATTGAACTAAAACAGACATCTATGCCTACATATAACTACACGAGAAATCAAGTACCATCCTCATCCTCAATGCATGAGACTTAAGGTCATTACTATGTGTTTTGCAAATGATCTCACAATTTTATTTTTTTTTTAAAACGGAGAGTTTCTATTGGCATTGATATGGATGCTTTAAAGAGGCTCAGTGCAAAATTCTTGCTGAAGCAGGATTTTCCTCTTGAATATTCCAATCATTAATGATATATGTTCATTGTGTAATGATGATGAAATTGAGGCAAGATACCATTTGTATGACCCTACAGAATTTCAGCAAGTATTTTACAACAAATTACTATCAGACTGGGCATAATTAACTTTCCTACTGGCTTTTGAGTGCAGTGTCCTCCTTCATAAATGGAACCATAGCCGGACCAAAAGAGGTATTGTGTTCTTTAATATTTCTGTCAGCAACTACCATATATGGCGAGAAAGAAATCACAAGACTTTCCAAAATACTCACAAGATAGTAAATCTTCACTCCATCCTAAAAACAAACAAAAGTGTCTTATGAAAACCCATGTGTTCTGCTCTACACCGAGCTTAGTTGAGTTGAACGCATGCATTGCAAGACTGCGTGTATTCACGAACTCCTTGACTTGCTGATATACGGATGCAGGCACACAAAGAGATGAAAACTAATTAAGGCAATTCAGTCACTAATTGACAGCACATTAAACATGACATAATCATCATAGAAAAGAAAGCAATGCTGCAATTTTTAAATGCTAATAACCATTCCAAGTTAATAACAGATTTCTATTGTACCATGCCAAAATCATTAATACAATCATCTCAAATGGTTAGTCAATTTTGCAAGAGACTACATCATATTACCAAAGGGAAGGCTGCAAAGCATAAAAAGACTTGACATGCACTGGTGCTTGTTATGTTAATAACCATAGATTAGTGCTTATGTGTAATGAATGGTAGAGATCTTTACCTATAACCTGTTGGGTTTGTAATAAATATACGAGTAATTAGTCATTTTGGTCCCTGAGAGTGTGACCATCGGTCATTTTAGTCCCCCAGAGATCATAAATACACGTTTAGTCCCTGAGAGTGTCTCACATTCGTCATTTTAGTCCCTCCGTCAACTGAGATTAAGTAACAGAGTTAATTTTTCCGTCATTCATTTTGGTCCCTGAAAGATGTCTACATAATTCACTTTGGTCCTTTTTAAATTGACAATTAATTCAATTTAATCCCTCAAACATCCATACATAATTCAATTTGGTCCTTTTTAAATTGTCAATTAATTCAATTTAATCCCTCAATTTTTTTTATAAAACAAACAACTCAACATTATGTAGTAAAACATTAAAACCTATATGTATATAGTATTTGAGCAGTACCTATTCACAAAAGTAATCTTTTACTCATTTTCAAGGGATATTTAAGGCATCAAAATGAAGAAATGAAGACTAAATTTAGAGATATTTTGTTCATAGTTATTTTTTAGATTAATTTTGTGAACATGTGCTGACTCAAATATTACATACATACATGTTTTAATGTTACATCCCATAATGTTTAGTTGTTTGTTTTCTACTCCCCCGTTTCATTTTGTTTGGTCTTTTAGGCCTGAGCACATATGTTAAGAAAGTGTTAATAATGGTAAGTTTTATGTGTATTTTGTCTAAATATCCCTTTTTAATCCTTATTGAAAATTGTAGTAGTATTTAATTTAATTAATGTATAGTGGTTTAGAGATGACAGAGATATAAAAGTGTAAATAATGATGAGTAAGAGAAATGATTGAAATAAGGGTTAGAATTAGAAAGAAAAATTTGTTTATGCATTGGAATTGTAAAAGGCCAAACAATATGAAATACACCAAGAGAAAAAGCCTAAAAGGCAAAACAAAATGAAACGGATAAAATAAAAAAAAATGAGGGATTAAATTGAATTAATCGACAATTTAAAAAGGACCAAATTGAATTATGTATACATTTTTCAGGGATTAAATTGAATTAATTGTCAATTTAAAAAGGACCAAAATGAATTATGTATGCATGTTTCAGGGACCAAAATGAATGACGGAAAAATTAACTCCGTTACTTAACCTCAGTTGACGGAAGGACTAAAATGACGGATGTGGGACACTCTCAAGGACTAAACGTGTATTTATGATGTCTGAGGGACTAAAATGACCAATGGTGACACTTTCAGGGACCAAAATGACTACTTACTCATAAATATACTGTTAGGCTTGCCGGTATGCCCTTAAAGGAACGATGCCGTTTTACATGCTGTTGTAATGACTGTACATTTGTCTAATCCATACCCGACCCGCCAAATAACTATAGCTTCTTCCCTACCCGCTTCGTTCATCACCACTGTTACCAACGACTCCAATGGCTAAGAGGATGGTGTTGCTAGACTAGAAATGCTACCAGGTAAGGGCTCATGCAAATAAACAAATGCTCAACCACTTTAAGACATCATTCTCTATGTCCAGTAAGATTTATTCCATCCTCCTCCAAAATTCTCTTTTCTCAATTCCCTTTATCTATTTGGACCATAAATTTATGAAATAATAAAACAAACAGAAATAGAGTAGTAAGAGATAGGAGGATAATACATGTTAGAAGCAAGAAAAATAGTTAGTTGGCTCTTATTTTTCTACCGAGCCTTAATTTCTACTGAGCTTGCTTACAACCGTTTCTCACTCTTCAGAGGTCTTTTATCTATTAAAAACTTGGAATTTCATATAGTTCTATTTGACTGGGGCAAAGAATATAACTGTTTATATATTCTTTTTAATCTATTATTGTGGCAGAAAGTTTCAAAAAATTTAAACAACCACAAAGGCCCAAACTAGGGCAAAGATCTCATGTTCTTCTTGGAAAGCATAAAATCTGGCACAAATTATCAATAGCCGTTTCTGCTCTTTATAAAAAAAATGTTACTCTGATTAGTTAATATGATTTATAGATCGTGAATGGAGGTAAGAGGCAGCCCCATACCAGATCTGAGATGAATAGAGTACTACCATTAGTATAACCTGTGAAGGTCAAACTTGCATCAGTGCATGTTAAGTCTTTTAAGTCTTTTTATGCTTTGCAGCCTTCCCCTTACCAAATGAGTTGTAAAAACTACGTAGCTAGAATAATTAGATCGATCATGCACTAAGTGAAGCTCCCATAGGGTTTACTACGCTTCATAATACCACCTATTTTTATCGTTTGACGACATAAATAGAAGGACATTTCTAACTACTGCATAATACATTGATTAATATACTTACTTTTAAACCCAGATAGGCTGCCACTTTAAGGTAAAGGTGTAGATTCCTTTCTCTTAACAACCCCATAAGGAAAAAGGTATGATATATTTATCTGTATAAGCGACTATAAGTCCAAAACCCTCATCAAATTCAGATTATTTTGGCATAGATGATAGAGAAGATAGGATGCTCTGCAAGGTTTTGTTCAAATTTGCTTATTTTTCAGCAGCTCTACACTAAAACATGCAAGGCTGTAGTACTCAAATTGTGGTTAAGTCGCAATTCTAAGCATTGTCAGAAACATATAAAGCTAAAATATTTAAGCAACTTTTCCAAAATGTACCCAATGCTCAAACTTGTACCCAAACAGTCGATCAAAAGCATAAAACACAACACTTTTAGTTAAACTCAATTCAATGAATAATACTCCTTTTTGGAAAAACATCATGCAGAATCTAATCAAGGAGGATACCCATCAGGCTTTGAAGAATCCTTTAATATCAAAGAAGGTAGAAAATGGACAGGAGAATAAACTGTAGCAGTTAGCTCACCATCTTAAAGTTACCAGACCAGCACAAGACCTCTTCAACAAATAATGACGTCACCTTCAAATAGAATTAAAATGGCCAATACTTCAACCTTATTTTTAAACCTGATCAAATGAGAAAATACAAAAAAAATAAAATAAGTAAAGCATATAAAAATGGGAAGTTGTCATCATATTAAGATTTTGTTCTACTATAAGCAAGTAAAAGTTTGATTTTCAAACATAACAAATAAATGTCCACAAGACACTTTTGTTTGTTTTTAGGATGGAGTGAAAATTCAAAAAAAAGGGGGTCTGAAACGAGTATCTTGATAGAAAGTGGGTAAAATTTGACCGAGCCCGGTTTAAACCTGACGTTTTAGGGTTTTTTTTTCCAGCCCCACCTAGGTCAAAACAACAAATCATGAATGACCATTAAATGCATATTGATTGAAAACAGTTTTCAATGGCTGCTGAATTGCTGATTGCAATTTTCATGGGATGCATTCTTATATAGGAATAAGTAACGTGGAGCCACTCTCTCCTCATTCACATTTGATTTCCTAAACAACTATGGCTAATTAAATTGATTGATTTTTTTCCCTATTTAAACTAAATAATGGCTGATGATTTCTTCAATCAGTTTTCATTCCCTTCTTTCTCTAATCATTCTCAGAAACGTGCAGGTGCAGCCACCCCTCTTCTCTGCTCTTTCATTTTGCCGAGTGCAGACCCTGTTTCAGCCACCCTGCTTCTCTTCTCACTTAGTCACTTCTCTTTCATTCCTTTTCGAATTTTATGATTCATTCCCTCCCTGTTTCAGTCACACTAATTCATTTTTCTGCCATAAAAATGGATGATGCACTGCTTATGCTTAATGATGAGAGGAGTGATACTGATAGTGAATAGTAATAAATGAAATAGGCTTCTTATGCTAAACAGGTGATGCACATGCATTGCTTATGCTAAATCATGAGAGCGTGATACTGATAGTGAATAGTAATAAATGAAATAGGCTTCTTATGCTAAACAGGTGATGCACATGCACTGCTTATGCTAAATCATGAGAGCAGTGATACTGAAACTGCTTAATGCTTATGATTTATGAATTTTGGGATGCTTTTTCTTAATATATAATACATATAAGCATAATATATCATTCAATTGCTATATTTTAAGTTATTTTTTATATGTTCATGAATCTTACGATTCGATACGATTCACGATTTACGATTCAAAATTTGGCCTAACGATTCATGGTTTGAATCACGATTTGACAACACTGGTCCACATGCTTAAATGATTGATTATATACTTCAATGAGTTTACAAATGAGTTTACTAAGATTATATACCTCGAAGATAACGAATGAATGGACATATACTGAAAAACAAAGGCATAGGTGTTGCTCATCCTTTAGTTGGTAGCAGATTTGAAAAACGTGAGTAAGCTTGTGTTAATACACCAAATGCCTATCATCACAATCACTGGCCAAAAGAAAAAAAACTTGTAAAGTGACCATCTTGCCATCCTTTATATACATCAACAAATGCTTTCAAATTTTAAAAAAGGTTTATGAACTTTATATACTAACAACACAATCTATATGTTCGCTTTGTTACCTTTTGGTTTTTTCCCCTTTTAGGATACATCAACAATAAGGGAAAAAAGATGACATATACTAACAACACAATCTATATGTCCACTTTGTTACCTTTTGTTTTTTTCCCCTTTTAGGATACATCAACAATAAGGGAAAAAAGATGACACTAAAAAAGTTGGAAAGATGTCCAAATAAAAAGCTAGAAAAACAGCCCAGGTCATCATACTTGAACGCAGTCTAGGCCAAGCAAAAACAAAGCTGGAATACTAATATGAGACTTAAAATGGGTCGTGATGCTAAAAAAAATATACATGACCTCTGACATGCATTTGATGAGCATTTGCATCTTAAAAAGAAAATATTCCTAAATATATATTATTACTAAATTGATAAGTATTTATCGAACACAAATATAATAGGACCAAAAAAAGACATTTCGTTTGTCGCCTTGAGTGAAGATAGCAGGTGTTTCAATTCCTTTTCAGCACTCACAACTAAAATCTTCACATGCCCTAAGTTATCCTCTAAGCATTTCTCCTCATTAAAACTGAACTTGCTGCCTAAAACATCCTTCTAATTATTAAAACAATTCATCAATTATGACTTAAAAACAACATAAGTTCTTACACTATTAGGCTAATATATTGCAGGAGTTAGAAATCTTAAAATGCTAGCGTCCAAACCTCAAACCTGGTGGAGACTGCTCCTCCAGTGAATGACAATACATATCTAAAGTAAAATGGTAAGATTCAATATCAAAAGTTACGGAAATGAAGTAATTATAACAGCAAGAAGATTAAGAGATAGAAAACAACTTATCCACGTAACAAATTACCTATTAAGAGAACCGCCAAGGGAAAGCACAGTCATCTTTGATGTCGCAATTGCCGATGTCCACGTTATGTTCCGACAATGCCACCAAACAATAGGCCCTTGCCAACCACAACCCACAACCATTGCCCATCATCACAACCAATATTATTTTCCACTCAGATTCTGCACAATATAGCAGAAAATATCTTCCAATGTCTTCAATGATAAGCTGAAAAGGCACAAAGGTAGCTAAAACCACTTCATATAAGAATATAGCAAAGGCACAACAGATCACAGAGGATCAAAGGTAGCTAACCGTGCATAGAAGAATATAGCAAACCATAAAAAGATGGAGTTGAAGATAGAACCCTCATAAAGATCAATTAATGGCAATACATAATAATGCATATAAAGATCAATAAAATGTGATCTAGTCATTTTCTTTTGATGACTTGTACATAAAAGACTTAATTTAAACACACATGAATAAATTGTACCATTAGTAAAAACCCAAGAAAATATCACAATAAGGAGAGGGAAACCATGAGAAGAAACATCTTAGTGACAAAGATATAGAAATAAATAAACAAGCGAGAGCACTTGTGTAATTGGAGAACATATAATAGCGTGGGTAGTAACAATTCACCAGAGTATAAGCAAGAGCACTTGAAGCTGCTCTGATTCAACATCAATGCTGGTGATGGCACCCAAGGACGATGACTGAGTCAATTAAGAAGTTCATATCATCATCAACCTGCATCTGCTCAACACAATAGCATGCCAACAATAAGCATTGACGTTCCCGTGGCTAATCCATTAAGAATTAAACTTCCACAATTAAAATACCTTATCTGGACTAAGTTCAGCCCCAGGAAATTCATACATAACAATAATATCAGCATCCTCACACGCCCAACGAACCCTGCACACCCCACCGAATACAGGAGAACTCACTACCGTGTTTGCCACCTTTTAGGTCGGTAGTCTAAGCAGATATAGTAGAATCGAGAATGCACAGTCACAAAAAATTATTGATTTTAGATATTCACAAAATAAGAATAATTTAATCAATGATTTTTTAGAGGATAGATAAGAAACATCTAAACAAAGATTAACAAACTTTAAGGCAAAATATAATGTGAAACAAAAATCATACCCTGATTGTGTATGCTTCCCAACCCTGGGATCCTCTCTGTGGTATTTCCCTGAATTAATCTCATATTTATATGTTGGTGGGAAGTTTAAAGGCCTTCTGACCATCCCCAAACACACCATCAATCTTGAGTTATTGCATAAGCTGTCATGGCAGACTGTTAATTAACTAAACAGCCAGACCATCACCTTGCATTTTGAGTTCACTTTTTTGAATCAGGTTCTTATCACATCTCATAATTCAGTGAAACTAAACAAACAGGTAGATGTTCCATGAATAATACTGTTTAGGACTGGAAAATAAAATGATATTGGGCCTTAGCCCAATGGCATGGAAAAGAAGAAATAAAAAGAGGAGACTCGTATAGCATGCCCCAATAATAAAAGGCAGGATCTCACATCAACAAATGGCAGAAAACGTGGAAGCGTCCTCAGATCAGAGCGTCTCAGCAATGTTACCAGTGGAGAAAACACGTTCCAACCAAAAACACAACAAATCTTGTTACAGTAACGTGTATCCCCAAGGAGATGAAGACCAGAAGTTTCCTCTACAAGTATCTACAACCTGGAGCCAACCACCCCCATCAAGCATGTCACTCAAGATTACCATTTATGGAAAAGATGCTATTTTATTCAAGACCAAAAATAGTGAACTGATTGAAAAGATGCTATTTCACTCAAAGCTAAAAGGTACTGTTCATATCTCTGGCCAAGGCTGAAGGAAGAAGCAACCAGTGGACAAAGAAGGAGAAGCAGTACAGTGACCACTAGACCAAAAGGAGAAGAACGTGGAGACCAAGTTATTGGCCAACTATAAAAGGAGAGTATGATACAAGGCAAAGGCAATTCAAGGGAGAAGAATAGAACCCAATCAAATACAAGGCTGAGGAAAGCCAACTCTATCAGAACCAAAGAGAGAATAAACTCAAAGAGAGGAAAAACATTGATACTGTAAACATTGTAACGTAGCATTGAAGAAGACAAGAGAAGAGCGTCCTACCAAAAGTCATCATTTCTTGACCAAACACAATCTAAAGCAAGAAAATACAAACCCAGCATATTCAGAAAACTACAACGATGCAACCAGGGAGATATCTTAGGGAGCTTGGAAAAGAAGAACGTGAGAGCGTCCTAGAAAAACATAATCACTGTACATGTTGTTATCTGATAACTGCACTTCCCTACCTCCTTCACACTCCTCTCCAGTATTCAATGAAGGAAAGCATCAGTTAGCAAAGTCCATACACACCAAGAAAGTCCAGAACAAACTACAACGACCCAGCTTGAAGAGAAAGCATAAGAGAGAGCAAAAGGGGATAATTCTCACTGTTATTGTGTTTGGACTAATCCTCGTCGCCTTCGTGCAGGGGTGACGCTTAGGCAAGGATAGCCCGCTTCGGGAACTCCGCAGAGTGGCGTGGCTTGGAAGGCTTTTAGACGAAAAGTCTTCCCATAAGGCGTGTCAAGCCTTGGAAAGGGAAGGCGTCCCTGTTTTCATGGAGAAACGAATCTGGAAGGAACTAGCTTGTTAATGATGAGGACGCTCTCGAGTAACACGCCCAGGCCCCCTGGCCAACCTGTCTGGATCTTCTAAGACATGCAGTAAAGGTAAGTCACAGCTCCATCATGAGCTGGGCGTCCTCATCATCACTTTCAAGGTTCCTTCCTCATCCAGTTCATCACCCCTCCCAAGGAACCAGGGACGCTATCGTCTGTTCACCGCTCCAAAGCGCCCTCCGGGGAGTTCTCAATATTTCCTTCATTTTTATTGTATTGAAGCCATTGATTTCACTAAGTTTACGAACCCATCCCTTTATTTTGCATTCCTGTTATTTTCTTTGCAAAATATAAAATCCTGGAAGAAACAATTGGCGCCGTTGCCGGGGAAATCATGGCTTCAACTCTGAAAGGAGATACACCAGGAGATGCTTAGAGGGTGATTCTTGATGGCACAAGGATGACCATTGGAGGAAGTCCTGGAGCAACAGTATCACAAATCACTGATTTGGGAAGCGCTTCACAAATACCAATCTCAACAGTCTCCAACCCAAGAAGCGTTGCAGCAAGGAGGTTGTCTTTCAGCCACGAAAAGCGTCCTTTCCAAAAGCGTCCACATTCGCTTTTACTCAGCTCTCCAGAAAGCGCTCAGGCAACCGGAGGGGTGAAGATACGCTCTGGCTAAAGAAGGCGCTCCAGTACGGAAAGTAAAAACTCAGCAGCAAAAGCGCACCTAGGAAGTTCACATAGCAACACTGTTACCGGTTATCTATGTTATAAGCTAAGTACATACAACTCTCAACTTAGTCCAATTTACTATCATGCCTATTATTTATATATTGGTATGCCTTCACATGAATTTGATTATGATAGATATATATGTCATGATGAAAGAAAATATGTACTATATCAGTTACTGTGTGTGCAGTTAAAAAATAATAAAAAAAATAGTTACAGTATGTGCTTTTGTATGCATCCATGACAACTTTGGTTTGATAGCTCTAATGTGATATCATGATTTAATTTACAGCATTATACTGATATGATTACCTTGTCCCAAATAACATCATTATCTATACATTGATATGGATGGTTTAATATGCATGCCTGTATGTTACAGTGTGACTTGGTCTTCTTATGTCTAAATTCATGAATGATGCCGCTCTCATATATATAAGAAAAAAAAATAAAGATAAAAATATATTTTGATTAAAAAAGAGAGGCGACATTTAGATGACTCTGTACATATGAATGCTTGTTGTGTATGCCATAAATCTAGAATTAGTCTATCATGCAAATAGTCAGTATTGCCATAATCTTTGTTAACTGTTCTTGACTCAATCATTGTTTTGTGTTAAAAATAAAAATTAAAAAAAAAAACTATTCTTTTCATGATTCCAACATGCAAACACAGAGTTTCATGTTATAAGCTGCATAGATGCTTAGAGAGCATGATTTTGAAAAAATGTTATATGAAACAAGATCTTGGCAATTTTATGATGCATGATTGATTTCGTATATAATTGGAGAAAACTAACAAAACGGGCATGCGTAGCATGAAAATATCCGAAGAATGAAACTTGTTTATGTAGGAACAAGAAGTGACCTCTTTCTAAGATTTGAGAAGCCCTTGGCACGCTCTCAAGCCATGATTTACCAAGTTTTGCTAAGACGCTCAATGCTATGGGAGGACCGCTTCCCCCACCGAGAATAAGAAGCACCTGATCTATCCAGAATAGAAAAGTGCTCTCACCCAGTGAGAAGGCAATCAAAAGGTGAAAAGTCAGAAACCGAATAATGAAACAAAAGACAAAGTAAACATAAACAGAAAGATCAGTGACAATCAAGCAAACAAAAACCAAGCAAAGAGAAAAGATGAAATCATACTAGAAGACGACGCCCTGCCCAGAATCATCCGTCTAAAGGCGTCCTCAGTTCAGTCCCAAAGACGATGCCCTGCCCAGAATCATCCGTCTAAAGGCGTCCTCAGTTCAGTCCCAAAGACGACGCCCTGCCCAGAATCATCCGTCTAAAGGCATCCTCAATTCAGTCACAAAACGACACCCTATCCAAAATCAGCAGTCTAAAGGCGTCCTCAGTTTAGTCCCAAGGGCGACTACTTGCCCACTATCATGCGGTCTGAAGGTGTCCCCCAGTTCAGTCTCGAAGGAAAAAGAAAGTGTGCAAGTCCAGGAGCGACTTCTGAAAGTGCACCCTTGTCAAAAGCGCCCCTGTTCAGTGTTCCTATTCAACAGAATCAGCCAACCGAATGCGTAACTTCGTCAAAAGCGCCCCCTATTCAATTTCAAATACATCGTTCAGTCCAACCCAATCAATTAACTAAAGGCGCACCCATGCATAAGGCGCATCCCTATAGAAGGCGCATTGAAAAAAAAGAGGTGTGTTGAATCTAGGAATCCTGGAGAAAATGCAAAACAGAAAGACAAAAATTTGAGAGCAAATTATATCAGACGGTGAATCCGAACTAGAAAGAGGAAGGCCACCTCGAAGCAAATAATGAAAAGGCGAGCTTAAACACAAAGTCAAGAAGACGGAGCAGTATAGAAATCCAAGTGTTTGCAAACTGATAATGGCAAGAAAAGCAGCAAGAAGAAAGAAAAGTAGCACCCATGACAAGAAGTGCCAAAGACTTGCACAAGTGCTACCTGATAAAGCGCCCAGTTATTTGCGCTCTGAAAAAATTGCACCCTGATATCTGCACCCTGATTTGTGCACCCTGATATGTGCAAAGCGTCCAGTTATTTGCGCTCTGAAAACCGCACCCTGATATGTGCACCTTGTGCACCCTGATATGTGCGAAGCACCCAGTTATTTGCGCTCTGAAAAAATTGCACCCTGATATGCGCAAGAGCGCCCTGATATGTGCAAAAAACTTAAGTTGCACCCTGATATGTGCGAAAGCACCCTGATATGTGCAACCTAAGTATAAATCAAGAAATTGCACCCTGATATGTGCGAAAGCACCCTGATATGTGCAACCTGAATATAAATCAAGAAATTGCACCCTGATATGTGCGAAAGCACCCTGATATGTGCAACCTGAATATAAATCAAGAAATTGCACCCTGATATGTGCGAAAGCACCCTGATATGTGCAACCTGAATATAAATCAAGAAATTGCACCCTGATATGTGCGAAAGCACCCTGATATGTGCAATCTGAGTATAAATAAAAAACCGCACCCTGATATGTGCACCCTGTGCACCCTGATATGTGCGAAGCGCCCAGTTATTTGCACTCTGAAAAAAAAATTTGCACCCTGATATGTGCACCCTGATTTGTGCTCCGATAAGCGCCCTGATTTGCGCTATGAAACTGCACCATGTTTTGTGCAACCCGAAAAGCGCCCTGAAAAGTGCACCCTGTTTTGTGCATCCTGATAAGCACCCTGATTTGTGCTCAGAAAAACGTCCAGATTTGCGCTCTGTTTATGCCAAAAGCTGCACCTAGACTGAATATTGCAAATACTCAAGAGCAAAATGCCAAAGTATCAAAGAATTGCAAAACTCACAAGAAGTCAGCCTCCAGTAAAGGGAAAAAGTTACAGTCAGATTGACGGAGAAGCACATTCACTGTCATGCAAAAGAAAGCGAGTCTTACAAAGGGGCTAGAAAATATCCAGAAATACACAAGAACAGCAAGCAACAAGCAAAACACTGCAAGAATCACAAGTGTACAATTCAGAATGCAAAAGAAGAGAAGAAGGAAAAAGAAAAGGAAAAGAAGAAGAAAAAGAGAAAAGAGAAAAGAAGAGAAGCATTTAACAAAGAAGTACACAAGCAAGTAATCTTGAAGCTCCAAAGGAGATTCTATTCAAAGGAATCCCATTCAAAGAAGCAAGAAAACCATATAGCATGACAAAGACTTCAAGTCAAAAGAAGGTCATTCCTCAAAAAGTCAAGTTACAACATGATAGAAGCAGAGAAGGCAAAGCCATTCCTCCAAAGGCTAAGTCAATATAGCAAATACAAGGGTCCTATAAATCCAGTAAAAGGAAAAGTGGAGCAACAAAATACAAAGGTTCCAGACTGATGAAGCAAAAGTAAAAAGCAAAGTGTTTTAAACAGACGCAACAACTAAATCTTGAGCAGAGTGGCCAAAGAAGAAGCCTTGCAGTATAAGACTCTTGTTGAGCGTCCAGTTCAGCATCCACACTCGACAAATCAGTAGTGGCTTTGGACAAAGTGGCAGATATATCACTAATCAAGCATTCCAAATCAGCACGACGCTCCTGTGATGAGCAATCACCAAATCTTGAAGAAGGCGTCCTGGGATGAAGCTCTGCAGACATTCTCATAACCAGATGCATCAGATGACAAAGCAAAATAACAAGCAGCACATCACAGCCTGTACAGTATAAAAATGATCCAATCCAAGAGCATGATCCAGGTTTCCAAAGACAGAATTATCAAAGCAGCATGGTGCAAAATGCATATTTCAACAGCAGAACAATATCAAAATTGCATAAATGCATCATTGAACAGTATGAAGGCAGTAAAGTGCAAAGTGCAGAAAAAGAAGTTCAAGTCAGTACTATCAAAGCAAGTAACCCAAATTTCCAAGAGTCAAGTATACTAAAGCGGCACAAAGCTCAGCGACCACAAAAGGCGCACAGGTTCCAAAATAGAAGCATAAGAGTGCCACCCGAGACGCGCTGGAGGAAAGAAAAGTGTCCTCTATTGCTCGCCTTCATGTCAATTGAGGGACGTCGGCTCTCTCTCTCTTCAGCCAATACAGATTATCAAGCCAGTGATCAGATCAGAATAATGCCTCCCAAGTTGTTCATTCAATTCGTTCAAACAAAAAGGGCCCTTGATGCACAAAAGAAATCCAAAAAACAGAAACTGCAAAATGAGAAGAATCAGAAGGTGCAAAAGTGCAAAGCGTAGAAGCTTCAGTATATAAAGCAGGCATGTAGAAGCATATAGCGAAGAAGTTGCAGAAAACAAAACAAGAATTCAAAGCTCAAAGGATCAAAGTACACCAATACACTCAGCAGTATGCAAGCTAGCACAATCCAAAGGCGATGTGCACATGCAATAGAAAGAAGAGCCCGCTTCCCTTACAAATTCACAAAAAGAAGATCAAATTGAATAAGAAGCAAGTGAAAAGTCAAGATTCAGTTCACAAGGGGGCTGACCCCTCATATCATATGCAGAAAGCAACCATGCACTGCCAAGGGCGCCTTCATGGTGTCTGAACGGATAAAAGTTCAATAGTGGTACGAAGCTCGAAGCGTCTCCAAAGTCCACATCTTGATGTGCAAATACCCATAAAAGAAAGGCGTATTCAGTCGCCCTCAAGGGATCAAAGCACAATCAAATACTCACAAGCAATGAAACCTTCAAAAACAATCATAGTTTCTGACGCCTTTGAAGTAAAAACAAGCATGAAGAGCAAAGCATAAAGCTCACTGAACGAATGCTTCCAAGCAAATAATTGCAACCACAATTAAAAGGCAAGACCAATTCAAAAAATCAAAGTGAATCCGGTCCAGTAGTCAGCGAGCGCAATCCAAGTGATACATGAGTACCAACGAGCTGGTAACAAGTTTTAATCACAAAAGCATTCACTCATGAGCACTCATGACATTCATTCATGCATAACATTCATGACATTCATTCACGCATAGCACTCGTGACATTCATTCATGCATGACATTCATGACATTCATTCACGCATAACACTCATGATATCCATACATGCATAAAAGCATACAAGAGCTCGAGTATCAGGAGACAGCACAAAACCAGAGGGCTTGCCCTTCCATAAGAAATCTATCTCCAAGATGAATTCAAAAACACCTTGGGAAGTTCCTGTTTTCTCTCAAAATGTATTCTGAAATATGAAAACACATTTATCTGCTTACGAGTTTTGTGCAGAATTAATAGTCACAAGAAATGAAGTTGTCAAAATCAACCCCAACAGAAAAGCAAGTATGGTCGCCTTCAAAGAGTTTTGCATCAAAGAGAAAAAAAAAACTTTTCTCTTTCATGCAAAAGGGGGCTATTGTTTAGGACTGGAAAATAAAATGATATTGGGCCTTAGCCCAATGGCATGGAAAAGAAGAAATAAAAAGAGGAGACCCGTATAGCATGCCCCAATAATAAAAGGCAGGATCTCACATCAACAAATGGCAGAAAACGTGGAAGCGTCCTCAGATCAGAGCGTCTCAACAGTGTTACCAGTGGAGAAAACACGTTCCAACCAAAAACACAACAAATCTTGTTACAGTAACGTGTATCCCCAAGGAGATGAAGACCAGAAGCTTCCTCTACAAGTATCTACAACCTGGAGCCAACCACCCCCATCAAGCATGTCACTCAAGATTACCATTTATGGAAAAGATGCTATTTTATTCAATACCAAAAATAGTGAACTGATTGGAAAGATGCTATTTCACTCAAAGCTAAAAGGTACTGTTCATATCTCTGGCCAAGGCTGAAGGAAGAAGCAACCAGTGGACAAAGAAGGAGAAGCAGTACAGTGACCACTAGACCAAAAGGAGAAGAACGTGGAGACCAAGTTATTGGCCAACTATAAAAGGAGAGTATGATACAAGGCAAAGGCAATTCAAGGGAGAAGAATAGAATCCAATCAAATACAAGACTGAGGAAAGCCAACTCTATCAGAACCAAAGAGAGAATAAACTCAAAGAGAGGAAAAACATTGATACTGTAAACACTGTAACGTAGCATTGAAGAAGACAAGAGAAGAGCGTCCTACCAAAAGTCATCATTTCTTGACCAAACACTATCTAAAGCAAGCAAATACTAACCCAGCATATTCAGAAAACTACAACGATGCAACCAGGGAGATATCTTAGGGAGCTTGAAAAAGAAGAACGTGAGAGCGTCCTAGAAAAACATAATCACTGTACATGTTGTTATCTGATAACTGCACTTCCCTACCTCCTTCACACTCCTCTCCAGTATTCAATGAAGGAAAGCATCAGTTAGCAAAGTCCATACACACCAAGAAAGTCCAAAACAAACTACAACGACCCATCTTGAAGAGAAAGCATAAGAGAGAGCAAAAGGGGATAATTCTCACTGTTATTGTGTTCGGACTAATCCTCGTCGCCTTCGTGCAGGGGTGACGCTTAGGCAAGGATAGCCCGCTTCGGGAACTCCGCAGAGTGGCGTGGCTTGGAAGGCTTTTAGACGAAAAGTCTTCCCATAAGGCGTGTCAAGCCTTGGAAAGGGAAGGCGTCCCTGTTTTCATGGAGAAACGAATCTGGAAGGAACTAGCTTGTTAATGATGAGGACGCTCTCGAGTAACACACCCAGGCCCCCTGGCCAACCTGTCTGGATCTTCTAAGACATGCAGTAAAGGTAAGTCACAGCTCCATCATGAGCTGGGCGTCCTCATCATCACTTTCAAGGTTCCTTCCTCATCCAGTTCATCACCCCTCCCAAGGAACCAGGGACGCTCTCGTCTGTTCACCGCTCCAAAGCGCCCTCCGGGGAGTTCTCAATATTTCCTTCATTTTTATTGTATTGAAGCCATTGATTTCACTAAGTTTACGAACCCATCCCTTTATTTTGCATTCCTGTTATTTTCTTTGCAAAATATAAAATCCTGGCAGAAACAAATACATATCCAACTTGGTCTGGTGAGGGACCATTGGGAATGGTACGATTATCAAGCACACTGGAGTTTTTCTACACTCCATTACAAAAGTATAAAGCAAGAATTCAGGGGTTAAATTACAATATACAGTTTTCCAAACACAAAATGACAGAAATAATCCTAACAGATTCAAATAATTTTTAAGATAAATATCTTCTTCAAATAATGTGTTATTTCTAAATCATAAAAAATTTAAAACGGAGAAAATAATAATTATAAATTGTGATCTTGAAAATTAGAGAAAGGAGTGACAATTTATAGCCACCATTTCTATCATAAAGCAAGGTATGAAATACTTTGTGAAACCAGACTTGAGACTTCCATCGATTGTTTTCCAGCAAACTACTCCACTTGTCAAATCAATTGTTTATTTTTGGCATCATATTATACAATGTTAAATTTGGATGTATAGACAAATACCAAAGGTTGAAATCACCTATGTAAATAGTGATATCTTATATAGCTGACGTAATATATAATCAACAGTAACCAGGAAGATCTCCTTTGGGCTTTGCATTTGACACATGTGGTGAGGCCAAGATTAGGATCTGGTTACCAAATTTAGCATCATATAAAACACCAGATTGGACCTAATAAATTGCCCTATAGACAAAGGTTCATGTGCAGTGCTTACTAAATGCAAGATATTTAGAGTACCTGGTCTTTCTCAACCAATTTTGACCGCTGCTTTTTTGACATAAGATCTCTTATTTCCGCATTTGATAGGTTGATAAAAATGCCTCAACCACGTTAATGAAACTCATACGTAGGCAAACTACTAAATTCAATAAATTAATCACCGATAATGGATTGATCATGGTTATGAGTAAAAACCTTTACCCCTTTTTTTAACTTTTTATTGGAAAGAGACGAAGTTTTAATCATCATTTGCTAAAATCTTGTTAAAAGTTATCAAATTTGATATGTAAAGAACTATACAGCATGGTAAAATCAATTAAGCCTCGCCTTTCACATAGGCAGATTTTTGTTGAAAGAAATTGAAACAGTAAAATATCCAAAGATCCAAACCAAATCATGTCAAGACCAAAGTTGAAGAAATGATAGTTTCAAAAACCAAAACCTTGTTAGTCTCTTATTCTTTAGCACTATATATTAACCACGGAAAAACATATATGATATTAAAAAAAAATTAAGCGAGACAGAGAAAGGAAGAGTGAGCAAAGCATTAACAAAAAAAAAATACAAAAGATACTTTGTCCCTTCAAAAGGCAAAGAACAGAAAAGATTAAAACACACTCCCTTAAAAAGACATAGAACAGAAAAGAGGTTAACATTCTAAAAATCAAAGATTCCAAATTAAAGGATGTAACAACACATGGCATTAAGAACATAGATAACTACACGACCTGAGAAGAAAATAGAATCAATTTACCTTCAACAAAAAAATGTGAAAACTGAGATGCCGACCACCATCACACAGCCTGGTGCCCAGCTTAGTCATTATTACCACAGCTTAGTCATCATCACCACAGTCTAATGTAGGAACGAAACCAATCTATGTGTATGAATTGAATTAAACTGAAAGTGTAAAGAAACATGATGTTCAAATATCTTTGATTTAAAGTTTAATTAAGCATAAACTTAATGCCAAGACTGGTCTAACCTCAAAAAGAAGCTTGTTAGCCAGCAAGAAAATCCTTCAAGTTTTTATCTTTTTAACTGAAGGAAGACAAAGCAGAGCAAGGTTAAAAGAAATCCACCAACATTATGGTTGTAAAGGGTGACACCAAACAAAACTCATCAAAGAGAAAAACTCACAGCAATTAAAAACACACTCAAGATCTATGTGAGATAGGGTTTTGAAAATTTGCAGTTGTGCTTTAAAAATTTGCAGCTCCTTCTCAAGCAGTATAAAAACCAATACTCAATGTTGATTATTCTCAGCTGCATTTCCATATGAAAGCATTACTTTCACCTTCCTCCTCAATTGAAAAGCCTAGCTCTAATAATTTTTTTCTTTCCTATGTCCACAACATTCCAGCCTTCCTCACACAGTCAGATTTATTTTTTGTGTTGCTCGAGAAGCCTCAATATCAGAGTGTTGTTCCTTTCTTCTCTGGTTTTGCTTGTTTGACTACTCTGATCAAAAGACCTACTTCTTCCTCCCTCTTTGTTGGCGAGGACTTAGTCACGCTCATGTGTTGTTTTTTTTTTGCGAGAATCATGGTCCAGAGGAGTCTCCAACCAATCAAAGATTGCGTTCCAAGTCGAAGAAGAAAACGTACACAACAGGAATAAATGCATCGAATTTTTCTCATGAGAATAACAAAAAGGACAAGATAACTGCAATATCATATCTCTTTTGACCAAGTTAGATTTAGTTGAAAGTCTATTATGGATAGTTGTCAAGCAAATGCATGAACTTTGTTAGAAACTTTAGCTGAAACAACGGTGCTGGGCAGAAACAACGGTGCACAACGGTGATGGCAGCAAAAACGACCGGCGGTGATGGCAGCGCACATGAACAACGACGAAGGACCCAATGGGTTTACATATCTGGATCGTCTTCCGAGTTGAGTCTCCCTCATTTTCATGGAGGAACCCTCAAGAGTGAATGACCACGGGAACGACGTCAAGTGGTGAGTCATCACCGACGCTCACTCTCAAAGGCAGCGGCGGTGGCGGAGGTTATGAACAGTGGCGGAGAAGGTGGCGAGCATGACAGAAATGGACCGGCTCTACTCCGTGACGAGGTCGGAGATTGTCGATATGACGATGGCGATGAACGGAAACGACACCACATCGTTTCGTGCCGGTGAACACGACGAGAACCATGTGGCAGCGACAAGCCGACAAATATGGCCGACGACAATGCGTGCGAGTTCCACCTCTGGAATCACGAATGGCGGTGATGACAGATCTGTGGTGGGGACTCGCTCACGGCTGTGGTGGGGACTCGCTCGCGGTGGCGGTGATGTTGAACCAAGTCACGATTGCGGTACCCTGTTCGTCCCTTTTCTTCCATCATTGAATCTTCAATGAGTTGAGCCGAGTTGTTGCACGAGTTGGCGGAGCGAGTTGACTCGGTGATGCTTTGAAGCCGTTTCAGCTTTGCATCCTTCTTTTTGCTTGTACATCTTTTTCTGTTGGGTATTCAAGTGTGAGATGAAGTCTCACATTAGATGGGATGAGATGAGTGAGAAGGTTTATAAGTGATAAGACTCATAAAACATTGCCTTAAGTTTTTGGTTTAGGATGTGGTGTCTCACTTATGGGCGGTTGCTTACTATTCCCATACTATTCCCATGACCCTAAAGCAATGTGATTCCCTGGTGGTTAGAACCTCCCCGGTTGAAGGTCATAACAGTGGTATCAGAGCCGATGGTTCGACTGGGACATGGTGGATCAAGGGGGAGTGACCGATAAGTAAGTGTGGGAATTCACACTTGACGGGGGAGATTGTTGGGTATTCAAGTGTGAGATGAAGTCCCACATTGGATGGGATGGGATGGGTGAGAAGGTTTATAAGTGGTAAGACCCATAGAACATTGCCTTAAGGTTTTGGTTCAGGATGTGGTGTCTCACTTATGGGTGGTTGCTTACTATTCCCATGACCCTGGAGCAATGTGACTCCCCGGTTGAAGGTCCTAACATTTTCTCCTTCTTGTTGTAATGAAAAATGATAGTTGCTCAAGATATTCACTTCCCTCTGTCGCATCTTAATGTTCTTAGCTTCATACATACATTTCCTCAGCGGAGTCGCCAATTGTTTCAGTCTAGTTTTAGGAAAAAGGTTTAGTAATAAAAATGAGATTCTAAGTTCGTAAGCTTGAGAAATGTATGTAAAAGTACAAAATCCATGCCTCCGTGGCTTGGAGAGAACGGATGGAGCATCATGAAGAATCATCGGGAGGCTCGACCGGGGTGCTCTTTTACCCATGATATTGGTTCGAGACTGATGAGGGGGTTGATATTATGGCTCTGCTTTGTGTTTTTGGTTGTCAATGGTCACAACATGTAATGCAGAATAACATAAGTGTGTCCCAATGTTTGTTGGTTGTGTCCCTTTTATAGAGTGGGTGGGGGTGCAATGGTAACCGTGCAAAACTTGGTCACTTAGTAAACTTAGTGACTAAGTAGACTTGGAGACCAAGTCTTGGACAAAAAGGTGTCAGCCTATGTTGTCATAGCATGTGGGTTAGTGAGTGAGCTATCTATGTGTTAGGGCATCCTAGGTCTTAGGACGTTCTATGTGTTAGGGCGTCCTAGGTCTTAAGGCGTCATAGGTGTCAAGGCGTTATGGGTATCAGGGCGTCCTACGTCTTAAGGCGTCATAGGTGTCAAGGCGTCATGGGTATGAGGGCGTCATGGGTATGAGGGCGTCCCCGTCCCTTATCTATCATAAAGGCGCTTTATCAAGGCATGAACGCCCTGTGCACTTTCCTCCATCCAAAGCCTTCCAAGCCACGTAGTCCATGAAGTTCCCAACTTAGTGGTACCGCCGATGTATCGTCCTACACCGAGGCGGTATGGTTCCACTAAGTATCTTATCATATCTCTTGTAGTCTTTGTTGTAATCATATTTATCTTGTCTTTCCTGCAAGATTAGATTGCTAAATATAGATTATGGCCCATGGTAAAAACAGATCCGAAACAACTGATCTAATTGTTTGGGATGTTGCTTTATGTGTTTTAAATGGAGGCCTTATCAGAATTATCAAAATGTAGAAATAGTTTATGATTTTGAAGATTAAACCTATCATGGATCTTTTATTTATAGTATTTGATATTGATTCTTCAATTTGGGAAATGTTTAGCCCGGTTCCAGAATATGAATCAGCGGCTAATAATTAAGTATTGAAATCCAAAACTAAGAAATATTAACTAGACTTGGAATTATAAACAAACAGTGAACAAAACTTGCAAGTATCAATCCTATATTGAAAGAAACATTTCAAGCAGCATATCATCACTTCCAAGCGTTTGATGCAAGAGGGACAAATGTCACAAGTGCAACTGCAAGGAGTAATATCCAACATGTCCCGGTGCAGCTTCGTGGAGTCGTCAGTATCTTTGAATATAACTTTAAATAAATAGCACGTTTTTACAAAAAATAAATTCTTGGAAGTAATTTAAAGAAGTACTATATCTTTGAAATACTGTGAGATGTAACTATTGGAATGTGAATGAGTACATTAGGAGTTTAGGACCTTTATCAAAATATAATTTAAATAGCTTAATGCATAAATATTTTCATACACCAGAAAAGTACTTCCTCCGTCTAAAAAGTCAAATCTTTTTGGAGATTTCACGGAGATTGAAAAATCATTAAATGATATAAAAATTAGATATGTTTAGATTAAAATACCCCTATTTAATAATAAGAAAGAGAATAATAATAATAAATATATGAAAATTATATTAAAAGGAAATGAAGAGATGAGAGGTGAAAAAGATGATATAAAAAACATGGTATTTTTGAAAAAAAAGTATAAATAAGCATTTATTTCTAAATAAATTATAACTTATGAGATAAATAAAATAGGTAAAAAAAACTTGACTTATGAGACGAAGAAAATAGTTGCGATAAAAAAGAAACCAGTCATGAAATACATAAAACCATTCATGTTTAATAGTATTAAATTAGTGCTTTTCTTATAAGTTACAAAGGTTGGGATATGAACAATGTTTGCCTCCATCGTTCTCATGGAGGCCTTGGATTTCGAAGAGCTTCGGTAATGAATGATGCTTTTTTAATGAAATTGGGTTGGGATATGATTACCAAGCCTAATGATCTTTGGGTGAAGGTTTTGAAAGGAAAATATGCAAGAGGTCGTGATTTATTAAAATCTGCTGCTGCCTCCAATTCAGATTCTGCTTTGTGGAAACGTCTCGTGCATCTTTGGCCAACTTTGACTGGCAACCTGGATTATATGATAGGGAATGGTAAAGGAACTTGGTTCTGGAGGGATAAATGGATAGACAATAATATAGCTCTTAATGAATTCTTAAGACAATCTATTGATTTGTCCCAGGATATCACATTGGTTAGAGATATGGTCAATGAATCTAGAAATTGGAATTTTGATCTTCTTGAAAATCTTATTCAGCCTCAAATTATTAATATTATTAGAACCATTCCTAGCCCCCATGAGGAAATGGAAGATGACAGGATCATTTGGAGGGGGTCTTATCATGGCAATTTTACTGTCAAGCAAGCCTATAGTATGTTGTCACAAGAAACTTCTACTGCAGCCTATATTCCCTGGGAGGAAATCTGGAAAACTAGATGCTCGGAGAGATGGAAGTTTCATCTTTGGAAAGCTGGTCATGATCGCCTCATGACCAATAGACGTAAAAGCAAGTGGGGCCTAGGAGGGGCTGATTGTACCAACTGCAGAGGGATTGAGGAAATTACCTTACATGCTTTAAGAGACTGTAGACATGCACGCCAGCTATGGATGCAATTCATCCCTCGAACGGAGCAAACAACTTTGTTCAATTATGATCTCCAATCTTGATGCAGAAACAATCTTAGTGTGGGAAAAGGGAAGTATTTCCAAAAAGATTGGAAAATTATCTTTTTATGCATTTCTTTTTTCCTTTGGCAATGGCGAAATAAATCTATATATGACCCTGATTTTAAAAAGCCACAGAACACTAAACTATTCATTCTCTCGCAGGTTCAAGAGCTGTCTGCTTACACTAGTGGAGGCTCGACAAAGAAAGTGGAAACAACCTTCATTCACTGGATTAGACCTCCAGATGGATGGACAAAACTTAATACAAACGGAGCTTCTAAAGGAAATCCAGGATTAGCTGGATGTGGTGGCCTATTCCGAGATTGCAATGGAAGATGGTTGTGCGAATTTTACAACAAAATAGGTGTTACAACTGCGTACAATGCTGAACTCTGGGGTATATATTCCGGTCTCCAAATAGCGTGGAACCAAGGCTATAGAAATATCCTTGTTGAATGCGATTCCCTCACCATTGTTAATCAACTCAACAAGGAGGAGAGCTCTAGTAAGGAAACTCGAAGTAATGGTATCCTTCTGCATATCATTCACCTTAGGAAAAGGAATTGGAGAATCCTGTTCAATCACACCAAGCGTGAAGGCAACTATTGTGCTTATTTCTTAGCAAATTTCAGCCTTGAAAAGAACTTTGGCTGCTGCTTCCTTGAGGAACCTATTCATGGTTTAAATCCCTTTCTCTTCCAGGATTACTCTGGGACAGCGTTCCCGAGAATCTTTATTTTAGTGTAATTCACTTTGGTTTTGGGCTCTTGCTCCCTTGTTTACCAAAAAAAAAAGTTGGGATATGAAAATGTGTCAGAATTATTACCGCTGTTATATTTTTCAAAATTATATTTCATTCGTATGATCTTATCTGTCGCTTTATTCAACAAATGTACTTTTTTCTATCTTAATATAAAAAATTTGAAAGAAATATTATGAAAAGTGTTGCTAAATAGCATGATTGCATGTTAAGTTTGAAATTTTTAAATTTTTATTTTTAAATTTAGGAAGTAAGAAAAAGTGATTGTTAAAAGTTAGTTTTTTTTTAAAATTTTTTTTAAGGGAGTGATTGTTAAAAGTTGAAAGTTTCACTTTTATATTTTCTAGGTTGATTGTTGCAATTTATTTTTTTTATAGAGGATAAAAGCATTGCCTAAATTTTTGTTCATTGGATTATTTAGTGCATGCGGTGCTCGAGCTAATAGACATCAGGGAATACTACTTCAACTCTATATTACTAGTAGTTTATTTGTTTTATTTTTTTATAAGATTTTTTTGAAAAAAATTATGTTCATTAGTGTTTGCGGGTTTTTCGTCCGATGCCTGCCGAACTGACGGTAAGGTGTGGGGAGTGGGTAACGACAGGTTAAATGGTAATCTTGTACAAGGAACTTGACCGTATTTTTGGGTATTTGAATTCGAGCAGAATGAAAGTAAATGCGAGTAAGCTTAAAACCGACACCAAGAACACGATGCGGCAGAACTTAAAAGTGTGATAAGGTAAATGACTTGGAATCGTAAAAGAAAGCGATTAAAAGGTGCGGTAAAGTAAAGTGCAAGTAATGTAAAAGTGCAATAAAATGTAAAGATTGCATTGAAATTAAATGGGTGGAAGGCTGAGGTTCTTTACAATGGCGTTTCTCCGTTGTCTGCTCCGGTGAGACGTTTAGGATTTTTAGCCTGTGTTGTGTTAACCTAGCAACCGACCCCGATTACAAACTAAGGACTTCCTATTTATAGGAATCCGAAACTACGTACAAAGCTACTCGCACGTTCTGCACAACCGCAGAACCCACGTTCTTAATAACTACCCACTACGCTATCCCCCACGAAGTAACTGCCCACGTCGTGGTTTGGGTTTAGTGGATACTTCTGTCAGACTCCGTGATGACATCTTCGCTGATACTTCCTTCGACTAGCATCTTGCAACCTTTGACTCTTGTCTAAGTCTCTTTGTTGATCGAAGCATTGACGTTGTTGTGCTCCAGACGTCGCCCGACACCAAGCTCCTTTCGACAGACGGGGCTATCGCTGAAATAAGCTCCCAACCCGCTGTCGGCCTTAGCGGCACTCAATTGAAATCGGTGACAAGTAATTCAATTAAACGCTGTTTCACCAGCATTCAATCAAAAAAACCTGCCCCGACACTTCTAGTAGAATGCCGTCAAAGGACTTATTTCCTTTAACTCTTTAATAGGAAAGGCAGCCTAGGTCGATCCTAGCAGGATACAAACCTTGACCTGTGGGATCACAAAGACCTTTCCAATGCTTATTTATCAGGCTCACTGCTTCCTCCAATTCGGAGTTTTTCGCCGTGACCAGATGCATCAGAAATGGGATCTATGTAATCCCACATGTTTATCCTTTCACTATTTAAGAGGATAAAGGAGGTATTCGGGGAGAACGTTTCTTCATTTCTCTGTCCTCACCCGAACACCTTAATCCCACATGTTTAACCTTTGGTGAATCTGTGTTTATGTGGAATATGAATCTCTTTTCCTCTTTCCAGAAATCATGGAGGCATTCCTTAAGTTTTCTCATTGTAACTCGTGGCTTTTTTGGTGAAAACTGAGGATTTTATAGCCACAAGTAGCATTAAATGCCTTCATAATTACTCCGCCGTTTCCAATGCTGATTAGACATCTCTGACTCCTCTTTTCTTGTGCCACCGTTCCCTCGACACAGACCTCTTGTTTCCGCCTTTTCCTTCTGTCGACACACGTTCACGTCCGTTGAAGTTACTTTTAAGTCATGCCACTTAAGTACACCTCCCTCGACATCACTTATGCTATCGAAATATTCCTTTTGTCGAAATCCACCATTTGTCAGATCGTACGTTCACCTCCTTCGAAATCACTTTTAAACAAAAATATTTAAGTACACTTCCGTCGACGTCAGTTATACATCCGACATTCGCAACCTTTTGTCGATTTCAATTTCCCGTTAACAATTAGAAAATTGGATTAAAATTATTAGTGATATTGGAAATGTAAATACTTAATATATTTTTTCAAAATTATTCCCGTAATTATTGTTGGGATTTTTAAATGTATTGACTTAATAAATGTGCTCTAAAAAAGAAATAATTAAATATTAGTAAAAATTGAAATTAGGTCTTACAAATAGCACAAAATTTTATTTTCTAAAATTTTACTCCCTCCATTTCTTGTTATCTATCCTTTTTTTGGAAAACTTTCTTTTTCATTTTTATTTGTCTTTTTACAAATTTCAAGAGTGTAATCTTAATCTTATCTTTAATATGTTGGATTTTAGTGATTTTTGTACCAATCTTTTTCTAACATTATGTTAGAGGATTCAACTCCAATAACTAGCTACGTTGGTCTTTTTTCGAAGATTCTGTTTACATAAATATTGGGATACAATTATTCAAGGTTTGGAATATTTAGATATGATTTTGATTTTAAAAAAAAATTGTGAATGATAAATAAAGATTGATTTTTTTAAAGATTTTGGTTGTATAAATATCGAGATACAATTTATTCACCGGGTTTGAATTTTTAAAGAGATAATTTTAACAATTCATTCAACAGGGCTGAGTATTTAAAGAGTTAATTTCAAATGTAATTATGGTTTTATAAAATTAATCAATCTGATTATATTTCTACACATGATCATAATTCTCTTTTCTAAATTGTGGTGTATGGAAGTTAAATATAGTAAATTTTGCTGTTTTGATTAGTACGTATGGACAAAAATTAGTGTAATGTTTGTAATATAAAAGTCCCACCAGAGAACTACACCCCGTGCATCGCACGAGTATAAATACTAGCAAAATATAAAAATAGAAGGAAGTTTTAGGGAAAGTATTGCCATATGTCAATTGTTAATTGCCATTTGTCAAGTAGCTAATCATGTTTTAGATTAGGTTTATTTGAATTAGTTATTTAATTTAGTAATTTGATGGTGCTTTACTAAATTAGCCTTCTTATATTTAAGTTCATATTTTGGTTTTAACAAAAAAAACAATTATGGAAATGAAGTATTAGTTTTGAGGAATAAAAATTGAGACATTCGGACCTATTGACTTAAACAGAAAAGGTACAATATAAGCTTTGCTAGGGTTTTGGAGATTGAACGTGACAAAGAGAAACCATTTGCTCAAGAAGATGATTTTTGAAAAAAGAAGTGTAAAAAAAGCCAAAATAGGAGAGGATAAGGAGGATCACTCCATGGAAGAAGATCTTAGAAGAAAAGATGATCCGCTTTTTGAGAAGGTTGTGGATGGGGTCTCGTACAAAGATTCATTAATAAAGGACTTGGATATAGCTAAGGAATGGGATGCTCATGAATCAGATGATGAAGAACTTCCAAAGAACAAGTGGTGTAAAGAAGACCATCAATAGGGTGATAATGAAGAGTTCGATCCCTGCCCAGAAATTGTGGTATCCAAGGAAGAATTTGATGAGTTGTACAAGCCATGGAAAAATTCTCTTACTGCTTGCAGTGATCAAGATAAAACCCTGACTCGATTCAATTCAATTCAATGCCCAATTGCTTAGGTATTTATGCCTGCCTTCACTTCCCCGTTAAATATCTTTCCCATTCGATTTTTTTTTTAACCATTTGGCAACTATAACTAATGTTGCTTGGATCTATCCAATATTTTAATAAGATTTCAATCATTAAATTATTTTAATATGTTTTTTTTATTTTGATTATAAAATAAATATACTATTAAGGATAAAAAAATAAATGGACTCAACTAATTTTTTTAAGGCAAAACTCATGTTTTGGTTCTCTAAGTTATTTTCATTTTTTAGTTTCATCCTTTAACTTTTTCTTTCATTTTCATGCTAAAAGCAGTTTTTTTGTTCCAAATGTATCCTAAAATCCATTTTTTCATGGTAAAATTTTTAAAAAAGTGATGAATGCATTCCCTATATCTTTTTATTCTAAACTTAGTGATTCCAAGATCATTTTTGTTGAAAATTGAGAGTTATGGAGGAAACAAAAACTTATAGGATAGAATTGAAAGCATAAAAAAGTTAAAGGAGAAATTGAAAATAAAAAATAACTTACATAACAAAAATATGGGTTTTTTCTTTTTTTTTTAAAAGTGCGCAAAATTAATTTTTTCCAAATAATTGAGACTAAATGGAGTGTATTATTTTTTTCTTATAATTGAGACTGAATATTGTATAAATTGAAAAAAAAAAGGATTTACAAACATGATTGTAGACATCTATTTTATATAAAGTTAGGTCTTGTGAAGAGATCATTCCAAGATCGATCCACTCATTCGAATCGCATCAACGACTTCATTGGCAATAGTGCCAATATTTCATCAACCACATCATGCAACACCACTACTATACTTGAACGATAATTTTATTATTTTCTCTTACACTTAATGATTTTATTTATAAACAATTACCACTTAAATGTCTGTGTTTTATTATCAGAAAATGCCTACTTTTCCTTGAATCCCAAGGGCTTACCAAGGTTATAAAGTTAGGTAGGTCATAAGATTTTTACGAGTGCTTATCAAAGTACTTATGCATTACCTATAAAGAAAATTCTCATATTGGTTGGAATTCAAATTCACGATTTTGTGGGCTACAAACCAACTTTTTATCAAGTGGATCAACCGTTATTTGCCCTTTTGTAAAATTTTTGAAAGGGAATTCCCTTGTAAGATAAATCCCTCCTTTTAATAAAAAAAGATGCCTATTTGAGTCATCACAATTTTTGCTAACATTTTTATTTTGATTTGATATTTTTTCTATTAGAAATGAAACACTTCTTAAATTAAGACGCTTAGGAGACCCATGCCGCCTCGATGTAGGACGACACATTGGCAGTACCACTAAGCCATGAACCTCATGGACTATGTGGTTGGGAAGGCTTTATATGAAGGAAAGCATAATTGCCTTCATGACTGATAAGGGGTGGAGCCGCTCTGACACTCATGTCGCCCTAGAACCTAGTCCGCTCTAAGACAAACCCGCTCCTTGACTTGACCAATCTTTGATATGTTCACTCTCGAACAAACCTTGCTCTATGAGCTGACCACCCTTAGACAAACTCACTGACCACCCTTAGACAAACTCGCTCTCTGAGCTGACCGTCCTCTAATGGATACCCTCACTGATCAGTCCGCCCACCAGTAAACCCGCCTACATTCGCTGCCAGATAACAGCAAGAGAGGACATACACTTTTTTCCCTCTAGAACCATTGTGTTTCTCTCCAAAACCCAAGACCATTTTAGCCCTTCAAACCTCTATAAAAAGGACCCTTTACTTCTGTTGAGGGTCAAAAAATGGGGAAATATGATAGTGAGATTTTTGGGTTTGTAAACTTAAGAGATTGAACAAAGATAAAAGTGAGGAACTTCTGAAGTCCAGTGGTGGAGGAGAGTGAGCAAGTCTTGCACAATGACCTTTGTGGGGAGGGCAATAAGCTTCCCTTTTGCAACTTTCTACCCTTCCGCCCTCTCTGTCTAGTTCTATTGCTCAGTGTTTCTTGTTCCCTCCTTCTCTTCCCCTCCTTTTCGATGATCCTCCCTCTCTCGCTCTTCCCCCTCTTAAGCTCCCTAGCTCTCTCACTGGTCACCATCATCCTCGTAAAGCACCCTTACTTAGTCATTAAGCACCATTCTTTCTCTCTGCACCCTTCTTACATTTTACACAATTTTAGTTAGTCATACCAAGCTTATCTTCCTAAGACAGAACAAAGGATTCCTTTTTGGTGATTGTACTCTACAGCCCTATACTTCCTACGCTTCCCTCTATTTCCTTATTGTTGCATAAAGTTCCGCTCTCCGGTCATTGTGCAAGTCCTCATGAGTCATTTATCACTCTTTGGGCGGAGCTCGCTCAGAGCCTTCCAGCCACAGTCCTCAGAAGCTCCCAGGGACCGTCCGCCCAGCTGGCCACATTACCCCTTGTGTACAGCTCTGTTGGGCGGAGTCCCAAATATTCCTTCCTTTCTGCCCACGTATTGGGCTCCTCCGCTCTCTCTCCTCGCTTCTTCTTATTGGGCCTTTTACTTTCACTTAGCAGCCTGCTTCTTGATTTATTATGTTGGCCCGAATAAATTGATCCCCAACAATAGCCCCTTTTTGCAGGAAAAGGGAAAATAGCTGCCGCCCTTGGTTTCCGCGTGCGAAGTGAAAAGGAACTGCCAATTGCAGTTTTCCCTTTTGCTGCAAAACCATTCACGCACGTCTCCCGTCATCATAACTGCTTCCTCATTAATTTGAATGGGCTTTGAACTCCGTGTCCCCTACATGTCTTTGCTCCTTCCTTCCTTTATTTGTAACGGCCTCTTCTTTCCTCCTCCCCATTTTCAAATTTCTAATTTTCACAACTTCCTTCTTCGTCATGTCTTCGTCTTCTTCTTCTTCTCCTGATAGTGGTTCGATGTCTCCTTCTCGTTCAGGCCGACCAACTGGTGACTCTTCCTCCGCCTCTATCCCAAACATTCTCCTTTTCCACACTCTCCCTACGCTGCCTCCGCCCAAGGCGGATCTTGCAAGTAGTGGGTCTCGCCGAGATTCGGCGGAGATCCCTATCCCCATCCGCCCCTTCATAAAACCTCCCTCTTCTGGTAATTTGCTTGATTCCCCTGGCCCACAAACTCCTGTTATTTCCTTGGCTGAGGCGAAGTTGATCACTCCCCTTCCCAGTGAACATTCCCCTGAGGTGGGTCCCTATTTGCTTCGTTCCCGTTTGGCTGCTGAAGAGTTTCCTTGGTCTTCTCCCTGTTTTCGTGGCCGCGTAACTGGCACTAACGGCTGGTCTTCATGGGTGAGTTATGTCTTCGTGCATGACCCTCCTTTTGTTAAGGTACTTGAACAAGTTGGGATAGCTTCCACTATCAAGGTTTCTCCCTATCTAGGTACAAATAGGAAGACGGAAGATCTGGAACTTTTGCTGCAACGGTGGTGCACAGCGACCCACACTTTCTTCACTTCTTGGGGGGAGTTCGCCCCTACCTTAGAGGACGTCATCATCTTCCTTAAACTTCCCGCTTTCGGAGAACATTCTCCCTCTTTTGATTCTGTGAGTTCGGATGTTATTGAAATGGCACAACAACTTAAGGCGGCCACTTGGCAGAGTGCTCGTTACTCTCGTGACGTCTTTGAGCGTCGTAGAGCAAACATGAGCGGAGGCTCTAAAGTGGCAGGAACCGGGTGCCTTATTCCAAAGGCAAAAAGGGTTAAGAAGAAGGACTCTTTAAAGTACACCTTTGCCACATGGATTCGCTACTTCCATGGAGATGTTCACGATGGCCGCTTTGAGTCAGGACCTTCTGTGGATTTGAACTTGAAGAGGGCGGCGTTCGTTGCCTTTTGGCTTAGCAGATTCGTCTTTCCTGGTCCGCCCTGGGAATCAGTCAGTCCCGCTGTATTCATCTTTGCATGTCTTTTGGTTAATGGCATTCGACTTCCCTTGGCATCAATGTAATTGGGCGGTTTGTATGCCCGCCTGGATCAAACAGCAGAACAGATGAGACTTTCTTTTGGGCATTTTTCTATTAGTTCTTTTCTGGACTTGGTTTTCATGCAATACTTCCTTTTTGAGCACTTCCCTGATTATGGCCCTATTCGCCAAACTGCCACTCCTCCTGTTTCCTCTGATGATCCCACAGTCTTTCTTACTCAACCCCGTGTCTTTGGCTGGTTCAATGGCAAGCCCCGACGTCTTCTCCTTGAGGTAATTGACAATGAAGACTGCTTTGTGTTCAGGCCTTTCATCACAAATCTTCTTCCTGGTTGTGAGGGTCTTCATGATGTGTATTTGGAGTCCTCTTTCAACACTCGAAACAATTCATCCAAGCGTACTGAAGGTACTTTCGATTTGTGGCTCATGATCATATCTCCTCGCTTTCTCCCGGGCTTTGTAATTACGGACGCCCTTGGGTCCTTTGGTGGCACTTTGTGGCCCTATGCATATAGGCCGGACCGTGTTGCTAGGCAGCTGGGCTTTGATCAAGCCCCTTGTGCATTGACTCTCCATCCTGTTGACCTTCCCTCTATTGCTGATGCTACTTTACTTAAGCCCCTTGCTTCTCTTCCTCCTTATGATGACACTTTGTTTGCTCCTCGTTCTCGAGCGGGTCTTGTTCTTCAAGATTGGGTCGCATATCATACTGCCGTTCTTGCTCATTTACGAGTGTTTGAATCTACTAAAAGTAATGCTCCCCCTCCTTCTGAAATGATTGCTTTGAGGGATCCTTACTATGCACCTATCTCCAAGAGGGACGTTGCTCTTGCAGGTGCGACTTACTCCTTCCTAGTTTCTTCTTTTCTTTGTTTTTCATACTCTTGTTCACTTTACTATTTCAATTGCAGTTGAATTGGCTTCTTCCGCTCTGTCTTCTGCTTCCAAGAGGAAACATGCCGCTTCCCCTTCTGCTAAAGCTAAGAGTTCCAAGACTTCCAAAGCTAAGACTTCCAAAGCCAAGGCTTCCGCCTCTGCATCTCCAAAGGCTTCCGCCCCACCCCCCAAAAAACAGAAGCGGGCGGCAACGTCCAGCTCGCCTATTTCTCAGCGTAGGGTTTCGCTTCGCCTACGTTCTCGCTTTACTTCTTCAACTCCTGCATCTGACCCTGTTGATTTAGGTGGTGGCTCTTCTACTGATGGCGAAGTTCCTGCGTCCGCCTCTCCCCCTGTTGTTGTGTTAGATGATAATCCAGCTCCTCCGTCTGCCCCTGTACCTATGGAGACTCATTCTTCTTGTCAAAGGAGCTCATCCACGCCCTCTGTTCTTTTGGGCAGTTCATGTAGTCAAAAACATCAAGTTGAAACCTCCAGTGAAATAAATCAAATTCTGCTCTCTACTCCTTCTCCACCTCAAGGCTTGGATCTCACTAATCCTTTTTCTCCGCCTCCAGGTTCTTTAGAAAATTACTTTCTTCTTCATGTATTTATCCTTTTTCCTTTACGATCGTTCTCTTTTGTTTTATTTCCGCCTTCTCATCTTATTTCTTCTTCTAAAGGCAATGAGGAGAATGTATGTCAAGCACCTGTGCAAAATGAGGACCCTCAAGGTGAGCAACCACAAGATGAGCACATTCAAATTGATCCCATTGTGCAGAGAGAGCAACCACAAGATGAACACATTCAAATCGATTCTGATGCTGCGGTCACTGCACTTCCCACTGTTCCTTCTCTTACTGCTTTGGCTGATTCCCTAAAGCCCGCTGCTCCTATGCCTTCTCAATCCGATACAGATCCTTTGATTGCTGCTAAAGCTATAGCTGATAGGTTGAGTGCAAATAAGCAATCTCTCGCGGCTGCTGGTATATTATCCTCCTTCATATCTTGGCTGTTCTCCTTATTTCCTATGTGTTCCTCATGTTTTTTTTTTTTAGGTAATCCAATTTCTGACCTTTCCCTTATCTTGTCTCAAGAGGAAATTCAATGGGTCACCTCCTTCCTTTCACTTCATGATGATATAATTGTTCCACCATCTTCTCTCCCACTTCCTTTGCGTTGTTCCGCCTACCGTGTCTTGGCTGACTTGTTGCGTCAATTTAAAACGCATAGCATTGAAGAGTTACTTTCAGAGCATTTGATTAGCACCCTTCAGTACCTTTCTTCCCTTCCTCTGTTGGGATTTGATGGCACATGGTTTCAAAAGCTCCATGATAGCATAAAGGCTATCGTATCTTTCTTATCTCCGGCTGCCGCAGGAGCGAAGGCGAATTCAAAGTCCGCCTTGATATCCAAGCGTGAACTTATCGTTCAAGAAGTGCTTTCCTTTGAGGACAAGCTTGCAGATGCTCGCGCCCGCCTTGCTTTGGTTGATGATGAAATATCTTCGTTTGAAGTTGGAGAAAAGGCCCACTCGGATGCTCGCTCTTCCATTGCTTCTCTTATTCAGTTCTGATGCTCCTCAATTATCTTGTACTGGCTTTTGTGGTGCTTTTAATCCCTGGATGTTTCTTTTGTTTTTTAATATTTTGGACCTGGCTTTGATGTTGTGTATGTTTCCCATGCGGACATCTCTTATGTTGGAAACCAAGTATTTTGGACCTGGCTTTAAAAGTTGTTATCTTAATTACCTGCAATGTTAGTAATGGGCACTCTCTTGCAGCATTTCCTTGTTTTGAATCTATTGCAATCTCTTGCATTTTCTCTTACAAACACTTAGTGTTTGCAAATCTGAAGGACAAGTGGGGTGGCCTCTACCCACTCATCCTTTATCCGTCGTGAAGGCGGGGAGCGGCATCCCATCATTCCTTCCGATTTCTATATGCGCTCTTGCACATATTGCTCCATTGTGCTCTTGCACAAATCCTCATCCATGTGCTCTCCGCACAGTTCCTTTTCATCTTTTGTGCTCTTGCACATTTTTATCTTTGCTCTCTTGCGCACTCTTTTTTTTTCTTATCCATGCGTTCTCGTTTGACTATATTCCACGAATAACACGTTCTATCGTTATTGTGTCTCAAGAAGCATTTGAATCAATCTTGTAATTTAGATTTCTTTCCTCCCCCTTTTTCATTACCTTCTTTTATTAGTTCATGCATTTTTGTCATTTTATAAGACTAACAGCAAGAAACATAGATAATTCAACATAGTGCAAGGACAATAGATTCATAATATAATTCAAGCAGGGGTTCTTCATACCATACAAAAATGACTCTTTCTACCAAGGCAATCATACATCTCTCTATGCCTTTCAAAAACTGAAGAACTGATTCTTACATTCATTTATACTTCTAAGGATAGTACTTCTTAATATATTTAAAATTCAAAGGCCCTATTTTCTTTTGATTGTCTGGATTGAGGAGAAAACAATACCCGTTGGGATGAGCATCTTGTACTATATAGGGTCCTTCCCACTTGGGTGCCCATTTTCCAGCATGGATATTTCTCATAACTGCATCCGTGGCCTTGAGTACCAGTTCTCCTTCGCTGAACATTCTAGGCTTCACAATCTTGTCATACATTAGCATTACACGCCTCTGGTGTCTCAACATCTCTTCCCTTGCTTTGTCTCTTTCTCCTTCTATGAGTTCCGCCTCTATTTCCCTCCGCCCTTCTCTTGCACTGATCATTCTTGGTGAAGGCACTGTGATCTCAGCTGGCAACGTTGCTTCAGCACCATATACCAAAGAGAAGGGAGTGGCTTTGGTGGCACCATGCCTCGTTGTTCTATATGCCCATAAAGCGAGAGGCAAGTATTCGCTCCAATCGGTAGGCGTGTCTCCTACCATTTTCCTTAAAATCCCCACTAGCAATTTGTTTGTTGCTTCCGCCTGACCATTGGATTGGGGATAGTAGGGCGTTGATCTGCCATGAGTTATATTGAAGTTCGCCAAGGTATCCTTCACCCTTTCATTTATGAAATGCGTTCCATTATCTGATACTATCCTCTTCGGTAGTCCAAACCTACAAATTATGTGCTCCTTTATGAACTTCACTACTGTTTCTCCGTCAGCGTATGTGACCGCTTCCGCCTCAGCCCATCTTGTAAAGTGCTATGTTGCCACCAACACCCATTTCTTCCCTCTTGATTGTGGTTCTATAGGCCCAACAAAATCCATCACCCATGTGTGGAAAGGATAAGGTGTATCCAGCCCTTGCATTTGTGCAGACGGAGCGTGGATCCTGTCTCCATGTCTCTGACAATCTTGGCACCTCTTGCTGTATTCTCTTACATCACTTTTCATCGTGGGCCAATAATACCCAAGACTCATCAGCTCGTGGTGTAGGTTCCGCCCCCCTAGATGTCGCTCACATACTCCTTTGTGAACTTCCTCTAACACTTTTTCAATATCATCCCCGCCTATACATCTTAGTATTTCCCCATTGAACGCCTTTTTGAATAACTCCCCATTTTCACAAAAATATCTTTCCGCTTTTCTCCTCAGTGCTTCACTCTCTACCCTTCCTTTAGGGAGACTTCCTTCTTCCAAAAACTTCCTCAGGGGGTTCCTCCAGTCTTCCTCTTCTACTCTGCCTGCCTCTTCCTCTTCCTTCACCTCTTATGAACTGGAGACATTTCCTCTGCATCGCATCGCTTTCCACCTTCATCTTGGGCCAGTAAATCCCCACACGTTGTAGTCTTCTGTACAACCCTGGGCCAAGTTGTCCACAAATGCTTTCATGAAGCTTGTTCATTTTCTCCTTACCCTCTTTCTCTGTCACGCACCTCATCAGCAATCCTTCATTATTCTTTTTGTATAACACTTTCCCCACCAAATAATAATCTCTTGCTGCTCTTACCAGCATCTTACTTTTCAATTGTCTTACCACATCATCTCTCCAACTCGCCCCTTCCTTCTCCTCAGTTTCTGCCCTTTCTTTCCGCACCTTTCTAAATGTTATTATTTTCTCCCCGTCTCCCGCCATTTACTGGCTCCCAATCGTGGCCAAGGTATCCGCCCACTTGTTTTCGGCTCTGGGGACATGTTCTAGTCCTTCTACTCTGAATCCTTCCATGAGTTTGAACGCTCGCTCTCTGCAAGACATCAAAGACGCCTCCTTCACCCCATACTCTCCTTTGAGTTGTTTTATGACTAGGTTGGAATCTCCCCTTATCACAAGTCTTTCCACTCCCAACTCCGTTGCTATTTTTAACCCAGCAATTAAAGCTTCATATTCCGCCTCATTGTTGGTACAAGGGAATTCCAACCTGAAGGCGAATGACAGAGATTCTCCCCTTCCGTTAGTTAGCGTCACGCCTCCTCCTCCTTGTGGTGATGAAGGCGTTCCATCAAACATGAGGATCCACCATGGGTCTTCTTGACACATATTGGCTTCAGGCATTTCCCCTCTCAATTCTTCTACTTCTTCGCCTTCCATTGAGATTGGACAGATGGCCATGAGATCTGCTAGGGCCTGACTCTTTAAAGATGTAGGCGTAACCAACACTATCTCATACTTTGTGAGCATCAAAGCCCACTTGCTTAATCTTCCTGCCAATACCACTCTTTGCAACAAATGTTTAATCCCTTCAGCCTTCGTCATTACCCAAATCACATGGGCCTGGAAGTAATGCCTGAACTTCTGAGCTGCATACACTAGTGTCAAGCATTGCTTTTCCTGAGGCGAGTACCTCAGTTCTGCATCTTTCATCACTCTCCCAAAATAAGCTACTGGCCGCTCCACTCCATCCTTCTCTTGTGCCACTAAGCCATTTATGGTGCTTTCAGAAGGGGCCAAGTATACTTTCAATGGAACTCCTTTTTCTGGTGCATTCATGACTTGGGGAGATACCAATACTTCCTTTATTTTCTGGAAGGCGGACTGGTGATCCTCATCCCACCTGAACTTCCCATCATCCTTTGCCAGATCTTTGAAGGGCTTTAACAACTCGCTCATGGCTGGAATAAATCGCCTTATGTATCCAAGCTTTCCAACCATTCGCTGCAGCTCTTTTCTTGTCTTGGGCGCCTTCATTTCTTGTATTGCCTTGATCTTTTCCTCATCAGCTGATATTCCATCCTTGTGAACCTTGAACCCCAGGAATGCCCCAGACGCCACTCCGAATTTACACTTTAAAGGATTCATGCGTAACTTGTACTTTCAACACCTTTCCAGCACACTTCTTAGATGCCCCACATGATCTTCCTTCCTTCTGGATTTCACCACTAAATCATCTACATAATCTTCCACAAAATCATGCATTATATCATGGAATATGGTTGTCATGGCTCTTTGATACGTCGCCCCCGCGTTTTTCAGACCAAAGGGCATCACCACATAATGAAAGTTTCCCACAGGGGTCCTAAAAGCCGTCTTCTCTTCATCTCCTGGGGACATCCGAATCTGATTGTACCCACTAAATCCATCCATGAAGGAGAACCTTTCATGCGAGGTTGTGGCATCTATCATACTGTCAATGTGGGGTAGGGGAAAATCATCCTTCGGACAAGCTTTATTGAGGTCTCTGAAGTCTACACAACAGCGGATCTGGTCATTCTTCTTTCTCACAGGGACAATATTAGCCAACCATTCTGGATGTTGAATTGGCTTTATGAATCCTGCTTCCAGTAGTTTCTCAACCTCTTTCTTTATTTGGGCTTCTACCTCAGGGCTGAACCTTCTCGGGTGATGCTTTACAGGTATCGCCCCTGGCCTTACCTCTAGGTTGTGTGCCACCAAGCTCCTGCTCAACCCAGGCATTTCGGTATAGTTCCAAGCAAATACTTCTTTGAACTCTTTCAACAAGGCCACTAATTCTTTTTTCTCCTGGTCACCTAAGTCTTTGCATATGAACAATGGCCTCTCTTCGCCGTCCGCCTCTCCTACATTTATTTCTTCCAAATCTCCCATGATTCCTTGTCCGCCTTCTGTAACTCCATAACAATTTTCCCTTTCTCCTTGCAACGCTCCCACTGGCGTGTGGAGTGCGCTCCATAATCTGGGGCTGACTAGTTCTTTGACTTTGGGTCTAGCCAACCCCGCCTCATCCTATAAGATCCTCCATGTCATGGTGCCATCAGCAAGGCGGCACCTCTCAATCCTGTTGGAAAACTACACTCGGTGGTTGAAACAACTAGGAAACACTAGGAGTACACCTAGAAGGGGGGGTTGAATAGGTGTTATAGAAACTTTGAAAGATTTTCGCAAGAAACAAATCTAAATGATTAAAACCAATGAAAATCAATCAATTAACAAATATTATATCAGAGATTAAGCGGAAACAATCAACACCAATATTCTTATTGATTAACCTAGTTATGAAAATGATTTTCCCTTTATCAATTTTGCACAATAAAGATTCAATTCAATCAAATATAGAAAAATCACTTTTTCTAGGTTTTCAATCAAGAACACAATTAAAGACTTGAATTGTAAAGAGTAAGAGTTTAGAGATACGACACAGTGATTTATCCTGGTTCACTTTCATTCACTTGAAAGCTACTTCAGTCCCCTCTTCAACCAAGAGAGATTCTTCACTATGAGGAATTAGAGTTTCTCAAATTACAAGTAAATGTCTCACAAGACTCTTTCTTGCTAGCCTACAAGAGATACCACACCCTTGCCTTGTAATCCTATTGATATCTAATCTAACCTCTTCTCTTGCTTGCCGATACCTCACAACAAGACTTCCAATTGCTTGCTTCACTCACAAGACTTCCAAATGCTTGTTCTTCAACAAGGCTTCCAAGTGCTTGATGAAATGCCTCACCAAGGCTTCCAATGAAACTTGCTTGATTCACAAAATGAAGGCTTCCAATGTTGTAGAATGTTTGCCTAACTTGCAATGATTACAACCCAAATGAAAAACAGTAACAATCCTATGAATCTCTTTCAAAAGCTATGAAAAGATCAACATGAGAGATTCAAGGTTCTTGATCAAAGAATGTAAAAATGAAAGCTTTGATCTTGAGAGAGTGAGAGAGAATAGTGTGGCTTTGATTCTTTGTAAAAGTGTATCAAAATGATTCTAGTTGATTCTCAATGATAGAAATGATTAGGAAAAGGTTTATATAGAATACCCAAAAGTTAGAGCACTTAGAATAGCTTTTGAGAAGTGAAAAACGTATTTAAAAAACCATATCTGATCAAGTTACTCGAGTGAAATGAGTGTTACTCGAGTAAGCCGAAAGCTTAAAACATTTTACTCGAGTGAAATAATAATTAATCGAGTAAGTCGCAAGCTGAAAACATTTTACTCGAGTGAAATGATAATTAATCGAGTAAGTCGCAAGCTTGATAAATTTTACTCGAGTGAAATATGTGTTACTCGAGTAATCAGCATAAAAATCACTAAAAACTTGTTTTCTCAAAAACTAAACCTTTTCTTTCAAACCTTTAAGCCACCTATGGATTTTAGACAAAGTGAATACTCAAAATATGATATAATCATGCATTCAAAAGAGATTCACTACCCTCTAATAACTCTACCCAAACTCATAAACTAAAAGACTTGTGAGGCTAAAGATAAAACAATAAAACATAAACTACCAAACTAAGTCTTCATGAGTTGGCTCTCTCTTCTTCACTTGATGTTTGTTGTTGCTTGTTGAGCTTGAACTTGATCAACACATTTGTAGCTTGTTCAAAACTTTTTGGCATTTATCAAAACATTCTTCATGGATCTTACAAATCCTTCCTCGTTTGGGTTCTCCTTGCTTTTCCTCTTCCTTATCGCCCCGTGGCTTTTTGAAACCACTAATAGAAGTCCCGCCTTCTCCCTTTTCCTTAACAAAGCGTACAGGTTCCATCTTTTGGATGGTATTAGCGCCTGTGGAAGCGACCTCCTTGAACAAAGAAGCCTCAATCATGTGAAGCTCAGATGCCTCGAATGGGGCTTGCACCACTGGTATCACAATGTTCCCACCTCTGTAGTTGGACTTTACACATTGATGGAGTGTAGACGGCACACACCGATGTTGGTGAATCCAAGGCCTCCCCAGCAGTATGTGATAGCTGGGCTTCCCAGCTACAATTTGGAAAGTATTAGTTGTTGCAATGGCTCCCACTCTCAGGCGCAGAACCACACTCGCTATTACAGTCACTGTTGCTCCGTTGAACGCATTCAACCTCATGGTGGATCTTTGCAACCTTTCCGCCCGTACCCCCAAAGCATGAAAGACATCTATTGGAATGATGTTGACTCCAGAACCATTGTCAACCAAAGCTCTTCTCATGGTAACGCCCTCCACACTTGCTTCTACGTACAATGCTTTGTTATGGCAAAAACCTTGCTCACACTCAACAGGCTCCTTGAAGATAAGGGTCGTGGCATGTGCTTTTGCCAGGCGGGTCAGAGGAGCGTTGGGCGAACATAGACCACCTCCATGCTTCATTATGGCCTCTACTAAAGCTCTAGCTGCCTCCGTTTGTACTTCTTCGCCTAAATTCAGCTGGGCGAACAGAATGCGAAATCCCCTTGTCTTTGCTATTCCCTTCCTAAGTATTTCCTCCAACTCTCCCTCTTCATTATCCACCATCTCTTCATCTTCTAAGAGTTGTTCTTCCATTCCATTAATGGCGTTCACTCCATGATTTGGCAGAGGGCGAACTCGCAGGTCCTCTTCTCTTGGCTGCTCAGGCAGAACCAACTTTCCTTGCCCTACCAATCTGTGGAAAATACGCCTTATCACATAGCAAGACATAGTACCATGAGTGTTTGCCTCTCTGTGCACAGCACAGTAGCGTGGGTTATCCATTTGCTGGGTGGTGGGCAGACGGCGTCCTTCCCCTTTTTTAAGTATCCCTTCCTTATACCAATCGTCCACCAGTTGGTATACTAGCTCTTTGGAAATGGGCAGCTCAGGCGGCTCTTCATCCTTCCCATATTTCCGGGGTGGAGGGGTTTCTTTGTAACTCTTCTTCCTCCCTCGTTCTTCCGCCGCATACACCTCCAGCAGGGCGTCATCCTTAGCTCGTTTTCCCTGCCTTTTCATGGCTTCAGCCACGTTTGCCCCCTTTTTGATCAATTCTGCAAAGGTAGTCACTTCGCTCAAGGACAAAAAGATTTGGGCGCCGTCTTCGACATTTTTGATACATCCATAGACCAAATCCGCCTCGGGTAAAGTTTCTCTGCAATGAAGTGCTTTATCTCTGTACCTTTTGATGAAGGATACCAATCCTTCCCCAGGCCTCTGCTTTACACGCCCCAAGTCCATGATATACAATGCACCCTCTTCCTCCAGAAACTTGTTGCAAAACTCGGCTACCATGTCCTCCCAGGTGTGTAGCGATCCAGGACGTAGTTTGCTGTACCACGTGAACGCTCTCCCCACGAGCGACTTTGAGAACTCTCTGAGGCGGAGACATTTGTTTTGACTTTGAACCCCCAAATCGTCCAGATAGGTCATGATGTGTTCTCTGGCGCTTCCCGTCCCATCAAATTTTATGAAGGCGGGCGGTACATACCCAGTTGGGAATGGTTGAGCGAGCACTTCAGCAGTAAATGGGAGCTAGAATTCAATCGCCCTTTTGGCTCCCCCTTTGTGGTCTTCCAGCATCTTCTTTAGTTGGGCTTGAGTGACAGGGGCGTCTTCCTCCATTCTCGCAAGTGGCTCATCTACCTGAATCCTCTCTTCTTCAGTTTCTTTCTTGGCTAGTTGTGTCTTCATTTCTACCATCATTTTGGCCAAGTTATCTTGGTTGGCCAATAGGGAAGACAACAAGGCTGTCGGGACTGTGACCTGCAGTGGGCCCGCCCCCTGGTCGAGAGAAGGAGTCTCAACTTCCTTCAAGAGATTCAGCAGCGGCTCCGTCTCCCGCCCTGGGGAGGAAACCGGATCTCTTCTCGACCCTTGAGGCTGCTCCATGGGCATCTCCTCCCCTGGGAACTCCAAGTTAAAAGACAACCTTCTTGGCGTCACCGGTTCTTGTCCGTTGTTCATCATTGTTCAATCTCCCCAGCGGAGTCGCCAATTGTTGAGGGTCAAAAAATGGGGAAATATGATAGTGAGATTTTTGGGTTTGTAAACTTAAGAGATTGAACAAAGATAAAAGTGAGGAACTTCTGAAGTCCAGTGGTGGAGGAGAGTGAGCAAGTCTTGCACAATGACCTTTGTGGGGAGGGCAATAAGCTTCCCTTTTGCAACTTTCTACCCTTCCGCCCTCTCTGTCTAGTTCTATTGCTCAGTGTTTCTTGTTCCCTCCTTCTCTTCCCCTCCTTTTCGATGATCCTCCCTCTCTCGCTCTTCCCCCTCTTAAGCTCCCTAGCTCTCTCACTGGCCACCATCATCCTCGTAAAGCACCCTTACTTAGTCATTAAGCACCATTCTTTCTCTCTGCACCCTTCTTACATTTTACACAATTTTAGTTAGTCATACCAAGCTTATCTTCCTAAGACAGAACAAAGGATTCCTTTTTGGTGATTGTACTCTACAGCCCTATACTTCCTACGGTTCCCTCTATTTCCTTATTGTTGCATAAAGTTCCGCTCTCCGGTCATTGTGCAAGTCCTCATGAGTCATTTATCACTCTTTGGGCGGAGCTCGCTCAGAGCCTTCAAGCCACAGTCCTCAGAAGCTCCCAGGGACCGTCCGCCCAGCTGGCCACATTACCCCTTGTGTACAGCTCTGTTGGGCGGAGTCCCAAATATTCCTTCCTTTCTGCCCACGTATTGGGCTCCTCCGCTCTCCCTCCTCGCTTCTTCTTATTGGGCCTTTTACTTTCACTTAGCAGCCTGCTTCTTGATTTATTATGGTGGCCCGAATAAATTGATCCCCAACAACTTCCCTCTAACACAATCCAACACCCTTAGAACACACACAACCCATCACTCATCTAATTTCCCTAACCTTTCTCACTCTCACTACTCTCAACATCCTCATCCCATCAGAATCCAAAAGCCACCACCATATCAAAACTATTGAGCTAAAGCATTAACACTACCACCAAAACAGATTCATCATCATCACCCTCACCTTTCCTAGACTAGTGACATGAGCAAAGCGGCTCCAAAGCGTCCTCCTGATGATTCATCGTGTTGCTTTATCATTCTCTCCGAGCCACAAAGCCCAATGATTTCCAATTTTACATGCATCTCTCAAGCTTATGAACCCCAGAATCTCCTTCATTAATGTTACACTAATTTCCCTAAAATAGTGCGGAAACAATGTCCTTTTTTCCTTTAATATTATTCTTGCTTACATATAATTGCTTGTTGTAAACATGCTCTTTACTTCCATTGTCATTGGGTGGAAAACAACCATTGCTTTTTTTTTAAAAAAAAAATATTTATAACCGCAACGATTTTATGCCTATTGTTGCCGTATGGGCAAAAACTATGGCATAAGCCAAAGCCAATGGCTTAGGCGACCACAGTTAAAAAACCGTTGTCAATGTTGCCCAAGATAAATACAATGTTTATTTTATATTTTTTTTAATTAGGCCACGACTTTTAGGCGTTACCATGAAGCAAAAATGTGAGTGGAGCTTTTGCCACCCACTCTAATCTTTAAACATCCCACTTATTAATTTATTTCTAAAATTATCCTTAATAAAAAAAATTATATTTTCTTATTTTTCCCTAATCCCTTTCACTTCATCTTCTTCCTTTTATTATATATACACACCCCACTCCCACTTAAAAGATTATAAAAAAAGGAAAATGCTAACAAGTGCGGGCACTTGTTAAGAAAGCCAAAATAGATAAAAGTTGTTGAAAATGTGATTTTTTATGTTTACGAGAGAGTGAATAATGTGGACTTAAGATTTTTTTTCTATATTAAGTAACCCTAACAAGACCCATAAAAAAATAGCTCCCTCCTACTTAACGCTGAACTACTCCTACTTCTTCACACATTACTCTCTTCGTAGAGAAAGCACATACTATTCCTTTCTTCTTCACTAAATTGCTCATTATGTGCAAAAATCACATACTACTCCCTTCTTCTTCATTAAATTACTCCCTTTGTGCAAAAATTAAGACTAGGTGGGTCACCCCCTAAAAAAAGAGTTGTGGAATTTAAACTCCACAAATTATCCTCAAACCTCATTTTTTTAATTTTATTTAAAATTATCCCTCATCATCTTTTTCCTCTTACTTCAAACTCCATAACCACTATCACCATCAAACCCCAAAACCCATAGCCACCGTTAACATAATCAAGATAATTGAAGTACTACTTTTATGTGTTAAGAATTAGAAAAGAGACATAATTAGAGATAGCGATGTAAGCTCTGAAGAAGCTAGGTTATGTCTCTTTAAATTGAACAATTGAAGAGAGAGCAACGTACGCTCTGAAGAAGCTAGGTTTTGGAGTTCGCCATTGACGAAGCTCGTGATTGAAGAAGCTTGTGAGTCAGAGAGAATGAAGAAAAAGTAAAAAATTGAGAAATATTCAAAGTTAGATGAACAAAGAAAAGAGTACTTATGGGCCACATATACATATTAATATATCATCCAAAGGAGATGAATAAAGAAAAGACTACTTCCCTCTTTTGCTCGTACAGGTAACTGAGGATCCCTGCAACAGCAATAACTACAAGTCTGACAGCACCTTGCGCAAGTGCAGTTGCATCCTTATGAGAAGCTGCTTTAGAGGGCACAAAGCTTAGCTTTGAAAGTCTCTTGATGGTGCAGCTTATCGAAAAATGCATTGTCGTCCTGCCAGCCAAAGAGAGTTTAGAAATATGAGCCAGCAGACAGATTCTGGTAATGGAACAATACATCAATATACTCATAACTTCGCTGTAATTAGCTATTCTTTTATGTTCTTCCAAGGGATTTTTGGAGCAAAAATAAAACTTCTAATGGATGTCTTTGGTGAGACAGCCTACCAAAAAGTAGGTGCTAATAGGCACAAGATGTTTGGTTTAATATGTAGCCTTTAGCTTCATTTATTTTTGGCAACGAGAAGACAGTCATCATGGATACTATTTGGATAGTAAGGATACTTATGAAATGCTATTCAAGCACATTAAACTGGCAGGACATGGGACCAAATAAATCAAATAAGGACTTTGTAATGGTCATTTAGCTACCTACACGTAACAGGAAAGTTCAGCATAGAGCCATAAGATTGTTTTTGGGGTCAGAGAACAAGTTCAACACAACCTTGCTTAGTTGTTTAGCCAATGGCAACTAAAGCATCTAATAATTGGAATAATAAGGCTTCCTCTTGAGTAAAGTGGATAGTTTATGAAACTTCATGCTTTGGGGGTTCACTGGAAAGCAGAACGTGAGAACTATGCATAGAGATTAATCAAATATTTATCTCTATTAAATTGCTATCACATAAGCTATCAACATCTGAGGCAATATCCTGAAATGTAGGGAATGAAATGCCATTACTAGCAATGCCAAGTTTATTTTTGGAATTCGAACACTAATTAGTTTTTGTCATGATTATATATTAACAGGCATCATAGTTAATTGAATGGTCATACAGTAAATAATTGTCACCAAATCACTGAAAAGTGCCCAAAACTGTTGAGAAAACAATAATTATTATAGGACATATTACGAGCAAGGTGCAGTCTCCATAAATTAATTCAAAAAGAAGCAAATTCACAGTTGGCCAGCATATCTCTTCTAACAAATTCTGCATGGCATATCTGCAACTTCAATGTCAACCTTCTGGCCTATTTGTCCATTCTAAGAATGCTTTCTACATACAGAGTTCGGAAGGTTCAATACTTCAATGATAAGAAAATTAGATCAAACATATTAACATAAGGCAGTCGCATGATGACTTTCCATAACTGCAGGGGAATCTAGAGTAGATGAAACTCGTGTTAAGTGAAGAAATAAGGTAATAACAATGTTTCTTGCCAGCATTTCATTTTTGTTTTTTTTAAGGCAAACTCAAAAATAGAATAATCAGGAGCGAATTTTCACTTTGTTGCAAATCCCATGAATCTTTAGGGATTTTCGTATGGTAGATTTGCAAAGAGATTGGCAAGCAGTATTGCATGATTCCTTTACGAAGTTTTTAGGTGTTTCTTTTTCTTATGAGGATCCTCTTGGAATTTAATTTCTATTTTAGAAGATAATCTTTATTTTGGTTACCCACCGGCTCCTTAGGTATTACTTGGGTACATTCGAATCCGACCAGAGTGCAGTCCTAGCTGTGGCAAGTTAATGGTATCAAACTTGAGACCTAACTTAAACGAGATCGAATCGCATACCACACATCGCAATCCATGTTAGTTTAGAATATCATCTTCTAGCATATAACCAAAAAAAAAATGAAAACAACTTCCTCCTCTCCATAGGTTCTAACATAGAAATTATCGATAGGGAATAGCCAAAAAATTGACATAACATATTAATCAAAACTGAGGCACCACAAATAACATTCACAACACTTGTTCTCCATTAATCTATCCTTAAATTAAATGACAAGAATTTAAAACAACAAACATGATTTAGCATAAATTATCATAAATTCATAAGCAAACCTTGTGGAGAACTTAATCTCAATAAGGCAGAACCAAGCTTTGCATGTGATCCTTGGCATCGATCCGACGTTCGTGGTTGCCATAATTACCAACTTCTACTGTATTACCTCTCCAATTATAAAGAATTATTTCAAACTGTCCATTTACAAACACCAAGACATCACCATTCTCTGACATGCATAATGGTTCGAGTGACAGAAATAGGACCGGGTCTCCAATTTGAAGATGTTGGTAACTAACCTTCAAAAATCGAGTCCAAGACTTTTCAACCCCAAACTCTTTCATTTGCCATACAAGAAGATGGGTTCTCTTGTAATCAAGAAAAAGACATAAGTAATCCCCCAAGATGGCAGTATATGGTGGACCATTGCCAATTCCATCATCAAAACCTGTTGGGAGCAAAAACTGTTTGTATGTCTCCTTCACCAGATCAAGTGAAACAATTACTAGCTCTTTATAACTCAACTTAGGGTTCCTCTTAGCTACCCAATTAAGAGTGCCGCTAAGAAAAATTCCCTCCTTTGGACTCGACGATGCTGGAAAACCAGGGAATGCTGGAATGTCCCTCCAACAATGTTGGCCCATCGTGTAAACTTTCACTGCTGTTGGCTTCGGCTTTGAGGAAAATTCAATCGGAACATTCAGGAGGAGCGCCACTACCTTGTAAGAATCACTGGACTTATCATACCCATACCCAAAGCGGGGATAAACATGCGAATCAACATGTAAACAAGTCGAATATCTCGACGCTAGCCTCCTTTCAGGGTTCCAAAAACTGACACAAAACTCTTGACGAGAAGGACTATGTAAACAGCAGACCAAGCCATTACAGGAACCTATGATATGACCGTGGTAGACCAATACTTGATCAGCACTAGTAACGTGTGTGTCCTGAATAAAAGAAGCCTTAGAGCAGGACATAACAAAGCGATGATTGCTTGTGATTGTGCTTATTAAGCTTACTATGAGATTAGCATTGTTGGGAGATCTGTTACGGTGCAATGTAATCAAGTGTGGATCGGAGATTAGGGATTTCCAGAACTTACAAACACAACGGAACCGGATGAGTGGTTTCACTGGAACCCATGAAAGGATCTCGGTGATGACTTCGTTGGGGAGGACAGGTAAAGTGCGACCACCACTTTTCATCACTTGCCGCTTTATGCTAAAAACTCACAAGATTATCAAAAACTACACTGTTCTGTTTATATAGACTTGGTTGATTGAGTCGGTCATTCTTTGCGGCTACGATAGAGTTTCTATTTTTTTTCTTTAATGAATAGATATACTTTCTTCTGGTTCCATACTATCCACTAATATCTTTTCTTGTAACCAAAAAAATACTAGCATCCAATAATATCTATATCCTATCCAATAATATCAATTTTTTTATTTTTTAAATTTTTTTAAGAATATATCCCGAATACTTACCGGATACTTCTTTAATACTTATTGTAGTGTCCTTAAACACTATGTGTCCTTAAACCTCTAAGTGTTCAAGATTATGGTAACCAGGAGCCCAGAAGAGGATCAAGTATTGATGTATGACTTATGGTATTTCTGCGGTTCTAGTTGGGAAAAGCAGGATCTTCCTGGTCAACGTGTGTGTGCAGAGTGTCAACTTAGAGATGAGAGTACTTACCTGAAACCCTAGCTGTGATGAGCTATTTATAGGGTTTGGAGGAGGCTGATATGGGTCGTTTGGGCCCTGTACCAGAGTTGTGTTGAACCAGGATTCTGTGAGATAATATCGGATAATTATGCTTCTAGAGTCTGGATAGGATCAGCTGAAGATCTCATGTCTAGGCTGTTGCGAGAATCTAGGAGAGATTTGCGGAAGGGATAAGAAGCCTCGGCGAGCCTGAGCTTATCCACGAGCCGACGGTATGTCTCGGTCCTAGAATCCCGAGCCTAATGGATTGGGGACCGATCGTAAGGCTCGGTTCCATCAAGTCCAAGCCTGACCCTCTTGTATGCTCGGAGCTCACGAGTCCGAGCGAAGGACTTTCATGACAGGTAAACCGAGTAAAATGACCTTAGAGGAACCCTTTGGCAAGACTTGGGTCCGTATGTGGTCGGCAAACCCTACAAGCCCCCCAGCTCGTAAGACTTGGAAAGTCTGTGGCGAGGTAACAAGTGGCTAGGGTTGACCTGTTGCATGTCTTGGTTCGGGAGTGTGTGACAACTGTTTCCAGCCTTAACCATGTAGCCTGTTCGAGGTGACATTTTAGGTTCTTTAGGTACGACGCGTGTGTTGGGAAGTTGTGCCAAATCATTTCAATTTTCGAATTTTGAAAAAAGTACCTCCAATAACTGCCACGTCTTTCTCTGTGGGTGGCCGAATGGGTTAATGGGCTTTAGGCCCAACCGGTGCATCGTGGAAGGAGGGAAGTTAAGGAGTTTTGAGGGGTATTCGAATCCTTTATACTCATTTGTAACATCACAAACCGGAAATCTCTCTACCCTTTACACTCATTTGCTCCTAACACAGAATCCTTCTTCACACTTGCTAACACGGAATCCTTCTTCACACTTGCTTGCTACAAGCATATTTCTGTGCATCGCGTCCACGATCATCCATCGCAATTAAATTCGTCCACAAAGATCAAACAACAACAACAGGTAATCTTTTCTTCCCTTCCTACCCAAACAGTTAGTTCTGGTTCTGTCATTTCTGGTTTTTTGAGAGGGTTTTGCTTTTTCTGGGTTTTTGCAGGGATTTGGGGTTTTAGTTCTAGGTTGGTAGTTAAAGGGTTTGGTATTCTAGGATTTCTCAATTATGAGGGGCTGGAGATATTGGAGGAAGGTTTACCATGAACTCTGTGAGAGATTAGGCGAAGAACCTTCCAGCGATTCTAGTTCTAGTTCTTCTGGGGGTTCTAGGGGTTATGAAGGTGAATTTGTTCCCTTAGAAACTGGTTACAATACTGCTAATAAAATTGTAGATCCTCTTACCCCCTCCCCCTTGTGGCAAGAAGGTAAACGAGCCATTCGAGGTTGAACCTTTGACCACGGAGTACCCCACCGATCCCGCAGAAACATCGAGATGGTTATTAGCTTATAGGTTTGCCGAGCGTCGGGCTCAGGTTAGGACTAACCCAGAATGCTTTACAAGAGGGGAAGAGTTACCTATAAGGGTAGGGGGAAAAGGTCCAGGGCTCGGCCTTAGGTTTAGAATTAAATTACCTGCTGTAAAAAATACTAACGCCGAGCCTTTTACTTTTTCCCCAGATATGGTGGAGCGCAGGTGTGAGACCCATCCCGATGAATTCCCTTTACCACCCAACCACGCGGAGTATGACAGAACTTTTGATCGAGAAGTACTCGAGACGAGGCCTTCTCTGCTTACGACGGATAGCTTGAACCACCTTCGGCCTATTCTGACCCCTCCGAACGCAGACGGGAATGCCTCGGATTTTGCTTTGAGGCATGCAAGCATAGACGACCGCGTATGCTTCAAAGTGCCAGAGGGCCAACAATTTTTCTACTTCTATGAGGAAGTAGCCACAAAGGTCGGAATTCGCTTGCCCTTTTCCACCTTTGAGATAGAGGTTCTCAACCACTTAGGCGTAGCCCCGAGTTAGTTGCATCCGAGTGGGTGGGCCGTTGCCAGAGCATTCCAGCAGTTTTGCGATGCTGAAGGTCTGGTGGCGACGTTACGAGCCTTCTTCTGGATATATTCCCCTCAAGTAAATAAATTTGGCAACTCCAAAGGGCTCTGGGTGTCATTGAAGGCTCGGAAGGACCATGCCCTTTTTGCAAAGGTTACCGACTCTTGCAAATCCTTCAAAACCCGCTTCTTCAAGTATGAGTATAGGGGGCCGAGGTATGCTGGTTTATGAAGCGAGTTGAGGATGGAGAAGAAATTAAAATCGTCCCTCAGTTCCCGCTGAGCTGGTCGGGCGATATTTATAATAGAGGGGCCTCCTTATACCAATTTGATTATAATGTGGATTTGAGTAGGGCCGAGCGGCGTTTATGCGATCGGGTTTGGGAGTATCTTAAAGAAAAGGGCCAGATTGATACAAAACAAATCCTTTTGAAGAGAACAAAGGCTGAAGTGAAAGTCGAGCTGGGTATATAATTTTTTTTTTGCTCGGTATAATACTGACATATTCTTCTTGTTGCAGAGAAAATGGGGAAAAAGACATCTAAGGCCAAGAAGAGTGCTGCAGCCTCATCTAGGATGGCTCAACTTGCAGCGATGAAGGCAGGTTCTGGTTCGTCGGGTAAGAGCCAATCCTCCGAGCCAACACCAACCACCAGTCCAACGGTCACTCCCAGTGCAATTCCTGCCGAGGTGGTCTCGACAGCCAAGGTCGTCGAGCCAACAGTTAACTTGGATGCCCAGCCGAGTACCAAAGGTACCCCCGAGCGTCCCCCCAAGAGGCCTCGAGTAGACACGGGAAAAGGGGTAGCTGGGGAGTGGCTTAATCTGAGTAAATCCCACAAAGGGATTCAAGGCGCTGAGGGTATGGAAGACATTGTCTCAAAGACAGTGTGGGCTAGGAAGACTTCTAATAGCTTTAATGCAACCGTCTTTCCTCCTGAGGATGCGCAAGTGATAGATGCCTGGCCCCCATCGGTCTGGGAAAACAATTGTTCGGCCTTGGTGAAGAGTCTCCTAAGAGGTGCGAGCATTCTTCATTAACTCGGTCAGCGTGGTGAGGATGTTCATGCTGGTGTGGCTACCGAGGAGAAGAAAAAGCGGCAAGAAGCTGAGACTCGGGAGGATTATCTACAGCTCCAGGTGGAAGCCTTTGAAAAAAGACTTCAAACACTGGCTGTAGATAAAGAAGGGTTGCAAAAGGAGAAACAAGAGGCTGAGGACGCCAAAGCTAGAGCCGAGGCTGATAAGGAGACGACTGAGAAAACTCTTCAAGAAGCCAATGAAAGGATGAGGCGGGCCGAGGAAATCCTGAAGAAGGCTGAAGAGGATGCCACAGCTTTGAGAGAGGCCACGGAGAAAGCTCGGAAAGCCGAGGAAGACGCTGCAGTGGCTCGAGAGCAACTTGAATATGCCAAGGACGAGGCCGCTGAACTCCGAGCCTCTCTGGACAAAATGAGAGCGAAAGCTCTTAAGCATAAAAGGGCAGCTGGGGAGAATCTTTATAACTGGGATCATGCAGTTGAAGATTCTTTCCTCAATACAGTCGAGCAGCTTCGTATCCTAAACCCTGGCCTCATAACAAAAGGTGCTGACCCCAACTTCAGTGTCAAAAATGGTCGGATCGTGGGTGATAATGGAGCCGAAATAGACATGGGTGGAAACGATCTGCCTAACCATTTCGCTGAAGAGTCCGAGGAAGACGCAACCGAGGGTGGAGAAGAAGAAGAGGATAAATTCGATCCTGAAAGTATTGTGCTGTCTGACATAGAGTAGATTTATCCTTTCTTTTCAACTTGATGTATTTACCCCGATAGATGAGTTTGAACCTCTTTGCTGTAACTATTCTGAATATTTATAATATCTGTCACGATCTTATGCTTTTCATATTATTCTTTTTGTTATGAATTCAAGTGTTAAGACCTCGGAACTCCGACACTTTAGCCAAGGTGGGTTCCTCTATCCGCGATGTAAAAAATGATTTTAAGATAATCACGTTTGAATCGGGAATCTTTTAAAGTACTTGACGAGTTATAAGCTCTTGTTGAGCTGTTTATAATCGTTCGCGTCATAAACGGTAGCTAATCGGTTATGAGGAAAAGTACGTAAATACAATGAATTATCACCAGAATGACTACCAGTGACAACACGAGCACAAATAACATTTTTCCCCAAATTAAGAGCAATAAGCTTGGTACCATTACACAAGCCAGCAGATTGATCAATATTACGAAGTAAAATCAAAGGAACACCAAGTTTCAACAAAAGCTTGTGGTTAGGAATACCATAGGACTTGACCTGGTTCAAAAATTCAGGAGTAACCCAATCAACATTTAAACCAATATCATTCTCAACAGCACAAACTGAATCAACACTCAAATATTCTTTGACATCACCCGGTATAAGAGACAAAACATACTCATTGATTTTATCAACAACATCCAACCTAGGAACTAGAATAGCGCGCTCTTCAAAATATTTGAAATTCATGATATTAGAAAGAAGATTAGGATAAGTGGATGAAACAATAGAAGAAATAGAATCTCCAGAACTGGAAAGCAAAAATTCGGTGGGTATATCAACTATAGCTTCACCATTATCCTCAATACCTAACAGACCATCACCAATATCAAGAATCCATTTTGCAAATCATCAACATTTGAATAGGAAGAATTGCTTTCTAAGCGCATATTCTGATTCAAGCGAAGTACAACACAATGTTGCCATAAAACAGAGGAATTAATAGTAGCATTTACAACGGCAGCACGATTTGAACTGGGTATAACTAGCAAAATTTGACGAAAAGCACCACCCAAAACAACAGTCTTACCACCAAATAATCTATCATTGTCACCGTCATGTGAAAAACGCATGATATCTCGCAGCGTTCGATCCAAAGCTTCAAATGCCCATCTGTTGACCATAGGAGCCTCATCCCATATTATAGCACAAGTGTTGATAAGTAGCTGAGCTTTTAAACTACCTTGTTTGATATTACAACACGAGTCTTCATCTAAATCAAGAAGTATTGAAAATAAAGAATGGGCAGTACAACCACCTGGTAAAAGCAAAGAAGCAATACCACTAGAAGCAACATTTAAAACAACCTTACCCTCCGAGCGAAAACGATACGACAGAGTTTTCCATAAGAATGTTTTTCCAGTATCACCATAACCGTAAACAAAAAAGAAACCACCATTTCCAGAATAAACAGCTTCAACAATTTTGTCGTAGGCATTCAACTGATCAATGTTCAAACAAGCATAAGATTGACTATGCAACAAAGCCATCTGTTGTCTATCATAATCAAGCTCACGTTGTAAATAAACATTGAAATATCGAGACATATCAACATTAGAAGGAAATGGCATTCCACATAAATCCTTCAAGCATTTACCATTTAGTTGCAACAGTTTCTCAAGTTCCGATAAACAAATATTGCGTATGACGTCAGGAGAAATGACCAAATCTGTTAAACACCAAAAGTATGTAGCCAGACAAAAAAAAGATTATAATTTAAACAAAAACAAATAAAAGTAATATAAAGACAAAAGAAATTAACTAATGATGAGAAAAAAAAATTATTACCAGGATTAGAAGATTGTATTCGTGCATTATATAAAATATCGTCAGACAAAATTTCCCACGTTTGTTCCCAAACAAAGGCTGGCTTGCTAATGAAATTGGAAAGAAGAAGACCAACAAAAAGCCAACGAAGATAAAAAGAAAAACCCAACAAAGATGCTTCACGAATACCTTCAACAAACTCTCTATCATCAGCCAACAAACCAAGTGCAATACATGCCTCTTGAAATGTAGTATAAGTAATATCATCAACAGTTCTAATATCATCAAAGCTAGTGCAACCACGTTGAACATTCAACAAAAGACGCAAATAATGCAGTTCACCAGTACAGGAGGAACAAAGTTCAAACGGCCAACAAAAAAACCTCTTTGTTGCAAGTGCCAAGTTTTGCTAGAAAAATCATAAACAAAATTTGGAGGGAAACTCACCATAGGTTAATGATCGACCATCTTCATATATTTAATTAGCATCCATCCACGATAAAAACATAGTATTCAAAGTTCGAGAACGGCGAACAACACCACCAATAAATTCATTGTCATCAAAGATAATTATTTGTTCACGAGACAAATGAAAAGTCAACCTTTGAACAGCAGGCCATCTATGATGTATGTCAAATGCAAAAATCCGTCAAACAGACTCGCAAGGAGATAAATATCGGTAGTCATAATATTGCTTAATCTCATCAACAACGTTAGATTCATCTTCAACAGCAGGAATAGAATTGAAAGCAATAGTAACTCTATCAAGACCCTTGCTAACATACTTGAAAAGATACTTAATGCAATTGCTTTGATTGCAAAACTCAACATTGATGTGTGCTTGATACTTCATCAACAACAAAGGATTATACGGAACAACGAACCTATTATCAAGCAAAACATCACTTCTATTGGTTGTTAAACCACTATCCCTTCGCCTATAAATAGGGTAACCATCATCATCAAAATATGTATGGGATGAGAACTTCTTAGGAAAAAATTTGGAACACCTTCCATTTTTCATGCAAGGAGAATGACGTCGAGAATGACCACATGGTCCATGAACCATAAAAGTTGATACATCCTTATAGAGATTAGGAAACTTATCAAGGTCTGGCAACTCAGCACATATATTTTCATCAATAAAATCAACAGCGGATATTTTAGATCGAGCATCAAGCCAAAGTAAAATATGCGCATGAGGCAAACCACTCTTCTGGAATTCAACAGTGTACATTCCTACAAAGACAATAAAATTAAAACAATTGTATAAAAAATTATCACCAATTAAAAAAGAATAAAAAGTAAAAATTACCAGCAACAACATCGCCAAATACATGACCTTTCTTAAAGTCAGTCATCATAGAGTCCAACTTCATTTGAAATACACAACAGACAATATCAGGCCTATCAGAAGCATTAAGTTTATGGACTAACATATATCGATCAATTTCTGGTCATTTTGGATTGCAGGTGAATGTCAAAAAAATTTGAGGAAAACCAAAATTTTTGCAAGGGCCATGGCATCTTGACAATTGTTGAACATGTACCTCCTACCACCAGTAAACGACGAAGGCAAAACAATACGTTTTCCAATGGACGAAGGCTCAACATCCCCAACATCAACAACTTCTTCTAAACCTCTCAAAAATTCAGATCTAATCTTCTTTTGATTGTCCCTAATAAAAGAAAGTCGTTGACTCTCAATCATTGAATAACAATCTACAATAAATTGCTGAAACAAACGACAACTCTTAAGCAACGTGCTATGTTCAGTCTGTCGATGCTGAATACGAAATGCAACAAATTCACGCAATGATAACCTATCTCTGGTTGTGGTATCTGGATCAATTACAACACCCTGCCGTGGTATATCAATCTTAAATCCATCTTCACCATAAGCAAATATCAAAGGATATTGTAATGGAAGATAAGCAGGATGTGTTTCATGAATTATGTGCAAACGTCCATCAAGAAGCCTTACAATTATAACACGACAATTAACATCAGAGATAGAGTCACCAACCACCAGTGCAGCAATCTCATTTACAGATAGAAGTTCATACATTCGATAATCATTTGATCGATGACGAACCAATTTTAAAGATATATTCAACGAAGGATGACTATTATTCCAATCTCTAGCACATCTAAAAGCATGAACATAAGCATTGTGTTGGTCAAGCATACATTTTAGATCATACACCAAGCAGGGTCGCAAATGATTATTAGCATCACCAACACTATTTAAAAAAGATGAAACAATAAAATAGTAAAGAATGTACCAAAATTATAAATCGAAACATTAAAAATAAATTAGAAAATTTTGAAAAGGACTTTAAAAAGTATGCATAAATACCTGAAAGAACCGAGTCGATTTGATACTTCATTCTCTGTATCATAAATGTACAACTGATCAAATTTAGGCAGAACACCATTCGAAGGCAATAAACTACCAATACGATGATAATTTTGTCCAGAGATTATAAATTGAGGAGGACCACCACCATCATTCATCAGATTATCAATCTTACCACCCATAGAAGTGAAAGGAAACATACTATTGTATCTTTGAATATTTTGAATAAAGTGTAAACTACGACTATCATTTCCATTAACCAAATCCCAAAGCAAAGTAGGCGGTCGAGGAAGAAGAGGAAGTATAACGCCACCTTTCATACAACACAACGAATACTCAGCAGTAGAAATAGTTTTCTTTTTGTCAGCTCTTTCATGAAACCAAGGAGAGGCGCCACAATGGCGGCATGTTACATTCATGTCTCCAAAATCTCCATAAACTATACAAATGAAAGGAGACCAAGTTTAAAAAACAAAAAGAAAAAAAAATATGACCAAAGTAATATTTGGAAAAGATGTGTAATAAGATATTTTAGAAAAGAATTGAATAATAAGATATAAATTACCCATATATTCACAATATTCAAACATAGTGTGATGATCAGATACAAAGGAACTTTCAACTTCATATTCTGGAATTTGTCTGCAAAGAAAATCATGAAAGTAGGCATTATCAGCTGCAAATAAATAAATATTATCAAAAGATTAAGTCAAATTATACAGTGCACATTAAATTTTATTAGCAAATTTGAAGTTCAAAAAATAAGTAAGAAGTGAATAATTGATTAGAATTATAATAGATCTAGCAAAAACAACATACTCAAAGATAAAATCACATTAGAAATACCTACGGACGAATCATGAAGAGATTGACTTTGATCAAGAATAAATCGATTCACTAAAGCAAGAAACAAATTAATGTAAGCAGCACCTCTACATCTAAAGGATAAAAAAAATAAGAAATAATAAAAAATAAAAATAACAAAAAAATAATCAAGAAATAAGAGAAAACAACTCTGGTGATTAGCAGTATTTCTTGGACCCCGTCGTCGTAAAGATACATCAACTACAAAATAAAAATTATCAAAATAAGAATAAGCGCATAAATATATATATATATATATATATATATATATATATATATATATAAAAAGCTATAAACGTATAGAAATATTAAACTTAAGAAATGGCAATACCTAAAAAAACATGAGACCCTGGGATTTGAGAAGCCATATGAAAAATTCTTTCAAACAAACCAACAACCATTACACTATGATATAAGTAAAGAACATACAAAAATAGCAAAATAAAAATATAATAATATAAAAATCAAAAATATAAATATTAAATAAAGAACAAAAGGTTTAAATAATATTCTTGTTCCAAAGAGAAGAAAGAAATAAAAAATCCATAAACAAAACAGACTTAATTTATCAGTTTGCAAAAATAAGATTATTACAAATTGCATAACAAAGTTTAAAGGAAGTTGAAATAAGATAAAAGGGAGAAGGAAAAATTGAAATTAGAAAATTCAAGAAAGAAGGTAAATAATAAAATGGATTTAATAACAACCAAAACAATAAATTAAGGCATAGAAAAGTGGCAGGATAGAAAAAGGACAAAGCAAAGAATAAAAAAACTAAAACTAAAACTAAAAAATTAACAGAGAAGACATTAAAGAAGATGACAAATAAGAGGCATCAACTCAAAGTGAAACGATATAAGAAATTATTCTCTGGACATATACAACAACAGGCATATTATTAGTAAATAAACAATGCCAATGAGTTGATTACTCTCCCATAAGTATAAATGTAACTCCTTTAAGAGTATTTTTTTTGTGCAAATTAATATTAACTTTTAACATACATCAAGGTAAAAATGAGACAAATGTAATTAAAAATGAACACGGTGGCAAATCCATGATTAAAAATTTATTATTTAAGACCAGTACTTAACAAAATAAAAACAACATATTGTAAAATAGAAAAAAAGAGGCAACATAACAACTCGATCGTAGCCACAAAGCAAATGGCATACAAAGGTAAACATAGATAACAGACATCGTACAAATTACACTTAAGAAATAAAAAATACACCATTGACCAACACGAGTCAAAGACAGAAGGAAATAGACAAACTTATGACATTTAAACTGTGTACATCTTTATTAGAAAGGTCCAACATAGCTTAACATGGAAGAAAAGAAAATCACACGACGACCTTCTTGGATGCCCTAGACGTTCTTTTCTTGGCATAAGATGACAAAACAGCATCATCCATAAACTCAGGCTCCAATTTTCGCTTAACAGAAGAAGAGGGTATCATATCAGAATGATCATCACCCAAGGAAACAGGAGTAGCAATAAGATCAGAAACAAAAGCAGAAGTCTCTTCCAACTCAGAAGAATTGCAGGGGACATCTTCAGCAGTACTCACTAGATAAGAAGATGAAAATGCCTACAAAGTATTAAAAAAGTTATTATAAGATAAATAACAATATAGCATAACAAAGATACAAAAAAAATTACTAATGAATTAGATTAGAAATTACCTTAGAAGGAGAAAGATTAATGTCTGACAATTGATACATAGATATAATGTTTGAATCATCACAAACGGAACGAACTTTAAAAACACCACTGTCAGAAGAAGCGCCAACAGCAGTATTAACAACCTTGAACAATAGAGTACGACCAATAAGACTTTTGAATTCAGCTGGATAGTTATCATCAGATGCAACAGAATCAGAGGAACTAAGAAGGTCGGAGCAAGTCCTCTTGATAAGCTTATTCACGTCAGAATCAAACAAAATGAAAATACCGAACGCAGAGCCATCGTTCACCTCAACCTGTAACTTATACCTTTAAAAAAAAACCATAACTGATAAAGAAAAAAAATTTAAAAATTTACAGGATCAGTAAAAAGTGTACACAAAACATGCAAGCAAGAAAAAAAAAAGAGAAAATACCTTGGGGAAACATTAAAAATATGACGTGCACAATTAGGACAATGATATGTTCCATTTTCAGCAACAACAGACTTCAAACACTTGCAGGCAGGATACCACCACTTGGAACCATCAACAATATCAATAATCTTACCATGAACAATAGCAATACAATCCTAAAATAAAAACAAAAAAAAATATGTAACAAAACATAAAGTTAAAAATAACATATCAATTAAAGAGCAAAAAAAACCTCGGGTTTGTTAATAAGCTCATCAATGGTCTTCTTAGGATAAATCTTGAGAAACTCATCCTCGACGGAAACTTGAGCAACAAAAGGAAGAATATTGATTTTTTCAGTGACAGACATACCATTAGATACAAGTCTGAAAAGTCATATAAAGCAATTCAATTTAAGAAAGAAAGACAACATTAAATCAAAATTAATGGATAATAAAAAAAAATTGAGTATTTGTTATGAAATTCAACAGCCTCTGGTATGTCAGGATTAATAAGCAATCTTGATGCATACATAGAATTCTGAAGAACAGCCTTGCCTGAAAAATAACAACAATTATTACTGGAATATAAAATATAATTTTAACTGAAGAAAAAATAAAAAATAGAAGATAAAGACCTCTAAATATCTTGACTTTAGCATACTGAAGAATAATTACAGGGGTAGCAGCATCAGTGGTAGCAAGGAAGCCCTTAAGTTGATCAACAAATTCACCAAACAGAGTGCATTCAAGCTTACCACTATGAATGAGATTACAAAAAATTTAAAAACAAAAAAAAATAAAAATAAAAAACAAAAAAAAAAGTTAAATAAAAGACAATACGAAAAAAAATTACTCCAAATTGGACAATTCAAAAACAATCATCTTTGTAACTTTCCCTTCTTTGACATATTCCCTATCAACAGATAGAACAGTGAGTAGTCCCATTACATCTTCACTTTGAGAAAAAAAATTAGGTATTGCAAATTACAAATATAAAGATAATAAAATGAAAGGGAAAAGATTACAGATTCATCAAACAATGGCAACTCCATCGACATTGGATTAGATAGATAAAAAAAAAGCAGGGACAAACAACTTCAAGATAAGCAGCACAAATGCATCAAACAGATTCATGTACAGGAAAAAAATCACGCAAAAAATTGTTACAGCAAAGAACACAAAAAAAAATTATAAATAAATATTAATAAAATTTACAAAGGAAACAATCAGCATTGTGAGTAGAAACCATACCAACCAAATAATCCGAATCAGAAACCATATTCATGACAGAAGTAAATGGAACAGGAACGACACCAAAGCATGAAATGGAAGCACACTCAGACTCGATGGCAGTAGTACGAAGTTGAAATATAAGCTTGAAGTCACGAGGAGTAGCACGATAAGCATCAACATTGGGTGCAACAGCAAAATAGGAAAGACGATAAACATGGTCTTCCTTCAAACTATCAGCAAACTTGTAAAACACAGATTTCCTGGCGGTAGCTTGGATTCTATCACCCTAGAAAAACAAATTATAATCGGATCAAATTATAAAAAAAATTACTCAAGAAAAAGTAACATAAAGTGGCAAAAAAAAAGAGATAACAAAAATTTATTACAATACATACAAAAGACAAAATTCAATACTGATATTTAAGAATAACAAAGATAATAAAAGGAAAGTAAAGAGATTACAGATTCATCCATCAATATCAACTCCATGGACATTGGCTGAGATGGATTAAGAAAACCAGGGACAAACCACTTGCGGATAACACGTACACGAAAACGATAAGATTCACGACCAGTGACAACAGAACTTATTGAATCAAACTTTAGACCCATGACGTGAAAATATAATAGAAAAACAACAGAATATATAAGAGAGAACCGAACTCGATGAACCAGATGAAAAAAAAGGAGAAAGAAAGCTGCTTAAATAGGCCGAAGAAAATTTCAAAAGAGGAATTTAGGGGGGAAAACCGGACTGCAAAGGAAGAGAACTGCAAATTTTGCAATGATGATAAAAAAACGTAGGGATAGCCTACAAACCAAGGCAATGATAACGAAAATGATAGGCCACATAAAGACAAAATATAGGCACCGTAACAAAAGAATATATAAAAGGCTAATAAAGTAAATGCAAAATATAATAGCCTATCCTATGCGTGCTATAAGCTAGAAAGGCAGCAAGACAGTCAGAAGAGTTAAGCCAACCATGTGCGGGAATCCTACGTGGAAATGAACAGTAAAAAAGTAGCCTGAAACCAACTTCTCTTTTGTATGTTTTATAGATAACAAAGTGTTTAATATTGTATTTCTTCCTTGCCCGTCTTTGATCTTTATGCTTAGCCCCAAACATTACCCTCAAATAAATGTATCAGGTTCCTTTGTTCAAAAGTAGGTTGTTGTATTTTATATAAGTTTTGTTTTTTAAAAAGCAAACCTTAAAAGAGATAAGATAAAAGAAAAATTCACCCAAAAAAAAGATAAAAGAAAAAATGATACAAAAGATATTGTAAAAAAATATTAAATCAGAAGAATTAAAGGTAGTAAATAAAAAAAGATATATTTTTAATTAATCCTAATTAATACTAATAAATGTTGTTGTTGTAATAAGTGAACAGAGGAAACTATTTAATGCTTAAATTCAGCCCTAAGTGCTGAGTATATCAAAACCGTTAATCTATCCATAAAATAAATAAAGGATATATCAGATAAAAAGATGTTACATTTTTATTCACGTGGGGAAATACAAAATTTATCAAAAGATCATATAGATTATTACTCGTACATTTTTATATAATTATTTTTCGTTATTATTTAATAATAATCTTTATTTTATAATAAAAATAATAATAATCTTTAATTTGAAATATTTAATATAAAAAAATTAAAATATCAACGACTCTTGCATTCCACGGGGTAAGAGCTAGTCTACTATATACTTATATAAAAAGATCCCTTTTTGATGCACCACGTTTGTCGCGTGAAACAATCCTTGTATCATAGCGTTTGTAGGTAGATAATCATTATTTCCAACCAAAATTAAAATTTGAAATTAAATAAATTATTCAAATTTATTTAATGATTATCTCTAATCAAAATTACAATGTGAAATTAAATAAATTATTCAAATTTATTTAATGATTATCTCTAACCAAAATTACAATGTGAAATTAAATATATTTTTCAAATTTATTTAATCATTATCTGTATGTGAAATCATTATTCTCAGTTCGTTGAAAAAAGAAGTAATCATTATCCTTAAAAAAATATTTATAAAAATCACTATATATAACATGATCTCACCTTCATTCTTTACCTTTGTTTAACCTTCAAAATCTCTCTACTTCAAAGAATTCTCTCCTTTTATTATTTCGTATTTTATGCTCTGATTATTTATTTCTTATTTTATATTTGATTTTTGTTGTGTGTTTGCAGCATAAGAGAGCACTTAAACGCTTTGTGTTAATGAGGAGGCGTCAATTGAAGATCCCAAAAGAGCGTGAAAATTGATGGAGAAACTGTTACCAGATCAACACAGAATTGTAACATAAGGAAAGTCACTCAGAATTCCCAAATTGTTCAGCGTGGAGTTGCAATTTATTTTATAATTAATTTTTTTTATTTTATTTATTGTAACGTATCAAAATAAATTTTATTTATTGTAATAGATCAAAATACAAGTAAGTCTCTGGATTTATATTTGAATGTCATAAAGATAGTGTGACATTGGGGTGCATAAACACATAGAAGTATGTTCCAATCCCAAATTGTCAACATGATTAGGATAGTAATCTCATTCCTTATTCCACATTGATGCATGTGCTGCTTTTTGTTTGGATTTTTATTTGTTTATAAGGTATACTTATAATCTTACATTGTTAAATATTATCGTCATCAAAACATAATTCATTATTTTTAAAATAATATTTGAAAATCTTGCTTTCGCGACAATTTGGTACCTGGAAAAATTAAGTTAAATAGATTATTCAAATTTTTCACATCATTATTCCAACAACATTAAAATCTCATCATTAATTCTATTTAATATTTAAATTAAAATTAATATCCTATAAATAAATCCCATAATATATTAAAAAATAACAACAACATTAAAAAAAAAAAAGATACAAACTACGGACCAAAAATTTTGGTGAAGTTTGACACACAAAATTGTTAACCTTGAGGGTGCAATGATTCCGGTTACCCTTAGCATGGCTTTACCTTTGATTTTGGGTAAACAAACTCCCTTCAATAATCATATAATACTCGATTCAGTAAAAAAAGTGCAAGTAAATCAAACATAAATTCCACAAAGCCAATTAGAAGGATCTCTTCCTACTTTTTATGTAATCACTTTATCTAAATGTATTATCGAGATAAATTTATTTGTTTTTTTATCACAATAATTATGAAAAAATAATAATTAATATAAAAAGTGTTATATTAAAAAACTGAATGATTAATCTATAAAAAAAACTTAGGGAATATTTGGTTAGGATATTCAGGAATAAAATTTTTTGATGCTATTCACAAATTACAAATAGGAGATAGATTCAATACTTATAAAACATACAAGAAAAAGAATTTGCATGTCTCATCTAGAAATTTCCACGTAATCCATAGAGAGATCATAAATCTGTATAGGTTGATGAATTTGGAGTATACATCATAGCTCACAAGCTTCCTTTAATATTTGGCATAATACGTCAACTTTAAAGCTAAACTAGAAAATATATATATATATATATATATATATATATATATATTTAAAATTTAAATGATAATTATAATAAAAAAAATATAATAAAGGTAGATTATCTTATAAAAATGACAAATTTTTTTTACATAATTTTATATTATTTATTATTATGAGCTCATTTTTAAATTTTACCCGAGACAATTTTTAACAAAACAATATTTTATCAGTATTGCAATATCGAAATTGAGAATATTCCAATATTTTTTAAAAAAGTAAAACAAATTAAATACTAATAAAGTATAGGTTTTTTCAAACATTACAAATAATATGAATATGTGATTAAATATAATGATTATCATTTTTTAAAAAGTTTGCAACGGATAAATACTTTAATTATTATATTCTCTACAAAAAAAACTGTGAAAGATTAAAAACAAAGGGACATACATTTCAAAAATTGAAAACAAAATAATTCAAGATGATTAGAACAATTCGGATAAAGATTTTTTAGAATCAAATCTTATGATTAACTTGAGATAAGATAAACGATGAAAAATATCAAAATATTTAAATATGAATATTAATAAGAATGAAAACCCACTTTGTTCCCTGTCGATTTTGCACAGTACCAATTTGGTCCCTGACAATTCATAATACCACATTTAGTCCCTAAAAAAAAATTTCATACCAATTTGGTCCATCAACTTTTTTTCATATCAATTTAGTCCCTCAAGATTTTCAAATGTACCAATTTGATCCTTAAAATTGAAGGACCAAGTTGGTATGGAAGAAAATATTGAGGGACGAAATTGGTATGGAAAAAAGGTTAGGGACAAAATTGGTATGAAATATTTTTTTTGAGGGACTAAATGTGGTATTATGAATTGTCAGGGACCAAATTGGTATTGTGCAAAATCAACAAGGACCAAAGTGGGTCTTCACTCTAATAATAATAAATGTGATAATCATATTATAAAGATGATAATTTATATTAAAAAGATACTAAATTATCATGTCCCATGAAATAGGAAATATTTTGATTTATCCCTAAATATACTCATAATACCATCAAACAAAAAAATTTAAAAAAAATTTAAAATTTTGATTACACTCCAATTAATCATAATATCATAATAAACATAATAATGGTATATAAAAACGTGTTACTTCATCAATCAACTAAATAAGAAATACATTAATTTAATACTCATCTATACATAAACAAATATAATATTAAAAATATAAAAAAAAGAGTAGTCATTATATTCCTTATAAAATGCAATGTGTTAATCAAAACAGTCAATGATAACAAGTTCAATGTCGTCTACATGTCCTGTGAAATACGTAATATTCTAACTTATCCTTAAATTTACTCATTACACCACCAAACAAAAAAGATGAATATATTTAAATATGATTTACTTTTGATTCTTTAAAATAAATTTGATAATCATATAAAAATGTTAATTTATCTATTAAATAAATAAGGAAAATATCAGATAAAAAGTGTTACTTTTTATTTTATACAAGAAAGTATAATATTTCTCAACAAGCTCATTTAAATTAATTTTTTTTAAGTGTAGGGTTTGATTTAAGTCTCTGCCTTTTTGTGTAATTTTTTTTATTGTTCTATAATAATAATATTTAATATAAAAAATTAAACTATCAATAACCCGTGCATTGCACGGGGTGAGAGCTAGTACTTATATAAAAAGATCCCTTTTCGAGGCATCACGTTTGTCCGCTCAAGGAATACTCGCACCAGAGCGTTTGTAGGTAAATAACATTATCTCTACCAAAATTATAATTTAAAATTAAATAAATTATCAATATGTAAAATCATTATCCTCAGTGTAAAATCATTATCTCCAGTTTGATAAACTCAAAGACATAAGGCTTTTATGGTCATAGCAAAAAGTCCATCATAAACCCAAACATCTAACAAATTTATATTTATCTAAGACTTTTCTTATTTATCACATATTTCAATTTCAAACTATAAATATGATGATGACAATACTCATGAAAGCATGTTATAACATATTTCTCAAGTCTACACATACCGATGGCTTCCATGATCATGAAAGCTACATCTTTTATCATTCTCTCTCTCCTTTTTTTTTTTTGGTTTATTAACACATAATTGTAATGCAAGGAAAGTGACTAAGAAATCCCAAAACTGTTAAGGAATACTCACATCAGAGCATCATCAGAGCGTTTGTATTTTTTTTTCTTTTTTATTTTTTAAAACTCATTTTTTTAAATATGAAATGAAATCCCTCTCCTCCACTTTTAATTTCTTTTGTTTTTTGTTTTTTTTTTAAACTATTTTTTTATCACTTTTTTTTTTGGTAAACAATTTTTTTTATCACTTTTTCATCACTTACCGCTTTACGCTATAAACTGAGATTATCAAAAACTAGAGTTAAACTTAAAGTAACGCCAACACCATCAAGAAGCCACACGGTTTATATAGAATTGGTTGAGTCGGTCATTCTTTGCGGCTACGAGCTTAAGATAGAGTTTCTACTTCTTTTCTTTTTAATGAATAGATATACTTCCTTTTTGTGAAGCTTCCATACTATCACAAATATCGAGTAAATCGTCATTTTAGTTTTTGAGGGTGTGATCCTCGATCATTTTCAACCCTCATATATCATAATTACATTTTTAGTCCTTGACAATATGTCACGTCGTTCATTTTAGTCCCTTTGTCAAGTGGGGTAATGTAACAACGTTAATTTTGATGCAATATCACATTAAGTTACTTTGGTCCCTAAAACATGCACACATAATTCAATTTGATCCTTTTTAAATTGCAAATCAATTCAATTTGGTCCTTTTGAAATTACATATTAATTCAATTTGGTCCTTTTTTAATTGCAAATCAATTCAATTTGGTCCTAATTCAATTTGATTGAGGAGTGTAGGATAGATGAGGTAGCAATGGCGGCTGCTGCTGGGTGCACATAGGGGCACATGGAGGGGTCGTCGGTGATGGTCTAGCCAGATTCCAACTCGGAATTTGACGACGAATACAGTGGTGTCATCAATTTTGGCTGGAAATGGCCGAAAAGTGGCAAATTGAGGCCAGGAAGTTGGGGAAGAAAATATTCGTTTAGTTCAAATACATTTTTTTCGTCAACTTTGTGGCCTTGGTTTAAGTTAAATTCTAGTCAAATTAAAAATATGTATGAATATATTGAGTTATATATCCTTACACTAAGCACACCATATCCTATCCTACTAACATATCTCATTTTGTCTCGAGCCGCCGCCGCCGCCTCCTCTGTCCCATGCTTCTCAGCTAAATTGAATTTGGACCAAATTGACTTGATTTGCAATTTAAAATGGACAAGATTGAATTGATGTGCAATTTCAAAAGGACCAAATTGAATTGATGTGCAATTTCAAAAGGACCAAATTGAATTGATATGCAATTTCAAAAGGACCAAATTGAATTATGTATGCTTGTTTCAGGGACCTAAACGTGACACTGTATCAAAATTAACGTCGTTACATAACCTAGTTGACGAAAGGACTAAAATGATCAACGTGAGACATTGTCAGTGACTAAAAGTGTAATTATGATATGTGAGAGACGAAAATGACCAAGGGTCACACTCCAGGGACTAAAATGACAATTTACTCCAAAAATATCTATGTCCTATCCGTATATTGGCAAATTATACAGGGTGAATCTTTTGGAGAAACTTCTAATTCCTCTAGGGAGAATTCGGCTCTTTGGAAGAAAATCTGGAAAGTGCAAACAATTCCTAGATGCAAGGAGTTAGCTTGGAGGGCCTGCAAAAATATCCTTCCAGTAAGGACTCGGTTGTGCAGCAGAGGCCTGGAAATTGATGGTCGTTGTCCTATGTGCGGTGAGGATGAGGAGGCTGTCCAACATGCTCTTCTTACTTGTCGAATGGTGATTCCGGTCTGGTTCGCATCATCTCTGACTATTCGCATAGTTCCTCATAACATAATCAGCTTCAGTGATTGGCTTTCTAAGTTGTTGGAAGGGAGTAGCAGTTCTGGTGGAGCTATGATTTTTGAACTGGTATATGCTATATGGAAAGCTAGAAATGAATGGTGCTTCAATGGCAAACGAACATCTGTGTTACAAATGTTGGACAAGGCAGCATGTTATATGCTACCTCCGCCAATTCAGATCCCACAGCATACGGAAGAAAGAAATGACCATGAACAAAGGGGAGTGCCTTGCTTTATCACTCATGTGGATGCATCAATTTCACCAGGCTGTGGCATAGGAGTTGGTACTGTTACTAAAAATGAGGAAGGTTTATTTATGGTGGCGGCATGTGATATCCTTCAGGAAGCTCAAAGCCCTCAAATAGCTGAAGCAATGGGTCTTAGATGGGTGATGCAACATCTTCTCAGCCTTGATATATCAAATGTGAAGATTGTCACTGACTGCATGGCTGTAGCGTTGGCTTGGAACAGGAAATGCAGGAATAACTCCTATTTTGATGAAATTATGCAGGACTGTCTTTTATTAGCTTCCAATTTTAGTTTTATTAATGTTTGTTTTATGAGGCGTGAGGCTAACAAGATTGCAGACATTACATCTAGGCAATCCTTTCTGTTAAGCTCTAGGTTGTGGTATGATGTTCCTGAGTTTCTGAACAATTTCTTTGTAAATGCTGTAGCCACTGCGACTATTCAAGTTGAATAAAGTTATCGACTTAAGTTTCAAAAAAAAAAAAAATCATTGTTATTTAGTTGCTATTGATTTTCCAAGTTGAGCGCAAAGAAAGATTCGTTTAACAAATTATATTGGAATTTTTGTTCTCATATTTTTGGTTGATTTATCCAGATAAACATCTTGATTATCCAGATAAAGCAACCAAATAAATCACAAAAATCAACAACTAATTCATTGAATTAATCAATTTCATTTCAATAAAGTTGAGCGCAAAGAAAGATTCGTTTAACAAATTATTTTCAAATTCTTTTTTAATAAAACAACGTATTTTTATATATAATTTTTTAAAACTTAATCCGTAAATCTAATATCTAACTCACTCTTTACTCTCACAACCTTATAATTTGCTCTTGTTGAACATGCTATAGACTTAAAAGCTGACCTTCAAAAATCTCGTATTTACTTTGGTGGCAATTCTGATAGAGATAAGGATTAACTGAGACAAATGACAAGTTTTACACTGTGCCAATTTCTTACGAGGCACCTTAGTGCTTGGAAGAGATTCCTTCAAGTTGAAGAATTAGAAGATGAAGGGTGTTCACAAGGGTAAGGATCAGGTATCCCTTGGTATGCTATCAAGTGAGGGATCTTGAGGAGCGCGTCTTGTAACAAATGATTTCTAGTTCTTGGCGAAGAAAATATCTCTATTTTGATATAAGCGATTGGATGTAGTTCTTAAGGTTTGAGAGTGAAGCAGTATAAAAACCTCTGTTTCGTTCTCTATCACTTTCTCTTTACTTTACGTTTTACGCTATATTTCCCATATTTTGGAAAACGTAGTTTAGACAAAATCGATTTATTGTTCATATCAAATCAAATATTTTTTTTATTGATTTGTGATTGTTTAATCATTGTTATTTAGTTTATGTTGATTTTCCAAGTTGAGCGCAAAGAAAGATTCGTTTAACAAATTATTTTGGAATTTTTGTTCTCATATTTTTGGTTGATTTATCCAGATAAACATCTTGATTATCCAGATAAAGCAACCAGATAAATCACAAAAATCAACAACTAATTCATTGAATTAATCAATTTCATTTCAATAAAGTTGAGCGCAAAGAAAGATTCGTTTAGCAAATTATTTTCAAATTCTTTTTTAATAAAACAACGTATTTTTATATATAATTTTTTAAAACTTAATCCGTAAATCTAATATCTAACTCACTCTTTACTCTCGCAACCTTATAATTTGCTCTTGTTGAACATGCTATAGACTTAAAAGCTGACCTTCAAAAATCTCATATTTACTTTGGTGGCAATTCTGATAGAGATAAGGATTAACTGAAACAGATGACAAGTTTTTCACCGTGCCAATTTCTTACGATGTACCTTAGTGCTTGGAAGAGGTTATTTCAAGTTGAAGAATTAGAAGATGAAGGGTGTTCACAAGGGCAAGGGTGAGGTATCCCTTGGTATGCTATCAAGTGAGGGATCTTGAGGAGCGCGTGTAGTAACAAATGATTTCTAGTTCTTGGCAAAGAAAATATCTCTATTGTGATAGAGGTGATTGGATGTAGTTCTTAAGGTTTGAGAGTGAAGCAGTATAAAAACCTCTGTTTCGTTCTCTATCCCTTTCTCTTTACTTTACGTTTTACGCTATATTTCCCATATTTTGGAAAACGTAGTTTAGACAAAATCGATTTATTGTTCATATCAAATCAAATATTTGTTATTGATTTGTGATTGTTGAATCATTGTTATTTAGTTGCTGTTGATTTTCCAATTTGAGCGCAAAGAAAGATTCGTTTAACAAATTATTTTGGAATTTTCGTTCTCGTATTTTTGGTTGATTTATCCAGATAAACATCTTGATTATCCATAACCAGTTGGTTAACCAGATAAAGCAACTTGATAAATCACAAAAATCAGCAACTAATTCATTGAATTAATCAATTTCATTTCAATAAAAATAAAAATTTGTCGCTGCTATACTCTCTACCTATTCACCCCCCTCTAGGTATATGTATTAACCACTTGTATTCCAACAATCAAGACACATCTCTTATGCAAGAATAATTAAACTAGTAAACCTTGTGCTGATGTCTTTGCATTCATATTAAGCTTTCACTTTTTTTTTATTCTAGAAAAGGTGATTAAGGAGATTGACAGACTTTGTAGAAGTAATGGGAGATCAATGTTATTGATTACCTAGGAGAAATTTTGCAGAAAAAAAAAGTTTCGTAGTCTTATCATCAATTTTCTAAAAAAACTAGAATGAGGCAGCCTTGGATATGCATATTTGGAATATTGCTTGCAAAATAGATAATATGTGGCTCAAATGGTTCTATGGGGTTTATATTAAACAATGCTTAGTGTAACATTATGAATTTTTAATCTCAACTAATAAAGTATAAATATTTATATTTGATTGTTTTCATATGAGTTTATATGATTACACAAGTACTAGAAAGTAATTAAGACTAATTAGAATAACAAAAAAAATCAGATTCTTGTCAATTTTACTGATAATAATTGGATATCGTAACAAATAACCGATTATCAAATGTAAATCTGGTCAATTTTGGGCAAAATGGACAACCATTTACCTTGGGTGATAATCTATTATCCTGGGTTCAAGAAACCTAGAAATATCTAGATAATTCAATTGCGATGGAGGAATTAACCTAGAAATATCCCCCAATGCGATGCCAAGGGGTATAAAAACCTAAAGGCACCCAATTTGGCATCCTTAGAACACAAGACAACTCTCATACATCACTCACCTTCTTTGAAGCTTATGGATATCTTCATATTACTTTGAACTTTCCCAAACTATCATAACTATAAGAGTAACTCCTCCCATACATTTGCTTAAGAGAAGCTTGTTTAGGCTTGATCCTTAACTCTTAATTGCTGCTCCAATGCTTTTTCAGTGATTCTATTTACTTCCAAGGCAGAATCCTTATGGTTTTCACTATGGGAAATCAAGGCAAGGTTGTTGTTTGTGTTTTTGAGAGCTTTGAGTGAGTATAAGGAGATTTGAGAATGGTGAATGGTATTTGAGTTTATGAAGCCCCACATTCGATTCCTAGGGATATAAAGGCTTTTGGACTGACATTAGGTGAAAATATCCAAGAAATTTCACCAACCGACATTGAATTTTCTAGAAAATCTAACAAGACCAATTACTTCACTAAGTAACCAATTAAATCAATGTAATTTTTTTGACAATTTTAACTAAAATAATCAACTGTCTACTGCTGGTAATCGGCTATCGTTCAGAATTCTCCAAAATAATCAGTAACTGACTTTCTTGAAAGGTTATTGGCAAATATTAATGCCCAAAATCACTTTTGTATTGCTTTTAATCACTTTTAATTAATTGCTAATATTTAATTGATCATAAATTAACAAAGAATCAAACACAACAATATTTACATTTTATTTATTAATTTCAAAAATTCAAAGTCTTACTCTATGCAATCGTCTACTCATTAACAAAAGAAAAAACATGTTAGAATTATTGTATACAAGCAATCTAAGGTTACTACTCACTCGGAAACATATAACCTATCCCAAATCATAGTAGAAGATGCGGATTGAGCTCATAATCAGCATAATGTAAGCAAAGGTATTGAGGTATATATCCTAGTAGAAGTCCAAATAATCAGTAAAGAAAATAACACTTTTGCAATTGTCTCTGCAAAGATGTTCCGGAATATATATCATCAAGTATACAAGTCTCGCAAACAAACAAAAAGTAGTGAAGAAACTATGCCATATTGCATGGACAGAACCTCACCCTCAGATTTCTTCAAGGCTATCTGCATAACATTTTCTACTCACATTGACGTGCTGTTGCCCAAGCAGAGAAATCTCCCATAATAACAAGTTAACAACAATTAGGTTTATAACTATAAAAGTGCACATGAAAAGGATTGTTTCCAGTGAAATAGGCATAAACTGTTTTCCCACAACTTTAGATAATAAGCTATTTCAAGCATAAAGTAAGCCGAGACAATTTAATCTAAGAGGAAAAATAAAATCAAATTCCAACACAACAGCATCAAGTCAAAACCACTATCATAGTTCCATATCAATAGCAACACAGCAAGTAATAGAAAAGCTCTACATTGATCACTCTGTGTAAACACATGATCAAAGCTTACAACCCTTCCATCTTTCATCACATTCTACAAAACACCCAAAAAAAAAAAGAAATCGACAAAATCTCCGGTCGCAGGTTCCTCCACCTTAAAATCCGAGTTTGGTGCGGCGCCAGTGCCTACGCTTAGCATTGTACCTGACCACAGATCACAAAAAATTAGGCAAGACAATAGTAATCTTTCTAGAGATTATATTTGAACAGTAAAAGAAACCACAAATAAGGAGTCATGTATCAGATTTATCAATAGATATTATTAATATAAAACACTATGATATCATTTGATCCATGTAGTCAACATCGCCGAACTTATTTGATGCTATTTGTCTAATTCGAGGTTTTGAATCCGTGTCCACAAACTTTTGGTAGTCACCAATACCACATTGCCAATGCAATTGCGGCCACATTTGCCCGCAATAGCCAATTTCGGGAATTTTTGAAAATGCCAGCATTATTTAAACAATAATGTTATATATACGCCGCACAGTACCAGATATACACCCAGATGTCAATTCAGGATGTACATGTAAGACCACTCTTATTTAAAACCTTGGTACAATCATTGTGGGCAACCTCTCATCCAATTTTGTTCTTAATAAAATCAAAAATGTTTACTTACAAACCCACAAAATTATCTTATCGTATAAGACACACAAATATTCTGAAATATCTGGAAACAGTTATAAAAGAAGTTGGGGTTACCTGATGGTGTTGTCGGTCCTCATACGGATCCAGTAAGGGATGGGCCTGTTCTGCCTCATCTTCTTGGCTAGCTTCTTCTTGATCCTGAAAGTCTTGTGAGAAGGCTGCACAAAAAATGTAAAAGAAAAATGTCAGAATGAATAAGTTTGAAATAACAGACACTGAAGGGAGATTTTGTGTTACCATTTTCACAGACGATTGGCAAATACGCGAAACAGAGGAATAAAGCCGCAGCGGCAGAAGCAGTTTCAGCAAACTTTCTCTCAATGAAGCCCTAGTTTGTGCTGCCTTAGCTTTTACACTGACTCGGGCACGGTCCTTGGATTGGAATTGGACCGGTTAAATTGTTTTGTTTTTTTGCATATGGCCCATCATAACTATTGGGCTATTTAGTCCTAGTTTTTTTTTACCATAAAATATGTTTTCTAAAATATCCTGATGTATGTATATATATTTTTTCTTTTATTTTCGTACCCTGAGAAGGTATCATATGAATTTTAAAATTTCATTTTTTTTTTGTTTACATGAGAGGTCTGGGATTAGAATCCATGATTTAGGAGAGGGGGAAATCCTAAGTGTCCCTGCAGCCACCAACTGAGCTGTATTACGCGGACTGAATTTTAAAATTTCACATATGTTCACTTCTTGGAAAAAGTAATATTTTTGCTCAATTCGTTGAGATATTAGCGTATGTGTAATATTTTTCATATACGTTGACCCAATAGCGTATAACAAAAATATTATATTTTTTCATGCTTGTAGCTATAGGGTCTTTTCGGCAAAATTAATTTATAACTGTGAGTTTGTAACTTGTAGCTGTGAAGCTAATTGAGAGATGTGAGCTTGTAGTTATTTAGCTAACTATTTGAAATAGTGTTGTTCAACAAAACTAGCTTTTGAAGTAGTTGAAAGTTATTAAATGACCAAAAAGAACATGCAACATTATATTATTTATATTTTATTATTTTAATATATTCATTTTTTCTTTATTAATTAATTAATTAATTAATTGTAAAAACTGTTAAATTATAACTAATTAAATTCTTTTATTTTCTTTATTTATTAATTATATAGTTAATTAATTAATAAAATACACAATTAATTAAAAATTAAATTAACACCAGGGTGGGTAAATAATTTTGAAAATTTGTTGAGGATATAATTGGTATATGACTTATTGAAAGCTAGTTTAGTTTGTTGAAAGCTACTTCAAGTGGCTTTATAAGAACTAGCGTAGCTTTCAAAAGGTACAAGCTCCCATTTTAAAAGTTATAAGCTATTTCTAATTTGTGTTTATCGAACGAGACTAGTAGTTTATTAACTGAATCTAAAAGGTCTTAATTAGCTATGTAGTGTCTAAGACACTGTGTTTAAGATATTCCCCTAGCTCAAAGGTATGGAAAGATCTGAGAGTTAGTGGGAGGTGTGGTATTACTATGTGATTTCTTTGGTATGCTAGATATCCAGTTGGGACAGCTAGGGTTTTCCTAATCACTGGTGTGTGAAAATATGCGATTAGGGAGTGAGAGAACGTACCTGAGCCCCTTGCTGGAGACAACTATTTATAGGGGTGACATTGTACCTAGTGGGCCTGTACGGAGGTCCAGCAAGGCAGCTAACGTGTCCCATTTAGGATAAGGGATGAGTCATTCATCCTTATCCTGTAGTGGGAGATCTTATCCCTGTTGGAAAGTTAGGCTCACGCGCCCCTAGCTCGAACTCTTTAGGGGCCGAGGCCCATGTGGTCGGTCCTAGGTTGCTAGGGTGGGTCCTAGGACAAGCGCTCGGCCTGGATAGGAATGACCTGTTAGATAGATTAATCTGGTCGGCCGAGTACTTAAGGGTAGGGCCGAGGATCGGTCTACCACATAAGCTCCCTAGCTCGGTAAGACTTTTTGAGTCTTGAGCCGAGCTGAGAGTTTTTCAAAGTTGGTGTTAGAGGAGCCGAGTGTTATGATCGGAATGAGGCAATGACCTTTGGACAACTCAATGTGCCTCGCTGTCCCTTCGTCTGTTTGAGAGGACGTTTGGATGTCCTTCTGTTGACACGTGCTGCTTGTGTCAGATATGCCATTATTGTGCATGCTGGCTTTGGATTTTTCAAATATTCCCTTCCAGTGGTTGTGTGCCATGTTTCACTTTTCGTGGCTCAATGCAGAGTTGGGCCTTTGCTAATAAGTCCAAATACTCAAAATCGTGGAAGGAAGTTCCCTTTTGAACTTCAACCGTCCTTTCAGTTTCCTTATTCTCACTTTCTTCCAAACCTTGCGTTTCTGACACTCTCCTCCCTTCTGCGATTTCCCTTTTTGGTTCTTGGATTCCAGACTCTTCTCCGTTGTGTTTTCTCTGCCATTCTCTCTTGAAGCTTTTTGGCTTCCCTCTTGCTACACCAATTCGACTCGTGCCACTCTTCACACATCAGGTACTTTGATTCTCCTTCGTTTGAACTATTCGTTTTTTTGGTTATGAGGTTCTGGTTTTCATTGGGTTCTGCGTTTCTTTTTGGGTTTTCTGGGTTTTCTGGTTTCTTGTTTCATCATGGATAGTAAAGGGTCGTGGTATGAAAAGTGGTCTAAAATTTTGGATTTGAGTGACATTGAGGATTCTTTTTCTTCTTCGTCGTCATCTTCTACTTCTGACCTGGAGATATTAGATTTCCTACCCTTACCCTTCCGCCACCGCATGGCGGATCCAACGGTGGAAACACCGTTAGCGGTGGATTTCCCCCAGAATTCCGCTGAGGAAGAGAGTAGAAAGTTAGTGTATCGTGCGGCGGAGGAGCGGGCACAAGTAGCGTCCCGCACGTCAAAACGCTCCGCCTCAAACCGTCCTAGGGAAAGCCCCTTTTGGGGCAAAACCGTAAAGGTTAGGGGAAGGTGTAGTAGGCTCGGCTATAGGACAAATAGACCTAGGGTTAGGGTATCTGGAAGTTATTATTTTGTAGATTCTGACGCCGAGTCTTTCCTTTCCCCAGGTATGGTTCGTCGGTGCATCTCCCATCCTCATGAATTTATTTTGCCAACAAACGCTGGAGCATATGATTGGGTTGATTTGGAGGTACTTGGTACACAGTCAGCCTTATTCAACAACAATCTGGGCCATATCCGAGCTAACATACTCCCGTGCCCCACGGATGAGGCTGGGACCTCTTACACAATTAGTGCTCCGTCAGCTAATGACCGGGTGTGCACAACAATTGAAGAGAACCGCAAGGAGTTTTTCATGTATGAAGAGGTCGTGATAAGACTGGGCGTTAAGATGCCCTTTTCCGATTTGGAGATAGCTCTACTGCAGCGGCTGCGCTTGGCTCCCACCCAACTACATCCTAGCGGTTAGGCATTTGTTCGGGCATTTCAGAAATTTTGTGAGGCTCGAAGGCTGACGTGCTCACTCCGAGCGTTTCTATGGTTGTATATACCGCAAATAAACATTTTTGAGAAAGGGTCAACCAAGAGACTGTGGGTGTCGTTGAAGGCACGTAATGATCATGCCCGTTTTGCCAAGTTCACCGATTCGTGGAAAACTTTTAAACCGTTATTTTTCAAGTATCAGTTTGTCGGAGAAGGAGACTGCTGGTTTATGGAGGATGGTCACCCTCGGTTCCCTTTGTCTTGGACGCCTAATTTCCTCAACAGACATCCGATGATTTACCAGTATCATTATGACAAAGAATTGACGGACGCCGAGAGGCATACTTGTGATACCTTCTTTAATTACCTTAAACAAAATGGCCAAGTTGATATTAGGAACATTATATTTTCCCACAAGAGCTTGTAAAAGCTGAGCTTGGTAATAATTATTATATATACACTTTTTTTTGATGCACTTGTACTTTCCTTTTGCAGTCAGGATGGCTAAGGAAAACAAAGCTGTTGCCAAGGCCGCTGCTCGTATGAGGGAGCTTTCTAGGTCGAGGGCGTGTGAGGCGGTTGGTTCTCCGAGTGGAGCCGTTTCCTCGGAAGCTACTCAGTCTGTGACAGTGGCCGAGGCGCCACCTTCTGAGGTTGAAGTTATGTAGGATGTCCGACCACCGTCTGTTCGTGAGGTGGGAGTAGCTACCGAAATTCCTCTTGTTCAGGTAGACGGGGAGGAAGAAGAAGAAGATCGGATGCCATTGTCAAAATGTGGTAGAGTGGACAAGGGCAAGGGAAAGGCTGTCGATCTGTTGAAGCCATTACAGTCTGTTGAAAGAAAAAATTTGTGGTTTGATGTTTCTGATCCCGAGGAGGAGACCGTTTGGGCTCGGAAGCTGGGGGAGAAATTTGTTGATTTAATTTATACTCCAAATGATGAGAAAATATTGTCGGACCAATCGGCCCATACTTTGAAAAGTAACTGTGAGTTGCTGGGCAAAAATATGTTAAGGGCTGCAAGCTATATGTTTCATATTGGCAGGAATGCTGAGGAGATAAGTGCTACACTCTCGGCGGCTGAAAAGGAGAAAAGGAAAGCTTCTGCTCTTCAAGCGAAAAATCTCCTAACTCAGATTAAGGAGAGTGAAGCTAATCTTCAAGCTTTGACGGAGGCTAATACCTAGCTGCAGAAAAAATTTGAAGCATTTGAGAAAGCTCGGGAGACTGCTGAAAAGGCTTTAGAGGATGCTGCTGGGAGGGATGCTGAAAAAGGGAGGTTGTTGCAAACTGCCCAAGAAGAATTGGCTGAAGTTCGGCAAAGAGTTACCGAGCTGGAGGGTGTTCAGGGTCGGCTGACAGATTCTGAAAATGAAGTGGGTCGCTTGCATGGAGAGCTAGCAAAGGCTCGTCGGAAAGCTTTGAAGCATAAGGTACTGGCCAAACGGAACCACTTCAATTGGGACCATGCAGTGAATGATTCTTTCGTCAATGCTGTCAAACAGTTGACCCTTATGAATCCGGGGATCCGAGTTGTAGGGGCAAGCCCGAACTTTGGGGTTGACGGTGATCGTATCATTGACTACGCACAAGAGGATAGAGAAGTGGATTTGTCAGCACCGAATCTCCCCAACCCCTTGGACTTGGAGAATGAAGATGAAGTTGATTTTGATGGGTCAACCATTGCACTTTTCGAGGGTGAAGAGTAGATCTTTTATGATGTATTTCCCTTTGTTATTATTATTATGTTTTCTTTGTAATTTGATGAAGTACTGAGTAGTGTAATTTGAAATTTGCTATTCCTCAAGATGATTCGACCTTTATCTTTCTACTTCCACGATCATCGAGTTTTATTGTTTACCTTGTTATAAACTGTTATCGAGATTTCGGATCTCCTCCCTTTGGCCAAGGTGGGATCCTCGGTCCTCGGCCTATAGAAACTGTGTAAGTTTTTAGCCGGGCATCTCTAAAAGCACTTGTTATTATTAGTTTATAAGTCCCAGTTGGAAGGACATGTATAAACACCTAAGTTCGACTCGGTGGCGAGCCGAGAGGAAATGGTTAGCGCGTTAACAGTGAGAAAATAGGAGGATGTAGTACTGAAAAGGGAAATCTTCATTAGATTCTTTTGATCTGCTTGTAAACAACAAAAGTCAAATACAGAGGGTATTGTAACGACAATAAACAGAAAAATGCTAAAACAAATGACATGAAATTTAAACAACAGAATTTTAAAATCAGGGTTGAAACTTTGCAGAGGTTGTTGTGGGATTCCAATTAGCTGTAGTAGGGTTTGAGCTTGGTGGCATTCCAGGTGTTGTTTAGTTGCTGCTTTGTCAATGTTTCCAACCTGTATGCCCCAGACCCTGTTTTTGAGATGACCCTGTAGGGGACTTCCCAATTCCTTGCCAATATTCCTTCTTTTGAATTTTTCAAGCCGATGTCGGCTCGTTGGAGGACCAAATCCCTTACGAGAAGCTTCTTGGAACCACCCACTTGTTGTATTCTCGGGACTGCCTTTCTTTTGCCTTCTTCTCTCGGGCAACCGCGAGAGATCGGATCTCGTCGCTGGGAGTTAACTCTTCCTTTAACAAACCATCGTTCACCTCTACTGGACGCTCGGATACTCGGAAGGTGGGGATCCGAGTTTCTATAGTTAACACAGCCTCACAACCGTAGGTAAGTCGAAATGGGGTTTCTCCTGTCGAGGTGTGTATGGTCGTTCGAATTGACCACAATACCTCAGGAAGGAGGTCAGCCCATGACCCCTCGGCTTCCAACAATCTCTTCTTTATTCCATTAATGATGATTTTATTCGCTGCTTCTGCCTGTCCGTTCGTCTGCGGATGCTCGACCGATGAGAAATGGTGGGCGATATGAAAGTGGTCGACCAACTCTTGGAAAACCTTGGCAGTGAACTGTGTGCCAATGTCGGTTACCAGAGTGTGTGTGATGAGCATTTTATTTCCCATTATTCCTTGCATCATTTTACTCCTATTATTGATACTTGTTGCCCATTTGACATTGATTAGCTTGATTTATTGATTTAGAGTTTATTGGACTAATATTTCGAATATTGTTTAATTTGGAATTATTTAGCCTAATTAATTCTATTTCTATTTTCAGGTAATATTTGGCACAAGGACACTTTGGGAAGTTTGGAAATGAAGATTGAAGTATTGAAGTGAAGATTGTAATTTGCATTTAGGTCCCTTTTTAATTGTAATGTTCAGAATAGTGTTTCTTAGGATTTGGGCCCATGTTTTAGGCCCATTTTGTGTCTAAAGAGGGGAAATTCGTGTAACCCCCAAGACACACTCCCATTTCAGATTTCTCACTCTCTCTCTAGGTTAGAACTTCTCTCTTGGCTCTCCCAAGTGGTGGTGGCTGCTAGGGTTTTGTTCTTCCCCATTTCTACTCGTTTTTCTTCATTTATGGCCATGGAAGGCTAGACTTCAAGGGTTAATCCCTTTGGTATTGTATTATCTACTCTTGAGCTCTTGTTATTAATGCAATTTCATTTTCTCTTCTCTGTTTTCATGTTTATCGATGTGTAGTGGTTTGCTTAATTCCATTTCGTAGAGATAATACATGAATATAAATGCTTAATTTGTATTAACTCGTAAAAACTCCAATTCTGGTTTCTGATGCTTAATTAGAAGTTAGGGTTTGGAGTGATAACTGAATTTTCGCTTAGTATTTGGTTATCACGAGTTGGACAGAGGAGAGGAGAGGAATCGATCTTTAGTGAGCTAGGATTGAGTAGTGTACGTAGCCAAAGGGGTTTGCCCGCTTTTGTTTCTGATTTTCTTAGTTTTTATATTCTGTTTATGTTTTGTTCTTCACATTTGTCACACACAAAAACCCCCCCTATTTTACTGCACACTACGTGTTTGATACTTTGCCTAGACCGATATTCGCTGGGAAACGACCTAGGATCACCTTCCTAGTACTACAGAATAAACACCTTTTATTTTGATCGGGTACGGCCTCGATCAAAATTTGGCGCCGTTGCCGGGGACTATCGGTTCTTGCCAAAGATCATACAGTAGTTAATTAGATTAGTTAGTGTAGTTAGTGTGTGAATAAGCATTCTGATAACTGATTGAAAGTTGCCATGTTTGCTGATTTGCTGTTCTGCACAACTGATGCTATTCTAGTGATTCTGTGAGTGCCATTCAACATAGCTGCGGGTGGAATTTTTGCACGAAAATTGGTATCCACACTTGTTTCATCATATATTAGTGTTTTGATGCATCACAGACACTCAGATATGCACTGGTTGTGAGTTCCAGAAAAATTTTCCAAGTTTCAGCAGCACTTACTATAAATAGGCATAACTTTTGATCAGTAACTCGGAATTTGACGAATTTTATATCAAATCGAAGGGAATTTTCTGAATAATCTGATTTTTCTAACTTCGTCAGAAAACCCCTTCGTTTGGATCCTGAAAAAGCCTGTTTACTGTTTCTTTTTTATTTTACAAGTTCTATTTTCTTAGTTTTTGGTCACTGTTTTAATTCTTTGACTTGGTTCCCTTTTGAATTTTGTTCTCAAACTTTCTGTGATATGTTTTCATGATTTTAGGGTGCTGAAAAAAATAAAGAAAAAAATTTTAAAAAATAATAAATTTTGTTGCCGATTTTGGTCATGCATATCTGTTACAGTATGCTATGGTTGATGCTGTTCTGTTCAGTACATGACTAGGGGCAACCCAAGTTATTTGCATCCTTATAACCCTGAAATTGATAGAACTTATCACAGATTAGTTAGACAAAATAGGAATCAGTCATTAGGTAGTGAGTCAGAGTCATCTTATAGTCCATCTAATTCTGATTCTGTTTCTGCTTACTCTATTCCTTCTTCTTTTGTTCAATCTGATTCTGCTTTTGTTAATTGTGATAACATGGCTCAACCCCCACCAAGGGAAAGAACACTTAGGGAGCTGGCTGCACCTGACTTCACTATTGAAGACTCGTGTATCCGGTATCCTGATGAGGATGTTCCTTTTGAGCTTAGAACAGGACTAATCCATTTGTTGCCCAAGTTTCATGGTCTTGCAGGTGAGGATCCTCATAAGCATCTCAAGAAATTCCATATAGTGTGCACCACAATGAAACCACATGATGTGCAAGAGGATCATGTCTGTCTCAGAGCATTTCCACATTCCTTAGAGGGTCTAGCACAAGATTGGTTATCTGACTTGGCCCCTGGTTCCATCACAAGCTGGGATGACTTGAAGAGGGCATTTCTGGAAAAATTCTTCCCTGCAAATAGGACCACTGCAATCAGAAAGGAAATTTCTGGTATCAGGCAACAACATGGAGAGAGTCTCTATGATTATTGGGAGAGATTCAAGAGGTTGTGTGCTTCCTGCCCTCACCATCAGATCTCAGAGCAGCTTCTCATCCAGTACTTTTATGAAGGTCTCAACTTCATGGAAAGAAACATGGTAGATGCTGCAAGTGGTGGTACATTGGGAGATATGACACCCTTACAAGCCAGGAGCAAAATTGAGAAGATGGCTTCCAATTGTCAACAATTCCATGCAAGAAGCAACAATGATGCAATAGTTGTGAGGGATGTAAATGATGTTGGTGCAGACTCGGGCAAGGTTGAGAAGCTTGAGCAGAAAATTGATTCTCTCACAACATTGGTCACACAATTGGCTGTCAATCAGAAAAAGATGATACTTCCTGCTAGAGTGTGTGGCATATGCACATCCATTGAGCACCCCACAGATGCATGCCCTTCCCTTCAGCAGCAACAGCCGATGACCAGTGGTGACCAACCCGAGGCCTATGCAGCAAACATATACAACAATAGAGGTCCACAACAACACAATCATGACCTCTCTTCCAATAGATACAACCCTGGATGGAGGAACCATCCCAATCTGAAGTGGTCTGATCAACAACAACCTCCTCCTAATGTTCCATTTCAGAACACCGCTGGACCGAGCAGACCACCATATGTACCTCCTCCAATCCAACAGCAAAGGCAACAACAACAGCAAGTGGTTCATCCTGCACCATCAGCCCCTCCATCCAACCAACCTACCTTGGAGGAGTTGGTGAGGCAAATGACCATGCAAAACCTCCAATTTCAACAAGAAACTAGAGCAGCCATTCAGAGACAAGAGGTATCCATTCAGACTTTGACAAATCAGATGGGTCAAATGGCAACTTCTCTCAACAACTTGCAATCTCAAAATTCTGACAAGTTACCTTCCCAAACAGTGATCAACCCTCAGAATCAGAATGTGAGTGCCATCAACCTGAGGTCAGGAAAGCAGATTGTCAGACCCACACCACAACCTCACCTCAACAATGATGCTCTAGCTTCCTCTAAAGGGAAGAGCCAAGTGATAGAGGAAGGTGAACACCCTAGCACCAAGGAGAGTCATCCAACTCAACCTTCCTCAAGCTCAACCACAAAACCTGCTGTTGTCCTGCAACCTCCTCCCATTCCTCTTCCATTCCCACCAAGAGTGCCTCAAAACAAAAGGGTGGAAGAGGTGGACAAGGATATTCTTGACACATTCAGGAAGGTGGAAGTCAACATACCCCTTCTTGATGTAATAAAACAAATTCCAAGGTACGCGAAGTTCCTTAAGGAGTTGTGCACTAATAAGAGAAGACTCAAGGGCAATGAGAGGATAAGCATGGGAAGGAATGTCTCCGCTCTCATAGGTAAACCTATCCCTCACATTCCTGAAAAATGTAAGGATCCTGGAACTTTCTCTATACCTTGCATCATAGGCAATGTGAAGTTTGAAAATGCTATGCTAGATTTAGGAGCATCCATAAATGTCATGCCTATGTCTGTTTTTAAGTCTCTTTCTCTTGGACCTCTTCAACCTACGGGTGTGGTGATTCAATTAGCAAATAGAAGTACTGCCCACCCTGCAGGTTTGATAGAGGATGTCTTGGTTCGGGTTGAAGAGCTGATCTTCCCTGCTGATTTTTACATACTTGATATGGAAGATGACTCCCCCCGTAATGTTGTTCCTATTATTTTGGGGAGGCCATTTTTGAAAACAGCCCGAACCAAGATAGATGTGCATTCAGGTTCACTTTCCATGGAGTTTGATGGCAGTGTGATCCGATTTGACATTTTCCATGCTATGAAACATTTTCCTGAGGATCACTCTGTCTTTCATATAGACTTTCTTGATGAGATTGATGAACATGTGCTTGATGTTTTGCATGATCCTGATTTGCCATCATTTACAGACTCATTTTCTTGTCCTGCATGTACTGATTCCGAAATGTGCATGTCATGCATTGATCAATTTCTAGCTTCTGACACTGCATCTGTTGATGACTCTCATATTATAGATTTTGCTAACCCCCTCTCTGTTATGCAAGAGTCTGATTCTTTTGTTCAGGTGCAGGCAGCAGAATCCATTTCTACTGTCCCTTTAGTTCCATCCATTATGCAGGCACCCTCATTGGACCTGGAGCCCCTCCCTCCTCATCTCAAATATGCTTACTTTGAGGATGAGCAGAAACTCCCAGTGATCATCTCTACCTCACTTTCTGTTGATCAAGAGGAGAAACTGCTAGATATGATTAGACAGAACAAGAGGGCAGTCGGATGGACTTTAGCATATCTACCTGGGGTGCCACTTGTGAACTTCAGAAACATAGTCCTTCGATTAGGAGACCAATGCAAGATGGCATTCGATCCGCTGAAGAGAGCACTCACCTTCTTCCCACCATGACTTCGGGAGTCTCCTTTTCTCCTTCCTTACTCTTTTTATTACACTTGTCTATATCTGTCTGATTCTGCTATTTGTGTTCCATTGAGGACAATGTGTGATTTAAGTGTGGGGGGGAGAGTAGTTTAGGTTGCATATTTTGCTTTGATTTTTTTTTAGGTTTTGCTTAGTTTTGGGCATTTTCTTGCATGTTTTTGCTTCATTTTAGTAGAGTTTTGGTATCTCGTGTTTGAATTCATGCATTTCTGTGTGTAAAGTTGCTTTTGATAATTAAGAGGTGGTAACACTGTGATAGAATTGTCCCTTTTGTGAGGATTTGAGCCTTAATTGTGGGTGGATTGCTATATATGCCACCTAATTTTCTTTCATGTGTGATTGCACTCTGGATTACTTGCACTCTAGAACTTGACTTGACTCTTGTTGATACTTGATTGCTCATGCACATTTTGAAATGATTTAGGCACTTTCTTTCTTGAATAAGCTACTAGCCATATGAGCCTACCTTGAATGAATGTATCCTTTGCTAGCCCCTTTGAGCCTTTTTATCCCTTTCCTTGTTCTTTAGCTCATTACAAGCCTATGACTGAAAAACCATGATTGTCCTAACCTTAGGGAATTTTGGAGCTTTGGAATTGTTTTGGGAATGGGTATTAGGTAAGAAGTATGCTTTATGCTTTAATTGGTTGAGTTCTTGGTTTTGCCTCATTGGTTGTTATAGTTATGGCTTCATCTTCATGCCATTTGTGTTGTTTCTTCTTTTCTTTTTGTATATCTCTCAAAAACAAAAAAAATAAAAAAAAATGCAAAAATAAAAAGAAAAAAAAAAGAAGAAAAAAAAAAAAAAAAAAAAAGTGAATAAAAGGTTGTTGAGGCAAAGAGGATTGGAATTAGTGGTTGTTGATTTTGGGGTGGATTTTGCTTACTTTTTACTTATTCCCCATTGCTCCTCTATTCCCTTGGTTTTAGCTACATTCCCATATTTTTATCCTACCTTGTCCTTGGCCCCATTACAACCCTTAAAAGACCTTTTGATCATTTTGTGCATGTGTGTTGATGGTTGATGTTAGAGGCTTGTCAAGCTTATGGTTGTGTTTGTTTTTCATGATGTGCCTTGAGTGTAAATAATGATTAACCCCAAACACTTGAGTGTAAACACTTTTGAGTGATCCTTGTGAGTTTCTATCATCTTTGTGACTATCCTCTTGATGTCATTGGTTTCTTTGCATACTTGAAGTAATTGGATGATGTTCGCGGATGCTTTGACTCTTTGATCCTTAACCATTTTGTGTGCTTGAGTTTGCCCATTTCTTTGCATTTCCTAGAATTCATTGTGAAGTATGTAATCTCTTAGGTTTACATTTCTTAGTTGTAGTCATCTTGTTGCATGATTCACTTTGGTGCATATTGATCTTCATAGTCCTATCTTTTGGTTTTGCCCAGGAGTGCAAAAGGATAAGTGTGGGGGTATTTGATGAGCATTTTATTTCCCATTATTCCTTGCATCATTTTACTCCTATTATTGATACTTGTTGCCCATTTGACATTGATTAGCTTGATTTATTGATTTAGAGTTTATTGGACTAATATTTCGAATATTGTTTAATTTGGAATTATTTAGCCTAATTAATTCTATTTCTATTTTCAGGTAATATTTGGCACAAGGACACTTTGGGAAGTTTGGAAATGAAGATTGAAGTATTGAAGTGAAGATTGTAATTTGCATTTAGGTCCCTTTTTAATTGTAATGTTCAGAATAGTGTTTCTTAGGATTTGGGCCCATGTTTTAGGCCCATTTTGTGTCTAAAGAGGGGAAATTCGTGTAACCCCCAAGACACACTCCCATTTCAGATTTCTCACTCTCTCTCTAGGTTAGAACTTCTCTCTTGGCTCTCCCAAGTGGTGGTGGCTGCTAGGGTTTTGTTCTTCCCCATTTCTACTCGTTTTTCTTCATTTATGGCCATGGAAGGCTAGACTTCAAGGGTTAATCCCTTTGGTATTGTATTATCTACTCTTGAGCTCTTGTTATTAATGCAATTTCATTTTCTCTTCTCTGTTTTCATGTTTATCGATGTGTAGTGGTTTGCTTAATTCCATTTCGTAGAGATAATACATGAATATAAATGCTTAATTTGTATTAACTCGTAAAAACTCCAATTCTGGTTTCTGATGCTTAATTAGAAGTTAGGGTTTGGAGTGATAACTGAATTTTCGCTTAGTATTTGGTTATCACGAGTTGGACAGAGGAGAGGAGAGGAATCGATCTTTAGTGAGCTAGGATTGAGTAGTGTACGTAGCCAAAGGGGTTTGCCCGCTTTTGTTTCTGATTTTCTTAGTTTTTATATTCTGTTTATGTTTTGTTCTTCACATTTGTCACACACAAAAACCCCCCCTATTTTACTGCACACTACGTGTTTGATACTTTGCCTAGACCGATATTCGCTGGGAAACGACCTAGGATCACCTTCCTAGTACTACAGAATAAACACCTTTTATTTTGATCGGGTACGGCCTCGATCAGTGTGGGACGCCGAAACGAGCGATGACTTGTCTGAGAAAGAATTTTTGGATTTTAGCTGAAGAGATTGTGGCCAAAGCCTCGGCTTTGACCCATTTTGTGAAGTAATCAACTGCGACCACAACGAACTTTAGTTGTCCAGGAGCTGTTTTGAATTTCCCGATGATGTCCATGCCCCACTGATAGAAGGGCCATGGTGCGATCATCGAGTGGTGCTCGGTCGGAGGTCGCTGGAAGACCTTTCCATGGAATTGACAGGACTTACATCTTTTGGCATGTTCTGAAGCATCACTTAGAAGTGTGGGCCAGTAATAGCCTGCTCGGAGAACTTTGCGTGCTAGAGCTTTTGCACCTACATGATGGCTCGAGATTCCTTCATGAACCTCGGCCAACACAAGATAGGCCTCTGTAGAGTCCAGACACTTCAGCATAGGGGAGTCCATTCCCCGTTTATACAAGGTATCACCAATCATGACATACTGGGCAGCCTGCTTGACTATCTTTCTTCCTTTCAAAGGATCGGTTGGAAAAACTTGGTATTTAAGATACTGCTTGATGGGGTCCATCCAGTCGGTGGTTAATGATATTACCAGAACCACGCTCGGCTGATGGACAGTTTCTTGAACTAAACTTTTGTTGTTTTCTGGGCCTTTGGTGCTAGCGAGCTTGGAGAGGATATCAGCTCGCCCATTGGAGGCTCTGGGGATATGAGTGATGGAAAATTGTGAAAAGAGGTCTGAAAGGGTTTTGACTTGTTCCAGGTATTTTTGGAGAATTGGTTCTTTAGCCTGAAACTCCCCGTTGACCTGGGATATAACTAACTGAGAGTCACTGAAAATTTCGATTTCTGAAGCCCCCATTTGATGGGCCATCCGTAAGCCGGCCAACACCGCCTCATACTCCGCCTGATTGTTTGAGGTGGGGAACTCAAACTTGAGGGAGTATTCTACGCTGAGGCCCTCGTCACTTTCAAGAATTATACCGGCCCCGGCCCCCTTACTGTGGCTAGATCCATCAACATAAATCTTCCACAGTTGTGTCTTGTTGGAATGGTTAGAGTCTGACAGCTTTGAAATAAAATCTGCCAAAATTTGGGACTTGAGAGTTCTCCTCGGCTCGTAGGTTACGTCGAACTTTGATAGCTCAACGGACCAAGAGACCATTCTTCCAGCCAAGTCAGGTCGGTGGAGCATCTGTCTTATCGGCTGGGTGGTTCTGACCACAATGGGGTGGTTCTGAAAGTACTGCCGGAGCCTCCTAGCAATAATCACCAAAGCAAAGGCGAGTTTCTCTATCTTGGAGTATCTTATTTCAGGTCCTTGGAGGGCCTTACTGACAAAGTAGATAGGCTGCTCGGTCCCTGAGTCATCCTTGACCAGGGTCGAGCTAACAAATGTTTCACCAATAGACAAATATAAAAACAGGATTTCCCCCTCCAGAGGACTTGTGAGGACGGGAGGGGCCGAGAGGTGTTCCTTGAGTTCAGCGAATGCTTGTTCGCAAGAGTCATTCCAATGAAAATTTTTGTTTTTTCTGAGCAGTTGATACCATGGGAGGGCTCTCTTGGCTGCTTGAGGGAGGAATCTTGAGGGGGCTGCCATCCGACCGGTCAGCCTCTGAACCTCTTTCACATTATATGGACTATGCATATTCAAAATAGCTTGGCATTTCTCTGGGTTGGCCTCGATGCCTCTCTCCGTAAGCATGAAACCTAAAAAAGCCCCAGCAGGAACCCCGAAAGTGCATTTGTCGGGGTTTAGGCGCATGTTGTACATTCTGATTCTGTCCAAGATGACTGCTAGGTCACGGGGATGATCTTCCTTCTTTCTGCTCTTGGCTATCATATCATCAATGTATACCTCGAGGGTAGGACCAATCAGTCCCGAGAAGACCTTGTTCATCATCCGCTGGTAGGTTGCGCCAGCGTTTTTCAATCCGAAAGGCATAACTGTATAACAGTATGTGGCCTTATCAGTGATGAAGGCCGTTTTCTCCTGATCAGGAGGGTACATCGGGATCTGATTGTACCTAGAATATGCATCCATAAAAGAAAGGAGTTGGTAGCCAGATGAATTGTCCACTAGTTTGTCAATGATGGGGAGGGGATACTGATCTTTTGGGCAGACTTTGTTTAAGTCAGTGTAGTCAATGCACATGCGCCACTTCCCGTTTGATTTTTTGACAAGCACGGTGTTCGAAAGCCAGTCGGAGTAATTAACCTCCCTGATGAATCCGGCTGAGAGAAGCTCGGTCACCTTCTCCTCAATTATTGAAGCCTTTTCTGTTCGTACTCTTCTCTTTTTCTGGGCGATTGGTTTGGCGGTCGGGTTGACACTGAGGCGATGACATATCAGATTCGGATCAATCCCCGACATATCTGCCGAGGTCCATGCAAAAAGGTCTCTGTTTTTCTTTAAAAGTTCGAGCATCTCTGCTCGTGTTTTTTCTGAGAGGTTGGTCCCTAGCTTCACTTTCCTTCTTGGGATTTTTTCATCCAACACAATGAACTCCCAGTCACCCTGGGGGGTCGGTCTTGTGTCGTCCAACTCAAACCTGACATCCAGGTCCGTCAAAAGTACATTTCCTCTGCTCAAACATAACTTGGGTTGGATCTCTTCAAGGCTTTTGAGTTTCGCTAAACTAGCGTTGTAGCATAGTCTAGCTTTTTCTTGTTCGGCTCTGATGGCAACAACAGTTCCGTCGGAGCCTTCGAATTTCATGGTCAGATGGACGGTTGAAACGACCGCTCCGAAAGCTTGCAAGCATGTTCTTCCGAGGATGGCATTATATGCTGACGGGCAGTCGACAACCAGAAACTTGATGATCTCGGTTCTTGCCGAGGGGTGATTCCCGAGTGTTACGGGAAGTTGAATGTGTCCTTTGGGGACCACCATGTCCCCTGTAAAGCTGATTAACTTTCCCTCGAAAGGGGTCAAGTCGGAGGTTTTTAACTTCAGAGCTTCAAAAAGGTTCAAGAACATAATATCTGCCGAGCTGCCTTGGTCGACAAATATTCTGGCAACCTCATAGTTGCCCACCAAAGTAGTAATGACCATGGTCGTTGTGACCCGGGATGATTCCTTCAAAATCCTCATCAGAGAAACAGATGGGGACACTCTTTGTAGTTCTCTTCCGGATTGGATGGTCATGGACAGCAAGCACTTGGTTGATGTATTTTTTTCTATCAGATCTGCTTTCTCCTCCTCCCGCAAAACCTCTAGCTATGGTGTTGATTCTGAGATTTTGCGGGGATTGGTCTGTGGCTACTTCTACCATAGCAATTCTTTGTTGATTAGATGGTTGTTGCTGATTGGTGTGGTGGTCGGTTTGTCTAGTTGAAGGTCGGACATTTCTGTCCGGGGAAGGGGTCCTTCTTCGAGCATGTCGGTTGAGTGCCTCCCTGATGTGACACCCTTTTTTCAGTACAAGTAAATATTACAATAATTAAGTATTACTTGTTAAATATATGGACTTGTTATTAAATAGAAATTATGAGAATAAAATTTCTCTTTTAAAGCGGGTGCATAAACCAAAACTTGGAATTCTTGGAGAAGAAATTCTAAATCATTTCAAACAGTTGTATCGAATTCGGCAATTTCTAAAACCTTTTCATGAGTTGAATAGCATTCGTATTTTGAAATCGTATTTATATGATAGAAAGTAAGTGAAGCTATCCTTGCTTTGGTTTTATAAAACTGATACCATCTAATCCTCTTTGTAGCCGAACTCTTTAAAAAGGTTAAATCAGAGTAAGCGGAAATTATAGGACTATGCAACTTAATAGAAATATAACATAGATTTTATATACATATATACATAAAAAGTCAGGTGATACATAGTCCCAGCGTAAGTCTCCAAGGTCCACATACAAGTCCATAAAGATCTATGTACAAAATAAAACCATAACCCTAGAGTACTCAAAAGTATATCTACAATATATACTGTGACGACCCAACTTTCTATTCTAAATTTAATACTTATATTCAAAAATACGACCATTTTTTTTATTTTTCCTTTATTCAAAGTTAGGTCATCATCCATTTCAACCTTTGCGGAAATAATTAAACATCATGAAGGAAAAACACTCATGTTATATTTCCTCACAAGAGAAAAGTACATTTCCATTATATCCAAAAACTGTCAACATTGAGCTTAACTTAAGTACCCTAGGTCATTACATTATATTACATATCTTACAACAAAATTTATAATAACCTAGAGCAACTGGTTCGGAACTCAAAACATAACATAAATAAGAGAAACCTGATGATTCGCATTATCCACATTCCTACATCCCAACTCAACTCAATCATCAGTTCCCCACTGACTGCCGGTTGAGTTGTCCATGAAATCATCATCAGCCACCGGATCGGCATCCTCCACCGGATCCTCATCCTCTATCGGATCCTCCTCCTCCTCCTCCTCATGTGCCGGTTCAGATGGCACATACACCGGAGTCCGAGATCGGGCTCTAGTGGAAGGACGAGAGGGAGCAGGTACCTCCAAAATTATTCTTTCCTCGGAGGGTGATGGACTTGGTGGAAGGGTGCGTCTCGGAAAACGTCTTGGCTGTGGTGGTGGTGTTCCATGCCGAAACACAAAATTTGGCGGAATGTGCATAATGTACATCATTGGGATTCTCGTCCGACGCGGGCGCATTCGGGACCATGGGTTTGGGTGACGGAAAGTGACTTCCACGTCCCCTTCATAGATAGCCCAATGATCCTCAAAGTTCCACTCCCCATTAGGGAGCGGCCTCATCTCCACGCAGAACATGTTTCTCGCCATCACCTACACAAGGGACTGGGAGTGAGTCATAGCTAAAAGCAATAACAAATGAGTATAACAGTGGCTAGAAATAACAAACACAACTTTTCAAATAGCAATAATAAATGCATATGTATATGCTCAAACTGTCTTTTAACACTTCTTGGATTTCATTAGCGACATGATGCATGCCTACTCCTCATTCATGCTTCACAGTTCGGCATCCTTTCGGGAATCCGTTTCAAACCTATGTTTTCATCGAACTGGAGCGTATCCATAACCCATGCATCACGATTGATTGGGAACTAGCCTTCATAACATTTTCATGCTACGGAATTCAAATCATCATAGCATAGTCAATGCTATGGCATCACAGCTCATTCAATGCTGCGGAATACGTCTACCTATGCCAGATTCCACAATCGAACTCGGAGCAACTCCATGCATGTCAATGCCATACAACTATTCATTTTCTTTCTTTCTTTTAAGTCACATCCTTGAACATCATGTCTCCAATATAGAGACCCAAAGTTCATAATCCTTCTTGCATTAACTAGTGCTAGTGCTTACTAAAAATTCCATCAGCGGCCCAGCCACTTTGTGATGGTTTTATGCAATAGGAGTTAATTATTTTATTATTTAATTATTGCAACGGCCCCATTTAGGACTCCCAAAATATCAACCAAGTGGGTAAAGACTTCCACTGGGACATGGGAAAATAATCAACCAAATGGGTGTACGCACTTCCATTGGGACATCCTGTCCGAATATGTCAACCACTGAATAAAATTCCAGTAGGACTCATCCAGGATAAAAATCAACCAATGGGAATCAAGTAAACTTATACATTTATCCATTGGGACTCCTTTCCGAATACGTCAACCACTGAATAGAATTCCAGTAGGACTCTTCCAGGATAATAATCGACCAATGGAAAAACGTATAAGAATTAGGTATTCAATATTCTTAAGAAAAATAAGTGTTTTCTTCAGTTTTAATCAAAATACTCGAGTATTTTATAAAATACTCGAGTTGTTCTTCATTTTTTTCCAGAATACTTGAAGTCTTTGAAGAAAACTCGAGTTGTTCCTCATTTTCCCAGAATACTCGAGTATTTCTCAAAAGACTCGAGTGTTTTTACTGCAACAGCACCAGTTTCTGCATTTTAAGCACCAATTCGAATTCCATGCATTGTTTTTCCATTCTTATGCAAAACAGAGGCATAAACACATATAAGGAACATGTTAGTATGCATAAACAAGTACATAATAACATAAATCATCATCAAATCACAGAATCTATGCAAACTTGAAAAATAACCATTTCAAGATATGAAATTCATTTCCACTTGGTTTTATCTTCGAAAATCAATCCAGTGAGCATCATTAGGTTCATTTAAACTTGTTTGACTCATAAAACCTTGGGTTTATGACCTCCATGTCATATTCCCAATTCCAACTTCATCCCTTGATGAACCATGTGAGATTCCTACATTTCTAGCTTGAGATTACTCATTCTAGCAATTAGATAACTCCTCCCTTACCTCAGAGAAGCTAAACAACAAATTAAATAACAAGGAAATTGGTTGGATCAAAAATCCAAATTCTGGACTTGTGAAAAAGGGGTTGAACAGGCTTACTTTGGCCACAGATTTCACCACGGATTTGGCATGAAAAAGAACGAAACAAGTTAGTTTAACAAACTAGGATATATTAACTTCAATCAGAAACAAATTTGACACAAAAAGGATTCATGAGATTACCAAACGAATTCAATGAAGATGAATACTTGATGCTGAAAACTACTCTGTTTTCACAGCTTTGAACTTCAAACTTTGATGAGCTAGAACTCGAACTACAGGGGCTTATTTGAAGTGATTCTTGATTCTAATTCAAAGATGGAACTAGAACCTTGAGTTGTGTTTTGGTTTCAAAGGATTTGATTGAGAAACGAAGGAGAAATTAGAGATCAAAGTATGCTCTGAAAAACTGAGAGTCTGAAACTTAGAATTCGGGTTTTGGAGGATTAGAGGTGTTGAATGCTTCAACCAAGCACCAATTTATAGTCTAGGAATACTTCAAATCGAAGCAAAGTCCAGCTCTATGCTTGTCATTTCAAGAAACCACGTTTTGGTGCGAAAATTAAATGAAAACCGACTTATACATTTTCAGGTCTGTACGAAATACTCGAGTTTTTTCCGAAATACTCGAGTTTTTATTTAAAAATTCAAATTTTTAAACAGCTACTTAAAATACTCGAGTTTTTCCTAAAATACTCGAGTGTTTTTGCTAAAATAGGAAAAATTGACTATTTTAATGATACTAATATTTATAAAAATACTTTTATTTCATGTATTTAAAATATAGGATCTTACATCCTCCCCCACTTAAATAGAATTTCGTCCTCGAAATTCCGATTTACATAAAAAGATGCGGATATTCCTCCCTCATCTTAGATTCTAATTCCCACGTAGAGTCAGATATTCCATTCTGACCCCACAAGACTCGAACTAACGGAATCTTTTTTCCTCGCAACTTCTTAATTCGCCTATCTTCTATTTGCACTGGCCCAACGTCGAATGTGAGATTCTCTTTTAGCGGTATCATGTCTTGTTGCAGCTGAACGATCGACGATGGACCTTGGATAAATTTGCGAAGCTGAGAGACATGGAATACGTTGTGCAGATTGGACAGAAATGAGGGTAAAGCGATCAGATATGCGACAGGACCCACTCGTTTTAAAATCTGATAAGGGCCGATGAACTTAGGAGATAGCTTCTTTGGCTTCATTACCCTTCCAATTCCAGTCGTTGGCACGACTCGCAGGAATACATGATCTCCCTCTTGAAATTCGAGCTAGAATCTTCGCTGATCGGCATAACTCTTCTGACGACTTTGTGCGATCTTCATCTTCTCTTGGATAGTCCTTACCTTTTCAGTCGTTTCTTGAACTAATTCAGGTCCGATGAGAGAATTCTCCCCCATTTGAAACCAACAAAGCGGGGTTTTACACTTTCTTCCATATAGAGCTTCGTACGGGGCCATATCGATGCTTGCGTGATAACTATTATTGTAGGTGAACTCCACAAGCGGCAATAACCGATCCCAACCTTCTTGATATTCCAGAACACATGCTCGAAGCAGGTCTTCCAAAGATTGAATCGTCCTTTCTGATTGACCATCGGTTTGAGGGTGATAAGCAGAACTCATCCTCAACTGCGTTCCCAACGCTTGATGTAAACTCTGCCAGAACCGGGACATGAAACGGGGATCACGATCCGATACGATACTCGAGGGAATTCCGTGCAATCTAACAATCTCCTTAATGTACAATCTTGCAAGCTTCTCCAACGGATACTGCATGTTGATGGGAATGAAATGTGCAGACTTCGTTAAGCGATCAACCACAACCCAAATTGCACCAAAGCCTTCTCTTGTTCTTGGAAAACCACTCACAAAATCCATAGCTATTCCATCCCACTTCCATTCTGGTATGCTCAAGGGTTGCAGTTCTCCTCCAGGCTTCTTATGCTCGATCTTCGCCTTTTGGCAGACAAGGCAAGACGCTACATAAGGCTCAGCATCTTTCTTTAGTCCGGACCACCAAAACATCCTCTTCAGGTCTTGATACATCTTTGTTGATCCAGGATGCATACTCAGCTTGCTCTTGTGGGCTTCCTCTAATACAGCTTTCCTTAATTCTTGATTCGCCGGGATGCAGATTCGATCCCTGAATCTCAGAATGCCATCGGATCCTAATTGGAAATCCGGTTCCACTCCTTCCATCTCTAATCTTTTCTTCTCTAGAAGCTCCTTGTCCACTTGTTGTAGGTCTCGAACTTGACCCACAAACTCATTTGTGATTTGCAACATTCCTAACTTGACGCAATTCGGCTTGAACTGAATTGCCAAATTCAAGTTTCGGAATTCTTCAATTAGTTGAGCTTCTTTTACCATCATTGTACTCACGTGCAGCATCTTCCTACTGAGAGCGTCGGCTACAACATTAGCTTTGTTGGAAACCAACAAGCGGCTCAATATAGTCTAGAGGGGGGGGGGGTGAATAGAATATTGAAGCCTTATTACAGATTTTTCGTCCACCTAAGAGAATGATTTTATGAAAATAAATTTTCTTAAAAAATTCAAGTCAGATTACTCGAGTAACTCAAGACTTCACTCGAGTAATACGCAAGCAAAAATAATTTCACTCGAGTATTCAGCAAATCACTCGAGTATTACGAAAGCTATTTTTAAATCACTCGAGTAACAGAAAACCTACTCGAGTATTGTTCATAAACTGAAACCAGATTACTCGAGTAAACTGGGTAAAATTCAATTAAAACTCAGTTTTCAATAGAGTTCTTCAAGAATTACAATGCTATGATGATTCAACAAATTATGAATGATTAATATGAACAATTTCAAGTAATATTAACATGCAATTTTAGATCAAATGAGTAGAATTAAGAAAACCCCAATTCTAACCTAAAAATGCAATTGTTAATGAATTAATGCAATACAAGGAATGAAAATAAAAGAGACACAAGGATTTATCCTGGTTCACTTTCACCCACTTGAAAGCTACTCCAGTCCCCTCTTGAATCAAGAGAGATTCTTCACTAGAAATCTTCAAATGTAGATTTTACAATGTTTTAAGATGCAACTAGATTCTTAGTTCTCCTATCTTAAAACCCAACTCAAAGTGTGTACCAAACACTTTGATCTAATCTACCCCTTTTGAGAATTCTAGATTTCCTTGCAAATTGATTGAAGATGCTTCCAACCAATCCTCTTTTCTTGCTTTGATTTGATCCTCAAAGTCTTCCTTGTGAGATTCTTCACTTGTGTTGAAACTTCAATGATGCAATCACAAATTGCAAATCTTCAACAACCACTAAGAACAAAAATTATGATCTCAAGAATATTTGAACAATGAGAGAAATAGAGTGAAGAATGAAAAGTTCTTTGTTGAATCTTGATAGCTCTTGAAAGATGTAAAAAATAGCTCTTGAATTGCTTTTTAAAAGTGTATAGAAAATTGTAAGAATGAAATGTATCTTATGTGAAAGAGAAAATTATGTCCTTTTAAAATTTTCAAACACTGATTGAATTACTCGAGTAAACCATATAACTTCACTCGATTAAAACATGTCAGATTAAGTTACTCGAGTGATGTGTAAACCATTACTCGATTAACCTGTCATGACATAAATTACTCGAGTGATCCAATACTCATTACTCGAGTAAACTGATCAGAATCTGAATAAAAACAAGGTTTTTCTAAAAGGATTTTCACAAAACTTTTAATAGAGCTATTTAATCAAGATTTAAAGTATCTTCACTCTTAATCAAACATTATTTAAATATTCTTAAAATCACCTAAGCTACCCACACCAATGAGATGCATTGCATAAAAATAAAGATTACATTGAAATAGAATTAATAAAAATCCTAATTCTAATCTTCATGTGGTGTAGCTTGCTTGTTGCCAATGTTGTTGCTTGGAGAGAGATTGTTAGCATCAAAACATGAGAATCCTACAAACTCCCCCTTTTTGATGATGACAAACCTCCTTTTCAATTAAGCACTAAGTTTTAACATACTCCCCCTAAATGTAAAACACCTAGGAAAAATATAATAAAACTTAACCTACAAGAACAACATCAACAAAATAACAAAATATTCTCCCCCTTTTGGCATCATTAAAAAGATAGGAATTGTGAGAAAAGTCCTTTGCCAAAAGTTGAAGGTAAGTAGTTCACAATGGTATAAAAATAAGATAACAATAAAGACAATACCAAAATAAACCACAATAGTGCCACAACGAATATAAACGCACAACGAATATAGCACCATAATCCATAATATCAGAGTATCACACTATGCAGCAAATCATAGTGTAAAGCAAAAAAAAAAAAACATCAACCATAGCAAATAATCAAACGAAACTAACCAAACTAGACCATACACAAGGCCCTAAAACATAGTAGCAACAGAGTCATAAACATGAAACAGAAACATAAACATAACATAGTCAGAAATATGCATATGAAACATGAAACAGAAATCAACATCAAATGAAAATGATGATTTGATGAAGAACCATATAATAGAGAAGAGAGAAATACGAACAAGAGAGAGAAAGAAACGTGAAAATGATGCAGTTTGCAACAGTTCAGTTTTTAAAATCACGTAAGTTACTCGAGTGATGTTCATGCATTACTCGAGTGATTCGAGCAGTAATCGAGTGAAAAAAAAATGTTACTCGAGTATGCCGAAAGTAAAAAAATTTTTCACTCGAGTGATGGATGAACTAATCGAGTGATACGAAAGTCATTTTAAAATTAATCGAGTGACAGACAGAATTACTCGAGTAACACGAAAGAGATTTTAAAATTACTCGAGTGAAATATCTGTTACTCGAGTGAACTGTCCAGAATTTTAAAAATTTCAATTTTTCATGCAAAAACATTTTTCATGCACAAACACATAGTAACACGTAGCATTTAGCAAGTAACACACATACAAATAAAGCAAATAACATATTATAGAAAACATACACACATAACTACATATCACAAAAAATAAGAAACACTTTAATAAGATACAACAACTCAAAATACAAATCACATTGAAATAGGCTTGAAGGTGATTTCGAAAAGCATCAAATATAATTAGCTAATAGTTGATTCATCAAAAATACCAAGTTCTCTTCGAATTTTATAAAATGTGTCCCTTGGTAATGGTTTTGTAAAGATATCAGCTAATTGATCCGAAGTTTGAACAAACTCAATAACACAATCACCTTTTTGAACATGATCTCTCAAAAAATGATGCCTAATTTCAATATGCTTTGTCCTTGAGTGTAATACTGGATTTTTAGTCAAATTAATTGCCGAAGTGTTATCACACTTTATAGGGATTTTTGTCAAATTTAAACCAAAGTCAGATAATTGTTGTTTCATCCATAAAAGTTGTGCACAACAACTACCTGCAGCTATGTATTCGGCCTCCGCGGTTGATAAAGCAACACAGTTTTGCTTTTTGGAAAACCACGATACAAGTGAACTACCAATCAAGTGACAAGTTCCGCTTGTACTTTTTCTCTCAACTTTACAACCGGCAAAATCAGAATCCGAATAACCTATAAGTTTTAGAAAAGCATCCCTAGGATAATAAAGTCCAGTATTCGTTGTACCCTTTAAGTATTTCATAATTCTTTTGACAGCAGTTAGATGCGACTCTTTCGGTTTTGCTTGAAAACGTGCACACATACATACACTAAACATGATGTCAGGCCTAGATGCAGTTAAGTATAACAAACTACCAATAATACCACGATACTTCGTTACCTCTACCGCTTTTCCAGCCTCATCTTGATCTAGGTAGCATGCAACGATCATTGGTGTAGAAGCGGATTTGCACGAATCCATCCCAAAACGTTTGAGAAGCTCTCTACAATATTTACTCTGATGAATATAAATGCCATCATTAAGCTGCTTTATTTGAAGGCCAAGAAAGAATGTAAGCTCTCCCATCATCGACATCTCGAATTCGCTTTGCATCAAGTCTGAAAACTTCTTACACAAGTTATCGTTAGTAGCACCAAATATAATATCGTCAACATATATTTGAACCAATAAAATATCCTTACCGGAACGTTCAATAAAAAGTGTAGTGTCAACAGTGCCTCGTTTAAAACCTTTTTGTAATAAAAAATTGCTTAGTCGGTCGTACCAAGCTCTAGGAGCTTGTTTCAAACCGTACAAAGCCTTTTTCAGTTTGAAAACGTAGTCCGGATGCTCAAAACTCTCGAATCCGGGAGGTTGTGACACGTAAACTTCCTCTTGAATGTATCCGTTAAGAAAGGCGCTCTTAACATCCATTTGATACAATTTAAAATTCATTATCGAAGCAAAAGCGAGAAGAATACGAATAGCTTCTAGTCTAGCAACAGGAGCATATGTCTCATCGTAATCGATTCCTTCTTCTTGACTATAACCTTGTGCTACCAACCTAGCTTTATTCCTAACAAAAATACCCGATTCATCTAACTTATTCCTATAGATCCACCGAGTACCAATTACAGGACGATCATCGGGTTTTGGCACAAGCTCCCAAACTTGGTTTCTTTCAAATTGATTTAATTCTTCTTGCATGGCCATAATCCAATGATCATCTTGAAGAGCCTCTTTGATACTCTTAGGTTCTATTTGAGATACAAAGGCAACATAATAACAAAAATTATTTAAAGTGCGTCGGGTTACCACTCCCTTCGCAATGTCACCTAAGATGTTAGAAATCAGATGATTTTTGTTTGATTTCCAAGCTATTGGTAATTGAGATTGAATCTCTTGTGCTAAGTCTTTAGCGTGTGCTTGCACCTCTCCATCTTCAATTTGATTCTCTTCCATTTGTTGTGGTGTTGACTTCTCATGATCCAAAAATGTACCTATATTATCATCATCACAAGAAACAACACAATCTCCTTTCGAAGATTCATCAAATACAACATGCACGGATTCCTCAACGGTTAATGTTCTTTTATTGTAGACTCTATATGCTTTGCTATGAGTTGAATAACCTATGAATATGCCTTCGTCGGCTTTGGAGTCAAACTTGCCGACCGGTTCCTTTCCGTTATTTAAAACAAACACCTTACACCCAAAAACATGAAAATGTGAAATATTTGGCTTTCGCCCTTTTAAAAGTTCATAAGGTGTTTTATTTAAATGCGGACGAATAAGAACCCTATTAAGAACATAACAAGCAGTGTTTACCGCATCGGCCCAAAAATATTTAGGAACATTTGATTCTTTCAACATAGTACGAGCAAGTTCCACTAATATTCTATTTCTCCTTTCTACAACTCCGTTTTGCTCCGGAGTCCTAGGAGCCGAAAATTGATGATCAATACCAAACTTATCACAAAATGCATCAATCCTAGTGTTTTCAAACTCACCTCCGTGATCACTTCTAATAGACACAATTTTCAAACTTAGTTGATTTTGGATGAGTTTGGCAAACTTTTTAAAACATTTATAAACTTCACTTTTTGCGGATAAAAATAAAGTCCATGTGAATCTAGTAAAATCGTCTACTAAAACAAATCCATAGTAATTGCCACCTAAACTTTTAATTTGTGAAGGGCCAAACAAATCCATATGGATGAGCTCCAAAGGCTTTGTTGTGCTTATCACATTTTTAGGTTTAAAAGAACTTTTAACTTGCTTGCACTTTTGACAAGAGTCACAAATGCCATCAAGCTTAAAGTTTAGTTTAGGCAAACCAATCACTAAATCTTTTCGTAAAAGTTTGTTTAATTGATTCACATTCACATGAGCAATTCGTCTATGCCAAAGACGAATTTCATCATCAAAAGATTTGAAACATTTTGAAAATAGTGAAGTTATCTCATCCAAATCAATTAAGTAAGTGTTATTAGAGCGACGACCAACAAACTTAACACTATCATCTATAGAAGACTTAATGAAGCATAATTCCGGAGTAAAAGTCACATAATTGCCCATATCGCATAGTTGGCTTATACTAAGCAAGTTGTGTTCTAAGCCTTCTACGTATAGGACATTTTCTATGACAAGGTTAGATACGTTACCGATCTTCCCGACTCCTAGAATTTTGCCCTTGTTGTTGTCGCCGTATGTCACAAATTCACCATTTTTTCGGAGTAAGTTCCATGAAGTGCATTTTGTCTCCCGTCATGTGTCTCGAACAACCACTATCCAAGTACCATTTGCGCTCTTTGGTTCGAAGACACACCTACAAGAAAGATATCATTTGGTTGACTTAGGTACCCAAGTGGTCTTGGGTCCTTTGTTGTTAGCATGGGGAGAAGTCCCCTTAACAATCCAAATATATTCTCCGCTTGGTATACCAAATTTCTTTATATTACATTTATTCGTGGTATGCCCAAAGATCCCACAATAATGGCAAGTTGGGTTTTTAGAAATCTTATTCTTTGAAAATCCACCAACTTTGCGATAATTGCGTTTCTTAGGTTTGGTATAGCCAAGACCGGATCTATTGCTATTGTTCCTTTGAGTTGAAAGCAAATGATCTAATGAAGTATCTCCTTTCATGAGCCTTGCAAGTCGATCATTCAAATTAAAAACTTCTTTTTCCAAAGACTTGCAATTTTCACAAGATGGAGTCTCATTTGATTTCAATTCACAATTGCATGTAGAGTTTGCATAAATGAGTTCAAGAGTTTCATTTTGAAGCTTAAGTTCTTCTAAATCTTTTTGAAGTTCAATTATCTTTTCATGTTGCTTCATTATGAAATTCTTTCTTTCAACATTTATTTTAGCAAGTTTCTTCAACTCTTTATGCATCTCTACATACACATTGTACAATTCATTGAATGAAGGAGAATTAGAACTAGAGCTAGCATCGGAAAGATAATCTACCTCATTGACGTTCTCACTTGATTTAATGCTAGAAGATTCCTCTTCATCAAGCTTCGTCATCAAACATAGATTTGCAAGTTCTTCATCATCCGATGAGCTAGATGTTGATTGACTCTCCTCTTCATCCCATACTATGTAAGCCCTTTTTCCTTTAGATGAGTTGAACTTAGAGTTGTCACCTTCCGACTTCTTAGAATGAGTTGGGCATTTTGATCGATAGTGACCAAGCTTTCCACACCCATGACACTTGATGTGATCCTTGTTAGTCTTATTTCTTGGTTGAGAGTCCTTAGAATCTCTTTGTCTATTCTTATTAAAGTTTCCCTTTCTCTTAAAGAACCTACCAAGCTTTTTAACTAGCAAGCCAAGGGTCTCATCATCTATATCGGAGTCCGAGTCATCCACTTGAGAGTTTTCCTCTTGTGCCTTAATAGATTTTGAAGTTGATTTAAGAGCAATCCCCTTTTTCTTTCTATCGGCATCTTCATTCATGGATAACCGTCCAAGCTCCATTTCATGCTCTTGAAGCTTTTCGAATAGAGTTGCTAAGTCAATTTGATCCACGTCTCTAGCTTCCATAATGGCCATCACCTTAGGTTGCCATTCCCTGCTAAGACATCTCAAAATCTTATTAACAACTTCACCATTAGTAATAACTTTTCCAAGTGCAGAAAGATGATTTATGATATGAGTGAACCGCTTTTGCATGTCACCTATGTTTTCATTAGGTAGCATACGAAAGAGTTCATATTCATGCATGAGTGTATTTAGCCTAGCCCTTCTAACCTCCGAAGTGCCCTCATGTGTGACTTGTAATGTGTCCCACATTTGTTTAGCATCAACACATTGAGATACTCGAAAGAACTCATCATAAGAAAGAGCGGACGTGACGATATTTTTAGCTTTTAAATCAAATGCAACTTTCTTCTTATCATCATTGTCCCAACTCGATTGTGGTTTGACCGAAAAAATATCATTTACTTTCGTTTGAGGAACTAAAGGTCCATTCTCTATGGCGTTCCAAATTTCCATATCTATGGCTTGAATAAAAATTTTCATGCGGACCTTCCAATAAGCATAACCCTCACCATTGAATAGTGGAGGACGATTAATGGAAGTTCCTTCACCACCAAAAGGATTTGAAATTGAGCCCATTGTTTCCAAGTAAAAGGATCTTTTCGAAAAAGCTTTTTAAGGCTCGGATTTTTCGTCCGAGCTCTGATACCACTTGTTGGAAACCAACAAGCGGCTCAATATAGTCTAGAGGGGGGGTGAATAGAATATTGAAGCCTTATTACAGATTTTTCGTCCACCTAAGAGAATGATTTTATGAAAATAAATTTTCTTAAAAAATTCAAGTCAGATTACTCGAGTAACTCAAGACTTCACTCGAGTAATACGCAAGCAAAAATAATTTCACTCGAGTATTCAGCAAATCACTCGAGTATTACGAAAGCTATTTTTAAATCACTCGAGTAACAGAAAACCTACTCGAGTATTGTTCATAAACTGAAACCAGATTACTCGAGTGACAAGAACTTTACTCGAGTAAACTGGGTAAAATTCAATTAAAACTCAGTTTTCAATAGAGTTCTTCAAGAATTACAATGCTATGATGATTCAACAAATTATGAATGATTAATATGAACAATTTCAAGTAATATTAACATGCAATTTTAGATCAAATGAGTAGAATTAAGAAAACCCCAATTCTAACCTAAAAATGCAATTGTTAATGAATTAATGCAATACAAGGAATGAAAATAAAAGAGACACAAGGATTTATCCTGGTTCACTTTCACCCACTTGAAAGCTACTCCAGTCCCCTCTTGAATCAAGAGATATTCTTCACTAGAAATCTTCAAATGTAGATTTTACAATGTTTTAAGATGCAACTAGATTCTTAGTTCTCCTATCTTAAAACCCAACTCAAAGTGTGTACCAAACACTTTGATCTAATCTACCCCTTTTGAGAATTCTAGATTTCCTTGCAAATTGATTGAAGATGCTTCCAACCAATCCTCTTTTCTTGCTTTGATTTGATCCTCAAAGTCTTCCTTGTGAGATTCTTCACTTGTGTTGAAACTTCAATGATGCAATCACAAATTGAAAATCTTCAACAACCACTAAGAACAAAAATTATGATCTCAAGAATATTTGAACAATGAGAGAAATAGAGTGAAGAATGAAAAGTTCTTTGTTGAATCTTGATAGCTCTTGAAAGATGTAAAAAATAGCTCTTGAATTGCTTTTTAAAAGTGTATAGAAAATTGTAAGAATGAAATGTATCTTATGTGAAAGAGAAAATTATGTCCTTTTAAAATTTTCAAACACTGATTGAATTACTCGAGTAAACCATATAACTTCACTCGATTAAAACATGTCAGATTAAGTTACTCGAGTGATGTGTAAACCATTACTCGATTAACCTGTCATGACATAAATTACTCGAGTGATCCAATACTCATTACTCGAGTAAACTGATCAGAATCTGAATAAAAACAAGGTTTTTCTAAAAGGATTTTCACAAAACTTTTAATAGAGCTATTTAATCAAGATTTAAAGTATCTTCACTCTTAATCAAACATTATTTAAATATTCTTAAAATCACCTAAGCTACCCACACCAATGAGATGCATTGCATAAAAATAAAGATTACATTGAAATAGAATTAATAAAAATCCTAATTCTAATCTTCATGTGGTGTAGCTTGCTTGTTGCCAATGTTGTTGCTTGGAGAGAGATTGTTAGCATCAAATCATGAGAATCCTACAAGCTTTGCCGGGGTGGTAATGCAATTCGAATTCATAATCTTTCAGGAATTCCATCCACCTACGTTGCCTCATATTCAGCTCCTTTTGGTCGAAGAGATACTTCAAACTTTTATGGTCGCTGAATACTTGGAACGTATTACCATACAGGTAATGTCTCCAAATCTTCAAAGCAAAGACAATGGCAGCCAATTCCAAGTCGTGAGTAGGATAGTTCCCTTCATGCACCTTCAGCTGACGAGATGCATAAGCAACAACTTTCCCTTCTTGCATCAAGACACAACCCAAACCTTGTCGGGATGCATCACAATAAACATCGAAGCTTTTCCTAGGATCGGGCAAAGTTAACACTAGAGATGATGTTAACTTGTCCTTTAATGTCTTGAAGCTAACTTCACACTTCTCGTCCCAGACAAAAGGTTGCTCCTTCCGGGTTAAACGAGTTAACGGAAGAGCCAACTTGGAAAAACCTTCAATGAACTTCCGATAATATCCAGCTAACCCAAGAAAACTTCTTATTTCAGTAACCGTCTTTGGTCTTTCCCATTGCAAAACTGATTCTACTTTGACCGGGTCCACAGCCACACCATCCTTTGAAATTATATGACCCAAGAAATTGACTTTTTCAAGCCAAAATTCACACTTGGCCAGCTTAGCATATAATTTCTTCTCCCTCAAGGTATCCAAAATGATCTTCAAATGATTAGCGTGCTCCTCCGGATTCTTCGAATAGATGAGAATATCATCGATAAACACCACGACGAAGGAATCCAGGTAGGGTCGGAACACTCTATTCATGTAATCCATGAATATTGCTGGAGCATTGGTCAATCCAAATGGCATTACCACATATTCGTAGTGTCCATATCGTGACCGAAAAGCAGTCTTCGGTATATCTTCCTCCTTAACTCTGATCTGATGATATCCTGACCTCATATCAATCTTTGAAAATACCGATGCTCCTCTCACTTGATCTATCAAATCATCAATTCTTGGCAACGGGTACTTGTTCTTGATGGTAACCTTGTTTAGTTGCCTATAATCAATGCACATCCTCATTGATCCATCCTTCTTCTTCACGAATAAAACTGGCGCTCCCCAAGGCGACACACTTGGTCTGATGAACTGCTTTTCTAACAAATCCTCCACTTGCTTCTTTAATTCAGCTAATTCTGCTGCAGCCATACGATAAGGGGCAATAGAGATAGGGCCAGTATCGGGGACTAGGTCAATACTGAATTCTATCTCTCGATGCGGCGGCAAACCGGGCACTTCATCGGGAAACACCTCGGGAAACTCTCGAATAATCGGAATGTCTTCGATTTTTGCTTCCTCCTTCTTTTCTTCAGCGATGGCCGAAAATAGGCACACGTAGCCTCCAAGTTGCTTGGGCGGCGACTTCTCACTCGGGAACACGATTGTTCGAGCCTTGCAGTCGATTACCACATGATTGGACGCCATCCAATCCATGCCCAAAATGACGTCGATATTGGACAACGGCAAACAAATCAGATTTATCCAAGAAATCTGATCTCCTATGCTAACAACACAACCGACACATGCTCTTGATGCAACAACAGGAGCATTCGTGGGGGTAGACACACTCAGATTAAACGGGGTCTCCGAGACAGACAAATTTAAATGCTTGACACATGCCTCCGAGATGAAGGAATGTGTTGCTCCAGAATCAAATAAAAAGCGACAAGGCATGCCATTGAGGAAATGGTTACCTTGCACAAGATTGTCGGCCTGCTCTGCTTCTGCTCCAGACATTGTGAACACCTTTCCATTGACCCAGGGTTTACTTCCTTGTCCTTGACTGATTTGGCGCGGGGGTTGGCGGCACGCACGGGAGATGTGTCCGGTCCTTCCACAATTGAAGCAGACTGGTGGCTTGTCCCTCCAGCATTCTTGGCCAGGATGAGAGCGTTGACACTTGCTACAAATCTCTACCGGAGCCGAAAAACTGGCTACGCCAGAAGGTTGTGCTCTTCCCTTTCCTTTGTGCCAATAAGGGCCTCCACGATTTCCATGATTATTCTTGTGCTGATGTCGGTGGGGTCCATGGCCTCCTTGGCTGACTTCCTTCTTGAAATTGTTCTTCTCGAAAATGCGACATGCACTAATCAAGGTTGGATAGTGACGAATCCTTTGCACGCTTACAGCTAACTTGATATCCGACCTCAGCCCATTCTCAAACCGGGTGCACTTCGAGTATTCGTCAGGATGATATTGGAAGTACGGGGAGTACTTCATCAGCTCCTCAAACTTTTCAGCATACTGGTCGACAGTCATGCTGCCTTGCTTCAAGTCTAAGAATTCCATCTCCTTTTGGATCCGAACGTCATCCGGAAAGTACCTCTCCAAGAATTTCTCCGTGAAGACTTCCCAAGAGAGCTCGCGATGATCATACTCCAAAAACTGGCGGGTCTGCTCCCACCAAGTTGCAGCTTCTCCATTCAGCATGTAAGCCGCGAACGTGACCTTCTGAACTTCCGTGAGAGTCAGCGTTCGGAAAATCTTATTCATCTCAGCTAACCAGAACTGGGCTTGCTCAGGGCATCGACCACCCGAGAAGCCAGGGGGTTTACATCTACGGAAAGAATCTAGTCCTTGAAATTCAACCGGGGTTACATTGCTGGGAGGACGGGTTTGCTGCAAGTTTTCCAGGACCGCAGCCATACGGGTCAGAGCCTCAGCAATGTTAGCGTTATTACGTCCAACCATCTATCCTACAGAATCCAAAGGGGGAAAAAACTTAATTAGATTCTGCTATTCTATATCTCAAAATGTGAACATGATTCTAGAGTATGCAATGGTTAGTGTGTAAGGCCACACTCCAAGGCCGAGAGTTGAACCATTGCTCTGATACCACTAAATGTGACGACCCAACTTTCTATTCTAAATTTAATACTTATATTCAAAAATACGACCATTTTTTTTATTTTTCCTTTATTCAAAGTTAGGTCATCATCCATTTCAACCTTTGCGGAAATAATTAAACATCATGAAGGAAAAACACTCATGTTATATTTCATCACAAGAGAAAAGTACATTTCCATTATATCCAAAAACTGTCAACATTGAGCTTAACTTAAGTACTCTAGGTCATTACATTATATTACATATCTTACAACAAAATTTATAATAACCTAGAGCAACTGGTTCAGAACTCAAAACATAACATAAATAAGAGAAACCTGATGATTCGCATTATCCACATTCCTACATCCCAACTCAACTCAATCATCAGTTCCCCACTGACTGCCGGTTGAGTTGTCCATGAAATCATCATCAGCCACCGGATCGGCATCCTCCACCGGATCCTCATCCTCTATCGGATCCTCCTCCTCCTCCTCCTCCTCATGTGCCGGTTCAGATGGCACATACACCGGAGTCCGAGATCGGGCTCTAGTGGAAGGACGAGAGGGAGCAGGTACCTCCAAAATTATTCTTTCCTCGGAGGGTGATGGACTTGGTGGAAGGGTGCGTCTCGGAAAACGTCTTGGCTGTGGTGGTGGTGTTCCATGCCGAAACACAAAATTTGGCGGAATGTGCATAATGTACATCATTGGGATTCTCGTCCGACGCGGGCGCATTCGGGACCATGGGTTTGGGTGACGGAAAGTGACTTCCACGTCCCCTTCATAGATAGCCCGATGATCCTCGAAGTTCCACTCCCCATTAGGGAGCGGCCTCATCTCCACGCAGAACATGTTTCTCGCCATCACCTACACAAGGGACTGGGAGTGAGTCATAGCTAAAAGCAATAACAAATGAGTATAACAGTGGCTAGAAATAACAAACACAACTTTTCAAATAGCAATAATAAATGCATATGTATATGCTCAAACTGTCTTTTAACACTTCTTGGATTTCATTAGCGACATGATGCATGCCTACTCCTCATTCATGCTTCACAGTTCGGCATCCTTTCGGGAATCCGTTTCAAACCTATGTTTTCATCGAACTGGAGCGTATCCATAACCCATGCATCACGATTGATTGGGAACTAGCCTTCATAACATTTTCATGCTACGGAATTCAAATCATCATAGCATAGTCAATGCTATGGCATCACAGCTCATTCAATGCTGCGGAATACGTCTACCTATGCCAGATTCCACAATCGAACTCGGAGCAACTCCATGCATGTCAATGCCATACAACTATTCATTTTCTTTCTTTCTTTTAAGTCACATCCTTGAACATCATGTCTCCAATATAGAGACCCAAAGTTCATAATCCTTCTTGCATTAACTAGTGCTAGTGCTTACTAAAAATTCCATCAGCGGCCCAGCCACTTTGTGATGGTTTTATGCAATAGGAGTTAATTATTTTATTATTTAATTATTGCAACGGCCCCATTTAGGACTCCCAAAATATCAACCAAGTGGGTAAAGACTTCCACTGGGACATGGGAAAATAATCAACCAAATGGGTGTACGCACTTCCATTGGGACATCCTGTCCGAATATGTCAACCACTGAATAAAATTCCAGTAGGACTCATCCAGGATAAAAATCAACCAATGGGAATCAAGTAAACTTATACATTTATCCATTGGGACTCCTTTCCGAATACGTCAACCACTGAATAGAATTCCAGTAGGACTCTTCCAGGATAATAATCGACCAATGGAAAAACGTATAAGAATTAGGTATTCAATATTCTTAAGAAAAATAAGTGTTTTCTTCAGTTTTAATCAAAATACTCGAGTATTTTATAAAATACTCGAGTTATTCTTCATTTTTTTCCAGAATACTTGAAGTCTTTGAAGAAAACTCGAGTTGTTCCTCATTTTCCCAGAATACTCGAGTATTTCTCAAAAGACTCGAGTGTTTTTACTGCAACAGCACCAGTTTCTGCATTTTAAGCACCAATTCGAATTCCATGCATTGTTTTTCCATTCTTATGCAAAACAGAGGCATAAACACATATAAGGAACATGTTAGTACGCATAAACAAGTACATAATAACATAAATCATCATCAAATCACAGAATCTATGCAAACTTGAAAAATAACCATTTCAAGATATGAAATTCATTTCCACTTGGTTTTATCTTCGAAAATCAATCCAGTGAGCATCATTAGGTTCATTTAAACTTGTTTGACTCATAAAACCTTGGGTTTATGACCTCCATGTCATATTCCCAATTCCAACTTCATCCCTTGATGAACCATGTGAGGTTCCTACATTTCTAGCTTGAGATTACTCATTCTAGCAATTAGATAACTCCTCCCTTACCTCAGAGAAGCTAAACAACAAATTAAATAACAAGGAAATTGGTTGGATCAAAAATCCAAATTCTGGACTTGTGAAAAAGGGGTTGAACAGGCTTACTTTGGCCACAGATTTCACCACGGATTTGGCATGAAAAAGAACGAAACAAGTTAGTTTAACAAACTAGGATATATTAACTTCAATCAAAAACAAATTTGACACAAAAAGGATTCCTGAGATTACCAAACGAATTCAATGAAGATGAATACTTGATGCTGAAAACTACTCTGTTTTCACAGCTTTGAACTTCAAACTTTGATGAGCTAGAACTCGAACTACAGGGGCTTACTTGAAGTGATTCTTGATTCTAATTCAAAGATGGAATTAGAACCTTGAGTTGTGTTTTGGTTTCAAAGGATTTGATTGAGAAACGAAGGAGAAATTAGAGATCAAAGTATGCTCTGAAAAACTGAGAGTCTGAAACTTAGAATTCGGGTTTTGGAGGATTAAGGTGTTGAATGCTTCAACCAAGCACCAATTTATAGTCTAGGAATACTTCAAATCGAAGCAAAGTCCAGCTCTATGCTTGTCATTTCAAAAAACCACGTTTTGGTGCGAAAATTAAATGAAAACCGACTTATACATTTTCAGGTCTGTACGAAATACTCGAGTTTTTTCCCAAATACTCGAGTTTTTATTTAAAAATTCAAATTTTTAAACAGCTACTTAAAATACTCGAGTTTTTCCTAAAATACTCGAGTGTTTTTGCTAAAATAGGAAAAATTGACTATTTTAATGATACTAATATTTATAAAAATACTTTTATTTCATGTATTTAAAATATAGGATCTTACATATACAACCCAAAATATAGACTCTAGAGGTGGTCACATAGATCTAGCAGCATCAGTAGTAGTAGTGATAGTAGTAGCAGTCTCCAAGAAGCAAAAAGGTACAGCATCATCATCATCAGCAGCAGCAATAGCATCTCCTCCACAACATCCCCACACCGGATCCCCTGATCCTCATCATGTACCATATGCACATACCTAGGGATCATCATCCCTCCAATCACTCCCAGTAGAATGCACGACAGGCTCGCCTCCGCTCTCGTCCTCCACTGGATCCTCCTCGATCTCATCCGATGGAGAGTGTACCCTACCACTGGGTACAGGGTCGGGAGATGGTGTGACCCTAACTGGGCTCCTCGGATCAGAAGGGGGAGTTTCCTCGCGGACGACTCTCGAAGAAAAAGGGTGTGAGCGGGTAGGTCAAAAACGGAAACTGTGATAAGAGCGAGCTGGTCGCGTGGGAGGTGGTCCATGTATGTGTAAAACGGGGGTACGTGCATAGTGTATATGATGGGAATCCTAAATCTACGAGGATGAAATCGAATTAGCGGGTTCGGGTAGAAGGTAATCTCTACCTCCCCCTCGAACACCGCACGATGGTCCTCATAGATCCATGTGCCACTAGGAAGTGGTCGGATCTCGATGCAAGCGATGTAGCGAGACATCACCTACAAGGGCATAAGGGTAAGCAATTCTATACACATAATCAACAGAGTATAAATATGAGAACAATGTAAATGTAAAATTATGCAACAATAAACCACAATCACATTTAGCATTTAGCAATTATTGTATGCAAGTAGGATGCTCATACTTGTTTCATTCATTACACTTAGTTTAAATGAGTGGCATGATGTATGAATTTAGCTCTCAAGCCTATCTCCATCAATCTATGTCACTCTCTGACGTCCATCCCTGACAACCCAGCACTCACCAGTGCGTTGTATTCCTAGGTATACAACATTTCGTACATTCACCAAGAATGTACACGACAAGCTTGGAATCCGTGCCACCCGAGCACATCCCGTCATCCAAACGGTATCACCATATCGGCATCCACTAAGCCGACCACGTCAACAACGTGTCATCAAGCAAGCGTATTGGCACTCCCAGAGGCCCTCCACATGTTTACCAAAAACATGATATACGATTTACCATCCAAACTCCAAAATGAATGCATCATTTTTTTAAGCTTAAAGGAAATTGATTAATATCTCACACGCCACCTTGGCATATTCCGTCATCCAAACGGACCGTCATCCAAACGATATATTCATATTAGTCAATTTCTTTTAAGTCCAGATCCCTTGGATTATTGTTGTTTAAGTGTTAACAACATGACTTAGAATTGAAAATGGTATTTTTAAGTTTTTGGCTAAAATACTCGAGTATTCCTCACTATACTCGAGTAGTTCATCAGTTTCCAGTTTTACTCGAGTAGTTCATCATTATACTCAAGTCGTTCATCCTTTTTTAGAAAGTTAAGTTCCAGATTTTCAATAAAATACTCGAGTAGTTCATGAGATACTCGAGTCGTTCATCAACCCAGAATACTCGAGTAGTTCATGCATTACTCGAGTCGTTCATCAAGCTTGACTTTTTTTGCATCTGGTAATACTCGAGTCCCAAGCCAGATACTCGAGTCGTGCGCCAAAATTCACACTGGTGCATCACGAAATACTCGAGTATCGAGACATCTACTCGAGTATTATCAGACAGAACATATGGTTTTTACATACCATTTTCATTTCTACACATTTCTAACCCAATCCAATGATCAAAACAGTTCATATATCATATATTGAACATGTTACAACACTTATCACATATCAAATTACAGATTTGACAGGGAATCATAAGATTATGCATAAAACACATAATTTCACAACTTAACACTTCAATTTGTAAAATACTCAACAAATTTGTGAAAGAATGCTCATTACAGCTTGCATGCATGATATAGAACTTGCTCAACACAATCATAGAGCATGAGTTGGTCTCCAAACCAAAGTTCCTATTCGATCTAAGCCCTTAGAGCCTTTTGGTGGCTATCTAATGAAAATAATGGAATTTAAACTCTATCTAGTGCATAAAATTACTTCCCCTTACCTCTCAGACGTGTACCAATAGAGAATTCCCAAGAGAAAGCTCTCCAACCCCAGAAACCACTTTGAGCATCACATGCAGGACAGTTTGAGTGCACATGGAAGACAGAGATAACAATTGGGGAAATTAGATTTTCTAGACTCTATGCAACACATACTAACTAAAGAAACTGAATTGAGACTCAATGAACACGGGAGCTTACCAAAATCAAGGCTCCAAGTAAGCTCCAGAGAATGGTCTGACAGAACACAGCTCCACTTCCAAGCTCCAATTCTCTCAACACACTTACACTCAGCTCACGATTTTGCTCTCTATACAAAGCTCGAGATGTGAGCTTTGTATTCGTGTATAGTTTGTAGCTCAATTCGACTCATAGAAGGAGAATCGATTCAGAGAAGTTTGGAACCCTAATACTCGAATTCTACATGAAATTGGCAAAATGGAGTGTTGATGCATCAACCAGAGGTTTAAATACATGGCTAAGACATTCATGCAACTCGACACGCAGATTGGGACGTGTTGTGGAGGGTGTTTTCGTGTCAAGGCGGCGGTAACTCGGTGGTGACTCATCAAAACGCACTAACGTTGAGCAACTCTGTCCAGAATACTTGAGTATTCAGAATAATACTCGAGTATTTTGCCCAGTTTTTGAAAAATAATAATTTTATTTACTTTCCCTCCAAAACCTTTCCCATATTTACTTCTAGGTCCCAATCCAGGGACTAATATGCAAAATACTTATTTTATGTATTATTATATTTATTAAATAAATTCACACACATTTTCTAACTACGTAAACACATATTTTAATCAAGGATTAAAATGGAAATCATTAATTATAATTAATTTTATAATTAACATTTCATTAATCGGGGATTAAAATTTTGGGGTGTTACACTACTCCCCCACTTACAAGGAATTTCGTCCCCGAAATTCAACTTATACAAACAAGTCAGGATAGTCCTGACGCATCTTATCCTCTAATTCCCAAGATGCTTCCATCGCATCACCACAAACCTAGACGACTTTGACCAGACAAATATCCTTCCCCCTCAGCTGCTTGATTCTTCGGTCTTCAATGCGAATAGGCATAGCTTCGAAGGTTAGATTCTCATGGATTTCTAGGTCATCAGGTTGGATTCTAAAGATAATGGTGGGGTCATGTGTAACGTCCTCAATTTAATTTCCAGTTAATTTATTTAATTAATTGTTATAAAAATATATTAGAGTAATTAAGAAAAATTAAGATAATTAATCCAACGAGTAGGTGAGGTGTTAGAAAGGAGTTAGAAAGGGGAGAATCGAAATCGGAATTGAATCGGGTTAAAAAGTGCAATTTTAGCTAAGTTAAATCACCTTTCCAACAACCCTAGTTTGGAAAATTGTAATTAAATAATTACAACTCCAATCAAGACTTCCACCGTTGGATATGGAGTATGGATTTTTAGGAACCTTGCTTTAAAATTTGAGCAAGATCCGACGGTTAACGAAGAAGTTATGGTGATTTGAAAACACGATGAAAATAGAAGAAAAATAGAAAAGGCAATTAGCAGTGGTTAATCGATTATTAATCGATTAACTCGAGTTTTAGAGAGCAGATAAGTCAGATATTGGCCACATTAATCGAGTATTAATCGATTAAGTCGAGTTTTTCAGCCCAGAAAACAGCGTTTTGGCCTTCTTCTTCCCACATTTTCTTCCATGGCTTTCTCTCTCTACTAGGGGCCGAACTTCTCTCCCTTCTCTCCATGATTTCACCTTCAAACCATCACTTCAAACCATGAATAATCACTAAAAATCAATCCCCATCACCCACAAACCTTTAATCTTCTATTAATCTCTCAAGTTCAAGGATTGGAAACTCTCTCTCTCCCTCTCTCCACGTTTTTCTCTCTCATCCAGCAAGAGGGTATTAGCTCAAATTGGTATTTTCTATTTCTAATCTTCAAAATCAAGGTAAGGGGGTTGATTCATGGGCTTGGGAGTTGAATTTTGGGTGTGTATAATTATGATTAAGTTTAGGGTTAGATAATATGATTTTTCTCCCTCTTGATATGTGTTAATGTTCATGAATTTGCTTGATCCTACTTGACACTTGAAATAAGTATGATTAATAATTGAATTGGTGATTTGTTATGTCTTGTTTGCTTATTTGGCAATTATTTGATGATTTTGTGAATATGGTAAGTATTGAGTTAAATGGGGAATTTATGATAATAGGGAGCAAGGATTTGTTTATGTTAGGGAACACTTAATTTTGCAATTTCAAGTTTGATTCGAGGTGTTTTGTATAGTTAATATTTATTGCAAATAAGAAATGCTATGTTGCAAATTATGTATAAGTGTGATTAATGAAATGGAATTGTAATGCAAAGTAAAGAAGAGTAAAAGGTCTGCAGCTATTAATCGCGTTTTGGGATCCACACCCATTAGGTGCACACGGTTAGGACAGGGTCCTACTAGCAAAGTAGGCCCGAATTAGCCCCAATAGGTACAAAGCTCGCTCAGGAAAAATTCCCATAAGATCAAAGGCTCGTTAGGTTACGTGGATCCTACGCGATGATTAATAGCTGCATTACCAAATATAAACATGAAATATGAATAAATGAGAATATGTGAAAGAGAGTGAAGAAAAGAAAATAAAGAAAAGGCCCTAACGAGGGAAAGGTCTTATGGGTCAAGAAGTCCTGAGTGAGAAGAAGTCCTATTGGGTGAAGATACCATCCTAACCAATTGTGCAACAAGAATACCTAATGGAATTCATAATGCAAGCAAAGTTCAGATACAAAAGTTAAAAGCTTGTGAAAGTAAAAGTCATGTTTAAAGTTGAAGAAAAACCAAGAGCGATTATCATTGATATATGATTTAATTTCGAACCAATAAGGTATGCAATGAAGCATGATTTATGTATGTGTGTGAATTGATTGTTGCATGCCTTAGTTGTTCTTATGCCTCTTTAAAATGACATTTCTGGGTTCGTGGATTTCTCACCCCTTACGCCCATTTTTCAGGTTTAGAGTTAGATTCCGAGGTCCCAGCCGAGCAGGATCACTCTCCCAACTAGGGAGAGTAGTGGTTCATACTTTTATTTTACTAGTTTTGGACTTAGTTATTTTGAGATTGTATATAAAAAAACTTAGTTTAAACTTTCCTTATGACTTAGTATATTTTTGTGGTGCAATGTGTGAGCACCTTTGGGCCGGATTTCCTCCGCTATGACGGGGACGTTCCGTGCATATTTTTGTTGTAAATAATACCTATGTAATTTTGCAAAACTAAATGAGTGCGGGGATATAGAATGAGCTGGGGAAACACCCTAGCACTGCACATAAGTAAAAGGAACTGAACTGGAAAATGTATTTTTAACTTTCACGCAGGTAGCAGGTTTTCAAGAAATATGGAAAATATCCGATAAACAGAGGAGACTCTGTCGGATTTTTCCTAAAAATTTTCTATAACTAAATACCACTAAATATATTTTCTAAATAAGGGTAATTACGTAATTCCACATGTGAACCCCCTTTGTTTGTAAAAGTTAGGAAAAGAAAAATTCTAGACCACTATTTTAATAGTGAATTTAGGCTTCCCCACTCTGATAATGGAGTTAGAAATTAATTAAGCAAAGAAAACTCATAAAATCTTTGTTTAATTATATAATAAAACTTAGGGTGTCACATCATGGACATATCTTTTCATCTGAGACACATGGAATACATTATGAAGATTAGCTAAGGACGGGGGCAGAGCTAATTGATAGGCTACTGGGCCGACTCTTTTAAGAATTTGATAGGGACCAATAAACTTAGGTGATAGTTTCTGGGTTTTCAAGGCTCTACTAACACCTTTGGTTGGTACTATTCTAATGAACACATGGTCACCTTCAGCAAACTCTAAGGGTTTTCTCCTCCTATCAGTATAGCTTTTCTGCCTACTTTGAGCCGTCTTCATCTTCTCTTGTATCATCTTGATCTTCTCAGTTGTATCTTGCACAAAGTCTGGTCCAACCAGAGAATTCTCCCCCACTTGAAACCAGCATAACGGTGTCTGACACTTCCTTCCATATAGAGCTTCAAATGGTGCCATTCCAATGCTCGTGTGATAACTGTTGTTGTAAGTAAACTCCACGAGTGGCAACATTTGTTCCCAGTTCCCTTGACCTTCCAAAGCACAAGCTCGCAAGATGTCCTCCAGCGACTGAATAGTCCTCTCCGTTTGACCATCAGTCTGAGGATGGTATGCAGAACTTAACTTCAATCTTGAACCCAAGGCTCTATGCAGATCTTGCCAAAACTTCAATGCAAACCTCGGATCGCGATCTGACACAATGCTTGATGGTACCCCATGCAGACGAACAACTTCCTTGATATACAACTGAGTGAGCTTCTCCAAAGAGTAGCGCATATTTACGGGAATAAAATGCGCTGACTTGGTCAAACGATCCACGATCACCCAGATTGTATCATGACCAGTAGCTGTCCTTGGAAATCCCGACACAAAATCCATCGAGATACTATCCCATTTCCACAATGGAATTTCCAAGGGAAATAATTCTCCTCATGGCCTTTGATTTTCCACTTTCGCCTTCAGACACACCAAGCAACACGCTACATACCTGGCCACGTCATTCTTTAAGCCAGGCCACCAAAATATCTTCTTCAGGTCCTGATACATTTTGGTAGCTCCCGGATGCATACTCATTTTGCTCTTATGCGCTTCATCCAGAATCATCCTTCTTACTTCCAGATCATCAGGCACACAAATCCTTGCTCTAAAACGAAGGATTCTGATTTAGGTCCAATATATAGTGTTTTGAGCATTGATTTGACTTCCTTTTACTATGTGTTTAGCTTGTTTCTCAAGTATTTTGTAGGACTTTTTGTTAATTCTTAGAAATAGTTCTTAGTTTTGAACCCTTGGAACGTTTTGATCCTTTTTGGGTATGTTTCAGGTACTTATGGAGTTTAAATGCAAAATATATTGATGGAGTTGGATAGAGGATGAAAAGAGCTTCGAAACGGTCCAAGAACGGAGTAAAACGGAGTCCGGATGAGTCCGTAGCGCCCAAAACAGTCCGGGGCGCGCATGCTGAAATTGTACAGACCCCGTGCGCGCCCCAGGCATGAGGACGGATGCGCCCCGGGCGCGCAAACCGCGTGAAAGTGACGCTGCTCGGTATTTTGGCCATAACATGAGCTACGCTTATCCAAATAAGGCGATCTTGGTATCATTTTAAAGCTAAGGAAAAGATCTACAACTTTGCCAGAAATAGCCTTGCTCAAATTCGTCCATCTTCAGGGTCAAAATCAGGGCCTAAGTTGAGTGACAAACATGAGAAAGCCCAATGAAAGCCCAATTGGGCCACTTCCGGATCAGTTTTGCTCCAATTCAATTAGGATTAGTTTTATCTTATAAATTAGTGATTTAGAATTAGGTTAGACAGCCAATTCAGAGGAGAAAATAGAAATTAGATTTGAAGAGGGAGATTACCAATAATTGGAGCATTAGAAGATTGAAGAATTTGGGGTAATTTATCCATGAATTTCCCTATTATGTCTTTTCTTCTTCTTATTCTTATGTGTAACTAAAACCCTCGTGTTAGGAACATGGTGAATTTGCATGGCATAGCTTATTTCAGTTTGTAATTTAGGATTTTGCTGTTTTTGATTCATGCATTAATTGAGTTTTTATTTTATACATAAACCTGATCAATTTATGTTTTGGATTTCTTAATTCACAATGAAGGTTGGGATTTTGAATAGGCCATGCAATTAATGGTATAATCAGTCCAAGTTATAGAGATATGGTTGGATGATTATATGGCTTTTTAATTCCCTTGTGCTGAATTGATATTTTCTTATATTGTAATTTGTTGAGAGATCAAGGATTAAATATATAGAAAATAAGGGTAATGTTAAGAGACGTCTAACTATTGCTATTTGAGAGGAATAGTCCATGAATTGAAGGATAATTAAAGTAAAATCTGAATTATAGTTGAATAAGTGAAACCTACAATGCAACCAACGTTCCTAACCACTTTTCCCTCCATTGTGCTCACGTTTGTAATTAAATTCAGCAACTTAGTTAGTTTAGTTAATCATAGTTTTTAAATCTGAATTATTAATTTAATCATTTTTTAGTTTATAGGATTTATTAATTAATTATACTAAGGTGAAAATATACTAAAAACACAACTCCCTGTGGGACGATATTCGGTCTTCCAGACTATATTACTCGTTGACTCAGTCCACTTGCTGGTACATCAACAAGTTTTTGGCGCCGTTGCCGGGAATGAATAAAGATCCTAAAAATTTTATTTTCCTTGTTCATGAAATTTACACCTTCATGAATGGGGAAAAAGGCAAATTTTATAAGATGATGCATGATGTAAGGAATGTACCTTTTGACCCTGGTGGGTTTGAATTTATTTTGAAAATTTCATTATTTCATCATCATCCCTACTCATTCCTATGGGACATGGGAGTAACTTGTTATTCCTATGTCACATGGGAATTGAGCCATAGAATTTGGGATCCTGGTGGATTCTTTGTAATTATGTAGTAGTGTAGTCTTTGTTTATTTTTTTTAGTGAATAAGGAGTTGGAATTTTCTATAAGTAACTACTAATGCGGTGCTTTTTAGCACTACTTTTAGTTGTTCATGTGACACAGGAAAATAAGTTTAGGAGAGTTCCTCCATGTGCATCAATAGAAAAAGCTGTGCTACAAAGGTAAGTTCCTAACTCCATTTATTAGATGGTTTTTAGTTTAGGTAGTTTTTATTTATTTTTTTAGGTAGTTTAGGTTAAAAAAAAAATTGAGGTACAGACCTCGTGCGCCTCAGGCGCACGCGGTCGCGCGCCTCAGGCGCGCTGGGCTGAAAGACCCTATTTGGGGGAATTTCACTCCTACTTGGGGTGCAGAAAATAAGTTTGGGGGTCCAATTCTGATTCTACCATTTTATCTCTTAGGATTAGATTTATCTTTATCTCTTAGGATTAGATTTATTTTTATCTCTAGGAAATTTTTTATATTTTTTTTAGCAACAGATATCTTTTTCTTATCTTTTAGGATTAGATTAGTTTTATATCTTTTTAGGAATTTGTTTTATCTTTTTAGGATTAGATTTATCTTCCTAGGATTATTTTTAGAATAGATTTTTTTTATTTTATTATTTATTTTCGTTTTTTTATTTTCTATTTTTTAGGGATAGATTTATTTTAAGATTAGATTTGTATTTGTAGCATTTGGACCCCATTAGCCTCAATTTTTTCAATATTGCACCCCAGGACCTGTACCTCACAAAAATATGTCCCGCTTTCGTAGGTAGTTTATTTTTATTTTGTAGTGTAGGATAGATTAGTTTGCTTGAGGACAAGCCAACATCTTAGTTTGGGGGAGTACATACAAAATAAAAATTAAAATTTTTTAGATCTGAATTTTTCTCCCATATTGGTATTGGTTTGTGTCCTTAGCAAGAGTAATTAATTTTTCTAACCTTAGGACTTTTTCTCTTTTGATGCATGTGTATATTTAGTTTAGGACTTAGACTCATTGATTTTCAACTCTATTTGATTGAGCTGTAAATATGGTTGTGAACTGGTTATTTTGACAAATGCTTTCAGAACTTGTGATTAGTGAACTGACTTTAGGCAAGTGTGAGTTTTTGAGCCTATTGAGGGGTATGACATTTTATTGAATTATTCTGATATTGAGACCCCTATTCTTTCATGAGTGTGTTCACTTTGATATTGTCTTCTAGAACTTGACCTGTGACCATTTCAAAATTGATAATTGTTTGCATGCATTAAGATGATTAAGGCACTTAGGATGTGTTTTTGTGGCCTTCAGATGATTTGCATTGATAATTTTCTCTTAGTTGCCCATTTTGAGCCTTATAATGATATATGATTTTTCTTTGGTACCCTGCATTTATTCAAATATTCTTTGTTAGTACCTTGGAAATTTTGAATGAGCAATTGAGAGGAATGAATAGAAAAGTGAAAGTAATTGGTGAAAAGTGTATGAGTTCTATTTCTCTTCCATGTGAAAAAAAAAGAAATAAATAAATAACAAATGTAAAGGAAGAGAATAAAAAAAAAAAGAAAAAGGAATTTGGAAAAGAAAGGAAGAATAAAATGTTCCTAATGTGAGTGTGAGTCTTTATTGTATTCATTTCTCATTCATGGTTTTTGAGGGAAACTTGTTTTTGTAAATATTTTTGCAAGTTAGCCTTTGTTTTATCCCTTCTTTCTTTTATCCCACCTAACACTTTTAGCCATGGCCCCATTACAACCAAAAATAAGACCTTTTGATTTTTGCATACTTTCAATAATTTCAGTGGAGATGTTGGTCTATGGTCAAGCCTATGGTAACACATTATCATTGTTGAACTTGAGTGAATTGAAAATATGACCCTTATACACTTTTGAGAGAAACAATTGAAAGGTTGAGAGTGTTCGCTAGTTCTGAGTTCTGAATGGGATTGTTATGTTAACTAGTATGTAATTGTGTAAATAGTTTATGATAATATGTGTCGAAGTGATGAGTCGTAGTCTTAGATGAGGTATATATATGTTGATTTAGGGAGTTTGTCTTTTGTTTAGAATTTTTATTTTACTTTTGTCTGGGACATGCAAAATGCTAAGTTTGGGGGAGTGATTTAGGTCCAATATATAGTGTTTTGAGCATTGATTTGACTCCCTTTTACTATGTGTTTAGCTTGTTTCTCAAGTATTTTGTAGGACTTTTTGTTAATTCTTAGAAATAGTTCTTAGTTTTGAACCCTTGGAACGTTTTGATCCTTTTTGGGTATGTTTCAGGTATTTATGGAGTTTAAATGCAAAATATATTGATGGATTTGGATAGAGGATGAAAAGAGCTTCGAAACGGTCCAAGAACGGAGTAAAACAGAGTCCGGATGAGTCCGTAGCGCCCAAAACAGTCTGGGGCGCACGTGCTGAAATTGTACAGACCCCGTGCGCGCCCCAGGCGTGAGGACGGATGCGCCCCGGGCGCGCAAACCGCGTGAAAGTGACGCTGCTCGGTATTGTGGCCATAACTTGAGCTACGCTTATCCAAATAAGGCGATCTTGGTATCATTTTAAAGCTAAGGAAAAGATCTACAACTTTTTCAGAAATAGCCTTGCTCAAATTCGTCCATCTTCAGGGTCAAAATCAGGGCCGAAGTTGAGTGACAGACATGAGAAAGCCCAATGAAAGCCCAATTGGGCCACTTCCGGATCAGTTTTGCTCCAATTCAATTAGGATTAGTTTTATCTTATAAATTAGTGATTTAGAATTAGGTTAGGCAGCCAATTCAGAGGAGAAAATAGAAATTAGATTTGAAGAGGGAGATTACCAATAATTGGAGCATTTGAAGATTGAAGAATTTAGGGTAATTTATCCATGAATTTCCCTATTATGTCTTTTCTTCTTCTTATTCTTATGTGTAACTAAAACCCTCGTGTTAGGAACACGGTGAATTTGTATGGCATAGCTTATTTCAGTTTGTAATTTAGGATTTTGCTGTTTTTGATTCATGCATTAATTGAGTTTTTATTTTATACATAAATCTGATCAATTTATGTTTTGGATTTCTTAATTCACAATGAAGGTTGGGATTTTGAATAGGCCATGCAATTAATGGTATAATCAGTCCAAGTTATAGAGATATGGTTGAATGATTATATGGCTTTTTAATTTCCTTGTGCTGAATTGATATTTTCTTATATTGTAATTTGTTGAGAGATCAAGGATTAAATATATAGAAAATAAGGGTAATGTTAAGAGACGTCTAACTATTTCTATTTGAGAGGAATAGTCCATGAATTGAAGGATAATTAAAGTAAAATCTGAATTATAGTTGAATAAGTGAAACCTACAATGCAACCAACGTTCCTAACCACTTTTCCCTCCATTGTGCTCACGTTTGTAATTAAATTCAGCAACTTAGTTAGTTTAGTTAATCATAGTTTTTAAATCTGAATTATTAATTTAATCATTTTTTAGTTTATAGGATTTATTAATTAATTATACTAAGGTGGAAATATACTAAAAACACAACTCCCTGTGGGACGATATTCGGTCTTCCAGACTATATTACTCGTTGACCCAGTCCACTTGCTGGTACATCAACAGATTCCATCCTTCCCTTCTTGGAATTCCAATTCCTTGCCTTCTTCCATCAGCTTCTTCTTTTCCTTAAGTCTCTCATCCTCGTGTTGCAATTCCCGAATCCTTTGCAGAAACTCATTAGCAATCTGCAGCATCCCCATCTTGATACTTGTTGGCTCTACTTGCATTGTCAGACTCAAATCTCTAAATTCTTCTATCAGCGCAGCTTCTCTGACCATCATCGTACTGATATGCATTGCCTTTCGACTTAATGCGTCTGCCACGACGTTTGCCTTCCAGGGTGGTAATGGAGCTCAAACTCATAATCCTTCAAGAACTCCATCCATCGACGCTGCCTCATATTCAACTCCTTCTGGTCAAAGAGGTACTTTAAACTCTTATGGTCACTAAACACCCGGAACATAGTGCCATAGAGATAGTGCCTCCAAATCTTTAATGCAAAGACAACAACTGCCAGCTCTAGGTCATGAGTTGGATAGTTCATTTCATGAACTTTTAGCTGTCTCGAGGCGTAAGCGACGACTCTTCCATCTTGCATCAAAACACTCCCAAGACCTTGTTTCGATGCGTCACAATACACTTCAAAATTCTTCTGTGGGTCAGGCAAAACCAACACAGGAGATGATGTCAACCTTTCCTTCAATTCTTGGAAACTCCTTTCATACTTCTCATCCCATATAAATGGTTGATCTTTCAGAGTTAACTTCGTCAAAGGTAATGCAATCTTCGAGAAACCTTCTATAAATCTTCTATAATATCCAGCCAGTCCAAGAAAACTCCTCACCTCCGTGACCGACTTTGGTTGCTCCCATTGCAAAACTGAGCTTACTTTCGTTGGATCGACTGCTATGCCTTTGTTTGAGATTACATGCCCCAAGAACTTAACTTCCTCCAGCCAGAACTCACACTTTGCATGTTTGGCGTACAACTGCTTCTCCTTCAGAACATTCAACACTATCCTTAAGTGTTCGGCCTGCTCCTCCGGGCTCTTGGAATAGTTAAAGGATATCGTCAATGAACACAACCACGAATGAATCTAAATAGGGTCTAAAGATTCGATTCATGTAGTCCATGAAAATAGCTGGTGCATTAGTCAATCCGAACGACATCACAACATACTCATAATGTCCGTATCGGGATCGAAATGCGGTCTTAGAGATATCCTCTTCTCTAATCCTGATCTGATGGTACCCTGACCTCAAATCAATCTTGGAAAATACTGAAGCTCCACGAACTTGATCCATAAGGTCATCTATCCTTGGCAATGGATACTTGTTCTTGATTGTGACCTTATTCAGCTGCCGGTAGTCGATACACATCCTCATACTACCATCTTTCTTCTTGACAAACAAGACCGGAGCACCCCAAGGTGACACACTTGGTCGGATCATCTGCTTCCGCAACAGCTCCTCAATCTGCTTCTTCTTCATTTCAGCCATCTCCAGTGGTGCCATTCTATAAGGAGCGATAGAGATGGGACCAGCTCCCGGAACTAAGTCGATGCCAAATTCAATCTCTCTTTTTGGTGGTAGACCAGGGATCTCATCCGCAAATACTTCCGGGAAGTCTTTGACAACAGGAATCTCTTCTATCCTTGGACCGTTCTCCTCTACTTCGGTGTTGAACAGGCACATGTAGCCAGAGGGTATTGGGTTTCTATAGGTCACTATCTTCTTATCACAATCGATGATCACTTGGTTTTGACTTAACCAGTCCATCCCCAAGATTACATCCAATTGCGATAAGGGTAAACAGATCAGATCTACCTTAGAGATTTGTCCTAACACTTCTATACAATAGTTAAGACATGCTCTAGAAACAACTATAGGAGCATTAGTAGGGGTTTCTACTTTCAGAGTATAAGGTAATTCAGACATAGGTAAACTTAACCGATCTACACATTCATATGAAACAAATGAATGCGTTGCACCCGAATCAAACAAAACATTACAGAACTGACCATTAAGCAAGTATTTACCTTGCACCAGATCAGAGGATCGGCTTGCTTCCACACCGCTAAGCGTGAAAACCCTTCCTTGAGCCATAGGCCTATCAGCAGTCCCTCTTGAATTGACTTTGACCGATTCCTTGCAGTCTCTCGCAAAGTGTCCCGGTTTCCCACAGTTGAAACAACCACTTGTCCCCCAACAGACACGACCATAATGGTGGCGCTTGCACTTGTCACAAAATGGAGCCTCGCTCCGAAAATTCCTTCCATCACTACCTCCAACCTTTCCTTTGCCTTTCCCTCGGCAATCATACGGACCCTTGCCTCGGTTGTTGAAACCTTTACGCCTTTGAGGTCCATAACTCTGATTGTCCTTTCTCTCTGAAATTTACAACTCTTCAGCTTTTGTGTCATCTTCATATATTCTACACATATCCACGAGTGCAGGAAAGCTTTGGATCCGTTGGTAGCTGAAAATCGACTTCAACTTGGGCCTCAAGCCTCCCTCAAACTTGATACACTTGCTCCTTTCATCCGGGTTGTTCTGATAGTATGGAGAGTACTTCATCAATTCCTCAAATTTGGCTGCGTACTCACCCACACTCATGCTCCCTTGTTTCAGCTGCAAGAATTCCACCTCCTTCTTTCTCCTCAAGTCCTCAGGAAAGTATTTATTGAGAAACTTCTCCATAAATACTCCCCAACTCACCTCTCTTCCTTCATAGTGTAGGAGCTGAACCGTGTGATTCCACCAGTTCTCAGCTTCATCTTCCAGCATATAGGTTGCATATGCCACTTTCTGAGCTTCCGTGCAGTCCAAAGTCCTTAGAATCTTGTCCATAGTGTGAATCCACTTGTTGGCCTCCTCAGGTCTAAATCCTCCTTCAAACTTAGGTGGATTAACACTCCTAAAATCCGCCAAGCTCTTCGCCTCGGTGTTACCCACATTGCACTGATGAGATGGGTTAACCGGTTGAGGTGGTTGCTGAGCTTGTTGTTGCTGCATAGCCTCCAACACCATGGTAATCCTCCCTAACATTACATTGATGTGATTTTGGTTTCTAGTTGCCATAATGGACCTGCGCTATGGGCTTATGGTCACATATGTTGAACTAAAGAAACTTTCATTACACAACCTATACTAAGGTTTTAACCAAAACCTCAAACAACACATTCAATCGTATCTAATGCCCAAAAAGCAAGATACTAGAATTCAAATCAATAAATATGCCTTGTGGATACCTGCTTGATGTTGATGGCTACCTTTCTGGAGCTACTTCCACTACTACAGGACCTGACTTTTGCTCTGATACCACTCAGTGTGACAACCTTTTTCCAGTACAAGTAAATATTACAATAATTAAGTATTACTTGTTAAATATATGGACTTGTTATTAAATAGAAATTATGAGAATAAAATTTCTATTTTAAAGCGGGTGCACAAACCAAAACTTGGAATTCTTGGAGAAGAAATTCTAAATCATTTCAAACAGTTGTATCGAATTCGGCAATTTCTAAAACCTTTTCATGAGTTGAATAGCATTCGTATTTTGAAATCGTATTTATATGATAGAAAGTAAGTGAAGCTATCCTTGCTTTGGTTTTATAAAACTGATACCATCTAATCCTCTTTGTAGCCGAACTCTTTAAAAAGGTTAAATCAGAGTAAGCGGAAATTATAGGACTATGCAACTTAATAGAAATATAACAAAGATTTTATATACATATATACATAAAAAGTCAGGTGATACATAGTCCCAGCGTAAGTCTCCAAGGTCCACATACAAGTCCATAAAGATCTATGTACAAAATAAAACCATAACCCTAGAGTACTCAATAGTATATCTACAATATATACAACCCAAAATATAGACTCTAGAGGTGGTCACATAGATCTAGCAGCATCAGTAGTAGTAGTGATAGTAGTAGCAGTCTCCAAGAAGCAAAAAGGTAACATCATCATCATCATCATCAGCAGTAGCAATAGCATCTCCTCCACAACATCCCCACACCGGATCCCCTGATCCTCATCATGTACCATATGCACATACCTAGGGATCATCATCCCTCCAATCACTCCCAGTAGAATGCACGACAGGCTCGCCTTCGCTCTCGTCCTCCACTGGATCCTCCTCGATCTCATCCGATGGAGAGTGTACCCTACCACTGGGTACAAGGTCGGGAGATGGTGTGACCCTAACTGGGCTCCTCGGATCAGAAGGGGGAGTCTCCTCGTGGACGACTCTCGAAGAAAAAGGGTGTGAGCGGGTAGGTCGAAAACGGAAACTGTGATAAGAGCGAGCTGGTCGCGTGGGAGGTGGTCCATGGTATGTGTAAAACGGGGGTACGTGCATAGTGTATATGATGGGAATCCTAAATCTACGAGGACGAAATCGAATCAGCGGGTTCGGGTGGTAGAAGGTAATCTCTACCTCCCCCTCGAACACCGCGCGATGGCCCTCATAGATCCATGTGCCACTAGGAAGTGGTCGGATCTCGATGCAAGCGATGTAGCGAGACATCACCTACAAGGGCATAGGGGTAAGCAATTCTATACACATAATCAACAGAGTATAAATATGAGAACAATGTAAATGTAAAATTATGCAACAATAAACCACAATCACATTTAGCATTTAGCAATTATTGTATGCAAGTAGGATGCTCATACTTGTTTCATTCATTACACTTAGTTTAAATGAGTGGCATGATGTATGAATTTAGCTCTCAAGCCTATCTCCATCAATCTATGTCACTCTCTGACGTCCATCCCTGACAACCCAGCACTCACCAGTGCGTTGTATTCCTAGGTATACAACATTTCGTACATTCACCAAGAATGTACACGACAAGCTTGGAATCCGTGCCACCCGAGCACATCCCGTCATCCAAACGGACCGTCATCCAAACGGTATCACCATATCGGCATCCACTAAGCCGACCACGTCAACAACGTGTCATCAAGCAAGCGTATTGGCACTCCCAGAGGCCCTCCACATGTTTACCAAAAACATGATATACGATTTACCATCCAAACTCCAAAATGAATGCATCATTTTTTTAAGCTTAAAAGAAATTGATTAATATCTCACACGCCACCTTGGCATATTCCGTCATCCAAACGGACCGTCATCCAAACGATATATTCATATTAGTCAATTTCTTTTAAGTCCAGATCCCTTGGATTATTGTTGTTTAAGTGTTAACAACATGACTTAGAATTGAAAATGGTATTTTTAAGTTTTTGGCTAAAATACTCGAGTATTCCTCACTATACTCGAGTAGTTCATCAGTTTCCAGTTTTACTCGAGTAGTTCATCATTATACTCGAGTCGTTCATCCTTTTTTAGAAAGTTAAGTTCCAGATTTTCAATAAAATACTCGAGTAGTTCATGAGATACTCGAGTCGTTCATCAACCCAGAATACTCGAGTAGTTCATGCATTACTCGAGTCGTTCATCAAGCTTGACTTTTTTTGCATCTGGTAATACTCGAGTCCCAAGCCAGATACTCGAGTCGTGCGCCAAAATTCACACTGGTGCATCACGAAATACTCGAGTATCGAGACATCTACTCGAGTATTATCAGACAGAACATATGGTTTTTACATACCATTTTCATTTCTACACATTTCTAACCCAATCCAATGATCAAAACAGTTCATATATCATATATTGAACATGTTACAACACTTATCACATATCAAATTACAGATTTGACAGGGAATCATAAGATTATGCATAAAACACATAATTTCACAACTTAACACTTCAATTTGTAAAATACTCAACAAATTTGTGAAAGAATGCTCATTACAGCTTGCATGCATGATATAGAACTTGCTCAACACAATCATAGAGCATGAGTTGGTCTCCAAACCAAAGTTCCTATTCAATCTAAGCCCTTAGAGCCTCTTGGTGGCTCTCTAATGAAAATCATGGAATTTAAACTCTATCTAGTGCATAAAATTACTTCCCCTTACCTCTCAGACGTGTACCAACAGAGAATTCCCAAGAGAAAGCTCTCCAACCCCAGAAACCACTTTGAGCATCACATGCAGGACAGTTTGAGTGCACCACCAAGATTGAATTGGTTTACATGGAAGACAGAGATAACAATTGGGGAAATTAGATTTTCTAGACTCTATGCAACACATACTAACTAAAGAAACTGAATTGAGACTCAATGAACACGGGAGCTTACCAAAATCAAGGCTCCAAGTAAGCTCCAAAGAATGGTTTGACAGAACACAGCTCCACTTCCAAGCTCCAATTCTCTCAACACACTTACACTCAGCTCACGATTTTGCTCTCTATACAAAGCTTGAGATGTGAGCTTTGTATTCGTGTATAGTTTGTAGCTCAATTCGACTCATAGAAGGAGAATCGATTCAGAGAAGTTTGGAACCCTAATACTCGAATTCTACAGGAAATTGGCAAAATGGAGTGTTGATGCATCAACCAGAGGTTTAAATACATGGCTAAGACATTCATGCAGCTCGACACGCAGATTGGGACGTGTTGTGGAGGGTGTTTTCGTGTCAAGGCGGCGGTAACTCGGTGGTGACTCATCAAAACGCACTAACGTTGAGCAACTCTGTTCAGAATACTCGAGTATTCAGAATAATACTCGAGTATTTTGCCCAGTTTTTGAAAAATAATAATTTTATTTACTTTCCCTCCAAAACCTTTCCTATATTTACTTCTAGGTCCCAATCCAGGGACTAATATGCAAAATACTTATTTTATGCATAATTATATTTATTAAATAAATTCACACACATTTTCTAACTACATAAACACATATTTTAATCAAGGATTAAAATGGAAATCATTAATTATAATTAATTTTATAATGAACATTTCATTAATCGGGGATTAAAATTTTGGGGTGTTACACCTGACACACTGTTGTAATTTCCCATCTCTTATCAATTGCTCAATCACATCTCTTAGCCAGGTGCACTTGTCTGTAGTATGCCCGTATCCCCCATGATACGAGCAAAACTTGGAACGATCCTGGCGCTAGCTTCTTTTTAAGGGGGGAGGTCTCTCTTCCATACGAAGGTCAGTCTGCATTGTTTCTTGCAGTATCTGACTTCTTGGGACCGTGAGAGGGGTGTACTCGTCGAACTTTGCTCGGGGAATGCCGAATCTTCTGTCTCCTCTGGGTCCTCTTCTTTGTTCCTCCCTCCTGTCATCCCTTCTGTCGTCTCTCCTTGGTTTTCCTTGAGAGGAAGGCTCCCCTCTCTCACTTCTTTCTCTGTTCTTCTGCCATTTGCCAAATTCCTCCAAATTTATAAATTTGGTAGAGCGGTGCCTTAACTCCGCCATATCCCTCGGCAGTTTCCCTACCAGTGAGTTTTTGAAGTCTCCGTTCCGAAGTCCCTGAGTAAAAAGGAAAACTGCGAAGCTTTGTTCAAGACTCGAAACAGATCTTGCCTCTGAATGGAAACGGGAGAGATATTCTCTCAAGGGTTCTTCTGGGAGTTGCGTAACGCCTGCTAATGCGTGGTCGGATTTTGGTTAGACACAGCTAGCAGTGTATCTGTTGAGAAAAACCCTTTTCATTTCAGCCCAGGAGTTAACAGAGTTTCTGAGTAGGGCTGAGTACCACCTCAACACGGGTGGTTGCAGAGTCATTGAAAAGGCTCGACACTTCATTAGGTCTCCTCCATCATAAAAATTCATCGCTCCTTCAAAAGATAAGATGTGCTCCAGGGGGTCGGTCAACCCGTTATACTTAGAAACGCTGGTGGGGCCGAGGAATGCAGAGGGTGTCTCATAAGCCATGATACGTGGAGTAAAGGGGTGGCCAGGGTTAGCGCTGCTATCGGTCTCATAACTGGCTGCTAGGGCTGGATCTATGGGAGGTGGTGGGGGTAGGGTAATGGGGCCTTGCGGATCATGAACTGGTATGGTTGCTGGGGCTGTTTCTACTGCCCGTGCAGCAACTGCCTACATGTGGATCTGCTGAAGGTCGACAATAGCCCTTCCCCACTGCTCCAACATTTGAGCTTGTTGCTTAATTATTTCTTCAAGCTGGGTTTCTCTTCGGCCTCGGGAGTGTTCCCTTTCCTCTCCAGAGACACGGGCGTCAATGGATCGGCCAGATCCGTGGTTTGGTACACGATTAGGGGGGTTGGGGTTTGTTTGTCTAGAATGAACGGTGTACGGACCACTGTGAGTTCGGGCTGGTATAGAGTGGTGGCTGCGGGATGGGATTTCAAGTCTAGCTGATGGCATGCTGTGGTGGGTAGGGTTTATTCCTTCAAGATCGCTTCCGTTGTCAGCACTACCTTCTACTAATCTCTGGCGGTTTCTTCCGGCCTGGTGGTTTGCACCACGTGAGTTGTTCACGGAATTTCCGCGCGTGTTTACCATTTTCGAGTGGGGATGACAGTTTATCATTTCCCACAGACGGCGCCAATGTAGTGTCTAAGACACTGTGTTCAAGATATTCCCCTAGCTCAAAGGTATGGAAAGATCTGAGAGTTAGTGGGAGGTCTGGTATTACTATGTGATTTCTTTGGTATGCTAGATGTCCAGTTGGGATAGCTAGGGTTTCCCTAATCACTGGTGTGTGCAAATGTGTGATTAGGGAGTGAGAGAACGTACCTGAGCCCCTTGCTGGAGACAGCTATTTATAGGGGTGGCATTGTACCTAGTGGGCCTGTATGGAGGTCCAGCAAGGCAGCTAACGTGTCCCATTTAGGATAAGGGATGAGTCATTCATCCTTATCCTGTAGTGGGAGATCTTATCCCTGTTGGCAAGTTAGGCTCACGCGCCCCTAGCTCGGACTCTTTAGGGGCCGAGGCCCATGTGGTCGGTCCTAGGTTGCTAGGGTGGGTCCTAGGACAAGCGCTCAGCCTGGATAGGCATGACCTGTTAGATAGATTAATCTGGTCGGCCGAGTACTTAAGGGTAGGGCCGAGGATCGGTCTACCACAAGCTAAAAAAAACTCCTAACTATGTATGCCATGTTGGAAACCAACAAGCGGACTTAGCAATTACTAGAGGGGGGGGGGGGGTGAATAGTAAATTGAAGCAGCAATACCAAATATTTTGAATGATATTAAAAGAATTGAACAGAAGCTGATTTTTCTGGAAATAGCTCGAAATACTCGAGTCTTTCTAGAAGCACTCGAGTGTTTCAGTATGAACCACTCGAGTCTTTTATAATCCACTCGAGTTTTTGAGCACGAACAACTCGAGTAATCAGAGAAACACTCGAGTCTTTCGTACAGAGTTGCACTAAACCAGTTCTGAAAAATCAGCTACTCACTCTTAATTAATCCAACACAAATCAGAGACCTATATAATAGAATAGTAAGCAATTAAGATAACTTAAAACTCCTTAACAACACATAATTGCTATGAACTTACTATCCAATTAGATAAACCCTTTTCTTTGAAAAGCTTTAGGTTGTTTGAGCAAGAATAAGAATGAAAGCAATAAATCAACACACAAACAATTTTATCCTGGTTCACTCCAACAATGAGCAACATCCAGTCCTCCTAATCACCTTAGGAGATTTTCTATAAATCAAATTGTTAGAAATTACAAAGGATTAATTGAGATAGCCTCGCTCAACCTATCTAACGCTCTCATTTAATTTGATTTGGACTTGTAAGGTTTTCCAAAAATTAGGGTGGAAATTTTTTTCTTTTTCTTACACTTGATTGCCATGTAAAATCGAAGAGTGGAAATCCGGAAAGTTTAAAGTAATTGGAAAGCAGTCGAGGGTTTTCGCAATAAATATTATTTTCATAAATGAAACCTTTAGTCCCTCGATTGCGAGTTCTTTTAAAAACTGATCGATACCGGATTCCAAAACTGTTACAGAAAATCAGCGGAATATTGAAATGCGTAAAGTGAACCTTAGTTGTAGGTTATAAGTCATAAGGGTCTGATACAAAATAGTTACAAGTCCATTGGAAATAAAACACTCTGACAATACCTCACCAAAAGCAAAATTTACAAAAAGTAAAACTCAAAAGAAAAGGGGTATCATCAGAGCTGGTCGTCGGTCCACTGCAGCTATTCCATAGATGGAGATCACCGGTTTCGTCCCACGAAACCTACGAGGACGAAAGCGAACTACAGGGTTGGGATGGTAGAGAGATCTCTACTTCACCCTCAAAAACAACCCGGTGATCCCGATGCTTCCAAGCACCATCAAGGAGCGGGCGAATCTCGATACAAGGCAGGCGTCTTTCCATCACCTACAGGGCAGGAGAGTAAGCCTAACACAGTCGCATAATCGAATAAGCCTAAGCCCTAACATTCACAGCCAGATACACAACAACAATCACCATTGTAGTAATGCATGTACATATGAGCAAACACCAGTTTAGTTATTATCTTCAAGTTAGGTGGCATGATGCATGTACATGTTCTCCAACTCTGACTTTGAGGCTTCTATGTCCACCGGGTCCAGATCTGAGGAACGGTGTGTCCCAAGAACACGTCAGGCTTACGGCACGTCTGCCAGAGCAAAGGCACGACTTACAGTGTTTCCACCAGCGCAAACGACACGACTTATAGTGTTTCCACCAGCGCAAATGGCATGACTTACGGTGTTTCCACCAGCACAAATGGCATGACTTACGGTGTTTCCACCAGCACAAACGGCATGACTTACGATGTTTCCACCAGCACAAACGACATGACTTACGGTGTTTCCACCAGCACAAACGGCCCGACTTACGGTGCGTCCACCATCGCAAATGGCACGACTTACGATATTTCTACCAGCGCAAACGACAAGACTTACAGTGAACCCTGTGCAGGCTTTCATACAATATCTAGTTCAGTTACAAAAACAGTTCACAGGTTCACCGGCGCAGAACAGGCACGACTTACGGTGTTGCCACCGGCGCAGGTGTTCCTCAGATTGGGACTGGTCTGATAACCTAGTTCATGTCATGTACGTTATCGATGCAACTCTTGCAACTCTAGGTTATCATGCATATGTTCAAGTTCCAGGTTTGTTATTAGTTCAACTATGTCATAAGTAATGGACATCAGTCCAACATGGATACATACACAGCCATAGGTATCCAACAGGTATCCATAAGTATCTATGTATGCTTTTGGTATAACAGAGTCGTACTAGTTCTAGGTCACGTCTACGTCTGAGTGTTCGGTCAAAGTCCCATCACTAATTTGACCTAAGTCACCTTAAGTGACTAAAACTTGGGATAAGCAAGTATTAACTACTTAAGACTTCGGGTAAGTGAGTCCTAATCACTTAAGACTAGGTTTAACTGACTTCGGTTGACTAATCATGGACCGAGTCTACTAATCTTGGACTAAATCTCACTAATCAGGAGTTTAGTCTCACTAATCATGGGTTTAAAACTCACTAATCATGAATTAGGTCTTACTAATCGTGGATTAGTCTAACTTAATTGATTAATCTCGGATTAAATCCGGCTAATCATGGATTAGGTCCAACTAATCATGGATTAGTTGACTAATCAGGGGATTAGGGTTACTAATCGGGGATTAAGTCCAACTAATCTTGGATTAATTGACTAATCAAGGTTTAAGGTTACTAACCGATGGTTAAGTCCAATTAATCTTGGATTAATTGACTAATCAGGGTTTAAGGTTACTAATCAAGGATTAAGTCCAATTAATCTTGGATTAATTGACTAATCAGGGATTAAGGTCACAAATCAAGGATTAAGTCCAATTAATCTTGGATTAATTGACTAATCAGGGTTAAGGTCACAAATCAAGGATTAAGTCCAACTAATCTTGGATTAGTTGACTAATCAAGGTTTAAGGTCACTATTCTTGGATTAAGTCTAACTAATCTTGGATTACTTGACTAATCAAGGTTTAAGGTCACTATTCTTGGATTAAGTCTAACTAATCTTGGATTAGTTGACTAATCAAGGTTAAGGGTTACTAATCAAGGATTAAGTCTAACTAATCATGAATTAGTTGACTAATCAGGGATTAAGGTTACCGATCTTGGATTAAGTCCAACTAATCTTGGATTAGTTGACTAATTACGGTTAAGGGAACTTAATTTGGTCTAAGTGCTACTTAGTTGTCTAAGATTGGGTTTAATCAACCCTTAGTTAGTTAAACCATTCTTAGTTGTTGAATTAACTCCCTAACCAAGGCTTAGAACCTAAAACCGTGATGATCACACTTAATCATCCTATCTAATCCACAATTGGAGTCTAATTAACTCAAATATTGGGGTCAACACATAACCTAGTTCACTCAAGGATCTAAGCATTCCCTTAACAACATAACGTATGGAATTAATCACCAACACAAATCATAATCACAAAATTCAGCATAGCACATTCATGAACAACATAACACAAGAAATTATTCATCAACACAAAACAATACCATAAACTTCAGCATAGCACATTCAACAATAACAAATCATCATTCATCCAAATTCGGCCTCCAAGCCTAAAAATGAAGTCTAACTAGTGCCCTTGAATCTCATGGTGACTCAACCTAGTTTCTAAGCTTAAAGACTTACTCTAGCAAAAGTGTAAGCTTCTCTCTTACCTCTTGAAGACACAAAACAAAAACTAATAACTTTGGGCCTTTCTCCTTCCAAAGCCGTGAGCAAACTCCCTCCTTGGACACTTGAAATTTTGCTCCCAAGCTTCTAAACTTCTAAGACTCCTCTTGATCTACCAAGCTAAGGATCCTAATGCCTTGATGATGGTGTGGCCGTGAGGTCTCTTTGGGTTGTGATTGAAATTTCTTCAACACAACTTCAAACAAGTGGCATAATCATGATTTTGAGTATGAATATGGCAAGGTTCTTTTGTGTTTGGTGAGTGTTTAAGTAAGAACAAGGGTGGTGGTGGTTATGGCCGTGAGCTTCTAAAGAGAAAGGAAGGGTTGAATTTGAGCTTCTAAGTGTTAATGGCTCATGCATGATGGGTATTCATGGTCTAGACTTAGAGTATTCAAGGATTTCTTGGTTTAAATGGAAGAAAGAGTTTGGGTGGTGGTGTTTAGGGTGTTTGGCCGTGAGCCTCTTGGCAAGAAAGAAGAAGAAAATGGTACGGTGGCAAGAAGAAAAGAAAAGCAAAAGTAAGGCTCATCAACACAAGGCCACTTTTATAAAACTCATGGTCAAAGGTGAAGAGGAAAGGTGGCATAAGGGTGAGTTTTGGTGTGGACACCTCAACTCTTCATGCAAAGGAAGAAAATATGGTGTGGACACCTAATGCTTGACCAACATGCATGAAATGTGGGCTTGACACCTCACTTGCTTCATGCATTCACAATTGCACCTCATGGCTTCCCATTCACACACATGCCACGGCCAACACTAGCACACACAAGGCCCATCACACAATCTTGGCCCAACATCACTCACAAGGCCCATTAGGTCTAATCTAATCCACTTAACTCATAAGCCATCCATTAACCAAGCTAATCTAACTCAAGACTAACTATTAGCTAACTAAACCAAATCAACTCAAGACCACACAAGTCTAAACCTAATAAAATAGATTTAGGCTAACCCTAATCACGATTGCTATCTAAGCACGATTAACTCTAACACATCAAACTAAGGCAAAGCATTCATAAATCACAAAACATAACCTATTTGGGGACTAAAATTCAGGGATGTTACACTCTTCCCCACTTACAGGAATTTCGTCCCCGAAATTCGGTTTTTTTTTACTGGAACAACTTCGGATATTCTCTACGCATCGTAGCTTCGGGTTCCCAAGTTGACTCTTGAACACCATTGTGTTCCCAGACAACTCTAACCAAGGGTATTTCTTTTCCCCTAAGTTGCTTGATCCGGCGGTCTGCTATAAAAATCGGGCCAGCTTCTAGAGTTAGGTTTTATCGCACAGACAGGTCATCGGGTCGGATATCTAGGATAGAGTTGGGGTCGTGCACAAACTTTCGAAGTTGTGAAACATGAAAGACGTTGTGCAGACTAGACAAGGATGGTGCTAAGGCTATCTGGTACGCGACTGGGCCAATTTTCCTTAGGACTTGGTACGGACCAATGAACCTGGGTGAAAGTTTCTTGGTTTTTAACGCTCTGCCTACGCCTTTCATCGGGGATACCTTGATAAACACATGCTCTCCTTCTGCAAACTCGAGAGGTCTTCTCCTCTTATCCACATAACTCTTCTGCCTTCCCTGAGCGGTCCTCATCTTTTCTTGTATCATCTTAATCTTTTCCGTTGTTTCTTGCACTAGTTCTGGACCGATTAAAGCGTTCTCCCCCACTTGAAACCAACATAGTGGTGTCTGACACTTTCTACCGTACAACGCTTCAAACGGTGCCATCCCGATACTCGCATGATAACTATTGTTATAGGTAAACTCTACCAACGGTAACACCTTATCCCAACTTCTTTGTTCTTCCAAGGCACACGCTCTTAACATATCTTCCAACGTCTGAATGGTTCGCTATGTTTGTCCGTCGGTTTGAGGATGATAAGCAGATCCCATCTTTAACTTTGTTCCCAGGGCTTGATGCAGACTGTTCCAAAACCGAGATGTGAACCTTGGATCACGATCAGAAACTATACTGGAAGGTATACCATGCAGTCGTACTACCTCGTCAACGTAAAGTTGAGCGAGCCTTTCCAGCGAATAACGCATATTGACGGGGATAAAATGCGCTGATTTAGTTAACCGGTCTACTACAACCCATATGGCATCAAAATTCCGGTCCGTTCTTGGTAAACCTGACACAAAATCCATCGATATGCTGTCCCATTTCCACTGAGGTACCTCCAAACATTGCAACTCTCCTCCAGGCTTCTTATGCTCGGCCTTCGTCTTCTGACAAATCGGACACGATGCTACATACTCAGCCACATCCTTCTTTAATCCCGACCACCAGAACAACTTTTTCAAATCCTGATACATCTTAGTTGTTCCCGGATGCATACTCATCCGACTCTTGTGCGCTTCCTCCAATATCATTCTTCTAAGTTCTGCGTCTCTCGGAACGCATATCCTTGTTTTGAAACGAAGAAGTCCATCCTTCCCTTCCTGAAAGTTCAGCTCTTTCCCTTCGGATGCCAACCTTTTCTTTTCACTAAGCTCACCATCTTCTTGTTGTCGCTCGCGGATCAGAGTCATAAACTCATTCGTGATCTGCAGCATTCCTAACTTTAAGCTTGTAGGTTCAACTTCCATCACCAAACTCATATCCCGAAACTTCTCCAGTAACGCAGCCTCCTTAATCATCATGGCACTCACATGCAATGCCTTTCTACTTAGGGCATCAACAACCTTATTCGCCTTTCCAGGATGATAGTGGAGTTTGAAGGTGTCGTAATCTTTGAGAAATTCCATCCACCGACGTTGTCTCATATTCAGCTCCTTCTGGTCAAAGAGATACTTTAAACTCTTGTGGTCACTGAATACTCGGAACGCAGCGCCATAGAGATAGTGCCTCCAGATCTTAAGAGCGAAAACTATTGCGGCCAACTCCAAATCGTGCGTCGGATAGTTCACCTCATGCACTTTCAACTGCGTTGATGCGTATGCCACAACCTTGCCTTCTTGCATCAACACACATCCAAGGCCTTGCCCTGAAGCGTCGCAGTACACGTCAAAACTCTTCTGCGGATCAGGTAGAATCAACACCGGTGAAGTTGTCAGCTTTTCCTTCAGCTTTTGAAAACTCTCTTCGCACTTCGAGTCCCAGACGAAAGGTTGATCCTTCTTGGTCAACTTAGTCAAAGGTTGGGAGATCTTCGAAAATCCTTCTATAAATCTTCGGTAGTACCCGGCAAGTCCTAAGAAACTCCGGACCTCCGTTACCGTCTTAGGCTGTTCCCATTGAAGAACTGATTCAACCTTTGTTGGATCGACAGCTATTCCTCCGTTCGAGATCACGTGTCCCAAAAACTTAACTTCCTCCAGCCAAAACTCGCACTTCGAGAGTTTGGCGTACAACTGTTTCTCCTTTAAAACTTGCAACACAATCCTTAAGTGTTCTGCATGTTCCTCTGGACTCTTTGAGTAGATCAGGATATCAACTATAAAGACCACTACAAACGAGTCCAAGTACGGTCTGAAGACCCTGTTCATGTAGTCCATAAAGATAGCAGGAGCATTCGTCAATCCGAACGGCATTACTACATACTCATAATGCCCATAACGAGATCGAAACGCCGTCTTGGGAATGTCCTGTTCCCGAATCCTTATTTGATGGTACCCAGATCTTAGATCTATCTTCGAGAAGACAGAAGCTCCACGAACTTGATCCATAAGATCGTCTATCCTTGGAAGAGGGTATTTGTTCTTGACGGTCACCTTATTCAACTACCGGTAGTCCACACACATACGCAGACTTCCGTCCTTCTTTCTCACGAACAACACTGGCGCACCCCAGGGAGACACACTTGGTCTGATCAAATGCTTCTCTAGCAACTCCTCTACTTGCTTCTTCAACTCAGCCATTTCCGGCGGCGCCATCCTATACGGTGCTATCGAGATTGGGCCAGATCCTGGGATTATCTCGATACCAAACTCGATTTCTCGATTCGGCGGCAACCCCGGCACATCATCCGTGAACACCTCCGGAAACTCCTTTACTACTGGTATTCCTCCTATCTCTTTCTCTTCTTCTTCCCTCGTTACCGAGAACAAACACATGAAGCCTTTAGGTTCAGGGTTCGAGGGTTGAAGGTCTTTGTACAAGGCTATCCTCCTATCACAATCGATGATCACTCGGTTCCTCATCATCCAATCCATACCCAGAACGACATCTAACTGTGACAGAGGTAAACAGACTAGGTCTACACTCGAGACGCGGCCTAGTACCTCAACCAAACAATTTAAACAGACTTTGGAGGTAAGGATAGGGGAATTAGTTGGGGTTTCTATTCTAAAGCAGTATGGTGAATCAGATAGGGGCAAGTTCAAACGATTCACGCATTCATATGAAACAAAGGAATGAGTGGCTCCAGAATCATACAAAACATTGCAAGGTTGACTATTGAGAAGAAGAGTACCTTGCACGAGATCAGAAGCTTGATTGGCTTCAGCACCACTGAGAGTAAACACCTTCCCCCTAGCCACGGGTCTATTCACCGATCCCTTCGAGTCATTCTTCTCGGGTTCTCTGCAGTCTCTTGACCAATGACCCGGCTTGCCACACTTAAAGCAACCAGAGGACGACTTCTGGCAAACCTCTCCGAAGTGATGACGTTTGCACTTATCGCACAATGGAGCATTTCCCCGATAACTTGCTTCTTGTCCCGACATCTTGCTTTTACCCTTGTTCTTGAAGTGCGGCCTTTGGCCTCTAAAGTTTGACTCCTTGCGCCTCTACGACCCGAAATTCTGTTGATTCCGTTTACTTCGCAGGTATAGCTCATCAGCCCTCTTATCATCTTCATAAACTCGGCACATGTCGACCAGCGTTGAGAAGTTTTGAATCTTCTGATAACTGAAAGCGGCTTTTAAATCCGGCCTTAGTCCATTCTCAAACTTGATGCACTTGCTTCGTTCGTCAGGGTGTTACTGAAAGTAAGGAGAATACTTAAGCAACTCCTCGAACTTAGCAGTGTATTCGCCCACAGTCATGTCGCCTTGCTGCAGTTGCAGAAACTCTTCCTCCTTCTTCCGCCTCAGATCCTCAGGAAAGTACTTATCCAGAAACTTTTCCGTGAACACTTGCCATGTGACTTCCCGACCTTCGTGAGTCAAGAGTTGAGCAGCATGCTTCCACCAGTTTTCAGCTTCCCCAAACAACATGTACGTGGCACAGGTCACTCGCTGAGCGTCCGTACATCCTAAGGTTTGGAAGATTTTGTCCAGTTCGCTTATCCACCTGTTAGCCTCATCGGGTTTGAAACCTCCCTCAAACCTAGGAGGGTTACAGTTTCGGAACTCGGATAGACTACAGAACTCGACTTGTCCCGCTTGGTCTGGGGGTGGTTGGTTAGCTTGTTGTTGCATGTTCTCGATCACCGTAGTGATCCTATCTAAAACGTCAGCTAAGTTACGTTGATTCCTAGCTGCCATTGTGCACATGCACTAAAGGCTAAGTATCACAATAAACCTAAGGGAACTAAAGCCCTACGACTATCCTAATCCTACAACTATCTTAGTCTTGATGGAACTTACTATGGACCAGGTGCAGGACCTTCAGCTCTGATACCACAAAATTCTAACGCTCTCATTTAATTTGATTTGGACTTGTAAGGTTTTCCAAAAATTAGGGTGGAAATTTTTTTCTTTTTCTTACACTTGATTGCCATGTAAAATCGAAGAGTGGAAATCCGGAAAGTTTAAAGTAATTGGAAAGCAGTCGAGGGTTTTCGCAATAAATATTATTTTCATAAATGAAACCTTTAGTCCCTCGATTGCGAGTTCTTTTAAAAACTGATCGATACCGGATTCCAAAACTGTTACAGAAAATCAGCGGAATATTGAAATGCGTAAAGTGAACCTTAGTTGTAGGTTATAAGTCATAAGGGTCTGATACAAAATAGATACAAGTCCATTGGAAATAAAACACTCTGACAATACCTCACCAAAAGCAAAATTTACAAAAAGTAAAACTCAAAAGAAAAGGGGTATCATCAGAGCTGGTCGTCGGTCCACTGCAGCTATTCCATAGATGGAGATCACTGGTTTCGTCCCACGAAACCTACGAGGACGAAAGTGAACTACAGGGTTGGGATGGTAGAGAGATCTCTACTTCACCCTCAAAAACAACCCGGTGATCCCGATGCTTTCAAGCACCATCAAGGAGCGGGCGGATCTCGATACAAGGCAGGCGTCTTTCCATCACCTACAGGGCAGGAGAGTAAGCCTAACACAGTCGCATAATCGAATAAGCCTAAGCCCTAACATTCACAGCCAGATACACAGCAGCAATCACCATTGCAGTAATGCATGTACATATGAGCAAACACCAGTTTAGTTATTATCTTCAAGTTAGGTGGCATGATGCATGTACATTGTGACACCCTTCCGGATTACCCAAATATAATATAGTATTTATGCTTTATATTGGATAATATATGGACTTGTGAGTGTTAAGAAAATAGGTCAATAAAATTTTCTTTAAAGTGGGTGCACAATTCATCAAATGGAACTCTTGGAGAATAAATTCTAAAATCCTTTAAAACACTTGTATCGAGTTCGGCGATTTCTAAAACCTTTTCTCAAACAGGATAACATTCGTTCTTTAGAAATTTCTTTACATTTTACAATCAATTGAAGCTACCCATACTTTGTTCAATAAAACTGATACCGTCAATTAATACTTATAGCCGAACTCTTTTATAAGTTAAATCAGAGTAAGCGGAAATTACTGGACTATGCAACTGATATAATATAAACATAGATTTTCATATATATGAAAGAGTCATAGATACATAGTCCATGAGATAAGTCACGAAGTTCCAAAATATAACAAGTCCATATAAACAGATCTACATTACCATGATACTATAACCCTAGAGTAAAACATATGTACAATATATATATAACCAAAATACAACCCCAGGGATAGTCATGTAGATCCATCAGCATCAGATGCAGTAGTAGTAGCAGCAGTAGTCTCCCAAAAACATAGGTAATAAGGTAGTAGCATCATCATCACAGCAGCAGCAGCACATCTCCTCCACACACCGGATCCTCGGATCCACATCATACACCATATACATGTACCTAGGGATCGTCGTCCCTCCAGTCACTCCCAGTAGAATGCACGACAGGCTCGCTCCCACTCTCGTCCTCCACCGGATCCTACTCGATCTCATCCGAGGGAGAGTGTACCCTACCACTGGGTACCGGGTCAGGTGATGGTGCAACCCTGACTGGGCTCCTCAGATCAGAAGGGGGAGTCTCCTCGCGGACGACTCTCGATGAAAAAGGGTGAGAGCGGGTAGGTCGAAAATGAAAGCTGTGGTAAGAGCGAGCTGGTCGCATGGGAGGTGGTCCATGATAAGTATAAAACGGGGGTACATGCATAGTGTATGTGATGGGAATCCTAAACCTACGAGGACGGACTCGCATCAGCGGATTAGGGTGGTAGAATGTGAACTCTACCTCCCCCTCATACACCGCGCGATGGTCCTCATAGATCCATACGCCACTAGGAAGTGGCCGGATCTCGATGCAAGCAATGTAGCGAGACATCACCTACAAGGGCATAGGGGTAAGCAATTCTACTCACATAATCAATAGAGAATAAATCATGCAACATATGAAAGATAATAATGCATCAATTAATAACAATCACAATTAGCATTTAGCAAGTATCAGATGCACATAGGATGTTCACACTTAATTCAGGTATATCAATTGCATTAGGTGAATGACATGATGCATGACTTTAACTCTCAACTTATCTCCACATTTTCTAAGTCACTCTCTGACGTCCATCCCTGACAACCCAGCACTCCACAGTGCGTTGTATTCCTAGGTATACAACAATTCGTACATTCACCTAGAATGTACACGACAAGCTTGGTATCCATGCCACCCGAGCATATCCCGTCATCCAAACGGATCGTCATCCAAACGATATATCCATATCGGCATCCACAAAGCCGACCACGTCAACGACGTGTCATCAAGCAAGCGTATTGGCACTCCCAGAGGCCCTCCTCATGTTTATCGAAACATGAATACGTCCTACCATCCAAACTCCAGAATGAATGCATTTTAAACTTAGGGGAAATTGATTAATACATTACTTGCCACCCAGGCTTAATTTTTATCAAAAAGGATCGTCACCAAACGATCGAATTGTATTGATCAATTTCTCTAAGTCTTGATCCCTTGAATTACCTTTAATAATTCCTTAATTAATTAAGTTAGAATTGAAAATGATGTTTTCAGATTCTGGGCATTTTACTCGAGTAAAGTTCAGAATACTCGAGTGTTCTGGAGATTTTCCAGATTACTCGAGTGTTCTTAAGCTTACTCGAGTGTTCATGTCTTTCTGAGGATTTGGGTTTTAATTTCAACAATTTACTCGAGTAGTTCATGAGTTACTCGAGTGTTCTTGGACTTTTCCAGAATACTCGAGTGACTTTGAATGACTCGAGTGTTTGACCCATAACAATTCTCAGTTCATGCCCGATACTCGAGTAGAAAAAAACAAAATACTCGAGTTTTCTTATGAAATTTACTTTATTTTGAACACGATTTACTCGAGTACTTTGCCATTTACTCGAGTGCTTCGCAGCTGACAGTATTGAAAACTGGTTTTAACATGCCATTTTCATTTCTACTCAATTTAAGTCCATTTCAGGGATCAACAGAGTTAACATATCATTAATCAAACATGTTACAACACTTATTTCAATTCAAAACATAGAATTGACAGAGAAATCATTGATTATGCACAAAAAGGCATTTTAAAAACTCAATACCTCAAATCACACAATAAGCATAATCTTCATGAAACAAAGCTCATTCAGGTTCACATACATGATAACAAACTTGCTCAATACAGATTTAGAGCATGGATTGGTCTCCAAACCAAAGTTCCTATAGAATCTAAGCCCTTAGAGCCTCTTGGTGGCTCTCTAACACATTTAATGGATTTCAAACTCTATCTAGTGAATATAATTACTTCCCCTTACCTCTCAGATGTTTTCCAAACGAAACTTGGCAAGAAAGAGACTCCAAACTCCGCAGACCAACTTCAAGAACCATGAGCAGAGCATTTTGAGTACCATACCAAAATGGAATTGGTTTGTACATGGAACAGAGATTTAAATTGGGGAAAATTAGATTTATTAACTCTATGCAGCATGAACTAACTAAAGGAATTGAGTTTGAGACTCAAGAACTCATGAGCTTACCAGAATCGATGATAGAAGTAAGCTTCAAACACCAACTCCAGCAAGAACAACTTCACTTCAAGACTTTGATTCTATCAGCTCACCCACTCAATCCTCACGATTTTGGTGTTTATACAAAGCTCGTGATGTGAGCTTTGTGTTGGTGTATCACTCGAAGACTAACACTTAGAATTGAAAGAGAATTGAACGAGACGAAATCGAAACCCTAGGCTCTTCAACAATGCAAACCTTAGCCAAAATTCCCACGAATTCGTGGTTGATGGGCTTTTATAGACACAGGGAGACATCATGCGAGTCGACACGAGTGCTTTGAGCTGTTGAGGGAGACGATTTCGTGTCAACACACGAGAATCGTTCATGGTGACTCATCAAACGCACTAACTCGTGCAGTTTGACCCAGAAGACTCGAGTATTCTGAGTAATACTCGAGTATTTCGCCCAGATTTTGAAAAATAATTATTTTATTTACTTTCCCTCCAAAACCTTTCCTATAATTGCTTCTAGGTCCCAACCCAGGGACTAATATGCAAAATATACATTTTAGGCATTTAAATTATTTATTAAATAATTTCTCACATGCAAGCTAATTATATACACACATATTTTAATCAAGGATTAATTTGAAAACTATTAATTATAATTAAATTATAATTAACATTTCATTAATCGGGGATTAAAATTTTGGGGTGTTACATACATGTTCTCCAACTCTGACTTTGAGGCCTCTATGTCCACCGGGTCCAGATCTGAGGAACGGTGTGTCCCAAGAACACGTCACGGCTTACGGCACGTCTGCCAGCGCAAAGGCACGACTTACAGTGTTTCCACCAGCGCAAACGGCACGACTTACAGTGTTTCCACCAGCGCAAATGGCATGACTTACGGTGTTTCCACCAGCACAAATGGCATGACTTACGGTGTTTCCACCAGCACAAATGGCATGACTTACGGTGTTTCCACCAGCACAAACGGCATGACTTACGGTGTTTCCACCAGCACAAACGGCACGACTTATGGTGCGTCCACCAGCGCAAATGGCACGACTTACGGTATTTCTACCAGCGCAAACGGCACGACTTACAGTGAACCCTGTGCAAGCTTTCATACAATATCTAGTTCAGTTACAAAAATAGTTCACAGGTTCACCGGCGCAGAACAGGCACGACTTACGGTGTTGCCACCGACGTAGGTGTTCCTCAGATTGGGACTGGTCTGATAACCTAGTTCATGTCATGTACGTTATCGATGCAACTCTTGCAACCCTAGGTTATCATGCATATGTTCAAGTTCCAGGTTTGTTATTAGTTCAACTATGTCATAAGTAATGGACATCAGTCCAACATGGATACATACACAGCCATAGGTATCCAACAGGTATCCACAAGTATCTATGTATGCTTTTGGCATAAAAGAGTCGTACTAGTTCTAGGTCACGTCTATGTCTGAGTGTTCGGTCAAAGTCCCATCACTAACTTGACCTAAGTCACCTTAAGTGACTAAAACTTGGGATAAACAAGTCTTAACTACTTATGACTTCGGGTAAGTGAGTCCTAATCACTTAAGACTAGGTTTAACTGACTTCGGTTGACTAATCATGGACTGAGTCTACTAATCTTGGACTAAATCTCACTAATCAGGAGTTTAGTCTCACTAATCATGGGTTTAAAACTCACTAATCATGAATTAGGTCTTACTAATCATGGATTAGTCTAACTTAATTGATTAATCTCGGATTAAATCCGACTAATCATGGATTAGGTCCAACTAATCATGGATTAGTTGACTAATCAGGGGATTAGGGTTACTAATCGGGGATTAAGTCCAACTAATCCTGGATTAATTGACTAATCAAGGTTTAAGGTTACTAACCGAGGGTTAAGTCCAATTAATCTTGGATTAATTGACTAATCAGGGTTTAAGGTTACTAATCAAGGATTAAGTCCAATTAATCTTGGATTAATTGACTAATCAGGGATTAAGGTCACAAATCAAGGATTAAGTCCAACTAATCTTGGATTAATTGACTAATCAGGGATTAAGGTCACAAATCAAGGATTAAGTCCAACTAATCTTGGATTAGTTGACTAATCAAGGTTTAAGGTCACTATTCTTGGATTAAGTCTAACTAATCTTGGATTAGTTGACTAATCAAGGTTTAAGGTCACTATTCTTGGATTAAGTCTAACTAATCTTGGATTAGTTGACTAATCAAGGTTAAGGGTTACTAATCAAGGATTAAGTCTAACTAATCATGAATTAGTTGACTAATCAGGGATTAAGGTTACCGATCTTGAATTAAGTCCAACTAATCTTGGATTAGTTGACTAATCACGGTTAAGGGAACTTAATTTGGTCTAAGTTCTACTTAGTTGTCTAAGATTGGGTTTAATCAACCCTTAGTTAGTTAAACCATTCTTAGTTGTTGAATTAACTCCCTAACCAAGGCTTAGAACCTAAAACCGTGATGATCACACTTAATCATCCTATCTAATCCACAATTGGAGTCTAATTAACTCAAATCTTGGGGTCAACACATAACCTAGTTCACTCAAGGATCTTGATTTGGGTCCAATATATATAGATTTGAGCATTAATTGGACTCCCTTTTACTATGTATTTGGCTTGTTTCTCTAGCAAATTTAGGACTTTTTAGTAGATTTTAATTATTTTTAGTAGTTTAGGGTCCTTTGAACATTTTGATCCGTTTTTTTAGTGTTTCAGGTACCTTTTGGAGCTTAAATGGATAAAATATTTATGGACCTGAAAAGAGGACGAAAATATCTTGCAAATGGAAAAAGAACGGAGCAAAACGGAGCCAGACGAGGTCCCACGCGCCTGAGGCGTGAGACCGGGGGCGCCTGAGGCGCACCTTCTGAAGAAAAGAACACACAACAGACCTGCGCGCCAGGGGCGCGAGGTCGCGTGCGCCTGGGGCGCGCGTGCATCAGTGGAGGCCCAAATTGACCAGATTCTGAACAAAATAGAAGAAGAGAAGTCTAATTTGGCTTCATATCTTAGATTTGGTCAGAAAATAGAAGATAAACATGGACCTTATCTATTAGATTTAATTAAGATTTATTTTAGGATTTGTTGTACTCTTTATATAGAGGATTTGTAAATAGTTTTTAGTAGGTTTTGAGATCATAGAATTCAATTAGGATTAGAGAGAGAGGTTAGTAACATCTATTGAGAGCAAGGAGGCAAGGCACAAGGATTGAAGGTCTCTTGGAGAGTTAACCAGTATTGTCTATGATATGAGGTTTTCTCTTTGCTTCTGTTTTCTTTATTTCTATATGTGTAACTAAAACCTCTTGTTAGGAACATGGTGTAAATTGTATGATGTAACTTATTTTAATTTATGATTTAGTATTTTGCTGTTTTTGATTCATGCATTAATTGAGTTTTAATTACATAAACCCGCGCAATTTATGTTTTGGATTTCTTAATTCGCAACGAGAGTTGGGATTTTGAATAGGCCATGCAATTAATGGTATAATCAGTCCAATGCATAGAGATATGGTTGGATGATTATATGGCTTTATAATTCCCTTGTGCTGAATGGATATTTTCTTATATTGTAATTTGTTGAGAGATCAAGGATTAAATATATAGAAAATAAGGGTAATGTTGAGAGAGATCTAACTATTACTATTTGAGAGGAATGGTCCATGAATTGAAGGATAATTAAAGTAAAATATAATTCATAGTTAAAATAAGTGAATCATACAACGAAACCAAGTTCCTAACCTTTTTCTATTGCTTTCTATACATCTTATCTCCTCAATCTTCTTATTTATGTTATTATTATTCAATTTCTCCTTCTGAAATTCAATAACAAGTTGCACTAATAATTACGAATTGGTGGAAAGTTATTAGAAACAACTTCGATCCCTGTGGGACGATATTCGGTCTTCCAGACTATATTACTTGCTGACCTAGTCCTCTTGCTAGTAAATCAACAAGTTTTTGGCGCCGTTGCCGGGGATTGAAATTCGATTCTAATTTCTTTTCGGTACTTTTTGTAATTATTTGTGTAATTTTTACTTTCTCATGTATAATTATAGTTGTAATAGTGATTCAGATTGTGATAGATTTATTCCATATTATCCTTATCCTCCAGACTATGTTGCACAAAATATAACTCCTAGGAAGGCCCAATGGGAAATAGCTCTAGATAGATTGGCTCAAGCCACTGAGGATTTTGTTAAAGATAGCAAAAATAATTTTAGATTCCCTCGTGTTGAACCAATTCCTCCCCCTGTGGAGAAAGAGTCATGGGAAATTAACCAAGAGAAATTAGCTCAAAAAATTAGTAGTATTGTTCAAGAAATTAATTATATAAAGGAAGAAAATAGAAAAAGTTTTGAGAACATAGAAATAGCACTTGAGCAAATTTCAAAATATGTATCTGAGGAGTTACAAGCATTATCAACAATTTCTGACTCTCCTAAAAAAGAGGAGGAAGTTGTGGTGATGGATGTGATCAATGATCAAATCCCTTTAGAGGAGCAAAAATCTGAAAAAGAAATTGTGCATGATAGGTTTGAGGAAGAGGATCGAAAAATAAAAATCGAAGGTTTGAAAATTATAGAAAAAATTGAACCACCCTTGCATGAGGAATTTGTTACTATAAATAATTTAATTAAATCTAGTTCATACTTGGGTGATTCAAAATTTTTCTATTATTTTCAGCCTAAGTACTTTTATGAAAATTATCTAGAGCAATCTGAATCATTATTAGGCAATGTGAAGCATGAGAAAGTAATCTTCCTGACTAATGGAGTTAACAACTTCATGATGGATGATGGGAGAAAAGATCACCCAAGGTCTTTCCCATGGGATGTGGGCATAACTCATTATTGTTGCATTACATGGGATTTGACCCATTAAATTTGGGATCCTGGTGGATTTTTTTTTCATAAGCAGTAGTATAGGTTTGAATTCTTAGGTAGTTGTTGTAAAAAAAAATAGAGGAACAGACCTCGTGCGCCCCAGGCGCACGCGGTCGCTACAGAACCTGTTTGGGGGAATTTCACTCCTACTTTTTAGGAACAGATATTTTTTTAGTAATAGATATTTTTTTTATCTTATCTTTTAGGATTAGATTAGTTTTTTTTATCTTTTTATTTTTTTTATTTTTTTTAGGATTAGATTAGTTTTTTCTTATCTTTTTATTTTTTTTAGGATTAGATTAGTTTTTTATCTTTTATTTTTTTATCTTATCTTTTAGGATTAGATTAGTTTTATATCTTTTTAGGAATTTGTTTTATCTTTTTAGGATTAGATTTATCTTTTTAGGATTATTTTTAGAATAGATTTTTTTTTTATTTTTTTTAATTTTCGTTTTTTTTTCTATTTTTTAGGGATAGATTCATTTTAGGATTAGATTTGTATTTTTAGGATTTGGATCCCATTAGCCTTAATTTTTTTTATTGCACCCCAGCCCTTGTACCTCACCAAAAATATTGTCCAGCTTTTTTAGGTAGTTTTTAATTTATATTTTGTAGTTTTAAGCTAGATTAGTTTGCTTGAGGACAAGCCAACATCTAAGTTTGGGGGAGTATATACAAAATAAAAATTAAAATTTTTCAGATCTGATTTTTCTCTCTTATTGGTATTGGTTTGTGTCCTTAGCAAAAGTAAGTGATTTTTCTAACCTTAGGACTTTTCCTCTTTTGATACATGTATATACTTAGTTTAGGACTTAGACTCATTGATTTTCAACTCTATTTGATTGAGCTGTAAATATAATTGTGATCTGGTTATTTTGACAAATGCTTTCAGAACTTGTGATTAGTGAACTGACTTAAGCCAAGTGTGAGATTTTGAGCCTATTGAGGGGTAAATTTTATTGAAATATTCTAATATTGAGACCCCTATTCTTTCATGAGTGTGTTCACTTTGATATTGTCTTCTAGAACTTGAACTGTGACCATTTCAAAATTGATGATTGATTGTATGCATTAAGATGATTAAGGCACATAGGATGTGTTTTTGTGGCCTTCAGATGTTTTGCATTGATAAATAAATTCCTTAGTTGCCCATTTTGAGCCTTATAATGATATATATTTTTTCTTTGGTACCTTACATTAATTGATTCTATTGTGAGTACCTTGGGAATTGTGAATGAGCAATTAAGTGGAATGTGATTGAATGAGAATATGATGCAAAAGAAAAAAGATAAAAAGTGTATGAGTTCTATTTCTCTTCCAAGGAAAAAAGAAAAAGAAAAAAAGAAAAAAGAAAATAAAGAATGAAGTAATGAATCAAATGAAAAAAAGTGAAAAGGAAGAGAATAGAAGGAAGGGCATGATCAAAAGAAAGGAAAAAAAAGAAAAAATGTTTTTAATGAGAGTATTGGTGTTTAATGTATTCATTGCTCATTCATGGTTTTTGAGGGAATTTTTGCTTTGCAATTAGCCTGTAGTTTTATCCCTTCTTTCTTTTATCCCACCGAACACTTTTAGCCATGGCCTCATTACAACCAAAAATAAGACCTTTTGATTTTTTGCATACTTTCAATAATTTCAGTGGAGATACTGGTCTATGGTCAAGCCTATGGTAACACATTATCATTGTTGAACTTGAGTGAATTGAAAATATGACCCTGATACATTTTTGAGAGATACACTTGAGAGGTTGAGAGTATTCACTAGCCTTGAGTTCTGATTGGGTTTGTTACTCTAACTAGTTTGTGATTGTGTAAATAGTTTGTGATAATATGTGTTGGAGTCATGAGTCGTAGTCTTAGATGAGGTGTGTTCATATTGATTTAGGGAGTTTGTCTTTTGTTTAGAATTTTATTTTACTTTTGTCTGGGACATGCAAAATGCTAAGTTTGGGGGAGTGATTTGGGTCCAATATATATAGATTTGAGCATTAATTGGACTCCCTTTTACTATGTATTTGGCTTGTTTCTCTAGCAAATTTAGGACTTTTTAGTAGATTTTAATTATTTTTAGTAGTTTAGGGTCCTTTGAACGTTTTGATCCGTTTGTTAGTGTTTCAGGTACCTTTTGGAGCTTAAATGGATAAAATATTTATGGACCTGAAAAGAGGACGAAAATATCTTGCAAATGGAAAAAGAACGGAGCAAAACGGAGCCAGACGAGGTCCCACGCGCCTGAGGCGCGAGACCGGGGGTGCGTGAGGCGCGCCTTCTGAAGAAAAGAACACACAACAGACCTGTGCGCCTGGGGCGCGAGGTCGCGTGCGCCTGGGGCGCGCGTGCATCAGTGGAGGCCCAAATTGACCAGATTCTGAACAAAATAGAAGAAGAGAAGTCTAATTTGGCTTCATATCTTAGATTTGGTCAGAAAATAGAAGATAAACATGGACCTTATCTATTAGATTTAATTAAGATTTATTTTAGGATTTGTTGTACTCTTTATATAGAGGATTTGTAAATAGTTTTTAGTAGGTTTTGAGATCATAGAATTCAATTAGGATTAGAGAGAGAGGTTAGTAACATCTATTGAGAGCAAGGAGGCAAGGCACAAGGATTGAAGGTCTCTTGGAGAGTTAACCAGTATTGTCTATGATATGAGGTTTTCTCTTTGCTTCTGTTTTCTTTATTTCTATATGTGTAACTAAAACCTCTTGTTAGGAACATGGTGTAAATTGTATGATGTAACTTATTTTAATTTATGATTTAGTATTTTTCTGTTTTTGATTCATGCATTAATTGAGTTTTAATTACATAAACCCGCGCAATTTATGTTTTGGATTTCTTAATTCGCAACGAGAGTTGGGATTTTGAATAGGCCATGCAATTAATGGTATAATCAGTCCAATGCATAGAGATATGGTTGGATGATTATATGGCTTTATAATTACCTTGTGTTGAATGGATATTTTCTTATATTGTAATTTGTTGAGAGATCAAGGATTAAATATATAGAAAATAAGGGTAATGTTGAGAGAGATCTAACTATTACTATTTGAGAGGAATGGTCCATGAATTGAAGGATAATTAAAGTAAAATATAATTCATAGTTAAAATAAGTGAATCATACAACGAAACCAAGTTCCTAACCTTTTTCTATTGCTTTCTATACATCTTATCTCCTCAATCTTCTTATTTATTTTATTATTATTCAATTTCTCCTTCTGAAATTCAATAACAAGTTGCACTAATAATTACGAATTGGTGGAAAGTTATTAGAAACAACTTCGATCCCTGTGGGACGATATTCGGTCTTCCAGACTATATTACTTGCTGACCTAGTCCTCTTGCTAGTAAATCAACAGATCTAAGCATTCCCTTAACAACATAACTTATGGAATTAATCACCAACACAAATCATAATCACAAAATTCAGCATAGCACATTCATGAACAACATAACACAAGAAATTATTCATCAACACAAAACAATACCATAAAATTCAGCATAGCACATTCAACAATAACAAATCATCATTCATCCAAATTCGGCCTCCAAGCCTAAAAATCAAGTCTAACTAGTGCCCTTGAATCTCATGGTGACTCAACCTAGTTTCTAAGCTTAAAGACTTACTCTAGCAAAAGTGTAAGCTTCTCTCTTACCTCTTGAAGACACAAAACAAAAACTAAGAACTTTGGGCCTTTCTCCTTCCAAAGCCATGAGCAAACTCCCTCCTTGGACACTTGAAATTTTGCTCCCAAGCTTCTAAACTTCTAAGACTCCTCTTGATCTACCAAGCTAAGGATCCTAATGCCTTGATGATGGTGTGGCCGTGAGGTCTCTTTGGGTTGTGATTGAAATTTCTTCAACACAACTTCAAACAAGTGGCATAATCATGATTTTGCCAAGGTTCTTTTGTGTTTGGTGAGTGTTTAAGTAAGAACAAGGGTGGTGGTGGTTATGGCCGTGAGCTTCTAAAGAGAAAGGAAGGGTTGAATTCGAGCTTCTAAGTGTTAATGGCTCATGCATGATGGGTATTCATGGTCTAGATTTAGAGTATTCAAGGATTTCTTGGTTTAAATGGAAGAAAGAGTTTGGGTGGTGGTGTTTAGGGTGTTTGGCCGTGAGCCTCTTGGCAAGAAAGAAGAAGAAAATGGTACGGTGGCAAGAAGAAAAGAAAAGCAAAAGTAAGGCTCATCAACACAAGGCCACTTTTATAAAACTCATGGTCAAAGGTGAAGAGGAAAGGTGGCATAAGGGTGAGTTTTGGTGTGGACACCTCAACTCTTCATGCAAAGGAAGAAAATATGGTGTGGACACCTAATGCTTGACCAACATGCATGAAATGTGGGCTTGACACCTCACTTGCTTCATGCATTCACAATTGCACCTCATGGCTTCCCATTCACACACATGCCACGACCAACACTAGCACACACAAGGCCCATCACACAATCTTGGCCCAACATCACTCACAAGGCCCATTAGATCTAATCTAATCCACTTAACTCATAAGCCATCCATTAACCAAGCTAATCTAACTCAAGACTAACTATTAGCTAACTAAACCAAATCAACTCAAGACCACACAAGTCTAAACCTAATAAAATAGATTTAGGCTAACCCTAATCACGATTGCTATCTAAGCACGATTAACTCTAACACATCAAACTAAGGCAAAGCATTCATAAATCACAAAACATAACCTATTTGGGGACTAAAATTCAGGGATGTTACAACCTAACCCTTCAAGAGTGTACCAAACTCTTGATTTCTACCCTAATTTGATTCTGGTGATGAAGAACTCTTCCAAAGCTTCCTTGACTCCCTTCAAGAAGCTCCACCAGGCTAAGAACCTCTTAGTCTTTGTGCTTGAGAACTCTCAAGACTCCAATACCCTAAGTCCACCTAGGGTTTGCTTGGGAACAATCCAAGACTTAAATCAACAAGCTAATTTGTATGTGTATTATGAATTTCTCAATGAATTCGCACAATTAATCAGAGCTCGATAAAAATTGAGACCTAAACTCAACTTGAGAGGAAAATCCCAATATGAGAGCAAAGTTGAGTTTTAGAGAAATTAACACTTGAGAAGCAAAATCAGAGTATGCTTGTTGTTGTTATGGTTGTATTGTTCTGTGCCAACAGTGTGCAACTTATATGACAAGAAGATTGGAGAAGACCCAAATACCCTAGATGGGTTTTTGAGTCTTTCCAACGACTTTATTTTTGCTGATTGTGCCGAAGGACTCGAGTCTTTTGGCCAATACTCGAGTCTTTTGGCCAGGCTGGAAAATATCCGTTGCACGACCAAGACCAACGGCTATATTTGCTGATCTAGCACCAACACTCGAGTCTTTCTTAGAATACTCGAGTGCAGACTCGAGTCTTCATCAAAACACTCGAGTATTTTGGTCAGATATGGTAAAAATTTATTTTTCCTTTTTGATTTTATTCTCAAGTATTAATTCAAGTTAATCTCAACCTAATGATCATATTAATTATTTTACCCTTTAGAAAAGATTAACTATTTCTACCCACTCTCAACATAAAAGATAAATTATAATTACAACCAAATTGAGAATGAGTGTGCACTTGAATAATTTCTTGATTTCTTGCTGTTGTTCCATTGTCTTCAAAGCTTGATTGTGAATTACTTTGTCATCATCAAAATCATATCCAAATAGTTGCTAGGAGCATTGAATTTACAATCTCCCCCTTTTTGGTGATGACAAAATAATTAACACTTGTTGAGTCTTGATACCACATGAAGTTGCTTGCATATGATGGTTTTCTTGGTGAGGTAATTCCCCCTCAATACAAGAACCATACTAAACCTGTCAAAAATTCAGCATGTGCTAGCAAATCAGTTATGTAATTTAATTACAACAAGATTATAACATGTGCATTTTCTCCCCCTTTTTGTCATTAGCAAAAAAAAATAACATTTTGAGAAAAAGATAAAGGGAGGAGAGTATAATAATTAGAACCCCATTAACTGAATATGCCATGAAAAAAAATCATAGCTCCCCCTGAAACTTTGCACCAAAAGTAAGTAGAATAAATAAAAAGGCAAACACAAAGTACTTAAAGTGCAACAAGTCCAAAGCTAACTCCCAAACCACAAATACATAATGTTTAACCAAACGCATTAAAACTTGAAAAATAGAAAATGTCTAAAATAGCATCATCAAAACATAGATGGAGGTGGATCATCAGAAGGGGGATAAAGGCGGTGAAAAGCAGTAATCATCTCATCAAAACAGTGAGTCATCTGATCTGAATGCTCATCCAACCAGGAGTAAAGCATGGCCGACCGTGCACCCATTCGAGCATCAAGACTGGCAATGTGATATCATTGGGCATCAATGGTGTAATACCCTATAATTACTACCCTTAAATTCCTCCAATATAAAAATGTGAACTTAAAATTTCCTTTTTAATTTAATAAAATCACCCGTCAAACGAACGGAGTTTTGTTTGTTTTTCAGACTATACCAAAATATCACCTGTGAAAACATTGCCAAATATTTATCCAATAGCCTACAGGGCCTCATATCAAGTACATATACAACATCAAGGCCCAATGGGCTCCAAAAGAATAACAATGTGCCAAGCATTCAGAGTACCAGCGGAAAGACTAAGTTTAAGTATCAGTAAATCAAAACACATATACTCTATCAAAATAAAACACCCTAGCCTCAATCAAAAATATGTACAATAAATCCACATCAAAAGAATATATGAGGCTTAGGTCCATAGTATATTAGACCCCCATACAAACCTACTCTCCCTGTGGGGGAGAGTAATCCTGCTCGGCCGATCCTAGTGTAAGCTCCAGCTCAGTACCTGAAAAATGGTAAGGAGGTGAGTATTACACAATAAAATAGGGAAGCAGTTTCTATTATGCTATACTGAACTACCAAGCCAAACACATTTAATCATGTATGTCATTCAATCAAATAATCATACCTATTCAATTCCTTTACAATCACATTAATGACAACTCTTTCTTGGCACCATTCAACCATTATTTTACCGCATGTATTCTTCATTTGAGTTACACATATGACTTTTTCATCTATTCTCTTGATTCTATAATTTCTTTTCTCTTTACATATATCTTGAGTTTCTCATAACATTTGGAAATTTATTCACGTGGATCCATCATTGCATACAGTCCTACAACCCGGACAACGTCTTACAGCTGCGCACCATGTGCGTCTTACGCGATCTATGCGTACAGTCCCACAACCTGGACAACGTCTTACAAGATCTGGATCGCACAAGTCTATGCGTACAGTCCCACAACCCGGACAACGTCTTACAAGACATCAAGTCAAATCAGTTGATGCGTACAGTCCCACAACCCGGACAACGTCTTACACGACCTCAAATCAAACCAGTCGATGCGTACAGTCCCACAACCCGGACAACGTCTTATACGACTTAATTCACACCATTCTATGCGTACAGCCCCACAACCCGGACAACGTCTTACAAGACATGGCTCATACACATAATTTGCCCTTAATCTTTTGAAACATAAACACAATATTTTCATTTTTGCATTCAATTCATGATATCAAATATTTTTCTTATCCTTTTACAATTCTAGGTCCCATTACAACTTAGCAGAATAACCAATCATACAATCTTTATCATTATGCCATTCCAAAGTCCAACATGATTTAACAAGAACATCAAGCTACACAATCAAATACAAATTACCAAATTTAAGCACAAAATAACACATCTAATTACTTTTATATAATATTATCTAACCTAGGGTTTTTAATCTTAGCTAACCACTTACTCTTAGCAACCCACTATATACATAATACAACCTGCCCCCTAGAATATGGTAACATAAACCTCCTTACCTCAATCCAAGAGAAAAGGGGGAAACTTCCAAGCCCTAGCTCCTAGATCCCTTAATCAAAAGCTCCAAGGATTGAGTGGGAGGAGTGAGATTTCTTGGCTTCCTTGAGTTAATAAAACACAAATGAGTCATGAATTTATAAATACCATAACATGAAATTCGAATCTCCATGGAAGGGAGGAGAGAGAAAATTCGTGGGAGCTACAGGAAGAGAGAGAGATAAATAGAGTTGAAACTTACCAATAGAGATGGATGATGATGGTTAGTATGTAACACCCTTATTTTATATACAAAATAATAAGTAAAAGTCTATATTTAAAGTAGTGTACTCAAAAATTTATTTTCACAAATCAAGTTTACAAATTAATCTTGGGCATCCATTTACAATATAGGTAGCATAACCATATCGTTTCCTTCTTTCCAGTCTTCCGCTGCGCCACTCTGATCCATAAGCTCCTTAACAACCACCTAAAATGTTAACCACTAAGGGTGAGACCTTTTCACAACACAGTGAATCAGAGGATAATATAAAGTTCATAATATAAACTTAAGAATAACAATCAAATCAAGTCAGGGATCAACCAATTCATCGTATTCTCAAATCCTTTATACATTTCCTTTTTATCCATTTTTCCATTATCCATTTTCCTTTCCTTAATCCTTTCCATTACCATTACGTTACCTTTTCCATTCTTATTTCCTTTTCCTTTAATTCCTTTTTCCATTGTGTGTAACCTCAATCAGAGATCTACACTTTTCCATTGGGTGTAACCTCAAATCAGAGATCTACACCTTACCATTGTGTGTAACCTCAAAACAGAGATCTACACACAGTGTATGCAACCACAAATCAGTGATCTGCATACACCCCATCTCATTTATGTAACCTCAAACAGAGATCTACATAAACTTCCCTTTTCCTTTTTACCGTACACCATTAGGATTTGGATACCCGCTAGGTAATTGGAACACCTGTCTAGGGACTTGGAACACCTGCCCATGATTTTACACCCATCCAGACCATAACCTGTAGGACTATGTACTTTTACCATTCCATTTATTTAATCAAATTATTGGTGTGGAAAACTGATCCTGTGGGTCACCTGGCACCTACAGGGCGGTTTGGCCTAATGGGTAATTGGCTTGACAGGTAATTGGCCCTAATAGGTAATTGGAACACCTAGCCGGGTACCTAGTGTTCCGGGCCCCACTGATCAGTTTCCACTTAAGTTAGCTTTACCATTTCCAGTTAAACAACAATCCATTCCATTCATTATAAAACATAATCCAAAATTCCAGCAACATTCACAAATATACATATAGCAACCATTCCTAATCAACATCACATAACATTATAGCACAAAAAAAAATCATAACCTTTACACATAGACTTACGTTCTAATTCCAGTCCATTTAGTTACCATTCACAAATCCATGAATAACAGTTATATCACCGAGTATTCGCATTTATTTCCACAATTAGCATTTCACTTCCATAACCTTATTCTATCACCATTAACATTTAACCCTTATAACTATTTTCCTTTATTATCATAAAATCCAACTCATAATCTTTAATAAAAACACTTCTTCTATCATTATTAATTCCATTGCATTTGTTTTCCTTTTTCCTGTTCCCATTATCTTTCTTATTATAATTAGCCATTCACATCACCCACTATCCATCATCAAATCAAAATAACACATACAACCTTTAAAATTCACATACATCCATAAATCAGTCGACATACTCAGGTATGTCTCAGAGTACTTAAAATAAATCATCTCCCTAGGGTTCTTCACTTCCTACTTGTTTAATATACAAAAAGATTAAACATTAACAATTTCCAAAATAACAACATTAACCAATATACTACCATTACCCTTCATTAATTCTAATCACCTCTTAATCCATTTCCCACAACCCAACTTAACTATTAAACTCAAATCTTATTATAAACCTTAACTATCCCTAACTCAAAGTGTGGAAAAGAGACTCCCCTTACCTCAACCGACGAATCAAAAGAGAGAACCTTGACCCGAGGCTCCAAACCCCGCACCGATTAACACCGAAGCTTGCCGACAAGAAGGATCGGCGGTCCGAGAAGCCTTTTTAGTGACCGAGGGCAAAGACCGAGTCGGTTCCGGTCGATGTCGGTGAATGTCGGTATGTCGATGGCTCGGTTCCTCCTACCCCGGTGATGCCGAAGCCGCCGGGAGGAAAGAGAAAGGGAAGGCTCGATTGTGCTCCTTGGTTGCTTAAACTCCATGGAATCAAGAAGGGAAGAGAATGAAGCTTGGTGCCTTGTTGTGGGTTAGAGTTTTGCTTTGTTGTTGATGGAAGGAAGAAGAGTGGCGATGAAAATGGTGCCCCCATGGAGAGAGAGGGTGTCGAAGGTGGAAGAGGAAGGGAAGGAGTTCATGCTCAAATTCATGGCTTGGAAGCAAAAGCTATGGTGCTTGCTTCAAGATTTAAGGAAGAAGAAATGGTGGTGCTTGAGTTCTTGGTGAGAGAGAGAGGCACGGTTGGAGTTGAGGGAAGAGGGGAGGTTGATGCTTTGGTGCTTCATGTGGGGGTCTAAGCAAGAAGAAGATATGGTATGATGGAGAGGAAAAGGGCTTGTTCCACAAGCCATGATTTTGTGGCTCAAGAGGTGCCACACGCACTAATTAACGCATCAGCTAGCAGCCCCGCGCTCCTGGGCGCGGGTCATGGCGCGCCTGGGCGCAAAACATCCTGACACTATTGGAAAAAGTAGTTTTAAAATCGGTCATTTTGAAATCGGAGCTATACAGTAGCTTCGGGTTAATAGTAATTTTGAAATCGGTTTCCGTGTCCGAGCTATGCTTGACGAGTGGAGTAGGCCACAATATGAAGCTCTTGAGGGCTTCTCCTACGGTTTTAACTTCATCAGTCTCGTGTGGCACTTCAGCATCTCCATCTATTACTTCGACAACCACCACTTTCGTAAATCCCTTCGGTATTGGCATATTGTGTATGGTTGTTGATTCATAAACGTTGGCCCTCGCAACAATACGGAGATTTGGCTCCTCAACATATAAGTTATATATGTCCTTGGGCTGAAGGCCACCACCATCATCATCATTCGGTATATCTAATATTACATTATTGCTCCCTTTAGTGCTTCTAGGTGTAGGACGTGGAGGTTCGACAGGCTCTTGAAAGAGACTCAAACCATTAGATAGCATCATTTGTTTAACTTCTTCCATGATTTGTGCTCTCATGGCATCCACTCTTTCTTGGACATTAGCCTCCACCTGAGCCTCTACCTGAGCCTCTACTTGAGCATCCACCATCTTCTTCATGGAAGAGATAGATTTGGATGATGATGATGCACCCCAATACTGACGGTGCCCCACACCTTTTCCAGCTGTCCGAACACGACCAGAATGCTCTGGTCGCCCCAATGCAGTAGTAAGGATGTCATTCTTTCCTACAAGCTCCGTTCCTTGAGAACTACAACTTTGGGTCAAAGAGTCCTACAATAAATAAATGTGGATATGATCAATATATGTGATACAATCATAAGCATAAGCACAGATAGATGTATTTATTATATAATAAATTTAGTTATTTACTTACAATCTTTTCAGCAACAACTTCTGTAGCCTGGTTTACATACGCTCCTGTCTTCCGTATGCGAGCTTTCTTCCATTTCTCCCCGCGTAATGGTGGAGACGGGGGAGCATTAGGATCAAGTTCAGGATTTTTCTCACATTCAAGTTTATGTCTTTTGATCTTTTCTTCCATAATCTGCTCGGTTACCATTTTGTATCCTCCACGAGACGTTACGTGAGGGTACAAATTCATCGCTGAAATATCTTGAGCCTTCTTTCTCACGACCTACCAATGGTGAAAGAATACATGTTACTCTTACAATAACACATAATGTCTATTATTAGTAATGGTTAGTACATAACTTACTTGAAACTCAGGAGTATGTCGACCTTGAACAAATTCCTCCCAAACTTCCGGAGCAATAAATTTATATTTCAAACAAGGTGAAATATGACTCTTTGGTCCAAATATGTACTTATTTGTGAGTTTTGTCTTGAACTGTCTCCATGCAAAACCTTATTTTCTAGTAGTGTGAATCACGCACCAATTAAAGGACCGGCGCGCCTAGGCGTGCCCCGGTGCGCCTGGGCGTGCCCTGGGGGGTCCTGACTTCAAATCGCCATAATTTCTCCGATTGTAACACCCCTCAAAATCCTCGTACTGGCTTAATCTCTAAAAGGAACTATTTTTGAGAAAAGTATTTTTAAAAGGGTATTTTCTTAAATAAATTTCTTCATTCATGTTTTCAAGATGGTAAATGATTTTCAAGAATGATTTTTCACGAAATAATGTTATGAATTTTAAAGTTGAGTTTTGGAAATAATTATGTGTTTGATATTTTTGATATTTTAAGGGAATTATGATTTTGATATATGAATGATTTTATATGGAAGAAAATTTATTTTTATTTATGCACGTATATGTATGTACGGTTTTTGGTGTATGTATGCTTAGGATCATGAGAAAATTTAATTAGTAAATGAATGTGATTATATGTGCATGTATGTATGTGTGTAACGTGTAAGTGTGTGTGCATGAGTATGTGTATGTGAATATGTGTATGCATGAATATGTGAATGACAATGTGTGTGTGTGCATTCGGTTTGTGAGCTTAAATATGCCTAAATGTTTTTGTTTTAATGAAATGTCTTTGAAATTAATTATGTGTTGAATGATTGAATTTAGTGTTTGAATTGTGAAATAATTGCTTAAGAATGAATGTTTGTTTTGTGATTAAAATTGAATAATTGATTAATTGTTTATGTGACTTGTTTGATCAAAGTGTGTTGTTGATTGTGTGTATGTAATTTATTTGATTTACTTGAAGTTTTTGAGATTGTATTTATGATTTTCTAAAACTTGCTTTATAACAAAAACTTGAGTTTTCAAAGAATTAATATTGCTTTAAAAAGTATTTGAAACAAAAAGAGTTTTTACGATGTTTTCGGGTTTTATTAAATTGATTTTTGTAAAGCAATTCTTTGCTGTCCAAGTTTATTTAAAATTGTTTTCTTGATTTCTAAATTGAGTTTACGAGACTCAAAGTTTGGTTTTCCGGTGAATTTTTCGGTGTTTTTGGAATGAGGTTAAGGTGCTGTCCAAGACGGACCAGCCACCTAACCAATTGATTTAAATTATTTTAATTGATGTTTTCAAATGATCTTGAAGTATTTAAAGAACTAAGAAACATTGGCATGTTTTAAGAAAACTATCGTGTTTTTCCGACGAGGAACGAAAGAACGTTCTAAGTTAAAAAAAGTTTTTAATGAAAATGTGTTTTAATTAATTCTAGGGATGTTACATGTAACATCCTGCGTTTTTCCGAGTAGGACGAATAAAAATTTATTAAAGAAAAGTTTTAAGACATTGTTTTACAAAAGGTTTTCAATGAGTATTTTATTCGATTTCGAAATAAGGTGTTGATTTTATGGAGTTTTGATAAATAAATATTTTTATGAAGTTAGTAAAAATGATTTTTTATGAGAAATGATTTTTATTGTTAGTGATTTCTTTAAAAATGAATTTCTTTATGGACTTTAAAAGATTTAGCAACTTCAAAAATCCATAACTTTTTAACCGTAACTCCGATTTTTATGATCTTTATATCAAAACGATCGTATCAAAATGTAGTTTTCAAAAATTTATCTTTCATAATTTTCTGGATTGGTTTGCGAAAATTTTTCTCAGAGTTGTAAAGGACGAATTTTCAAGGAATTAATCATGAAAAATAGTTTTTGATTTTTAATGAATTTTTCCTTTTGGGATTATCTTTATTATATTAAAGTATGATTTTGGAAAATGAAATAAGGGCTGTAATTGCAACCAATAAGTACAGTTTATTATTTAAAGGAAAATGTGTTTAATTGTTAATGTGTATGTTTGATTATTTAATTAAAGAAGAAATTATTTTATGATTAAAGTGTGTGCTTGATTGTGAGTGTGTGCATGTATGATACATGTGTGATGTGTGTATGTGTGCCACGTGTGTGAGGGTGTGTATGTGTGGGTTTATGAGGCCTTGGCTTGATGACTAAGCTAGAAGGGAAAAAAAAAGAAAAGAAAACAAAAACTTGGGGACCAAGTACATATTTTTGTGTTGCCTAAATTACCCTCTTAGATGCATGTAGGGGCTGAACTAGTTAAAGGGCCAAGAAGGGAAATTAAGTTTCACCCTAGTCCATTTCCTCTTATTTCTATCCATTCCCTTCGTTCCATTCATTTCCCCCATTTCATTCTTTCACTTTTTCATTTCACACTTCCACCAACACAAACACTTAGTCTCAAAAGAGCCACATTAGCTCTTGAGACATGTAAAAAAAAAAGAAAGAGAGAACCATGGAGAGAGAGAGAAGAGGACCGTGAGGGAGAGAAGAAGAGGAAGAGAGAAAGCCTTAATCCTTAGCCCATTTCCATTCATTTTCCTTAGGTATAACCTTGATCCTTGTTAATCTACCTTCTCCGATCCATCATTTTTATTTTCGGTCTTTATTTTAAAGATGTTGATTTGTTCAAAGTTTATTCATGCATGTTGATTCTTGATGTTGATCCATGTTTTTCAAAGGAAAATAATTAAAGATTGAAGTTTTAAAACAACAAAATGAACATGCAAAATGATTAAAGGGTGATTCGGTTTTTACAACTATTTTGTTTAAAGAATCTTTGTTTTCCTTGATGTATTTCGGTTTTATGCATGTTTTAGAAAAAGAAATCAATTTTTGAAGTTGTTCTTTAATGCATGTTTGTTTTTAAGTTAGATCTAGTGTTCTGATTTACAAACCTATTGATTTCTAAGTTTGATTTTAAAGATCTTAGATCTAAAAGTAAGATATCTACTATTTTCAAGAACTTGATGTTCAATTCGGTTTTTAAAATAATTTTTGTGCTAATGATTTTACTTCCTTGCTTGATTCGGTTTTGTTTGCATGTAAAGGAAATTATTTTTAGTGAAAAGAGTTTAACTTAATGTATGAAATTTTTGATAAAATGAACTCATTTTCTTTATGTATGTTTCGGTGATGACTTGAATCTTTAGACATGAAATTTTAATTGAAGTATTTAGTACATGCATGTGATGATCTAGTGAAAAAGAGTATGTTTAAATGTTTGTTTTGATTTTTCTCTTAAAGTCTTGATTTTGGTTCTTGAATGTTGATGCATGTGTGATTTTCTTTGAGATCTATAAATTCTAAGTATGTGCATGACTAGATCTAGGATATTTTAATTTGATTCTTAATTTTTAATTTAAAAGGCTTTGATTTTTATGATTGATGCATGTTTTATTTGAGTTAAAGTAAATTGTTTTCATAATATATTAATTCGGTTTTCAAAGGAAAAATAATTGATGGATTGATTTTTGTATTGATTTGTATGTATGAGTGAATTTTTGATTTTCATGAAAATAAATGAATGAACAAATTTGTTGAATAAAGTGTATGCTGAAATTGTGATATGTGTGTTTTGAACTTTGGTAAATGATATTTGTGTATGTGCAATAATTCTGTAATTTTGTCACTGAACTAAGTATATTAAAATTAACCTCTCTGAATTTTTGAATGATTTTTGGAATTGATTTTCTATTTTTATGAGAACCAACTTTGTGAAAACAATTTTGAGAAAATAAGTTTTTCAGTTTAAAGAGAAACAGAATTTTCGAACTTGTGCTGCTCTAAATTGCTTGAAAATTTAATGGTAGCTTTCTGAACCTCTCTGGATGCTCTCTGTAAAATTTGAAGAGATTTGGAGTTGATTTGACATTTTTACTAAATACAAAACAGTGAACCGTTTGGTTCAGATTTTCTGGACTTAGCAACGAATTTAATTGAAAAAGTAATACTTGCACAACTCCAAATAATCTGAAAATTTTATGAGATAGTCTTGATTGTATAAGGAAGATTTATACCCATTTTTATGCAATTCGGAGTTGAACAACTATTTTTAATCATGATGTTTTTGCCTCAGACCAGCAACAGTACCGTTTTGTTTTTCATGCAAAATCTGATTTGAAACCTAGCTTAGGATTGTTTAATTGGCTTGAAAATTTTAAATAATGAACTTTATCATATATGTGTATGTTCTGGAAAATTTTAAGATTAAACAAATTAATTTGGTATAGTTTTGGATTTTATCTTTTGTGTTTTACTTGTAATCACACTAAGTGTCTATTTGGATGTTTTTGGGAATATGAATTTTTATACTTGATGTTATGACTTGGCTGGCTTGTATGATAATTATAATGACTTGAAATGATTGAATGAGTGATTGTTTGATGGTATGCTTAGGTCATGCATGAATGAATTATTTAGTTAATCAAAGTGTTATGTTTGATTTTGTAATTGGTTTGAAAATTAATTGGTTTTGAAATAATTTAATCTTGATTTAATTGAACAACCTTGGACTTAATGGTTGCTTCCCTTAACTCATTTCACGGTTTTAAGTTTGAAAAATAAATCATTTAAGTGTTTATTTTATAGCAAAGTATTATATGAACTAAAGTTTGATTTTTCGGTGTTTTTGAGTTTTGGTTAATGGCTGTCCGGGACAGACCAGCAACCAAAACAGATGGTTTTAAATTGTTTTGTCAATTGTTTTAGAAAGATTTTGAGATGTTTAAAGTATTTTCGAAAGTCGAACTTGATTTGAAAAAGTTTTAACGTTTTGCGATTTTTCGACGAGAAGTAAAAAGAGTTTTCGAAAATGCGTTTTGATACTAAGTAGGACGATTATTTAAGATAGACTTATAACGTTAGTATTATCTCCCTTAGTACAAGGTGCATATAAGTCGAGAAGTGGAACAACTGACTTGTTGGGAAGGACCCGCAACGATCTCAGATGCTGGAACGAGAGGTGAGAGATGCAGTAGGCCAAAGCCATCGTGACGTATAGTCTCGGTTCTAGACTGAGAACATCGAGTCTAATATGAGTAATTGTCATAGGTTATGTGCTGCATAATTATATGTGATATACATGTGCTAGATGCTTATCTGTTTTGTTAAATATAATGCATGATTGATTTTGTTATGTGCTGGATTTCTCTGTGAATTATCCTGTGGAGTTTATCTTGTTCTGTTTGGAAAAGCTGAATGTGATAATGTGATAATGAGAATCATGAGAAAGAGTAAAACTTGAGATTAAGTGGAAATTTAAAGAAAGATGGTAAGAGGAGAGATGCAAGAACGTGGCAGCAAACACTGATATGGATGCAAGTAGCTTGGGTTGCCCCTAGTCATGTACTGAACAGAACACCATGAAGCATAGCAAACTGTCACTAATATACATGACCAAAATAGGCAACAAATTTTTTTTATTTTTTAAAATTTTTTTCTTTATTTTTTTCAGCACCCTAAAATCATGAAAACATACCACAAAAAAGTTTGAGGACAAAATTCAAAAGGGAACCAAGTCAAACAATTAAATCAGAGACCAAAAACTAAGAAAATAAAACTTGTAAAATAAAAAAGAAATAGTAAAACGGCTTTTTCAGGATCCAGACGAAGGAGTTTTCTAAAGAAGTCAGAAAAATCAGATTATTCAGAAAATTCCCTTCGATTTGATATAAAATTCGTCAAATTCCGAGTTACGGGTCAAAAGTTGCGACGATTTGAAGAAAGTGCTGCTAAAACTTGGAAAATTTTTCTGGAACTCACAACCAGTGATGATCTGAGTGATCGTGGTGCCTCAAAACCTTTTTATATGATAAAAGTAGTGTGGATATAAATTTTCGTGCAAAAATTCCACCCACAACTATGTGAACTAGCAACCACAGAATCAATCAAATACACTAATTGCAACAAAATACCAAAACAGCAAACAGTGCAACTTCAACCGGTTATCAGAATTGACTACTAGACCCTAAATCAGACACGACACACTATAATAACTATACTAACTACGACACTAACTAACTACTAATGACCTTTGGCAAGAACCGATAATCCCCGGCAACGGCGCCAAATTTGATCGAGGCCGTACCCGATACAAATAAAAACAGTTTAAGTATAGTACTAGGAAGTGACTCCTAGGTCGTCTCCCAAGGAATATCTTATCAAGCAAAAGGTCGAACACATAGTATGCATAGAAAACGGGGGGGGGGGGGGGGGGGTTTGTATTGAATATTGAATAATTGAAATCAAAACATAATTAAATCAAAACAAAGAAACAGATAAGGAAAAGCGGATAAACCTCTTTGGCTCGCGTTCACAACTCTATCATCGGTCACAAAAGATCAATTTCTTTCCTCTTCACTGTCCAACTTGTGAGAATTAAATACTAAGCCTTCTCTATGAGAGAGAATGTAAAAAACGTGGAATGATTAGTGGCTCCTAGGGTTTACACGAATTTAGCTTTTTAAATCACAAAACGGGCCTAAATCATGGGCCCAAATCCTAAGGAAAGCTTATCTCTAAATTAAATCTAAAAATATCTTATAGATAAAATCTAAATCTTAAAAGATATAACTAAATCTCAACTAATCCTAAAGATAGATTACAATCTTCACTTCATCATATATCTTCTCTTCCAACATTAAATCTTCATTCCCAAAATGTCCAAAAAGCCCTTGTGCCAAATATGACCTGAAAATAGAAATATAATTAATTAGGCTAAATAATCCCAAATTAAACAATATTCAGAATAGTAGTCCAATAAACTCTAAATCACTAAATCAAGCTAAACAATGTCAAATAGGCAACAAGTATCAATAATAGGAGTAAAATAATGCAAGGAAAAATGGGAAATAAAATGCTCATCAATACGCCACTACTCTTCCTTCTTGCATCAATACACAACCCAGTCCTTGCTTAGATGCATCACAATAAACTTCAAAACTTCTGTGAGGATCGGGTAAGATTAACACAGGAGACGATGTTAACCTTTCCTTTAACTCACGGAAACTAGCTTCGCACCGGTCGTCCCACACGAACGGTTGACCCTTTCGAGTCAACTTAGTCAAAGGCAATGCAATCTTAGAAAATCCTTCTATGAATCGACGATAGTATCTAGCCAGTCCTAAGAAACTTCTCACCTCCGTCACCGTCTTAGGCTGTTCCCAACTTAGTACTGAACTTACTTTCGCTGGATCCACCGCAATTCCCTCTTTAGAGATTACATGCCCCAGAAACTTTACTTCATTCAACCAAAACTCACACTTCGTAAGCTTGGCATATAGTTGCTTCTCCTTCAGGACCTTTAGCACAATCCTGAGATGCTCTTCATGTTCTTCCGGATTTTAAGAATAGACCAAAATATCGTCAATGAATACCACCACAAACAAATCCAAATATGGTCTAAAGATCCGGTTCATATAGTCCATAAAAATAGCAGGTGCATTTGTCAATCCGAACGGCATCACAACATACTCATAATGACCGTATCGCGATCGAAATGCAGTCTTGGGTATATCCTCCTCCTTTATCCTGATCTGATGATAACCCAATCTCAGATCAAATTTGGAGAATACTGCAGCTCCCCTCACTTGATCCATAAGGTCATCAATCCTTGGCAAAGGATACTTATTCTTGATAGTGACCTTATTCAGCTGTCTGTAGTCCACACACATCCTCATACTTCCATCTTTCTTCTTTACGAACAATAATGGAGCTCCCCAAGGTGAAACGCTTGGCCTGATCATCTGTTTCTGCAACAGCTCCTCAATTTGCTTCTTCATTTCTGCCATTTCTGGTGGTGCCATCCTATAAGGAGCAATAGAGATGGGACCAGCTCCAGGGACTAAATCGATCCCAAACTCTATCTCTCGCTTCGGAGGTAATCCTGGTATCTCTTCAGGAAATACTTCCGGAAATTCCCTCACCACTGGAATCTCTTCAATCGGCATCGACTCTTCTTCTCCAGAAGCCGAGAATAAACACATATATCCCTCCGGTTCAAGGGTCCTATATTGAATTGTCTTTTCCTCACAATTGATGATCACTTGGTTCTTCATCAACCAATCCATTCCCAAGATCACATCCAATTGTAACTTAGGAAGACAAACCAAATCTACTTTGGATGAACGACCCGAAATTTCTACCTCACACCCTAAACAGACTTTAGCGGTGTAGATCGGTATACCCGTAGGGGTAGCTATACTAAGATAGCAGGGTGAATCAGAAACAATAAGATTCAGCCTACTCACACATTCAGGGGAAACAAAAGAATGTGTAGCTCCAGAATCAAACATGATTTTGCAAGGTTGATCATTGAGCAGGAAATTACCTTGCACGAGATTCGGGGTTTGGGTTGCTTCACTACCACTCAGGGCAAATACTCGTCCTTGTACCACAGGTTTTCCAACAGATCCCTTTGCATCTCCTTTTGCAGATTCCTTGCATTCACGGGCAAAGTGACCTTGCTTTCCACACTTGAAACATCCTCCTGTGGACCAGCAAAACTGACCATGATGGTAACGCTTGCACTTCTCGCAATAAGGAGAATTATCGCGAGGCTTGTTCCGGTTATCCATCACTGCCTTGCCTTTCCCCTTGTTCTTAGAATATGGACCATTATTCCGATGGTCAAACTTCTTCTTCCTCTGAGGTCCATAGTTCTGTCCAACCCCTTTCACTTGACTTCCTGTCAGCTCCGCCTTCTTGTCATCTTCGTACATTCTGCACATGTCCACGAGTGCAGGGAAACTCTGAATCCTTTGATAACTGAAGATAGACTTCAGCTCTGGTCTTAACCCACCTTCAAACTTCACACACTTACTTCTTTCATCAGGGTTATTCAAGTAATAGGGAGAGTACTGTGAATTCAATGCTCCTAATTATGTGGATTATGTTTTGATGATGACAAAATAATTAACAAATCATGCCTTGAAGATATTGCAACATCAACATCAACAAGAAGTCAAGAAAAGAAGACAAGTGCTCAATCATTCTCAATCAAATATTAATTGTAAATTTCTAATTTATGTTGAGAGTGGTTGAGAGTGGGTAGAAATAGTTAGTCTCTTCTAGGAATAAATTTTTATATGTTTATTAAGTTGAGATTGACCAAAAATTAATACTTGAGAGGAAAAATAAAATTGAAAAATAATTTTTCCCATATCTGATCAAAATACTCGAGTATTTTGATAAAGACTCGAGTATATACTCGAGTATTTATAGAAAAACTCGAGTATTTGTGCCAGGTCAGCAATTATGACCGTTAGTCTTGTTCGTGCACCAATTCACTCGTGACCGACCAAAAAGACTCGAGTATTTACCAAAAGACTCGAGTATTTTTGTCCAGTCAGCAAAAATGAACGTTGGAGAGACTCAAAAACTCAATTGAGGGCATTTGAGTCTCATCCAACCCCAAGAGAGCAATTCAGAACCTTATTGTAAAATTTGTCTTTGAATTTGTGCAAGAACAAACAAGACAACAAGATCATATTGATTCAAGCTTTCTTAATTTCCTCTTCTCAAGTGTTAATTCCCAAAAAGCTCAACTTCTCACTCATATTGTCATTTTATTCCAAGTTGAGTTTTAGGCCTCAATTCTTACATTGAGCTGTGCTTATTTGTGCTAATCCATTGTGAGATTAGTAATACACATACAAAAAGCTTGATTATTCAAAGTCTTGGATTGTTCCCAAGCAAAGCCTAAGTGGCTTAGGGTGTTGGAAGTCTTGAGAGGTTCTCAAGCACAAGACTAGGAGGTTCCTAGCCCGGTGGAGTTTCTTGAAGGGAGTTCAAGGAAGCTTTGTGAAGAGTTCTTCAATCACCGGAATCAAATTGGGGTAGAAATCAAGAGTTTGGTACACTCTTGAAAGGGTTAGGTTGAGTGAGGCCATTCTCAAGCAATCCTTTGTAATTTCTAACAATTTGATTATTAGTAGAAACTCCTAAGTGATTAGGAGGACTGGATGTAGCTCATTGTTGGAGTGAACCAGGATAAAATTGCTTGAGTGTTGGTTTATTGCTTTTAATCTACTTTCTAGCTCAATAGACTTAAGTCATTTCAATCAATTAGGATTTATAAAATTAGGTAGCAAGTTCAAGGAATCTTTGTGTTAAAAGTTATTTAGATTACGTGCTATTCTGTTGGATAAGTTCCTGTTTATTATTGAATTGATTTGAGTTAAATTGCTGAATTTTCGTTTCTGGTTTTTCTGCTATCTGATAGTAAAAACTCGAGTATTTCAGAAAAGACTCGAGTTGTTCATCCTGAAAAACTCGAGTGTTTCACAAAAGACTCGAGTCTTTTGTTTCTGATTCCAGAAAATTCAGTCTAAGCTCCATTCTTCAATTATCAATCGAAATATTTGGTATTAGTGCTTCAAAATACTATTCACCCCCCTCTAGTATTTGCTTAGCCCGCTTGTTGGTTTCCAACAAGTGGTATCAGAGCTCGGTCGAAAGATCGAGTGTAACAACTTTTTCGAAAAAGATCCTTTTGGAAACTTAATGGGCTCTAGCAATAACTTTGGTGGAGAAGGAGCTTCAATAAACCGTCCTCCACTATTTAATGGTGAAGGATATGTTTATTGGAAAACTCGCATGAAAGTTTTTATTGAAGCAATTGATATGGATATTTGGGATGCAATTGAAAATGGTCCTTTCATTCCCAAAAAGAAAATAAATGATGAAATTGTTGAAATTCCAAGGAGTAGTTGGAATGATGATGAAAAGAGAAAAGTCTCATTTGATTTAAAAGCTAAAAACATCATCTTTTCGGCTCTATCCCATGATGAATTTTATAGAGTTTCCCAATGTAAATCGGCAAAAGAAATGTGGGATACTTTGCAAGTCACACATGAGGGAACAAGTGAGGTTAGAGATGCAAGATTGAATTCTCTAACTCACGAATATGAATTGTTCCACATGTTGCCAAATGAATCCATTAGTGACTTGCAAAAGCGATTCTCTCACATTGTTAATCATTTGATTTCCTTGGGAAAAGTATTTCGCAATGGTGAAACTACTAACAAAATTCTAAGATGTCTTGATAGGAGTTGGCAACCCAAGGTAACCGCCATCAAGGAATCAAGAGACATAAATAGCATGGACTTAGCCACTTTGTTTGGCAAACTCCAAGAGCATGAGATGGAGCTTACAAGACTTGGGATGCATGAGGAATCGGACAAAAAGAAAAAGAGCATAGCACTCAAAGCTTCAACCAAAACTACAAAAGAAGTTGAAGAATGCTCTACAAGTGGAGATTCCGATGGTGAACCAAATCAAGAAGAATTTGGGATGTTTGTGAAAAGATTCAACAAATTTTTCAAAGGGAAGAAAGGTGGATCTTCATCCAATTTCAAGAGAACCAAAGACTCCAAACAAAGAGAAAAGAGTACCAATGATGGAGTTAAGTGTCATGAATGTGGAGGGGTTGGTCACATAAGAATGGAATGTGCCACATTCTTGAAGAAGAATGACAAGAAGACCCAAGAGACCAAAGGGAAGCGTGCATACATTGTTTGGGATGCACCGGAGAAGAGCAATGAATCATCTTCAAGTAGTTCCGGTGATGAAAATGCAAACCTTTGTCTCATGGCCAAGAACAATCACGAGTCCTCATCAAGAGCTAATCATGGCATGAGTGAAAGTGATGATGAGGTAACCTCTAGCTCTTCTTGTTCATCTTCAAACTCCATTTCATATGATGATTTGCAAGAAGCCTACAATGAAATGTTAATTCAATTTAAAAGGCTTGCTAAAATTAATAAGGAAAAAGGAAAGAAAATTTTGGAGTTTCAACATGAAATTGATGAATTGCAAAAATCTATAAATGAGTTGAAACTTCAAAATGAATCCTTGGAACTTATTAATTCTAGTCATCAAAGTGATTGTGCAAATCATGAGGAGATTATCACTCCATGTGAGAGATGTGATGAACTTGAAAAAGAAGTGAAAGAGTTGAAAAACAAACTCACAATCTCACATAGTGATAGAAACCTCAACCGGTTGTTGAACTCTCAAAGACATAATCACAACAAAACCGGTTTAGGATATGTTCATAAAACGAACAAAAAGTACAAGGTGGTTGGAACATTTTCTAAGAAAAATTCATCAAAGAGACCAACTTGTACTTATTGTGGAAAGGTTGGACATATCAACATTGAGTGCCACATTAAGAAGTTTGAAATGAAAAAGGGGACTTATATGTGGATTAAGAAGGGAGAAAGTCCCAACACTAACCCTAAGGGACCCAACATTGTTTGGGTACCCAAAGTGAACAAGTGATTTCATTTTGTAGGTGTGTCTTCGAACGGGAAAACAATTGTGGTATCTTGATAGTGGATGTTCGAAGCACATGACGGGAGATAAGCGGCACTTCATTGAGCTTACTCCAAAGGAAAAGGGTTATGTCACTTATGGGGACAACAACAAAGGCAAAATCCTTGGTATTGGTAAAATCGGAAACTCTTCAAACTTGATTATTGATAATGTGCTCTATGTTCAAGGATTAGAACATAATCTCTTGAGCATAAGCCAATTATGTGATATTGGTAATCATGTAGTTTTTACCTCTACCCATTGCCTCATTAAAAGTGACAAAGATGAATCAATCAAATTTGTTGGTAGAAGGTCAAATAATACTTACTTAGTTGATTTGAACAAAGTCACTTCTTTGGTCTCTACTTGTTTAGTGAGCAAAGAAAATGACACTTGGTTATGGCATCGTAGGACCGCTCATATAAATGTAAACCAATTGAAGAAAATTCAATCTAAAGATCTAGTAGTTGGTTTACCAAAGCTAAATTTTTCTATTGAAGGTGTTTGTTCCCCTTGCAAGAAATGTAAACAAACTAAAAACACCTTTGGATCAAAAATGGTGATGTCCACATCAAGGCCATTAGAAATGCTTCATATGGACTTGTTTGGACCATCACAAGTAAAAAGCTTTGGTGGCAACTATTATGCATTGGTGATTGTTGATGACTTCTCTAGGTTTACTTGGACTTTATTTTTAACTACTAAGAGTGAGACCTACAAATCTTTTAAACATCATGTCAAACTTTTGCAAAACCAAGTGAATCAAAAAGTAATTATTATTCGTACCGATCATGGTGGTGAATTCGAAAACCACAAATTTGATAGATTTTGTGCTAAAAATGGTATTGAGCATCAATTCTCCGCACCAAGGACTCCGGAACAAAACGGAGTGGTAGAGCGGAAAAATAGGGTGCTAGAGGAACTTGCTAGAACCATGTTAAATGATTCTCAAGTACCTCAATATTTTTGGGCCGATGCCGTCAATACGGCTTGTTATGTTTTAAATCGTATTTTGATAAGGCCCTCTTTGGATAAAACCCCCTATGAACTTTACAAGGGAAGAAAGCCAAATATATCTCATTTTCATGTCTTCGGATGCCAAGTTTTTGTTTTAAATAATGGAAAAGAACACCTTGGCAAGTTTGATTCCAAATCCGATGAAGGCATATTTTTAGGCTATTCTTCTCATAGTAAAGCTTATAGAATTTTCAATAAAAGAACTTTAACTATTGAGGAATCAATTCATGTGGTTTTTAATGAGTCTTCAAAAGAAGATAGTGTTTTATGTGATGCTAGTGAAGATGGCATTGACTTTTCAAAAGAAGAAAAAGAGAGAGAGAAATCAAAAGTTGATGAAGGAGAGGTAAGGGAAGAACTTCCTCCAACTTGGAAATCGGTCAAGGCTCATCCTATAGACAAAGTCATAGGAGATATGTCAAAGGGAGTACTTACTCGTAGGTCTATTCAAAACATTTGCCACTATGTCTCATTTGTTTCTCAAATTGAACCCGATTCAATTAAAAAGGCCATTGAGGATGATCATTGGGTTCTTGCTATGCAAGAAGAATTAAACCAATTTGAAAGAAATGAAGTTTGGGATCTAGTCCCTAAACCCGATGATCATACCATAATTGGTACTAAATGGATTTATAGAAACAAACTTGATGAATCCGGGTTGATTATAAGAAACAAAGCTAGACTAGTAGCTCAAGGGTACAACCAAGAGGAAGGTATCGATTATGATGAGACCTTTGCTCCGGTTGCACGTCTTGAAGCAATCCGAATTTTACTTGCTTATGCTTCAATCATGAAATTCACTTTATATCAAATGGATGTTAAAAGTGCTTTCTTGAATGGGTTTATAAATGAAGAAGTGTATGTCAAACAACCCCCCGGTTTTGAAAATAGTGAATTTCCAAACCATGTTTATAAATTGAAAAAGGCACTCTATGGATTGAAACAAGCTCCTAGAGCTTGGTATGATCGATTGAGTTCCTCTCTATTAGAAAACAAGTTTCAAAGAGGGAAGGTTGATAATACACTATTTATTTATAAAACCAAGGATGACATTTTGTTAGTACAAATCTATGTTGATGATATCATTTTCGGTGCTACTAACGTGTCTCTTTGTAGAAAGTTTTCAAATTTGATGAAAAAGGAATTTGAAATGTCAATGATGGGAGAACTCAAGTTCTTCCTAGGCTTACAAATAAAGCAAGTCAAGGAGGGGATTTTTGTGCATCAAGGGAAATATTGCAAAGAGCTCCTTGAGAAATTCGGATTGGACAAGTGCAAGGAAGCCTACACTCCAATGAGCACATCATGCTACCTAGACAAGGATGAACAAGGTACACTGGTTGATGTTAGTAAGTATAGGGGTATGATAGGTAGTCTCCTATATCTCACTGCATCTAGACCGGATATTATGTTTAGTGTATGCATGTGTGCTAGATTTCAAGCTAATCCTAAAGAATCTCACCTATCCGCGGTTAAACATATATTTAAGTATCTAAAAGGAACAATTAACACTGGTTTATGGTATCCTGCTGATGCCAATCTTAGTTTAGTTGGTTACTCGGATTCCGACTTCGCGGGATGCAAGCTTGATCGCAAAAGCACCAGTGGTACTTGCCATTTCTTGGGAAGTTCATTGGTGTCATGGTTTTCTAAAAAGCAAGCTTGTGTCGCTCTTTCGACCGCCGAAGCGGAATATATCGCAGCCGGTAGTTGTTGTGCTCAACTGTTATGGATGAAACAACAATTATCGGATTTTGGTTTGAAACTTGAAAATATTCCGATTAGATGCGATAACACGAGTGCAATCAATTTGACTAAGAATCCGGTGTATCACTCAAGAACTAAACACATTGAAATAAGACATCACTTTTTAAGAGATCATGTACAAAAGGGTGATTGCACAATTGAATTTGTTAGTACCACAAATCAATTAGCCGACATTTTTACAAAACCTCTACCAAGGGACACCTTTTATCATATTAGGAGAGAACTTGGTATTTTAGATGAAGCTAATATAGGCTAATTGCATTGTGTGTCATTTTTTGAAAAATCACCATATTAGTCTTACTCTAATGTGTTATTGATTCTTAGTTAAATTGTTCTTGATGATATTTGAAATTGTATGTGTTAATTGTGTGTGATTCTGTACTGTATTCCAAGTTGGTAGTGAAGCATTTGTGTTTGATTTGTGTTTGGTCTTTTAAAACTGTGTTTTTACTCTCTGTTCTGTCAAAATACTCGAGTTTTTCCAAAAACACTCGAGTATTTTAATTCAAAATTAAATCAGTTTTAAATTGAAAAAGTTTTTAATCAGGGTCTGAGAAAAATACTCGAGTGTTTCTCAAAAAAACTCGAGTCTTTATTGAATAACTCGAGTGTTTTACAAAACACTCGAGTCTTTCGAAACCCCCAATTTTTGAACTTTCGGACCAAACTCGAGTTTTTCAATTTGTACTCGAGTTTTCTGGGGAAATCTGGGCTGAGTCACGAACGACTCGAGTATATTCTCAAAAACTCGAGTATTTTTCAAAGAACAACTCGAGTTTTGTTGAATAAACTCGAGTATTTTGGCGAGTTTATATATACTCCAGCCCCCACAAACTCGAGTTTCTCGAACCCCTTTCTCTTCCTTCTCGGTTTTCTCATATCTCTCTCCTCAAAACTCCGATTTTCCTCAAATTTTTGTCAAATATCACTAGTTTTTCATCCTCTAATCACTTTTCTACCTTTATTTCAACAAATTTCACCTCTTTTCAACCTCAAATCCGTCACCCCCTTTTAAAACCCTAATTTCCAAAACTCCAATTTTCCCATCATTTCATCTATGGCTTCTTCATCTGGAAAAGGAAAGAGAGTAAGGATTGCTGACTCATCTTCCGAGGAGGAAATTTCCGACTACTATCAAGAGGATGAACGCTTGGAAAGGATGGAAGGCTTTGCCACCAGAGAATTCGGAGTAATCACATGGATCAATAGTACTTTCCTTGAGAGTAAGGGTTTCCATTTTGTTACTAACCTTAGATATCAGAAACTGATTCAATTTCTGGAATTTCATGGACCTATATATCCTAGGTTAGTTAGAACATTCTATGCAAACCTTAGGCTAAAGGACAATGTCATAGAAACAATGGTTGAGGGTGTTCGATTCAAAATTAGCGCTAAGGATCTTTTTGTTGCTTTTGGGACAACACGTCACGGGGACAATTCTCTAAAGGCCGATGCGGACGGCATTTTTCAAAGTTGTTTGCGCCCCGGTCGTGTATGGACCGAAGGAGTTAAGCATTCCTCATATATGACTGTCCAATCTAGGGTGTTGCATTATACTGTTTGTCATCAATTAGTGCCTCAAACCTCACCCAATTATGCCAAACCCACAAACAATGAACTTAGGCTTCTTAGTGCCATCCTGAACAATGAGAAGCTGAACTGGAGTCGCATAATTTTGGATAGAATGCTCCTTGCTGCTAAGTCTAAACACCCAAAAACCCTGCCCTATGCCATGCATGTTTGTTATCTGTTGAGTTACTTCAAGGTGCCTATCCCACGCAATGAAGAGAAAAAGACTCTTCATGTGAACCAGCATTGCCTCAACAAAGGCACCTTGAGTCACCAGGACATGGCATTCCATGAACCCTCTGGCCAATACTTGTACCGATCTGATATTGCTGAGCTAGAGAGGGTTGCAAATGTGGCAGCTCAACAAGGGATGGATGCCGATCAGATGGAAGAGGAAGCTGCTGCATTTGCCCAGGCTGAAGAAGGGGATCCTATTGATCAGATTAACTTTGATGACTTCGCTGGATCTCAATCTGGGTTTGACAACTCGGGCTGGAGAGAGAATGTGATCACACGTCTGGACACTTTAGATGGGAGAATGGACTCCCTTGTGCATGCTATGGACGCCCAGCGTGATGATTTTGTTAGCCTAGACACTAGGATGAGTGCAGAGTCTGCCATGTTTTATTCTCATTTGGATCAGCACTCGGCCCAGATTAATGCTCGCCTGGACCAGCAGTCAGGGGAGATGCACCGCCGGTTTGATGAGATGATGGAGGCCTTCTCTCGATTTTATCCTCCTCCAGATGATCCAGCTCCTTCCATGTTTTGATGCTGCTGCTTATGGATTTTCTATTTTAGTTTTCATTATGTTTTCATCATGTTGATCTTGTTGCATTTTCTGTACTTTGAGAACTTGGTGTTTTGCGACTTTGGGTTTATTAATTGCACCTTTGGTTTGGACCTTTTATGATGTTTTTATGATAATGATTTTGGTTTTCATTCTGATGTTTGTGCAAAGCTTCAGGGGGAGCTCTTTATTGTTATTATATCTCCGTTTTATTTGCATAGTTGGTTATGGGGTTTTCCGATTATGCACCTCTCCTCCCTTGATCTTTTTCCTAATTTGTTACATCTTTTTTGGCGTATGACAAAAAGGGGGAGAGATATATTACACTTGTCTTGATATTGTTGCACCTAAAATCTCTAATTATGGTATATATTCTGATAATTGTTAAATTCTCTAATACCATAGGCTTGGTGCTAAAATTAAATTGTCATAACATCTTGCTCAAGCTGAATTTTTAGATAGGTGAAAAGTATCATATAGTGAGGGGGAGTTGCATCTCCAAGTGGATCAAGCTTAACAAATGGATCAAGTGTTAATTATTTTGTCATCACCAAAAAGGGGGAGATTGTGAATTCAATGCTCCTAATTATGTGGATTATGTTTTGATGATGACAAAATAATTAACAAATCATGCCTTGAAGATATTGCAACATCAACATCAACAAGAAGTCAAGAAAAGAAGACAAGTGCCCAATCATTCTCAATCAAATATTAATTGTAAATTTCTAATTTATGTTGAGAGTGGTTGAGAGTGGGTAGAAATAGTTAGTCTCTTCTAGGAATAAATTTTTATATGTTTATTAAGTTGAGATTGACCAAAAATTAATACTTGAGAGGAAAAATAAAATTGAAAAATAATTTTTCCCATATCTGATCAAAATACTCGAGTATTTTGATAAAGACTCGAGTATATACTCGAGTATTTATAGAAAAACTCGAGTATTTGTGCCAGGTCAGCAATTATGACCGTTAGTCTTGTTCGTGCACCAATTCACTCGTGACTGACCAAAAAGACTCGAGTATTTACCAAAAGACTCGAGTATTTTTGTCCAGTCAGCAAAAATGAACGTTGGAGAGACTCAAAAACTCAATTGAGGGCATTTGAGTCTCATCCAACCCCAAGAGAGCAATTCAGAACCTTATTGTAAAATTTCTCTTTGAATTTGTGCAAGAACAAACAAGACAACAAGATCATATTGATTCAAGCTTTCTTAATTTCCTCTTCTCAAGTGTTAATTCCCAAAAAGCTCAACTTCTCACTCATATTGTCATTTTATTCCAAGTTGAGTTTTAGGCCTCAATTCTTACATTGAGCTGTGCTTATTTGTGCTAATCCATTGTGAGATTAGTAATACACATACAAAAAGCTTGATTATTCAAAGTCTTGGATTGTTCCCAAGCAAACCCTAAGTGGCTTAGGGTGTTGGAAGTCTTGAGAGGTTCTCAAGCACAAGACTAGGAGGTTCCTAGCCCGGTGGAGTTTCTTGAAGGGAGTTCAAGGAAGCTTTGTGAAGAGTTCTTCAATCACCAGAATCAAATTGGGGTAGAAATCAAGAGTTTGGTACACTCTTGAAAGGGTTAGGTTGAGTGAGGCCATTCTCAAGCAATCCTTTGTAATTTCTAACAATTTGATTATTAGTAGAAACTCCTAAGTGATTAGGAGGACTGGATGTAGCTCATTGTTGGAGTGAACCAGGATAAAATTGCTTGAGTGTTGGTTTATTGCTTTTAATCTACTTTCTAGCTCAATAGACTTAAGTCATTTCAATCAATTAGGATTTATACAATTAGGTAGCAAGTTCAAGGAATCTTTGTGTTAAAAGTTATTTAGATTACTTGCTATTCTGTTGGATAAGTTCCTGTTTATTATTGAATTGATTTGAGTTAAATTGCTGAATTTTCGTTTCTGGTTTTTCTGCTATCTGATAGTAAAAACTCGAGTATTTCAGAAAAGACTCGAGTTGTTCATCCTGAAAAACTCGAGTATTTCACAAAAGACTCGAGTCTTTTGTTTCTGATTCCAGAAAATTCAGTCTAAGCTCCATTCTTCAATTATCAATCGAAATATTTGGTATTAGTGCTTCAAAATACTATTCACCCCCCCTCTAGTATTTGCTTAGCCCGCTTGTTGGTTTCCAACAAGTACTTCATCAGATCCTCGAATCTGGCAGCGTACTCCCCTACACTCATATCCCCCTGCTTCAATTGCATGAATTCCACTTCCTTTTTCCTCCGCAAATCTTCTGGAAAGTATTTATTAAGAAACTTCTCCATAAATACCCCCCAGTTGATTGCCCTCCTTTCAAAGTTTAACAATTGAACCGTGTGACCCCACCAGTTTTCAGCTTCCCCATGAAGCATGTAGACTGCATAAGTCACCTTCTGTTCATCAGAACACTCCAGAGTTCGGAAGATCTTATTGATCTCATACAACCACTTGTTCGCCTCATCAGGTTTATATCCTCCCTCAAATCTTGGTGGATTGCACTTCCGAAACTCCGACAGAGTCTTAGCATCATGATTCGCCATGTTGCCAGCAGACGGGTTACCAGCTCTCCCTTGAGATGATTGATGTCTCTGCTGCTGCTGCATACCCTCCAGCACGATTGTGATTCGTTCTAACATTTCGTTAGTAACATTTCGATTCCGGGTTGCCATAGAAAGACCTGCACTATGGGCTTTGGGTTACTAAAAAGGTCTTTAAGATATAAATGCTACCACTAACTTACTCAAACATATTCAATCAACATTGAATATCATACTTAGCTGCATCTGCGGGGCCATGAGGAACAGGACCAATGCTCTGATACCACCAAAGGTGTGACGCTCTCTTTTTAACTTGAAAATAATTAATATTTCCAAATAGTTTACTACTTGCTATCAAAAATTAGGACTAGAAAATTTTTCCTTTTTAATATTGCTACTTGCTCAATCAAAAACCTCCTTTTTGACATAAGCCGTTGCATGAATTCGGCATAGTAATATCTTAGATTTGAGAAAGACTCTCGAGAACGCATTTTCTTGATGATAGAGAAAATTACTAGTATTTATCAGTTGAATACCTTATTTGCCTCTCGAGTGGAATTAGAATATATATATAAAATATAAACTTATCGCCGAATTCCTTTGTAAATTAAAATCAGAGTTCGCGGAAGTAAAAATGATACTTATGGGGCTCTGCTGAGGAAAACAAACATCACATATATATATAGAACATACCATCAAATAAAACCCCATCAGTACAGTAGTAGCAAGTGATAAAAGTCGAGATAGCAAGTTTTGATAAAACATATACAGACCAGCTGCACTAGAATTAAAGCTCACTCTAAGATCTCTCAATATATACAATATATAACAAAAGTCAAAAGCAGAAGTCCCAGAGCAAGTCCTCCATGTCCTCAGCAGCTCCTCAGATCCTCCACAGCTCTATCCCTAGGATCTAGGATCCAAAACCCCTATGCTATGCAGGCTCCTATGAACCAGCGGGTCCACCTCTAGCAGAAACAGTCGGCTCAACATGCACCTCCTCCTCGCTCTCATCCTCCACAGGGTCCTCCTCGACCTTGCCTGACTGAGTAGAGACCCCACCACTGGGTCTAGGGTCTGCAGAATCAGTCCTATCATAATCAGTCGGACCAGGAGAAGGAGTCTCCTCAGTAAAAACTCTATGGGAAGAAGGATGGGAACAAGTGGCAGCTCTAAAACGAAAACTATGGAAACGACGCATAGGTCGAGCCGGGGGTGGTCCTCTATAAGTGTAAAAAGGTGGAACATGCATAGTATAGACTAATGGGATCCTAAATCGACGAGGTCGCACACGCACCAGAGGGTTAGGGTGGTAGAGAGTGATCTCAACCTCCCCCTCAAAGGTGGCACGGTGCTCCTCATACGTCCATATACCACTAGGGATAGGGCGTATCTCGATGCAGGCTAGGTATCTGGCCATCACCTAAATAGGGCACAGGGAGTAAGTATACACATATACATAATGGATAAAGACTAAAAGTACAATCACAAGTATATCATGGACAAATCATAATGCAAATACATATGAGCACACCAATTTTTCAACATTATAACTCTTATAATGCAAGTGGCATGATGTATGATTTTCTATCCACAACTGAGGCCTCTAAATGTCCATCTTGGACGTCCATCCAATACGCCATTGTGTTCCCAGAACACCGACATTAGTTCCCAGAACATAATGCCGAACCATACTTGGATAAAAAGCATCACTCCCGGAGTGTGCACCACGTTCCCAGAACGCCACATTCCCAGAAAGCATAAAAACCAGGTCCCGGACACTGGCCACATATCTATAATGTGTCATCAAGTAGGTTATACTTTGGTACTCCCGGAGTACCCTCCTCATATTCCCAGAATATGATAAACGTTCCTACCAACCAGACTTCCAGTCTATATGTATGCACAAACATCAGGTTTGGTTTTATCTTTATATTAATTAATGTGATTTAGAAATATTCCAATTTCTACTTTTGAATGATTTTTTTGAGGTATAATATTTGTCATAAAATTCCCCTTTGAATTTTCTCAAAATATGCCCTTTTTAAAACCCAGATTGAGTAGTACAACTTCAATGGTATTTAAAACTTTACTTTTTATTTTTCAGATTCAGGTACTAACCGGTTACAGTTTCAGGCTAACCGGTTAGAATTACAGACCTGAACTGTTTACCATTGCAATTCAGAAAAACCCTTTTTTCTTGAATTCTCTACCCAATCCATTTTATACCTCAAAAACCATTGTTTCATCATTCAAAAGTCCAAATCACATATCCTTTTCCAATGAACATAATATCCCTTGAAATTATTCCATCCATTTAAGGCATAAATGGTAATCTTTCCAATCTGAATTTATTGACATTATCACAACTCATATTCAGACCTTGTGTATTGAAATTAAGGCTTAGATTTGAGTAAAAACTATTAAGATTTCAGGACTGATTTATAAACTGATTTTTCTTTGAAAATCTGCAGTGTCTAACCTGTTGGAAAACTACACTCGGTGGTTGAAACAAATAGGAACACTAGGAGAACACCTAGAAGGGGGGTTGAATAGGTGTTATAGAAACTTTGAAAGATTTTCGCAAGAAACAAATCTAAACGATTAAAACCAATGAAAATCAATCAATTAACAAATATTATATGATCAGAGATTAAGCGGAAACAATCAACACCAATATTCTTATTGATTCACCTAGGTTATGAAAATGATTTTCCCCAAATTAATTTGAACAATAAAGATTCAATTCAATCAAATATAGAAAAATCACTTTTTCTAGGTTTTCAATCAAGAACACAATTAAAGACTTGAATTGTAAAGAGTAGAGAGTTTAGAGATACGACACAGTAATTTATCCTGGTTCACTTTCATCCACTTGAAAGCTACTCCAGTCCCCTCTTCAACCAAGAGAGATTCTTCACTATGAGGAATTAGAGTTTCTCAAATTACAAGTAAATGTCTCACAAGACTTCCTTCTTGCTAGCCTACAAAGGATACCACACCCTTGCCTTGTAACCCTATTGATATCTAATCTAACCTCTTCTCTTGCTTGCCGATACCCCACAACAAGACTTCCAATTGCTTGCTTCACTCACAAGACTTCCAAATGCTTGTTCTTCAACAAGGCTTCCAAGTGCTTGATGAAATGCCTCATCAAGGCTTCCAATGAAACTTGCTTGATTCACAAAATCAAGGCTTCCAATGTTGTAGAATGTTTGCCTCTTGCAATGATTACAACTCAAATGAAAACAAAAACAATCCTATGAATCTCTTTCAAAAGCTATGAAATATCAACATGAGAGATTCAAGGTTCTTGATCAAAGAATATGAAAATGAGAGCTTTGATCTTGAGAGAGTGAGAGAGAATAGTGTGGCTTTGATTCTTTGTAAAATTGTGTATCAAAATGATTCTAGTTGATTCTCATTGATAGAAATGATTAGGAAAAGGTTTATATAGAATACCCAAAAGTTAGAGCACTTAGAATGGCTTTTGAGAAGTGAAAAACGTATTTAAAAAACCATATCTGATCAAGTTACTCGAGTGAAATGAGTGTTACTCGAGTAAACCGAAAGCAAGATAATTTTCACTCGAGTGAGACCAAAAATACTCGAGTAAAGTGCAGATAATCGATTGTCAAAAGTTTGTTAATCGATTATCAGTTCAAAATACACTGTTAATCAATTATCAAAATCTGTTAAACGATTATTAACATTAAAAATCACTTAAAACTTGTTTTATCAAAAACTAAACCTTTTCTTTCAAACCTTTAAGCCACCTATTGATTTTAGACAAAGTGAATACTCAAAATATGATATAATCATGCAATCAAAAGAGATTCACTACCCTTTAATAAACTCTACCCAAACTCATAAACTAAAAGACTTGTGAGGCAAAAGATAAAACAATAAAACATAAACTACCAAACTAAGTCTTCATGAGTTGGTTCTTTCTTCTTAACTTGATGTTTGTTGTTGCTTGTTGAGCTTGAAATTGATCAACACACTTGAAGCTTGTTCAAAACCTTTTGGCATTTATCAAAACATTCTCCATGGATCTTACAATCTCCCCCTTTTTGAAAATGACAAACATGTTTTGAAATTATGAAGTTCATTGAAGTTGTTGATGCTTGAACCATTTGATCACTTGGTGAGACTCTTGCTCCCCCTAAATTTATGCTTTTGACATTTGAATCCAATTGAGTTAAGCTTGATTCTCCCCCTATCTCCAACAACTTTGCTCAACCTATATAAAAACAACAAAACAAACCTTTCTCCAAACATACCATTTTAAAAAAATATTTCTCCCCTTTGTTTCAAAACATCATATTTCTCCCCCTTTGGCATTATCAAAAAGAAATATATACCAATTGTAACTAAACAAATACCAATTGAAATAAGATCTAAGCCAAAATAGAAGAAAAATAACCAAAGCATGATAATCATCTAATGATTACTCAATGATATCAATTATAACAAATTGTATACCAATAACATGATACCAATTGTAAAACAATTGTAAGAATTTGATACCAATAGTATTTTCTCAATAGTATAAACAATATCACATTATAAGAAATAATACCAATTGAGAGAACTATGAGCAATATCTAACAATATCAATTGTAGATACCAATTGTATAATATCAAATGTTACCAATTTGTAGGATTTTCTTCTTGATACCAATTGAAGAAGATCAATAATGTCAATTGTATCAAATGTGTATAGACCTTCATTTTCTTCTTCAATCATACCTACAAAACAATCATGCTTTGCTTTTTGGTATCCAAATGGTTTTGGATCCATTTTTGTTAGTGTAGGGACTCTCACCCTTTTTCATCCAAACAAAATCTCCTTTAGGTATACCATGCACTTTAATATAACACTCATTTGAAGTATGTCCATGAGTACCACAATAGAAACATGTTAGTGCATTTGAAAAATCAACTTTAGAAAAATCAACAACATTTCTATGAGATTTACTCTTAGCATTAGTATAACCCAAACCAAACTTGTTTGAATTTTCTCTTTGAAAATTTAACAATGTGCGCAATCTAATATCACCATTTGAGAAACTTGCAAGCTTATTTTTCAAAATAGCATTTTCATCCTTAAGCAACTTGCAATTCTCACAATCAACCACAATATTCAATCTACTAGCACAATCACAAGAAGAACTAGCATATATAAGATCAAGAGTTTCATTTTGAAGATTAAGCTCATCAACTTGTTTTTGAAGTTCTAAAATCTCTTGTTGATGTTTCAAAATGAGCTTCTTCCTTTCAATGTTTTTCAAAGCTAGTTTCTTAAATTGTTTATGCATTTCTTCATAAGCATTATATAACATTTCATAATTTGAAGAAATTTCGGATTTAGTAAGACTTACATCGCTTTCGTCACTTTGCTCACTTGATTCATCATTTGAGCTTTCCTCTTCATGTACTTGAGCTATCAAGTTGAGACAAGCGGCATCTTCATCATCCGAAGAACTACTACTTGTGCTTTTCTTGTCTTGTTCATCATCACTATTCCAAACTATGTATGCCCTTTTGTGTTTTGCATTTTTCTTCTCTTTCTCCTTCTTCTTGAGATACTTAGAGCATGAGTACTTGAGATGACCGGGCTTTCCACATTCATGGCAAACTACACCTTCTTTTGAAGTCTTGGTCTTGTAGTGTGGGGGATCCTTCTCTTTACTTTTGTCCTTGTTCAACCTTCTTTCTCTCCTTAGAATTTTATTGAACTTTCTTAGTAGAAGCTTCATCTCCTCTTCATCAATGTCCGAATCGGAATCTTCATTATCATCATCATCATCGGAACTCTCTTCCTTTTTATATGACCTTTGAGCTTTAAGAGCAATTCCTTTTCTCTCTTTGTACTTATCCGACTCTTCATGCATTTGCAAACGTCCAAGCTCCATTTCATGTTCTTGTAGCTTTCCGAAAAGTGTTGCTAAGTCCATGGTGTCCAAGTCCTTTGATTCAACAATTGCGGTAACCTTAGGTTGCCATTCCCTACTTAGACATCTTAAAACTTTGTTAACAAGTTCACAATTCAAGAAAGTTTTACCAAGAGCAATGAGATGATTAACAATATGAGTAAAACGTTTTTGCATAAAACATATAGATTCATTAGGCAACATACGAAACAATTCATATTCATGCATCAAAGAATTTAATCTAGCACGCCTAACTTCACTAGTGCCTTCATGTGCGACTTGCAAGGTGTCCCACATATCTTTGGCATCTTTACATTGGGAGACTCTAAAGAACTCATCATAAGATAGAGCGGAGGTGATGATATTTTTTGCTTTTAAATCATATTGAATTTTCCTTTTATCATCATCGGTCCACTTATCTTTGGGAGTAAGTGTAAGCACACCTTCTACATCTTTTGAGGGAATATAAGGACCATTTTCAATGGCTTCCCAAATGTTCACATCTATAGCTTCTATAAAGATTCTCATCCTAATTTTCCAATAACCATAACCCTCTCCACCAAACATAGGAGGGCGATTAATTGAAGCACCTTCACCACCAAAAGGATTCGTAGAACCCATTGTAGTTTCTCAAGGATCTTAACGAAAAAGCTCTATGCTCGTGTCTTTCGACCGAGCTCTGATACCAATTGTTGGAAAACTACACTCGGTGGTTGAAACAAATAGGAACACTAGGAGAACACCTAGAAGGGGGGTTGAATAGGTGTTATAGAAACTTTGAAAGATTTTCGCAAGAAACAAATCTAAACGATTAAAACCAATGAAAATCAATCAATTAACAAATATTATATGATCAGAGATTAAGCGGAAACAATCAACACCAATATTCTTATTGATTCACCTAGGTTATGAAAATGATTTTCCCCAAATTAATTTGAACAATAAAGATTCAATTCAATCAAATATAGAAAAATCACTTTTTCTAGGTTTTCAATCAAGAACACAATTAAAGACTTGAATTGTAAAGAGTAGAGAGTTTAGAGATACGACACAGTGATTTATCCTGGTTCACTTTCATCCACTTGAAAGCTACTCCAGTCCCCTCTTCAACCAAGAGAGATTCTTCACTATGAGGAATTAGAGTTTCTCAAATTACAAGTAAATGCCTCACAAGACTTCCTTCTTGCTAGCCTACAAAGGATACCACACCCTTGCCTTGTAACCCTATTGATATCTAATCTAACCTCTTCTCTTGCTTGCCGATACCCCACAACAAGACTTCCAATTGCTTGCTTCACTCACAAGACTTCCAAATGCTTGTTCTTCAACAAGGCTTCTAAGTGCTTGATGAAATGCCTCATCAAGGCTTCCAATGAAACTTGCTTGATTCACAAAATCAAGGCTTCCAATGTTGTAGAATGTTTGCCTCTTGCAATGATTACAACTCAAATGAAAAAAAAAACAATCCTATGAATCTCTTTCAAAAGCTATGAAATATCAACATGAGAGATTCAAGGTTCTTGATCAAAGAATATGAAAATGAGAGCTTTGATCTTGAGAGAGTGAGAGAGAATAGTGTGGCTTTAATTCTTTGTAAAATTGTGTATCAAAATGATTCTAGTTGATTCTCATTGATAGAAATGATTAGGAAAAGGTTTATATAGAATACCCAAAAGTTAGAGCACTTAGAATGGCTTTTGAGAAGTGAAAAACGTATTTAAAAAACCATATCTGATCAAGTTACTCGAGTGAAATGAGTGTTACTCGAGTAAACCGAAAGCAAGATAATTTTCACTCGAGTGAGACCAAAAATACTCGAGTAAAGTGCAGATAATCGATTGTCAAAAGTTTGTTAATCGATTATCAGTTCAAAATACACTGTTAATCAATTATCAAAATCTGTTAAACGATTATTAACATTAAAAATCACTTAAAACTTGTTTTATCAAAAACTAAACCTTTTCTTTCAAACCTTTAAGCCACCTATTGATTTTAGACAAAGTGAATACTCAAAATATGATATAATCATGCAATTAAAAGAGATTCACTACCCTATAATAAACTCTACCCAAACTCATAAACTAAAAGACTTGTGAGGCAAAAGATAAAACAATAAGACATAAACTACCAAACTAAGTCTTCATGAGTTGGTTCTTTCTTCTTAACTTGATGTTTGTTGTTGCTTGTTGAGCTTGAACTTGATCAACACACTTGAAGCTTGTTCAAAACCTTTTGGCATTTATCAAAGCATTCTTCATGGATCTTACATAACCGGTTACGAAAATCGTGTAACCGGTTAGATTATGCAGTCAGACCATTAAAACAAGAGTTTTAACAACTCATTTTCTTCCTTTCTCAAATCTAACCAAATTTCAGTATACACCAAGTTCATATGCCTTAAAATAAACATGTTTGCACCCAGAAACACATTCATATTGCATGCATCAAGTTTATTGTATTTAATTGCATGAAAATTCACATAAACACAATTTAACACAACAAAACTTAAATCCAACACTCAAACACAGAATTCAGCAATTATACAGCTTGCATGCATCAAATTAAAGTTGCTCAAAACCACAGTGAGCAAGGTTTTGGCCTCCAAGCCTTTGTGCTTAAAAACACATAATGCCCTTTTGAGTTTTGTGAACTCAAATCCTAAATCACATGGATTTTAGTCTAAATCTAGTATAGTATAGACTTCTCCCATACCTCTAAGACGATCTTGATGAAGATTGAACACTGAAATTGAAGAAACTCCACTGATTTCTCACAAACTCACAGCTCTGCTTACAGATTCGGTTTCCAGCAACAGGGTCCAGAAACCACCAAAATTAACATGGAATTTGGCCAAAGAAATTGGGGAAAATGGTTAGAATTCAAAGTAGGGTACATGCACTAGAGAATCAAAGAAGTTTGAGACTCAAAGATCAACTAAGCTTACCAAAATCGAGTCTGGAAGTCAGCTCCCAGAATCAGAATCACAGAGAACCCAGTTTTCCACCTCCAACTTCCAAGCTTGATTTCTCCTTCCACACTAACTCTCTCCTCACAAGGTGTATATCACTGGAAAGCTCTTGATTTAAGCTTTCCAGAAAGGTGTGTTTCCCTCTCTAACCGTCAACGACGAAGACAAATTGCTCAACACGAATCTGGAACCCTAATTTCAGCCTCTCCACCAGAAATCAAGTGCATCAACCTCCAATCCTTCAGAATTCCTTCAATTTATAGAGGAATTCATTGACATGCAGGGAGACACGCGTCCTCCAACATGCAATTAGTGGAATTCGTGGCGATTAAACGAGTAATTCAAGTGATTACTCATCAAAATCCACTAAATCAGTTTCTGAGTTCATCGTCTAACCGGTTACAGGGCATTACTAACCGGTTAGATCAGTTCAAAATTTAAAAATTACTATTTTTAAATCTTTCCCTCCAAAAACCTTTCTTATATTGCTTTTTAGTCCTCATCCAGGGACCAAAATGCAATCTCCTTATATTTTGCATTTATTTGCCATATAAAAATATTTCCACTTATTTTTATATTTAAGGCTAATTAAATACAAAACATAAACTTAGAAAATTTCTATAAATTAATAATAAAACTTTTTATTATTAATTTCCTATTATTCGGGAGACGAAATTAGGGGTGTTACAATGTGTGTTGTGATGATTTATGAATTTGTTATATTTGATATGTTTTATTTATAAGTGTTTCCTATGCGCTTACATGAGTATATTTGTCATATGCATAGCATGAGTAAATGTTGTTGCATGAGAATGAGTAGATTCTATTCCTTTATTATCTGCCTGTAACGCCCCGATTTTCACCTCCCGAAATTAATCATTATTTATTTAGAAAGTTGTCAAAAATGAGGCCATTTTGTTTTAAAAACGGTGTGGGTGCATGTTTACGTACTTACCTGAAAACCGGGTCGTTACGTGAAACCTAGTTCCACACATTTTACCAGAACGACTTCATAGTTTTTGCTGAGCCATAGACTCGGCCAGTTCACAAAAAAATAAAAGGAGGGAAACATTACAGAGGTGGTACTTCACTTAGATAATCCTTAACTTCGCTTACAACACATAACTAATTATCCTACCTACGACGCTTCCTAATGAAGACTATGGGATGTAGATCCCGATCCTCCTTGGGCTCTTGCTTGACTCCAGAAGAAGACGCCATTGTTGTTGCTGCTGGCCCATCATACTTTGGCACCCACTGCATCCTAACTGGAGCAGAAGAAGTCTTCAGAGTTTCGCAGCGCAGTTTCTCCTCATAGTCTGTATAGCCACGGACAGAAACTTGTCCCAGCAGAGGTCCTAGATTCGCTCCGCAAAGCCGGTGCTCTGGATCCGGAATCAGGATCTGCGAGTCTCCAACCCATACCCAACCGTACGGGGTACGTTTCCAGCCACATCCGTGCCTCATCCAAGTTGAAATCTCCATGCGATAATCCATCTGCGCATTGGGATACCAGAAACACCAATATGCCAATGGGCAGGAAAGAGTTAGCGAACCGAACGACGAATCGTCGACATTATGGATTTACCGCAGGCGCAATATCAAGACAACACACACAATACAAGCAATGCACACACAACACAGCACTCGAACAGATTATTATCACATCTTATTATTATTATATTATTATTCCTTACTTCACCATTCTTACTCTTCATTCCTCCATTCTCTTATTATTCTCGATATCCCGCCTTTAAATCACTTCCATTCCCTCTCTAAGGGTTTCATTTCTTCTCTTCACACGCTTTCCATCATCACCATCATCCACGGCTTTCAAACTTTACTTTTTTTTATTACAATTCTTTCCTTTATCGTGTCTTATCGAATTATAACCGTCGATGATTAAGGGGAATTTAAGAATCATCGAGGTGCGCGTCCGTTCGTAGTTAGCACTCACGTCTCACGTCTACATCTCCTCGGCCATCCATCCACCTAGTCGGAAGCAAACAGGAGTACAGAACCTTTACCGTGCGGGCACGACATCTGTCACAACAAATGGCTCCAAGCCAGGAGGTCTCAGCCTCAAATCACAATATAAACATGGCACACTGCCTCGCAGTGGCAAACAAGATGCCCCACTCCAGTTCCTCTCATTGTTCTCGATTTGCAATCTAGGGGGTGACAGTATCATTCTTGTGTGCACGCAAAACTTGCCACGGCATTGGACCCAGTCCCCACCACGTTAGTGCGCCACTTGTGGAGTTGTTCTGCCTAGAACGGTACTCTAGACTTCTTGACGTTTCACCGTCATCGTCCTCCCCTAATGCAATCTCGTCCTAAGTATCCGCAGATACTTATCGTTCCTTCCTCTCCACTACTTCGGGTTAACTCTCATGACTCACCGCGTTCGCTGTTAATGTCTTTTAAAAGCTTATATCTTTTATTATCCTAATTGTCAGCTCACCCTTCGTGCATCCCTTCAATGAGCCCTGACTGCTAACTTTGCAACACCTTTCCTTAAACTCAGCACAGAGCGGAATCACAATCATAACTCGAATCCCATCACAAAAACTTTTCTCCAAACAACCTTATCAGCAAGCACTTTCAACATCTCACTTCACAAATCCCCTTCCACAGATTTCATAAAAACTCTTTCAAAACTTTAGTTCGTAAACCTTTTTGTAAAAATTTCCTTTCCTATTTCTTTTCCAAAAATCTCCCTTCAAGACTCATTTCAAAAATCTCTTTTCGAAATCCTTTCTCAAAAGTCTCTTTTCACAATCCCTTTCAGGAAATCTATTTTGGAAAATTTTTCTCATTTTGGGAACCCCTTTTTAAAATCAAGTTTGGTAAATTCTTTCCAAAAATCTCCTTTAGGGAACCCCTTTAAAATTCATTTTTTTAAATCTTATTTTCAAAAATCTCATTTTCATAATATCCTTTTCGAAAGTTTCTTTTCAAAATCTTTTCTCAAAACTTTCTCTTCCTGAGAACTAGTGGAGGAGCAAGCTCAACTCAACGCTAGTCTCAGTCCAAGAAACAAAACCAAAGGGTTCACACCTCACTCCACATCACATTTCACTGTCAATATTACTTCAACATTTCTTCCTCGCTCTGGCTCATTCACATCGTTCACACACCATCTTTTCAACTCTCATCTCCACCGTTAACTCAATCCTCTCCTCATTATTTCTCTTCTTAATGTCTTATCAAGGCGGCCTTATTCCCTAAGGACTTAAGCCAACAAGGGATTATCTCTCTTCTTGGTGTCTTTTACTTTAAATATCTTTTATCATTCTTAGTTGTTTCACATCAACATTTCAATATCAACATTTATAAATAAACGACACATCATCACCCATCACACACAACAATGTGGTCTTTGTCCTATTCGTATAGGTGGCCACACAAAGCACACAATTGCCACTATACTACTGACGCAGAACCACTTAGTTCCGATCTTTGAGCTGATACAGAACGTCTTAATACAACACCTACTACCACGGTGTCTTAGGAAAGCTACTCTCTCACCTGAAGTCCAGCGATTAAATGAGCACAATCTCCTCTGATCTTGGTTGCTGCCACTGCCTTAGTCCCTCGTCTGTAACATCCCTCGTATTAAAACACGTTTTCTCAAAATGACTCAAACTTTTCTTAGTTCTTAAATACTTCAAAACCATTTTGAAAACATCAAATAAAACAATTTAGATTACTTGATTAGGTTGCTGGTCCGTCTTGGACAGCACCTCAACCGCATTCGAAAACACCGAAAATTCACCGGTTTTCAATCCGGGTTTTTCTAAAATCGATTTCCTTTTGAAAACCAAACTTTGAGTCTCATGAACTCAATTTAGAAATCAAGAAAACAATTTTAAATACACTTGGGCAGAAAGGAATAGTTTTACAAAAATCAATTTAATAAAACCCGAAAACATTGTAAAAACTCATTTTGTTTCAAATACCTTTTAAATCAACATTAACTCTTTAAAAACTCGAGTTCTTATTAGAAAACAAGTCACAAACACAATTTCACAACTTAGATAGATTCAATCAAATCAAATACACAACTAGGCATACATACGGTTACAACATATCATAGTCACATAAACACTTATTCAATTTAATTTCAAACCAACATTTATTCTCAAGCAAACATTTCACAAATCAAACATTAAATCACATAACAAATTCAAAACCATTTCATTTTTAGAAAACAAATCACTTGAGCATACTTTAACATACAAACCGAATGCACACACATAATCATTCAAGCACCAAAATTCTTTCTTAAACCTAATTAGCTTAGCATTATTCCTAGAGTACTACATGGAAAGAATTCTAACCTAATTATCATGCACAAACCGAAACGATATACACAAATCAAAATAAGGTTCACAAAAATCATGCATTTATTTCTTCCTTTTCCTCGCAAATCCGTGAGCTACAATTTGGGAAAAATAATCAATTTAATTCACTTTTCTTAAAGCAAATCAAAATCATGCAAGAACATAGAACACATATCAAGTTTTCACAAAACTAAAGCATGGACCTTAAATCTAAACATGGCCGAATGTATCATGCACAAGATCAACACATGATCATGCAAAGAAAATTATTTTAAGACCTATTTCCCTAATTCTCTTCTAAAACCGAAACATGCACAAAGAACACATTTAATTTTTTTCATTTTAGAATTTAACATGCATGGTTAAATCTCAAGCTTTCCTAACAAAACATGCAAGAATCATGGATCAACATAAACATTTTTAAATTCATTTTGTAGAGAACATAAAAATAACTTTCCAAAGTTCAAGATCAACATACATGCACTTAATTCATGTAGATCAAGTCTTGAAATAAAACACAAAAGCATAAATCAAAGACAAAAACCATTTTAAAATGAAAAGAGACCCAAAACTGAGACATTCATTAAAACAAAGCATTGTCCCAAAAATCACTTACATAACTCGAACAAAATTAAAGGTCAAAACACATATCAAGGACAAGAATTACTCTAGATGAAAAAGAGGCCAAAACCGTGACATATGATGAGAAAATAGGAAAGCTTTGGTTCAAAAATCATTTATAAAGTTCAAGATCAAAACAAAAATCAAGAATCAAGACTTTCACTAAGATCAAATCAAAATCATACATACACGGTTCAAGATCAACATCATAAATCAACATGCAAGACCAAAAATTTAAGAATAAGCTTAGATTAAACATAGGTTCAACAAATAAACACTCAAACATCTCCTAGTTCACGGTTTTAAGCATAAAATCAAACATGCAGAAGGATCTACTCCAAGGTCATAAAGATCATAAACAAAGCTTTAGATCTAGAGGATTTAACTTGAAAACATCAAGATCTAACATGAAAAATTACAACCGAATCATAGAGTCCATCATTTAGTTCATTACAAATTTATTTAGGTCTAAGAAAATCAAGATCAAAGCAAAAGCATTACATGCGAGCTTAGATCAAACCGAAAAATAAACATGCAAGGGGAGAAAAACTATAATTACAAGATCACAAATCAAGACTTATTCTAAAATTTCTAGGTTCTCGGTCTATACCAAGAAGAAGGGTCCTCTAAAGCATTTGGTCTTCAAGGATTTCCTAGGTTTATGGCTTGTTCTCCCTTCCTTCTTCTTCTCTAGTCCTCCCGGTTTCCTCTTCCTATTTCCCTCTAAACCTCACGGTTTCTTCTTCTTTCTCAATCTCTATTTTCTTTTCTTTGTCTAAGAGTTTGAGGAGCTCTTAGACTTTGTGTTTGGTTTGATGTATGGGTCGAAGGAAATGAAGAAGTGAGGTGGGAAATGAATGGAATGCACCAAAGGCCAAACTTATATAAGCAAATCATAACTCCCTATTTTGCCCTTGGTTGGTTCGGCTATAGGCTTTGAAAGGAGGGGTAAATTCGGCTCACCACAAAATTGCATGGGTGAAGTTTATCAACACATTCAAGGGAACAAGAGGGCTTAGGGTTGCCTTCTAGGCTTTTGACTTGGGGTTCTCTTTAGGGTTTCAACTAAATAGTTAAGGTTTAGTTAGGAATTGGTTTGGTTTTGGTTGCTTGGTCTCTATACTTAGAGAATTCTAGGCTTCTCACTCACTTACCTATATGCACGACACACACACACATATACATTCATGCATCCTCACACACTTACACGTATCACACACATGCATACACACACTCACCTACTTACACGTCTAACACACACATACATACATATTCACATACACATAAATCATATCAACACATACATGCATGTATCATTCTATTCATTTACCAATTAAATTCTATGCACTCATGCATATAAAAATCGTACATAAATATGCACATATTCATGGAAAACAAATCATTCATGCATAATTTTTAAAATGACATCAAGCACATATTTATAAAATCAAAACACATCTTATAAAATACTTTCTTGTTGAAAAATTTTACCACTTCCATAAAAGAAATATTTTTTTAAACACATAATTATTTCCAAAAATCAACTTTGAAAATTCATAACATTACTTCTTAAGAATCATTTCTTTAAAATCATTCACTACTTGAAAACATGACTTAAAGAAATTTCTTTAAGAAAATACTCTTTCGAAAGCACTTTTCTCAAAATAATTCTTTTTAGAAATCAAACTAACACGAGGATTTTGAGGGGTGTTACATTCTCCCCAACTTAAAGATTTCTCGTCCCCGAGAAATATGTTGCGGATTGGGCAGCGTGGCACAGCAACTCTCACATCATCCTTAATTTCGCTTCAAGGTCGTCCTTTCCTTAACTGACGGTAGACTTTTTACAACACTCCTCAGGCATCACTTCTTGTTGGAGAAGCTCCATAGCACGACCATTTACGCGTCGAACCGGGTTAAGTCAAACAGACTAACCGAAGAAGATGTCGCTCCTTTAGCTGATCACTGTTTCAGAGAGCACAATCTTGGGTATAGACCCAAGGGAAAACAAGCAAACAAAGATTCACACATCTCCAAAAGCACCGGGTTTATCCTAAAACCCTGAGATACCTACCACCTTCTACATTCTAGGTTTTTTTATAACCTAAAACAATCATTCCTTTCCTCTAATTTCCTTCCTAACTCTAAGGTTTCTATCTACTATTTCTCCATATAAACGTCCAACTATGGCCTAATCTCCCTCACTATTCCTTCAACTAAGGTCAATATACACTTCCTTTCTTCCTTGTGGCTCCCCAACTTTGATCGAACCCATTACTAGGCTCACCACTTCCTACAATTTATTCCATAACTTCCACCCACAACCATTCAAGCTTAGACTATTTGGGCAATTATGATGTAACAGCCCGATTTTCGCAAACTAAAACAATTTGACTTTTATTTATTATTATTGCAAAAATGAGGCCATTTTTTTTACACTTCTTTCGAAACCGAGTTGTTACTTGGATCCCACAACTCTCTTACCTTGCTTTTCGAAAACGTTTCATTAAGAAAACAGTTTGATTTCAACTTGAACAATTTCATAAAAGAGTTCATACATTCCTTTGAAAGTCGGGCATGCTTCAAAATAGTTCGAGTACAGTAATAACTCATCACTTAGGTAATCCTGAATACAAACACCTTATTCTAATTCTATTACTGGCTTCTTCCTCCTATCAAAGTAAATCGGTCCTATCTTCCTCTTCCTCATCAGCACTTTCACGCCGGACGACGACGCATCTACTTTCTTTGATTCTCCTTCCGAATTGGGCTTAAGCTCCACTCCGAATAGTCTCACAGGGTTCTCAGTTCTCTGACTCTGAAGCGGCGACCGCGAACTATACTCCACGTAGGACATACTTCCTAAACACGAACTCATTGTAGTTTCGCTCAACTTATGTTCCGGGTCTTCGACCACCAAATGGGCGTGTCCCGTCCAAGTCCATCCACGAGGTATAGCTTTCCATCCGCGACCCTCCTGAGACCGGATACCGACTTCCATATGGAGATCCATCTGCCCATTGGGATACCAGCAACACCGATGTACCAACGAACAGGAGAGAGTAAGTATTCCGGACGCGTAGCGTCGACGGTGTGGAATTACGGTAGGCAAGATAATAGGACACACACACAAATAACACACAACACATACCAAAACATCATGCAAACATACTATTGTCACTATTATACCATTTTATTCTTATCCGTTATTAATTTCTTCTTAGCTCTCCCATTTTGTTTCTCCTTCCACTCATGGGACATAATTTCTCTTTCCACATTTCCATTCTCGAGTTCTTTCTCATGTTCCACACTTTTCCACTTCCACTCATGTAACTCTTTTTCGATAACGTTTTATTGAATTATAACCATCGATGATCGGAGATTAAAGTGTCATCGAGGTACGCGTTTCTTTCGTTGTTAGCACTCATATATCAAGCCTACATCTCCTCGGCCCTCCACCACCTAGTCGAAAGCAAACAGGAGTACAGGACCTTTACCGTGCGGGCACGACAGCTGTCAATCACAAATGGTCCCAGACTAGGAGGCTCAGCCTCAATATCAATTCACATAATAACATGGCACACTGCCTCGCAGTGGCAAACAAATGCCCCACTCCAGTCCCTCTCACTGTTCTCGATTTGCAATCTAGGGGGCGACAGTATTGTTGTAGTGCGCACACAGAACTTACCACGGTATTAGACCCAGTCCCCACCACGTTAGTGCACCACTTATGGAGTTCGTTCTGTCTACAACAATACTCTAGACTTCTTGACGTTTCACCGTCATCGTCCTCCCCTAATGCAATCTCGTCCTAAGTATCCGCAGATACCTATCGTCTCTTCCTCTCCACTACTTCGCACTCTCATTCCTCACCGTGTTCGATGTTAATGTCTTTTAAAATCTTTTATTTAATTAACCTATTGGTCGGCTCACCCTTTGTGCATCCCTTCAGCGAGTCCCGACCGCTATCTTTGCACTTTCAATCATCAAGTCTCGCATAGCACAGAGCTGGGGTCACACCAACACTTTCACATTTCATTCTCAATCTTTTTCCTCAATCACACTCTCATTTCCCAAATCTTCCTTTTTACCATCCTTCTCACAATATCAATTCCACAACTTTCCACAACACCATTTCTAAAACTTTCACAAATCATCTTTTACCAAGAATACCATTTCAACTAAACTTTATCCAAATCTTGTTTCAACGAGACTTTCTCCAAAAACATTGTTTCCACAAAATACCTTTTCATAAAACTTTTTTTTTAAAAAGGTCATGTTATAAACTCCTTTGAAAACATGGTTTCACAAACTTCTTCAGAATTCCCCATTTCAAAACCTTTTCAAAAGTTTCAGTTCACCAACCTTTTCAAAAAAAAATTAAAAATTGATGTAGCAGACCATGTATCTCATTGCCTGACTTGTCAGAAGGTTAAGATAGAGCATCAAAAGCCTGGTGGTCCTTTGCGATCACTTGATATCCCCGAGTGGAAGTGGGATAGCATAGTCGTGGACTTTGTGACGGGTCTACCTAGAACTGCAGCAGGATGTGATGCCGTATGGGTTGTCGTAGACCGTTTAACAAAGTGTGCTCATTTTATCCCTATTCACAAGAAGTACACTTTGGAGAAGTTGACTCAGTTGTATATCAGGGACATAGTGAAGTTGCATGGTGTTCCATTATAGTATCCGACCGTGATCCGAGATTTTTGCCTCGATTTTGGCAGAGTCTTCAGCAGGCATTGGGTACAAAACTGAAATTTAGTACTGCTTATCATCCACAAACAGATGGACAATCTGAGCGTACTATCCAGACACTAGAGGATTTGTTGAGAGGATGTGTTCTGGAGCAGGTTGGTAGTTGGGAGCAGTTATTGTCGTTAATGGAGTTTACTTATAATAATAGTTTCCACTCCAGTATTGGTATGGCACCATTTGAGGCTCTCTACGGCAGAAAATGTAGGACGCCTCTGTGTTGGTTCCAAATAGGTGAGAATTGTAACACCCCGCATTTTTCCCGTACGTGCGTAAACGAATTCGTTAAAATAAACCTTAAGTTTTGCTTTCAAAAGGATTTTATAAAAATAATTATTTATGATTTAATTCAAAAATGATTCCTTTATGGAAAGAATTTTCATTCGATTGACAAATTTTGAGAACGACATCTTTAGAATTTTCTGGATTTATTTACAAATTGTATTTCTGAAAAACTTTTGAAGATGAATTTTTATAAAACCCTGATTTCTGGAAAGCGGATGACTTCAAATAAATTGTCTTTTGGAGATTTCCTATTTGTATAAAAAGCTTAATTTGTAAGGATTTCTAATTATGTGTTTTGTGTAAGTGATTGTTTTACTTTGAAAAAATTTAAGTTTTCCTAGGATAAAGACGTGTCCTTGTAGGAGATTAAATCAATTGCCATGATATAGAATTAAATTGTAATGTATGCTCATCATGATATGTCTTTGATTTAATGTTGCTTGAAAATAAACATGTGTGCATATGTGTGTGAATGTGCTACGGTGTTGGGCTTGTAGGTGTGTGTATGATTCTTAAGCATGTTGCATAACCTACATGAAAGGATGATCATGGTGTTTTGAATAAGTAAGAATGAGAAATGAAAATAAAAATTGCATGAAGTATGGACATGTGTGTGTGCTACGGCGTGGGCATGTGTGTGTGCTATAGGGTTGATGTGTGTGTGTAAGGTTAGAGCTTTGATTCTTGGGTAGAAAAGAAAGGATTAGAAGTGACCATGCATGATGAAGCCTAGCCCTAGCCTAAGCACTTTGTCCCCTTGATCTAACCCTTGCCATTGAAAATTTTAGAAACCCAAGTTTGCCCTCCCTTTTGGTGCCTTGGCCGAATCTCAACCTAAGGGTAAAGGAGACAAATTCGGTGGCCCTTAAATTTACCTTGCCTTAGTTCATTCCTCACATTTCAATCCCATTTCCTTCACTTACACGCCCAAACACTTTCTAAGGGAACATCAAGCCCTTAGAAAATGAAAAGAAAAGAGAAAGAAGAAGTGTGGCCGTAGGAAACAAGAAGGAAGAAGAAGGAGAATTAGACCAAGACTTTGAGTTCCTTGAAGAATAAGAACCTTAGAAGACCAACTTTCTTGGTAGGTTCTATGGAGATCAAGAAGAAAACCATGATAGTTAGATTTTCTTTTGGATTTGTAACTTTCCTTTTCTTTTTCCTTTCCTTGCATGTTTGTCTTTATGGCATGAAAGATGAGTGCAAGTATGTCTTAAGTCTTGACTATGGACTTTTCAAATTTGGTTTGTAATATGTGAACTCATGGACTCTATGCCTCGGTTATGACTCTTTTTAGTTGGATCTTGATGATTTTCTAAACAATTTTCTAAAGGATCTAAATTATCACTTGGAAATTTTGTGAACACTATAATTGAAACTCCATGCATGCTGGATTCCTTCTTTTAAAACCGTAAACTATAAGATTTTTATGAGTAGTTTTGGTAAACAAATTATGGTCCAAGCTCGATTTGTGAAAGAGTAGAGATTTTAAGTATTGCATGTTGATTTCTTTTGTTCAATCCATGAGCTAGGTGCTTCCATGTAAATGTTTGATTTACAATTTTATGATCTAAAATGATTTGAGAAAAGAATAGGGCTTTTTACCTTTGCATGTTGATTTTGTAATGATTTTGGTTGATCTTTGTATGAACGTGTTTTCATCCATGAACACTATCTTACAAGTTAGAACATTGAGGTTTACATGTCAAGTTGCAAGAAAAGAAATTAAGTTTTTCCTATGTGTATGTGACGGCCTAGAGGAAGTAATTAGGGTAATGGTCTTTAAAATAATTTCTCTTTATACACATGATTTGATTTAAAGAATTGTTTTATCCAAGTTGTGTTAGCATGAAGGACATTCGGCCATGAGTGCCAAAGATGTTTTGATGATTGATTATTGGGTGCATGTATGCATTAGAGATAGATTTAGTGATCTTGAGTTCATGCATGTTATTCTCTTTGAAGATTAAGTTATAAACCATGTTTTTATTTTTAGAAGATTATGAGTTTGAGTTTTTAATCAAAAGGTTTAAAGAAAACCTCATAATTGTTCATGCATGTTGGTGTGATTAAATGGTGATGTGTGATCTATATGATTTGCTTTGATTAATTGTCTTTAGTATGTCAAAAAGTAGATTAAAATTCTTGTCTCATGTGTGATAATATTCGGCCTTGAGGTAGGAGAATAGGGAAGTGTGTTTTATCATTATTTGGATTGTATATAGACTAAGACTAGCTTAATTTAAAAGCAAAAGGTGCATGTATGGAATAACCAATTTAAAGGAAAATAAGATAAATCTTTGAAATGATTTGTAGTTTTAACTGTTGCTTTGACTAAGTTAAGAAAATGAAATGGAAGTTGCCGAATTTTCCTATGATGCCCACGGTCCCAGTCTTGGAAGAAATAAAATAGTTCCATTGTTTGATGTCTTTGATTGTGTGCTGTGTTTTTGCAAGACTTTACTTAAATAATTCGGTTAGTGCATGTTTAGGTGTTTAGAATGATTTTTCCTTTCGAAATGACAAATGAGATAGATTATACTCCATGTTTATACCATTATATGTTTGATGTAATAATGTGTTAATTCTTTTTATTCTTTTCGGTTTAGGGACTGAAAATAAATAAAATTGATTACATTCATTTTCATGATGTTAATTCTATGACTTTAAGGTTTGGAAATTATTAGTAGTCAGGAAATGTTAGGCAATTCGGTTTTGCCATGATTTAATTAAGAAATTAAGTTGAACCATTTTCCTGTACATGCTTGAACGTGTGTGTTGATGTTGTGATTTAAGTAGTTGTTTTCATGAAGCTTAAGAGTGTTTTATAGTAAGTAAATGATGAATGTTTTAAATTTAGAATCTAATGAGGAAAGAAAGTTTATTTCTAAATTGTTTTCAAAAGTTTTCAAAAGAGAAATTGTTTTCAAAATGAATTCAATGAATATATCGAAAACGTTTCTAACGCACGGGAAAAATGTGTTAGCTCGAGCGACGGATGCAAAAGGAAATGAGACGAGGATAAGAATCAGGAACCCTGGAGAGCTTTCGGAGGATCGCCATTGAGGTGAGAGAGGGGCTTATCCTTAAGACGCCGTGGTAATTAGGTAACATATTAAGGCGTCCAATCATCTCAAAGATTGGACTCCAATCTCATTTAGCGTAGTGGTGTATGTGATAGCGCTTGTTTGATTGATTTAGCTATCCACCCGAACGACTGAGATTGGTTTATCTAAAGTATTATTATGTTTCCTGCTTGGTTATGTTGAACTATCTTATGCTTTGTTTATTCGTGAAACGTATGTGATATTGTTGGGAGTTATTTGATGGAGCGTTGATAATTAAGTTGCGTAAGTAACGAACTAAGAACGAAAAGAGAAGATTAATGGATCCGAACAATGCGGATGATAATAAAGAGAGGCAAATTGTGATGAGAACAAATCGTGAGATGAAGATGACTGGAAATTTAGAAGAATGAGAAGATTTGATGATGCTGCTGAGTCGCATTGGCAAGGAAGGACACCAGTGATGCTGCTAAGTCACAACCAGCAAAGAGGACAATGATGGCGTGCTGAGCAACAATTGATTTGAAGAGTGATGATAATGTTGATGAGTTAAAGCTGAAGAGAGCAGTGTTGTTGCTGATATGAGAGATAAAGATGAGATAATGAGGTTGTGATGATTCAAGTGATAGTACATGATTTTTAAGGGGATTAGATGTAAATGATTAGCGATCGGGTTTCATTGAAGGGATGCACCAAGGATGAACCGATCATTAGGGATAAGCTGTAATTAAAACTCTTCAAAAGATTCTAAAAGACATTGATAAAAGCGGTGAGGCATGAGTGTCGTTCCGAAGTAGTGGAGAGGAAGAAACGATAAGTATCTGCGGATACTTAGGACTAGATTGCATTAGGGGAGGACGATGACGGTGATACGTCAAGAAGTCTAGAGTATGTTTCTAGGGGGAACGAACTCCACATGTGGCGCACTAACGTGGTGGGGACTGGGTCCAATGCCGTGGTAAAGTTCTGCAGGCCTACTAGAAATATACTGTCGCCCCCTAGATTGCAAATCGAGAATAGTGAGAGGGACTGGAACGGGGCATTGTGTTTTGCCACTGTGAGACAGTGAGCCTTGATTATATGATATGTTTTGAGGTTGAGACCTCCTGGCTTGGAGCCATTTGTTGTGACAGCTGTCGTGCCCGCGTGGTAAAGGTCCTGTACTCCTATTTGCTTCCGACTAGGTTGGGTGGTGGACCGAGGAGATGTAGACGAGTGTGACCACAATGATGCTTCCCCCTCATCATTGATGCTAATCGAATTGATAAGACTTAATAAACTCAGATATTTCAAGATAAGTGTAATGGTAATAAAGATGCTATTGATGATTGTGTTAGCTTCGAGGGATGGATACGTTTTGAGAATGGAATTGAATATGAGTACTTGTGAATTATCTGATGAGTTTGAGAATGAGGAAAGAAAGGGAAGTCTCCTGGAAAAGAATGTGGAAATATTAATATGAATGATCCAATGTGGTTTACGTTTGAACTATATCGATAAATATGTAAGGTCTGCTTACATTTGATTGATTGTTTAATTTTAAGTTGTTATGGTCACTTTGTCTTAATATGCACCTGATGTAATCTCACATAGTCGACATTGCCGTTTTGGGTAGCTCACTCTCTCTTTCTCCTATGATTCTGTTATGCAAAATTGTGCGGATCCTAGATGGACAACATTGCGAGGTTCCAGCTGATCAGGGAGATAGGAGCACCATCGATGAGAGGAGATAGTAACATCGGGCGGCTTACGTAGTATTCTTTCTAAGGGTCCAGCGTAGAAGAACAGAATTAGCAGAAAAGGTTACTCTACTGGAGAAGGAGACTTATAGTACACCGGATGACCCTACGGTAGAGATCCAGAGAAGATAGAGGATGAGGACGAGTGACAGATTAGTATCATGTGACGAGTACTTGAAGAGTTCGATGACTAGAAAATAGGTAATTCCCTCCTGAGTATTGTATCCCACTATAAGTTATTAGACACACCGCTCTAATATGCTGTAACCCCAAACAAGTTTGGGATGATGATATTTTGAAATCAAATCAAATGGGCTATCTTGTTTAAATGATGTTTTGAAAACGAGTTTCAAAGTGCGATGTCCCGTGACATCTCGGTTTGGAACTTGAAGGGTGATGTACCTCTGAGAACGTAATGTTTTATAACTCGGCTTAAAATTTACAATGTTCTCACATGCGTGTAATTCCTATTTTTTTTTAAAAAAAAGGCCCAAATTTTCACTTAAATGATTATGGATTTCAAGTTGCCAAATCGGGGTGTTACAAGAATCTGTTGACAGGTCCTGATATTGTGAAAGAAACAACTGAGAAGATCACAATGATCAAGAACAAAATGAAGACTTCCCAGGATCGCCAGAAAAATTATGCTGATAGGCGAAGGAGACCTTTGGAATTTGATGTTGGGGATCATGTTTTTCTAAGGGTGTCTCCTGTCACAGGAATTGAGAGAGCTATCAAGTCCAAGAAATTGACTCCGCGGTTTGTTGGACCATATGAAATTTTGGAGAAGGTTGGTTCTATAGCATACAGAATTGCCTGCCCCCTCACTTAGCAAGGCTTCATGATGTATTCCATGTCTCACAGTTAAGGAAATACATTCATGATCCTACTCATGTTGCTAGTGAGGATTGAAGATAGGCAAGTGAGACGGTTAAGAGGCAAGGAGATTATCTTGGTAAAGGTTATATGGAGCAGAAACAATGTAGAGGAAGCTACTTGGGAGTTAGAAAGCAAAATCAGGCAGTCTCATCCGCATTTGTTCGAAGAAAACTGAATTTCGAGGACGAAATTTGGGTAAGTGGGAGAGGATTGTAACACCCCAATTATTATTTATAAGTGTAATTAGCATTTTAAAGGAATTCTTGGTGGAAGAAAATAAAGAGTTAAGTTAGAAGTAGATAGTTAGAAGTGGTTAGGAGTTAGACTCTTCAGACTTTAGGAAATTTTAAATGCATGCTTCGTAGCTCAAATCAGGAATTTCACCGTTGGATTTAAAGTAGGATATATGTGTTAAAATGTCTCCAAATTTGAGCAAGATCCAACGGGTAGAAAAGAAGTTGCAGAAGTTTGAAGTTGGAAAATTCAAGTTTTTAGGTTCTCGCACGAGCGAAAAAGCCCTCGCTCACGCGAAACAGTGAATTTTAGACCCTGAGTTCCTGACTCATTTTCGCTCCAGCGAGACATGGCTCACTCCAGCGAAGGTTCGGTTCGCCCAAGCGAAAATCTCTGGCTCGAGCGAAAACGGCTTGAGCAAAACCCAAACCTACTGGGTGAAACTCGCTCCAGTGAGCAAGTGGTCGCTCGAGCGAAAATGCTCAGACCTGTTACCTACAAAACGCGATCTGGACCGCACAAGGGGGAATCTCCCCATCCCCTCTTTAAATCCTGGACACACAAAACTTCCCCCTCTCTCTTAAACTCACATCCACCTTCATCCTCATTCATTTCCATCCGCCATCAACAAAAACATCTCCTCATTCTCTCCTCCCTCCCATTCGAACTCCCCCTCTTTCATACCAAGATCAAGCTTTGTTCTTCCTCTTCCTCAAGCTACACACTCACTATGTAACATCCCTAATTTAATTCCAAGCCTAATTAGTGAGTTAATAGGTTTATAGTGTAGAGAATAGGTAGATTAACTGCTTAAAGAATTTTGGGAGCAAGGTGATTAGTAATTTTAAGTACTAGTGGTTGCGTAGGGTGCATCGGTAGCAAGAAGTAGAATTATAGAAGTGAAATCGGGAGTTAAATCAAGGTTTTAAGTATTAGAATTCGTCCGGTGCAAGAAAATTAGGAATAAAATATCCGTAGCTCTAAACACAATTCCCACCATTGGATGTGAAGTTTAGGATTTTAGGATGCTTGTCTCAAAATTTGAGCAAGATCCAACGGTTATCGGTGTAACAGCCCGATTTTCACCATCCGAAAATAATAATTATTTATTTTAAAAGTTGCTAAAAATGAGGCCAATTTTTTTTTTGTAAACATTTTGACAAAGCCACTGGTGCATGTTACTCTCCGTTCTCGAAAACCGGGTTGTTACGTAAAAACTCTTCCCTACCTTAATTCCACTTCTTCAAAACCATTTCATATTCTTTCTAAAACAAGTTTGGTCAGTTCACAAAATAAAAGTAGGGCATAGTTATAAAAGTGATACGTTGCTAAGATAATCCTTGACTCCAATATTCAACAGCAACCTAAACTATTTACCCTACCTCTGACTCTTCCTAATGAAAACTATGGGATGAAGATCCCGATCCTCCTTCTTATGTCCTTGCTTAATTCTAGAAGAAGAAGCCACTGCTGTTACTGCTGGTCCACCATTCCTTGGCACCCACTACATCCTAGTTGGAGTAGAAGGAATCCTCGGAGCTTCACATCGCACCTTCTCCTCATAGTCCCTGTATCCTCGGACAAAAACTTGTCCCAAAAGTGGTCCTAGATTAGCTCTGCTAAGACGATGCTCCGAGTCCGGAATCACGATCTGGGTGTCGCCAATCCATACCCAACCAGACGGGGTACGCTTCCAGCCACATCCATGTCTCATCCAAGTTGAAATCTCCATGCGATACTCCATCTGCACGTTGGAGTACCAGAAGCACCGATATACCAACGAGCAGGAGAGAGTCAGCGATCCGAACGACGAATCGTCGACGTTGTGGATTTACTGCAGGCGGGATATCAAGACAGCACACACAATACAAACAAGGCACACACCACACACCACTCAAGCATAACATCACAATTCTTTATTATTATCTTATTATCATTCTTATATAAACCTCTTTTCTTTTCACTTACTTTCTCAATCACTTCCCCAATCACTTCTTCACTCTCAATTCTTAATCCTTCACTTATTTCCTTTCCCTCTCCATGGGATTCATCCCTTTCCTTTCACACTTTACATCTTCATCATCAACAATTCTCAAACTTTTCTTTTCTTTATTACAAATCTTTTCTTACCAAATCTTATTGAGTTACAACCATCGATGATCAGGGGATTTAAGAGTCATCGAGGTACGCGTCCGTTTGTAGTTAGAACTCACGTCTCAAGTGTACATCTCCTCGGCCATCCATCCACCTAGTCGGAAGCAAACAGGAGTACAGAACCTTTACCGTGCGGGCACGACAGCTGTCTCACAACAATTGGTCCCAGACCAGGAGGTCTTAGCCTCAAATCATATCAATTCAATTCAATTCATATATAAACAAGGCACACTGTATCACTCATAGTGGCAAACACGATGCCCCACTCCAGTTCCCTCACTGTTCTAGACTTGCAATCTAGGGGGCGACAGTACTGTTTCTAGTTGATCATGCAGAACTTGCCACGGCATTGGACCCAGTCCCTACCACGTTAGTATACCACTTGTGGAGTTCATTCTGCCTAGAAAAGCACTCTAGACTTCTTGACGTTTCACTGTCATCGTCCTCCCCTAATGCAATCTCCACCTGAGTATCCGCAGATACCCATAGTATCTTCCTCTCCACTACTTCGGGTTAACTCTCATACCTCACCGCGTTCGCTGTTAATGTCTTTTAAAGTCTTTTATCTTTTTAATTAACCTAATGGTCAGCTCACCCTTCGTGCATCCCTTCAATGAGTCCTGACCGCTAACTTTGCATCACTTTTCCATTCCTTTCCTCAAACTTGGCATAGAGCGGGATCACAATCACAACTTGAATCTCATCACAAAAACTTTTCTCAAAACAACCTTTTCATAAAAATTTCTTTCCATAACTTTCAAAATCTCACTTCACAAATCCTCTTCAAAATTTTTCATTTCGTAAAAAATCTTTCAAAATTTTCAGTTCATAAACCCTTTTCTAGAAATTCATTTCATAATTCTTTTCAAAAATCTCCTTTCGAAAACTCATTTCAAAAGTCTCTTTTCGAAATCTTTTTCCAAAAATCTCTTTTTCGCAACCTCTTTTCGAAAATCTATTTTGGAAAGTTTTTCTCATTTTGGGAACCCTTTTCAAAATCACGTTTTGTAAACTCTTTCCAAAATCTCATTTTGGGAACCCCTTTCAAAGTTTCTTTTCGAAAACTTATTTTCAAAATCTCATTTTCGTAATCCTTTTCAAAAATTTCTTTTCAAAAGTTTTTCTCAAAAACTTTCTCTTCTTGAGAACTAGTGGAGGAGCAAGCTCAACTCAACGCTAGCCTCAATCCAAGAAGCAAAATAAAAATCAAGTTTCCCTCTCATCACTTTCCACTTTCAATCCCACATCACATTCCTTCCCAGCTCTGGCTCGCTCAAATCACATCATTAAATCTTTTCCAATCTCATCTCATTAGCTCTTCTCAATCATCATCTCAATCCTTTTATCATTATCTCAACTCTCAATGTCTTATCAAGATAAGGCTGCCTTGTTCCGTAAGGACTTAAGACAAACAAGGGCTATATCTTTTCTTGGTGTCTTTTACTTCTACCTTCCTTTGTTATCATTACAAATTATTTCCTATTCATTTCAACAATTTATAACATCAGCATGCATAAACACGTAAACATAAGTAACATATCATCCACATGCACACGTCACACATCACACACAACAATGTGGTCTTTGTCCTATTCGTATAAGTGGCCACACAAAGCACACAATTGCCACTATACTACTGACTCAGAACCACTTAGTTCCGATCTTTGAGCTGATACAGAACGTCTTAATATAACACCTGTAACATCCTTAAATTTTGTCTTTATAATTTTAAAAGCAATTCGGAAAATTAAAAAAAAATTTTTTGCAAGGATTCATCTGTAATTCGGACTTCTCCCACTACTAATATAAATACATATAACCTGTCAGAATCCAGAATTGGCATAAACTCCTATTACTTCATCATTTATGCTCACTAGCATAAGTTATAGGCATCATCGTAAAGTAGTTATTTTACAAGTCCATGAAAGTTGTCATAATTCCAAAAGAGGTGGCGGATTAAACCACTACATTTACATCAAAAAGGTGGATGATTAACCACCCTTGCAACCCTTAAAAGCCATAATAATATATACATCCAAAATGACAGAAAGAGAGAGAGCGCATCAAAATAAACAGTTATATAATGCAAAGGGTCCAATTCATGAAATAGATCTACACTGCATCAGGGGGAGCGTAGGGGTCCTCGGCAGAGGGAACAGTCGGTGAATCCTCGGTATGCGTACCTAAAATGTCAACATGTAAAGGGTGAGTAACTCAAGCTTAGAATAGAGAAAACATTAGAAAATAATAATAAGACATAGGTAAGCACATACATATTCAAATACTCGAGAGCATAAATTTAACGAGACAACCATAAACGTAAAACAGTGCACGATATAAAATAATAATGTATTATGTGGCCATGTATGTATGTTATGCATGTCACACCGTTACGGACTTAGTTCACAAATTCGACATTTCACAATATATTTCATTTCGGTTCATTTAAACAATTTGATCGGATTTGGTGAACTAATCCACTTATGCAAATATCCTTTGACACTTTCACTTTCACATAACACTTTACACTTTACTTTATCCCTTTCATTTACAATTCCATACTCTCACATACACCCTCCACTCTGGGGAAAAACCGACCAGGAGTAAGTATTTCTCAACCTATAGTTGGATACTTCGCCTCCTACTTAGGGAGGTCCCTCATATCCGCTTGCACAACACTTCACCTCCACTTAGGAAGGTCCCTCATGCGATTTGGGTTGATTTGTCCAAATCGGGCTTTAGCAGAAATCACCCTCGACTGGCCCAAAGAAACCAAAGTAAATAGAATTATTATAGTTTGCATAGAACCTATCCGCAACATGGGAATCAAACCCGTGTCCTGTGCAAGATCAAGGTTCTCTATAATAACTCTAATAATTTACTTTTGTCCTCATCAATCAAAAGACGTGTGTTTTTCCCCTACAACTAACATCCCCTTTACACCATGCATGCTTGACAACCAAGTACTCTCCAATTGAGGATGGAACCCTTTTTATTTTAAAAAAATCATTTTTAGGGTGGTTCCTCTCACTTGGAAATTACTTGCCCCTAGGTTATGTCTAACAACATATTAAGTTCATAATTAACAAACATTTCACCCATATATAAAAGCCAAAATCATCAATTACAATTTAAATAAAGCATTAGACACACAATAAGTACATACAAAATCTAGCAAACTTAGAGTCTATTAAACTAATAATTCCCCTAAATTCTAATTGCACCCAACTACCAAACACACTTAACTAAGTACTAATTACTAGTTTCTAACACTTCCCCTAGGCCAAACCCAAGTTAAACCCCCTTACCTCTTGGAGGGTAGAGGAGAACCTTCCAAATCCTAGAGAATAGCTCCAACCCAAGTCCTAGCTCCTTAGCTCTTGCTCCTAAGCTCTACACCAAGCCCTTGATAGCTAGAAGACTTCAAACCAAGGTATGCACATAGTTAGGGTTCATGGGTGATTTGGGGGAAATGAAGAGGAAGAAATTGAGAGATTAAAGGGTAGAGAAGATGTGTAGGGATGATGGGTGTTTGATTTGGGGTATTAATTGGGTGAAACTTTGAAGATTATGGGTAGAAATTGAAAGCCCTAGGAGAGCTAGAAGAAGAAATCGTGGAACAGGAGAGATAAAGAGCTGCTGAATTCTAATTCTGAACACGCGATTTCCAACTTATCTGCAGGTGTTAATCGATTAATTCGACCCCTTAATCGATTAACAAGACCATTAATCGATTAAGGCCGAAAGGGCAATAAAATCTAATCGATTAACCTGCTCTTCTACTCGAGTAGGACCCGAAGGGTGCTTAAATTCTACTCGATTAAAGCCCTTACTAATCGATTAACTCAGTGCAAAATGGCTTTCTTTCACACTTCTAAGACTCTTAGGCTTTCACAACTCTTTCTAACTTAACACCAAGATCTACACTTTAAACACAATCTAACCTATTCCTAACTCAATCCAACTTACACTCAACTAAATTTCTAATCCTAAACAAGTCTAAACAATTCTAAGCAATTATAATACTAACACGTACCAACACTTCTAAATGGAATCGAAAATTGAGGATGTTACTGTAGAATCAAGTCTCCAATTAGGTGGATTTATTTTGATGATGACAATATAATTAGATCATGGAGTTAAAGCAAGAATTCAAGCTCATCAAGTCAAGAAGATCAAGTGCATTATGTATCTATTCATTCTCAATTTTATTTTGAATGTAATTTTATTTTATTGAGAGTGGGTAGCTTAGGAAGTTATCTCACCCTTAGGATAAATAATTTTAATTGCATGAAAAAGGTTAGGGGTTACATAAAATTATTCCTTGAAGAGAGACTTGAAATAAATTGTTGAAAAAAACTTGATTTTTATCATCTCTGGGCAAAACACTCGAGTAATCACAAAAGTACTCGAGTATAAAGACACTCGAGTAATATGAAAGTTACTCGAGTATCAAAACACTCGAGTACTTCCCAGAATACTCGAGTATTTCAGCCTCAAAACAGAGATTTGACCGTTAGTTCAATGCTTGGGCATTTCTATTGAAAGATGGGCAAAACACTCGAGTAGTGTCAAAAGTACTCGAGTATTTTGGTTCTGACAGCAAAATTTTAACCGTTGGAAAAGGGCAAAAATGGAATGAAAGAGTTGATTTCACTCATTCATTGTATTTTCCATATATCAGAAATGAATGCCATTGAACTAACCAACAAGAGCATTTAAAAAGTCCATTGTGCAAAACATTTTTTTGATCATTCTCTCTCTCAAGTGGATAATTACTCTAACTCAATATTCATTCATCATTATTATTTGTTCTAAGAGTTAGAGTTGTGCTTAATTGTTGTGGATATCATTTGTTGGATCACTCCACATACACATACACATCTTGTTCTCAAAATCTTGGTTAGTAACCAAGTGTACCTAAGTGGATCTTAGGTTCATTCAAGACTTGGGAGGTTCTCAAGCAAGGGCTAAGAGGTTCTTAGCTTTGGTGGAGCTCTTGAAGGTTTCAAGGAGCTTGAAGAAGAAGGAGTCTTCATCACCAACATCAAATTGGGGTAGAAATTCAAGAGTTTGGTACACTCTTGGAAGGGATAGGTTGAGTGAGGCATCTCAATACCCTTTGTAATATTTCTAACAATTTGATTTTAGTAGACACTCCTAAGATTCTTAGGGGGACTGGACTAGCTCTCTAAATAGAGAGTGAACCAGTATAAAATCGGTGGTGTTGATCTTTTATAGCTTTCTTTAACTTCAAGTCAAAACCAAACCTAAGTTGCTCAAAAGGGGATTATTAATTAGATTAATAATTCCACAGCAATTAAGTTGTTTTCAAGTTGTTATAACTTTATTTAATTGTTTTCTACTCTATTATTAATCTGCCCTGGACTGTATTAATTGTTATTGATTAAAGTGCATATTTTCCAGAAACAGTTTTTCTGCTAACTGCACGATTTACTCGAGTATTATTAAGAAGACTCGAGTGTTCTTGTTATTTTACTCGAGTATTCTTTAAAACACTCGAGTGTTCTTGCTCTGTTTCTGAAAAATCTGCACGTGATCAATTATACTTAATTGCATTATAAAAATTAGTCATTGTTGCATTCAGATTACTATTCACCCCCCCTCTAGTAATTGCTAAGCCCGCTTGTTGGTTTCCAACAAGTGGTATCAAAGCTCGGTCGAAAGATCGAGCGTAAAAGCTTTTTCGAAAAGATCCTTTGGAAACTATGGGCTCTAGCAATTATCAAGAAGGTTCCTCTTCAATAAACCGCCCTCCATTCTTTAATGGTGAAGGGTATGCTTATTGGAAGGTTAGGATGAGAGTTTTTATTGAAGCAATAGACACCGATATTTGGGATGCAATAGAGGATGGTCCTTATATTCCTAGACATATGGTAAATGGGGAAGTCATTGAAATTCCTAGGAAAAGTTGGAATGATGATGATAAAAAGAAAGCATCATTTGATTTAAAAGCTAAAAACATCATCTTTTCGGCTTTATCCCATGATGAATTTTATAGAATTTCTCAATGCAAGTCGGCTAAGGAAATGTGGGACACTTTGGAAGTCACACATGAAGGAACAAGTGAAGTAAGAAATGCTAGATTAAATTCTTTAACACATGAATATGAATTATTTCACATGTTCCCGAATGAATCCATTGATGACTTACAAAAGAGGTTTTCACATATTGTTAGCCACTTGATTTCACTAGGAAAGCAATTTCGTGATGGTGAAACTACTCACAAAATTTTGAGATGTCTTGATAGAAAATGGCAACCTAAGGTCACCGCTATCAAGGAGTCCAAGGATTTAAATACTATGGACTTGGCAACCTTGTTTGGGAAGCTCAAGGAGCATGAGATTGACTTATCAAGACTTAGCTCACATGAGGAGTCGGACAAAAAGAAGAAGAGTATCTCTCTCAAGGCCTCAACCAAAGTTGTAAAAGAGGTTGAAGATGACTCAACTAGTGAGAACTCCGATCATGCACTCAATGAGGAGGAAATTGGATTGTTTGCAAAAAGATTCAACAAATTCCTCAAGGGTAAGAAGAGTGGCTCATCATCAAGAGAAAGAAGACCCAAGGAACACAAGTCAAAGAACAAGACTTCAAGTGATGTAGTGAAGTGTCATGAATGTGGAGGCATTGGACACATAAGGATGGAATGTCCTACATACTTGAGAAAGAATGAAAAGAAGACCCAAGAGGGCAAGGGCAAGAGGGCTTACATTGTGTGGGATGCACCGGAAAAGGATGCAAAATCATCATCAAGTAGCTCGGATGATGAAGTTGCAAATCTATGTCTCATGGCAAGAACCAACAATGAAGCCTCAAGTGCAAATGGTGAAAATGAGGATGAGGTATCATCTCAAAGCTCTAGTTTTTCCTCTTCCTCTATTCCTTATGATGATTTGCTCAATGAATACAATGAAATGTTAACACAATTTGAAAAACTAGCTAAGATTAACAAGGAAAAAGGAAAGAAAATTTTGGAGTATCAAAAAGAGATTAATGAATTAGAAAAGTACATAAATGAATTGAAACTCCAAAATGCTTCTTTAGAACTTGTTAATTCTAGTCATGTTTGTGATTGTGCAAGTGATGAGAAAACTATTGTTTATTGTGAGAAATGTGACATTTTTGAAAATGAAATAAAAGATTTGAAACACAAACTCACAATATCAAATAGTGATAGAAACCTAGACCGGTTAATTAAATCTCAAAGAAATTATTCAAACAAAACCGGTTTAGGATATGTCCAAAAGAAAAAGGACAATAAAAGGGTTGGTTCATCTTCTAAAATTGATTATACAAAGAAACCAACTTGCTTTTATTGCGGAAAGTTTGGACATACAAACAATAGGTGCCACATTAAACATGTTGAAATTCAAAAAGGCACTTATGTTTGGATTAAGAAGGAAGAAACACCAAAAGCTAACCCAAAGGGACCCAACATAATTTGGGTACCCAAAATGAGCAAATGATCTTGTTTTGTAGGTGTGCCTTAGAACCGAAAAGAAACCGTGGTATCTTGATAGTGGATGTTCAAGGCACATGACGGGAGATAAGCGGAACTTCATGGAGCTTACTCCTCAAGAAGGTGGATATGTCACTTATGGAGACAACAACAAAGGCAAAATTCTTGGGATTGGTAAAGTCGGTAATTCTTCCAACTTGGTTATTGATAATGTACTTTATGTTCAAGGATTAGAACACAATCTTTTGAGCATTAGTCAACTTTGTGATATTGGTAACCATGTACTATTTACCTCCACCCAATGTCTCATAAAAAGTGACAAGGATGAATCTATCAAATTTGTTGGCAAAAGATCTAATAATACTTACTTGGTTGAATTAAACAATATTACCTCGTTGGTTTCTACTTGTCTAGTAAGCAAAGAGAGTGACACTTGGTTGTGGCACCGTAGGATTGCTCACATTAATGTAAATCAATTAAAGAAAATACAATCAAAAGACTTAGTGGTTGGTTTACCAAAGCTTGATTTTAAAATTGAAGGTGATTGTACTCCTTGTAAGAAGTGCAAACACACCAAAAACCATTTTGGTTCTAAGAATGAAGTGTCCACAACAAGACCATTAGAAATGCTTCATATGGACTTGTTTGGACCTTCTCAAGTAAAAAGCTTTGGTGGCAACTACTATGGTTTGGTGATTGTTGATGACTTTTCTAGATTTACATGGACTTTATTCTTAAGTGCAAAAAGTGAGACCTACAAATCTTTCAAACGCCATATTAAACTTGTGCAAAACCAAGTAAACCAACGAGTAATTATTATTAGAACCGATCATGGTGGTGAATTTGAAAACTACAAGTTTGATAGATTTTGTGATAAACATGGTATTGAACACCAATATTCCGCACCAAGAACTCTGGAACAAAATGGAGTGGTAGAGCGGAAAAATAGGGTGTTAGAGGAACTTGCAAGAACCATGCTAAATGATTCTCAAGTCCCTCATTACTTTTGGGCCGATGCCGTTAATACGGCTTGCTATGTCATGAATAGAATTCTAATTAGGCCCATGCTCAAGAAAACCCCCTATGAGCTTTACAAAGGAAGAAAACCAAATATATCCTACTTTCATGTTTTTGGATGCAAAGTTTATGTGCTAAATAATGGAAAAGATCATCTTGGAAAATTTGACTCCAAATCCGATGAGGGAATATTTTTGGGTTATTCTTCACATAGTAAAGCATATAGAATTTTTAATAAAAGAACTATGACTATTGAAGAATCTATTCATGTGGTTTTTAATGAGTCTTCGAAAGAAGATGGTGTTTTAAATGATGGTTGTGATGAAGGTTTTGAGTTTTCAAAAGAGGAAAAAGGGAAGGAGATTTTAAAGGATGAAGGAGAAGTTAAAAATGATCTTGATCCGGCTTGGAAAACGGTGAAAGCTCATCCTATTGACAATGTCATAGGAGACCTTTCAAAGGGATTATTAACTCGTAGGACATTGGATGAACATTGGGTTATGGCCATGCAAGAAGAACTAAATCAATTTGTTAGAAATGATGTTTGGGAATTAGTGCCTATACCCGATGATCATACCATAATTGGTTTAAAATGGATTTATAGAAATAAACTTGATGAATCCGGTTTGATTATAAGAAACAAAGCGAGACTTGTTGCCCAAGGGTACAACCAAGAGGAAGGTGTTGATTATGATGAGACCTTTGCTCCGGTTGCACGCCTTGAGGCAATCCGAATCTTGCTTGCCTTTGCATCAATTATGAAATTTACTCTTTATCAAATGGATGTCAAGAGTGCTTTCTTGAATGGTTTCATAAATGAAGAAGTGTATGTTAAGCAACCACCCGGTTTTGAAAGTCATGAATTTCCAAACCATGTTTATAAATTGAAAAAGGCTCTTTATGGATTAAAACAAGCTCCTAGAGCTTGGTATGATCGATTAAGTACCTTTTTATTAGAAAATGAATTTCAAAGAGGAAAGGTTGATAATACCCTATTCATCTATAAAACCAAAAAGGACATTTTGTTAGTGCAAATATATGTAGATGATATTATCTTTGGTGCCACTAACGTGTCCTTGTGTAGCAAGTTCTCTAATTTGATGAAAAAGGAATTTGAGATGTCCATGATGGGGGAGCTCAAGTTCTTCCTAGGACTTCAAATCAAGCAAGTCAAGGAGGGGATTTTTGTGCATCAAGGAAAATATTGCAAGGAGCTCCTTGGAAAATTCGGAATGGACAAATGCAAAGAAGCCTACACTCCCATGAGCACATCATACTACCTAGACAAGGATGAACAAGGTACACCGGTTGATGTTAGTAAATATAGAGGCATGATAGGTAGTCTTCTATATCTTACCGCATCTAGACCGGATATTATGTTTAGTGTATGCATGTGTGCCCGTTTTCAAGCTAATCCTAAAGAATCACACCTATCCGCGGTCAAACATATATTTAAATATCTTAAAGGAACGATAAATACCGGATTATGGTATCCTAGTGATACTAGTCTTAGCTTGGTTGGTTATTCGGATTCCGACTTTGCGGGATGCAAGCTTGATCGTAAAAGCACTAGTGGTACTTGCCATTTATTGGGAAGCTCACTAGTGTCATGGTTTTCTAAAAAGCAAGCTTGTGTTGCTCTTTCCACCGCCGAAGCGGAATATATCGCCGCCGGTAGTTGTTGTGCTCAACTCTTGTGGATGAAACAACAATTATTGGATTTTGGTTTGAAACTTGAAAATATTCCTATTAAGTGCGATAACACAAGTGCAATCAACTTAACTAAGAATCCGGTGTATCATTCAAGGACTAAACATATTGAAATTAGACATCATTTTCTAAGAGATCATGTACAAAAAGGTGATTGCACAATTGAATTTGTAAGCACCACAAACCAATTAGCGGATATTTTTACAAAACCATTGCCAAGAGATACCTTTTATCATATAAGAGGAGAACTTGGAATTTTAGATGAGTCAAGCATTAGCTAATTGATTTGTGTTTATGAAAATTCACCAAGTATGTCTCATTTCATGTGCATTAGTGTTTGAAGAACAATTGGACCTTGAGATGTTGTGATTTATATGTTTTTGACTGTGAGTGATTTTGAGTCTGATTTGTGTTTATGTTAAATTGTGTTGGTTTAGTGAAAATGTGTTCAAATTGCTGTTAAAACTGTCTGTCTGTCAAATTTACTCGAGTATTTTCATTTTTACTCGAGTATTTTAATTCCAAATTAAATGGTTTGAAAATTGAAAAAGTTTTTGGTCAGGTCTGATTGTTTCACTCGAGTGTTTTCAAATTTTACTCGAGTATTTTACTCTTTACTCGAGTGTGTCCTGTTTTACTCGCGTATTTTTCGGTCCAGTAACTCTAGACTTTCTGGACTGGGCTTTTTACTCGAGTACTTTAACAAATACTCGAGTATCAGGTTTAGAACACTCGAGTAATGCGACTTTTTAAAGCACAGCAGCAGCGTTTCAGCAGTCACTTTTCACGAACCCCCTCTTCTCCCCACTCGAGTTCTCTCAACCCCAACCTCTCAAAACACGTTTTTCACTCCAATTTTTCACAGCTTTTAACTTTAAATCATCTCCACATCACTTTTCTTCAATTATTTTACTTCAAATCACTGTTTTTCACCCCCAAATCCGAAATTCCCTTTTGAAACCCTAACTCCCCTAAACTCGAAATTGTCCATTTTTTTCTTCAATTTGTGTGCAAATGTCTACCTCTCGAGCTAACCTACGTCCAAGGAAGAAAAGAAGAGAGCCTACTCCTCCTTCTTCATCATCTTCAGAGCATGAAGAGGAATTCTTTTCTGCTGGTGCATGTGCTAGGAGGGAGGCATTGTTCATCACTCATGGCTATGGTGTACAAAGCTGGACCACAGAGGATTTTCTTGAGGATAATGGTTTTACATTTGTTCAAAAGCTTAGAGATCAGAACCTTATGCAGTTTATATCTTTTCATGGTCCCATTTATCTTAGGCTTGTGCGACAATTTTATGCCAACATTAAGGAAATAGATAGGACTACTTATGAAACCAGTGTTGCAGGAACCCATTTTCAGATTAGGCCTAGGGATTTAGAGATCGTTTTTGGCATAACACGAACGGGGCAAAACAATTTCAATACTGACACTGATGATATTTTTAGAAACCTGCTTCGTCCCGATCGTGTTTATGACGGAAACGAGAAGAAAGCTGTGCATATGACCTCATCAAACCGCATCCTTCATCATATAGTTAGCCACCAACTTGTACCCCAAACCTCTCCAAATTACTCAAAGCCCATCCAATTAGAGCTTCGCATTATGGATGCTATTCTCAATGATAATCTGCTAAATTGGTCAGCCATTGTTCTCGCTCGGATGGTGAAGGCAGGGAGCTCCAAAGCCTCCCAAAATTTGCCTTACCCTATGCATGTGTGTAGACTCCTCCAGCACTTCAATGTGCCTATTCTTCAGGATGAGGAGTTCTTTGATCCTCCGGCAGAATTGCATGCGCTACATGATGGTCTGCTTCGTCAAATGAGAATGAGGAAGCGCGGCAGGAGGTGGTATTGGATGGATCAGGTAGCAGCCATGGAGGCCCAGGAGGCCGCTGAGCAAGCTGCAGCTCAGCAAGGTTTGGATGCTGAGCAGTTGGCTGATGAGCAGGCTCAGTATGATCAGGCTGATGGTGGCGGTGCTGGTGGTGGTGATCCGGTTGATGACATTCAGTTTGAACATCCTGCTTTTGGGACTTATCAGACATATTTCGATGCTCGCTTTGCTCAGTTTGACAGCCGCATGGATAGCTTTGAGCATCGATTGGCTGAGCAGCAGGATAGTATCAGCAGGATTGAGTCTCAGATGGGTGTGCAGTCGGCCATGATATATTCGCAGTTGGACCAGCAGTCAGTTCAGATGAATGCTCGGTGGGACCAGCATTCCGCTCAGATGAATGCTAGGTTCGATGATATGATGTCTGCATTCGGCCGCTTCTTTCCTCCTCAGGATCCCCCTGCACCGGATATGTTCAGAGATCGGTGGACATTGCACTCTGCTTTTACATGTTTTTTGTTGGATGTTTAGTTTTTCACTATGCTTTTGGGAGTTTGTTTACTTTTTGTTACCCCTGCGTGAGTCTTTATCCAGTTTTATGATGTTTTTTTTTTTTTTTCTTTTCCGTTCAGACTTGGATTTGGTTGGTGGTTTTATGCTATGTTATGATGTGATTTCACTGGATTTCTCATGGTTATTGTTTTTCACGTATTTGGTATTCTCTGATAGTCATATTTGTTTTATATTGATATTATTTAAGGGGGAGTTTTCATTATTGGTATCCTTCATGTCTCCTCCGTTTCCAAATGATACTTTTTGATTATGACAAAAAGGGGGAGAAACGACGCATGAGAAGAGCAAGCACATTTTTTTTACTCTGATATTATTTTTTTTGCTCTCACTCTGATACCAGTTACATTTTGTGCACTTGACTATGATATTATGGATATTATGCTGTGCTTGGTATTCTCTGGATTGACAGGTTAATAGGTTCCTATATTGAGGGGGAGCTCTCAAAAGAGAAGGAACGGTTTAATTATTTTGTCATCATCAAAAAGGGGGAGATTGTAGAATCAAGTCTCCAATTAGGTGGATTTATTTTGATGATGACAATATAATTAGATCATGGAGTTAAAGCAAGAATTCAAGCTCATCAAGTCAAGAAGATCAAGTGCATTATGTATCTATTCATTCTCAATTTTATTTTGAATGTAATTTTATTTTATTGAGAGTGGGTAGCTTAGGAAGTTATCTCACCCTTAGGATAAATAATTTTAATTGCATGAAAAAGGTTAGGGGTTACATAAAATTATTCCTTGAAGAGAGACTTGAAATAAATTGTTGAAAAAAAACTTGATTTTTATCATCTCTGGGCAAAACACTCGAGTAATCACAAAAGTACTCGAGTATAAAGACACTCGAGTAATATGAAAGTTACTCGAGTATCAAAACACTCGAGTACTTCCCAGAATACTCGAGTATTTCAGCCTCAAAACAGAGATTTGACCGTTAGTTCAATGCTTGGGCATTTCTATTGAAAGATGGGCAAAACACTCGAGTAGTGTCAAAAGTACTCGAGTATTTTGGTTCTGACAGCAAAATTTTAACCGTTGGAAAAGGGAAAAAATGGAATGAAAGAGTTGATTTCACTCATTCAATGTATTTTCCATATATCAGAAATGAATGCCATTGAACTAACCAACAAGAGCATTTAAAAAGTCCATTGTGCAAAACATGTTTTTGATCATTCTCTCTCTCAAGTGGATAATTACTCTAACTCAATATTCATTCATCATTATTATTTGTTCTAAGAGTTAGAGTTGTGCTTAATTGTTGTGGATATCATTTGTTGGATCACTCCACATACACATACACATCTTGTTCTCAAAATCTTGGTTAGTAACCAAGTGTACCTAAGTGGATCTTAGGTTCATTCAAGACTTGGGAGGTTCTCAAGCAAGGGCTAAGAGGTTCTTAGCTTTGGTGGAGCTCTTGAAGGTTTCAAGGAGCTTGAAGAAGAAGGAGTCTTCATCACCAACATCAAATTGGGGTAGAAATTCAAGAGTTTGGTACACTCTTGGAAGGGATAGGTTGAGTGAGGCATCTCAATACCCTTTGTAATATTTCTAACAATTTGATTTTAGTAGACACTCCTAAGATTCTTAGGGGGACTGGACTAGCTCTCTAAATAGAGAGTGAACCAGTATAAAATCGGTGGTGTTGATCTTTTATAGCTTTCTTTAACTTCAAGTCAAAACCAAACCTAAGTTGCTCAAAAGGGGATTATTAATTAGATTAATAATTCCACAGCAATTAAGTTGTTTTCAAGTTGTTATAACTTTATTTAATTGTTTTCTACTCTATTATTAATCTTCCCTGGACTGTATTAATTGTTATTGATTAAAGTGCATATTTTCCAGAAACAGTTTTTCTGCTAACTGCACAATTTACTCGAGTATTATTAAGAAGACTCGAGTGTTCTTGTTATTTTACTCGAGTATTCTTTAAAACACTCGAGTGTTCTTGCTCTGTTTCTGAAAAATCTGCACGTGATCAATTATACTTAATTGCATTATAAAAATTAGTCACTGTTGCATTCAGATTACTATTCACCCCCCCCCCCCTCTAGTAATTGCTAAGCCCGCTTGTTGGTTTCCAACAGTTACAATTCTCCCCTACTTACCGGAATTTCGTCCTCGAAATTCAAACCGCCTCAAAAAGGTGGGGATGAGAAATCCTGAACTTGTCCTCAAGCTCCCATGTGGCCTCCTTTATATTGTTGCGATTCCAAATCACTTTCACCAATGAAATCTCTTTGCCACGAAGCTGTTTAATCCTTCTATCCTCAATCCTGACTGGCTGCAACTCAAAGGTCAGGTTCTCTCTTATTGGAATCTCTTCTTCCATGATAACATGGGAAGGATCAAACATATACTTGCGGAGCTGGGATACATGGAACACATCATGCAAATTGGACAATTTCGGAGGAAGAGCAATCCTATAAGCCATGGATCCAACCCTTTGCAAAATCTGATAAGGACCAATGAACTTAGAAGAGAGCTTCTTGGGTTTCAAAACCCTCCCGACACCCGTGGTTGGAACCACCTTCAAAAACACATGCTCGCCCACTTCAAATTCCAAGGGTTTCCTCCGTTTGTCTGCATAGCTCTTTTGCCGATCTTGGGCTGCCTTCATTCTTTCCTGAATCACCTTTACTTTCTCCGTTGTCTCTTGGACAACATCCGGACCAACTAAATGGCTCTCCCCCACTTGAAACCAACATAGGGGAGTTCGACATCTTCGCCCATACAAGGCTTCATAAGGAGCCATTCCGATGCTCGAATGGTAAGAGTTATTATAAGTAAACTCTACCAAAGGCAACAGTTGCTCCCAACTCTTCTGATACTCCAAAGTGCAAGTCCTAAGCAAATCTTCCAAGGATTGAATAGTCCGCTCAGTCTGTCCATCAGTTTGAGGGTGATAGGCAAAACTGAGTTTCAACTCTGTTCCTAGAGCTTGCTGAAGACTTTGACAAAATCGTGAAAGGAACCTCGGATCACGATCTGAGATGATATCTGAAGGCACTCCATGCAACCTGACAATCTCCCTGGTGTACAACTGAGCCAACTTCTCCATAGGATACTTCATGTTCATGGGAAGAAAGTGAGTAGATTTTGTCAATCTATCCACAACTACCCATACTGCATCATGTCCAGTTGTGGTCCTAGGTAAGCCAGAAACAAAATCCATAGCTATACTGTCCCACTTCCACACTGGAATCTCCAACGGATGCAACACACCTCCAGGCTTTTGGTGTCCCACCTTGGACTTTTGACAAGTCAAACATCTAGCCACATAGCTTGCCACATCCTTCTTGATGCCGGGCCACCAGAACAACTTCTTCAAATCTTGATACATTTTTGTTGTGCCTGGATGCAAGCTTAACTTGCTCTTGTGTGCTTCTTGTAAAAGAGCCTCTCTCAACTCTGGATTTGATGGAACACAAATCCTATTTCGGAACCTTAAGACTCCATCAACACCTTCCTGAAAATTCAGCTCATTCCTGCTTATAGCTCCCCTTTTTATTTCCTGCAATTCAACATCTTCCAATTGCTTCTGTCGAACTGCATCAAGGAAAGAATTTGTGATCTGAAGCATCCCGACACTCATGCTCTCCTTCTTGAATTGGACTCCAAGATTGAGATTGCGAAAATCCTCAATCAACTCCAATTCCTTAATCATCATGCAACTCATATGGAGGGCTTTGCGACTAAGGGCATCGGCAACTACATTCGCCTTGCCTGGATGGTACTGCAAACTGAAATCATAATCCTTAAGGAACTCCATCCACCGCTGCTGCCTCATGTTCAACTCCTTCTAGTCGAACAAATACTTAAGGCTCTTGTGATCACTAAACACCTTGAACCTTGATCCGTAAAGATAGTGCCTCCATATCTTGAGAGCAAAAAAAACCGCTGCAAGCTCCAAATCATGGGTAGGATAGTTATCCTCATGCGTTCTCAATTGCTTGGAAGAGTAAGCAATCACCCTTCCTTCTTGCATGAGAACACATCTTAATCCTTGCCTGGATGCATCACAATAAACATCAAAATTGTTCTTCGGATCCGGAAGAAAAAGAACAGGAGAAGAAGTCAACTTGTCCTTGAGTTCTAGAAAACTCTGCTCACACTTCTCGTTCCAATCAAACGTCGTCTCCTTTCTTGTTAGCTTGGTCAAAGGCAACGCTATCTTAGAAAAATCCTTGATAAACCTCCGATAATAGCCTGCCAATCCAAGGAAACTCCGAATCTCCATCACTGATTTTGGCCTTTCCCAATTCAACACGGCCTCCACCTTCGTAGGATCAACTGCGATGCCTTCCTTAGCAATCACATGCCCCAAGAATTTGACTTTCTCAAGCCAAAAATCACACTTAGCAAGCTTGGCATACAACAGCTTCTCCTTCAATATCTTTAGGACCATTCTAAGATGCTCCTGATGCTTATTGGAGTCCTTTGATTATATAAGAATGTCGTCGATGAAGACAACTACAAAGGAGTCCAAGTAAGGCCAAAATATCTGATTCATATAGTCCATAAAAACTGCAGGGGCATTGGTTAGACCGAACGGCATTACCACGTACTCATAATGGCCATACCGCGATCTAAAAGCAGTCTTGGGTATATCCTCTTCTTTAACTCTGATTTGGTGGTAACCGGATCGTAGATCGATCTTGGAAAACACCGCTTCACCACGCAATTGGTCCATCAAATCATCGATGCGTGGAAGAGGATACTTATTCTTGACTGTCACCTTATTCAGCTGCCTATAATCCACACATAATCTGAGACTTCCGTCCTTCTTCTTAACAAAGAGAACCGGTGCACCCCAAGGTGAGGCACTAGGCCTGATAAACTTCTTGTCCAACATATCCTCCAACTGCTTCTTCAATTCCACTAACTCAATCGGAGCCATCCTATGCGGAGCCAAAGAAATAGGTCCAGTACCGAGCACCAAATCAATACTGAACTCTACCTCACGCACCGGAGGTAAACCAGGCACCTCATCAGGAAACACCTCTGGGAACTCATTCACTATAGGAATTTGGTGAAGGGTTGATTCTTCATTGGTTTCTAAAGCAACTAAGTTTAATTTTGGTTTTTTGGGTTGGGGAAAGATTATGGTCTTTTTATGGCAATCTATCATAATGTGGTTTTCTGACATCCAGTCCATCCCTAGGATAATCTCTAGTTGGGTTAAGGGCAGGCATATAAGGTCAATGTGGAATGTATGGTCATATATTGTGAGGGTACAGTTTGGACACATTTGGGAGGTGGACACTGAGGGGTTTGTTGGGGTAGACACTATGAGTTTAAAGGGAACTTCTATAACAGGTAAATCTAGTCTAGTAGCACAATCTAAGGATATAAATGAATGAGTTGCCCCACTATCAAATAAAACATTACAAGGCATTCCATTGACAAGACTGATACCTCTGATGAGATCCTCTGACTGCTCTGCCTCCACTCCAGTCATAGCATACACCCTACCATAAACCGCTGACTGAGCTCCTCCAGATTGCCCCACTGATCCACTTCTTCCCTGAACTTGATTTGGACAATTGGCAGCACGATGCCCCATCTGCTTGCAAATGAAACAAGGACCAATCTGAACGGGTTGACCTGCATACATCACTCTCCAGCAAATACCCTTGTGGAACTTTCCACAATGCTTGCATTGTGGAAAAGATGGAACAAATCCAGGAGCAGTAGCTGGCACATCTGTCTTCCCTGCTGCTCCCTTAGCCTTGTTGTCCACAAACCTGGGAGTTGGATAAGGGGGATTCCTTTGGAGGGGAGGTCCCTTACCCTTGTCCCTCACCAGTCCAACAACCCTCTGAGCTGCCCTTATGCTCCTGTCGCTAGCCTCCTTCACCCTTAGATCACCTTCATACATCCTGCACATGTTCACCAGCTGGGGAAAACTCCGAATCCCCTGGTACCCAATAGCCAACTTAATCTCAGGACGAAGACCATTCTCAAACTTGATGCATTTGGAACCCTCATCTGGATGCTGCTGATAATAAGGAGAAAACTTGATCAATTCTTCAAACATGGAGACATAATCCCCAACTGACATACTCCCTTGCTTCAACTCCAGAAACTCGATCTCTTTCCTCCTCCGAACATCCTCCGGAAAGAACTTGTCCAAGAACCTCTCCTTGAACAAATCCCAAGAAATCTGCCTTCCTTCCGCCTCCAGGAAATGACTGATGTACGCCCACCATGATTCCGCCTCACCGGAAAGCATGAAGGTGGAATACATCACCTTCTCCGCATCAGAACAAGGGAAGGACTTGAAAATCTTCTCTAACTCCTTCAACCATTGTTGGGCTCCCGCCGGATCAAATCCGCCCACAAACCTTGGGGGGTCCAACTTCTTGAACTCTGTGATGCCATGAGCTGCTACATGAGGCTGGTTAGCATTCTGGGCCTGCTGGGCACTAGCCTGCACTAAATTCTCTAGAATATTGGTTTGGTTGGCATTGGTCCGAGACAAGTCTTCCAAAACCTCGGATATTCTTTCGAATACTCGATTTTGTCGGGCCACCAATCCAATCCTGGAACCAAAAAGCGATTATTAAGAATCACAACTACTAAGAAAATTTAAAACAAGAACTAGCTAACTAACTACTTAAGAAATAAAACAAATCAATTACTAACTACTTAGTGCTACTCTCATGTGGAGTAATACTTTGGGAGTAGGAAGAACCATACTCCACCGCCGAGGAATGCAACCACTGCTCTGATACCAAATGTAACATCCTTAAATTTTGTCTTTATAATTTTAAAAGCAATTCAGAAAATTAAAAAAATTTTTTTTTTGCAAGGATTCATCTGTAATTCGGACTTCTCCCACTACTAATATAAATACATATAACCTATCAGAATCCAGAATTGGCATAAACTCCTATTACTTCATCATTTATGCTCACTAGCATAAGTTATAGGCATCATCATAAAGTAGTTATTTTACAAGTCCATGAAAGTTGTCATAATTCCAGAAGAGGTGGCGGATTAAACCACTACATTTAAATCAAAAAGGTGGATGATTAACCACCCTCGCAACCCTTACAAGCCATAATAATATATACATCCAAAATGACAGAAAGAGAGAGAGCGCATCAAAATAAACAGTTATATAATGCAAAGGGTCCAATGCATGAAATAGATCTACACTCCATCAGGGGGAGCGTAGGGGTCCTCGGAAGAGGGAACAGTCGGTGGATCCTTGGTATGCGTACCTAAAATGTCAACATGTAAAGGGTGAGTAACTCAAGCTTAGAATAGAGAAAACATTAGAAAATAATAATAAGACTTAGGTAAGCACATATGTAACATCCTCTTTTTATTTAAGCTAATATAAGTATGTGAAGTTTTAACCTTGATTAGGAATAGTAGTTAAGTGGCATTCAGGCATCATGTTTAATCTTAGAATCGTGGAGATCAAGTTAGGAAAACCATAAGCCTAGGAGATTGGATTGTAGGATTTATAGCTTAACACCTAAAACCCACCGTTGGATGTGAAGTTGGGGTCATTAGGGAGCTTATCTCCAAATTTGAGCAAGATCCAACGGTTAACGAAAAAGTTATGGCTGTTTGAATGCGAAAGTTGCTGTTAGATTTTATCTGTGGACATAGATGTCATTGTTGTGCACATCGATGTTGCACATCGATATCCATAGGTGGACATCGATGTCTACGACCTGCAAAATCAGTTTTTAAGGCATTTGGCTGAGTTCATTTGGGAAAAAATCATAAAATCCTCACTCGAACCTCTTGGGAAAAGTTAGGGTTCATCATTTCCCAACCTCAAACCTCTTGAATCCTCATCAAATTGCTTCTTCCCTTCATCAAATCAAGAGTTCCCCTTCTCTCCATCATCAACATCACTCACTTTCTCCTCCCTTTCTCACACGAATTTCTCTTCCTCTCTTCTCCCATACGGATTTCACCCTCCATTCCACCAAGACCAAGTTGTTCATCTTCTTCCTCATCAAGCTTATCAACTCATTATCAAGCTTAATAGGTAAGGCTCATTTCTACTTTCTCTTCTTAGGGCCAAATGAGTTTCTCTTTGTTTTCCCTCTCTTGGTAAGAAAAATCCGAACCCCATGTCTTGTGTGCCACAAATCTTATGTTCAATTTCGTTTTTGTGGCTCAAGGAAGTCAAAGATCACTCTCCACACTCTCTTGCCATTGGAGCTCATTTGTGAAGTGTTTGAAGCTAGGGCCTGGAAGGTTTATTCTTACCTCTACTTGGTTGAGGTAAGGGAGTGGATATAGTGAGCTTTGCCTTGTTCTAGGGAGTAGGTTCTAGTTGGTATATAATACTTGTTAGGGTTATGTGTTAGGGGAGATAATAAGATTATAAATCCCTAGGTTATTAAATATGAAATTTGAATTAATTAAATATGCATGATGATTGGATGTTAAGGTTAGTAAAAAGGAAACCCAATAATATGACAATGAATTATGTGATGAATGAAACTTGGAAAGAATTAAATGGAATTGCATGAGGAATTGGGTAAGGTGATAATGAAGTCGTCATAAATGAATTTTGTGATTATTGACCTTACTTGCAACATTGTGGATTAAATGGTAATTAATTTCGGTAGCAAATATATGTACGTGTTGTGGAATAAATGGATATAGGAAGAAGAATGGAATGAAAAACGAGTAAATGTGATAAATGTGCGTAATTGTATCTAATCGTTAAATCAGTACAAATGTTGAGTATTACCAATTGTGAACAAAGGTCATGGCTTATGAATAGAACTTGTGAATATGGGAAATGGAAGTAAAATGATTATGTTTAATAAAAATTAAGAGATGATTTTAATATGTGGTGTTAAAGCGAAAATGTGAGAAGGCGAAATATGTAAATTGAAATGAAGGGTAATATAAATGTTGGGCTATGAATGAGAATGTTATTTGGTATGATGGTGATAGCTGAGAAAGGAAATGAATAAGGTAATTACATGAATGATTGATTGTTGAAGGTGTGTTGTTGAATTTACATGTGATATAATTGTTTATGTAAGAATATGAAAGTATGTTTTGGCCTCTGATGTGAGGTAATGAATATGGAAATGTAATTAAGTGCGTTGGCCTCTGATTTGAGGTGACGAGTAAGGAATTAGAGTAATGGGTGTTGACCTCTGACCTGAGGGACACAAGATGGAATGAATGTGATCGAGTGTTGACCTCTGACCTGAGGGACACGATATGAAGGAAAAGGAATGTGTGTTGACCTCTGACCTGAGGGACACCGGATTAAATAATGAGTAGGGTGTTGACCTCTGACCTGAGGGACACCGGATGGAATATGCATTGGTGTGTTGACCTCTGACCTGAGAGACACACCGTGAATTAAGGGACTGAAGTGTTGACCTCTGACCTGAGGGACACAAAATGGATTATAATGAATGGGTGTTGACCTCTGACCTGAGGGACACATAATTTAAATAAGGAAAGGAATGAGAGCCTCTGTTTTGAGGTGATAAATGTGTTGCATGAAACTGTGCATTGGCCTCTGATTTGAGGTGATGTACTGAAAGGAAATGAGTATGTGAAAGGAATAAAAAGTAAAGGAAATGAATGTTGAATGGGATAATGAAAATGGAAACGTGGAATAAATAATGAGTATGGGAATAATGAAATGTGTATGGTGTGCAATATGTGAATATATATTTAAATGCTATTTGTGTTTGACCTAGTGGGTTGTTATGTCTAGTTAGAAACTGCTTTCTATTTCATGTGCAATGCTCACTCCCTTACATTTACAGGTACGGAGATTGAGTTGGCACAACCCCCGGCCGAGCAGGAGTACTTTCCCTTACAGGGAGAGTAGGGATATTATGGGATTTGTAGGATATTTTGAACTTAAGCCTCCTACTCTATTTTTGAAGTAAAATTTGCTATTCATATTTTAAGTGAGGCTTAGGATGTTTTATTTTGGCAAAGTTATACGATTTGGTCGTGACACTCAAACTTAGTATTTTCCGCTATTACTCTGATTTATTATTGTACACTGATATATTTGGAGCCATGGGGCCATGATATAATTTTGAAATATAATCTGAAGCCCTGCTGGCTAATAATTGTTTATTGAAAATTGTTTATCCCAGGTTAAATTTTGGATTAGTCCGAAAAACAAACAAAACTCCGTCCGTTTGACGGTTGATTTTAATATAATCAAAAAGAGATTTTTAAGTCCGTATTTTAATATAAGGGGAATTAAGGGTATAAATCCTAGGGTGTTACAACATACATATTCAAATACTCGAGAGCATAAATTTAACGAGACAACCATAAAGGTAAAACAGTGCACGATATAAAATAATAATGTATTATGCGGCCATGTATGTATGTTATGCACGTCACACCGTTACGGACTTAGTTCACAAATCCGACATTTCACAATATATTTCACTTCGGTTCATTTAAACAATTTGATCGGATTTGGTGAACTAATCCACTTATGCAAATCTCCTTTGACACTTTCACTTTCACTTAACACTTTACACTTTACACTTTACTTTATCCCTTTCATTTACAATTCCATACTCTCACATACACCCTCCACTCTGGGGAAAAACCGACCAGGAGTAAGTATTTCTCAACCTATAGTTGGATACTTCGCCTCCTACTTAGGGAGGTCCCTCATATCCTCTTGCACAACACTTCACCTCCACTTAGGAAGGTCCCTCATGCGATTTGGGTTGATTTGTCCAAATCGGGATTTAGCAGAAATCACCCTCGACTGGCCCAAAGAAACCAAAGTAAATAGAATTATTATAGTTTGCATAGAACCGATCCGCAACATGGGAATCAAACCCGTGTCCTGTGCAAGATCAAGGTTCTCTATAATAACTCTAATAATTTACTTTTGTCCTCATCAATCAAAAGACGTGTGTTTTCCCCCTACAACTAACGTCCCCTTTACACCATGCATGCTTGACAACCAAGTACTCTCCAATTGAGGATGGAACCCTTTTTATTTTAAAAAAAATCATTTTTAGGGTGGTTCCTCTCACTTGGAAAATACTTGCCCCTAGGTTATGTCTAACAACATATTATGTTCATAATTAACAAACATTTCACCCATATATAAAAGCCAAAATCATCAATTACAATTTAAATAAAGCATTAGACACACAATAAGTACATACAAAATCTAGCAAACTTAGAGTCTATTAAACTAATAATTCCCCTAAATTCTAATTGCACCCAACTACCAAACACACTTAACTAAGTACTAATTACTAGTTTCTAACACTTCCCCTAGGCCAAACCCAAGTTAAACCCCCTTACCTCTTGGAGGGTAGAGGAGAACCTTCCAAATCCTAGAGAATAGCTCCAACCCAAGTCCTAGCTCCTTAGCTCTTGCTCCTAAGCTCTACACCAAGCCCTTGATAGCTAGAAGACTTCAAACCAAGGTATGCACATAGTTAGGGTTCATGGGTGATTTGGGGGAAATGAAAAGAGGAAGAAATTGAGAGATTAAAGGGTAGAGAAGATGTGTAGGGATGATGGGTGTTTGATTTGGGGTATTAATTGGGTGAAACTTTGAAGATTATGGGTAGAAATTGAAAGCCCTAGGAGAGCTAGAAGAAGAAATCGTGGAAGAGGAGAGAGAAAGAGCTGTTGAATTCTAATTCTGAACACGCGATTTCCAACTTATCTGCAGGTGTTAATCGATTAATTCGACCCCTTAATCGATTAACAAGACCATTAATCGATTAAGGTGGAAAGGGCAATAAAATCTAATCGATTAACCTGTTCTTCTACTCGAGTAGGACCCGAAGGGTGCTTAAATTCTACTCGATTAAAGCCCTTACTAATCGATTAACTCAGTGCAAAATGGCTTTCTTTCACACTTCTAAGACTCTTAGGCTTTCACAACTCTTTCTAACTTAACTTAACACCAAGATCTACACTTTAAACACAATCTAACCTATTCCTAACTCGATCCAACTTACACTCAACTAAATTTCTAATCCTAAACAAGTCTAAACAATTCTAAGCAATTATTATACTAACACGAACCAACACTTCTAAATGGAATCGAAAATTGAGGATGTTACAACACCTACTACCACGGTGTCTTAGGAAAGCTACTCTCTCACCTGAGGTCCAGCGATTTGATGAACACAGTCTTCTCTGATCTTGGTTGCTGCCACTGCCTTAATCCCACGTCTGTAATGTAACACCCCGATTTCGGCAACTTGAAAACACTTATCTCTTTAACAAAGTATAGTAAAAATTTGGGAAATTTTTTTTTAATGGTGACATGGGCATGAGAACCTTTAATTTCAAAAACATTTCAGTAATCATAATTGAAGTAAAAATTATGTTCTCATGTCACATATCACAAGTCAAGTTCCAAACCGAGGTGTTACTTAACACCACACTTTGTAACTTGGCTTCATAAGTCTCTTTTGAGAAAACATTTTTAAATATTGTTTCATAAAACTTTATTCTTTCAAAAGCCATACTCAATAAAATACCAAGTGGGGTTCAGAATGATATGACAATGTTAACCAAGTAGTTGCAGGGAATACAGTGCTCGAAGGGGATTACCTACTACTAATCTCGATCTCTAATCTTTCTTGCTGAAGTCCACTGCCGAAGCCGCATCGAGATGAAAGCACAGATTATACTACAGGGTCGTCCATCTACCCGTTGCAATATCGGAGTAACCCGACACGACAACAAGATAGGAGAGATGGTCAACATTCCCGAAGTACAACATGACAAGACGATAAAATACTGACCTTATATAAGATAGAATAAACCTAACAATGACTAGAGGCAGTGTAACACCCCTCAAAATCCTCATGTTAGTTAGATTTCTAAAAAGAATTATTTTGAGAAAAGTGCTTTCGAAAGAGTATTTTCTTAAAGAAATTTATTTAAGTCATGTTTTCAAGTAGTGAATGATTTTAAAGAAATGATTCTTAAGAAGTAATGTTATGAATTTTCAAAGTTGATTTTTGGAAATAATTATGTGTTTAAAAAAAATTTATTTTATGGAAGTGATAAAATTTTTCAACAAGAAAGTATTTTATAAGATGTGTTTTGATTTTATAAATATGTGCTTGATGTCATTATAAAAATTATGCATGAATGATTTATTTTCCATGAATATGTGCATATGTATGTACGATTTTTATATGCATGAGTGCCTAGAATTTAATTGGTAAATGAATAGAATGATACATGCATGTATGTGTTGATATGATTTATGTGTATGTGAATATGTATGTATGTGTGTGTTAGACGTGTAAGTAGGTGAGTGTGTGTATGCATGTGTGTGATACGTGTAAGTGTGTGAGGATGCATGAATGTATGTGTGTGTGTGTGTCGTGCATATAGGTAAGTGAGTGAGAAGCCTAGAATTCTCTATGTATAGAGACCAAGCAACCAAAACCAAACCAATTCCTAACTAAACCTTAACTATTTAGTTGGAACCCTAAAGAGAACCCCAAGTCAAAAGCCTAGAAGGCAACCCTAAGCCCTCTTGTTCCCTTGAGTGTTGATAAACTTCACCCATGCAATTTTGTGGTGAGCCGAATTTACCCCTCCTTTCAAAGCCTATAGCCGAACCAACCAAGGGCAAAATAGGGAGTTATGAGTTGCTTATATAAGTTTGGCCTTTGGTGCATTCCATTCATTTCCCACCTCACTTCTTCATTTCCTTCGACCCATACATCAAACCAAACACAAAGTCTAAGAGCTCCTCAAACTCTTAGACAAAGAAAAGAAAATAGAGATTGAGAAAGAAGAAGAAACCGTGAGGTTTAGAGGGAAAGAGGAAGAGGAAACCGGGAGGACTAGAGAAGAAGAAGGAAGGGAGAACAAGCCATAAACCTAGGAAATCCTTGAAGACCAAGTGCTTTAGAGGACCCTTCTTCTTGGTATAGACCGAGAACCTAGAAGTTTTAGAATAAGTCTTGATTTGTGATCTTTTAATTTTAGTTTTTCTCCCCTTGCATGTTTATTTTTCGGTTTGATCTAAGCTTGCATGTAATGCTTTTGCTTTGATCTTGATTATCTTAGACCTAAATAAATTTGTAATGAACTAAATGATGGACTTTATGATTCGGTTGTAATTTTTCATGTTAGATCTTGATGTTTTCAAGTTAAATCCTCTAGATCTAAAGCTTTGTTTATGATCTTTATGAACTTGGAGTAGATCCTTCTGCATGTTTGATTTTATGCTTAAAACCGTGAACTAGGAGATGTTTGAGTGTTTATTTGTTGAACCTATGTTTAATCTAAGCTTATTCTTAAATTTTTGGTCTTGCATGTTGATTTATGATGTTGATCTTGAACCGTGTATGTGTGATTTTGATTTGAACTTAGTGAAAGTCTTGATTCTTGATTTTTGTTTTGATCTTGAACTTTATAAATGATTTTTGAACCAAAGCTTTCCTATTTTCTCATCATATGTCACGGTTTTGGCCTCTTTTTCATCTAGAGTAATTCTTGTCCTTGATATGTGTTTTGACCTTTAATTTTGTTCGAGTTATGTAAGTGATTTTTGGGACAATGCTTTGTTTTAATGAATGTCTCGGTTTTGGGTCTCTTTTCATTTTAAAATGGTTTTTGTCTTTGATTTATGCTTTTGTGTTTTATTTCAAGACTTGATCTACATGAATTAAGTGCATGTATGTTGATCTTGAACTTTGGAAAGTTATTTTTATGTTCTCTACAAAATGAATTTCAAAAAGTTTATGTTGATCCATGATTCTTGCATGTTTTGTTAGGAAAGCTTGAGATTTAACCATGCATGTTAAATTCTAAAATGAAAAAAATTAAATGTGTTCTTTGTGCATGTTTCGGTTTTAGAAGAGAATTAGGGAAATAGGTCTTAAAATAATTTTCTTTGCATGACCATGTGTTGATCTTGTGCATGATACATTTGGCCATGTTTAGATTTAAGGTCCATGCTTTAGTTTTGTGAAAACTTGATATGTGTTCTATGTTCTTGCATGATTTTGATTTGCTTTAAGAAAAGTGAATTAAATTGATTATTTTTCCCAAATTGTAGCTCACGGATTTGCGAGGAAAAGGAAGAAATAAATGCATGATTTTGTGTGAACCTTATTTTGATTTGTGTATATCGTTTCGGTTTGTGCATGATAATTAGGTTAGAATTCTTTCCATGTAGTACTCTAGGAATAATGCTAAGCTAATTAGGTTTAAGAAAGAATTTTGGTGCTTGAATGATTATGTGTGTGCATTCGGTTTGTATGTTAAAGTATGCTCAAGTGATTTGTTTTCTAAAAATGAAATGGTTTTGAATTTGTTATGTGATTTAATGTTTGATTTGTGAAATGTTTGCTTGAGAATAAATGTTGGTTTGAAATTAAATTGAATAAGTGTTTATGTGACTATGATATGTTGTAACCGTATGTATGCCTAGTTGTGTATTTGATTTGATTGAATCTATCTAAGTTGTGAAATTGTGTTTGTGACTTGTTTTCTAATAAGAACTCGAGTTTTTAAAGAGTTAATGTTGATTTAAAAGGTATTTGAAACAAAATGAGTTTTTACAATGTTTTCGGGTTTTATTAAATTGATTTTTGTAAAACTATTCCTTGCTTCCCAAGTGTATTTAAAATTGTTTTCTTGATTTCTAAATTGAGTTCATGAGACTCAAAGTTTGGTTTTCAAAAGGAAATCGATTTTAGAAAAACCCGGATTGAAAACCGGTGAATTTTCGGTGTTTTCGAATGCGGTTGAGGTGCTGTCCAAGACGGACCAGCAACCTAATAAAGTAATCTAAATTGTTTTATTTCATGTTTTCAAAATGGTTTTGAAGTATTTAAGAACTAAGAAAAGTTTGAGTCATTTTGAGAAAACGTGTTTTAATACGAGGGATGTTACAGACGAGGGACTAAGGCAGTGGCAGCAACCAAGATCAGAGGAGATTGTGCTCATTTAATCGCTGGACTTCAGGTGAGAGAGTAGCTTTCCTAAGACACCGTGGTAGTAGGTGTTGTATTAAGACGTTCCATATCAGCTTAAAGATCGGAACTAAGTGGTTCTGCGTCAGTAGTATAGTGGCAATTGTGTGCTTTGTGTGGCCACCTATACGAATAGGACAAAGACCACATTGTTGTGTGTGATGTGTGATGATGTGTTGTTTATTTATAAATGTTGATATTGAAATGTTGATGTGAAACAACTAAGAATGATAAAAGATATTTAAAGTAAAAGACACCAAGAAGAGAGATAATCCCTTGTTGGCTTAAGTCCTTAGGGAATAAGGCCGCCTTGATAAGACATTAAGAAGAGAAATAATGAGGAGAGGATTGAGTTAACGGTGGAGATGAGAGTTGAAAAGATGGTGTGTGAACGATGTGAATGAGCCAGAGCGAGGAAGAAAGGTTGAAGTAATATTGACAGTGAAATGTGATGTGGAGTGAGGTGTGAACCCTTTGGTTTTGTTTCTTGGACTGAGACTAGCGTTGAGTTGAGCTTGCTCCTCCACTAGTTCTCAGGAAGAGAAAGATATTTAAAGTAAAAGACACCAAGAAGAGAGATAATCCCTTGTTGGCTTAAGTCCTTAGGGAATAAGGCCGCCTTGATAAGACATTAAGAAGAGAAATAATGAGGAGAGGATTGAGTTAACGGTGGAGATGAGAGTTGAAAAGATGGTGTGTGAACGATGTGAATGAGCCAGAGCGAGGAAGAAATGTTGAAGTAATATTGATAGTGAAATGTGATGTGGAGTGAGGTGTGAACCCTTTGGTTTTGTTTCTTGGACTGAGACTAGCGTTGAGTTGAGCTTGCTCCTCCACTAGTTCTCAGGAAGAGAAAGTTTTGAGAAAAGATTTTGAAAAGAAACTTTCGAAAAGGATTTTTGAAAATAAGATTTAAAAAAATGAATTTTAAAGGGGTTCCCTAAAGGAGATTTTTGGAAAGAATTTACCAAACTTGATTTTAAAATGGGGTTCCCAAAATGAGAAAAATTTTCCAAAATAGATTTCCTGAAAGGGATTGTGAAAAGAGACTTTTGAGAAAGGATTTCGAAAAGAGATTTTTGAAATAAGTTTTGAAGGGAGATTTTTGGAAAAGAAATAGGAAAGGAAATTTTTACAAAAAGGTTTACGAACTAAAGTTTTGAAAGAGTTTTTATGAAATCTGTGGAAGGGGATTTGTGAAGTGAGATGTTGAAAGTGCTTGCTGATAAGGTTGTTTGGAGAAAAGTTTTTGTGATGGGATTCGAGTTGTGATTGTGATTCCGCTCTGTGCTGAGTTTAAGGAAAGGTGTTGCAAAGTTAGCGGTCAGGGCTCATTGAAGGGATGCACGAAGGGTGAGCTCACCATTAGGATAATAAAAGATAAAAGCTTTTAAAAGACATTAACAGTGAACGCGGTGAGTCATGAGAGTTAACCCGAAGTAGTGGAGAGGAAGGAACGATAAGTATCTGCGGATACTTAGGACGAGATTGCATTAGGGGAGGACGATGACGGTGAAACGTCAAGAAGTCTAGAGTACCGTTCTAGGCAGAACAACTCCACAAGTGGCGCACTAACGTGGTGGGGACTGGGTCCAATGCCGTGGCAAGTTCTGCGTGCACACTAGAATGATATTGTCACCCCCTAGATTGCAAATCGAGAACAGTGAGAGGAACTGGAGTGGGGCATCTTGTTTTCCACTGCGAGGCAGTGTGCCATGTTTATATTGTGATTTGAGGCTGAGACCTCCTGGCTTGGAGCCATTTGTTGTGACAGCTGTCGTGCCCGCACGGTAAAGGTTCTGTACTCCTGTTTGCTTCCGACTAGGTGGATGGATGGCCGAGGAGATGTAGACGTGAGACGTGAGTGCTAACTACGAACGGACGCGCACCTCGATGATTCTTAAATTCCCCTTAATCATCGACGGTTATAATTCGATAAGACATGATAAAGGGAAGAATTGTAATAAAAAAAAAGTAAAGTTTGAAAGCCGTGGATGATGGTGATGATGGAAAGCGTGTGAAGAGAAGAAATGAAACCCTTAGAGAGGGAAAGGAAGTGATTTAAAGGCGGGATATCGAGAATAATAAGAGAATGGAGGAATGAAGAGTATGAATGGTGAAGTAAGGAATAATAATATAATAATAATAAGATGTGATAATAATCTGTTCGAGTGTTGTGCTGTGTGTGCATTGCTTGTATTGTGTGTGTTGTCTTGATATTGCGCCTGCAGTAAATCCACAATGTCGACGATTCGTCGTTCGGTTCGCTAACTCTTTCCTGCCCATTGGCATATCGGTGTTTCTGGTATCCCAATGCGCAGATGGATTATCGCATGGAGATTTCAACTTGGATGAGGCACAGATGTGGCTGGAAACGTACCCCGTACGGTTGGGTATGGGTTGGAGACTCGCAGATCGTGATTCCGGATCCAGAGCACCGGCTATGCGGAGTGAATCTAGGACCTCTGCTGGGACAAGTTTCTGTCCATGGCTATACAGACTATGAGGAGAAACTGCGCTGCGAAACTCTGAAGACTTCTTCTGCTCCAGTTAGGATGCAGTGGGTGCCAAAGTATGGTGGGCCAGCAGCAACGGCAATGGCGTCTTCTTCTGGAGTCAAGCAAGAGCCCAAGGAGGATCGGGATCTACATCCCATAGTCTTCATTAGGAAGCGTCGTAGGTAGGATAATTAGTTATGTGTTGTAAGCGAAGTTAAGGATTATCTAAGTGAAGTACCACCTCTGTAATGTTGCCCTCCTTTTATTTTTTGTGAACTGGCCGAGTCTATGGCTCAGCAAAAACTATGAAGTCGTTCTGGTAAAATGTGTGGAAGTAGGTTTCACGTAACGACCCGGTTTTCAGGTAAGTACGTAAACATGCACCCACACCGTTTTAAAAAAAAATGGCCTCATTTTTGACAACTTTCAAAATAAATAATGAGTAATTTCGGGAGGTGAAAATTGGGGCGTTACAGAGTGGTATCAGAGCGATGTTAATCCTTTGAGGCCTTAGGCCTGGACTTATGTACCTTGTGTGTATGCTTGTATGCCTTGTGTGCTTGTTTGCGTGACTCGTGTGCTTGTTAGTGTAAGGATAGGAGCGTGAGGTTAGGACCTTGTCTTTCTAAGTAAAGAACTTGATCTCTTCCTAATGTCTGTTATGCTAGGATAAGGACCCCGTTGGTAAGCAGTTAGGAAAAAGTATGTAGAGGCGGAGAGACTCTAGAGCCAGAAATCTCATAACCTTAGAGTGGTGTCAGAAGTAGTACCATTGATAATAGACCTAAGTGTGTTGACCCCAGTGTATCTTAGTGTAAGGATAGTCATTACCCTTAAGGAGATGGGATGTTACCCCTGAACCGTGTTTGTTGAATTGTTTAAACAAAGATAGTCAGCCTAGCTAAAATCCAAACCTTTTCTTCATAAGCCTTCCTCTTCAATCGTAGTCTTACCAACCTTTTTCAGATTTGTGGTATTGGGATTGTCATATGTAACACCCCGTAAATTCCTCATACTAAATTAAAACACTAAAGAAATTTATTTTGAGAAAAGAGTTTTGAAAGAGTAATTCCTAAACTGATTTTCTGAACTAATGAAATTTGATTTTTGAGAAAATTTATATGCTCAATAATTTTATCAAAATGTTATGATTTCTTTTGTGAGAATTTGAAAATTAAGTGTGAATACATGAGAATAAATATGTGTATATGTGCATGGGTAATGTGTGATGCATGAAGGTGTGAACCTATGTGTATGATATGTGTGTGTGTCGTGTGAATGTGATGTTCCACAAGTGTTAATTTTGTATGCATGCTTATGTATGTGCTAAGTGTATGCCCTACCCCATGAATTCATGCTATGTGAAAATGAAATCATGTGTGCGTGTGTGTTAGTGTGTGTGTGATTCGGCCATGTAAGGAATAAAGAACGAAATAGGCTTGATTTCCTTAAGCCTTAAGAAAGTGAAATAGAAAATAGAAAATAGGAAGGGTGAGTCATGATACTAGGAGATGCTAGGTTGCATGAGTCACAAGCCTAATGAGGACTTTCTTTCCTCCTTGCCTCCACCGAAGGGACCCCTCCCATGCAACAATTGAACTAGCCCAAAATTGCACTACTCCACAAAGGAGTTTTAAAAACACACATTTAACGGCATTTATGTGTAAAATGCTGTGAAATGCGTAGGTATAATGCCTTTGAAAAAATTGTATCACTTAATTTACAACACTTCTTTAAACAAGTGCTGTTGAATGAATGGTGCGAAATTTGCACCTAACGCGCACAAATAAGCTTCAAACGCTGTAGTTTTTGTGTTTTGAATTTTTTTTTAATTTTTTTAATTAAAAAAAAATAACCCTTTGTCTTTTGGTTTTCCTTCCCTGCTTCGCTTCTCTTCTAGACTTAGCTTCCACGTATACTTCCCTCATTTCATCACTAGCTACTCATCAGCCACACTCCGTCCACCACCGCCCTCAGCCACCCTCAGCCGTGCTCAGCCACGCTCAGCCACGCTTCTCCAGTCTCTCACCTCCGTCCTCAGCCACTCTTCTCTTCTCCATTGTCTAAACCCCCTCAGCCACCACGATCAACCTTCACTCACAAACCCTACTCTCCACTGTCCTCAGCCACCACGATCACGCCCACAAACCCCATCTTCACTGTCGCAATCTCACTCCACGTTCCTCAACCGTCACCACTCCATCGGTCCCTAAACTCTCTCTCACCTCCGTCGGTCCCTAAACCTTCAGAGCTTGGTTCTACCGTGCTGAAATTAAGTCCCTCTTCAAGGTTTGCTTATCTGAATTTGTGTGAATTTCTATATGTTGCATTAAATCTTTGTCATTTCATGTAGGGATAAATAATTGGAGGATAGATAGTTTGACTATTGTTTGTGGTGCGTGCCTTAGTTTGATTCATATGTTGGATCATTCTTTTTGGCTATTAACCTATCACTTGTTAATTGCTTTTTTGCTATACCAAAATATGGACCGAGTTAAGTTGCTTGTTATGTTATTTTCATTATATGTTGTCATGATGATGATTTTCTGAAATAGAAATTGATTATTGCCTAGGTATTTTGTTTTTGGTTTGTTCTTCAAAACACCTAAACTAAATGCAGAAAATTATTTACTGTACTTTATTTCTCCAAGTGACGTTAATTTCATCATTATAGTTATTGAATATAGTGATGTGATAGTTTATTTTTACATCTTCCAATCTTCTATGGGTTCAACAAATTGAGGCAGCTACATTTGGAAGCTAAAGGTTTATTTAGTTCAATATTATTAGAAGTTTGGAATTTCCTTACAACTACATTTGGAAGGTTTATTAATTTCTTTTGCTGGATTCTCTTTCTTTCTTTTCCTTTGTTTTTTGTGTTATTCTTGATTGTTAAAGAACTATTATGACTAGGAGGAGGCAGCTTCATCTAAATAGATATGCCACGTTTAAGGAATTTTTTTTTTGTTATTCCTGAAGTATTTAGTCCCAAGTAAGGATTTAATTTATAGATTCTAAATAGGCATTAATAAGGAAGCTCTAATTAGAATATGTTCAATGTTACAAATATACTATGGACCAGAAAAGCGTTACAGCTATAGCCTATAGACAGTGTATCCATAGCAAGGAATCTAATTCTAAGAGGAAGAAGAAAAGAAATATGTTCAAAGCTGAACTGTGACAATTAAGCATCTTAAGAAAGTGGTGTGTTTATACAGAGTCTAGATAATGGGGTGGTTTGTAGTTCTACTTTGTAGAATGGTCCAATCAAGGTCTGATATTGAGATTGTAGGGAAAAGATCGGAGTAATATTTCAATTCATAGAAATTTAAGGATAATTTATAGGTTTAGATGATACTTTTGTTTGCCACTCATCAGGAAAAAAAATTCCATATCTTCTAGGGGGCTTGATAAGAGATATATATTGCCCAAAGAAATTAACTTTCTGAGACTTATTAATATACTCTCATTACCGGCATGCTATTGCTGTACTAGCTCACTCTAAGGAATATGAATAAAAGTGTTATGCTATAACGAATTGAACTAATAATATTGCATCAGCAAATGCGGCATCATAGTAATGATTGAGATGATAAGAATAGCATTTCTAACAAGAGTAGTGACACTAATTGGCTCTAAACTCTTGCTACTTGCCATGCATTGATGGTAGTTGAGAACTTTAGATGATGTAGCATAGAAGGTGGGAAGACATAAGACATAAGTATAGCAGCATAGGCATAGGTGTCAAACTGTCATGTGACAAAATTGTGTTATGCTCAGAACTAGATAACTGCATGTCAACTCTGGTTTGGTTCTCTCTTTTTTTTTGTTTGGACAGGGAGGGTGTGGACACACAATGTAAAATTTAAGTGATTTCCATAGCAAATAAGGAGAAAATATATGTTATTTCACAATTTGTATCATTCTATGTATCAAGTCAATGAGCACCACCACTCTCTCACCCCTAAGATTTCCCCATACCTTCCAAGAGTTCCAAGTTGTCAGCCCCATACCTTCCAAGAGTTCCAAGTTTTCAGCCCTCTGCCATGGTGAACTTAGACAGCTGTTGTTTTTTGTTACCCTCCGTATTGCTCACCTCTTATAGTTCCAAGTTGTTCGCTAAATAACTTTGTGACAAGGAATTTTTCATTAAGAATTTAAAAATGTTAATTATTGGGCCAAACATTTACTTACCCATGCTTCTTTGTTTCTACCAGCTAAAGTCTCAGAAAGAATTGCAAGTTTAAGAAGCATACAGACTGAAGAACTATATTACAGGAATACATTCTTTTAATTCTCTATCACCTATACTAATATTAGTAATTTTATGAAGCCATCTCTCACTTAACCTTTAAAAAAAAAAAGAACTGACAACCACAACCAAAACTATTCTAGTATCTCAACTCTCAACCTCCTTCATCTATCTCACATTCTCACTCACTCCCTACTTCTAATAGATTTCTAGGAAATTATTTTCTTTACTGATCAAAACTTTTGAGTCAATTAAGATTAAATTATTATGCAATCAAGTGTTAAACCAAAATCCAAGTGCGCTTGCCTTGTGGTCACCATTGCTAGTAGCAGAACTTGGTGTGAGTTACTGTGTAAGGAATGCACTTTTATAAGTATATATTTGTGCCACAGTCCTCTCCTCACTTATACAAGTTTGCACCAGTGAGTAATGCAGTACTTTATTGGTGCCACAGTCCTCTCCTGATTTTTCCTATGTCATTGTGGCTATACCCTATATTCCTATTCTCTTTACATGGAAATACGGTTTTGAAGATGAGAGGACATTTCCTTTCTAATTTTTATCTTTCATATGAAATATCTTTCAATCGTTATAATTTTTCTGACAGGAGAGAAAATTGCTTTGGTACAAAGTTCCTGTCACAAGTTGTTTGTTACTATTTTATTCGGCAAAATAGTCATGTGCATGCTACCCCAGCTATTGGTTTCTGTAATCCACTGTGATTTCTGCTTGACTCAACTTTTTGAAATAAAATGCTATTTTTTGTTTTGTTGCTGTGAAAAGGAAAGACTATATCATAATTTAAGGGTAGCTTTTAAATTGCTATATGCAACCACAATTATGGTAACAATATTGTTGTTATAGCTTCATTTTTTTTTCAACTGTGGTAAACGCAGTATAACCATGACTGTAATTTAAAACCATATTTAGAATTAAAAGATGTGCATTGCATAAATGTGTAGTGAATCATGTAAGTGGATAGAATTTTATTCACCGAACCTCCTTAAGTTTTTGGAATCTTTGCCTTGTAGCAAGAATGCAAAGAGTTAGATTTATTGACAAGTAATAACTTGAAGGTAATGAGGATTTTGTAACAGGTATCTAATAGAAGCAAAAAGCAATTTTAGCATACATGAGTACATGACACTATGAAGGTATACACGCATAGGCAAATGAGTTTTCCAGGATATAATATAGTACCATGTAATTAAGAAAATCTTATTGTAAGCAATTAATTACTTAAAGGGTATAGGTACAAGTAGATAGGAAGCTTATGGATTGAGCCAGTCTAAATAGTAAGTCAAGTACTGTGCTTTCTATGTCTGATGCTTCATTTGTTTTTCCTTTCTCTTTCCCTCTAAAACCCTCTTGTCATTTTCAACAAGAGTACTATAGAGCATTCTTGTACGTTCTGTAAACTATAGAAATAGAAAACGTTATGAGGAAAATTGTTTGTGTGGCTGCTTGACTGTATTTATACACATCAAAAAATAAATACACTTTACAAGAACAATAAATAGGAACTGTTTCCAAAAACCGAAAAATTTCCAATGCCTAATTAGATAGAGTTCATCACAATTCACAACTTCAGCATGTAATTCTGACATAAATTAATGGTTAGACTTGGCAAATTTATTTGTAGGGCGCTGATGTCAATTTAAGGTGAAAGGACTTCAAACTTTGCCTTATGATTTACAATTATGGCATCCATCATAATTATTCTTAAATCTGAACAAGTTATTCTAGATTATCCTTTCACTTAACAAGTTATCCTTTCATTTAAAACCAATGATTTGATTTGTTCATCACTGAACCTCCTTATGTTTTTGTTTTTCTTCTTTCTCATGGCTGATGCTGAAACAACAGTTGTTGTGCTGCTATAAGTTTCAGCCTCACCAGCAGCTCCAGCTAAATAAATATATTCCATATGGTCTAACATGTTGTGATAATAATGATGCATGCACAATGATTTGGTGGAACTTAATTTAAAAGCACTTGTAGTAGATAGGTGTGAAGAATTAGGTAGTAAAAGTCATGGTTAATTGCATAAATATATCAACACTAACCCTTCTTTTACTAAAGCCATCATAAACTTGGGGATCCTGAACTTCATCATGGAAGATCAAAACCTTCAAAACCTCTACAATTTCTGTAGGAGTTTGAAAGACCTTCTTACGCTTCCAGTAATCTTCTAACTCACCTGCAATAAATAGATAAAATCTATAATCAACATTATTATATTACTAGTGTTGTAAAGACTGACCTTTGCTAAAGTTTTATACGCAACAATGCTCCCTTCTTGGGGAGTTTGACTTCCAATGTAGCTTTTGCATCTCTTCTTTCCATGGAATTTGCTCCTCTTTTCCTTGTATTCTATTTGCTTATTTGTTAATATTATAAGTAGCTAGTTTTTTTTTTTACTAGAATTTGGTTGGGTTTTGTATTCATGGTTTGTAATGTAAGGTTTCCAATCAGATATCAAGCCAACTAGATCAAATCCTCTAAGGATCTGAAATAATTTTTTTTGGCTGTGTGATGCTAAATTATACTGTATAGAAAAGATTGTTATTATTACATTGTTAAATATAGTAATATAGATGTTATTTTTTCAGTATGAGGCTTTTCTTGTTTATAATGTTTGTTCAATTATTGTGTTTTGGTGTGTGATTATGATTGATGATCAATCAAATTGATTGAATGGTTTAATTTACCTCATAGCTCTGTTTGTTTAATTTCACGTGTGTCTGCAACAAGAATATATATCAGATTTTTCAGCAGCCATCATCACGTTGAAATTTGATTTGAATAATTACCCTCATTTTCTCCCTTGTGGCTTTTAATTTATCTTTGTGTGCGTGTAACATTGACTTCAGATGAAATTGTGAAAATTCAGATATAAAAAAGTAGTCATTATTTGGATCTTTTTCAGCACTATGGGATGAAAGGCAAAAGTTGAATGCAGTCGTCCTTGTTGCCTTTTGACTTAGAGGATTGACCGCTAGGCCACTCTCTAATGAAAATTGGACCACTAAAAAATATTAAATAAAAACTACTTTATTTTCTTCCAACTCTACTTGTAGATTTAAATCATCCGAATCAAAATGTTGTAAGTATCAAATATTCCTTCTGACGCAATTACCTCCAACACTGTCAACAATGCTCCCTTCTTGGGGAGTTTGACTTCCAATGTAGCTTTTGCATCTCTTCTTTTCATGGAATTTGCTCCTCTTTTCCTTGTATTCTATTTGCTTATTTGTTAATATTATAAGTAGCTAGTTTTTTTTTAATTTTTTTTACAGATTTAATGTAACTTGATGTTTATCATGTAATTTGATTCCTAATTTGAATGAAACTCTTATCACATTAATTACTTATACGTCACTAATTTAATTACTATGTTTTGATGCAGAAATTGAAGCAGCGCATATTTAATTTTGAGAGTTGTTTGCATCCCTTTACAGAAGAAAAATTGTCTCGTCTCCTATTACTTTCAGGTATTTTCTTTTATTTCATCCTTTACTTCTATCATAAGACATCATGCATTATTTTATTTTACATATGAATTTACCTTTGTTTCTTGTTTAAGAAGTACTTTGATGTGCTTTTTTTTTCTTCGCACAATATACAAGTTGTTCTTGAATTTTTTAGATTAGGAAAGTAATTGTTATTAATTTGACAAATCAAGTAGACATCAATCTCTTTGAGTGCAAAGTAATTGTTATTAATTTGTTAGATCAGGAAAGTATGAATCGAGAATGGATGTTTGCCAATCGATTAACGGATGAATATAACGAAGGAGTGAAGGAGTTCATTAGGTTTGCGGTTGAGCATGCGGAAGATCCTAGCAGAATCATATGCCCTTGCTTACAATGTTGTTATTCAAGAAAAGTTAGTCCGACTGAGTTAAAAACTCACTTAGTGTGCTATGGAATTGATCAGAGTTATACATGTTGGACAAGGCATGGTGAGACAAGAGAAGAGTTTGGTGCTTTAAAGGATGATGTGGGATATGCTTTGAATGATGCCGACACAAATTCATACGATGGCGATCGCTTTGATGAGATGGCAGCTGTGCTTGAAGAAGATCTTCGTGATTGTCCCGAGATGTTTGAGAGGCTGATGAACGATGCAGAGAAACCATTGTATGATGGTTGCACCCAATTCAATAAACTGTCAGCAGTGTTGAAGTTATATAAGTTGAAATCAGCAAACGGATGGACTGATAAGAGCTTTACAGATTTACTTACGCTTTTGAAGGATATGTTGCCGAAGGATAATGAGCTTCCTACTCGAACGTATGAGGCTAAACAAGTGATACGCTCTACTGGGATGGGCTATAAGAAGATACATGCATGTCGAAATGATTGTATTTTATTCTGGAAAGAATATGAATCATTAACGGTGTGTCCTAAATGTAATGAATCGCGATATAAGAAAGAAGATTCAACTCCAGCGAAGGTGCTATGGTATTTCCCCATAAAATAGAGATTTAGGCGCATGTACAACAGTGCAATAGATTCAAAGAACTTGACATGGCATGCTGATGAAAGGATTAAAGATGGAAAGCTTCGACACCCTGCAGATTCTCCTCAGTGGAGGAAGATTGATCATGAATACCCTGATTTTGCTCAAGATGCAAGAAATTTACGCCTTGCATTATCCACTGATGGAATTAATCCGCATGGTGTTCAAAGCAGCTCCCACAGTACATGGCCAGTGATGTTGGTTATTTATAACCTCCCTCCTTGGTTATCGGGGATGGAGAAAAGCATTCAATGGGAAGCGTGAAGATGGTAAGGCTCCTTTGCCATTGACTGGTGAACAGTTGTTTGAAAAGTTGAAGAGTTTGAGCAATAATTTTGGCAAACCTTTTGCTGGAGAACTTGTCACGAATGGGTGGAAGAAAAGGTCAATTTTCTTCGAACTACCATATTGGAAAGAATTATATGTAAGGCATTTTCTTGATGTGATTCATATTGAAAAAAATATATTTGATAGCCTCATTGGTACGTTACTCAACATGGTAGGTAAGACCAAAGATGGCCTCAATGCAAGGTTGGACTTGCTTAAATTAGGAATAAGAACAGAACTGAGACCGATAAAGAGGGGAAAACGTACATATCTACCTCCTGCTTGTTATACATTGCCAAGAAAAGAGAAAATTAAATTTTGTAAGAATCTTCATGGAGTCAGTTCCAGAGGGGTACTCATCAAACATTAAGAACCTTGTATCGGTGAAGGACCTCAAGTTAAAGGGTCTTAAGTCTCATGATTGCCATGTTCTCATGGAGAATTTGGTACCTATTTGTAATTCATGAACCTTGTTTGTTGTATTAGTAATGTTTTGCTTATAGCATGATTTCTTATTTTATTTTTGGTTTTAATTATTTATACTTGTTTATTTGTGTTTTTCATATATGCAGAGGCAAAGGAATATGGTTAAATTAAAGCACAATCAAGAGCAACAAGATAAAAGGATGCATTAGAAGGAACAATATATTTCACTTTTTGTTTTTGCTATATAATAGTAGAACTATTAGTTATCGTGCGACGAATTGAATAATATAGAGGATGCTTTTGATATTTCTACGATTTTCATTAGTACTCTGCTTTTGATTTGATGAAGGATGATGTATTAGAGATATTTACTAATTTTAATTAAAAACCCTTTCAGTTATATTGTTTTAGTACTTCTTGCTATTGAATTAGATTTTTATTTAAATATTTTTTTCTCAAATTTATTTATATAAAAAATGCAATAGTAAGTTTATATATGAGAAAAAATAATTTTAAAAATAAATAATTTTATAACTCTCCTATAAATAAGTGCAGTACAAAATAATTAAAATATGAAAAAAAAAGTAATAAATAAAAATATTAAAAATAAATTTACAGCACTTCTTTAAGCAAATGCTTTAAAATAGACCCAGTAATTCCAAATTTAAAGCACTTATTAAAGAAAATGCTTTAGAAAGAGCTCACATTTACAGCATTTCTTTAAGCAAGTGCTTTAGAATAGACCACTAATTCAAAATTTAAAGCGCTTATTAAAGCAAATGCTTTAGAAAAATCTCAAATTTACAACACTTCTTTGCTTGAAGCGCTGTAATAAGTGGTTGTTCGCCTCCCACATACTAACGTATAACGGCGCTTTAGAAGCGTCGTTGTTGGTGTACCCTCTTTCTACTGCGCTCAAATTTAAAGCGCACGAAAAGCGCTGTAAATTTGCATATACAAGCGCTGTAAATAAGCTTTTCTGGTGTAGTGTTGCCCCTCCTCTCACACTATGAACCGAGGTTAGAAAGGGAATTGTCCACCCCTTTTTGCCTTGCCCTTAAACCGTGTGAATGAGGGTGTGTTAGGCTAATTCATTTCCTTCTTCATTCCACATTCTTCCAACACCAACACACCAAGTCCAAGAGTAACATCAAACTCTTGAGACTCATAGAGAGAAAGAGGGAACCGTGAGGAGAAGAGAAGAAAGATAAGTGAACACCCAATATCTTAGCCGAACACCATCGATTTCTTTCTTCCACACACTTCCTTCATCAAAGCTCAAGGGAAAACCCATCCCTCAACCTTAGAAGGAGAGACCGAGGCCAACCATGAGGAAAAGGAGAGAAGAGATTTGAAGATTTAAGTTAGGATTAAGGTAGATAGAGTATTGATTTAATGATTTTGTGTTGTAAAGGACTTTTGATGGACTTTATCTAATTCTTTTATGATGCATATAATTACTTTGAGTGATCTTGAGGTTTAAAGGTCATGCATGTTATTTCTATGCTTTGATCTTGAATGTTGTGTTAAAAAATTTTTGATTTCTTACTTGAAAATTTTCTTTGCCACGGTCTTGGCTTGAAAGTTGTGTGTAAATTTCTATTTTTGCTTTAATTCTCTCATGCATGTTGATTTTGTGGCTCTATGATCCATACTTTCTTTGCATGTTCTTCTTATGTTTTGATCTTGGATTTTTGTGAATAAATGGACTTGTAAATCACCAAATCAAAGACTAAATGATTCGGCCATGAGTAGAAATTTTAGGTCTTGATGTTTTAATTTGATCTAAGTGATTTCATGCCATTTCTATGATTAAGGGAAGCTAATTTCAAACTTATTTCTTACGGTCTGCTTAAGGATTTGAGTTTAAGTTTATGATTTCGTTTTGATTTTCAATTGCATGTCTCGATCTATGGCTAATTTTAAGAAAACATGAAGCTTGAACTTGCACGTTTAAAGTGAGTATAAAATCTTGATTTTCTTGTATGTGTGCCACGGTTTTTAAGAGAAATTAAGCCTAACAAACTTTGAAAGTATTTTTAATTTGAATCAAGATTCTTGGGTGAGTGATGATGATTCGGTTGATGCTTCTATGACTTGCATGATATGATCCATGAATTTAGGCATTTGCATGAAGAAAGTAAAAATTATAAAACCTTGTCTTTTGCATGACATCATTCGGCCAAGTCTAGGTAGAATAGGAACTCATGCTAGATCATCATTTTTCTTACATGCATGTTGAAAATTGTCCCACCTAGAGCTTTGTAGATGCATGCATGTGTTTTCTTAAAGAGTAAAGACTTTAACATGATTCTTGATTGCATTGTGTTGAGAAATTGGATGTTGGTTGTTAGAATTTTTGTGCAGCTCACGGTTTTGTAAAGAAAATGAGAAAACATGTTATTGAAAATGATCTTTGCTTTGATCTATATTCTATGTGCATGCATGATGAATATTTACCTTGCTTCCCCATGGTGATATTCGACCTATTCATGTTAGCTAGCCTAGGATCTCTTTTCAATGAAATGATTTAAAAGGAATAAGTATATTTTAAGGAATGAAATAGATAAATTAAGCCAATTAAGTGATTGAGTGTGTGTATGTGTATTCGGTAGGAGTAAAAAGAAAACGAAATATAAATGCCTAAGGTAAAACAAGTTGATTCATTGTGATGTTTGATTTATTTTCTTTGCCTCTATTCGGCCATATAGTCTAAGTAGGTCCAAAGAGTTTAATTACTTAGATAAAAGGTGCATGAAAATAAATATTGATGTGTTTAGCTTGGAACTTGATTTAAATTGGTTTATGAATACTTGCATGCCTAAGTTTTTTATGAAAATGAATTATGTGTGAATACATAGTTACTTTGATGTTGATTAAATCATTTGAATGTTCTAATAAATTATTTAAGTATTGTTTGTTGTTGTTGGGTGTAAATGTGTAGACGGTTTTGAAATAAGCTGCTTTTAAGAAAATTTGATTTGATTTACTTGAGATTTTAAATTGTGTTCATGACTGCCCAAAGTTGTTTTATGATTAAAAACTTGAGTTTTAAAGCGATGATTTTAAGTTAAGGAATTTTCTAAAGAAAAAGATGTTTTTACAATATTTTCGGAGTTTTATTAAAATAAACTCTATAAAACTACTTGCTGTCCAGAATTACTTGGACCTGCTTTTGGGGTCTAAAAATGTTTTCATATGATTTAAAGCTAAGTTTCCAAGTGATAATTGATATTTTCAAAGTTTTCTCAACAAAGAAAAGACAAGTATTAATCTAAGAAAAGGTTTTTCTCAAATGAGTTAATAATGTAAAGTGTTCTATTTAATATGAGGAATGATAAAGAAACAAGGTTGGGGCAGATGGCAGCACAAGATTTCAAGGAGAACACCCCATTCAACAGCTGGACCTCAGGTGAGAGAGAAGTTTTCCCTAAGACACCGTGGTAGCTAGGTGATTTATTAGGACGTTCCGTATCATCTCAAAGATCGGAACTATGTGGTTGGAGTTAGTAGTATAAGCAGCAATTGTATGCTTTGTGTGGCTACTTATATGAAGATGACAAAAACCACAATGCTATTGTGTGACGTTGTGTGTTGTAGTATGCTTTTATTTAATCCTGTTTCATAGTGCGTGTTACTGTTCATAATGAATAAATTGTTGAGGGACGTCTGTACGTTCTAAATGAAAGAAATGAAAACATAAATAAGGACTGAGTTGAGCTGAGCTCCTCTGTTCTTGGTTTTAGTCTGGGAACTAGTGTTGAGCTGGGCTTGCTCCTCCACTAGCGCTCAGCAAAAATGGGTGTTTTGAAAAATGGGTTTTTGAAAAAGGAACTTTCGAAAAGACTTGTGAAAAGAAATTTTACCAAGAATTTGGAAAAGAAATATTTTTTTTTGGAAAAGGTTGGTGAACTGAAACTTTTGAAAAGGTTTTGAAATGGGGAATTCTGAAGAAGTTTGTGAAACCATGTTTTCAAAGGAGTTTATAACATGACCTTTTGAAAAAAAAAAAGTTTTATGAAAAGGTATTTTGTGGAAACAATGTTTTTGGAGAAAGTCTCGTTGAAACAAGATTTGGATAAAGTTTAGTTGAAATGGTATTCTTGGTAAAAGATGATTTGTGAAAGTTTTAGAAATGGTGTTGTGGAAAGTTGTGGATCTGATATTGTGAGAAGGATGGTAAAAAGGAAGATTTGGGAAATGAGAGTGTGATTGAGGAAAAAGATTGAGAATGAAATGTGAAAGTGTTGGTGTGACCCCAGCTCTGTGCTATGCGAGACTTGATGATTGAAAGTGCAAAGATAGCGGTCGGGACTCCTGAAGGGATGCACAAAGGGTGAGCCGACCAATAGGTTAATTAAATAAAAGATTTTAAAAGACATTAACATCGAACACAGTGAGGAATGAGAGTGCGAAGTATTGGAGAGGAAGAGACGATAGGTATCTGCGGATACTTAGGACGAGATTGCATTAGGGGAGGACGATGACGGTGAAACGTCAAGAAGTCTAGAGTATTGTTGTAGACAGAACGAACTCCATAAGTGGTGCACTAACGTGGTGGGGACTAGGTCTAATACCGTGGTAAGTTCTGTGCGCGCACTACAACAATACTGTCGCCCCCTAGATTGCAAATCGAGAACGTGAGAGGGACTGGAGTGGGGCATTTGTTTGCCACTGCGAGGCAGTGTGCCATGTTATTATGTGAATTGATATTGAGGCTGAGCCTCCTGGTCTGGGACCATTTGTGATTGACAGCTGTCGTGCCCGCACGGTAAAGGTCCTGTACTCCTGTTTGCTTCCGACTAGGTGGTGGAGGGCCGAGGAGATGTAGGCTTGATATATGAGTGCTAACAACTAAAGAAACGCGTACCTCGATGACACTTTAATCCCCGGTCATCGATGGTTATAATTCAATAAAACGTTATTGGAAAAGAGTTACATGAGTGGAAGTGGAAAAGTGTGGAACATGAGAAAGAACTCGAGAATGGAAATGTGGAAAGAGAAATTATGTCCCATGAGTGGGAGGAGAAACAAAATGGGAGAGCTAAGAAGAAATTAATAACGGATAAGAATAAAATGGTATAATAGTGACAATAGTATGTTTGCATGATGTTTTGGTATGTGTTGTGTGTTATTTGTGTGTGTGTCCTATTATCTTGCCTACCGTAATTCCACACCGTCGACGCTACGCGTCCGGAATACTTACTCTCTCCTGTTCATTGGTACATCGGTGTTGCTGGTATCCCAACGGGCAGATGGATCTCCATATGGAAGTCGGTATCCGGTCTCAGGAGGGTCGCGGATGGAAAGCTATACCTCGTGGATGGACTTGGACGGGACACGCCCAGGTGGTGGTCGAAGACCCGGAACATAAGTTGAGCGGAACTACAGCAAGTTCGTGTTTAGGAAGTATGTCCTACGTGGAGTATAGTTCGCGGTCGCCGCTTCAGAGTCAGAGAACTGAGAACCCTGTGAGACTATTCGGAGTGGAGCTTAAGCCCAATTCGGAAGGAGAATCAAAGAAAGTAGATGCGTCGTCGTCCGGCGTGAAAGTGCTGATGAGGAAGAGGAAGATAGGACCGATTTACTTTGATAGGAGGAAGAAGCCAGTAATAGAATTAGAATAAGGTGTTTGTATTCAGGATTACCTAAGTGATGAGTTATTACTGTACTCGAACTATTTTGAAACATGCCCGACTTTCAAAGGAATGTATGAACTCTTTTATGAAATTGTTCAAGTTGAAATCAAACTGTTTTCTTAATGAAACGTTTTCGAAAAGCAAGGTAAGAGAGTTGTGGGATCCAAGTAACAACTCGGTTTCGAAAGAAGTGTAAAAAAAATGGCCTCATTTTTGCAATAATAATAAATAAAAGTCAAATTGTTTTAGTTTGCGAAAATCGGGCTGTTACAGAATGGTATCAGAGCTTATGGTAATCCTTAGTGGCCTTAAGCATGGGCTTCATGCTTTGTTTGTGTGACTCTGTGTGTTTGCTAGTATTTAAGTAGGAATAAGAGGATAAGCTTTTATCTCTTAAGACATGGAACTAGTTTGTAGTTTAGCATCGACCATATTAGTTTAAGGAACCATTGACCCTATAAGAGTAGACCATAAACAGATTATGAGATTAAGACCCAATACCTCTGACGTTTCAATGGTGATTGTTAGACTTAGGTTTGATTAACCTTAGCGTACCTTTACACAGGGGTAGTCATGACCTCTGAGGATATAGGATTGTTATCCTCTAATTTCTGTGTTTGTTAAATCGTTTCAACAACACATTCTTGTTGCTAAGATTCGACCCCTTTTCTTCATGAACACCTAACACATTGTGGCCTTAACAATTTTACTTGAGACTCTAACCGAATCGCGGAGTTGGAAGTGCCATAGTTGCCCAAGTAGCCCAAAGTTAGGTGATTAAGGGGAAAAGGAAATAGTTGAACTTAGAGAGACTCTAAGATTTCCGTGGAATAGTTATAAGCTGAATCCAAGTTGGGGAGTCACAAGGAGAGAAAGAAGCATATATTATTAGTCATTAGAGGAGATTCTAAGTAAAAACCTAGAGGGTAATAGAATCCCTTCAAGCTAGAAGGAATAGATGAGAATCCTAGGATTAGAAAGAGGATTATAGGAAAGGCGGAGTAGGTAGAGAATAGCGGATATTTAAGGATTTCTAGGTAAAATCCTTGCTTTTGGAGATGTATGAATGTTTGTCTGTTTGATTTCCCCTAAGTCCAACCTTAGGCGTGGACTTTCTGTGACGACAATGATCGACTAAGGGAGCGGCATCTTCTTCGGTTAGTCCATTGGACATAACCCGACCCGACACGCCAGTGACGGTACGATTGGAATCTCTTCACCTGGAAGCGGGTAACGAGGAACATCAGAATGACATGAGAGTGCCGTTGCCTTGCTGCCCAAATCTTCAATGTATTTCTCGGGGACGAGAAATCCTTAAGTTGGGGAGAATGTAACACCCCGTAAATTCCTCATACTAAATTAAAACACTAAAGAAATTTATTTTGAGAAAAGAGTTTTGAAAGAGTAATTCCTAAAATGATTTTCTGAACTAATGAAATTTGATTTTTGAGAAAATTTATATGCTCAATAATTTTATAAAAATGTTATGATTTCTTTTGTGAGAATTTGAAAATTAAGTGTGAATACATGAGAATAAATATCTGTATATGTGCATGGGTAATGTGTGATGCATGAAGGTGAGAGCCTATGTGTATGATATGTGTGTGTGTAGTGTGAATGTGATGTTCCACAAGTGTTAATTTTGTATGCATGCTTATGTATGTGCTAAGTGTATGCCCTACCCCATGAATTCATGCTATGTGAAAATGAAATCATGTGTGCGTGTGTGTTAGTGTGTGTGTGATTCGGCCATGTGAGGAATAAAGAACCGAATAGGCTTGATTTCCTTAAGCCCTAAGAAAGTGAAATAGAAAATAGGAAGGGTGAGTCATGATACTAGGAGATGCTAGGTTGCATGAGTCACAAGCCTAATGAGGACTTTCTTTCCTCCTTGCCTCCACCGAAGGGACCCCTCCCATGCAACAATTGAACTAGCCCAAAATTGCCCCTCCTCTCACACTATGAACTGAGGTTAGAAAGGGAATTGTCCACCCCTTTTTGCCTTGCCCTTAAACCGTGTGAATGAGGGTGTGTTAGGCTAATTCATTTCCTTCTTCATTCCACACTCTTCCAACACCAACATACCAAGTCCAAGAGTAACATCAAAATCTTGAGACTCATAGAGAGAAAGAGGGAACCGTGAGGAGAAGAGAAGAAAGATAAGTGAACACCCAATATCTTAGCCGAACACCATCGATTTCTTTCTTCCACACACTTCCTTCATCAAAGCTCAAGGGATAACCCATCCCTCAACCTTAGAAGGAGAGACCGAGGCCAACCAAGAGGAAAAGGAGAGAAGATATTTGAAGATTTAAGTTAGGATTAAGGTAGATAGAGTTTTGATTTAATGATTTTGTGTTGTAAAGGACTTTTGATGGACTTTATCTAATTCTTTTATGATGCATATAATTACTTTGAGTGATCTTGAGGTTTAAAGGTCATGCATGTTATTTCTATGCTTGATCTTGAATGTCGTGTTAAAATTTTTTTGATTTCTTACTTGAAAATTTTCTTTGCCACGGTCTTGGCTTGAAAGTTGTGTGTAAATTTCTATTTTTGCTTTAATTATCTCATGCATGTTGATTTTGTGGCTCTATGATCCATACTTTCTTTGCATGTTCTTCTTATGTTTTGATCTTGGATTTTTGTGAATAAATGGACTTGTAAATCACCAAATCAAAGACTAAATGATTCGGCCATGAGTAGAAATTTTAGGTCTTGATGTTTTAATTTGATCTAAGTGATTTCATGCCATTTCTATGATTAAGGGAAGCTAATTTCAAACTTATTTCTTACGGTCTGCTTAAGGATTTGAGTTTAAGTTTATGATTTCGTTTTGATTTTCAATTGCATGTCTCGATCTATGGCTAATTTTAAGAAAACATGAAGCTTGAACTTGCACGTTTAAAGTGAGTATAAAATCTTGATTTTCTTGTATGTGTGCCACGGTTTTTAAGAGAAATTAAGCCTAACAAACTTTGAAAGTATTTTTAATTTGAATCAAGATTCTTGGGTGAGTGATGATGATTCGGTTGATGCTTCTATGACTTGCATGATATGATCCATGAATTTAGGCATTTGCATGAAGAAAGTAAAAATTATAAAACCTTGTCTTTTGCATGACATCATTCGGCCAAGTCTAGGTAGAATAGGAACTCATGCTAGATCATCATTTTTCTTACATGCATGTTGAAAATTGTCCCACCTAGAGCTTTGTAGATGCATGCATGTGTTTTCTTAAAGAGTAAAGACTTTAACATGATTCTTGATTGCATTGTGTTGAGAAATTGGATGTTGGTTGTTAGAATTTTTGTGCAGCTCACGGTTTTGTAAAGAAAATGAGAAAACATGTTATTGAAAATGATCTTTGCTTTGATCTATATTCTATGTGCATGCATGATGAATATTGACCTTGCTTCCCCATGGTGATATTCGGCCTATTCATGTTAGCTAGCCTAGGATCTCTTTTCAATGAAATGATTTAAAAGGAATAAGTATATTTTAAGGAATGAAATAGATAAATTAAGCCAATTAAGTGATTGAGTGTGTGTATGTGTATTCGGTAGGAGTAAAAAGAAAACGAAATATAAATGCCTAAGGTAAAACAAGTTGATTCATTGTGATGTTTGATTTATTTTCTTTGCCTCTATTCGGCCATATAGTCTAAGTAGGTCCAAAGAGTTTAATTACTTAGATAAAAGGTGCATGAAAATAAATATTGATGTGTTTATCTTGGAACTTGATTTAAATTGGTTTATGAATACTTGCATGCCTAAGTGTTTTATGAAAATGAATTATGTGTGAATACATAGTTACTTTGATGTTGATTAAATCATTTGAATGTTCTAATAAATTATTTAAGTATTGTTTGTTGTTGTTGGGTGTAAATGTGTAGACGGTTTTGAAATAAGCTGCTTTTAAGAAAATTTGATTTGATTTACTTGAGATTTTAAATTGTGTTCATGGCTGCCCAAAGTTGTTTTATGATTAAAAACTTGAGTTTTAAAGCGATGATTTTGAGTTAAGGAATTTTCTAAAGAAAAAGATGTTTTTACAATATTTTCGGAGTTTTATTAAAATGAACTCTATAAAACTACTTGCTGTCCAGAATTACTTGGACCTGCTTTTGGGGCCTAAAAATGTTTTCATATGATTTAAAGCTAAGTTTCCAAGTGATAATTGATATTTTCAAAGTTTTCTCAACAAAGAAAAGACAAGTATTAATCTAAGAAAAGGTTTTTCTCAAATGAGTTAATAATGTAAAGTGTTCTATTTAATATGAGGAATGATAAAGAAACGAGGTTGGGGCAGATGGCAGCACAAGATTTCAAGGAGAACACCCCATTCAACAGCTGGACCTCAGGTGAGAGAGAAGTTTTCCCTAAGACACCGTGGTAGCTAGGTGATTTATTAGGACGTTCCGTATCATCTCAAAGATCGGAACTATGTGGTTGGAGTCAGTAGTATAAGCAGCAATTGTATGCTTTGTGTGGCTGCTTATATGAAGATGACAAAAACCACAATGCTGTTGTGTGACGTTGTGTGTTGTAGTATGCTTTTATTTAATCCTGTTTCATAGTGCGTGTTACTGTTAATAATGAATAAATTGTTGAGGGACGTCTGTACGTTCTAAATGAAAGAAATGAAAACATAAATAAGGAGTTGAGGAAGTGAGGAAATTGAGAGTGATGGCATATTAAGAAACGAATGATGATGAAAGGTAAGAAATTGAGGAAAGAGAGACAAGGGTTGAGACTGAGAAAGGGATATTGAAAGTGATAATGAGAACAAGCCAGAGCTGGGGAGAGTGATGTGAGTGTTGGAAGGGGAGATGGATTGAGTTGAGCTGAGCTCCTCTGTTCTTGGTTTTAGTCTGGGAACTAGTGTTGAGCTGGGCTTGTCCTCCACTAGCGCTCAGCAAAAATGAGTGTTTTGAAAAATGGGATTTTGAAAAAGGAACTTTTGAAAAGACTTGTGAAAAGAAATTTTACCAAGAATGGCCACCAATAAATCTTCTTCAAATCTTGGTACATCTTTGTTGCACCGAGATGGAAATTCATCTTGGTTCGATGAGCATCCCATAGGATATCTCTTCTAACTTCAAAATCCATGAGAACACATATCCGACCCCTAAATCGGATAATACCGTCGAAGCCTTTTACAAAATCAGGCTCTTCTTGGTCCGAGGCTCCTTCAAACAACTTCTGGAGCTCTTCGTCATCAGCCTGCCTTTCTTTGATAAGATCAATCAAATCATTGGTAAACTGCAACATTTCTAGAACAATGCTCTTCTCTTTCACATGCATGTTCATGTTGAGGTCACTGAATTCTTGAATTAACTGCATCTCTTTTACCATCAAATTGCTGACATGCAAAGTCTTGCGACTTAGTGCATCAGCCACTACATTGGCCTTTCCCGGATGATACTGGAGACTGAAATCATAGTCCTTCAGAAATTCCATCCACCTCCTCTGCCTCAGAATATCTTTCTGATCGAAGAGGTAGCGGATACTTTTATGATCGCTAAAGACTTCAAATTTTGAACCATAAAGATAATGCCTCCAGATTTTCAAGGCAAAGACTACTGCTGCCAACTCAAGATCATGAGTGGGATAGTTCTGTTCATGCTGCCTCAATTGCTTGGATGCATAGGCTATGACTTGTCCCTGCTGCATCAACACACAACCCAACCCTTGTTTTGAAGCATCACAGTATACTACAAAGGATTGAGTCGGATCCGACAAAATCAACACCGGGGAACTAGTCAATCGCCTTTTCAACTCCTCGAAACTATCCTCACCTTCTGGGGACCATACAAACGGAACACCTTTCCGAGTAAGAGTAGTCAAAGGAAGGGATAACTTAGAAAACCCTTCAATAAACCTCCGGTAATACCCAGCCATACCAAGGAAACTTCTGATCTCTGTAATGGACTTGGGCCTCTCCCACTTAAGCACAACTTCCACCTTAGAAGGGTCAACAACAACACCCTTTTCAGAAATCACATGCCCCAGAAAGTGCACTTCATTCAACCAAAAACTACATTTAGAGAATTTTGCATAAAGATGCTTGTCTTTGAGAACTTGGAGCACCGTTCTCAAATGCTCTTCATGCTCCTTCGGGCTCTTGGAATAAATGAGAATGTCATCAATAAAGACTATGACGAATGAATCCAAGTACGGCCTGAAGATCCTGTTCATATAATCCATGAAGATGGCAGGAGCATTCGTGAGACCAAAAGGCATCACCACATACTCGAAATGCCCATATTGAGTTCTAAAAGAAGTCTTGGGCATGTCCTCCTCTCGGATACGAATCTGATGATAACCAAATCGGAGATCAATCTTTGAGAAAACTGCTGCTCCCCTCAGTTGGTCCAACAAGTCATCAATACGAGGGAGTGGATATCTATTCTTCACTGTCACCGCATTTAACTGGCGGTAATCAGTGCACATTCGAACACTTCCATCCTTCTTTTTGACAAAGAGGATTGGAGCTCCTCACGGAGAAACACTTGGCCTAATGAACCCTTTAGCCAAAAGCTCCTCCAACTGTTTCTTCAATTCTTCCAACTCTGGAGGTGCCATTCTATAAGGTGCTTTAGAAATCGAACTGGCACCAGGCATAAGATCAATGTCGAATTCCACTTCTCTAGCTGGAGGTAATCCGGGAATTTCAACAGGAAAGACCTCCGAAAACTCACTAACCACAGGAATCTGACTGATATCGGCTGCTTCATCAACATCCATAGCCGACACCGAAAGCTGACAGAAGATTACTGCCTTCTGACTGCAATCAAGTAGGACACAGTGCTGGGACATCCAGTCCATGCCTAGAATAGTATCCAGCTTGGTTAAGGGCAAACATATTAAATTCACTTTGAATTCCCGCTCCAATACTCGAAGAGGGCAATCTAAGCACATCAAAGATGTGACCACAACTGAATTTGTAGGAGTGGACACAGACAACTTAAAAGGCATTTCAACAGCAGACAATTTTAACTTCTCCATACAATTGACAGAAATAAAAGAGTGTGTAGCTCCACAGTAAAAAAGAATACCACATGGAATATCATTAACATGGCCAATACCTCGAATTAGCTCATCAGCATCAGTAACCTCTTCTCCATCCAGAGTATACACCTTTCCCTTCTACAGTGGATGACCGTCACCAACCCTCTGCACCCTAGTCACATTCGCTTCTTTCTTCACTGCATTCTTTGGGCAATTAGCAACAATATGACCTGGTTGCCCACACTTGAAGTAGGTGACATTAGGCTGGTTTTGGCTCAAATTCCAACATGCACCCCAATGCTGCTTGCCACAATGAGGACAGGGTGGAATAGGACCAAGAGAACTCCCTAGAGGGCCTGACCTAGTGATTTAGGTCCAATATATATATAGATTTGAGCATTATTTGGACTCCCTTTTACTATTTATTTGGCTTGTTTCTCTGGCAAATTTAGGACTTTTGAGTAGATTTTAATTATTTTTAGTAGTTTAGGGTCCTTTGAACGTTTTGATCCGTTTGCTAGTGTTTCAGGTATTTTTGGAGCTCAAATGGAGAAAATATTTATGGACCTGAAAAGAGGACGAAAAGATCTTGCAAATGGAAAAAGAACGGAGCAAAACGGAGTCGGGAACTATCTCGCGCGCCTGGGGCGCGAGACAGGGTGCGCCTGAGGCGCGCCTGCTTGAAAAAGAATAGGCGCGAGACCGCGTGCGCCTGGGGCGCGCGTACCTGCTGGAGGCCCAATTTGACCAGATTCTGAACAAAGTAGAAGAAGAGAAGTCTAATTTGGATTCATATCTTAGACTTGGTCAGAAATTAGAAGATAAACATGGACCTTATCTACTAGATTTAATTAAGATTTATTTTAGGATTTGTTTTACTCTTTAAATAGAGGATTTGTAAATAGTTTTCAGTAGGTTTTTGAGATCATAGAATTCAATTAGGATTAGAGAGAGGTTAGTAACATCTATTGAAAGCAAGGAGGCAAGGTACAAAGATTGGAGATCATCACTACAAGAGAGATCTGCGTGAGGATTGAAGGTCTCTTGGAGAGTTAACCTGTATTGTCTATGATATGAGGTTTTCTCTTTGCTTCTGTTTTCTTTATTTCTATGTGTAACTAAAACCTCTTGTTAGGAACATGGTGTAAATTGTATGGTGTAACTTATTTTAATTTATGATTTAGTGTTTTCCTGTTTTAAATCAAGCGTTGATTGTGTTTTTATCACATAAACCTGCGCAATTTATGTTGTGGATTTTCTAAGTTACTAATGAGAATTAGGATTTAGAATAGGCCATGCAATTCAACGGTATAACTATTCAATATAGAGAGATCTAATTGGTTAGTTATATAACTAATTAATTCCATGTTCTTAATAAATTATTTATTCGGTAATGTAATTACTTAAGAGATTAAGAATTAATAATCGGATAAATAAACGGTAGTTGCATAAGAGAAATCTAGTAACTACTAATTTAGGAATTGTTCTTGATTTGAAGGAAAACCTAATTCATAGTTAAATAAGTGAATCATACAACGAAACCAAGTTCCTAACCTTTTTCTATTGCTTTCTAACCATCTTATTTCCTCAATCTTTTTATTTTATTTTTTTATTTAAATTCTCCTTCTCCTTCTAAAATTCAATAACAAGTTGCATTAATAATTACGAATTGGTGAAAAGTTATTAGAAACAATTTGCAATCCCCGAGTGGAACGATACTCACTTACTATCTGTATTACTTGTCGACCTAGTACTCTTGCTAGACAATCAACACCTAGGTTGAGGATAGGGACCTGGTCGTTGCACCGCACCCTTGCCCCTTATAGGACCACCACTTCTTTGCATTGCCCTGCTTTTATCTTCAGCCATCTTCCTCTTAAAACCCTTTTCATATGTGCTCGCCATATTGACCAAGCGAGCCAAGTTGTCAATGTTGTGATACTCACGCGAGAGGCGAATATCACTCCTAAGCCCAGCTTCAAACTTAACACACTTGCCACGTTCACTTGCATCCCGATAATCAGAAAAGCGGATGAGATCTTCAAACCGAGCTGCATAGTCCCCAACTGACATAGAACCTTGAGTCAATTGGAGAAAAGCAATCTCCTTCTCCCTCCTAATATCTTCAGGGAAATACTTCCCCAAGAAAAGATCCTTGAATACCTCCCAAGAAATAACAGGATTGGCTACCACCAATCCTCTCCTCTGCTGATCCCACCAATGTTCTGCTTCATTGGTCAGCATGAATTCAGCTAGTCGGACATGCTGCTCCATTGGTGGTTGAAGAGAACGAAGAATCTTTTCAATCTCCTGTATCCACCTCTACGCCCCATCGGGATCATTTCCACCTTCAAAGCGAAGCGGATCATTCTTTCGGAATCGAGACATCCAGTCAATCTCAACTGGAGCTGGCGGAGGAGGCTGCATTGCTGCTGCTGGCGGCTGTCACTATTACTGCTATGTTCTGCGGTTGGTTATCAGCGTGGTTCTGTTGCATCTGAACCAGAGTCTCAAGAACAACAGCAATTCGGTCATTGTCGACCCGCCTTCCTGCCATGCTGTTAAGTCATGGAGGGACAACCAGTTAAAGATTTAATAACTAAACAATCATATACATTACTATATTTATATCTAATGCTAGCTAACTTAGACACTAAACTCTTTACTTGGATTACTCGCTCGGTGAGTAACCCTTGGAGTAGTGAGTCCACACTCCATGGCTGAGGGAAACTGCTCTGATACCATAATGTAACACCCTATAGTTACTAACTACCCTTAAATTCCCCCAATATAAAAATGTGAACTTAAAATTCCTTTTTAATTTAATAAAATCACCCGTCAAACAGACGGAGTTTTGTTTGTTTTTCGGACTATACCAAAATATCACTTGTGAAAACATTGCCAAATATATATCCAGTAGCCTGCAAGGCCTCATATGAAGTACATATACCACATCAAGGCCCAATGGGCTCCAAAAGAATAACAATGTGCCAAGTATTCAGAGTACCAGCGGAAAGACTAAGTTTATGTATCAGTAAATCAAAACACATATACTCTATCAAAATAAAACACCCTAAGCCTCAATCAAAAATATGTACAATAAATCCACATCAAAAGAATATATGAGGCTTAGGTCCATAATATATTAGACCCCCATACGACCCTACTCTCCCTGTGTGGGAGAGTAATCCTGCTCGGCCGATCCTGGTGTAAGATCCAGCTCAGTACCTGAAAAATGGTAAGGAGGTGAGCATTACATAATAAAATAGGGAAGCAGTTTCTATTATGCTATACTGAACTACCAAGCCAAACACATTTAATCATGTATGTCATTGATCGAGGCCGTACCCGATCAAAATAAAAGGTGTTTATTCTGTAGTACTAGGAAGGTGATCCTAGGTCGTTTCCCAGCGAATATCGGTCTAGGCAAAGTATCAAACACGTAGTGTGCAGTAAAATGGGGGAGTTTTTGTGTGTGACAAATGTGAAGAACAAAACACAAACAGAATATAAAAACTAAGAAAATCAGAAACAAAAGCGGGCAAACCCCTTTGGTTACGTACACTACTCAATCCTAGCTCACTAAAGATCGATTCCTCTCCTCTCCTCTGTCCAACTCGTGATAACCAAATACTAAGCGAAAATTCAGTTATCACTCCAAACCCTAACTTCTAATTAAGCATCAGAAACCAGAATTGGAGTTTTTACGAGTTAATACAAATTAAGCATTTATATTCATGTATTATCTCTACGAAATGGAATTAAGCAAACCACTACACATCGATAAACATGAAAACAGAGAAGAGAAAACGAAATTGCATTAATAACAAGAGCTCAAGAGTAGATAATACAATACCAAAGGGATTAACCCTTGAAGTCTAGCCTTCCATGGCCATAAATGAAGAAAAACGAGTAGAAATGGGGAAGAACAAAACCCTAGCAGCCACCACCACTTGGGAGAGCCAAGAGAGAAGTTCTAACCTAGAGAGAGAGTGAGAAATCTGAAATGGGAGTGTGTCTTGGGGGTTACACGAATTTCCCCTCTTTAGTCATGAAAATGGGCCTAAAACATGGGCCCAAGTCCTAAGAAACACTATTCTAAAAATTACAATTAAAAAGGGACCTAAATGCAAATTACAATCTTCACTTCAATGCTTCAATCTTCATTTCCAAACATCCCAAAGTGTCCTTGTGCCAAATATTACCTGAAAATAGAAATAGAATTAATTAGGCTAAATAATCCCAAATTAAACAATATTCGGAATATTAGTCCAATAAACTCAAAATCACTAAATCAAGCTAATCAATGTCAAATGGGCAACAAGTATCAATAATAGGAGTAAAATAATGCAAGGAATAATGGGAAATAAAATGCTCATCAAATACCCCCACACTTATCCTTTTGCACTCCTGGGCAAAACCAAAAGATAGGACTATGAAGATCAATATGCACCAAAGTGAATCATGCAACAAGATGACTACAACTAAGAAATGCTAACCTATGATATTACATACTTCACAATAAATTCTAGGAAATGCAAAGAAATGGGCAAACTCAAGCACACAAAATGGTTAAGGATCAAAGAGTCAAAGCATCCGCGAACATCATCCAATTACTTCAAGTATGCAAAGAAACCAATGACATCAAGAGGATAGTCACAAAGATGATAGAAACTCACAAGGATCACTCAAAAGTGTTTACACTCAAGTGTTTGGGGTTAATCATTATTTACACTCAAGGCACATCATGAAAAACAAACACAACCATAAGCTTGACAAGCCTCTAACATCAACCATCAACACACATGCACAAAATGATCAAAAGGTCTTTTAAGGGTTGTAATGGGGCCAAGGACAAGGTAGGATAAAAATATGGGAATGTAGCTAAAACCAAGGGAATAGAGGAGCAATGGGGAATAAGTAAAAAGTAAGCAAAATCCACCCCAAAATCAACAACCACTAATTCCAATCCTCTTTGCCTCAACAACCTTTTATTCACTTTTTTTTCTTTTTTTTTTCTTCTTTTTTTTTTCTTTTTATTTTTGCATTTTTTTTTATTTTTTTGTATTTTTGTCTTCTATTTTTTTTTTGTTTTTGAGAGATATACAAAAAGAAAAGAAGAAACAACACAAATGGCATGAAGATGAAGCCATAACTATAACAACCAATGAGGCAAAACCAAGAACTCAACCAATTAAAGCATAAAGCATACTTCTTACCTAATACCCATTCCCAAAACAATTCCAAAGCTCCAAAATTCCCTAAGGTTAGGACAATCATGGTTTTTCAGTCATAGGCTTGTAATGAGCTAAAGAACAAGGAAAGGGATAAAAAGGCTCAAAGGGGCTAGCAAAGGATACATTCATTCAAGGTAGGCTCATATGGCTAGTAGCTTATTCAAGAAAGAAAGTGCCTAAATCATTTCAAAATGTGCATGAGCAATCAAGTATCAACAAGAGTCAAGTGAAGTTCTAGAGTGCAAGTAATCCAGAGTGCAATCACACATGACAGAAAATTAGGTGGCATATATAGCAATCCACCCACAATTAAGGCTCAAATCCTCACAAAAGGGACAATTCTATCACAGTGTTACCACCTCTTAATTATCAAAAGCAACTTTACACACAGAAATGCATGAATTCAGACACGAGATACCAAAACTCTACTAAAATGAAGCAAAAACATGCAAGAAAATGCCCAAAACTAAGCAAAACCTAAAAAAAATCAAAGCAAAATATGCAACCTAAACTACTCTCCCCCCCACACTTAAATCACACATTGTCCTCAATGGAACACAAATAGCAGAATCAGACAGATATAGACAAGTGTAATAAAAAGAGTAAGGAAGGAGAAAAGGAGACTCCCTAAGTCATGGTTGTTCAAAAGTGGGGTCGACCAATGAGGCCTCCTCCACAGGTGCATCATCCAAAGAAGGGGTGGTTAGGAAAGGCTTGAGTCGGTGGCCATTGACTTTGAAGCTCTTGTTCGTGGACTCACTCTTGATCTCCACAGTGCCATAAGGAAACACTTGGGTGACTACAAACGGTCCAATCCATTTAGAGCGGAGCTTTCCACTCATGAGTCCAAGCCTAGAGTTGTAGAGCAAAACTTTTTGACCAACCAAGAACTCCTTTCTGGAAATGGAGTTATCATGAAGCTTCTTGGTCTTCTCTTTGTAGAATTTGGAGTTCTCATAGGCCTCCAAGCGGATCTCATCTAGCTCACTCAACTGCAGCTTCCTCTCCTCACCCGCTTGATCAAGATCTAAGTTACATTGCTTCACAGCCCAATATGCACGGTGCTCTATCTCCACAGGCAGGTGGCACGCCTTACCAAAGACAACCCGATAGGGTGACATCCCTATGGGTGCCTTGTAAGCGGTCCGATGGGCCCACAGAGCATCCTCCTCTCTCTCTATCCTGCTCAAGTGGTCTGCGACAAGGTTATGCGCACCACTCCGATCCTGAATCTCAAGATCAAACTCCTGGAGGAGCAACATCCACCTAATCAACCTAGGTTTGGAATCTGTCTTTTTCAAAAGATACTTCAGAGCAGCATGATCAGTGTACACTACAACCTTAGAACCAAGCAAATATGATCTAAACTTGTCAAGTGCAAAAACAATAGCCAAAAGTTCTTTTTCAGTTGTTGTGTAATTAACCTGTGCTGCATCTAAAGTCCTAGAAGCATAATAAATCACATGCGACAGCTTACCAACCCTTTGGGAGAGAACTGCTCCCAAAGCATAATTTGAAGCATCAGTCATGAGCTCAAATGGGAGGGTCCAATCAGGTGGTTGGATGATGGGAGTGGTGGTCAGTGCTTTCTTCAATTCATCAAATGCCCTCTTGCATTGGTCTCCAAATTCCCATGGGGCATCCTTTTGAAGCAACTTGGAAAGAGGAAGGGCAATGTTGCTAAAGTTCTGAATAAACCTGCGATAGAAACCTGCATGACCAAGAAAAGAACGCACCTCTCGCACGCAAGAGGGGTAAGGCAAATGTGATATTACATGCAGCTTAGCAGGGTCAACTTCTATGCCCTTGTGCGAAACAATGTGCCCTAAGACTATGCCTTGTTCTACCATGAAGTGGCATTTTTCAAAATTCAAGACAAGGTTAGTCTCAATGCACCTGTTAAGCACCTTAGTCAAATTATCAAGACATGCATCAAATGAGGAGCCATAAACACTAAAATCATCCATGAAGACCTCTATGCAATGCTCGAGCAAGTCAGCGAAAATACTCATCATACGTCTTTGAAATGTGGCAGGAGCATTGCATAGGCCAAAAGGCATCTTTCTATATGCAAATGTGCCAAAAGGACAGGTAAATGTGGTCTTATGTTGGTCCTCTGGTGCAATGCAAATTTGAAAATAACCAGAGAATCCATCTAAGAAGCAATAATGAGATTTACCTGCCAGGCGCTCCAACATCTGATCAATGAAGGGGAGAGGGAAATGATCCTTGCGAGTCGCCTGGTTGAGCTTTCTGTAATCAATGCAGACTCTCCAACTGTTCTGCACTCTAGTGGGAATCAGCTCATCCTTCTCATTTTTTACAACTGTGACACCAGACTTCTTGGGGACAACTTGCACCGGGCTCACCCAAGTGCTATCTGAAATTGGGTAGATGATACCCGCTTGGAGCAGCTTGGTGACCTCTTTCTTAACCACATCAAGAATCTGGGGGTTCAATCGTCTTTGGGGTTGTCTCACTGGTTTAGCCCCATCCTCCAACAAAATGCGGTGCATGCACATGGAGGGGCTAATTCCAGGAATATCCGCTAAAGTCCATCCAATTGCCCTCTTGTTCTTTCTTATCACATCCAGCAGTTTCTCCTCTTGATCAACAGAAAGTGAGGTAGAGATGATCACTGGGAGTTTCTGCTCATCCTCCAAGTAAGCATATTTGAGATGAGGAGGGAGGGGCTTCAGGTCCAATGAGGGTGCCTGCATAATAGATGGAACTAAAGGGACAGCAGAAATGGATTCTGCTGCCTGCACCTGAACAAGTAAATCAGACTCATGCATAACAGATATGGGGTTAGGGTTAGCATAATCTGAATCTATAACATATGAATCATCAGATGCAGTAGCAGAGTCTAAAAACTGGGCTATTTCAGTGCATGCGGTGCACCATCCAGAGTTAATGCATGATGGACAAGTAAATGAATCAGTGAAAGATGGCAATTCAAAATCATGATGCAAAAAGTCAAGCATATGCTCATCTATCAAATCATCAAGCAAGTCCACATGGAAAACAGAGTGATCCTCAGGAAAATGTTTCATAGCATGGAAAATGTCAAATCGGATCACACTGCCATCAAACTCCATGGAAAGTGAACCTGAATGCACATCTATCTTGGTTCGAGCTGTTTTCAAAAATGGCCTCCCCAAAATAATAGGAACAACATTACGGGGAGAGTCATCTTCCATATCAAGTATGTAAAAATCAGCAGGGAAGATCAACTCTTCAACCCGAACCAAGACATCCTCTATCAAACCTACGGGGAGGGCAGTACTTCTATTTGCCAATTGAATCACCACACCTGTAGGTTGAAGAGGTCCAAGAGAAAGAGACTTAAAAACAGACATAGGCATGACATTTATGGATGCTCCTAAATCTAGCATAGCATTTTCAAACTTAACATTGCCTATGATGCAAGGTATAGAGAAAGTTCCAGGATCCTTACATTTTTCAGGAATGTGAGGGATAGGTTTACCTATGAGAGCGGAGACATTCCTTCCCATGCTTATCCTCTCATTGCCCTTGAGTCTTCTCTTATGAGTGCACAACTCCTTAAGGAACTTCGCATACCTTGGAATCTGTTTTATTGCATCAAGAAGGGGTATGTTGACTTCCACCTTCCTGAGTGTGTCAAGAATGTCCTTGTCCACCTCTTCCACCCTTTTGTTTTGAGGCACTCTTGGTGGGAATGGAAGAGGAACAGGAGGAGGTTGTAGGACAACAGCAGGGCTTGTGGTTGAAGTTGAGGAGGGTTGAGTTGGATGATTCTCTTTGGTGCTAGCATGCTCACCTTCATCTACCATTTGGCTCTTCCCTTTAGAGGAAGCTAGAGCATCATTGTTGAGGTGAGGTTGTGGTGTGGGTGTGACAATCTGCTTTCCCGACCTCAGGTTGATGGCACTCACATTCTGATTCTGAGGGTTGATCACAGTTTGGGATGGCAACTTGTCAGAATTTTGAGATTGCAAGTTGTTGAGAGAAGTTGCCATTTGACCCATCTGATTTGTCAAAGTCTGAATGGATGCCTCTTGTCTCTGAATGGATGCTCTAGTCTCTTGTTGAAATTGGAGGTTTTGCATGGTCATTTGCCTCACCAACTCCTCCAAGGTAGGTTGGTTGGATGGAGGGGCTGATGGTGAAGGATGAACCACTTGCTGCTGTTGTTGCCTTTGCTGTTGGATTGGAGGAGGTACATATGGAACATTAGGAGGAGGTTGTTGTTGATCAGACCACTTCAGATTGGGATGGTTCCTCCATCCAGGGTTGTATCTATTGGAAGAGAGGTCATGATTGTGTTGTTGTGGACCTCTATTGTTGTATATGTTTGCTGCATAGGCCTCGGGTTGGTCACCACTGGTCATCGGCTGTTGCTGCTGAAGGGAAGGGCATGCATCTGTGGGGTGCTCAATGGATGTGCATATGCCACACACTCTAGCAGGAAGTATCATCTTTTTCTGATTGACAGCCAATTGTGTGACCAATGTTGTGAGAGAATCAATTTTCTGCTCAAGCTTCTCAACCTTGCCCGAGTCTGCACCAACATCATTTACATCCCTCACAACTATTGCATCACTGTTGCTTCTTGCATGGAATTGTTGACAGTTGGAAGCCATCTTCTCAATTTTGCTCCTGGCTTGTAAGGGTGTCATATCTCCCAATGTACCACCACTTGCAGCATCTACCATGTTTCTTTCCATGAAGTTGAGACCTTCATAAAAGTACTGGATGAGAAGCTGCTCTGAGATCTGATGGTGAGGGCAGGAAGCACACAACCTCTTGAATCTCTCCCAATAATCATAGAGACTCTCTCCATGTTGTTGCCTGATACCAGAAATTTCCTTTCTGATTGCAGTGGTCCTATTTGCAGGGAAGAATTTTTCCAGAAATGCCCTCTTCAAGTCATCCCAGCTTGTGATGGAACCAGGGGCCAAGTCAGATAACCAATCTTGTGCTAGACCCTCTAAGGAATGTGGAAATGCTCTGAGACAGACATGATCCTCTTGCACATCATGTGGTTTCATTGTGGTGCACACTATATGGAATTTCTTGAGATGCTTATGAGGATCCTCACCTGCAAGACCATGAAACTTGGGCAACAAATGGATTAGTCCTGTTCTAAGCTCAAAAGGAACATCCTCATCAGGATACCGGATACACGAGTCTTCAATAGTGAAGTCAGGTGCAGCCAGCTCCCTAAGTGTCCTTTCCCTTGGTGGGGGTTGAGCCATGTTATCACAATATATAGAATCAGATTGAATAAAAGTATAAGGAATAGAAGAAATAGAAACAGAATCAGAATTAGATGGACTATAAGATGACTCTGACTCACTACCTAATGACTGATTCCTATTTTGTCTAACTAATCTGTGATAAGTTCTATCAATTTCAGGGTTGTAAGGATGCAAATAACTTGGGTTGCCCCTAGTCATGTATTGAACAGAACAACATCAACCATAGCATACTGTAACAGATATGCATGACCAAAATCGGCAACAAAATTTTTTATTTTTTTAAAATTTTTTTTTTAATTTTTTAAGCACCCTAAAATCATGAAAACATATCACAGAAAGTTTGAGGACAAAATTCAAAAGGGAACCAAGTCAAAGAATTAAAATAGGGACCAAAAACTAAGAAAATAAAACTTGTAAAATAAAAAAGAAATAGTAAACGAAGGATTTTGGGGTCAATATTTTCTCTAATTCCGCCAACTATCTCTTTATTGAATTTTTCCCTTCGATTTGATATATAATTCGTCCAATTCCGACAACCTGATCAAAAGTTATGCCTATTTATAGTAAGTGCTGCTAAAACATGGATAATTTTTCTGGAACTCACAACCAGTGCATATCTGAGTGTCTGTGATGCATCAACACACTAATATATGATGAAACAAGTGTGGATACCAATTTTCGTGCAAAAATTCCACCCGCAGCTATGTTGAATGGCACTCACAGAATCACTAGAATAGCATCAGTTGTGCAGAACAGCAAATCAGCAAACAGGGCAACTTTCAATCAGTTATCAGAATGCTTATTCACACACTAACTACACTAACTAATCTAATTAACTACTGTATGATCTTTGGCAAGAACCGATAATCCCCGGCAACGGCGCCAAATTTTGATTGAGGCCGTACCCGATCAAAATAAAAGGTGTTTATTCTGTAGTACTAGGAAGGTGATCCTAGGTCGTTTCCCAGCGAATATCGGTCTAGGCAAAGTATCAAACACGTAGTGTGCAGTAAAATGGGGGAGTTTTTGTGTGTGACAAATGTGAAGAACAAAACACAAACAGAATATAAAAACTAAGAAAATCAGAAACAAAAGCGGGCAAACCCCTTTGGTTACGTACACTACTCAATCCTAGCTCACTAAAGATCGATTCCTCTCCTCTCCTCTGTCCAACTCGTGATAACCAAATACTAAGTGAAAATTCAGTTATCACTCCAAACCCTAACTTCTAATTAAGCATCAGAAACCAGAATTGGAGTTTTTACGAGTTAATACAAATTAAGCATTTATATTCATGTATTATCTCTACGAAATGGAATTAAGCAAACCACTACACATCGATAAACATGAAAACAGAGAAGAGAAAACGAAATTGCATTAATAACAAGAGCTCAAGAGTAGATAATACAATACCAAAGGGATTAACCCTTGAAGTCTAGCCTTCCATGGCCATAAATGAAGAAAAACGAGTAGAAATGGGGAAGAACAAAACCCTAGCAGCCACCATCACTTGGGAGAGCCAAGAGAGAAGTTCTAATGTAGAGAGAGAGTGAGAAATCTGAAATGGGAGTGTGTCTTGGGGGTTACACGAATTTCCCCTCTTTAGTCATGAAAATGGGCCTAAAACATGGGCCCAAGTCCTAAGAAACACTATTCTAAAAATTACAATTAAAAAGGGACCTAAATGCAAATTACAATCTTCACTTCAATGCTTCAATCTTCATTTCCAAACATCCCAAAGTGTCCTTGTGCCAAATATTACCTGAAAATAGAAATAGAATTAATTAGGCTAAATAATCCCAAATTAAACAATATTCGGAATATTAGTCCAATAAACTCAAAATCACTAAATCAAGCTAATCAATGTCAAATGGGCAACAAGTATCAATAATAGGAGTAAAATAATGCAAGGAATAATGGGAAATAAAATGCTCATCAGTCATTCAATCAAATAATCATACCCTTTCAATTCCTTTACAATCACATTAATGACAACTCTTTCTTGGCACCATTCAACCATTCTTTTACCGCATGTATTCTTCATTTGAGTTACACATATGCCTTTTTCATCTATTCTCTTGATTCTATAATTTCTTTTCTCTTTACATATATCTTGAGTTTCTCATAACATTTGGAAATTTATTCACGTGGATCCATCATTGCGTACAGTCCCACAACCAGGACAACGTCTTACAGCTGCGCACCATGTGCGTCTTACGCGATTTATGCGTACAGTCCCACAACCCGGACAATGTCATACAAGATCTGGATCGCACAAGTCTATGCGTACAGTCCCACAACCCGGACAACGTCTTACAAGACATCAAGTCAAATCAGTCGATGCGTACAGTCCCACAATCCGGACAACGTCTTACACGACCTCAAATCAAACCAGTCGATATGGCTTTATCACCTTAAAAGGATTATTATTTTTTTTAATATAAATAAAGGCTATTGCAACGACAATTTTGTCGTTTCAAAAATCAAAAAGGTTTGGCAACGACAATGTCATCGTTGTCAATGATACTAGCCATTGGCAACGACATTTGTCGTTACCTAAATGGGAAGCCACGTCAGCAATAAGGTATCATTGGCAACGACATTTATCGTTGCCAATGATACTAAGCCATTGGCAACAACAAATATCGTTACCTAAAAGGTAAGCCACGTCACCCTATTATTTCATTTTTGGCAACGACAAAGTATTTGTAATGACAGATGTCGTTGCGAAACCAGTGTTAATCGCAACAATGGTTTGTCGTTGCGATAGTTATATTGTCGTTGCAATACTTTTTTGCTACGCCCTGACCAGCAATGATTGATGTCGTTGCGAAAAATCTTTTTAAGTCGTTGCAATTGGCCAACTTTCTTGTAGTGAATGGAAAAAGTATTTTACTTTGAAGATTTAAATATAAGACTTATAGATAGTTCTTTTAGAGAATTAAAGTGTAAAAAGTGATTTTTGGTTTTAATCCAATACTGTCCAGAATTTTAAGTTAAAGTATTTTCATTTAAAAAGTGTTTTTAATTGTTATAAAGTTTAAGATTTAAGTACTCTTGTATAAAGTGAAAGCTAGATTGAAAAATTGTGATTTTTTCGGTGTTTTCAGACTTTAAACAGTGGTTGTCCAAGACTGGACCAGCAACCAAATCAATTATTTTAATTAATGTTATTAGTTGTTTTCAAATGGTTTTTGAGAACTTAAAGTATTGGAAAAAGTTGGAATGGTTTTGAGAAAATGATTATATTTTAACTTGTTTAATGAGAACTAGAAAAAAGTTTTTAAAGGATGAACTTTGTTCAAATGCAAGTTTAATGTAAATGTATTTTATACGAGGTATTTTTAGACGGTGGGCTGGAAGAACAAGGAACGACAAGGAACCGTCAAGGATGCGCCTTTGCAGCAGCTAGAGTAAGAGGTGAGAGAGTAGTAGGCCTAAGTCAACGTGACACATAGACTCAGTTCTAATATGAGTATATCAAGTTTGAAATTCTATTAATTGCTATATGCTATGTGCTTACATGATTATATGTTATGATTCTGATTACCATGCATTTTAATTTATTTATATATGATCTACATGGTCTTATAAGCATGTCTGAAATATATCTGTATTACTCTGGAATTCTGGTGATGATTAAAGTGAGACAATGGAAATTATGAAATTTAAGATGAGAATGAAGATAGTATGAAATTCATGAGAAAGAGATTATGAGTTGAGACAAGAACAATGATGATGGAAACAATGATGATGAGAATAATGCTAATGAGAATTATGCTGACGAGAATTACGAACAAGAAATATGAGAAGAATTGTGATGTTGTTTTGCAAAAGCTCAAGTTATGATGAAAGTAATGCTGATGAGAATATTGCGTAAAGAGATATGAGATGAATTGTGGCTCTTCTTTGTCAAAGCTCAAAATTATGTATAGAGATGTGAATTCAATTGATGAAGTGCCGATGGCAAAGAAATGTGATTGTGCAATGTTTGTGACTCGAGGCTCAATGTTTTAAGTTGGCTCGCAATGATATCTTGAGGATTGTGGAACCTTGTGCTCTTTGGGGAAGGATATTAACTTTGTTAGTGGTTGGGACTTATCGAAGGGATGTTACGAGGATGAGTCGACCATAGGTATTAAAAAGATTAAAGATGAAAGAAAACTTATAAATGACTAAAGATTAGAGAAATATTTTAAAAGACATTGACTAACAAGGTGAGTATGAGTGCGAAGTAGTGGAGAGGAAGATACCCTGGGTATCTGCGGATACTCGGGTTGTGATTGCAAAAGGGGAGGGTAAGGACGGTGATACGTCAAGAAGCCTTGAGTATTTTTATAGGCAGAACTAATTCCATATGTGGTAAGGGAAGATCGATCCGATGCTGTGGTAAGTTATGCACTCGAGACTAGAAAAGTACTGTCACCTCCTTTGGCAATTCGAGGACAATGGAGAGGGACTGGAACGAGGCAATGCGATATTTTGCTCTTGTGTAATGAGCCAGTATTCTATTTTATTTTGCTACGAGGTAGCAGACAGCTGTCAATGCCTGCGTGGTAAAGGTCCTATACTCCAGTTTACTTCCGACTAGGTTGGGTGGATTGACGAGGAGATGTAGACGTGTGTGCTAACCAGTTATATCAGTGAAGTAATAAGACTTAATGATGAAAATGTTGTTAAAGAAGAGATTGAAATTCCCTGTAAGAATTAAGCATTATATCATGAGAACCTTCCAAAGAATATGATGTGAATCCTTGATAGCATAAGAAATTGATGTTTTATGAATTGTAAATAACTGTTACATGCACATCATGATTACCTACTACTATATGTCTTTATTTATTATATATGTGCCGGATACCTATTTAATATATGTTAATATTTGGAATCTAGCTTCATAAATTATTATGTCTATCTTCTTTTACTTTGAGTTATCATTAGAGTGTTCTGTTACTGTTGTACTTCTGGAATGCTGACCTCTCTCCTATCATGTTGTCGTATCGGGTTACACCGATATTGCAACTAGTAGATGGCACATCCTATAGCGATCCACGTTTGGCCCTTGTTGGAGGGAGCGTGGGAGGTCACCCTTAGCGGGTGGATATGGAGGGGTGATTCTTTTCTTGAGATAGAGGATCCGGAACACGTTATGAGGGGGACAGCTGGGGATATTCATATAGGACATATCATTCTTCGCGATTATCAGGATGGAGGACCGCGGGAGCAGCATGAGTTCGGAGGACAGCCAGTACCGTTGGCAACGGTGCTGCCAGAACCTATCAAGGATGACTTTTTGCAGCAACCATTTCAGGCGCTGGAGGTGGAGGAGAATTCGATGGACATAGATGATGAGGATGTAGTGATGGAAGAGGAGTATTTATCCGATTCCGACTCCAGTGGAGAGGGTAGTATGGTGATTGATTAGGAGGAGTACTGTGTCAGAGCATATTAGTGGTGGAGCTGTTCTCTTGTGTCTAGGATCTATTTGTTCAGTTGAGGATTCCTGAGCAGTGAACTATTTATGTAATTCAACTTATTTTTAATTCTGTCTTGTTTAGTACTTTTAGTTTGGAGAACTGTGATGATGAAACCTTTTGGAACTGTATGAGTCCTTTTGATGTAATATAATGAACTGTAATGGACTCAAAGTTAAATTATTTTACAATGATGAATGTTTTCGAAATTCAAGTAAGTAAGTACGTAATTTAGTGACAACTCGGTTTTCAGTGAAAGACAAAGTTGTTGCAACACAACATATTTATGTTTTAAAAAAAATTGTCTCATTTTTAGCAACTAAATAGACAATAAATGGTTATTTTATGTTATGAAAATCGGGCTGTTACACTAGGGGCACTTGAGTGAATCAAAGGTTTATGGGATCATGACCGAGCACGAGATTTTCATCCTTATCATCACTAGTTACGGTCCTAACAGTCTAACTACCACTCCTATATTCCCGCACAGCTCGATAAACCACGGGATAAAGGCTAGTGTTTATCCACTGCAAGATTTACAAAGGTAATCTTATTAGCACCTTTAGTAATCCAATTCAAACACTCCCTTCTCAGGTGCCTTATCAGAAAGCCCACGAACACACATATCAGGTAATCCCCTATAAGAACCGCCAGGCTATGGGGGCTAAGGTACGATCTCTCTATCCCTAAGTTGACACAATCACACACTTTGTTGACTAGGGAGATCCTGATTATCCCAACTGGATATTCAGAAATTTTATGAAGTCCTACAGTAAAACTCGATTGGGATCAGTCCTTTGGCTTCTCCAATATCCATAAGGTCGTTCCCGATCTAGAACACGACACTTAGAGTTTGTCTAAGGGCTGACCAATTCGTCCAACGTACGAGAGATGTCATTCATATTGCTAGGATTATGGATTGTGAAGTTTGATATATGTTTTATGTGAAATCGATGATTTGAGACCAAGACATGGTCACTTGATATGGAGATCAAGATGATCACTTGGCTGGAGAATTGATAGATTGAATTTAATTTAATGAATAAGGATATGAACTGTGCTGGACTTAATATATGTTGTCGAAATGCTATGAATTGAAGTTGCTTGTTGAGTTAAGCTTGTAACTATGAATATGAGCATGTATATTAAGTAAGATTAGACCTGTAACAAGTGAATAAAAATTTGTTAGTTGCTTCTTAGGTCTGGTTGGAGACTATATTTGAGGATTGGAATGATTAAAGTATGAAATTGATGCATTTTGCTCATAGCTTGCATAATCCAACCCATTAGGAGTCATTCTAACCGGTTAAAGTCTGACATAATGCATTAGTTGTTCATGTTTAGTGTAGCAATCAATAAGGATAAGTACGACATAAGTTTAAGTTAATAGTTGAACTAATAATTGAAGTAAATAAGTTGCTGAGTGATGGTAGTTGTTATGCTTTGATAAGTCTTTATTTGGGATTATGTTGATGGACTTAGAACTTATAAAGTATGTTTTTGATATGCTTAAGTCTTAATTAGATGTTAATAAAACTAAAATAATGTTTTAATTATTCCTCAACTACTGTATAAATGTCAGGAAAAGATTGTTAAGATTGGCAGCCGTCACCCAAGCGGGGGGTGAATTGGGTGTTTATAAAATCATTGGAAAATATTTGATTTAAATCGTTTTCAATAAAATAGATAAACTTTGCAACGGAAAACTCTTAAAACGATGAAAATGATTATGCACAAGCGGAAGCAAGTAATAATAACAACGAATATTATTATGCGCGAAGATAAGGAACACTATAACACTGAAAGGTCTAACGCGCGTTGATTAATTTAAAATAACTAAATTAATATATATTATATTTACGTTGCGAAGGAGATAATTATCACAATATAAATATGCGCAACAATAAATAAAAGAGATAGGGGATAGAAGATTGTGCACCGGAGATTTTATCCTGGTTCGGCAAAACAACCTACATCCAGTCCCCAAGCGACCCGCTTGAGCTTTTCACTAATAAACCGAAGACGCCCCCGTGTCCCCAAATACAACTAGAGCGCCCCGCAAGCTACTAGGAACCTCCTTTCGCTAGGGACCTCGATACACAACTAGGAAGACCCTTCCTATATTTCCAGATAGCCTAACTACTACGTGACCCACCGTTCGTCTAACACTACCCAAACACAAGGGTTCCTCACCCTACAACCACGAACGCCACACGTTCACACTATGAGATTCACTCCCTAGTCACTAAGGGTTACACTCCCCTTTAAAACACTGGTTAAGATATGATTGATTGGGTACAAGACCTATAGTTCACTCTTAATAGTGCGGATACAACAATTAGGCACTCTAACAATGATGTGTTATAAGCAACACAGATACAACAATGAAGCACTAGGATAATGAAGTCAAATGAAAGAGTAAGGCCAATACAAGGTTTAGTTTTTCTTCAAAAAAATGTATGAACGTGAAAACCAAAGAAGAATGCAGAAGAGGAGAAAGAGCGTGAATATCAGATTGTTGAAATTGTAGAAGTATTGAAATGATTTTAAAAAACAAAAAAATAAAGTTAATTTTGAAATCAAAAACAAATAAAAAAGATTTAAGACAACAAATTAAAATCAAAACCAAATCAGAAAATAAAATAAAAGATTTAAGAAATAAATTAGAATAATTTTTAAAATAAAAATAAAATAAAAAAGATTTAGAGAAATAAATCAAGGATTTGATTTAAAACAAATAAGGAAATATTTCAAAAATAAAATTTGAATTTTGAAAATAAATCAGAATCAATTAAGTAAAAACAAATCTGGAAATAAATCAAAATGATTGTGACACGCTTTTCAATAAAACTTGAGGTAATCGATTACTTCAGGGAGGTAATCGATTATCCCTCTAAAAATAGAAACTTTGAAATTAATTTTAAAAAAAAAACAGTAATCGATTATCACATGCATGTAATCGATTACTTCACTTCTGTTTAATGTATGATGCAACTCGTATAATCGATTACCACTAATCTAATAATCGATTATTGAGCCTCTGATAATTGTATGATGCAACATCATGTAATCGATTACTACAAAACATGTAATCGATTACTTTGTCTCAGGAAAATATATGATGCAACAATTTTAATCGATTACTTGACCCAGGTAATCGATTACTCTCATTAGAAAGTAATGGATTAGCAAAGTTCACTTAATCGATTACAAGCTCTCTGATTTTTCTATGATGCAACAAAGTTAATCGATTAATTTTATCTGGTAATCGATTACTGCTTCTTGCATAACATAAAAATATCCAGAGTTTTGTTTCATCAAGTATTTCCAACGAAACTAAGATAGAAAAAACTGATTTTCACAAAACTTCATTTTCTTCTCCTTTAAATGAAAAATATATTTTAGAAAAACTTATATTGGCCTTTTAACATAATATAAACCTTGACTTCATTACCTTACATGATGTCCTAATGGAAAAGGGATAACATCTTCATTTGCTTGAATCTTCAACTTGAAGCTTGGACTTGAAGGATGAAGATCTTGTGATTGCACTTGATAAGATCAGAGCTTGAGAAACTTGAGTTTGTTATCATCAAAACCATATAATGGTTGCACTTGAAGTCCTTGGGAATGTTTGACTTCCAACACTCCCCCTGTTTGATGATGACAAACCTATATTTTGAAAGATCTGCATCACAAGTGTTATACAAGCAAATGTATATATAATAAACACATCCTTATCCCTAGAACACAAAGAATACAAAAAGGATACTCTCCCCCCTGCATAAATGCATTAGATATAAAAGTTAAATGCTTCGCATCCTTGCATCATTCAGGAATTCTTCTCCCCCTTTTGTCAACAGCAAAAAGTGGCTTCAGAATTCTTCTTTTGTTGTTATGCTTGAATTTTTTTTATCCCCCTTTTGTTATTCTTCAGATATGCTATGAAGCTCAGAATTCTTCTCCCCATGAGTAAGCTTGACTTCTCACTTTTCTTTCCATGGGAGTTATAACATGATCCCTTTTGATTTGACAACGACATTTGATTTTCTCCCCCTTTTGTCTTCATCAAAAGACTAAATGGTATGGGAGACCTTGAAGCATAGCTTTTGTCAAATACTTCCCCCTTTTGAACAATTGAAAATACATGCTAAACTCCCCCTGAAACACTGGGTAGAAGCATTAATAATAACAAGAAGATTTGTTTCATACTTTACTCCCCCTATTCGACATCAGCATAAGGAGTTATGGGAAACAAAAAAATTTGTCCCAATACATAGTTAAATAGACGCATGATGTCAAGATAGAGTGAAGAAGCGAAACATGTTTTTATGCAGATTTGAAAAAGTTTTTCTCCCCCTTTCTAAAAGAATGATTCAACCAAGCAAGTTATAAAGGGAGATTAAATGCATCATTAAAACATGTGTATGCTCACTATACGAAGAATCATCAAAACTTTATGAGCCTATATGCCATGACAAAAAAAATATTCAATGCAATTCACTTCAGCACACTTTGTCATCTAAGGCATATATCACATAAACGAGATGTATCACATGAATGAAAAGTTTTAGGAGTAGTGATACTTATCGAGATGATATTTTCCCAAGTAATAGAGATAGTAAGCTTTGGAGTTCCTCCCATTCGGATATTGAACATTCTGCAATCGAAGGAATTCTCCTCTTATTCAATGTGTTGCACTTCTTCCATTCCAAGAGATCGTATTAATATTGGGGGTTAGTCATAGGTTCCTTAGAGGCCTTTGGAACCCATTGCACATTATTTCTCATGTTATATTTTTTACGATAAAAGCACAAACGAGAAATATGTCCTAAATTACCACAATAATTACATGTAATGGGTTTGGATGATGATATGATTTTTTCAAAATTATTTTCATGAAACTTGGAATTTTTAACTTCACATTGAAAAATTTCATTGTCAAACACTTTGCTTGATTTTTGAATATCAACATCATTTTGAATTTCACATTCAAGCAAGGAATTTGAACAAATGGATTTTTCAATGTTACTATATTCAAAGTGTAACAACCCGATTTTCGTAAACCAAAATAATTGATTAATTTTGCAGAAAATGAGGCCAAATATTTTTTTTTGAAAACGTTATGAAGGTTCTTCATCACTCTCTTTCGAAAACCGAGTTGTTACTTAGATTCCAAAACTCATGCACTTGGTTTTCCCAAAAACATTTTATTACAACACAAATTCGGATCCAGCTTAAGCAATTCCATTCGTTTACTCAAAAGGACTTAAACATATTTCATAAAAGAGTGTTCTTGCATTCTTTGAAATAGGGCATACTGCAGAATATCTTATGTTACAATAATGGTCCGTCACTTAGGTAATCCTCCATAAAAAATGCCAACAACCACTTTTCCTAATTCCATTACTGGCCCTCATTTCTACTAAAGACAATCGGGTTCTGCTTCCTCTTCTTCTTTGCTGGTGCCTTTGTACCAGAGGATGATGCGACCGCACTTGTTGACTCTCCTTCGAAAATCGGTTTGATCTCCACTCCGAACAGTTTCACGGAGTTCTCCTTCTTTTTATCCCGAGATGGTGGTTCATAATTATATCCCACAAAGGATACACTTCCCAAACACGAACTCGTTGTAGTTCCACCCAACTTGTGCTCCGGGTCTGCGATCACCAACTGAGTATGTCCCGTCCATACCCATCCATAGCGCGAAGCTTTCCAACCATTTCCCTCGCGAAGCCACGTAGAGATTTCCAGACGATGACCCATCTGCCCGTTGGGATACCAGCGACACCGATGTACCAACGAACAAGAGAGAGTAAGCGATCCGAACGGCGTAGCGTCGATGGTGTGGAATTACGGTAGGCAAGATAATAGGACACACACACAACACACACACAAAATAACAAGCAAGCATATTATCCTTTTTCATTAATGACAATCTTCATTATTCCACCTTATCATGGAGGTCTTAATTCCTCTTTCATATTTCCACTCTCAATCTTTTTCTCATCCTTCATACTTCTGAAACTCTTGCTCTTACGATTATAAATCTTTTCTTATAATGTTTTATCGAATTATAACCATCGATGATCGGCGAGTTAAAGCATCATCGAGGTACGCGTTTCTTTCGCAGTTAGCACACACGTTTCAAGTCTACATCTCCTCGGCCATCCATCCACCTAGTCAGAAGCAAACAGGAGTACAGGACCTTTACCACGCGGGCACGACAGCTGTCTCAACACATAATTGGTCCCAGACCAGGAGGACTACAACCTCAATTCAATGATATCAATTCACATATATAAAGGCACACTATCTCATCTCACAGTGGCAATCTCAGATGCCCCGTTCCAGTCCCTCTCACTGTTCAAGATTTGCAATCTAGGGGGTGACAGTACTGTTCTAGTGCGCATGCAGAACTTACCACGGGCATTGGACCCAGTCTCTACCACGTTCGTACGCCACTTATGGAATTCATTCTGCCTACAACAATACTCTAGACTTCTTGACGTTTCTTCGTCATCGTTCTCCCTTAATGCAATCTCCTCCTAAGTATCCGCAGATACTTATGGTTCCTTCCTCTCCACTACTTCGGGTTACTCTCATACCTCACCACGTTCGCTGTTAATGTCTTTTAAAGTCTTTTATCTATTTAATTAACCTAATGATCGGCTCACCCTTCGTACATCCCTTCAATGACTCCCGACCACTAACTTTGCACAATCTATTCTCTCACATAGCACAGAGCTGGGATCACATCAACGGATTTTCATTCCATTTACCTTTGCCCTATGTAGTACTGAACTACTTATAGGGGAGAGCTGGTTTCCCTAATGGGCTTGCTTGGGGCCCAAGTAGGGCCAGCCTGTAATGAGCTGTGAGGGGTGAGCTGTCCTTGTGGATAAGGATTGGATGAGTTATCCTTGTGGATAAGATGGGAAGACGTCATCATGCTCTTGGTATCGGAATATTTGGGGAGGTGTCGGACTAGGGAAGGTATCGGACTTTGACATCGGACCTAAGTAGGAGCACGTGGTCGGCCTGTATCTAGCGTCTGTTCGGCCGTTGAGCTTTGAGATCGACCAAGCGTTCAGAAGGCTCCTTGAAGGGTCCTTAGGGCTTTGGCGTGGGTTATGGGGAGTTCGGCCTAGCCGAGTCCACCACATAAGCCCCCCAGCTCGGTCAAGGCTATTTGAGCCTTGCTCCGAGGTCTTGGCTTAAGTCCTTTTCCCAAGTCTACTATTTCAGGGCCGAGTCCATCACACAAGCCCCCCAGCTCGGTCGAGGCTGTTTGAGCCTGGTCCGAGGTTCTAGGGAGTTCAGACATTGGACTGCCGATTGTGATGCTCTCTTTTTAACTTGAAAATAATTAATATTTCCAAATAGTTTACTACTTGCTATCAAAAATTAGGACTAGAAAATTTTTCCTTTTTAATATTGCTACTTGCTCAATCAAAAACCTCCTTTTTGACATAAACCGTTGCATGAATTCGGCATAGTAATATCTTAGATTTGAGAAAGACTCTCGAGAACGCATTTTCTTGATGATAGAGAAAATTACTAGTATTTATCAGTTGAATACCTTATTTGCCTCTCGAGTGGAATTAGAATATATATAAAATATAAACTTATCGCCGAATTCCTTTATAAATTAAAATCAGAGTTCGCGGAAGTAAAAATGATACTTATGGGGCTCTGCTGAGGAAAACAAACATCACATATATATATAGAACATACCATCAAATAAAACCCCATCAGTACAGTAGTACCAAGTGATAAAAGTCGAGATAGCAAGTTTTGATAAAACATATACAGACCAGCTGCACTAGAATAAAAGCTCACTCTAAGACCTCTCAATATATACAATATATAACAAAAGTCAAAAGCAGAAGTCCCAGAGCAAGTCCTCCATGTCCTCAGCAGCTCCTCAGATCCTCCACAGCTCTATCCCTAGGATCTAGGATCCAAAACCCCTATGCTTTGCAGGCTCCTATGAACCAGCGGGTCCACCTCTAGCAGAAACAGTCGGCTCAACATGCACCTCCTCCTCGCTCTCATCCTCCCCAGGGTCCTCCTCGACCTCGCCTGACTAAGTAGAGACCCCACCACTGGGTCTAGGGTCTGCAGAAGCAGTCCTATCATAATCAGTCGGACCAGGAGAAGGAGTCTCCTCAGTAAAAACTCTATGGGAAGAAAGATGGGAACGAGTGGCAGCTCTAAAACGAAAACTATGGAAATGACGCATAGGTCGAGCCGGGGGTGGTCCTCTATAAGTGTAAAAAGGTGGAACATGCATAGTATAGACTAATGGGATCCTAAATCGACGAGGTCGCACACGCACCAGAGGGTTAGGGTGGTAGAGAGTGATCTCAACCTCCCCCTCAAAGGTGGCACGGTGCTCCTCATACGTCCATATACCACTAGGGATAGGGCGTATCTCGATGCAGGCTAGGTATCTGGCCATCACCTAAACAGGGCACAGGGAGTAAGTATACACATATACATAATGGATAAAGACTAAAATTACAATCACAAGTATATCATGGACAGATCATAATGCAAATACATATGAGCACACCGATTTTTCAACATTATAACTCTTATAATGCAAGTGGCATGATGCATGATTTTCTATCCACAACTGAGGCCTCTAAATGTCCATCTTGGACGTCCATCCAATACGCCATTGTGTTCCCAGAACACCGACATTAGTTCCCAGAACATAATGCCGAACCATACTTGGATAAAAAGCATCACTCCCGGAGTGTGCACCACGTTCCCAGAACGCCACGTTCCCAGAACGCATAAAATTCAGGTCCCGGACACTGGCCACATATTTATAATGTGTCATCAAGTAGGTTATACTTTGGTACTCCCGGAGTACCCTCCTCATATTCCCAGAATATGATAAACGTTCCTACCAACCAGACTTCCAGTCTATATGTATGCACAAACATCAGGGTTGGTTTTATCTTTATATTAATTAATGTGATTTAGAAATATTCCAATTTCTACTTTTGAATGATTTATTTGAGGTATAATATTTGGCATAAAATTCCCCTTTGAATTTTCTCAAAATATGCCCTTTTTAAAACCCAGATTGAGTAGTACAACTTCAATGGTATTTAAAACTTTACTTTTTATTTTTCAGATTCAGGTACTAACCGGTTACAGTTTCAGGCTAACCGGTTAGAATTACAGACCTGAACTATTTACCATTGCAATTCAGAAAAACCCTTTTTTCTTGAATTCTCTACCCAATCCAAAACACTTTTAACTTTGTTTTATACCTCAAAAACCATTGTTTCATCATTCAAAAGTCCAAATCACATATCCTTTTCCAATGAACATAATTTCCCTTGAAATTATTCCATCCATTTAAGGCATAAATGGTAATCTTTCCAATCTGAATTTATTGACATTATCACAACTCATATTCAGACCTTGTGTATTGAAATTAAGGCTTAGATTTGAGTAAAAACTATTAAGATTTCAGGACTGATTTATAAACTGATTTTTCTTTGAAAATCTGCAGTGTCTAACCGGTTACGAAAATCGTGTAACCGGTTAGATTATGCAGTCAGACCATTAAAACAAGAGTTTTAACAAATCATTTTCTTCCTTTCTCAAATCTAACCAAATTTCAGTATACACCAAGTTCATATGCCTTAAAATAAACATGTTTGCACCCAGAAACACATTCATATTGCATGCATCAAGTTTATTGTATTAAATTGCATGAAAATTCACATAAACACAATTTAACACAACAAAACTTAAATCCAACACTCAAACACAGAATTCAGCAATTATACAGCTTGCATGCATCAAATTAAAGTTGCTCAAAACCACACTGAGCAAGGTTTTGGCCTCCAAGCCTTTGTGCTTAAAAACACATAATGCCCTTTTGAGTTTTGTGAACTCAAATCCTAAATCACATGGATTTTAGTCTAAATCTAGTATAGTATAGACTTATCCCATACCTCCAAGACGATCTTGATGAAGATTGAACACTGAAATTGAAGAAACTCCACTGATTTCTCACAAACTCACAGCTCTGCTTACAGATTCGGTTTCCAGCAACAGGGTCCAGAAACCACCAAAATTAACATGGAATTTGGCCAAAGAAATTGGGGAAAATGGTTAGAATTCAAAGTAGGGTACATGCACTAGAGAATCAAAGAAGTTTGAGACTCAAAGATCAACTAAGCTTACCAAAATCGAGTCTGGAAGTCAGCTCCCAGAATCAGAATCACAGAGAACCCAGTTTTCCACCTCCAACTTCCAAGCTTGATTTCTCCTTCCACACTAACTCTCTCCTCACAAGGTGTATATCACTGGAAAGCTCTTGATTTAAGATTTCCAGAAAGGTGTGTTTCCCTCTCTAACCCTCAACGACGAAGACGAATTGCTCAACACGAATCTGGAACCCTAATTTCAGCCTCTCCACCAGAAATCTAGTGCATCAACCTCCAATCCTTCAGAATTCCTTCAATTTATAGAGGAATTCATTGACATGCAGGGAGACACGCGTCCTCCAACATGCAATTAGTGGAATTCGTGGCGATTAAACGAGTAATTCAAGTGATTACTCATCAAAATCCACTAAACCAGTTTCCGAGTTCATCGTCTAACCGGTTACAGGGCATTACTAACCGGTTAGATCAGTTCAAAATTTAAAAATTACTATTTTTAAATCTTTCCCTCCAAGAACCTTTCTTATATTGCTTTTTAGTCCTCATCCAGGGACCAAAATGCAATTTCCTTATATTTTGCATTTATTTGCCATATAAAAATTTTTCCACTTATTTTTATATTTAAGGCTAATTAAATACAAAACATAAACTTAGAAAATTTCTATAAATTAATAATAAAACTTTTTATTATTAATTTCCTATTATTCGGGAGACGAAATTAGGGGTGTTACACTACTCCCCCACTTAAAAGGAATTTCGTCCCCGAAATTCTAGATTACAAAAACAACTCCGGATACTCTTGACGCATCTTTTCCTCTAATTCCCATGTAGCTTCAGATACGTCAGCATTCTCCCAAATCACCTTGACCAAAGGTATTTCCTTTCCTCTGAGCCGCTTGACTTCACGATCTTCTATCTGAACCGGTCTGGTCTCAAAGGTCAGGTTTTCTCTCAAAGTTAGATCATCAGGTTGGAGTTTCAGAACAACAGATGGATCATGAACATACTTTTTCAATTGCGAAACGTAAAAGACGTTATGCAAATTGGACAGAGAGGGTGGTAAGGCCAATTGATAAGCAATAGGGCCAACTTTCTTGAGAATCTGATATGGACCTATACACTTAGGCGAAAGCTTTCGGGTTCTCAAAGCTCTACTAATTCCTTTCATCGGAACTACCCGAAGAAACACATGATCGCCCTCAGAAAACTCTAATGGTTTTCTCCTCTTATCCGCATAACTCTTCTGTCGACTCTGAGCCGCTTTCATCTTTGCCTGAACCATCCTGATCTTCTCAGATGTTTGCTGAATCATTTCTGGTCCAACCATCAAGTTCTCCCCCACTTGGAACCAACATAGCTAGGTTTAACACTTCCTCCCATACAATGCCTCGATCGGTGCCATTCCAATGCTCGCATGGTAGCTATTGTTGTATGTGAATTCTGCAAGAGGTAACACTTGATCCCAGCTTCCTTGTTCTGCAAGTGCACATGCTCGCAATACATCTTCCAAAGATTGAATTGTTCTCTCCGTCTGACCATCCGTCTGTGGATGATACGCAGAACTCAATTTCAACCTTGTTCCCATAGCATCATGCAAACTCTTCCAGAATTGTGACGAAAATCTCGGATCTCGATCTGATACAATGCTCGAAGGCACTCCGTGAAGATGAACTACCTCCTGGATATAGATCTGGGTAAGCTTATTCAAAGAATAACGCATATTTATCGGAATAAAATGAGCCGACTTTGTTAACCTATCCACAACCACCCAGATTGCATCATGATTTGCTGCTGTTCTCGGCAAACCAGACACAAAATCCATTGAGATACTATCCCACTTCCACTGGGGAATCCTCAGAGGTTGCAACTGTCCTCCCGGTTTCTGATGTTCTACCTTCGATTTCTGACAAATCAAGCACGCCGCCACATATTCTACCACATCTCTTTTCAAACCCGACCACAAAAATATCTTCTTCAAATCCTGATACATTTTGGTCGATCCGGGATGCATACTCATCCGACTCTTATGGGCCTCATCAAGAATTAGCCTTCTAACTTCTTGATCTCTTGGTACACAAATCCTTTTCCTGAAACGAAGGATTCCATCCTGCCCTATCTTGAAATCAGGTTCCTTTCCTTCCGAACCTAGTCTCATCTTTTCCATCAACTCTTCATCTGCTCGTTGCAACTCCCGAATTCTTTCCAAGAACTCGTTTGTGATCTGCAACGTCCCCAACTTGATACTTGATGGCTCCACTTGCATCCACAAGCTCAAGTCTCTGAATTCTTCAATCAACGCTGCTTCCTTGACCATCATCGCACTAACGTGGATTGCTTTCCGACTCAACGCGTCTGCAACCACGTTAGCTTTACCCGGATGATAATGGAGTTTAAAATCATAATCCTTCAAGAACTCCATCCATCTTCTTTGACTCATGTTCAACTCTTTATGATCGAACAGATATTTCAAACTCTTATGGTCACTAAATACTTGGAATGTAGTGCCATAGAGATGATGTCTCCATATCTTTAAGGCAAACACGATCGCAGCCAACTCCAAATCGTGTGTCGGGTAATTCACCTCATGATTCTTCAATTGCCTCGATGCATACACCACTACTCTTCCTTCTTGCATCAATACACAACCCAGTCCTTGCTTAGATGCATCACAATAAACTTCAAAACTTCTGTGAGGATCGGGTAAGATTAACACAGGAGACGATGTTAACCTTTCCTTTAACTCACGGAAACTAGCTTCGCACCGATCGTCCCACACGAACGGTTGATCCTTCCGAGTCAACTTACTCAAAGGCAATGCAATCTTAGAAAATCCTTCTATGAATCGACGATAGTATCCAGCCAGTCCTAAGAAACTTCTCACCTCCGTCACCGTCTTAGGCTGTTCCCAACTTAGTACTGAACTTACTTTCGCTGGATCCACCGCAATTCCCTCTTTAGAGATTACATGCCCCAGAAACTTTACTTCATTCAACCAAAACTCACACTTCGTAAGCTTGGCATATAGTTGCTTCTCCTTCAGGGCCTTTAGCACAATCCTGAGATGCTCTTCATGTTCTTCCGGATTTTTAGAATAAACCAAAATATCGTCAATGAATACCACCACAAACAAATCCAAATATGGTCTAAAGATCCGGTTCATATAGTCCATGAAAATAGCAGGTGCATTTGTCAATCCGAACGACATCACAACATACTCATAATGACCGTATCGCGATCGAAATGCAGTCTTGGGTATATCCTCCTCCTTTATCCTGATCTGATGATAACCCGATCTCAGATCAATCTTGGAGAATACTGCAGCTCCCCTTACTTGATCCATAAGGTCATCAATCCTTGGCAAACGATACTTATTCTTGATAGTGACCTTATTCAGCTGTCTGTAGTCCACACACATCCTCATACTTCCATCTTTCTTCTCTACGAACAATAATGGAGCTCCCCAAGGTGAAACGCTTGGCCTGATCATCTGTTTCTGCAACAGCTCCTCAATTTGCTTCTTCATTTCTGCCATTTCTGGTGGTGTCATCCTATAAGGAGCAATAGAGATGGGACCAGCTCCAGGGACTAAATCTATCCCAAACTCTATCTCTCGCTTCAGAGGTAATCCTGGTATCTCTTGAGGAAATACTTCCGGAAATTCCCTCACCACTGGAATCTCTTCTATCGGCATCAACTCTTCTTCTCCAGAAGCCGAGAATAAACACATATATCCCTCCGGTTCAAGGGTCCTATATTGAATTGTCTTTTCCTCACAATTGATGATCACTTGGTTCTTCATCAACCAATCCATTCCCAAGATCACATCCAATTGTAACTTAGGAAGACAAACCAAATCTACTTTGGATGAACGACCCAGAATTTCTACCTCACACCCTAAACAGACTTTAGCGGGGTAGATCGGTATACCCGTAGGGGTAGCTATACTAAGATAGCAGGGTGAATCAGAAACAATAAGATTCAGCCTACTCACACATTCAGGGGAAACAAAAGAATGTGTAGCTCCAGAATCAAACATGATTTTGCAAGGTTGATCATTGAGCAGGAAATTACCTTGCACGAGATTCGGGGTTTGGGTTGCTTCACTACCACTCAGGGCAAATACTCGTCCTTGTACCACAGGTTTTCCAGCAGATCCCTTTGCATCTCCTTTTGCAGATTCCTTGCATTCACGGGCAAAGTGACCTTGCTTTCCACACTTGAAACATCCTCCTGTGGACCAGCAAAACTGACCATGATGGTAACGCTTGCACTTCTCGCAATAAGGAGAATTATCGCGAGGCTTGTTCCGGTTATCCATCACTGCCTTGCCTTTCCCCTTGTTCTTAGAATATGGACCATTATTCCGATGGTCAAACTTCTTCTTCCTCTGAGGTCCATAGTTCTGTCCAACCCCTTTCACTTGACTTCCTGTCAGCTCCGCCTTCTTGTCATCTTCGTACATTCTGCACATGTCCACGAGTGCAGGGAAACTCTGAATCCTTTGATAACTGAAGATAGACTTCAGCTCTGGTCTTAACCCACCTTCAAACTTCACACACTTACTTCTTTCATCAGGGTTATTCAAGTAATACGGAGAGTACTTCATCAGCTCCTCGAATCTGGCAACATACTCCCCTACACTCATATCCCCCTACTTCAATTGCATGAATTCCACTTCCTTTTTCCTCCGCAAATCTTCTGGAAAGTATTTATTAAGAAACTTCTCCTTAATTACCCCCCAGTTGATTGCCCTCCTTTCAAAGTTTAACAATTGAACCGTGTGATCCCACCAGTTTTCAGCTTCCCCATGAAGCATGTAGACTGCATAAGTCACCTTCTGTTCATCAGAACACTCCAGAGTTCGGAAGATCTTATTGATCTCATACAACCACTTGTTCGCCTCATCAGGTTTATATCCTCCCTCAAATCTTGGTGGATTGCACTTCCGGAACTCCGACAGAGTCTTAGCATCATGATTCGCCATGTTGCCAGCAGACGGGTTACCAGCTCTCCCTTGAGATGATTGATGTCTCTGCTGCTGCTGCATACCCTCCAGCACGGTTGTGATTCGTTCTAACATTTCGTTAGTAACATTTCGATTCCGGGTTGCCATAGAAAGACCTGCACTATGGGCTTTGGGTTACTAAAAAGGTCTTTAAGATATAAATGCTACCACTAACTTACTCAAACATATTCAATCAACATTGAATATCATACTTAGCTGCATCTGCGGGGCCATGAGGAACAGGACCAATGCTCTGATACCACCAAAGGTGTGACGCTATCTTTTTAACTTGAAAATAATTAATATTTCCAAATAGTTTACTACTTGCTATCAAAAATTAGGACTAGAAAATTTTTCCTTTTTAATATTGCTACTTGCTCAATCAAAAACCTCCTTTTTGACATAAACCGTTGCATGAATTCGGCATAGTAATATCTTAAATTTGAGAAAGACTCTCGAGAACGCATTTTCTTGATGATAGAGAAAATTACTAGTATTTATCAGTTGAATACCTTATTTGCATCTCGAGTGGAATTAGAATATATATATATATAAAATATAAACTTATCGCCGAATTCCTTTGTAAATTAAAATCAGAGTTCGCGGAAGTAAAAATGATACTTATGGGGCTCTGCTGAGGAAAACAAACATCACATATATATATATATAGAACATACCATCAATTAAAACCCCATCAGTACAGTAGTAGCAAGTGATAAAATTCGAGATAGCAAGTTTTGATAAAACATATACAGACCAGCTGCACTAGAAAAAAAGCTCACTCTAAGACCTCTCAATATATACAATATATAAATAAAGTCAAAAGCAGCAGTCCCAGAGCAAGTCCCAGAGCAAGTCCTCAGCAGCTCCTCAGATCCTCCACAGCTCTATCCCTAGGATCTAGGATCCAAAACCCCTATGCTATGCAGGCTCCTTTGAACCAGCGGGTCCACCTCTAGCAGAAACAGTCGGCTCAACATGCACCTCCTCCTCGCTCTCATCCTCCACAGGGTCCTCCTCGACCTCGCCTGACTGAGTAGAGACCCCACCACTGGGTCTAGGGTCTGCAGAAGCAGTCCTATCATAATCAGTCGGACCAGGAGAAGGAGTCTCCTCAGTAAAAACTCTATGGGAAGAAGGATGGGAACGAGTGGCAGCTCTAAAACGAAAACTATGGAAACGACGCATAGGTCGAGCCCGGGGTGGTCCTCTATAAGTGTAAAAAGGTGGAACATGCATAGTATAGACTAATGGGATCCTAAATCGACGAGGTCGCACACGCACCAGAGGGTTAGGGTGGTAGAGAGTGATCTCAACCTCCCCCTCAAAGGTGGCACGGTGCTCCTCATACGTCCATATACCACTAGGGATAGGGCGTATCTCGATGCAGGCTAGGTATCTGGCCATCACCTAAACAGGGCACAGGGAGTAAGTATACACATATACATAATGGATAAAGACTAAAATTACAATCACAAGTATATCATGGACAGATCATAATGCAAATACATATGAGCACACCGATTTTTCAACATTATAACTCTTATAATGCAAGTGGCATGATGCATGATTTTCTATCCACAACTGAGGCCTCTAAATGTCCATCTTGGACGTCCATCCAATACGCCATTGTGTTCCCAGAACACCGACATTAGTTCCCAGAACATAATGCCGAACCATACTTGGATAAAAAGCATCACTCCCGGAGTGTGCACCACGTTCCCAGAACGCCACGTTCCCAGAACGCATAAAATTCAGGTCCCGGACACTGGCCACATATCTATAATGTGTCATCAAGTAGGTTATACTTTGGTACTCCCGGAGTACCCTCCTCATATTCCCAGAATATGATAAATGTTCCTACCAACCAGACTTCCAGTCTATATGTATGCACAAACATCAGGGTTGGTTTTATCTTTATATTAATTAATGTGATTTAGAAATATTCCAATTTCTACTTTTGAATGATTTATTTGAGGTATAATATTTGGCATAAAATTCCCCTTTGAATTTTCTCAAAATATGCCCTTTTTAAAACCCAGATTGAGTAGTACAACTTCAACGGTATTTAAAACTTTACTTTTTATTTTCAGATTCAGGTACTAACCGGTTACAGTTTCAGGCTAACCGGTTAGAATTACAGACCTGAACTGTTTACAATTGCAATTCAGAAAAACCCTTTTTTCTTGAATTCTCTACCCAATCCAAAACACTTTTAACTTTGTTTTATACTTCAAAAACCATTGTTTCATCATTCAAAAGTCCAAATCACATATCCTTTTCCAATGAACATAATTTCCCTTGAAATTATTCCATCCATTTAAGGCATAAATGGTAATCTTTCCAATCTGAATTTGTTGACATTATCACAACTCATATTCAGACCTTGTGTATTGAAATTAAGGCTTAGATTTGAGTAAAAACTATTAAGATTTCAGGATTGATTTATAAACTGATTTTTCTTTGAAAATCTGCAGTGTCTAACCGGTTACGAAAATCGTGTAACCGGTTAGATTATGCAGTCAGACCATTAAAACAAGAGTTTTAACAACTCATTTTCTTCCTTTCTCAAATCTAACCAAATTTCAGTATACACCAAGTTCATATGCCTTAAAATAAACATGTTTGCACCCAGAAACACATTCATATTGCATGCATCAAGTTTATTGTATTAAATTGCATGAAAATTCACATAAACACAATTTAACACAACAAAACTTAAATCCAACACTCAAACACAGAATTCAGCAATTATACAGCTTGCATGCATCAAATTAAAGTTGCTCAAAACCACAGTGAGCAAGGTTTTGGCCTCCAAGCCTTTGTGCTTAAAAACACATAGTGCCCTTTTGAGTTTTGTGAACTCAAATCCTAAATCACATGGATTTTAGTCTAAATCTAGTATAGTATAGACTTATCCCATACCTCCAAGACGATCTTGATGAAGATTGAACACTGAAATTGAAGAAACTCCACTGATTTCTCACAAACTCACAGCTCTGCTTACAGATTCGGTTTCCAGCAACAGGGTCCAGAAACCACCAAAATTAACATGGAATTTGGCCAAAGAAATTGGGGAAAATGGTTAGAATTCAAAGTAGGGTACATGCACTAGAGAATCAAAGAAGTTTGAGACTCAAAGATCAACTAAGCTTACCAAAATCGAGTCTGGAAGTCAGCTCCCAGAATCAGAATCACAGAGAACCCAGTTTTCCACCTCCAACTTCCAAGCTTGATTTCTCCTTCCGCACTAACTCTCTCCTCACAAGGTGTATATCACTGGAAAGCTCTTGATTTAAGATTTCCAGAAAGGTGTGTTTCCCTCTCTAACCCTCAACGACGAAGACGAATTGCTCAACACGAATCTGGAACCCTAATTTCAGCCTCTCCACCAGAAATCAAGTGCATCAACCTCCAATCCTTCAGAATTCCTTCAATTTATAGAGGAATTCATTGACATGCAGGGAGACACGCGTCCTCCAACATGCAATTAGTGGAATTCGTGGCGATTAAACGAGTAATTCAAGTGATTACTCATCAAAATCCACTAAACCAGTTTCCGAGTTCATCGTCTAACCGGTTACAGGGCATTACTAACCGGTTAGATCAGTTCAAAATTTAAAAATTACTATTTTTAAATCTTTTCCTCCAAGAACCTTTCTTATATTGCTTTTTAGTCCTCATCCAGGGACCAAAATGCAATTTCCTTATATTTTGCATTTATTTGCCATATAAAAATATTTCCACTTATTTTTTTTATTTAAGGCTAATTAAATACAAAACATAAACTTAGAAAATTTCTATAAATTAATAATATAACTTTTTATTATTAATTTCCTATTATTCCGGAGACGAAATTAGGGGTGTTACACCAATAGCTGGGTCCAGCTGTTTCTGACGTCTTTTCACTGTGTTGGGAAGGTTTGACAGCTGTCTACTTATCTGCACCGAAGTGACGCTTGCTTTTACCGGGTCTGACACGTGTCAGAAACGAAGCGTTGTCATTATTGTGTCGTTACTCGAGGTTCATCCTTTCAGTCATTATGCGCCACGTGTCCTGGTATGTGTGGTTGAAGGTTGGGCTGGGCTGTTTGGGCCAAGCCCAAGATTCAAAAATGGAGGGTAGACGGTTTCTCTTCTCCAATTTTGACAAAACCGTTCCTTTTCCACTCTTTACCAACCCGTTGCTTTCTTTCTTACTCACACGAATCTCCTCGTTTCCTCTTCCTTCAACACTGTTCTCGTGAATTTGCTCATTTTGCTTTCCTTCTTAAGTGGAGATCAGTAGCAGGCCCTTCTTTCCTTCCAATTCATTCCCTGCGTTCGTAATCTCCAGGTATTTTCTTCCATTCTTGCTTTTCTTCTTCTCTTGTTCTGGTTTGCATGAGTGGGGTTTAGGATTTCACTGGTTTTGTTTTTATGGTGGTGGGTGATTTTGTCCAGTCATCGAGTTTTGGGTTAGTGTTTTTTGTGGAATGAAATTGGTTTTACAGTGTTTCTGGGTTTGGAGTGTCTTAGGTTTTGTTGGAGGGTTCTTAGTTTGCACTTTTTGTTTTCATTTTTCAGAGAATCGAAGGGATATATACTGGGTTCATTATGAGTGGGGGATGGGTTAGGAAACGGTCTAGAGTGGTTTCTTCGTCTTCTGGCAGTAGCGAGGAGGAGGACGGCCCCTCCTCCTCGTCCTTTTCCTCCCCTGAGGTTGAGGGACAGGTGTTGGAGGTTGATCCCGTTGGGGTTGTGCATCCTCGGGATTGGGAGGAGAAGAAAGAGTGGGTGTGGTAATACGCTTGGGCCGAGTTTATTAGTGGTGGAGGGTGTGCCGATTTCGAAAAGATGGAAGGAAGAGGGGGATATGAATGGGGGGTACCTGTGGTAGAGGGGAGGTGCTCGCCCCTCGGGACGACTTCGAGGGGGTTTTCTGGGGGGTTATTCTTTGTAACCCGTAAGACTAACGTCGAGCTCCCCTGTTCTTCCACAGGTACCATGCCACCTAGGAAGTGTGTCAGCCGACCTGAGTTGTATCCCGCACCCACCGATGCTGATCAATACCAATGGGTTGACGTGGAGCCCAAAGGAGTGCGTTCGAGTTTAGATTCCGGGGATAAGCTTGTCGAGGTGAGAAGAGCTGTGTTACCCTTCTCGGGGGATGCTGCTGGTACTTCTTATGAAGTTGTCCCCTGCTCGGCGAACGATAGGATATGTACCCGTACTGACAACAACTCATTTTTCTTCTATTCCGACTTGATCCATAACCTTGGAGTCTCCTTACCTTTCACCGACTTGGAAATGGGAGTACTGAATGAGCTCGGGCTGGCACCTTCACAACTTCATCCAAATACTTGGTCATTTTTACGTGCGTTTCAAAAATACTGCAGAGCCAAGGGGTTGGTATGCACAGTTCGGCTGTTCTTGTGGATATACAACCCGTTCGTCGGCAATAAGGACGGGGTTACCGGTCGGCTCTGGGTGTCGACCAAAGCGCGAGCGCATTACGGGCTTTTCGGAATGTTTACCGAGTCGTGGAAGCATTTCAAACCCAGGTTCTTCAAGTATAGATATATTGGTACGGGGCGACCTTGGTTTCGGGATGAGGCGGGGCCGAGGTTTCCCTTAGAATGGACCAAAGAATTTTTTACTCGTCATGTTGATGCACCACAGAGGTGGTCTGGGGTAACTCTTAATGCCGACGAGGCTGTGACGACACTTCATTTCCAAACCGAGTACCGAGCTCGAAAATCCCAACTTGATATCGGAATTTTCATGAAGTGTCCTGACAATGACGTTTTGACAAATATTGGTAGTTGCCTTTGCTTTTGTATTTGTGGATTTGCTTTTTAACTTTTTCACTGATTTCTTTCTTGTTCTTTGGTTTGCAGAAGAGCACTGGTCCAGTATGCCATCTAAAGCAATGAGGGCTTCACTGGATGCCCGAAAAAGGAAAAGAGTTGGGAATACTGCCAACGAGGCCGTAACCGCCGAGGGACCTGCTAAACCGACCTCGTCCGACTCTACTCCGCCGTCTATTACTCCTCTTCCTCAATCGCCGACACCGAGTGCCGAAATTGTTAGTGTCGCTGGTACCCCTCCGCGGCCGGTGGCCAACACAACTAGGAGTTCCGCTAAAGAAGCTCTTATTAAGATGTCGGGGTTCGAGTGGCAGAAGACAGTCGAAGGTTTGGTCTATCACATGAGGAAGGCAACAAATATCTTTAGTGTTTTGGCCGAGTTTGCCGATGATGTAGCTGAAGGCGTGTCGCCAGCTAAGAAGCAAGCTCGTGCCGAACTGTCGGTTGAAATGGCTGAGCTTAAGAGGGATAAAAGTGCTGCTGAACAGAAGTTGGCTGAGTTGGAGGAGAGGCACCGCCAACAGATGGAACAACTTCTCAAAAATCATGAAGAAACATTTGCTCAGGCCAAAGCCGAGGCCAAGGAAGATGGTCGGCGAGAGGGCCTTGCCGAGATGGGAAAGGTGAAGACCCTGCTGGAGAAAAGAGCTGCCCAAGCTCTTAGACACAAGGTAGCGGCGCACGAGGCGGATTTTAATTTTGAGAAGGCAGGAAATAAGATTTTTGCTGGTGCCGTGGAGAAGATCCTCCATCTGAACCAAGGGCTCCGAATCCGGGTTGTCGGCGCTTCTGCCGGATTTGGGGTGGAGGGTGGAAAGATGGTAGACTATGAGAAGGATGGGGTCGAGGTTGACCTCGATCAGCCAGAGGAGAATCTTCCCAACCCCTTGGTGGAGAGATCAGACGAGGAGTTCAACCCAAGCTCGGTTGTCCTTTCTGATGTGGAAGATGAAGTAGCGTAAGTCCCTTATGCTGGGCAGCTAATATTTTGTCTATGTTTTTTGTAACATGCCTAACAATATTGTATTTTACTTTGCTGATTGTGTACAACAGTTTCTTTTAATGCAAGTTTACTTGAATTTAACTTGTTGCATATTGTAATTTTTATGCAAGTTTTTGTTTTAACTTGTTGCACATTTCATTTATTCTAGACCTCCGATCCGAACCGTAGTCAGTTAGAAGGTTACTTAGAAGATTTGGTTTAAAAATGCAAGTGCTTGAGACTTGTTGCTTTTTAGGTAACCAAGTAAATTGTTTAAAGATAGAAGTCCTGCTTTTACTTGTTGTATTCGGAATTGACCGGACCTAAAAAGGTCGTAGAAACTTGATCGGACTCGAACGTGAATAATGAGGCTAAGCTCGTACGACTCAGTTAGTGCAGTAATCTTATAAGTTTTCCCTTGAGAAGGGGTACTTTATATAAGTGCATACGGTAGGGATCTCGGATCTACCCCCCTTAGCCGAGGTGGGTATCCTCATCCCCGATGTAGAAGAGGTTGCTGAGTGAAGTGATGTGAAAACATTTCACTGCAAGCTGTATTTCATCGGGTGTCCCTTGTACACTGTGCATATGAGCCAATCTCATTTAGGAGATGTAGGCTGTGCATAGCGCCATGCAACATTTAGGTGGCTAGTGCTAAATGAGAAGCTAGTACGTACGTATATAAGACTGTAGCACTTGAGAAAGGAGCAAGTTTGCGTTTTTTCATTTAATCAACACGTGAGTACATTGCTTATCTTGACTTTTGAAAAAGTATGTATATCTCAATAGAGTGGGGTAAATAAAAACAGGAACTAACATATGTTTGAACTCTTAGCTATGGCTGCCGATTTATCCGAGGTGAACCTAGCTGAAATAGGTTCTCAATTTTGAGACATTCCACGAATTTTTGAGTGTGGCCCCTTCGAGAGTCTCCAGCCTATATGCCCCAGAGTTTGTTTTCGAAATAACTCTGTAGGGGCCTTCCCAATTTTGGGCAAATTTCCCGTCTTTCTGGTTTTTGAGGCCGATATCGGCCCTTCGGAGTACGAGGTCCCCGACCTCAAACGATCTGGGTAAGTCTGATTTCTTATACTGCCTGGCTTGCCTCTCCTTTGCTTTCTTTTCTCGAATTAATGCAGTGTCTCGAATTTCTTCGGCCAGTATCAAGTTCTCTTTGATCAAGTTTTCATTTTCCTCCTCGGGTCTCTCCCTCATTCGGAAGGTAAGAATCCTTCGTTCGATAGGGATGACCGCGTCGCAACCGTAGGTGAGTCGGAAAGGGGTCTCTCCTGTTGAGGTTTGAACTGTGGTCCTGATCGACCACAAGACCTCAGGTAGCAGCTCCGCCCATACTCCCTTGGCGTCTGTAATCCTCCTCTTGAGGTCGTCCACGATGGCTCGGTTGGCGTTCTCGGCCTGTCCGTTGGTCTGGGGATGTTCGACCGAGGAGAAACGATGAGAAATCCCAAGGTTTTCCACTAGGATCTGAAAATTGTTAGCCGCAAATTGGCTGCCATTGTCCGTGATTAGCGTGAGTGGGAGCCCAAAGCGGGAAACAACTTGCTTCATAAAAAAAATTTGGATTCTGGCCGAGGTGATGGTAGTTAGTGGTTCGGCTTCAATCCACTTGGTGAAGTAGTCTATTGCTACCACTATGAATTTCAGCTGGCCCGGGGCAGTTGGGAATTGTCCTACAATGTCCATTCCTCACATGCTGAAGGGCCAGGGGGAAGCCAGAGAGTGGAGTTCTTCGGAGGGTTTTTGGTAAACATCGCTGAGGAATTGACATTGAGGGCACCGCCGAACATGGTCAATGGAATCTGCTACTAAAGTCGGCCAGAAGTATCCAGCCCTCAGTATTTTCCTTGCCAAAGATTTACCTCCGACGTGGTGGCTCCCCAGTCCTCCGTGAACCTCGTTCAAGGTTTCCTGAGCTTCCTCAGAGGTGAGACACCGGAGGAGTGGGGAGGACATTCCTCTTCTATAAAGGATCCCTTCTATAATGACATATTCGGCCGCCTTTCTCTTAAGTGTTTTTGCCTCCTTTTGATCGGCTGGGAGTATACCGTGTTCCAGGTAAGACCTTATCGGGTGCATCCAGCTTGGCGAAACGGAAATGGCCATTATCACACTTGGGGCCGAGATCTGTTCCTGAATGAGACTTTTGTTGTTTCCTCCGCCTTTCATGCTTGCCAACTTAGAAAGCATGTCTGCTCGGGCGTTAGAGCAGCGGGGGATGTGGGTGATAGAAAATTTTGTAAAACCGAGAGCCAGGGATTTGACTTTGTCTAGATACTTCTGCAGGATGGGTTCTTTTGCTTGGTAGTCTCCTGTAACTTGAGAAACTACCAACTGGGAATCACTTAGGATTTGAACTTCGGCTGCACCGAGCTCCTTAGCCATGCGGAGGCCGGCAAGGACTGCTTCATATTCTGCCTGGTTGTTCGAGGTTAAGAACTCGAATTTTAGGGAATACTCGATGCTGATGCCTTCCGCATTCTCCAAAATAACTCCCGCCCCGGCTCCCTTTTGATTGCTGGAGCCATCAACATATATCACCCAAGTGTCCGAGCAAGAGTTTGAGTGTGACTCTGTAAACTCGGACACGAAATCCGCTAGGGCTTGTGACTTGATTGCCTTCCTTGGTTCATAGGAGATATCGAACTCGGACAGCTCGATTGCCCATGCCATCATTCTCCCAGCGAGGTCGGGCTTCTGAAGAACTTGTTTTATGGGCTGGGCGGTTCTTACGACAATGGGGTGACTTTGGAAATACTGTCGAAGTCGCCGTGCAGCCAATATCAAACAAAAAGCAAACTTCTCGATCCTGGTATATCGGAGCTCGGGTCCTTGTAGAGCTCGGCTTATGAAGTAGATAGGGAATTCGTTTCGGCCCTCCTCTCGGATCAAGACGGAGCTGAGGGCGGAATCACCAACGGAAAGGTAAATAAAAAGATTCTCTCCTTGAAGGGGGCTGGAGAGAACAGGAGGAGAAGAAAGGTATTCCTTGAGTGCCAAGAACGAAGCTTCACATTCTTGATTCCAATTAAAAGTTGTGCCTTTCTTGAAAAGCTGGTACCAAGGTAGGGCCTTTCTTGCAGCTTGGGGGAGGAACCTTGACAATGCAGCCATCTTGCCTGCTAGCTGCTTCACTCCTCTGAGATCGGAAGGACTCTTCATCTCTAGTATGGCTCGGCATTTGTCAGGGTTTGCTTCGATTCCCCTTTCTGACAACATGAAGCCGAGGAAAGCACCAGCGGGGACTCCGAAAGTACATTTTTCCGGATTCAACCTCATCCTGTGTGCTCTCACCCTTTCAAGAACCAAAGTTAGATCTCGGACATGATCCTCCTTTTTCTTGCTCTTCGTGATCATGTCGTCAATATAAACTTCCATGGAGGTACCGACGATGCCATCAAAAACCTTATTCATCATCCTCTGATAGGTCGCGCCAGCATTCTTCAACCCAAAAGGCATGACGGTATAGCAGTACGTTGCCTTTCCCGTTGTGAATGTGGTTTTGTCTTGGTCAGGGGGATACATGGGGATCTGGTTGTACCCCGAGTAGGCGTCGGTAAAAGACAATAATTGGTATCCAGCCGAATTATCAACGAGCTGGTCAATAATTGGCAATGGATATTGATCCTTTGGGCAGGCTTTATTGAGGTCGGTGTAGTCCACACACATCCTCCAGCTGCCGTTTGCCTTCTTCACTAAAACGGTGTTTGCCACCCACTCGGCATACGGTACCTCTTTAATGAACCCTGCTTCCAGCAGCTCGGAAACTTTTTCCTGAATGACTTTTGCTTTCTCCGTTCCTACTCGTCTCATCTTTTGGGCCACCAGCCTCGCGTTTGGATCCACGCTGAGCTTGTGGCAGATGAAGTTTGGGTCGATTCCCGGCATGTCTGCCGAGGTCCAAGCGAATAAATCCAAATTAGCTCGTAGGAGGTTGATGATCTCGCTTTGGATCTGGTGGGGGAGGTCGGCTCCTACTCTAACTGTTTTGGTGGGATCAGAAGGGTCAATTTGAACGGCCAACCATTTTCCCTGAGGAGAGGGCCTGAGATCATCTAGCTCGGCCCGAACATCTAATTCAGCCAGAAGGACCTTCCCCCTAGCCAGCATTGGGCCGGCTAGCTCTTCCTGTTTCTTCTTAACTTCCCGTAGACTTGCGTTGTAGCAAAGTCAAGCTTTAACTTGGTCGGCTCTGATAGTGACGAGCTTATCATCCGAACCAATGAACTTCATAGCTAAGTGGATAGTTGAGACCACTGCCCCAAAACCTTGTAAGCAGATTCTCCCCAGGATTGCGTTGTAGGGGGAGTCGGAATCAATCACTAAGAATCTGACGATCTCCGTTCGGGCCGAAGGCTGCTCGCCTAAGGTTACCGGGAGATGGATGGCTCCTAGGGGGCGAATCGCCTTACCTATAAAGTTGATGAGATTACCTTCAAATTCTCTGAGGTCGGCTGTCCTCAGTTTCAATGCTAAGAAAGCGTGCAGAAAAAGAATATCAGCCGAACTTCCTTGGTCGACGAGGACTCGGGCAACTTCGAAGTTGGCAATCATCGCCACGATCACCATTGGGTCACTGTGATCGAGAACGATGCCTTACAAATCCTGTTCGGAGAACCTGATGGGGATACTCCGAGGTGGTTTTTTATGAATCGGTTTGTGGAAAATGACTAGTATTTGATTGATGTACTTTTTTCTTTCCCATTTTGTCTCCCCACCCCCGGCAAACCCACCTGAGATTGTGTAGATTCGGGGATTCTTCATTGGTTTCTTCAAGTTTCGAGAAACGGCACCCTGTGGAAGCTGATTTGGGGCTTGAGTTTGGGCAGCGATTTCTTCAGTGAAGGGCAGTATTGGGAGGGACTGGGATAGTGGAACTATATTGCCTTGTTGTTCTATGATCTTTGCTTGGTGGCTCATCATGGCCAGAACCTCCGCCTCATGAGAACAAAAAGGCCGTCGTTCGTGAGAGCAACGAGGAACGCCGGGGGAGTGGGCACCTTCGCCCAATAGGTGGTGCTGATCAGCTGGCCATGGAGATGCAGTATGAACGGAGGATGGTGGCGTTGAGGACCTTGCTGGCCTCCTCTGAACTGGCTGTGCCTTCGACATGGTAGATCTTGGTGGGAATAGAGTTTATCTTCCCCACAGACGGCGCCAATGTGATGTCCTAGATGATGAGGTCTTCCAAGGTAAGGGAATGAGCCTTAGAGGAACCTCTATCTAGGGTTGATGTGTGATGTTTGATGGGAGTCCTCAGGTGGCCAAGATGATAGCCAAAGAAGGTAACCCTAATCACTGGAGTGTGTGAGAGTGACGATTAGGGTAAGAGGACGTACCTTTGCCCCATGTAGTACTGAACTACTTATAGGGGAGAGCTGGTTGCCCTAATGGGCTTTCTTGGGGCCCAAGTAGGGCCAGCCTGTAATGAGCTGTGAGGGGTGAGCTGTCCTTGTGGATAAGGATTGGATGAGTTATCCTTGTGGATAAGATGGGAAGACGTCAACATGCTCTTGGTATCGGAATCTTTGGAGAGGTGTCGGACTTGGGAAGGTATCGGACTTTGACATCGGACCTAAGTAGGAGCACGTGGTCGGCCTGTATCTGACGTCTGTTCGGCCGTTGAGCTTTGAGCTCGGCCAAGCGTTCAGAAGGCTCCTTGAAGGGTCCTTAGGGCTTTGGCGTGGGTTATGGGGAGTTCGGCCTAGCCGAGTCCACCACAACTTATGGTTCCTTCCTCTCCACTACTTCGGGTTACTCTCATACCTCACCACGTTCGCTGTTAATGTCTTTTAAAGTCTTTTATCTATTTAATTAACCTAATGATCGGCTCACCATTCGTACATCCCTTCAATGACTCCCGACCACTAACTTTGCACAATCTATTCTCTCACATAGCACAGAGTTGGGATCACATCAACGGATTCTCATTCCATTTCTCAATCTTCCTTTTTACCATCCTTCTCAAAATTCACAACTTTCTAAAAGTACTATTTCCCAAAATTTTCACAAACATATTGTTTCGAATAATCTTTCTCAAGATATCATTTCAAAGAGGCTTTCTCAAAAGCATTGTTTCCCAAAAATACCCTTTCATAAAACTTTTTCAAAAGATTGTGTCATAAAAACTCCTCTGAAAATATTGTTTCGCAAGCTTCTTCAAAAATCCCATTTTAAAAACCTTTTCAAAAATTTCATTTCACAAACCTTTTTCAAAAATTTATTTTCACAACTCTTTACAAAATTTCTTTTCACAAATCTTTCCGAAAATTCGTTTTTCAAAACCCCTTTTTCCAAAACACATTTTTGCTGAGCGCTAATGGAGGAGCAAGCTCAACTCAACACTAGTCCCAGTCTAAAACCGAAAACAAAGGAGCCTAGCTCCACTCAATTCACCTCTTGTTCCAACAATTCACATCACTCTCCCCAGCTCTGGCTCGATCTTATCATTATCATCAACTTCTTTTCCCAATCAACTCTCATCTCTCTTCCACTCAATCTCTTATCCTTTATCATTATTCTTTTCTTATAATGCCATCACTTTCAATTTCATCACTTTCTCAACTCTTCCATTTCACTTTCATTTTCTTATTCAGGGCGTAACAAACGTCCATCAGCCCTTTACTCATAATAAACAACAGCAGTAAGCATTATCAACATAATTAAATAAAAGCATACTATCAACACACAGCATCACACAATAGCATTGTGGTCTTTGTCTCCTTCATATAAGTGGCCACACAGCACACACAATTGCCACTTATACTACTGACTCCAACCATGTAGTTCCGATCTTTGAGATGATACGGAACGTCCTAATAAATCACCTAGCTACCACGGTGTCTTAGGAAAACTTCTCTCTCACTTGAGGTCCAGTAATTAAGTGCATGCTTTCCTTGAGTCCTTGCTGCTGTCAGCTGCCAGCTGTACCCTGTAACATCCCAAATTTTAAACCCAAATACAAATAAATTAATAATAGCTGAAGTAATCGAAATAATAATAATAAACCATAAATAGGTATTTAAAATAAGTATTTTAGCATAAGAAAAAGAAAAATAATAATAATAATAGTAATAATACTAATAATAGTAATACTAATAAATAAAAATAAAAAGAAAAATAATAATAATAATAGTAATAATACTAATAATAATAAAAATAAAAATAAAAATAATAATAATAATAATAATAGTAATAATAATAATAATAAGGATAAGGATAATGTGAAAAAAAAAATAAAATAATAAGAGGAAGGGGGTTCGAAACCCTCCCTCCCCAAACTTCTTCTTCCCTGTAAGGAGGCCGCCGGCCCTAACCCATAACTCTCTCCCTCCCTCTCTCACCGCCTCCACTGGGCCAGCCATTCACCGCCACCATTGCTGTCTCCTTCTCCCTCAACCGCACATTCTCCTTGATTTCCTCTTCGCGCCACCGTCAACCAGGGGAGTCGCGAATCGCGACTCGCCTCCCTCCAGGCACGGAACCGCCGCTCTTCGCTGTCGTTGTCGCCACAAACAGATGCCACCTCCGTCGCTGTTGGTCCCTTCGTCCCTCTCTCCTTCGATTTGCTGTTGTACCTTGCATTCCTTTCACCGCCGTCGCGTTTCTTCTTCCTCAGTCGTACACCGCGACTCTCCTCCCCTGGGTTGCGATTCTGCTCGCCGCCACACACTAAGCTAGGGCTGACTGTTCGTGTTCTCTCCCTGTCCATCAATCGCGATTCGCGACTTCCAGGTTCCTCGCCGCTGCTGTCCAGCCGCCGGTCTTTGAAGCCAGCACTGCCGCCACTACCAAGGACGGAATCCGCCTCCTGTGGCCATGTGGTGCTTGATGCGGGATGCCTCTTGGTCCAGATTGGTGGCCGTTCTCGCCACCGACGCCGGTATCGCCATCATCGTCATCGTTATCGTGTCCAGCCACTTCGTCGTGCTATGAACCATATTTGAGGGTAAATTCCTAATACTTTTCTAACTGCTCTATGTTATGTTTTAATTTTTATATTAATACTAATTTTAATATTATTGTTAATAATTATCTAATATTAAACTGTTTTGGAAATTAAATTTGTAATTATAGTTTATATTGATCTTAATTATATTGTTATTGATAATGATTTTTAATTAGTACGTTGATTTATGTTAGGGCAGAATTAACTGTTATGTCGAACGATTAATTTTAAAAGTACTTTTGTTAAATGTGTTGGGTTCCTAAGTAAGTGAGTTGTCGCTTAGCTTGGTTGAGTTGTCCCTGAGCTAAACGATACCTCAGTTAATTAGGAAACTGATATACTCGGCATAATGTTAATTCAAATTAAAGCGTTGAGAATTAATTTCAAATTGAAGGGGAGTGTATTATTGGTACTTTTGAGATATGTTTAGACTTATTTTTGAACAAAGAACTCTCTCTTTCAATCCGAAATTAATGGTGTTGAGTCACGACATTTGATTTTGTGACTTGAAGCTAAAACTACTTAACTTTAATGTATTTTTGACTATTATGTTGGTATTGAAAGTTAATATATTTTCAATAAAAAGCTTTATTTAAGGGACTATGGTTCTAATTTTATTTAACTTTGATTCATGAATTTTAATTAAAGGTTTTCGAAATTAACTTGTTTCATTTTCAAGTTAAAGCCCTTTTTCGTAAAATGCATTAAATTGATGATATTTAATTTGTATGACATGGTTAGACGACAAAGGATTTTAGGAACCACTGTGATGCGAACAACAAACCGCGTAGCGTCGTGAGCCGGAACAGGATAGCCCCGTCGTGCCTCGAAACAGGTTCTGGTAGAACCCCAAGGTAAGGGGTTTATTGCCGCATGGTGGTTGTGTAACTAGTATGTGTGTGCGTGTTGAGATTAATTGGTTTGTGTAGTTGATATTAGGAATTGATATTTATAAATTATGCTATGAATTGATGATTTATTATGCTAAGTGATTAATTGATATATATGTTTATGTGTAATCTATATGATTTAGTGTACTAATTCTAATGATGTAATATATTTTGATATGTGAATTGAAATAGATGGAATGGTGTATGTATGTTGTACTTAAGAAATTGATTGAAAACGGAAAGGAGTGAATAGAGAAGTGAGCTTTGAATTTAATAGTAACACATAGATGAAAATGTAAGGGAAACAAATCGGGAAAATAGGAAGTGTTGTTAGAAATGATAGTGAGTTAATTATATGGAAATAGATTAGTTGGAGTAGAAGAGAAAAAGAGGAAAATGAGAGTAGAAGGAAAAGGTGTTAGGCGAGGGCGGATTAAAATTGATAAAAAGGAAAAGAATAAAAGAAAAGAATGAAAAGGAAAAAGAAAAGAAAAAGAGAATATTGGTATGCGGTTTGGACCCTGGAAGGCATATGGTGGGGTGCAGTAAGGCGGGTGCGCAACACCTGCAATAAGTCGCGACCTGCTCCGTGTGCAAGGGTTGAGTTAGACATGCGGCCTTTGGGGATCCGTACGCATCAGTAAGACGACGCCAAAGGTGGGTCGCAGTGGCAAACTCGCATAGCCAAGGATTTTGTGGCATTCAGGCCATGTAAGACACGCTCTCGGGTGCAGGAAACGTAAGCCGCCTTGGCAGAGAGTGCACTGGTTGAGTTAGACGTGTGACGCTCTTGCTTATTCCGAAAACGAAAAGGTTTTGCTCGATTTAATTTGGACTTGTAAGGTTTTCCCAAAAATTAGGGTGGAATTTTTTTTTTTAAAATACTTGATTGATGAATAAAATCAAAGAGTTGAAATCCGAAAAGTTAAAAGTAATTGGAAAGCAGTCGAGGGTTTTCGCAATAAACATTATTTTCATAAATGAAACCTTTAGTCCCTCGATTGCGAGTTCTTTTAAAAACTAATCGATACCGGATTCCAAAACTGTTAAAGAGTCAGCGGAATATTGAAATGCGTAAAGTGAACCTTAGTTGTAGGTCATAGGTCATAAAGGTTTGATACAAAATAGTTACAAGTCCATTGGAAATAAAACACTCTGACAATACCTCACCAAAAGAACAGTTACAAAACATACGCTCAAAAAGAAAGGGTATCATCAGAGCTGATCACTGGTCCACTGCAGCTATTCCATAGTCAGAGATCACCGATTTCGTCCCACGAAACCTACGAGGACGAAAGCGAACTACGGGTTGGGGATGGTAGAGAGTGATCTCTACTTCACCCTCGAAAACAACCCGGTGATCCCGATGCTTCCAAACACCGTCAAGGAGCGGGCGGATCTCGATACAAGGCAGGCGTCTTGCCATCACCTACAGGGCAGGAGAGTAAGCCTAACACAGTCGCATAATCGAATAAGCCTAAGCCCTAACATTCACATCCAGATAAACAGCAGCAATCACCAGTGCAAAAAATGCATATACATATGAGCAAACCAGTTTAGTTATTATCTTCAAGCTAAGTGGCATGATGCATGTACATGTTTTCCAACTCTGACTCTGAGGCCTCTATGTCCACCAGGTCCCGATCTGAGGAAGGGTGTGTCCAAGAACACGGCACGGCTTACGGCACGTCTGCCAGCGTAAACGGCACGACTTACAGTGTTTCCACTAGCGTAAAACGGCACGACTTACAGTGTTTCCACCAGCGTAAACGGCACGACTTACAGTAATTCTACCAGCATAAAAGACACGACTTACAGTGTTTCCACCAGCGTAAACGGCACAACTTACAGTGTTTCCACCAGCGTAAAAGGCACAACTTACAGTGTTTCCACCAGCGTAAACGACACGACTTACAGTATTTCTACCAGCGTAAAAGGCATGACTTACAGTGCGTCCACCAGTGTAAACGGCACGACTTACAGTGTTTCCACCAGCATAAATGGCACGACTTACAGTTAACCCTGTGCAGGCTTTCATGAATATCCAGTTCAATTACAAAAACAGTTCACAGGTTTTACCGGCGTAGAAAAGGCACGCCTTACGGTGTTTCCACCTGCGTAGGTGTTCCTCAGATTGGGACTGGTCTGATAACCTAGCTCATGTCATGTATGTATCAATGCAACTCTTGCAGTCCTAGGTTATCATGCACATGTTCAAGTTCCAGGTTTATTATTATTAGTCCAACTATGTCACAATCATTTGACATCAGTCCAGCATGGATACATACACAGCCGTAGGCATCCAACAGGTATCCATAAGCATTTAAGCATACAGATGACATAGCAGAGTCGTACTAGTTCTAGGTTACGTCTATGTCTGATCGTTCGGTCAAAGTCCCATCATTTCTTGACCTAAGTCACCTTAAGTGACTAAAACTTGGGATAAGCAAGTCTTAACTACTTAAGACTTCGGTTAAGTGAGTCCTAATCACCCAAGACTAGGTTTAACTGACTTTAGTTGACTGATCATGGACTAAGTCCACTAATCTTGGACTAAATCTCACTAATCAGGAGTTTAGTCTCACTAATCATGAATTAGATTTCACTAACCATGAATTAGGTCTAGCTTAATTGACTAATCTCGGATTAAATCCGGCTAATCATCGATTAGGTCCAACTAATCGTGGATTAGTTGACTAATCAGGGAATTAAGTTTACTAAACCAGGGTTAAGTCCAACTAATCATGGATTAGTTGACTGATCAAGGATTAAGCTCACTAATCGAGGATTAAGTCCAACTAATCTTGAATTAGTTGACTAATCAGGGTTAAGGTCACTAATCGAGGATCAAGTCCAACTAATATTAAATTAGTTGACTAATCACGGTTAAAGTTACTAATCTAGGATTAGGTCCAACTAATCTTGAATTAGTTGACTAATCAAGGTTAAGGTCACTAATCGAGGATTAAGTCCAACTAATAGTAAATTAGTTGACTAATCAGGGTTAAAGTTACTAATCTAGCTAGGATTAGGACCAACTAATCTTGAATTAGTTGACTAATCAAGGTTAAGGGAAACTTAATTTAGTCTAAGTGCTACTTAGTTGTCTAAAACTAGGTTTGATTAACACTTAGTTGACTAACTCACTTTGGCTACTAAATTAAGTCCTTAATCGAGACTTAAGGTTCTAAAACCGTTTGGGATCAACACCTAAACCTAGTTATTCAAGGGGCTAAGCATTCAATTAACAACTTAATCCATTCGGTTTATCATCAACACAAAGTATGTTCCTAAAATTCAGCATAAACATATGGTATTCACAAAAGCAATCATTCATTAATACTAAGCATGGTCACAAAATTCAGCATCAAACATTTCATTAACAACATCATACAAGTAGTATAATCATCAACACAAAACATAATCATATAATTCAGCATAGTACATCAAATAATCACATATCAAGATTCATCAAATTCGGCCTCCAAGCCCAAAATCAAAGTCTAACTAGTGCCCTTGAGTCTCATGGTGACTCAACCTAGCTTCTAATCTTCAAGACCTATTCTAGCAAAAGTGTAAGCTTCTCCCCATACCTCTTGGAGACAACAAAAGAGAACTTAGAACCTTTGGCCTATTTCCTCACCAAAACCGTGAGCAATCTCCCTCCTTGGACCCTTGGGACTTGACTTCAAGCTTTTACAACTCTAAGACTCCACTTGATTCACCAAGCTAAAGATCCTAATGCCTTGAACAAGGTTTGGCCGTGAGGTCTATTTGGGTCTTGGTTGAAATTTCTTCAACACAACTTCAAGCAAGTGGCACATTCATGATCTAGGGTATGAATATGCCAAGGTTCTTTGTGTTTGGTAAAAGTTTGGGCTTGAACAAGGGTGGTGGTGGATGAGGCCGTGAGCTCCTCAAGGGAAAGGAAGGGTTGAATTTGAAATTCTAAGCTTCAATCACTCATGCATGTTGTGTATTCTTGATCTAGGCTTAGAGCATGTAAGGATTCTTGGTTTTTAATGGAAGAAAAGGTTAGGATGAGGGTGGTGGAGGTGTTGGCCGTGAGGCCTTCAAGGGAAAATGATGAAGATGATGGAGAAGATGGCATGAAGAAAAGAGAGAAAAAGTGGTGGTCATCAACGTATGGCCACTTTTATAAAAGCTTATGGTCAAAGGTGAAGAGGTAAGGTGGCATAAGGGTGAGTTTTGGTGTGGACACCTCAACTCTTCATGCAAAGGGAGGAAAGATGGTGTTGACACCTAATGCTTTGACCACATGCATGAAACATGAGCTTGACACCTCACTTGCTTCATGCATTCACAAATTCACTCCATGGCTTCACACACACACATTCCACACGGCCACACATGCACACACAAGGCCCATCACACAATCTTGGCCCAACATCACTTCACAAGGCCCATTAGGTTCATTTAGGCTTAATCTAGATCACTTAACCCTTAAGCCCTACATTAACCAATCTAATCTAACTCATAACCAAACGATTAGCTAACTAAACCTAATCAACTCAAAACCACACAAGTCTAAACCTAATAAATTAGGTTTAAGCTAACCCTAATCACGATTAGCTATCTAAACAAGATTGATTTCTAACACATCAAGCTAAGGCAAAGCATTAAAGCACGAATTATCAGGGAACTAAAATTCAGGGATGTTACAAGACGTGCGGCCTTTGGGGATCCGTACGCATCCGTAAGACGTACCCGGGATGGGACGCAATTGTGAAACCACAAAGATCCCGAAAAAGTAAAAAGAAATGAAAATGAATGAAATAAAAGGAAAACAGAAAGAAGGAAGTTGAGAAGGTGGTGAATGAGATGGTGGAATGAGAGATAAGGATTAGAATTAGTTAGCTTAGCAAAATAGGGAGAATGTGAGTAAAAGTAGGAGTGGGAGAAGAATTGAGAGTTTAAGTTCAGGTGAGGGTAGAAAGCTCAGTGAACGGAAATAGAATAGGAATTGACATTAATTAGGAAATGTGAATAATTGGAGATGTTTGTGTTTGTAGTGGATAGGTGATTGGGTGTGAAGTATTTGTATTATTTGGTTATTTGCTAATTGTGTATGACTTGGCATGTATTATACATTACTAGTTCGTGAAATTCTCACCCTTACAACCACCACAGGTACAGGTCAGGAGCATAGTTGTTATTTGGGACGAGCAGGAAACCCTCACCATGAGGGGTGTCTTTTATGATACCAAGAGTGAATTTTAATTAAGTTTAAGAATGTATTTTTATAATTAAATGTGTGTATTAGTGTATGCCCAGAGTTGGGTATTTGTGGGCATTAGGTTTTCATTTATTGTAATATTTATGATTTAAGCTTTCGAACTATTCTGGTCTGGACAGGTACAAAAGGAAATTTTGGGGAAAGTCCGAAAAACAGAGGAAACTCTGCCGGATTTTCGTCAAAATTTTCAAGTCCATATTTTTATAAATCTTAATAAAACTAATTATTTGTGAGGGTGTTACATACCCACCCTCTTTCTATATCATTCCTCGTATTACATAAAACATTTTACATTATTTGACTTAAAAAAAATCTTTCTTTAGTTCAACACTCTTCCTTTCTTTGTCGGAAAACTTTGAAAATATAACCGAAATCAACCATCACTTGAAAACTTTACTTTAAGTCATACGAAAACATTTTTAAATCTATGATGCAAGTCCAAGTAATTCTGGACAGCAAGAATAATTTTACAAAATCACTCTAATAAAACTCCGAAAGCATTTTTAAAAAAACATTCTTTACTTTAAATAGCTTCTTAACTTAAAATCATCACTTTAAAACCCAAGTTTTTATCATAAAACAAACTATGGACAGCCATGACATAATTTAAAAATCTCAAGTAAATCAAATCTTAAAATCAACTTATTTCAAGACCGTTCACACACTTGAACATAACTAATACACAACCACGATATAACTCCAAATCACACCACATTATTTTATAAGCAATAAATTTTAACATGAAGCACACATTCAATCATCTTCCATGTATCACTCCACATACAACAACAAACAACACTTAGGCATGCAACTATTCATAAACCAAATTGAGTCAAGTTTCAAACCAAGATATTTATATTTATTTTCTTTACTTTAAACAATTTAGATCCTTCTCAAAAATCACCATGCACATTTTATTTATGCAATTAAACTCCCTAAACCTATGTAAACTACATAACCGAATAAAATCAAAGAAAATAAATCAAACATCACAATTTAAATCACATGAATCAGCTTGGTTTATTTTAAGCATTAAATTCCATTTTCTTTTAATCCTAACTGAATACACATAAGCACACACATAGATTCACTTAAACATAATACTTTTTCAAGATTAATTTAATTTATTCATTTCCTTTATCTTTAAATAAAGAACCGATTAGAAAATAGATGTTCACAACATAAGTTCAAGCAATTTATTTTAGCATAATTCCTTAAAACATACTCATTCCTTTTAAGTCATTTCATTGGAAAAGGGATCCTAGTTTAGCTAACATGTATAGGCCGGATATCATCATGGTATACACAAAGAACATGGATCAAGGCAAAGATCATTTTTTCAAGAACTTGTCTCCTTGTTTTCTTTATAAAAACCGTGAGTTTCACAAGAAATTTAGCAAATAAATTTTTTAATTTCTTAACACAATAAAATCAAGAATTATGTCAAATTCTTTAACCTCTAAGAAAACTCATGCATGCACTTAAAATCTCTAGGTGGGACAATTTTCAACATGCATGTAAGTAAAATGATGATCTAGCATGGTTTCCTATTCTCCCTAGACTTGACCGAATGATGACATGCAAGAAGGCAAAGTCTTATAATTTTATTTTCACATGCAAATATCTAAATTCATGGATCATATCATGCAAGACTTAAAAGCATCATTTTATTTTCAAACTATCAACCGAATCATCATCATTACACACACACAAAATCTTGATTCAAACTCTTTTTATACTAAAATTTAGTTTTAAAGCTTGTTAGGCTTATTTTCCTTTGAAAACCGTGACATGCATACATGGAAATCAAGACTTTACACTCAAATTAGACATACAAAATTCAAGCTTCATGTTTTCTCAAACATCAACCATAGATCAAGACATGCAAAAGAAGATCAAGGCAAAAATATAAACTTAAACTCAAATCTTCAAGCAAACCGTGAGGAATAAGTTAGAAATTAATTTTTCTAAACATAGAAGTAGCATGAAATCACTTGGATCAAATTAAAAGCATCTAGACCTACTCCCTCTACTCATGGCCGAATTATTTAGTTCTTGGTTTGGTGATTTATGAGTTCATTGGTTCTTAGAAATCCAAGATCAAACATAAAGAGGACATGCAAGGAAAAATAAGAATTATAAGGCCACAAAATCAACATGCAAGGGAAAATCAACACAATATGTGAATCTTAAACACAACTTCAAACAAAACCGTAATGAAGAAAATTACAAGTAAGAGATCAAACTTTCCAACACCAACATTCAAGATCAAAGCATAAAAATAACATGCAAGACATTTAGACCTCAAGATCATTCACAAATGCATTACGAAATTTAAACAAAGTCCAAAATAAAGTCCTTTACAACACAAAATGGTTCAATCAAAACTCTCTCTACCTTAATTCCTAACTTAAATCTTCAAATCTCCTCTTCTCCTCCTCTTGGGATTTGCCTCGGTCTCTCTTCTTCTAGGGTTGATGGGTAGTTTTCTCCTTGATCTTTGATGAAGGATGTGGGTGAAGAAAGAAATCAATGGTATTTGGGGTTAAGAAATTGGGTTCTCACTCTTCCTCTCCTCTCCTCTCTTCACGGTTTCACTCCCTTTCTCTCTATGTCTCAAGAGCTTGAGAGTGCTCTTGAGGTTAAGGGCAAAGGCAAGGGTGTGGAGATTTCCCTTTTTAGCCTCGGTTTATGGTGTAGGACTAAGGGTAATTCGGTCTAGTCATATTGTTGCATGGAAAGGGTCATATCTTGGGGGAGACAAGGTGGAAGAAAGTCTTCCTAGGCATCATGAGTAACACCTCCTAATTTCCTCCTATTTCCTATTAAAAATTCATTTTCTTAATGCATAAGAAAGTCACTCCTACTTGGTTCTTCTATCCCTCATATGGCCGAACCTCATACACATACACACACATTCACATACAATTTATTTTCATGTTTATCAACATATAGCATGGACTCATGGAATAATGCATACACTCAACATACATAAACATGCATACAATCAATACTTTTGGGGTGTAACACCCCGATTTCGGCAACTTGAAAATACTTATCTCTTTAACAAAATATAGTATAAATTTGGGTAATTTTTTTTTAAAAAAAATGGTGACATGGACATGAGAACCTTTAAGTTCAAAAGCATTTCATTAAACGGATTGTAATAAAATAATATTCTCATGTCACACATCACAAGTCAAGTTCCAAACCGAGATGTTACTTAACATCGCACTTTGTAACTTGGCTTCATAAATATGTTTTGAGAAAACTTTTATTCTTTCAAAAGCCATACTCAATAAAATATCAAGTGGGGTACATAATGATATGACAACGTTAACCAAGTAGTTGCAAGGAATACAGTACTCGAAGGGATTACCTACTCCTAATCTTGATCTCTAATCTTCCTCACTGAAGTCCACTGTTGAAGCCTCGTACATATTTACTACAGGGTCGACCATCTACCCGTTGCAAATATCGGTGTAACCCGATACGACAACATGATAGGAGAGATGGTCAGTATTCCCGAAGTACAAACATGACTAAACAGTAAAATAACGACTAGAGGCATATACTAAAGACATAGGGCCTACTAATTCTCATGCAATGACAACTACTCGTGCAATGCATATAACAAATATATTCACATAAGCATGTAAGAAACACTTATAAACAAAGCATATCATAACATACCAAATATATCCAAATCATAATTCAACACAATACACATCACTGCACTTGGCATCACAAGCTTTCGTGTATTATCACCATCATTCTCAAACATCCAAGTCCTTTCACAATCTTTCTCAATCTTTGCACAATCAATTATACTTTCTTTCTTTGAATCTTTCTCAATCTTTCATAATTTTTTTATACTTTCACTCTTGTAATCTTTCATCATTCTTATGTTTTATCAAACGGTTCACTCAATGATGAGGGGGAAACATCATTGAACTCGCACACACGTCTACACCTCCTCGGTCATCCACCCAACCTTGTCGGAAGCAAACAGGAGTACAGGACCTTTACTACGCAGGCACGACAGCTGTCTCACAAACAATTGGTCCCGAACCAGGAGGACTCAGCCTCAAATCATATCAATTCAATTCACATAATATCATATCAACGCACGCTCTCAGCGGCAATCTCAAATGCCCCGTTCCAGTCCCTCTCACTGTTCTAGACTTGCATCGAGGGGGTGACAGTATAATTTTTGGTTCGCGGTGCAGAACTTACCACGGCATTGGACCCAGTCCCTACCACGTTAGTACGCCACATGTGGGATTTGTTCCACCTAGAAATATACTCCAGGCTTCTTGACGTTTCACCGTCCTTGCCCTCCCCTCCTACAATCTCCACCTGAGTATCCGCAGATACCCATAGTATCTCCCTCTCCACTACTTCGATACGACACTCATACCTCACCGCGTTTGTAAATGTCTTTTAGAGTCTTTCAAAGTTTTAGAGTTTTAGTTAGCGGCTTAATCCTAATAGTCGGTTCATCCTCGGTGCATCCCTTCAATGAATCCCGACCACTAATCGCAATCTGTTCCCCCTAAATCTCAACGGCAATCTTGCCTCAAATCGCTTTCTCATGCATCTCAGCATTATTCTCATCAGCTCATACTCAACAGCATTCCTCAGCATCTTTCTTAGCGGCCATTGCTCAGCAGCATCATCATCAGCGTCATTCTCCTCAGTGGTTCTTCAGTACCACCATCAGTGTCATTCTTCTCAGTGGTCATTCAACATCATCATCACCACGCTTCCGCTCGCCTCGTCGAGTATTTCTTATCACCATCTTGAAAATCATCTTTTCATCTCAATTTATCTCTTCTTAATTTTCAGCTCATGACTCGCTTTCAATTACTATTTCTCTTTCACAATTCATTCATCTCATAACTTATTTCCTTCTCATGATTCTCATTATCACTTATTACCACATTCAGATTTTCCATACAGAACAAGACATACTCACAGGATAATTCACAGAGAAATTCAATACATAATAAAATAAATCATGCATCTCATTTAACAAAACAGATAAACATCTAGCACATATATGTCACATATGTTCATGTAACACCTAACACATGACAATTACTCTAATTACACTCGATGTTCTCAGCCTAGAACCGAGACTATACGTCACGATGACTTTGGCCTACTGCATCTCTCACCTCACGTTCCAGCATCTGAAATCGTTGCGGGTCCTTTCCCAACAAGTCGGTTGTTCCACCTCTCGACTTATACGCACCTTGTACTAAATAGACGATACTAACATTACAAGTCTGTTTAAATAATCGTCCTACTCATTATCAAAACGCGTTTTCGAAAACTCTTTTTATTTCTCGTCGGAAAATCGTGAAACGTTAAAACTTTCTCAATTTAATTACCACTTAAAACTTAAACTTTAAACCGTTCAAACAAGTTTTTGGGATTGAAAAACAACTTAAATAAAAATCTGGACAGCAATTACACAAGTCCATAAATTATTCTTTAGAAAATCCGAAAACACCGTAAAATCATTCTTTATTTCATATAATACTTTGCTATAAAATAAACACTTAAACGATTTATTTTTCAAACTTAACATTGTGAAATGATTTAAGGCAGAAACCATTAAGTCCAAGGTTATCCAATTAAATCAAGACTAAACTTATTTCAAAACCAATTAATTTTCAAAACCGATTACAAAATCAAACACAACACTTTAGCTAAATAATTTATTCATGCATAACCTAAACATATCATCAAACAATCAATCATTAAATCATTTCAGGACATCACAATTATCACACAAGCCATCCAAGTCATCATATCAAGTATAAAAATTCACATTCATCAAAAATATTCAAATAGACACTTAGTGTAATTAAAAATGAAACACAAAAGATAAAATCCAAAACTATATCAAATTAATTTATTTAATCCTAAAAATTTCCAGAACATACACATATATGATAAAGTTCATTAGGTAAAATGTTCAAGTTATTTAAACAATCCTAAGCTAGGTTTCAAATCAGATTTTGCATGAAAAGCAAGTCAGAGCTGTTGCTGGTCTGAGGCAAAAAGGGCATGATTAAAAATAGTTGTTCAACTCCGAATTGCATAAAAATTTGAATAAATATTCCTTACACAGTCAAGACTATCTCATAAAATTTTCAGATTATTTGGAGTTGCGCAAGTCATATTTTTCTAATTAAATTTGTTACTAAGTCCAGAAAATCGGAACCAAACGGTTCACTGTTTTGTCTTTTGAAAAATTATCAAATCAACTCCAAATCTCTTCAAATTTTATAGAGAGTATCTAGAGATGTTCAGGAAGCTACCATAAAAATTTCAAGCAATTTAGAGTAGCATAAGTTTGAAAATTATGTTTCTCTTTAAACCGAAAAACTTATTTTCTCAAAATTGTTTTCACAAAGTTTGCTCTCATGGAAATAGGAAATCAATTCCAAAAATCATTCAAAAATTCAGAGAAGTTCATTTTAACCTACTTAAGTCAGTGACAAAATTCCAGAATTATTGAGTGTGACGCTCTCTTTTTAACTTGAAAATAATTAATATTTCCAAATAGTTTACTACTTGCTATCAAAAATTAGGACTAGAAAATTTTTCCTTTTTAATATTGCTACTTGCTCAATCAAAAACCTCCTTTTTGACATAAACGGTTGCATGAATTCGGCATAGTAATATCTTTAGATTTGAGAAAGACTCTCGAGAACGCATTTTCTTGATGATAGAGAAAATTACTAGTATTTATCAGTTGAATACCTTATTTGCCTCTCGAGTGGAATTAGAATATATATATATATATATATATATATATATATATATATAAAATATAAACTTATCGCCGAATTCCTTTGTAAATTAAAATCAGAGTTCGCGGAAGTAAAAATGATACTTATGGGGCTCTGCTGAGGAAAACAAACATCACATATATATATATAACATACCATCAAATAAAACCCCATCAGTACAGTAGTAGCAAGTGATAAAAGTCGAGATAGCAAGTTTTGATAAAACATATACAAACCAGCTGCACTAGAATAAAATCTCACTCTAAGACCTGTAAATATATACAATATATAACAAAAGTCAAAAGTAGTCCCAGAGCAAGTCCTCCATGTCCTCCGCAGCTCCTCAGATCCTCCACAGCTCTATCCCTAGGATCTAGGATCCAAAACCCCTATGCTATGCAGGCTCCTATGAACCAGCGGGTGCACCTCTAGCAGAAATAGTCGGCTCAACATGCACCTCCTCCTCGCTCTCATCCTCCACAGGGTCCTCCTCGACCTCGCCTGACTGAGTAGAGACCCCACCACTGGGTCTAGGGTCTACAGAAGCAGTCCTATCATAATCAGTCGGACCAGGAGAAGGAGTCTCCTCAGTAAAACTCTATGGGAAGAAGGATGGGAACGAGTGGCAGCTCTAAAACGAAAACTATGGAAACGACGCATAGGTCGAGCCGGGGGTGGTCCTCTATAAGTGTAAAAAGGTGGAACATGCATAGTATAGACTAATGGGATCCTAAATCGACGAGGTCGCACACGCACTAGAGGGTTAGGGTGGTAGAGAGTGATCTCAACCTCCCCCTCAAAGGTGGCACGGTGCTCCTCATACGTCCATATACCACTAGGGATAGGGCGTATCTCGATGCAGGCTATGTATCTGGCCATCACCTAAACAGGGCACAGGGAGTAAGTATACACATATACATAATGGATAAAGACTAAAATTACAATCACAAGTATATCATGGACAGATCATAATGCAAATACATATGAGCACACCAATTTTTCAACATTATAACTCTTATAATGCAAGTGGCATGATGTATGATTTTCTATCCACAACTGAGGCCTCTAAATGTCCATCTTGGATGTCCATCCAATACGCCATTGTGTTCCCAGAACACCGACATTAGTTCCCAGAACATAATGCCGAACCATACTTGGATAAAAAGCATCACTCCCGGAGTGTGCACCACGTTCCCAGAATGCCACGTTCCCAGAACGCATAAAAACCAGGTCCCGGACACTGGCCACATATCTATAATGTGTCATCAAGTAGGTTATACTTTGGTACTCCCAGAGTACCCTCCTCATATTCCCAGAATATGATAAACGTTCCTACCAACCAGACTTCCAGTCTAAATGTATGCACAAACATCAGGGTTGGTTTTATCTTTATATTAATTAATGTGATTTAGAAATATTCCAATTTCTACTTTTGAATGATTTATTTGAGGTATAATATTTGGCATAAAATTCCCCTTTGAATTTTCTCAAAATATGCCCTTTTTAAAACCCAGATTGAGTAGTACAACTTCAATGGTATTTAAAACTTTACTTTTTATTTTTCAGATTCAGGTACTAACTGGTTACAGTTTCAGGCTAACCGGTTAGAATTACAGACCTGAACTGTTTACCATTGCAATTCAGAAAAACCCTTTTTTCTTGAATTCTCTATCCAATCCAAAACACTTTTAACTTTGTTTTATACCTCAAAAACCATTGTTTCATCATTCAAAAGTCCAAATCACATATCCTTTTCCAATGAACATAATTTCCCTTGAAACTATTCCATCCATTTAAGGTATAAATGGTAATATTTCCAATATGAATTTATTGACATTATCACAACTCATATTCAGACCTTGTGTATTGAAATTAAGGCTTAGATTTGAGTAAAAACTATTAAGATTTCAGAACTGATTTATAAACTGATTTTTCTTTGAAAATCTGCAGTGTCTAACCGGTTACGAAAATCGTGTAATCGGTTAGATTATGCAGTCAGACCATTAAAACAAGAGTTTTAACAACTCATTTTCTTCCTTTCTCAAATCTAACCAAATTTCAGTATACACCAAGTTCATATGCCTTAAAATAAACATGTTTGCACCCAGAAACACATTCATATTGCATGCATCAAGTTTATTGTATTAAATTGCATGAAAATTCACATAAACACAATTTAACACAACAAAACTTAAATCCAACACCCAAACACAGAATTCAGCAATTATACAGCTTGCATGCATCAAATTAAAGTTGCTCAATACCACAGTGAGCAAGGTTTTGGCCTCCAAGCCTTTGTGCTTAAAAACACATAATGCCCATTTGAGTTTTGTGAACTCAAATCCTAAATCACATGGATTTTAGTCTAAATCTAGTATAGTATAGACTTCTCCCATACCTCCAAGACGATCTTGATGAAGATTGAACACTGAAATTGAAGAAACTCCACTGATTTCTCACAAACTCACAGCTCTGCTTACAGATTCAGTTTCCAGAAACAGGGTCCAGAAACCACCAAAATTAACATGGAATTTGGCCAAAGAAATTGGGGAAAATGGTTAGAATTCAAAAGTAAGGTACATGCACTAGAGAATCAAAGAAGTTTGAGACTCAAAGATCAACTAAGCTTACCAAAATCGAGTCTGGAAGTCAGCTCCCAGAATCAGAATCACAGAGAACCCAGTTTTTCCACCTCTAACTTCCAAGCTTGATTTCTCCTTCCACACTAACTCTCTCCTCACAAGGTGTATATCACTGGAAAGCTCTTCATTTAAGCTTTCCAGAAAGGTGTGTTTCCCTCTCTAACCCTCAACGACGAAGAGGAATTGCTCAACACGAATCTGGAACCCTAATTTCAGCCTCTCCACCAGAAATCAAGTGCATCAACATCCAATCCTTCAGAATTCCTTCAATTTATAGAGGAATTCATTGACATGCAGGGAGACACGCGTCCTCCAACATGCAATTAGTGGAATTCGTGGCGATTAAACGAGTAATTCAAGTGATTACTCATCAAAATCCACTAAACCAGTTTCTGAGTTCATCGTCTAACCGGTTACAGGGCATTACTAACCGGTTAGATCAGTTCAAAATTTAAAAATTACTATTTTTAAATCTTTCCCTCCAAGAACCTTTCTTATATTGCTTTTTAGTCCTCATCCAGGGACCAAAATGCAATTTCCTTATATTTTGCATTTATTTGCCATATAAAAATATTTCCACTTATTTTTATATTTAAGGCTAATTAAATACAAAACATAAACTTAAAAAATTTCTATAAATTAATAATAAAATTTTTTATTATTAATTTCCTATTATTCGGGAGACGAAATTAGGGGTGTTACACTACTCCCCCACTTAAAAGGAATTTCGTCCCCGAAATTCTAGATTACAAAAACAACTCCGGATACTCTTGATGCATCTTCTCCTCTAATTCCCATGTAGCTTCAGATATGTCAGCATTCTCCCAAATGACCTTGACCAAAGGTATTTCCTTTCCTCTGAGCCGCTTGACTTCACGATCTTCTATCTGAACCGGTCTGGTCTCAAAGGTCAGGTTTTCTCTCAAAGTTAGATCATCAGGTTGGAGTTTCAGAACAACAGATGGATCATGAACATACTTTTTCAATTGCAAAACGTGAAAGACGTTATGCAAATTGGACAGAGAGGGTGGTAAGGCCAATTGATAAGCAACAGGGCCAACTTTCTTGAGAATCTGATATGGACCTATACACTTAGGCGAAAGCTTTCGGGTTCTCAAAGCTCTACTAATTCCTTTCATCGGAACTACCCGAAGAAATACATGATCGCCCTCAGAAAACTCTAATGGTTTTCTCCTCTTATCCGCATAACTCTTCTGTCGACTCTGAGCCGCTTTCATCTTTGCCTGAACCATCCTGATCTTCTCAGATGTTTGCTGAATCATTTCTGGTCCAACCATCAAGTTCTCCCCCACTTGGAACCAACATAGCTAGGTTTAACACTTCCTCCCATACAATGCCTCGATCGGTGCCATTCCAATGCTCGCATGGTAGCTATTGTTGTATGTGAATTCTGCAAGAGGTAACACTTGATCCCAGCTTCCTTGTTCTGCAAGTGCACATGCTCGCAATACATCTTCCAAAGATTGAATTGTTCTCTCCGTCTGACCATCCGTCTGTGGATGATACGCAGAACTCAATTTCAACCTTGTTCCCATAGCATCATGCAAACTCTTCCAGAATTGTGACGAAAATCTCGGATCTCGATCTGATACAATGCTCGAAGGCACTCCGTGAAGACGAACTACCTCCTGGATATAGATCTGGGTAAGCTTATTCAATGAATAACGCATATTTATCGGAATAAAATGCGCCGACTTTGTTAACCTATCCACAACCACCCAGATTGCATCATGATTTGCTGCTGTTCTCGGCAAACCAGAGACAAAATCCATTGAGATACTATCCCACTTCCACTGGGGAATCCTCAGAGGTTGCAACTGTCCTCCCGGTTTCTGATGTTCTACCTTCGATTTCTGACAAATCAAGCACGCCGCCACATATTCTGCCACATCTCTTTTCAAACCCGACCACCAAAATATCTTCTTCAAATCCTGATACATTTTGGTCAATCCGGGATGCATACTCATCCGACTCTTATGGGCCTCATCAAGAATTAGCCTTCTAACTTCTTGATCTCTTGGTACACAAATCCTTGTCCTGAAATGAAGGATTCCATCCTGCCCTATCTTGAAATCAGGTTCCTTTCCTTCCTAACCTAGTCTCATCTTTTCCATCAACTCTTCATCTGCTCGTTGCAACTCCCGAATTCTTTCCAAGAACTCGTTTGTGATCTGCAACGTCCCCAACTTGATACTTGATGGCTCCACTTGCATCAACAAGCTCAAGTCTCTGAATTCTTCAATCAACGCTGCTTTCTTGACCATCATCGCACTAACGTGGATTGCTTTCCGACTCAACGCGTCTACAACCACATTCGCTTTACCCGGATGATAATGGAGTTTAAAATCATAATCCTTCAAGAACTCCATCCATCTTCTTTGCCTCATGTGCAACTCTTTCTGATCGAACAGATATTTCAAACTCTTATGGTCACTAAATACTTGGAATGTAGTGCCATAGAGATGATGTCTCCATATCTTTAAGGCAAACACGATCGCAGCCAACTCCAAATCGTGTGTCAGGTAATTCACCTCATGATTCTTCAATTGCCTCGATGCATACGCCACTACTCTTCCTTCTTGCATCAATACACAACCCAGTCCTTGCTTAGATGCATCACAATAAACTTCAAAACTTCTGTGAGGATCGGGTAAGATTAACACAGGAGACGATGTTAACCTTTCCTTTAACTCACGGAAACTAGCTTCGCACTGATCGTCCCACGCGAACGGTTGATCCTTCCGAGTCAACTTAGTCAAAGGCAATGCAATCTTAGAAAATCCTTCTATGAATCGACGATAGTATCCAGCCAGTCCTAAGAAACTTCTCACCTCCGTCACCGTCTTAGGTTGTTCCCAACTTAGTACTGAACTTACTTTCGCTGGATCCACCGCAATTCCCTCTTTAGAGATTACATGCCCTAGAAACTTTACTTCATTCAACCAAAACTCACACTTCGTAAGCTTGGCATATAGTTGCTTCTCCTTCAGGACCTTTAGCACAATCTTGAGATGCTCTTCATGTTCTTCCGGATTTTTAGAATAGACCAAAATATCGTCAATGAATACCACCACAAACAAATCCAAATATGGTCTAAAGATCCGGTTCATATAATCCATGAAAATAGCAGGTGCATTTGTCAATCCGAACGGCATCACAACATACTCATAATGACCATATCGCGATCGAAATGCAGTCTTGGGTATATCCTCCTCCTTTATCCTGATCTGATGATAACCCGATCTCAGATCAATCTTGGAGAATACTGCAGCTCCCCTCACTTGATCCATAAGGTCATCAATCCTTGGCAAAGGATACTTATTCTTGATAGTGACCTTATTCAACTGTCTGTAGTCCACACACATCCTCATACTTCCATCTTTCTTCTTTACGAACAATAATGGAGCTCCCCAAGGTGAAACGCTTGGCCTGATCATCTGTTTCTGCAACAGCTCCTCAATTTGCTTCTTCATTTCTGCCATTTCTGGTGGTGCCATCCTATAAGGAGCAATAGAGATGGGACCAGCTCCAGGGACTAAATCGATCCCAAACTCTATCTCTCGCTTCGGAGGTAATCCTGGTATCTCTTCAGGAAATACTTCCGGAAATTCCCTCACCATTGGAATCTCTTCAATCGGCATCGACTCTTCTTCTCCAGAAGCCGAGAATAAACACATATATCCCTCCGGTTCAAGGGTCCTATATTGAATTGTCTTTTCCTCACAATTGATGATCACTTGGTTCTTCATCAACCAATCCATTCCCAAGATCACATCCAACTGTAACTTAGGAAGACAAACCAAATCTACTTTGGATGAACGACCCAGAATTTCTACCTCACACCCTAAACAGACTTTAGCGGTGTAGATCGGTATACCCGTAGGGGTAGCTATACTAAGATAGCAGGGTGAATCAGAAACAATAAGATTCAGCCTACTCACACATTCAGGGGAAACAAAAGAATGTGTAGCTCCAGAATCAAACATGATTTTGCAAGGTTGATCATTGAGCAGGAAATTACCTTGCACGAGATTCGGGGTTTGGGTTGCTTCACTACCACTTAGGGCAAATACTCGTCCTTGTACCACAGGTTTTCCAGCAGATCCCTTTGCATCTCCTTTTGTAGATTCCTTGCATTCACGGGCAAAGTGACCTTGCTTTCCACACTTGAAACATCCTCCTGTGGACCAGCAAAACTGACCATGATGGTAACGATTGCACTTCTCGCAATAAGGAGAATTATCGCGAGGCTTCTTCCGGTTATCCATCACTGCCTTGCCTTTCCCCTTGTTCTTAGAATATGGACCATTATTCCGATGGTCAAACTTCTTCTTCCTCTGAGGTCCATAGTTCTGTCCAACCCCTTTCACTTGACTTCCTGTCAGCTCCGCCTTCTTGTCATCTTCGTACATTCTGCACATGTCCACGAGTGCAGGGAAACTCTGAATCCTTTGATAATTGAAGATAGACTTCAGCTCTGGTCTTAACCCACCTTCAAACTTCACACACTTACTTTTATCATCAGGGTTATTCAAGTAATAGGGAGAGTACTTCATCAGCTCCTCGAATCTGGCAGCATACTCCCCTACACTCATATCCCCCTGCTTCAATTGCATGAATTCCACTTCCTTTTTCCTCCGCAAATCTTCTGGAAAGTATTTATTAAGAAACTTCTCCATAAATACCCCCAGTTGATTGCCCTCCTTTCAAAGTTTAACAATTGAACCGTGTGATCCCACCAGTTTTCAGCTTCCCCATGAAGCATGTAGACTGCATAAGTCACCTTCTGTTCATCAGAACACTCCAGAGTTCGGAAGATCTTATTGATCTCATACAACCACTTGTTCGCCTCATCAGGTTTATATCCTCCCTCAAATCTTGGTGGATTGCACTTCCGAAACTCCGACAGAGTCTTAGCATCATGATTCGCCATGTTGCCAGCAGACGGGTTACCAGCTCTCCCTTGAGATGATTGATGTCTCTGCTGCTGCTGCATACCCTCCAGCACGGTTGTGATTCGTTCTAACATTTCGTTAGTAACATTTCGATTCCGGGTTGCCATAGAAAGACCTGCACTATGGGCTTTGGGTTACTAAAAAGGTCTTTAAGATATAAATGCTACCACTAACTTACTCAAACATATTCAATCAACATTGAATATCATACTTAGCTGCATCTGCGGGGCCATGAGGAACAGGACCAATGCTCTGATACCACCAAAGGTGTGACGCTCTCTTTTTAACTTGAAAATAGTTAATATTTCCAAATAGTTTACTACTTGCTATCAAAAATTAGGACTAGAAAATTTTTCCTTTTTAATATTGCTACTTGCTCAATCAAAAACCTCCTTTTTGACATAAACCATTGCATGAATTCGGCATAGTAATATCTTAGATTTGAGAAAGACTCTCGAGAATGCATTTTCTTGATGATAGAGAAAATTACTAGTATTTATCAGTTGAATACCTTATTTGCCTCTCGAGTGGAATTAGAATATATATATAAAATATAAACTTATCGCCGAATTCCTTTGTAAATTAAAATCAGAGTTCGCGGAAGTAAAAATGATACTTATGGGGCTCTGCTGAGGAAAACAAACATCACATATATATATATATATATAGAACATACCATCAAATAAAACCCCATCAGTACAGTAGTAGCAAGTGATAAAAGTCGAGATAGCAAGTTTTGATAAAACATATACAGACCAGCTGCACTAGAATAAAAGCTCACTCTAAGACCTCTCAATATATACAATATATAAAAAAGTCAAAAGCAGAAGTCCCAGAGCAAGTCCTCCAGTCCTCAGCAGCTCCTCAGATCCTCCCCAGCTCTATCCCTAGGATCTAGGATCCAAAACCCCTATGCTATGCAGGCTCCTATGAACCAGCAGGTCCACCTCTAGCAGATACATTCGGCTCAACATGAACCTCCTCCTCGCTCTCATCCTCCACAGGGTCCTCCTCGACCTCGCCTGACTGAGTAGAGACCCCACCACTGGGTCTAGGGTCTGCAGAAGTAGTCCTATCATAATCAGTCGGACCAGGAGAAGGAGTCTCCTCAGTAAAACTCTATGGGAAGAAGGATGGGAACGAGTGGCAGCTCTAAAACGAAAACTATGGAAACGACGCATAGGTCGAGCCGGGGGTGGTCCTCTATAAGTGTAAAAAGGTGGAACATGCATAGAATAGACTAATGGGATCCTAAATTGACGAGGTCGCACACGAACTAGAGGGTTAGGGTGGTAAAGAGTGATCTCAACCTCCCCCTCAAAGGTGGCACGGTGCTCCTCATACGTCCATATACCACTAGGGATAGGGCGTATCTCGATGCAGGCTAGGTATCTGGCCATCACCTAAACAGGGCACAGGGAGTAAGTATACACATATACATAATGGATAAAGACTAAAATTACAATCACAAGTATATCATGGACAGATCATAATGCAAATACATATGAGCACACCAATTTTGCAACATTATAACTCTTATAATGCGAGTGGCATGATGTATTATTTTCTATCCACAACTGAGGCCTCTAAATTTCCATCTTGGACGTCCATCCAATACGCCATTGTGTTCCCAGACCACCGACATTAGTTCCCAGAACATAATGCCGAACCATACTTGGATAAAAAGCATCACTCCCGGAGTGTGCACCACGTTCCCAGAATGCCACGTTCCCAGAACGCATAAAAACCAGGTCCCGGACACTGGCCACATATCTATAATGTGTCATCAAGTAGGTTATACTTTGGTACTCCCAGAGTACCCTCCTCATATTCCCAGAATATGATAAACGTTCCTACCAACCAGACTTCCAGTCTATATGTATGCACAAACATCAGGGTTGGTTTTATCTTTATATTAATTAATGTGATTTAGAAATATTCCAATTTCTACTTTTGAATGATTTATTTGAGGTATAATATTTGGCATAAAATTCCCCTTTGAATTTTCTCAAAATATGCCCTTTTTAAAACCCAGATTGAGTAGTACAACTTCAATGGTATTTAAAACTTTACTATTTATTTTTCGGATTCAGGTACTAACCGGTTACAGTTTCAGGCTAACCGGTTAGAATTACAGACCTGAACTGTTTACCATTGCAATTCAGAAAAACCCTTTTTTCTTGAATTCTCTACCCAATCCAAAACACTTTTAACTTTGTTTTATACCTCAAAAACCATTGTTTCATCATTCAAAAGTCCAAATCACATATCCTTTTCCAATGAACATAATTTCCCTTGAAATTATTCCATCCATTTAAGGCATAAATGGTAATCTTTCCAATCTGAATTTATTGACATTATAACAACTCATATTCAGACCTTGTGTATTGAAATTAAGGCTTAGATTTGAGTAAAAACTATTAAGATTTCAGAACTGATTTATAAACTGATTTTTCTTTGAAAATATGCAGTGTCTAACCGGTTACGAAAATCGTGTAATCGGTTAGATTATGCAGTCAGACCATTAAAACAAGAGTTTTAACAACTCATTTTCTTCCTTTCTCAAATCTAACCAAATTTCAGTATACACCAAGTTCATATGCCTTAAAATAAACATGTTTGCACCCAGAAACACATTCATATTGCATGCATCAAGTTTATTGTATTAAATTGCATGAAAATTCACATAAACACAATTTAACACAACAAAACTTAAATCCAACACTCAAACACAGAATTCAGCAATTATATAGCTTGCATGCATCAAATTAAAGTTGCTGAAAACCACAGTGAGCAAGGTTTTGGCCTCCAAGCCTTTGTGCTTAAAAACACATAATGCCCTTTTGAGTTTTGTGAACTCAAATCCTAAATCACATGGATTTTAGTCTAAATCTAGTATAGTATAGACTTCTCCCATACCTCCAAGACGATCTTGATGAAGATTGAACACTGAAATTGAAGAAACTCCACTGATTTCTCACAAACTCACAGCTCTGCTTACAGATTCGGTTTCCAGCAACAGGGTCCATAAACCACCAAAATTAACATGGAATTTGGCCAAAGAAATTGGGGAAAATGGTTAGAATTCAAAGTAGGGTACATGCACTAGAGAATCAAAGAAGTTTGAGACTCAAAGATCAACTAAGCTTACCAAAATCGAGTCTGGAAGTCAGCTCCCAGAATCAGAATCATAGAGAACCCAGTTTTTCCACCTCCAACTTCCAAGCTTGATTTCTCCTTCCACACTAACCCTCTCCTCACAAGGTGTATATCACTGGAAAGCTCTTGATTTAAGCTTTCCAGAAAGGTGTGTTTCCCTCTCTAACCCTCAACGACGAAGACGAATTGCTCAACACGAATCTGGAACCCTAATTTCAGCCTCTCCACCAGAAATCAATTGCATCAACCTCCAATCCTTCAGAATTCCTTCAATTTATATAGGAATTCATTGATATGCAGGGAGACACGCATCCTCCAACATGCAATTAGTGGAATTCGTGGCGATTAAACGAGTAATTCAAGTGATTACTCATCAAAATCCACTAAACCAGTTTCTGAGTTCATCGTCTAACCGGTTACAGGGCATTACTAACCGGTTAGATCAGTTCAAAATTTAAAAATTACTATTTTTAAATCTTTCCCTCCAAGAACCTTTCTTATATTGCTTTTTAGTCCTCATCCAGGGACCAAAATGCAATTTCCTTATATTTTGCATTTATTTGCCATATAAAAATATTTCCACTTATTTTTATATTTAAGGCTAATTAAATACAAAACATAAACTTAGAAAATTTCTATAAATTAATAATAAAACTTTTTATTATTAATTTCCTATTATTCGGGAGACGAAATTAGGGGTGTTACATTGAGCATACATAAATATCATTTTTCAAAGTTAAATTCACACACATTCACAATTTCAGCACAACATTTTATACAACAAGTTTGTTCATCCCTTTCTTTTCATAAAAATCAAAAATGCACACATACATACAAATCAACACAGGAATCCATCTATCAATCATTTTTTTTCTTGAAAACCGAATTAATATACTATGAAAACAATTTTCTTTAATTCAATTGCAACATGCATCAACTTCTTAGAAATAGAAGTCAAGCCTTTTAAATTAAAAATCAGGAATCAAATCAAACTATCCTAGATCTAGACATGCACATACCTAAAATTAATAGATCTCAAAGAAAATCATACATGCATTAACATTCAAGAACCACAATCAAGACTTCAAGAGAAAAATCACAACAAACATTAAAACATACTCTTTTTCACTAGATCTTCACATGCATGCATCAAATACTTCAATTAAAATTCATTTCTAAAAAATCTAAACCAACACCGAAACATACATAAGAGAAATGAGTTCATTTTATCAAAAATCTCATGCTTTTAAGTTAAACTCTCTTACTAAAAATAATTTTCTCTATATGCTCACAAAACCGAGTCAAGCAAGAAATAAAATCATTTTCACAAAAATCTTCTTAAAAACCGAATTGGACATTAAGTTCTTAAACATAGTAAAAATCAAGATCTTTGCATGCATGTAATTAAAAACACTAGATCTCTTGAAAAACCCTTCATGCAAACTCAAAATCAAATTTTTTCTTAAAACATTTTAAGAGATCAAGAGGAAAATGAATTGGTTCATGAGGTGACTTAAAAAATTATAGAAGAAAATGCTTATTTATCAAGATCTTTAAAATCAAGTTTAGAAATCACTATGTTTGTAAATCAAAACACTAGATCTAACTTAAAAACAAACATGCATCAAAGAATAACTTCAAAAATCAATTTCTTTTTCCAAATACAAGCATAAAACCAAAGTACATCAAAGAAACAAGAATCATTCACTCAAAATAATTATAAAACCGAATCAATCTTTAATCATTTTGCATGTTCATTTTGTTGTTTTAAAGCTTTAATCTTTGTTCATTAGTCTTTGAAAAATATAGATCAATGTTAAAAATCCACATGCAAGAACAAATTGTAAAATCAAAGAAGAATCAAAATACTTTTGATGATGTCAAATAAATGAGCTCGACTTATGCTTAGCTGACAGACTTATCAGCGCAAGTATTCACTAACGACATAGGCTCTACAGAAGCTCGGAAGCTTTATTTGCTCGGCGTGCCGTCAAAGACAAAGGCTCGGCAGAGGCTCAGAAAATTAGGATTCTAAGCTATCTGGAACAAGTCAGCATTTGAAGCTCAAGCTCGGCATGGGCTCTGCCCTTGATCACGGGTAAAAGTTCATCCAAGTTTGCAAGCTCGTTTCTTCTCCTCAAGACAGTAAGCTCGGATGATGATTTGCTCAGTACACGCTCGGATTAAGCTTGGAATAGTCTTAGCATCAGTAAGAGCAAATAAGCTCGGGTTGATCACTCAACTCGTCTGATTATCAAGCTCAGTAACACCAAGCTCAAACAAAGCTAAAAAGCTCGGCAATCACTGCTCATCGTCTTCAACAATGTACCGTCTTCAACCTTCGGACTCTGCTCAGCTGTTCCGTACTTTTTATTACCGTTGAGTCTGGGTAGAAGTCCTAGGTTTAACTCCTATGCACTGACAAGTTTGAAATTCAAAATGAGTTAAATCAAAGGTTGGTGAACTGTCACCATCACTGCTCTGCTGTCCAAATGTTACCGTTGGAAAGCCCATTTCCGTACAGCTATCTTTCTCTCTTTGTGAAAAGAGAAGAGTATAAAAGGAAGGGTCTTCAACGTTAACACAGATCTTTTTACAACCAATTTTCTCTGAACAAAACCTTCATTTTTACTTTTGAAAATCAGAGCAGAAATCAAACATTCACAGAGGAGAAGAACATTGGATTTTCATAAGAACTTAGAGGATTAAAACTTTCAAATCCTAACTCTAAGTTCAAATCTGTTCTTCTCTATGATACCCTTCTAGAATTTACTCACTCTTGATATTCAATCTTTCATCACATTCGAAGAGTGTTTCGAATTGGAGCCATCTTATTTCATTATCATCTTCATCGTGTTTGCTGATGTGAGAAGCTGGTCTCTGATCGAGAAAGCTTCCTTGGTTTGTAAAGGTTACAAAGAGGTTCTTTGGTCATCGATTTGTTGTGGGTAGTTTGTCACGAGTTTGGTACACTCGTTTGACTGGATAGGTTTAGAGGGGTAGTCTTTTGTAAATCCTTTGTAACCCAGAAAATCGATTTTTAGTAAAAGCTCTCTAAAAGGTTTTTAGAGGGGACTGGACTAGCTCTCAGGGTAAGAGTGAACCAGGATAAATCTCGTGTTCTTTCTTTTCTGCTTATCTGCAGCTGCCGAGGGTAATTATTTTTCCGCTGTTTCTCATGCAACCAAGTTCAAACTATTATTTATCTTAGCTCAGCTTTGTGTATTGTTCACCTAGCTTAAATCTCAAAAACCAGTTCTACCTTGAAGCAGCTCGGTTAACTGATTAACCATTCTGTTTATCTAATTGGTTAATCAATTAACCTTGTCTGCTCGGAAAGAAACTCGGCATTTTCTTCCACAGTGAACAATATTCAATCAATTTTCAATAAATCGAAAAATTGCCATATTAGCTTTAATCTCCTACTCACCCCCTCTACTCGATTGTTAGGCCTCTTGTTGGTTTCCAACAAGTGGTATCAGAGCTCGGTCGAAAGATCGAGTGTAAAAACTTTTTCGAAAAGATCCTTGAGGAAACCGAATGGCTACTAATAATCCCTTCGGAGGTGAAGGCTCTTCCATAAATAGACCTCCACTATTCAATGGTGAGGGTTATGCCTATTGGAAAGCTCAAATGAAAATTTTCATTGAAGCCATAGATATGGAAATTTGGAAATCTATTGAAAACGGGCCATTTGTCCCTAAAAGAAAAATTAATGATGTAGTTGTAGAAATCCCATGGGAAAGTTAGGATGATGATGACAAAAGAAAAGTATCTTTCGATTTAAAAGCCAAAAACATCATCACCTCAGCTTTGTCCTATGATGAATTCTTTAGAGTGTCAAGTTGTAAATCTGCTAAAGAAATGTGGGACATTCTACAACTTACTCATGAAGGGACAAGTGAGGTCAGACGGGCAAGACTAAATACTATGATGCATGAAATGAGTTATTCCGAATGCTGCCAAATGAAAATATAAATGATTTGCAGAAGCGGTTTAATCATATCATAAACCACCTTAATGCTCTCGGCAAAACTTTTCAAAATGCCGAGATAACTAACAAAGTGCTTAGATGTCTTAGCAGAGAATGGCAGCCAAAGGTCACTGCCATCATGGAAGCTAAAGACTTGGACACAATGAGCATAGCCACTTTGTTCGGAAAGCTGCAAGAGCATGAGATGGAGCTCGGCAGACTGACCATGCATGAAGAATCTGATAAGAAGAAGAAGGGAATTTCCCTCAAAGCTGCTATAAAGGCAACCAAAGAATCCTCTGAAGATGAGTCCAGCTCGGACATTAATGAGGAAGACTTTGATCTCATGGTCAGGAAGTTCAGCAAATTTTTTAAAGGCAAAAAGAACTTCACAAACAGAGCAAGAGATACCAGAAGCACTCACCACAAAGGCTCAAGTTCAAAAGACCGAGTTAAATGCCATGAATGTGGTGAACAAGGTCACATTAGAACTTACTGTCCCAGATTACAAAAGCAAGGTGATGAAGAAATGAAGAAGAACAAATACCACAAGAAGAAGAGAGCTTACATAGTATGGGATGCACCCAACAACAATACCAGCTCAAGCTCCAGTTCAGGCGATGAAGAAGAAAAAGCAATTCTGTGCTTAATTGGAAGGGAAACTGTGTTCAGAAGCCCGAGCCAAACTAGCCTCGAGCAAGAATTGTGCTTGAACTGTGAAAAAGAAGTATCGAGCTCATCACTCATAAGAGATGAACAAGATCTCCCTATATATGACTCTTGCTCGGAGTATGAAGATAAGGAAGCTTGTTCGAGTCTCAGATATGCCGATCAAGAAGACTCGTCGAGCTCAGCATTATGCACAACTAATCAAAGATCAAGTTTCAAATGCTTAATGGGCAAACACAGCGAGGAAACCTCAACTAGCCGAACTGAGGTAACCTCTACATCTGATTCTGACTCTGAATCTGAATTTAATGACACTGATGAATTGTATTCTGCATATCTTGAAATGCAAACCGAATTCAAGAAACTTGCTAAAAATTTCATTAAATTGAAACAGAATCTCTCAATCCACAAAAGGCAAGTTCTTGATTTGGAAAATTCAATTGAAATTCTGAAAAACAGAAACAAGTCATTAGAAAACACTATCACTCAACTGAAAAATGAAAATCTTGACAACTGCACTAAATATGAAAAAGAAATTTCTGAACTTCAATTTAAAAGTGCTATTGTCAACAAGAGTGATGGTTTGTTTGATCGGCTTCTAGCCGAACAAAGGAACTACTCGAACAAAACTGGCCTTGGATACACAAAGGCCAAGAAGAAAACAGTAAGGAGCCTCGGCTATGTCTCAAACTTTAATAACTCAAAAAGGCCGAGCTGCTCCTACTGTGGTCTTCATGGTCATACTCCCAATGAATGTAAAATCCGACGTCATGGTGTGGCCAAGGGCAACTTTGTTTGGGTAGTCAAAAGGAAAGATCCAACTGCTAACCCCCAGGGATCCAAAACTATTTGGGTACCCGAATCAAAGAAGTAATATTTTTGTGATGCAGGTGTGCTTCCGAGCGAAAGAGAGCAGATGGTACCTTGATAGTGGATGCTCGAAGCACATGACGGGGGACAAAAATCTATTCATTGAACTTTCACATTCAAATAAGGGCTACGTCACTTATGGTGATAATAACCGAGGTAAAATTTTGGGTGAAGGTAAAATCAGAAACTCTGCCAACTTGGTTATCAATAATGTTTTACTTGTGAAAGGGCTAGAACACAATCTTTTAAGTATTAGCCAACTTTGTGATATTGGTAACCATGTTGTTTTTACCTCTGCCCATTGCATTATTAAAAGTGACGAGGACAACTCTGTCAAATTTGTTGGAAAACGATATAACAATACTTATTTGGTTGATTTAAATGAAATCACCTCTTTGGTAACCACATGCATGGTTAGCAAAGAGAGTGGCACATGGTTATGGCATAGAAGGACAGCTCATATTAATGTAAATCAGTTAAAGAAACTACAATCAAAAGAATTAGTGATTGGTTTACCAAAGCTAAATTTTAATATTGAGGGAGTTTGCTCTTCGTGCAAGAAGTGCAAGCCAATCAAAAAGAAAAACGATTTTCCGTCTAAGTTGATGGTCTCGACAACTCATCCTTTGGAAATGTTACACATGGATTTGTTTGGACCATCTCAAGTAAAAAGCTTTGGTGGCAATCTCTATGCCTTAGTAATTGTAGATGACTTTTCCAGGTTTACATGGACTTTATTTTTAAAATCAAAAAGTGACACTTTTGAAACTTTTAAAGAGCTTGTCAAACAATTACAAAACCGATCTAACCAAAAGGTAGCTGTAATCCGAACAGACCATGGTGGTGAGTTCGAGAGCTACAAATTTGACAAGTTTTGTTCTAAGTTCGGCATAGAACATCAGTTTTCTGCTCCTCGGACTCCCGAACAAAATGGAGTCGTGGAACGGAAAAACCGAGTTCTTGAAGAGCTAGCCCAAACTATGCTCAATGAATACAATCTGCCACATTATTTCTGGGCCGATGCGGTAAACACAACTTTCTATGTAATGAACCGCATCCTCATCAGACCAATTTTAAAGAAAACTCCATATGAACTTTATAAGGGAATAAAACCAAAAATCTCTCATTTCCATACTTTTGGTTGCAAAGAATTAAAATCACTTGATACAAGTGCAATCAATCTAACTAAGAATCCAGTGTATCACTCTAGAACAAAACACATTGAAATTAGGCATCATTTTCTTCGAGATCATGTTCAAAAGGGTGACTGTGTCATAGAATTTGTAAGTACTGAAAATCAATTAGCCGATGTGTTTACTAAACCATTGCCGAGGGAAACTCATTATAAAATTCGGCGTGAACTCGGCATTCTAGACGAATCCAGTGTGTGCTCAGCACAAGCTCGACATCCTGGATAAGTTTAGCATGTGCTCGGCATGAGCCTAGTTTTCAGTATACCATAAATTTTGATCACCTTCATAATCTCGATTTTTAGGTTCGCTTGTGTATTTGTTTGAATTTCCTGAAATTTCACATCCTTGAACTCCACTTCTTCTCCTTTAAATTCTTTTTTGGAGAGAAGGGTATTGTTTTAACCCTTGAACTTTCATATAATGTTATTTGTCTTTCTCACCTTTACCTTTAACTTCTTGAATAAGAAGCAGGATCTCACTGTTAAAGGGGGAGATCGACGATGTTAATGTCATGAAAATTTTCTTCCTTCTTTTTAATTCTTTAAGGCGAGAAAAATTTCTAAGAGTCAAGCTTTGTTTAAAAAGGGGGAGAATGGTAGTTGCAACAAGTAATTTTTGATTAACTCTCTTTTGGCACATATGCTTAAACTTTGGCTCCTTTTTTATTATGCCAAAAGGGGGAGAAATGGTATTTGTTTGTTGTCTTTGGTACAGGCATTCGTTGTTGCAGGCGGTCAGTTTGCGAGCATGGGCTCAGGGAGAGTGTTTAACGAGCTGCTCCACATTTCTCTTAACATATAAATTCCAACAAGTGGAAGCGCTATTGAGCAACAAGAGTACATAGTATGATCAGTACATTTTCATAGCAACATGTGGCAGGTTTTCAAGCAAATTCCGATCAATACTGAGTCTAATCAGCTCACGAGCATGCAGTCAGAGGGAGACAACTCAAATGCAACAAACTTTTAAAGATTATTTGTCATCATCAAAAAGGGGGAGATTGTAAAATCAAAGAAGAATCAAAATACTTTTGATGATGTCAAATAAATGAGCTCGACTTATGCTAAGCCGAAAGACTTATCAGCGCAAGTATTCGCTAAAGGCATAGGCTCTACAGAAGCTCGGAAGCTTAATTTGCTCGGCGTGCCGTCAAAGACAAAGGCTCGGCAGAGGCTCAGAAAATTAGGATTCTAAGCTATCTGCAACAAGTCAGCATTTGAAGCTCAAGCTCGGCATGGGCTCTGCCCTTGATCACGGCTAAAAGTTCATCCAAGTTTGCAAGCTCGTTTCTTCTCCTCAAGACAGTAAGCTCGGATGATGATTTGCTCAGTACACGCTCAGATTAAGCTTGGAATAGTCTTAGCATCAGTAAGAGCAAATAAGCTCGGGTTGATCACTCAACTTGTCTGATTATCAAGCTCAGTAACACCAAGCTCAAACAAAGCTAAAAAGCTCGGCAATCACTGTTCATCGTCTTCAACAATGTATCGTCTTCAACCTTCGGACTCTGCTCAGCTGTTCCGTACTTTTTATTACCGTTGAGTCTGGGTAGAAGTCCTAGGTTTATCTCCTATGCACTGACAAGTTTGAAATTCAAAATGAGTTAAATCAAAGGTTGGTGAACTGTCACCATCACTGCTCTGCTGTTGATTTGGGTCTAATATATATACTTTTTGGACTTCATTTGACTCTCTTTTACTTTGATTTTGCTTGATTTCATAGTAAACTTAGGACCTTTTTATTAGTTTTTAGGAATTTTAGTGATCGTAGTTTCCCATGAACTTTTTGATCGTTTGTTCAGTGTTTCAGGTGATTTTGGAAGCTCAAATGCAAAAATAAATTATGGAACTGGAAAGAGAATTCAAAGACCTTGAAGTAGGAAAAAAGAACGGAGAAAATCGGAGCCGAAATCAGGTCCACGCGCCTGGGGCGCGTGGACGGGTGCGCCTGGGGCGCGCCTAAGAAAAACAGAACAGCAACAGCAGTGGCGCGCGCCTGGGGCGCGTAACCGCGTGCGCCTGGGGCGCGCGTACACCAGAAAAGCCCAATTGGGCCAACAACTTCAGAAATTGATTGGGATTCTACTTTGAGATAGATTGTAATTATAAATTAGTGATTTAGAATTAGGTTAGGTAGCCAATTCAGAGGAGAAAATAGAATTAGATTAGAAGAGGGAGATTACCAATATTTGGAGCATTTGAAGATTGAAGAATTTGGGGTAATTTATGCATGAATTTCCCTATTATGTCTTTTCTTCTTCTTATTCTTATGTGTAACTAAAACCCTCGTGTTAGGAACAAGGTGAATTTGTATGACGTAGGTTATTTAGTTTGTAATTTATTATTTTTCTGTTTTTGATTTATGCATTAATTGAGTTCTTAATTTTTACATAAACCTGATCAATTTATGTTTTGGATTTCTTAATTCGCAACGACAATTGGGATTTTGAATAGGCCATGCAATTATTGGTATAATCAGTCCAATACATAGAGATATGGTTGGATGATTATATGGCTATTTAATTCCCTTGTGCTGAATAGATATTTTCTTATATTGTAATTTGTTGAGAGATCAAGGATTAAATATATAGAAAATAAGGGTAATGTATAGAGACATCTAACTATTACTATTTGAGAGGAATGGTCCATGAATTGAAGGATAATTAAAGTTAAATCTGAATTATAATTGAATAAGTGAAATCTACAATGCAACCAAGTTCCTAACCAATTTTCCCTCCATTGTGCTCACCTTTGTAAATATTTCAGCAACTTAATTAGTTTAGTTAATTATCTTTTTAAAATCTGAATATTAATTTAATCATTTTTTTTAGTTTATAGGATTTATTAATTAATTATACTAAGGTGGAAATTTACTAAAAACACTACTCCCTGTGGGACGATATTCGGTCTTCCAGACTATATTACTTGCTGACCCGGTACACTTGTCGGTCAATCAACAAGTTTTTGGCGCCGTTGCCGGGAAGTAGTATTCTTTAGTTTATTTTCGGTACTTAGTGTAGTTATTAGTAAATTCTATTTTTTTTGTATATATTTTTCTGTATATATTTTTATTTTTTTTATTTTGAATTAACAGGTGCTGCTTAACCGTTTTTATGCGTTTGCGTTCCATAGGAAATCAAGGCCTTGTGCAACTTGATCCTGAATTGGAGCATAGTGTGAAGCTGTTGAGAAAGCAAGCAAAGCAAGCAAGGAAGATGGCTGAATCAAATGGTTGTCAAGGTTCCGGTGCAACACCCCAACCCACAAGGAAGACTTTGGCTGATTACACCACAGTGGATCCAGATATCTGCATATCCAGTGTAGTCCGGCCAGCAATTACAGCAGCTGCATTTGAGATTGATCCTCAATACATTCATCTTATCAAACAGGATCAATTCTCAGGTGCACCTAATCAGGATCCTGCTGATCACATAGACAACTTCCTACAAATGTTGGACTTTTTCAAGATAGAAGGTGCATCAGATGAGGCAATTCGCATGCGTATGTTTCCTCTCTCTTTGAGGGACAAGGCTTTTACATGGATGAAGAATCAGCCTCCTGGTGGCCTTTCTAGTTGGGATGTTCTGGTCAAGAAATTCATGGCTCAGTTCCTTCCAGCTGGAAAGCAAGCCATGCTCCGCCAAGATGTCAACTCTTTTGTTCAAGCAGAGGGGGAGCCATTACATGATGCATGGGAGAGATACAACCAGCTGTTGAAGAAGTGTCCGTCACATGCTATACCAGATTGGATGCAAATCCGATTATTTTATGACGGATTGAGGAGCACAAACAAATTCATGATTGATGCAGCAGCTGGAGGGTCTCTAATTAAGAAGACTGTGGAAGAGGCAAAAGAAATAATTGAGACAATGGCCTACAACAGCAGTCAAGCTCTTGCTGACAAGACTATCTTGAAGAATCCAGATTTGAGTACTACCCAGATGCAAACTCTCATTCAGCAGAATAAGGAGATGCAAGATCAGATGACAGCATTAATGAAGAAGATGGGTCAGGCTCAGTTGGGAGCAGTGAGTAGCACACTTGTGTGCGACTTTTGCAATGGGAACCATAGGAATGGGGAATGTGCCAATGAAATGGAGAAGGCAGCGACTATTGAGGAACACGCAAAATATGTGGGTGGTGGAGGAAATAGAAACAATATGTACTCCAACACCTACAATCCAGCATATCGCAACCATCCAAATTTCTCATGGAACAGCCCAGCATTGAATCAGCCACAACAACAACTGAAACCTTCCTGGGAAATAGCACTTGACAAGTTGAGCAACTCCACCCAATCTTTCATTGAGGAGACTAGAGCCCAGTTTGCTAATCAGGGTGCTAGCATTCGTAATTTGGAGGTGCAAGTTGGTCAGATTGCCAAGCAGATTTCTGAGAGGTCAGTGGGAACTTTTCCTAGTGACACCATAGCTAATCCCAAGGAAAGGTGCATGAAGGCGACACTCCGAAGTGGCACAACATATAATGAACCAACTGCCAAGGGGAGTGCCACCAATGAAAATCCTTGCTTGGAGAAGGAGCCTAAGGGTAATGCAACATCAAAGAAGAAGGAGAAGGAAGTTGGAGCATCGAGTACGTAGGGTCCACCTGCGGATCACAATTCGGTTCAGCCCAAACTAGCTCCTTTGCCTTTGAGGGTGCCTTTTCCCCAAAGGTTGAAGAAGGATGAAGACAAGAGGCAATTTCAAAAATTTCTGGACATGATCAGAAAGATCCAGATTAATATCCCATTTGCAGAGGCTCTTGAACAAATGCCTTTGTATTCGAGATTTATGAAGGATCTTCTGACTAAGAAGAAGGGGATGCTCACTGGAGAGACATTTCCAATTGCTGAGAAGTGTAGCAGAATCATAAAGTCCAATCTGCCACCAAAGTTGAAGGATCCAGGAAGCTTCAATCTACCTATAAGCATTGGCAAGGATTATACAGGTAAGGCCCTTTGTGACCTTGGTGCTAGTGTCAATATAATGCCTTTGTCACTTTTTAATAAGTTAGGAATAGGAGAGATTAAGCCGACCCCGATTCTATTACAACTAGCTGATAACACCGCCCTCCGCCCCTATGGAGTGGTGGAAGACATTTTGGTGAAAGTAAAGGATTTTATATTACCCCTTAATTTCATGGTGCTTGACATAGAAGAGGATGATAACATTCCTCTAATTTTTGGAAGGCCTTTCTTGGCTACAGCAGGGGTAATCATAGATGTTCCAAGAGGAGAAGTTATTCTCCGTGTAAATGGTGAGCAAGCTGTGATAAATATTTTTGAAAATCCACCATGCACGGCGAATTATTTTTCCCAAATTAATTGTGTTGCAAGCTCTAATGAACAATGTAATGATTTAGAGTTTGTACATCCTTCTGAAAATAACCACCCTTAAGCCCTTCTAAGGGCGATGAGTCAGGCTCGTGACATTAAACAAGCGCTTGTTGGGAGGCAACCCAATTTTAAGTAATTCTCCCTTAGGATAGGAACTTTAGGATAGGTGATTTTTTTTAGTTTAGGATATTTTAGGTATTTTTTATATTTATTTATTCTCTGCATTAAAAAAAACAAAGTGTACAGACCAGGCGCACCTGGGGCGCGCGTGTCTGCTGCAGCAATAAGGCAGCCACGCCTGAGGGGAGCAAATCAATTCCCCTCAAATTCCATTCATCCCTAATTCATACAAACAAGAACCCTAACCCCAATTCATCCCCAAATCATAAATCCCATCATATTTCACCAAATTTCATCAAATTAATCACTTACACTTCCTTTAATCATCATTCCATTCATCAATCTCTCTTCATTTTCATTCAAATTTTTCAAAAACCCCATTCCCCTCCATACTCTTCTCAAATCGGTTTTTTTAAAAAAAGGGCTAGGGAACACGAATTTTTTATTGTTTTGAGGTAAGAATCTCTTCTTTAACCTTCTCTGGTCTGATTTGTTTGGATTTGGAAGGTTAGAATTGAGTTCTCTCTTTGAAATTTTGAAGGTTGTGTGCTGCCTGCCTGGTGTTCGATAAATTGCCGTTTGCAGTTTTTGAACTAAAAATGTTGAGAAGGGGAAAGAGGCCAATGGTAGAGAGCAGTGGAGAGATTGGTACGACTTTTGAGCACCCAAAAGTCGCTGAATTTTATGAGGGAAAGATGATTAGGAGGAGAGTGCAACCGGAAATAGGCATGGTCCTTGATGAGACCGTTTCCGGTCAGCAGGTGGTTGGTTTGAGAGGTGTGGAGGAAGTGATGGAGGTGGTTGGAGTGAAGCAATGGGAGTCGTGGGTTAGAGGTCCCCCGGAGTATTTAAGTCAGAAACTGGTTTGGGAGTTCTATTCGCATGCGTGGTGGCGTGCACAGTTAGAGAAGAAAGAGGAGTTGTTGCATGGAACTGTGGAGAACAAGAGGGTCGCTTATGTGAGGGGCAAGGAGGTCCTGTATGATGCTGCGACTATAGCACGTGTCCTACGCCTTCCGAGCTATGCACCTCATATGCCCCCCCCCCCCCGCCTTGTTCAACACGGAGAGTTATGATGATGATGGTATGTATTCTCTGGATATGTTTCAGAGACATTTGTTCTTGGCTGGAAAATCGTGGAATTTAAATATTAATCAAAGGCCAAAACATGTGTCTCAGAGGAATATGCAGGGTGCTGCCCGGTTTTGGGTCCGGTCATCATGCACAACCTATACCCTCATTCCCATGATACTGAGATTTCACCAGCCATATGTCGCCTAGTGTATGCCCTTAAATCCTGTGTCGTAGTTGATGCAGCGTCGCTGATTTCTGATCAGTTGCACCGCTTTGCCCTGAGTGAAAAGGGATATGTGGGATTCCCTTGGGTCATACACCAGTTATGTGCTGATGTGGGGGTGGTACCTGGGAATGATGAGGGGAGGGAGAGTAAGAGAGCCACCTTGCTAACCAAAGCTGTCTGGGACAATTATGTTGTACTTGCTATTAGGACAGCTAGGGAGGATAGACACCCACCCATTATTCTTGACCCACAGCCTCCAGTTCACGATAGAGCAGGATCTTCACGCCGACCGGCACAGTCGTCGGATGGTGTGGAGGACCTGCGGGTTATGATGCAGTCCATGATGAGGGAGCAAGCACTGCAGGGGCGGTACTTGAGGCAGCAGGCTGAGTTCTAGCGTGTTCAGTTACGCCGGGATGAAGCTCGCGATGATATTATGAGAGCCTGGAGTGTTGATCAGGGTTATGCTTTTGATCTGCCTCCTTATTCGGACTATGAGAGGAGTCTGTTGGATTATCCAGTGGATGAGCCTGATGATCGTGGGATGGATGAGGATTAGTTAGGGGTTGTTTTATTTTGATATATCTGATGTATTTCCCCACCCCGCTCTGTACCTTTGATATTATTTGAGTTTGCCGACTTAGGATTTATTTGTTTTAATGCATGGATATTTATTTTGATTATTACCTTGTTGCATCTGTATTCCTTAGTTTTGTGCAGGTGTAATTGTTGTCCCCTATCATTAGTGGTGCTTTTTGCACTAGTGCTAACCTTTGCAGGTATTAAGTTTGGGGGAGTGACATATCACTTGTGAGTAGTGCTAATTATGTGGATGTGCTAGGTAGTATTTTTAATCTTTATCCTTGTCATTTTTGGTTAGTTTTTTTTAGTATAGGTTTTTCATTTTTATTTTGTAATGTTTTTTAAGTAGATTAGTTTGCTTGAGGACAAGCCAACATCTAAGTTTGGGGGAGTATATACAAAATAAAAATTGATTTTTCCAGACTTGAATTGTTTCCCCATATTTGGTATTGGTTTGTGTCTCTAGTGAAAGTAGGTGATTTTTCTAACCTTTGGATTTTTTCTCTTTTGATGCATGTATATATTTAGTTTAGGACTTAGACTCATTGGCATTAGAATCTGTTTGATTGAACTGAACATGATTGCGTTACTGTGTTATTCCGATAAGGGCATTCAGAACTTATAATTAGTGAACTGACTTTAGCCAAGTGTGAGATTTTGAGCTTATTGAGGGGTAAATTCTATTGACATATTCTAATATTGAGACCCCTATTCTTTCATGAGTGTGTTCACTTTGATATTGTCTTCTAGAACTTGACCTGTGACCATTTTGAAATTGATAATTGATTGTATGCATTAAGATGATTAAGGCACATAGGATGTGTTTTTGTGGCCTTCAGACGTTTTGCATTGATAAATAAATTCCTTACTTGCCCATTTTGAGCCTTATAATGATATATATTTTTTTCTTTGGTACCTTACATTAATTGATTCTATTGTGAGTACCTTGGGAATTGTGAATGAGCAATTAAGTGGAATGTGATTGAATGAGAATATGATGCAAAAGAAAAAAGATAAAAAGTGTATGAGTTCTATTTCTCTTCCAAGGAAAAAAGAAAAAGAAAAAAGAAAAAAGAAAATAAAGAATGAAGTAATGAATCAAATAAAAGAAAAAGTGAAAAGGAAGAGAATAGAAGGAAGGGCATGATCAAAAGAAAGGAAAAAAAAGAAAAAATGTTTTTAATGAGAGTATTGGTCTTTAATGTATTCATTGCTCATTCATGGTTTTTGAGGGAATTTTTGCTTTGCAATTAGCCCGTAGTTTTATCCCTTCTTTCTTTTATCCCACCGAACACTTTTAGCCATGGCCCCATTACAACCAAAAATAAGACCTTTTGATTTTTGCATACTTTCAATAATTTCAGTGGAGATACCGGTCTATGGTCAAGCCTATGGTAACACATTATCATTGTTGAACTTGAGTGAATTGAAAATATGACCCTTATACACTTTTGAGAGAAACAATTGAGAGGTTGAGAGTGTTTGCTAATTCTGAGTTCTGAATGGGATTGTCATGTAAACAGTATGTAATTGTGAATAGGTCATGATATTAAGAGTGTCGAAGTAGATGAGTCGTAGTCTTAGATTAGGTGTATTCATGTTGATTTAGGGAATTTATCTTTTGTTTAGAATTTTTATTTTACTTTTGCCTGGGACATGCAAAATGCTAAGTTTGGGGGAGTGATTTGGGTCTGATATATATACTTTTTGGACTTCATTTGACTCTCTTTTACTTTGATTTTGCTTGATTTCATAGTAAACTTAGGACCTTTTAATTAGTTTTTAGGAATTTTAGTGATCGTAGTTTCCCATGAACTTTTTGATCGTTTGTTCAGTGTTTCAGGTGATTTTGGAAGCTCAAATGCAAAAATAAATTATGGAACTGGAAAGAGCATTCAAAGACCTTGAAGTAGGAAAAAGAACGGAGAAAATCGGAGCCGAAATCAGGTCCACGCGCCTGGGGCGCGCCTAAGAAAAACATAACAGCAACAACAGTGGCGCGCGCCTGGGGCGCGTAACCGCGTGCGCCTGGGGCGCATGTACACCAGAAAAGCCCAATTGGGCCAACAACTTCAGAAATTGATTGGGATTCTACTTTGAGATAGATTGTAATTATAAATTAGTGATTTAGAATTAAGTTAGGCAGCCAATTAAGAGGAGAAAATAGAATTAGATTAGAAGAGGGAGATTACCAATATTTGGAGCATTTGAAGATTGAAGAATTTGTGGTAATTTATGCATGAATTTCCCTATTATGTCTTTTCTTCTTCTTATTCTTATGTGTAACTAAAACCCTCGTGTTAGGAACAAGGTGAATTTGTATGACGTAGCTTATTTAGTTTGTAATTTAGTATTTTTCTGTTTTTGATTTATGCATTAATTGAGTTCTTAATTTATACATAAACCTGATCAATTTATGTTTTGGATTTCTTAATTCGCAACGATAGTTGGGATTTTGAATAGGCCATGCAATTAATGGTATAATCAGTCCAATACATAGAGATATGGTTGGATGATTATATGGCTATTTAATTCCCTTGTGCTGAATAGATATTTTCTTATATTGTAATTTGTTGAGAGATCAAGGATTAAATATATAGAAAATAAGGGTAATGTATAGAGACATCTAACTATTACTATTTGAGAGGAATGGTCCATGAATTGAAGGATAATTAAAGTTAAATCTGAATTATAATTGAATAAGTGAAATCTACAATGCAACCAAGTTCCTAACCAATTTTCCCTCCATTGTGCTCACCTTTGTAAATATTTTAGCAACTTAATTAGTTTAGTTAATTATCTTTTTAAAATCTGAATATTAATTTAATCATTTTTTTAGTTTATAGGATTTATTAATTAATTATACTACTGACTCCAACCACGTAGTCCCGATCTTTGAGATGATACGGGACGTCCTACTAAATTACCTAAACACCACAGTGTCTTTGGATAGCTTCTCTCTCACCTGAGGTCCAGCTATCAGATGAACACGGTCTCCTCTGAGCTTGGTTGCAACCACTGCCTTAACCCCTTGTCTGTAACATTCCTTGGTTTAATTAAAACTCGTTTTCTCAAAATTATTCAAACTTTTCTTAGTGCTTAAATGCTTCAAAACCATTTGAAAACATCACATAAAACAATTTAAACCATTCGGTTAGGTGGCTGGTCCGTCTGGGACAGCACCTTAACCATGTTCCAAAAACACCGAAAATTTACCTGTTTTTAATCCGGGTTTTTTTAAAATCAATCACCCTTTCGTAAACCAAATTTTGAGTCTCATAACTCAATAAAGAAATCAAGAAAAAAATTTTAAAACAACTTGGACAGCAAGGAAAATGTTTTATAAAATCAATTTAATAAAATCCAAAAACATCTTAAAAACTCGTTTTGTTTCAAATACTTTTTGGTTCAATATTAATTCTTTGAAAATTCAAGTTTTCACTATAGAATAAATCTTAAACATAATTTCACACACATAAACACCTCAGATCAAATTAAATTCAAAACCAAGCATTCATTCTCACTCAAACCTTCTTACAAACTTAAATAAATCAATTCAGATCAAACACAAAACTAAGCATATATTCGGTCACAACACACTTTGATCATTAAGTCGAATAAACAATTAATCAATTATTCCATCACAAAACAAACATTCATACACACGTAAACATTCTACAATCAAACATTTAAAGCATACTTAGACTCACCAACCGATTACACACATATGAATGCACTTAAGCTCAAAACTTGTTCCTAATCAATCATCTTACAAAATAAATGCATTATCCTTATGGAAAAGAATTCTACCCTAATTAACATACCTAGACCGAAACACTTACACCCATCGAAGCAAGACCCATGTATCATTAACACACAAAAATTCATGCAATTATTTCTTCTTTTTAATACAACCGTGAGCTTGTCTCAGAAAATTTATCAACCTTTGATTCATCAAATCAAATCAAAAACCATGCAAAGACATAGAACATATATCAAATTCTCATAAAATAAAAGCATGGATCATAAATCTAATCATGGCCGAATGCCACATGCACAAGGTTAATACCTAAATTAAATCATGTTCATGCAAGGAATATTATTTTAAAACTTATTTCCCTAAGTTTCCTCTAAAATCCGAGGCATGCACAAAGGAACACATAGTCTTTCATTCAAATTAAATCAAAAATCACATAAGAACATGTAACATAAGTCAAATTAGAAAAATCATTTTGTTCTCTCTAATATTCTTCTAGAATCCGAGACATGCAATGCAAGAGGTTATAGTCTCTCATTTAAATTTTAACATGCAAGACTAAATCCTAAGCTTTTCTACCATGAGATGCAAGAATCCTAGATCAACATAAACACTTTTAAATTTATTTTCCAAAGAATATATAAATAACTTTTTCAAGGTCAAACACTCACATGCATGCACATAACTCATGTAGATCAAGTCTTGAAATTAAACATAATAACACAAATCAAAAACAAAAACCATTTTAGATGAAAAGGGACCCAAAACCGAAACACACTTAGAGAAATAAGAAGGCTTTTGCTCAAAATCTTTTATAAAACTCAAGACCAAAAACAAAAAATTAAAAACCAAAACACAAATCAAAGACAAAGATTACTTTAGATGAAAAGAGATCAAAACCGTGACATGCTCTTGAGAAAATGAGAAAACTTTTGTTCGTCACTCATTTATAAAATTCCAAAACCGAATCAAGATTAAAACAAAATCAAAGATCAATACAAGGATCAAAGATCTAAACACAAATTAAAGTTTTTCCTAGGATTAAACCAAAAATTACACATGCAAGGTTCAAGATCAACATCAAACAACATGCAAGTCCAAAAATTTGAGAGTAACTTGGATCAAACATAGATTGAACAAGTAAACACACAAACATCTCATGATCCACGGTCATAAAAATCAAACATGCAAAGAGGTTTACATCAATTTCACAAAGATCAAAAACCAAGCTTTAGATCTAGAGGATTTAACTGGAAAACATCAAGTTCTAACATGAAAAATACAAACCGAATCATAAAGTCCATAGTTTAGCTTATTACAAATCAAGATCAAAGTAAAAACATTACATGCAAGCTTAGATCAAACCGAAAAACAAACATGCAAGGGAAGAAATAAAATTACAAGATTAAAAATCAACAAATTCTAATTCTTCTAGGTCTTCGGTTTATACCAAGGAGAAAGGTCTTCTAAAGCACTTGATCTTCAAAGGATTCCTAGGTTTAAGGCTTGTTCTCCTTTCCTTCCTCCTCTCTAAGCCTCACGGTTCCTTCTTCTTCTTCCTTTCTATTTTCTATTTCTTGGTCTAAGAGTTTGATGGGCTCTTAGATCTTGTGTATTTTGGTTGTGTTTGGGCGAAGGGGTGAAGAAATGAAGTGAAGGATGGATGGAAGGAAGCTAATGCCAAGTCTTATAAAAAAAATTTCATAACTTCCTATTTTGTCCTTGATTGGTTCGGCCAAGTGTTAAAAGGGGAAGGGGTAAATTCGGTTCCTCATAGAATTGCATGGGAGGAGTTTAGCATTTCCAAAGGAGACAAGGTAGGGGACATGAGGCACTTAGAGGTCACCTAGGCTTTTGACTTGGGGGGTTCTCCTTAGGGTTTCAACTAAATAGTTAGGGTTTAGTTAAGGGCTTGGTTGAAGACTTAGGCCATTTGGTTACAACTTAGGAAATTTCCTAGGCTTCCACTCACTCACTCCCACACGTGTCACACACATATATTTACACATTCACTTGTTCATGCACAAACACACACACACTTACACATATCCATTTTCATGCACACACACACACTCATATTTACACGACACATACACACCTTCATGCATAAAAACACTTATTCACATGGCACTACACACATGTTCACATATATTCATGCATACATTCACTCATTTTCACGCCTAGCACATGCACATATCCTTCTATCACCCTCATTCATCCACTTATTAAATCCTAAGCATACATACATGTAAAAACCGCACATACACATATAGGAAATAGTAAAATTACTATCAAGCACATATTCATAGGAAACAAAACACATTTTCATTAAACAATTCCTTGTTAAAAGAACTTCACCATTTTAAATAAATTCCCAAAACTCCTATCTTTATTATATAAAAAAAAGTCGTTCTCTTAAGAAGCATTTATCATTTTAAAAACACGAATAAAGAAATTTATTTAAGAAAATGCCTTTTCGAAATCACTTTGCTCGAAAATAATTCTTTTTAGGAATTAAAACAGTACGAGGATTTTGAGGGATGTTACAAGCACACTTCCCCACGGGAAGTGTGAGTATCTCATTTTAATTTTTGTGTCGACCCGGGCCATTTTATGTAATTTATGTATTTTCAATTAATTATGAAATTATGTATTTTTAATATAATGCGTAGTGTCGGTGGTCCGGAGATATTAATTTAGGACTGGAGAAGTCGAGTATCCGTGTTTTAGTATTTTATCGGATACCATAGGAATTAAAACAAATATGTTATATTTACTATTCTGGATATCTGGACAGGTAATTAGTGAAAACTAAATTTTGGAAAAGTCAGAAAAACAGAGGAGACTCTGTCCGAATTTCCGAAAAATTTATAATAAGTATTTTAATTCAAAAGAAATTTTCAAATCCTTATTTTGAAAATAGATAAAATAAAATAGGACGTTACATTTATGGTGTCAGAGCAGTTGTCCTCGGCCTCGGAGTTGCGAGTTACTCCAATGGTTGACTCACCAAGAGAGTAACCGAAAAGTAGTGTCAAGTCCTATAGTAGTTACTTAGGTTTATAGTTATAAAATCCTATATAGTTATGTACTAAATTATATATGTGTCTGCATCAACAGAATCCTTCGTTGCCACACTATAGCAACATGAAGAATCAGTCTTTCGATTTCCCTGCTAGCAATTCGGCTACTGATCATAAGATCAATTCCCCAGCTGATTCTTTGAAATCCGGGCCGTATGACATCTGTTTTCAAGAAGGGCAAACTTCTGCAATGGTTAAGCTTAGATCGACTATGGAAGACAAGGAGCAACACGTGGGAGTACAAATGGGTGAGAAGAAGAGTATAATTTTGAGACTGAGAATGGTACTTCTGAAGCAACACTTGACCCATGAAGAACAGGTGGGCGTAGTGAAGAACTGTCGTGAGATGGGCTTAGGTCCTGGAGGTTTTTATCAACCAGGCTTTACAAGTGGAGCCAGACTCCGACAAAAAATGATGTGCCTCGGCTTAGATTGGAATCCTCAAACCCGAGTATATGGACACACAAGGGTAATTGATGGAAGCGAACCACCCAATATTCCTGATCAGTTCATTCAGCTGGTTATGGGAGCGATGCAAGAAGCACAATCTTTGATTGAGAAAGAATGCGGTGTAAGTGAAGTGAAGGACATACTCCCTTCCATATCCCTTGATGTCTGTATTGTCAATTTCTATGAAGAAAAAGGAAAGCTTGGTCTTCATCAGGACCGTGACGAAAGTGATGGAAGCCTGCAAAGAAGAATACCGGTAGTATCATTCTGCATTGGTAACTCGGCTGAATTTCTCTATGGAGACCAGAGAGATCCAAGGAGAGCAGAAAGAATTATCTTGGAGTCGGGCAATGTGTTAATATTCGGTGGCGAGTCTCGTCACATCTTTCATGGTGTGTCAGCAATCATACCAGACACAGCCCCAGAGGGATTACTCAATGACACAGGACTCCGTCCTGGACGTCTCAACCTTACATTCCGACAATATCAGTTTCCTGGTCCACACCCTTAAAGTCTGCGGTGCAGCTACTTAAGGAGATCGGGACCAAACCAACAGAAGGTATGAGACAATTCAAAAACTTAGACAAACATTTTAAGTGCTTTCGATCTGCATCTCTATTTATTTTTAGCGGGAACATCTTAATCGGAATTACCTAGAATCGCAATTCCTAAACCTATATCAAAGAATAATTACAATATCTAAGAATTCCATCCTTTCGATTTAATCCTGAATTTTAGAGGAATACTCTAAGTGTTTTACGCCTTCATTTCTAATAAGTCTCAGTGTAAAGCATCCTAAATCAATTCTCTTGGAATTTTAAATTCCTAAACCTGTAATTCTAGACGTGATGAAACCTAAGAAATACTCACCTCCAATCTAATCTTAAGTACCATCTAATGGAACACGTAGGAAAAACTTTACTTAGTCATAAGACCGTGACAAGAGACCTAACGAAGAACCTTGGGATAGTGTTGTCTTCTAATAGAGTGTAAGGTTAGGATTAGTCATCCTTTCTCTTGCATCTGTTAAAAGATAATGCTATGATTTGATGATGCAGTGATGTACAGTTGATAAAGGTGAGATTGGGACTGACTACCTCGGTCTTCGCGTTTATTGACTGACGACAGCATTACAAATCCTGAATAACGTGATGATGTGCTGTTGCTAGATGAAGGAGTGGGACTAGCTACCCCAGTCCTTGCATTTATTGGCGGACATATCATTGCAAATCTCTCAAATCTGATTAGAACCATTGACATAGGAATTCCGACCCGAAGAAGGTCAAATTAGAAATCTTGTGGAAATTCGTGACAATCGATCGTGCGACAAATCTACCCATGACAATCCTTTCTAGTATGGGAACGTAGAGAGATGCAAGTACGTGAAACCGCCATATCTTAGGAAACCGAACAAGTAGTTCATACAATCTTGTGGTCTGAACCCGTCACGTAATCAAAGTAGAACCACTAATTCTTAACATCGGCTTAGTTACCCCTTGGTATTGATCTACGTAGGTATGTTGATACTAAGTAGGGGAGAACCTTATAGCCCTACCCGAAACCCATCCGAGTTATGGTAAAGAATGAGAACGACAGACGAGCAGAACTAGAACGTAAAATAGCTTAGTGTACCCATAGAAACATCAAGACCGAAAACGGGTGAGATGTCGATCATCCGCTGTTATCTTTTCCCATTCTTTGGAAAGGTATAACAAACTTGCACATGCCACCAGTATCTCTCAAATTGATGATGACATTACGTCGGACATCAACTCAACTCTTAACGATGCTATATTCATCAATGGTTGTCCAAGACCATTATTCTTAAAAACCTTACGTAAACCGCTAAGAAGGTCACTAAGAACTGGTAGAGAGCCAATCTCGAACGAGTTAGGATAAGCCCAAAAAAACACGGAACTGAGAATTAGAATTAGACCTTGACCCTATTCCCAAGTAGAAACCGATCTTGGCTTCTTTCGAGATGAAGCGGAATTAGGAAGCGAGTAAGCTGGAATGACAATGAAATAGGATTCAGATGAAGTCAAGTTGAATGTTGGAGTGACTTTTGCTAAACTCGAGCAAGGAAATGAAGTGCTAGGAATTCTTCAAGTGTTGTGATTAGGAGAATTGCAACCTGACAACAATGCTATTCTTAGAGTCTCAGGACTCTATATTGTGGCCCGAATAACCGAAAACCTTGGGTTGCGCACTTAGAAGAATAAACAGGAGTCTGATCAAAGGAAGTGAACATTCTAGGGAACAAACGGGAGTTGTGGCAATTAAGTCTTTTGGACAAAGTCTGAGTAGGGGAGTAAATGACGAAGAGATGCGAGGTTGTGGAAGATTAATTCCCAAGGGTTTGTTATCTCCCTAGATTACTCAATGGAATTTCGGGGACGAAACTCAAATAAGTAGGGGAGAAATGTAACAACCCAAATTTTAAACCTAAGTGCAAATAAATTAATAATAGTTGGGATAATTGAGATAATAATAATAAAATCATAAATAGGTATAAAAATAAGTTTCCAAGCATTAGAAAAGATAAATAATAACAATATTGGTCTGGAAAAAGAAAGGGAGCATCAAATTGAAGTTAGGAACAGGCCAGAAAAATAGATAATTCGGTATAAAAACATAACGTAGGTTAGAAAATCAAAATAAAAGATTTAGGACGCAAAACAAAATTTCCACCGTTGGATATGAAGGTAGGATTTTTAGGAAGTTGCTCGTCAAATTTGAGCAAGATCCAACGGTGAACGAAGAAGTTATGGCCATTTGCAGTTGGGAGAAAATAGTTGAAAAATGGAAAAATGAAACAGCAGTACCTGAGGGTTTCGCTTAAGCGAAAATATTTGGCTTAAGCGAAAAGGTCACAGAATCAACACCTCAAGGATTCGCTTAAGCGAATGGATTTCGCTTAAGAGAAATGGTTAAATTTCATCACTGAAGAGAATTCGCTTAAGAGAAAATGTTTCGCTTAAGCGAAAATGCTGCGATCTGCAATTCTAAACATGTGTTTTTAAGGGTAATTCCGCCATTTCCCACCCCCAAAACCCATTTTAACCCCCAAACCCTCCCTTCCTCACACCATTCGACCTCCTCACTCTTCTCCCTCATCTTCTTCTTCTTCCATGGAGCTAGGGCTCCCTCCCTCTCCCTCTCTTCCTCCATTAATGTCTTAGGTTTTGCTCCTAAGCTTCAAGGCACCCACCAATCTCTCTTTTCCCTCTTCCAATTTATAATTTCATCACCCTCCATCATCACTCACCTTCTCCTTCCTCCATGAGTTAGAGTCACACACAAGTTCATCTCTTTCCCTCACCACCTCCATTGAAGACTATGAAGGAAGCTTGAAGCTCCAAGACCATCAATCTCTCCCTCTCCTTTTCCAATCAACATCATCCCTCACTTTCCATCTCTCTCCTTCAAGCATTTGGGGTAAGCAATAACTAAGCTTTCCCTCTCAATTTCATTTTTAATTTTAGTATTAGTTTTATTCCTACTCATTACTACTTCCTTGATAATCCAAGACAAAACATGGACTCCCTTGGCTCTTGAAGTTTTCGGCCAGCACTAGAGAGAAAAAGGGGAGTTCATCAACCCATTTTGTTCCAAATCTTGACGAATTCCAACATCCCTCGGAGCGGTGATTGTGGCCACTAAGCTTATTCGACAACCCTCCTGCATTAGGACTCCTAACCCGGTTAAGGTTTACTCTATCTCATTTATTTTAAGGTAAGGGGTTTATTGTCGCACGGTGGTTGTGTAACTAGTATGTGTGTGCATGTTGAGATTATTTGGTTTGTGTAGTTGATATTAGGAATTGATAATTATGAGTTTTACTCTGAATTGATGATTTATTTTGCTAAGTGATTAATTGACATACGTTTGTTAAGTATGCTTTATGCCATGAGAACTATGTGATAGCCTACTAAATGCTAATTGAAATTATGAATTTTGTGTATCTTGTTGAGAGAATGAATGATGTATATATATATATATATGAATTGAAATAGCTGGAATGGTGTATGCATATGTCTTTTAGAGATTGATTGGAAAACGGGAAGAAGTGGACAGAGGAGTGAGCTTAGGATTTTCTAATAGCACATAAATGGAAATGTAAGGGAAACAATAGGGAAAATAGTGTAACACCCCGCATTTTTCCCATACGTGTGTAAACGAATTCGTTAAAATAAACCTTGAGTTTTGTTTTCAAAAGGAATTTTCTAAAAAGATCTATTTATGACTTTATTCAAGAATGATTACTTTATGAAAAGAATTTGTACTTTTATGAATGAACTTTGAGAATTTTCTGGATTTATTTGCAAACCGTATTCCTGGAAATTTTGGAAGATGAATTTTTATGAAATTATGATTTCCTTTTTACCAAGTTAATGACCTTAAATAAATTGTCTTTTGGGAATGTTCTAATTGTACGAAAGGCTCGATTTTTAGGATCTCTAATTATGTGTTTTATAAGGGTGATTGTTTTACTTTGAAATGATTCAAGTTTTTCTAAGGATAATGATGCGTTCTTGTAAGGGATTAAATCAATTGCTATAAGGTGAAATTAATTTGTGATGTGTGCTTATTGTGATATGTGTTTGGTTGATATGCCACCATTGCTTGAAAACAAACATGTGTGCATTTGTGTGATAATGTGTTACGGTTTTGGGCATATGGGTGTATGCATGACTTTTGAAAATGTTGCATAAGCTATCTAAATTAGTGATCATGGTGTTTTAAATAAACAAGATTAGAAAATGAAAATAAAATTTGCATGAAGTGTGGACATATGTGTGTGCTACAGTGTGGACATGTGTGTGTGCATGAGGTGTGGGCTTGTATGTGTACCACGGTGATGAGTGTATGTGTGTAGGATAGAACTTTGACTTAGGGTAGAAGGGAAAGGAGTGGAAGTGATCATGCATGATGAAGCCTAGCCTAGCCTAAGCACCTTGCCTCCTTGATCTAAGCCTTGCCATGCAAAATTTTAGAAACCCAAGTTTACCCTTCCTTTGATGCCTTAGCCGAACCCCCACTTAAGGGTAAAGGAGACAACATTCGATGGCCTTAAACCTATCTTGCCTTAGTTCATTTCTCACATTTCATTCCCATCTCCTTCACTCACAAATTCAAACACTTTCTAAGGGAACATCAAGCCCTTAGAAAATAAAGAGAAAAGAGAAAGAAGAAGTGTGGCCGTAGGAAGCAAGAAGGAGGAAGAAGGAGGAGAGTTAGATCAAGACCTTGAGTTTCTTTGAGGATCAAGCACCTTAGGAGTTAGGGAACCAACTTCCTTGGTAGGTTATATGAAGATCAAGAAGAAAACCATGATAGTTGTATTTTCTTTTGGATTTGTAACATTTCTTTTCTTTTCTTTTTTTTTCATTGCTTGTTTATCCTCATGAATGCAAGTATGTTTTAGCCTTAACCATGGATTTTCTTAAATTGATTGTAATATGTGGACTCATGGACTCTATGCTTCGGTTGTAACTCTTTCTAGTTGGATCTTGATGATTTCTAAACAAATTTCTAATGGTTCTAAATTATTCCTTGAGATTTTTATAAAAACTAAAAATTGAAACCTCATGCATGATGGGTCATTTTCTTTAAACTGTGATCTATGTGCTTATGTGTGAAAGTTTGATAAACAATTTCATGATCTAAGTGCAAGTTATGCTAAAGTAAGGATTCCAAGTCTTGCATGTTGATTTCTTGAACTAAATCCGTGACCTATGTGTACATATGTGAATATTTGACAAAACATTTCATGATCCAAGCTTGATTTGTGAAAGATTAAGGATTTCAAGTATTGCATGATTGAGTCCTTGTGTTCAATCCGTGAACTATGTGCTTCTATGTAAATGTTTGATTAACAATTTCATGATCTAAAATGATTTGAGAAGAAAATAGGGATTTTTAGCTTTGCATGATGACCTTGTAAAGATTTTGGTTGATCTTTGTATGAACATGTTTTAATCCAAGTTTATTTTCTTACAAGTTAGAACATTGAGATTTGCATGTTAATTTTCAAGTAAAAAAATTAAGTTTTTCCATGTGTATGTTACGGTCTAGGGGAAACAATTAGGACGAAGGTCTTTAAAATAATCTTTCTTTTTATGAACATGATTTGATTTAAAGATTTATTCTAATCATGTTGTGTTGGCATGAAGGCCATTCGGCCATGAGTACTAAAAATGTTTTGGTGCTTGATTATTGGGTGCATGTATGCATTAGAGGTAGATTTAGTGATTTTGAGTGCATGCATGTCATTCTTTTTGAAGATTAAAGTTACAAACTATGTTTTTATTTTTAGAAAAATCTTGAATCTAAGTTTTAATAAAAAGGTTTAAAGAAAACCCATAATGGTTCATGCATGTTGGTATGACTAAATGATGTGTGATCTACATGATTTGCTTTGACTAACCATCCTTGTTATGTCAAAAAGTGAACTAAAATTCTTAACTAATGTCTGATGTTATTCGGCCTTGAGGTAGGAAATCAGGAAAATATGTTTCATCATCATCTAGGTTGTAAATAGACTAAGATTAGCTTAGTTTAGAAGTAAAAAGATGCATGTATGAAATAACCGATATAAAGGAAAATAAAATAAATCTTTGAAATGGTTTGTAGCTTTAATTGTTGTTTTGATTGACATTAAGAAAATGATATTGAGGTTGCTAAATTCCCTATAATACTCACGGTTCCAGTCTTGAAAGGAACTAAATAATTCCCTTGTTTGATGTCTTTGATTTTGTGTTGTGTTTTTGCAAGATTGTACTTAGATAATTCGGTTAGTGCATGTTTAGGTATTTAAAATGATTTCTCTTTCAAAATGACCTAGGATATTGATTATATTCTATGTTATGTTTGACACAATAATATGTTCATTCTTTTATTCTTTTCGGATTAGGAGCAAGGAATAAATAAAATTGATTAAATTGATTTTCATGATGTTAATTCTATGATCTTAAAGATTTAGAAATGATTAGTAATTAGAGAATACTAATTATAGGCAATTCGGTTTTGCCATAGTGAATTAAAAGAAATTAAGTTTGAATTATCTTATTGTGTGTGAATGAATTTGTATGTTGGTGTTGTAATTTAATTAGTTATTTCCTTTAGTCTAAGAGTGTTTTGGGAATGTGTGAATGATAAGTGTCTTTGATTTTTATGAACCGGTTAGTGTGATCCTAGAGTTTTACCCTTGATTTTTGACATTTTGAAGAGTGTCTCAAGAATTATGTTTTCATAACATGAATATTTTAAATCAAGTCTTCAATAATGAAAGGAAGTTTATTTGAATAAAAGAATATTTTTGAATTGTTTTCAAGCTTTCTCAAACCGTTTTAATCATGGATTAGAGTTGGATTTGAAAGCTTTGAACGTTAACAACGAATTTTCAAAAAAATAATAGCAATAATAAGAAATTGTTTTCAAAAGTAGACTAAAAGAGTATATCGAAATCGTTTCTAACGCACGGGAAAAATGTCTTGGTTCGTGCGACGGACGCAAGAGAAAATAAGGCGAGGATAGCGGTCAGAGAATCTTGGAGGGCTTTAGGATATTCATCATTGAGGTGAGAGAGGGGCTTATCCTTAAGACGTCGTGGTAATTAGGTAACATATTAAGGCGTCCGATCATCTCAAAGATTGGACTCCAATCTCATTTAGCGTAGTGGTGTATGTGATAGCGCTTGTCTGATTGGTTTAGCTATCCACCCAAACGACTGAGATTGGTTTATCTAAAGTGTTATTATGTTTCCCGCTCGGTTATGTTGAATTATCTTATGCTTTGTTTATTCGTGAAATGTACGTGATATTTTGGGAGTTATTTGATGGAGCGTTGACAATTAAGTTATGTAAGTAACGAACTAAAAATGAAAAGAAAAGAATAATGGATATGAACAATGACAACGAATGTGGAAGAGAGGCTAGCTATGATGAGAATGATCTATAAGAGAAATGAAGATGATTGAGATTTGGAGAGAACGAGAGAAGCTATTGATGCTGCTGAGCCCGAACTAGCGAGGAAGGACATCAGTGATGCGGTTAAGTCACTATTGGCAGTAAGGACCAGGATGATGTGCTGAGCAACAATTGATTCGAAAAGTGACGATAATGTGGATGAGCTAATGGCTGATGAGAGCCCTGCTGTTGCTGATATGTGAGAAAGAAAGACAATACGATGGTGTTGTGATGATTCGAGTGATAATATATGAGTTTTAGGGGGTTTAGATGCGAACGATTAGCGATCGGGTTTCATTGAAGGGTTGCACCAAGGATGAACCGATCATTAGGGATAAGCCGTAATTAAAACCCTTTTAAAAGATTCTAAAAGACATTGATAAAAGCGGTGAGGCATGAGTGTCGTTCCGAAGTAGTGGAGAGGAAGAAACGATAGGTATCTGCGGATACTTAGGACGAGATTGCATTAGGGGAGGACGATGACGGTGATACGTCAAGAAGTCTAGAGTATGTTTCTAGGCGGAACGAACCCCACATGTGGCGCACTAACGTGGTGGGGACTGGGTCTAATGCCGTGGTAAAGTTCTGCAGGCCTACTAGAAACATACTGTCGCCCCCTAGATTGCAAATCGAGAACAGTGAGAGGGACTGGAGTGGGGCATTTTGTTTGCCACTGCGAGGCAGTGTGCCGTGATTATGATGATTATGTTATTGAGGCTGAGACCTCCTGGCCTGGGGCCATTTGTGTGTGACAGCTGTCGTGCCCGCACGGTAAAGGTCCTGTACTCCTGTTTGCTTCCGACTAGGATGGGTGGTGAACCGAGGAGATGTAGATGAGTGTGAGAACAATGATGTTTACCCCTCATCATTGATGCTAATCGAATCGATAAGACTTAAATAACTCAGATATTTCAAAGATAAGTATAATGGTAATAAAGATGTATAATGAATATGCCTCGAGCGATGGATAAGTTTTGGGAGTGGAATGGAATACGAGTACTTGTGAAGTACCTGATGAATCCGAGAATAAGGAAGGAAAGGAAAGTCTCATGGTGAAGAGTGTGATGTCAAAGGATGTGGAAATAATAATATGAATAATCCAATGTGGTTTACGTTTATATTGATTTGATAAGTATGTGCGGTTTTGATTGTATTTGACTACTTGTTTGATTTTAAGTTACTTTGTCTTATTATTTACCTAATGTAATCCCACATAGTCGACATTGCCGTTTTGGGTAGCTCACTCTCTCTCTTTCTCCTATGATTCTGTTATGTAAAATTGTGCGGATACTAGATGGAAAACATTGCAAGATATCAGCTGATTAGAGAAATAGGAGCACCACCAATGAGAGGTGATAGCAACACTATGTCGGCCTACGTGGTATTCTTCCTAAGGACTCAGTGTAGAAGAACCGAGTTAACCGGAAGTGCTTCGCCTTGGGAAAGGGAGACGAATAATGCACAGGACAACTCTACGGTGGAGGCCCAGAAGGAATAGAAGAGGAAGACCAATGACAGACCGGTGTTACGTGACTAGTACTTGAAGAGTTCGATGACTATAAAATAGGTAAATCCCCCTTGAGTAGTATACTCCGCTACAAGTTATTAGATAGATAGCTCTAATATGCTCTAACCCCAAACAAAGTGTGAGGTTGATGTTTTGAAAACAAATCAAATGGGCTGCCTTGTTTAAATGATGTTTTGGAAAAACGAGTTTCAAAGTGCGATGTCCCATGACATCTCGGTTTGGAACTTGAAGGGTGGGGTGTCCTCAAGAACGCAATGTTTTATACTCGGTTTCAAATTGAAAATGTTCTCACGGGCGTGTAATCCCTGTTTTTTTTTTTAAAAAAATGGCCCTAATTTTCACTTAAATGAGTATGGATTTCAAGTTGCCAAATCGGGGTGTTACAGATAGGAATTGTCTTTGGAAATGATAATAATGAGTTAATTCTAGGGAAATAGAATAGTTGGAGTAGAAGAGAAAAAGAGGAAAATGAGAGTAGAAGAAAAAGGAGTTAGGCGAGGGCGGATTAAAATTGACAAAAATGAAAAGAATAAAAAGGAAAAGAATAAAAAGAAAAGAAAAAGAGAATATTGGTATGCGGTTTGGATCCTGTAAGACACACGGTGGGGTGCAATAAGTCGGGTGCGCAACACCTGCAATAAGCCGCTGGCTGGTACGTGTGCAAGGTTTGAGTTAGACGTGCGGCCTTTGGGGATCCGTACGCATCGGTAAGACGACACCAAAGGTGGGTCGCAGTGGCAAATTCGCATAACCAAGGATTTTGTGGCATTCTGGCTGTGTAAGACACGCTCTCGGGTGCAGGAAACGTAAGCCGCCTTGGCAGAGTGTGCAGTGGTTGAGTTAGACGTGCGGCCTTTGGGGATCCGTACGCTTCCGTAAGACGACACCAAAGGTGGGTCGCAATAGTGAAACCACAAATATCCCGAAAAAGTAAAAAGAAAGAAATGAAAAGAATGAAATGAAAAGTGAATGAAATAAAAGGAAATAAAAAGAAGAAAGATGAGAAGGTGATGAATGAGATGGAGCAATGAGAAATAGAGATTAGAATTAGTTAACTTGATAAAATAGAAAGAATGTGAATAAAAGTAGAAATGGAAGAAGAATTGAGAGTTTAAGTTTAGGTGAGGGTAGAAAGCTAAAGTGATCGGAAATAGAATAGGAATTGACATTAATTAGGGAAGGTGAATAATTTGGAGATGTTTGTGTTTGCAGTGGATAGGTGATTGGGCGTGATATATTTGCACTATTTGGTTATTTGCTAATTGTGTATGACTTGGCATGTATTATGCATTACTAGTTCGTGCAATTCTCACCCTTACATCCACAACAGGTACAGGTACAGGTCAGGAGCTTAGCAGAGAGTTGGGCCGAGCAGAAGCACACTTCCCCACGGGAAGTGTGAGTATCTCATTTTAATTTTTGTGTCGACCTGAGCAATTTTATGTAATTTATGTATTTTCAATTAATTATGAAATTATGTATTTTAAATATAATGCGTAGTGTAACATCTCGAATTTTAATTCTAATAATAATTAGAATAATGGTAAGATTTGGAAGTAAGGGTTATCCTAGAAGGGATTTAAAATGATGGATTAGGAGTGCTTTGAGTGCCATATAGGAGCCAAGGAGCATTGGCATCGAAAAGCAAATTTAAAGAAGCCCAAACGAGTGTTAAAAATCGATTTTTCAGTGTTATAAACACCCGATGTTAGGAAATTCAAAATAAAAGATTTAAGACTCAAAACACAATTCCCACCGTTGGATATGAAGGTATGATTTTTAGGAAGTTGCTCGTCAAATTTGAGCAAGATCCGACGGTGAACGAAAAAGTTATGGTTGTTTGAAGTTTGGAGAAAATAGCTGAAAAATAGGAAAATGAAGTAGCAGTACCTGATGATTTCGCTTAAGCGAAAATTCTTTCGCTTAAGCGAAAATGTCACAGAATCAACACCTCAGGAGCTCGCTTAAGCGAGTATATTTCGCTTAAGCGAAATAGGTTCCATGGCAACACTGTAAGAGCTTCGCTTAAGCGAAAATACTGCGATCTGCAACACTGAACACGCGATTTTAAGGGCATTTTCGCCATTTCCCACCCCAAAACCCCATTAAACACCCTCAAACACTTCCTCCCTCCCTCATACTCGAACCCCATCTCTTCTCCCTCATCATCTTCTTCCTCCATCATCCTCTTCCTATCCTCCCTCTTCACCTATGAACACCCAATCACCACCACCCACCAAGCACCCAAAATCAAACCACCACAACAACTCACCCTCCATTTTCATTCAAGAACAAGCAAGGAGCTAGCAAACAAACTCTCCCTCCCTCTCTAAAATTTGTATTCTCTCTCCTCTAGGGCTCAAGCTCTCCTCACTTCAAATTGATCTAGACTCAAGGGGGTGACACTCATTCCATCATCAAGGCTTGTTATTATCATCTCTAAGTGAGTGTTTAAGTGTGGGTTCCCCTCTTTCCCTATCAAATTCGTTTTTTCTCTCTCTCTACCATAAATGGTGGTTTTTCAATGCTAGGCTTTGAAGACACCATTTTTCTTTGATTCTTGACTTGATTCATGACATACATGATGATTTCCTCTCTTTTATAACTCTATATTAGGTACCATCCTTATCTTTTGGTTGGGTATCTTGTTGGTGGGCAAACTCAAGCATAGGGCATTTGGAATCTCCTTATCCTTAAGTATTCGAGGTAAGGGAGTGGATATAGTGAGCTTTGCCTTGTTCTAGGGAGTAGGTTCTAGTTAGTATATAATACTTGTTAGGGTTATGTGTTAGGGGAGAAAATTAGATTATAAATCCCTAGGTTATTAAATATGAAATTTGAATTAATTAAATATGCATGATGATTGGATGTTAAGATTAGTAAAAAGGAAACCCAATAATATGACAATGAATTATTTGATAAATGAAACTTGGATAAGAATTAAATGGAATTGCATGAGGAATTGGGTAATGTGATAATGAAGTTGTCATAAATGAATTTTGTGATTATTGACCTTAGTTGCAAAGTTGTGAATTAAATGGTAATTAATTTCGGTAGCAAATATATGTATGTGTTGTGGAATAAATGGATATAGGAAGAAAATGGAATGAAAAACGAGTAAATGTGATAAATGTGCGTAATTGTATCTAATTGTTAAATAATTACAAATGTTAAGTATTATCAATTGTGAATAAAGATCATGGTTTATGAATATGGACTTGTGAACATAGGAAACGGAAGTAAATGATTATGTGTAGACCAAAGTAAAAGATGATATATGCAAAAGTAAAATGACGGGCGAATATAAATGTTGGGCTATAAAAGAGAACACTATTTGGTATGGTTGTGAAAACTGAGAAAGGAAATGAATAAAGGAATCACACGAAAGAATATGTATTGATTGTGGTTAGTGGTGATTAAATGTGTTGTGATTGATTGAACTGGAAAGTGAATAATTCTTGGCCTCTGAAATGAGGCGCTGAATATTGAGAATGTGGTACATATGTTGGCCTCTGTTTTGAGGTGACATTCCTTAACTAGTGATAAATTGTTTATGATGAGAATGATTAGGTGTTGAATGTGTGCTATTGTATTTAATTGTGTTAAGAAATGTGGATATCGCATGAATGAGCAAATGTATGTGTTATAATTGATTGTGTAAGAAGATGAAAGTATGTTTTGGCCTCTGATGTGAGGTAATGAATAATGAAAATGTAATAAGTTCGTTGGCCTCTGATTTGAGGTGACGAGTAATGGAAAGGGATGAATATGCTGACCTCTGATATGAGGGGCACAATGTGAATGTTAATGAGTGTTGACCTCTGACCTGAGGGACACGATATGAATTAGAATGAATGGGTGTTGACCTCTGACCTGAGGGACACCGGATTAAAGAAAGGATTGAGTGTTGACCTCTGACCTGAGGGACACCGAATGAAATGTGTATTGGTGTGTTGACCTCTGACCTGAGAGACACACCGTGAATTAATAAATTGAAGTGTTGACCTCTGACCTGAGGGACACAAAATGAATCATAATGAATGGGTGTTGACCTCTGACCTGAGGGACACATAATTTAAATAAGGGAAAAAATGGGAGCCTCTGTTTTGAGGTGATAAATGTGTTGCATGAAACTGTGCATTGGCCTCTGATTTGAGGTGATGTACTGAAAGGAAATGAGTATGTGAAAGGAATAAAAAGTAAAGGAAATGAATGTTGAATGGGATAATGAAAATGGAAACGTGGAATAAATAATGAGTATGGGAATAATGAAATGTGTATGGTGTGCAATATGTGAATATATATTTAAATGCTATTTGTGTTTGACCTAGTGGGTTGTTATGTCTAGTTAGAAACTGCTTTCTATTTCATGTGCAATGCCCACTCCCTTACATTTACAGGTACGGAGATTGAGTTGGCACAACCCCTGGCCGAGCAGGAGTACTTTCCCTTACAGGGAGAGTAGGGATATTATGGGATTTGTAGGATATTTTGAACTTAAGCCTCCTACTCTATTTTTGAAGTAAATTTTGCTATTCATATTTTAAGTGAGGCTTAGGATGTTTTATTTTGGCAAAGTTATACGATTTGGTCGTGACACTCAAACTTAGTATTTTCCGCTATTACTCTGATTTACTATTGTACACTGATATATTTGGAGCCATGGGGCCATGATATGATTTTGAAATATAATCTGAAGCCCTGCTGGCTAATAATTGTTTATTGAAAATTGTTTATCCCAGGTTAAATTTTGGATTAGTCCGAAAAACAAACAAAACTCCGTCCGTTTGACGGTTGATTTTAATATAATCAAAAAGGAATTTTTTAAGTCCGTATTTTAATATAAGGGGAATTAAGGGTAAAAATCCTAGGTGTTACATTTATGGTATCAGAGCAGTTTTTCCTCGGCCCATTGGAGTAACTTACTACTCCTGTAGTTACTCATCAAGCGAGTAACTGGTAGTCTGATATCAAACTGCTTTGTGATTTAGTTAGGTATTATTGTTAGCATGATAATAGGCATAGTTGCTGAGTCTAGGATAGCGAATAGCTTAAATTCTTTTAAGTTTGTTAAGTATATTGAGAAACGCGATTAGTATCTGATGATTCTTTCGAGAAGCATGGTAAGCATTGGAAAATTTTTCTAAGTCCACTCATTATGTTTAGTTTACCATGCTAAACTTGAAATCTTGTGGAAAGCGATGAATCATATTTAGAAGTGGGTAAATGACGAAGCTAAGGAAAACGATACCCCAACGGGCTAGGGCACTAAGTTGCTACCCCACCGGGAGGCAGTTATCTTTAGTTTCGCGCTAAGTAAACCAAATCTAAATGTGATACACCAAACAAGATGTCAACATTTTGAAACTAATAGGTTGATAAATTCAAGCTTAAGTAAGACAAAAATGGTCTTATCACTGATATGATGTATGATTGAGCCTGATCACCTCAAGTGTACATCTATTGAGGGATATCATCATCCTGTCCTTAAGTTTCGGCGAGTATTTTGGGAATTTAATGAGATCCCAAATTTATCAGAATTAGAGGTCCATGTCATAGGTTTTCGTATGCGTAAGCATTTTAGAATCAGAGTTGCGCAACGGAGGTGTAGGAAGTATCGCTTGTCTTAAGATAAGAGGAGTGGCTAGTTAGGAATCCTTGTTAGCCATGATAGATTGCTAGTATTTATACATCTAGAATTGAATATAAGAAACCCCAAGATAGTACATAGTAATAGTCCTAAGATTAGGCATTAGGTGCTTAAAATCCAAAGTGATTGAATAGAGCTAGGTTATGTGTTTAGAAATGAATGAATGCGATACTATGTATTGTCTTGTGTTTTCCTACATGATGAATTTTGCATTTTAATGATATTTGTTATTGTCTGAAAACATGTGCATGATGAAAATTGTTTGGAGCATAAAACCTTTCGCAAACATCCTCATGGAATGGTGTTGCTATCAACAAATCGCTTGGTTCTCAAGCATAATCATTTTAAAAATCAGGAACCATTCGATTTATTTTTCAAGCGTGATAGTAACCCCAATGAATTTTCATTTTTTGAAATCGAATTAAAAAAAAATGAATTTTTCTGTTCTAATGGAACCATAAATTCTTCCAAATTGAGTACTAAGTTGTGTAGAGAAATTTTGAAAAGCTAGTGAGCCAACCAAGGATTCCTATGTAATCAAGCGGTGAACTAATTTATTCTTTTAATCGATCCCCACGCTGATTAAATAGGAACCCTTCTATGTGACTTTACTCGATTCGGAATGGAGTTTAATCGTCAAACTCAAAGTCAAAGGGAATGTGACTATTTTGATTGTTGAGAATCATCGAAATAAATTTTCTAGTACACCACATACTCCCATTCTCATTGAGTTGCTAATTTTGAGGAAGGTTATAATCCTTCACCTAAATCTCCCGAAATTAGATGGAGAAAATCCTTTACAAAAAGATATGCCTTGCTTTATAAAATTTGTTTTTGGAACTTCATCCAAGCTATTTAGCATGAACATGTCAAGGTTTAAAAGTGTAAAATAAATTTTCCTGATTTAATCTTTTCCTAAGAATTTTGCGTAAAACAAATCAAAATGGGTTTCCATCAAGAAAGGAATTTGATTTTTCAAGAATAATGAACAAATCGTGGGAAACCATGTAAATTTTCAAACTCCCCTTGGATTGCATTTGAAATGCGTGCAGCTTATCTAAGATGTGTGCATGCATTTAGACCTGAGTTCTAGAGCTGATTCAGGTAGATCAGGATTAGATTAGAATCAAGTAGAGGTTGCTAGGTTAGTGTTTGCATTTATGCGCTGATATGAAACGTTGGTGCGCATATTTGAATTTTGATTGTCATGTAATTGCTAACTGTTTACTTGTCAATGAGTGTGATTGCTTAGGACTTAAGAATAATGCCTAAGTGTAGATCACCAGGTAGATTGTGATTAGAACTCTTGCAATGTCTGACCGACATCGGAGTAAACCTTAAAAACCTTAGAGCATTTTGCTTCTAGTTTAACCAAACTAAACCACGAGTTGCATTCTTCATTGGACGCATGAGTCTAGTGGCGTACTTAAGCAAGGTAGTATGCCGATTCAAAGTGGGGGAGTAGAACCTAGTGCAGCGTGCATCGTAGTTTAGAAAACCCATGTTGGGATGGTTCTCCATTTGAAGGAATTGAACGGAATTTCGGGGACGAAATTCTAATAAGTGGGGGAGAAATGTAACATCTCGAATTTTAATTCTAATAATAATTAGAATAATGGTAAGATTTGGAAGTAAGGGTTATCCTAGAAGGGATTTAAAATGATGGATTAGGAGTGCTTTGAGTGCCATATAGGAGCCAAGGAGCATTGGCATCGAAAAGCAAATTTAAAGAAGCCCAAACGAGTGTTAAAAATCGATTTTTCCGTGTTATAAACACCCGACGTTAGGAAATTCAAAATAAAAGATTTAAGACTCAAAACACAATTCCCACCGTTGGATATGAAGGTATAATTTTTAGGAAGTTGCTCGTCAAATTTGAGCAAGATCCGACGGTGAACGAAAAAGTTATGGCTGTTTGAAATTTGGAGAAAATAGCTGAAAAATAAGAAAATGAAGTAGCAGTACCTGATGATTTCGCTTAAGCGAAAATGTCACAGAATCAACACCTCAAGAGCTCGCTTAAGAGAGTATATTTCGCTTAAGCGAAATAGGTTCCATGGCAACACTGTAAGAGCTTCGCTTAAGCGAAAATGCTTCGCTTAAGCGAAAATACTGCGATCTGCAACACTGA